>OW799236.1:11259473-12601473 GCA_941918925.1 Phyto melanocephala | reverse complement strand
TAGTGTCCAGGTCCAAATTAAATAGTTTAATTAAATCAAATTGCAATTATTTATGTATTACAAATACCTCATACCCATACGGTCATTAGTCCAATCACATATGAATGCGGTCAAATTGCAGCCTTAGGAGAGGACTTACATGAGTACTTGAACAGATTTATTAGACAATTTATGAGTCTACATTTTGAATTATCTGATCATCTACGCAGCAACTGGGAATGCATATGTGAAGACTTAGCCAACTTGCAGGAGTAACATGGAAATTAACTAGGAATGTTTAGCAGTGTTTGTTGATTTGATGGAGAAACAGCGTTTCAGTTTTGAGGTTAAACTAGAGTCTTAAATCTAACTCTTTTCCCCTAAACTGCCGTTCATCACTGTTTGAATATAATATATTTTCCATAATATTTTTATTTATTACCATTAACTTTTGAGCTACAGGGTCCACTATACATATGCCCAGTTGTATGGATTTAAGTGTTTATCTATTAGTCTAAATAACTTCAATGAAAGCAACATTTATTTCACTCTAAATATGCACATGTGTATGTGCAAAAAATAAAAATAGGAGAGAAGAGTTTCCACTTTTTTATATTTTTTCCCTCACTATTATTGTTGTTATTATTATTGTCTTAATACTATTACTTTATTCTGTTATGTCATTTGCACTGGTAATTGTTGATGAAACTATAGAAGTGTTTGTGTATTTGTGAAAGTATTAAAATGATTTTGATGCTATTAAATATAATACATTGTAGTGTAAAACTTTTTACTTGTTTTTCTTTCTTGTTTTGTTTTGGTTTCTTGGCAACATATTATGTTTTTAGACATTGATTGCTTTAGTCATTGCAATTTACAAGTTTTGATGAGTTTTCTGGAAATGAATGAATGTATATTGTCCTTTGAAGTTGTTGGCTTAATGTTGTGGCGATTCTTAACAAAATATTATTAATAAGTTTTAATAACGATGAGACAAATTTCGAAAATATTACTACATTATGAAGAACATAATGTTTTTTTAGAAGAAAAAAAAGGCATACTTTTAGGAGTTGATAAACAACAAAAATATTTTTAGCTAGAGATAATTTTAACTAATACACAAAAAGTTTATTTGTTGAACAAACATTCTTAGAAACTACAGAAAATTCCTGTAAAAGCTAGCAAATATTTTACTTAATATTTTGCATACTTTTAGGGACTTTTGTTAAGTTTTCTTATTAGAATGCAAAATTATTTAAAATGAGTAAAGTATAAAAAAAAAATAGAGTACTGTGTTTGCCAACATTTAATTTAATGAAATAGTCATCATGCTTGATGTCATACTAAAATATCAATAAAACTAAAAGTCTTAAAAAATTAAAGGTGTTGTAGTGGGCAGTGCCGAATTTTATTAACTCAGCAATAGCAAAAAATTAATAATTATTAAATGCGGTCCATGTCTACTCTTAATAAAAAAAAATTAACAGATCTACATATGATATTTAAAAATAGTTATATCAGTTTTTGTACGTGGGTTGTTAGCATACATTTGGGCAAAATTTCATCAAATTCTCATCCTTGGCCGCTTTGTTAGTCAATAAAATTACTCAATGAAACTAATCAATGACAGGTACAGATTATGGACTTAAGTTATCATCGACAATCAAGACATGAAAACAAATTTGTCTCTGTCATAATTGGATGATGTAGGCGACAATTACATGTTCATTTACTTGTATAGCCGTGGTCATCCATCTCTAGAAATTAAACACAGTCTTTCATAGATTTATTTGACGTCACATCATTATGCCAACAATCCAACATTTTTTTGTACATTGAAGTAAAGCGATCAAAAACGCCAACATTATTCTTTTGATGTGCTATTCCATGTTCTTTACGATGCAATAGAAAATTAAAAACCGATGTGTTACAAACGAATTGACAAACTTTATAAAGTTCATATATTTTTGATGCTTGTGAAGACGTCGAAATGCAAATAAATTAAAACTATTTGTAGATTTTGCTCTACAAACACATACAAATATTTCAAAATACATTTCTATAAGTGTGTGTGTGTTAAGTTGAAGGTATATAAAGTTCTAGCATTTACATATTATCACAGCTTTAAAAAAATGGTTTGATGTAGCATAAATAGAAGAAAAATACAAAAATACGATATGCAAAATTTTGCGCGCCGTTTAGGTATGCTGTAGTATTTCTGCATATTTATTTCATTTAATTTTTTTTCTTCCTTCTCCCTTCCTCCTATTTTTTTATGTAAATTTTGTCTAACGTGGACCAAAAAAAATGGCAAAAAATTGTGCAAGGATAATAAAAAATCATTAGAAAAGCGAAACGAATGCAAAAGAATCAGCGACGTTTCTTGGCATACATTTTTACACAAATTTTTCTTTACTTTTCATTAAAATTTTCTTCATGATTTATGTACAGCAGAAAGCTGAGTAGTAGCCAGGAAAAGTAAAAAAAAAAATTATTAATAAGAAAAAGTAAATTTCATAAATTTTTTATAAAAAGAAAAATTACTTTATAGTTGTGATAGATACAGTTAAATATTTAAGTTTGAAGAACAAATTTAAATGTTCTTTTTTTTTATATACAAGCCCAAGAAGAAAGTTAAAGATCTTATAATTAAAATCTGTTTTTTTTTTCTAAATAATATATAAATAATTTGCATTTTATTAAGCAGCAAGTGCTTTGAGGAGTAGAAATTATTAAAAATGTTAGCATGCTTTTAGGTGTAACTGCTGATAGTAAAGAAATTGATAAAAGTTTAAGTAAAATGAAAGCAATAAATACTTTTTTAAATTAAAGTAAAATTTGTTTGGACGTTTTTGTGTGCCAACCAACACCTTAAAGGTTTTTCTTTTAAAATTTAAATTTGTTTGCCTAATTTAAGGCATATTTATCATAGTTAATAATTACGTATTAATTAAGACTGCAAGTGTTTCTTTGTACCTCTCAGAAAGCAAACACTTTATAATATATTTGTTTGCTTGTTTCAAAGCTCAAAAGAGAATGTTTGTACACATAAAAGTATTGCCTACTTAAGGGCTTGAAAATTGCTTTGAAAAAAGGTCAATGACTGGCAAGTTCAAAGTGTTTAAGAGAAAAAGGTGAACGTTTCTTTATATTAACACAACTATATTATCTACATGATTGTAAACTAAAAGGTTAATTATAAAGAACTATAGCATACTTTTAGGGTAATAATTAAAATTTTGTTTAAGAACTTGTTTTTTTTAAATAGCTTATTAGTTATTTTTCTTTGCTGCTGCTAATAATGTTGAAAGCGCAAGTTTTGCTTATTCAATTGATGCTTCTGCATAGTTCAAAAACTGGCAACTTCAAAGGCTCTCAAAGCAAAATTTTAAGGATTATAAGTTTTTTGCTAAAGTTTTAGGGAAATAACTATGCGTTAAGAAAAACTGCTGCATAGTTACAATACAAAAAGATTTCTTTCATAAGTATATAGAGAAAATCATTTTGCTGAAGACAAGCAATATATTTCCCATTCGTGGGATATTTAAAAGCTTCATCATCACTACAAAATTGCCGAATTTGAACGAGTGAGTTGCCTCAAATAATTTAATTTAAAAAAAATCAAATGTTTTTTGTGGTTTTAATGCCGGCTCGCTGTAATCTGGCCATTTTTCGTATAAAATGAATACGAAGTGCCACTAGCCATCAACAGCGATCGGTACAGGATCATTATATTGAAGTATTTTTGGAACCAGCTTATCGCTGTAAAATAAAGTGTTCCGTCACGTACAATACAGCGTACGACATAACTGAATACGGCAGGCGAAGTTTAGCGATCGAATTATTTTATATTACGGTACCCGCAAATTGCCTCGTTCACGCGATCGTTCTTTGGGATTAAATTAAATTGTAATTTGTATTACGAATTTAAATGAATATGAAGATATAAAAAAAAAATTTATTTGATAAGAGAAGCAAAAAGACAAATTTAAAAATAAGTACAAGGATTCCTTAAATCTAATTTCATTGAATTGTAACCGTTGAAGTGTACCGATAAAGAGTACTGATGATAAAATCGTATCTGCTTTCGGAAATGCATTTTACTCGGCTAATATCGGAATAGTTTTTCAAGATTCTTAAATGACAATAATTTAATTTAATTTAGAAAAATGTTTTAGGAAATCAAAATAATAGAATACATATACTCGAGCCGAAATAAAAATGACTTACAGTAAATCTAATCAAATTGCGCGTAATAAATATTTTTCGTGTGTTTAAGGCATAGAAAATTAAGTTTATCGTATTGACTCCTGCCAGCGCTTTTGCGGCTAACATTTGAACAATATTGTTGTCTGCTATATTGGCATCGACTTTTATTTAAAGTATCAATGATTTTTATTACTAACCCTTAAGGCTTTTGATGAAAAAAATCGTCGCTCTTAATAAAAACCCCGATATTAATTTCTTAACCTAAATCAATCTTGCTCTACCCACTACAGCACAAACAAACTGCGGTTTTTAATCGGGTATATATCGGGTGATTTATCGTGAGCTTTGCTTTTCAATAGGCCTTTTTTTTACAGATCACGCATTACTCATATCAAATTGTTTTGTCATTTTTATTCAGTATCGTTTGGCAAGGTTCAGAGCAAACACATCGTCTCCAATTTGTTCAGCTGTATTGCGATAAACAGCGTTCTATGAGAAATATTTTTCTGAAGTTTTATCGCAAAATTTTGTTCACTGATGATGCACATTTGTGGTCCGGTGGATATTTTAAAAAACAAAATAACCGTACTTAGGCTAATGAGCCAAGGGCTACCATTTTATCCATTAAAATCAACGGTATAGTGGTTGAATCATTGGTCCATGTATCTTATAAAATGAGACAAATCAGAATGTTACCGTCAATGTTTACCATAATTGCACCATATTAACGGACTATTTGCATGGTCTCGGTGACATCTGGTTTTAACAAGACTGCGCTATGAGCTACTCAGCTCATGAAACAATGGATCTGTTGAAAAATTATGTTAGTGAGTACTTATTTTCACGTTTTTATATGGTAAATTGGCCAATTAGATCGTGCTATATCACACCTTCGGAGATATGTTAAGTCTAAGGTCTTTTGGAATAAGCCAGCTTCGATTAACGCTTTGGAATTCAACCTTACTTGTGTTTTCGCCAGATACCAGTTGCTATGCTGAAACGAAATGGCCCAAATTTGGACCTATCTAATAGACCACCTCACCCGTAGTCAATGCCAGCATTTACAAGATATCATTTTCAAACAGAAAATGCAATCAATTAATAAAACAAATTTAAAGTTTACTTTCAATTTAATGTGTTTTATTTTACATTATAAATCAAACCTTACGATGCATCATCCTTTATGTGTGTAGGCGCGTGGTAACACTAGAGATGGTTGTGTGAATTTGAAGATCAGTATTATGAATAGCATTTAGTTATTTAAGGCCATGACTGACTATCCTACAAAATCGTGCGATTATGTCAAATAAAAATCTGATAGTTTTCTGTCCTACATGAAAAAATTGCAACCAAATGTGTTATTGGATGCCACACTATCATACTTGCTTAGAAAAAGCAACTCTGATCGCACGGAAACTATTATTTTATGAAAATATCCAAAAGATTATCAAATCGGACACACTTGTCAAAAAATCTGTCACACATGTGCACTTTGTGTTCACACTATCACACTTTCTGAACACACATACAATTTTTGACATATCGAACGACTAAATCTGATAGTCAGTCATGGCCTTTAGTGTTAATTGAAAACAAAAAAAAAATAGAGTAGAAACTTTGACAAAGTTTAAAGCTGGAACATAAAAGACAATGAGTGTAGCTTTACAAGCATGTCTCTAGAAGGGAATCGTTGAAATTCGGCTTAAGCTTAAATGAAGCTGAAGTTAACAACTTTTATTAAAATACTTTCTATTAAAATCAGATGTCCAATATATTTTCATTTAATCTAAACTTAGTTTGTATGATATTTATTAGTCATTGTCGCGATCTTATTTTTAGCAGTAGTTTTAAAATTCGTGCAAAAAGGACTTATATATTTAGAACATTTTTACCTTTTGGCGGTTAGTTTAAACTTAAATTTCCAATTTCTTTGCTTAAATTTTTAAAATATTGTCAGATGAAATAAAACAAATAATACAATCTGCATAACTTTAAGCATATAAAATATTATTGTTTTTCTACTATTTGTGCTCAACGATTTCAAGACAGTTTTATGTATCGAAATTCAAAGTACTTAACAAGTTAAGATGTTATGACCGAGAGCTACATTAATAAAAAGGTCATAGTAGACTTGTCATAAAATATATTACAATATGTATCACCATCGAAATAAGTTGACAGAAACTAAGGCATACTTTGAGGCAAATTTTAAACTTAAACTAGGTAAATATATTTGCAGTTAAGTCACCATAATTTTATTAAACAAAGGGAATAACTTCTAGTAGCCCAAGTGTTAAAACATACGGATACGATTCCTTAATGCTAGACATCGGTGTTAGTTCTAACACTTTATATAAAAATTACCTGTTACTTTAAGATCACGCTGTTATTGGAAAAGAACCATTGACACCTTTTACGTATTTTGTAAAGATCACTGGAGTTATCTCTTTTTTAGCACAAGTCCTTTTTACCAAACTTTTTGGAAGATGTGAAGTAATTAATTCTCTTTTTGTTTACCCATTAAACCTGCCAAGTCACACATTCCCCTTTAGGAATGCTGCAAATTAAAAAGTAAGGCATAATTTTGGGAGCCCATCAAAACAAAAGTTTCTACTTATTTCTAGTTTAAGCATGGTGCTTGTGTAGCTTCTTGAAAATTCGTTTTGTTGGACCGATAATTTTTGTTTTGTTTTTAACAGCACGTCTTCCAGCTAGTGTTTGTTTTTTTTTTTTTTACTGCTACTACTTGTACATACAAACATTCATCTATAATTCTTTCCCCTTATAACTGTCAAGTATCGGTTTAAGTACCATATTTCTCAAATCAAATCATCGTCATCATCTTCTCCAACGTCTCGTTATAGTTAAATTTTATTTATTTTTTTTTATTTCTTCTTTAGCTGGGTTGACTTTGCCTTTGGTAGATATTGTGTAAATATTAATATTTTTTCTATATTTCTTTTTTTTTATCAAGGGTATTTTTTCGCTTTGTATTGAAGTAATTTTTTTTTTTATATTTTTTTCATCATAATAATCATATAGAAATCAAATATGAAAATTGATAGGTTTCCTTCTTTCTATTATATTCAAATGTTAAAGGAAATGTAGCTTTGTTGAGGATTTACTTACTTAGGTTATTTTTTTTTCATAAATTAAAGAAATCTGTTGAAGAAAATTCTTGCATACAAAAAAGTTTTTATTTTTTTATTTTATATAGTGTCAATATGATTAAGCTTTTTCTGTGTTAAAGTTTATGTAGATTTTTAAAGTTTTTATTTTAATCTAACTGCTAAAAATATGCTTTACAATTTGTATTATTGATATCCTAAAAGTATGCCACTTAAATTAGGTGGCAGTAGTGTTATTTAGTTCGTGGTTGCTGTTAAAATATACTTTAACGTGTAAACTTTATACTCTTAAATTTTTAACTTATAAAATTCTGGCTTCTTTAATTGGAGAAAGAATCGTGTATACCCTCCATACAATTGTAGACTAGTTAGTAGTGTGCTGGTCTGCTATTCTGGGGATTGCGGACTCAATTCCTACCAGAGAATATGGTCTGGTCTGTTTCACTTTCCCTTTATTTATTTTCTATTCTATAATGGTATCAGAAAGAGTGCAATACGATGGACCCAAGTAAGCTGCACAACATCTGCCTGTACTACCTAATCTAACTTACCCTCTGTCTTTGTTTAGGTATATTTCATACAGAAACCAAATTGTTAAGTATACATTTAGGTTCCTTAGTTTTATTAATTTGTATTGAGGGCTTATTTAGTAAATTTTAAATTTAATAATAATACCTATTCCTACTTTTTTATTTTTTTTTTTTGAATTTAAATTCTTTTAAAATCACAAAATTAGAGCTCAGTCTTTCCATAAGCCAAATGTGCTTACATTTTTTTAAAGATTTCCGTTAAATTGATTTAAATTTATGTTATTATTTTTACACAGTTAATTTAAAAAAAATCAATAAGCTTTGAAACATAGTTGTGTAATTTGTAAATTTATTGACTGTGTTATATGATGTAAATTGTGAAGTATACTTTAGGGGTTTAGTTTTGCAATTATGTTTACGTGTTATAATATTAAGAATTAAGGTATATAACATTAAATTATTGTAATCTCAAATATTAATATGATAGAAATAGTTAAAGTTAACTTAATAATATTTAATATTTTTAATTTATTTATCGACCTCTTTATTTAAGACTAATGTTTTAAATTTATATTAATTTTCTTTTTTACAAAGAAATTAATTTTTTTATAGTAACAAACAAGTAAATAGTTAGTAAGGCAAAATATGTGTCTTATTATTAAGGAGCGATTAAGAATGTAATACCTATATACAGAATTCAGTTTCGTTAAGGCAGCCAAATTCTGGGACCGAATTACGGTTTTCGATATCGATCGAAAATTATAGAATTCTTATTAGAATCCAACACGAAATGGAAGGAAAACTTTCACGTTCGATTGAAATTTTGATCGATATCGAATGCCGTAATTCGGCCCCTAAACCAATCAACTGATTCATATGGAACGCACAACATGTCAATTGGGCATAAGTGTATACCTTTCATGAGTTTAGGCTTTTAGCGCCTCTCCTTTTCAAACTACCTAACCAACATTTATATAAATTCATTGTTTTTGGTTAAAATCTTTAAATGCAGAAATAAAAGCAGCGCTTTAGGGAGCCACCTATAGTATACTGAATATCATTGAATTATACTACTGGGTACTTTGTGTTTCAGTAAAACCAAATTAAAATAAGTTACAGGGCTATATTCGGCCGAGCCAAATCTCACAATACCCTTCACCATCATGTATGTAGGTATTATGACCACATCGTAGCTTAGCCTAGGTTTCAGTTTTCACGTTATATGCCATTTTCTTCATTGTTTCCGATGCCAACTTTGATTTTGAGTCTTCACAATTTTACTAGTCAAGCCCTTTCATTTGATACTCAAATATTTAGGGTTGAAAAAATTTTCCGCCATATTGCATTTTATAATTATTATATATTTTATTGTATTATACTGGTCAAGCCCTTTCATTTGATACCAATATTGTGGGGGATAAAAGGGGACAAATTTTGGAATACCAGATATGACCGCCATTTTGTAGTGGTCAACATGAATTTAATTTTTTATAGTACTACTATTGCGCTAGTCAAGTGCTTTCAGATGATTTCAATATTGACTATCTCTCTTGCTTTTTTATAGTGCATTGTGGTAGCCAAGGCTCTCTCGGTTGTATAACAATGAAAAAATTGATTTTCGTTTGTAAATTTTAGGAAAAACAGCGAAGCAATTGCATTTAGGTGATTATATCTCAGTTTCAGAACGATTTGGTAGTTTTTCTCTGAAATAATTTTTAGGACCACGTCTTATGATTAGGTGTCTTTTGGTATCTAAAACTTATTTAGGATCTTAAAAAATTTGTATATACAGTAGACTCGCGGTAACGTGAACTATTAAAAACCGAGCGTGTTCACGTTTGCGAAGTTGTTCATGTTAACGAAGGTGTAACTCTTTAAAATTTCCATAAATTAGACATGTGATTTAACTCAAATTCATGTTTTTTTTTGTATTTTGGATTGTTATGTACATATGGTTTGTAAGGAAAAAAAGTACTTTAAAATTAATTAAAAAAATGTGTTACCTTTTTTTTCTTCTTGTTCAAATAGCGTTGTCAGAACATTTGTTCGAACAACGATGTCTGATATTAAAAGGCATTTTGCATATGAAAGAAAGAGACGACACATAAAAATTAAAAGAACATGAATAATTTTTCGACAGTTGCTCTGCCGACGTTTTGCTCCAGTCTGGACAAATCGATGGCTCGTCTAGACGTAAAGAAAAGAACTAAAAATGTTCAGGCAGCATTTTGCTATTGTTTTCTTTTCAAGACGTTTCCAACTTAAATTTAAATAGCCAATAGCGTCCATTAATAGTTAAACCAATTTTCAAAAATTGCAGCTCTAATCCATTACGATTTAGAGCAATTGTAGTCCACAGGAGATTCAATCACAAGAAGTTTAACTTTAGAATTTTTGGTAGTTTTTTGACATTTTTCACGAAAAACTTTAGATTATATCATGCTAAATCAGCAGCACGCACTAAACTAAACCTGTGCAATCATTAACGGGGATGCCCCTTTTTATGGAAACGATTTGCATAACCGACAAATTTGTTCACGTTATAAGGCTTTCTCACTGTGTTCACGCTACAGAGTAGTCAGTGTAAAAAAAATTATGTTCATCTTATCCGGTGTTCACGTAAGGCAGTGTTTTTGTTACCGCGAGTCTACTGTATATATAAAAAATATATATTTTTCATAATAATTTTCGCCTATAACTTTGACGATTTGTCCGAAACTTCTCACGAATATCTCTAGAGGCATATCATATCATTAAACAGGTATTCAGTTGTCTATAAATTATCCTACAGCTAAAAAAGTTATAGGGCGCTTATACAGATTTTCAATACCGATCTGCTACCGAATATTTCTGATATTTTAATACTACACGTGGGTCTTGGCGATGTCGGGGGGCTTAAAAAAATAATTTCAACATACACATGGACAGATAGACAAAGCACAATCCACTTCTCTATTCATTAGCTGCCAGTAACTATGTACTTTATTGAGTCGGTATTGAATATTGTAGAAATTTCACACGGAAGGCCAAACCTTTATAAACCCTTGCACTCTCCGGGAAGAGCATAGTAAAACTTTGCCATTTTATTTTAAATTTAGAGTAAAGTCTCGTATTTGCTGAAGTACTATTTTTAATTTTATCTTAACTGCTGATCTTAACTGACACTTTACACCTTAATGTTATTGCGTTACTAGAGTTAAAATATGGTTTCGGTTAGGATGCTGATGATGCCTTTTGTTCTTCCATAACTTTCATCTAATCTAAAATTATTGTTAATTTTGTAATTTTGGATCCACTCTGGATAAGGTTCGTGGTGATAATTACAGCAGAAATAAAAAATTGTTATCGTAGTTTAAGTATTAATATAAAGCAAATACTCTTTGCAATAAGTTTAAATTTAAAGGAGAAACTAAATTATCTTTTTATAAACACAATGTATAGAATAAATTATTAAGTTTTTGGTTAAGTTATATAAATAATGTAAGTTTGTTTGTAAAAATAATATTAAAAACAATATGAAATAAACAATAAGAACAAAACAAATTTAATAAACTTAAAATGGGGACAAAAAATTATAATAAAAAACAGTTTGAAAAAAGAACTGCAAAAACCATAATTAAACAATGAAATAAAAAAAAAAATAAAAACTCTAAACTATAATAAACCGTTTAACTAAATATAATTTTAACAAAAAATAGTTTTTATTTCTAACTAAATAATAATTAATTTAAAATCCAACAAGAAAATTTAATAAGTTCCTGAAATTGTTGCAGATGCAAATTTTTCGGATTTTCCTTATATACAATATTTAACACGTAAGTTTTAAAGGGTAACAACTAAAAACATGAACAAAACGTAATGGTATACGCAACTAAAATATTAAAGTCTTGTTGAATAAAATTATTTTATTTAAAACAGTCAAACAAAATTTGAAAACTCTTCAGACCACACCGTAGAGAAAGTTTTATATTTTATTGACTCCCAGACTTTTGTTCTATACATTTAAATTTAAAGAAAAAAAATTCATTCAATTAAAAATTCTTTTTAACTTAAATGGGTTGTGTTATTGCGGAAATTTATTTTATATGAATTAGAGGATACCTGGCTTTAATTTATATTAACTTACAGAATTTATGAAATTTCTTTTACGTGAAAGCCTTTCACACAAACTTGCATATATATGCAATACTTTATGTAAACAGGGGCGAAAAATCTGTTTTCAAACAAATTCTTTGCTTTACGTGACACTTTCATGATACATTCGTGTTATAGTACTAGACAAATAGACTAAAGTAAAAAGAAAAAACATATTCCCATAGTTTTTTACAAGACTTTTTAAATCGAATCCAGTGGCAAAATGACAATAAATTTCATAAAAATAAAAAAAAAACATAAAAACAAACACAAAGTCAACATGCATGGCTTATATGGCACATGGACGCTAGAAAGCATGTACAACTTATAGCACCTCTATGAAAACAAAAAAGTATTTCTTCCTTATTTTACCTCTGAAGTATTAAAAATCAATATGGAAAAAGTAAAGATAAATAAAAATCTGTGTAAAAAGGGAATATGTAATTTTCAGAATTTGTCACGAATCAACAATTTATAGCGAAACAATGGCCAATACTGCAGTAATCTAGAATGTATGTGCAGTAACGACAATCGTGGCTAAGCATTGGCAAACCTTAAAGCCAAAGTAATCCTATCGAACAGTAATTTTTTAGATTTCATTTTTTGTAATGAAAAATCCTAACCATATTAAATGGTTTAAGAGGGTTGCGAGTACCAAAAATTAGTAAAAATTACAATTTATAGAGGACGTGCTTAATACGCCAAATAACCTAACGACGAAAATCAACAAATTAATACAAACTTTTCATTCATTAAAGCTTTAAGCTTTAACCAGACTCTGTACTAATTCTTTATAATAAATTCTATTTTTTGTTTTTCTCTTTCATTTAGATCCACCGGAGATCATTAAAAAGCCCCAAAATCAAGGCGTTCGTGTTGGAGGAGTGGCAACATTTTATTGTGCAGCTAGAGGAGATCCACCGCCATCAATAGTTTGGCGTAAAAACGGCAAAAAAGTATCTGGTAAGTTGTAATTTTTCACAAGCCTAAAAGTAGGCAATAAATACATAATTTGGTATTAATTTTTTTAAAAGAACATTTTTTTTCCAAAAAAAAAAAGTTCCCTCAAAAAGACCTGGGGGCTGATTATCGCATTCGTATACGAGCGAAATTATATTCGAACGTGCGAGTTTTCTTACTTTTGGGATTCTCTCATTCGATATCGAGTATCGACTATAGAAATTTCTAATGATGGCATTCGATAACGAGCTTAATTTCGTATGCAACCTTGCGAGTATAAGCTCGTTAGCAAAAAAGCATTCGAGTTAACGTTTTAAAGTATAAAAGTGAACAGAAAAAAAATGTAAGTTAAAAATTTATGAATATTTTTAAAGTAAATCATTATATTTCTAGGTCAAAGTTAACAAAAATAAATTATTCTCAAAAACATATCTTTGGGGATTTTTTGGCAAAGCGCACAGATTTGGAATAAATCCTTTTTCCGAACAGTTCGCAAGAGAAAGCGAGGGCTAACCAACTTTTGGAGCAACTAGCCGCGAAACTTAATGCTTCTGGTCCACCAATAAAAGATGTGAAAATGTAGCGGAAGGCTATAACAAGAAAAAATTGTTTTACTTTTAGTAATGATTTTTTTGTTTAAGTATCAAAAACAACATGAAAAAAATAAGGTTTTCTTTTAATAAATCTTCGAAGAAAAAAACCGGTGGTGGCGCGTATGAAGACAAAACTCTCACTCAAGTAGAGGAACAAATCTTGGCTGCTGCTGGCATAGAAGCCGCTGCTTAGGGTCTGAAGACTGTGCAAAGCTAAATTAAGTGTAATATTTAGTACCTGAAGATCACAATAATGACTTGCCATGCACTTCTTCGTCTTTAGTCTCGGACAGTAATAATATACGGAGAAATAAAAAAATAGCATAAAGAAAAGGGAAACAAAAATTACTTTGCTACAAAAAAAAGATGACTACAGAGAACTACCAGAAGGAGATGCTTAAAGGATTAAGTTCCCCTATAAAAATAAAAATACAAGACCTCGAATTAAAACAAAAGAATTTCGAACTGAATATTCAGTTAAGTGAAATGAATAACAAAAGCCTACAAATTAAGGAAGAGGAGCAATACGTAGACAAACAAATTAAAGAAATAGAGTTGCAAATACGAAGAAAGGAGTAAGAAACACTTAATATGGGTATCAAAATGCAATAAAAATAGCAATAAATCCCTATGTACATAAAATTTTTATAGGCTTTAAGTTTTTTTATTTAGTTTCAAAAAACATGAAAAAAGTAAGTTCTTTACAACACTGAACTAAAAACTCGATTCGTTTCGTACCGAGTAACATCATTAAAAAATTGTACGCTATCGAATTTAATTTCGATACGAGTTGTATTTCGATCACGAATGCGAGAATTAGCCCCCTGAATTTTTTTAATAAATATTAAAGAAGTTTCACATTCAAATCAAAGCTTTTGGAAGTGGTTTTTAATTAATTTATGATTGTCCTACACTTTTTTAAATAATTAAATATTTTGTTCTATATTATATATGTTGGCTATTTAATGTGTGTGTGATTAATTGTCTATATTTTTTCGTGTACAATTTCTTTTAATTTCTTTTTATTTTTATTATTTTCTCCTTGCTAGGAACCCAATCACGTTATACTGTGCTGGAACAACCCGGCGGAGTTTCAATATTACGCATTGAGCCTGTACGTGCGGGACGTGATGATGCTCCCTATGAGTGCGTAGCAGAAAATGGTGTAGGAGATGCTGTATCAGCAGATGCTACACTAACAGTATATGAAGGTAAGTTAAACTTAAGTTGTTTCATATCAGCACGTATGGATATATAGTAGTTTAAGGCGCCAATTGACCCTGTATGTGTGTGTCTGTGTGTTACGATATTCACAACTCTACTTTCTTTTTTCCTTCACATCCTAGCCTCCTTAAGCAACTTTATATTTAATTAAATTTTATCAAAATATTTACTAAGCAGCACCGCCAACAAGCAACAGCAGCAACCACCAAAAAAAAAACATTATATTAATAAAAACTAATCCTTGATAAACTACTCTTAAAGCAACAAAAATTCTACCAATAACCTAACAAAAGGCAAAAAAAAACAAACGCTAAAATATTATATTTTTTAAACTTTTTCATTAAAAGCTTTTCGAGTATGGCAACTGCTACACCAAAAAAAAAAACTTAATAAAACTTATTGAAAAAAAGTTGTACATTTAACTTTTTATATAAACATTTATCCTGGTAAAAGGATAAAAACTCTCTTGAAAAAATTCATATAATTTTTCTAGTATGGTTTAGTATTTCACTTTGCTAGATGAGTATTTATATGACAGTGCATTGGCTATCCATGTATGTATGTGTATGTTAGTATATGAGAGAATTATAAGTGAGTATGTGCATAAGTAAGTGCCTGTTATATGTTGTTGTGGTAACATTTGATTTTGCTTTATTGATCTCTTTAACTCTTGAAAGTTGCTCCAAAAAAAAAATATATAAATAACTTTGAAACTGTAATATATTTATGTATGTAAACTGGCACACACTGAATAGCAGCTGTTAAGGGAAGGACAAAGTTTTGACCCAAAAGCCTAATCAACAAAGTTAACAAAAAAATATAAAAAATACAAAAATATAAAAAATAATTTCTAAAAGTAAAGGGTAGAAAAAAACAGTGATATATTTTAAATACTTACATACATAGACACTTCTTTTTATGAACATATACTGCAGTAAATTCTTTAACAATTTAATATATTAAAATGAGAACTTGCAAATAAAATTTTTTTGATTTAAGTAATTATATTTGATTTTTCCGATTTCATAAAATTTTATTTAAAAGAGAATTAAACCGCAGTTAACGCGACGCACAGAGGGATTTGTTCATACAATGTTTGGCAAATAATATAAGGAGTGATCGTAGTATGTTGAAATTTGGCACAGAGCCTTTGTTTAGCTTAATTAAGAAAAATGTAAAGTTTAATCAAAATTGGCCATGCCCTCCACCCACCGCCCATAGAACCCAAAATTTTTTTTTTGGTCCAAAGTTTTTGAAATGTGGCACAGAGCCTTTATTATCTCAATTAACGCCCACCACTCACCGCCCATATAACCCATATTATATTTTTTCCCACAACTTTTTGTTTCTTTACCAAAACTAATTAAATTAAATTTAAAAATGAAATTAAAATTTGCCTGTATTTGGTGACAAATTTTATGATTTTATGAAAGATTTTTAATTATTTAAACCTTTTTTATTTTTTAGTTGGTAGTATGGAGTCTTACCTTTCATTTTATTGTAGCGGGAGCACCTAGCACGACCGAGCAACCTTTTTTATCTGCCAAAGATGTTTTCAATCACGGCACATTATAGAACAAATTTTATTCTATCATATCTTTCAAACCATATGAGCGAACTTTATAATTATTTTTTTAAATACGCAGAAAAGGCTATATTTGAAAAAAATCACTATTTATACCAGAACAATAAAATTATCTTACGTTCAAACACTATAGAAGTGCGTAAACAGTTTTCATTATTTTGGACTAAAATTTACATGTGACCTTACTCCATTATTTTAAAGACAAAAAAACGTTTTTTTTTTGGGATATAATTTATGAATTCTTCATACTGAATAAATTTTTTTAGAAAACTGCATCATTACATTTTTAAATTTTATGTGTCGAGAAAATTACTTATTGCACATAAAATCCCACTGTGCGACGTTTCCGTAAACATCTTAAAAAAGTCATCCAAAAATATATAGGAAGAAGCATTGTCGATTTAGTATTTTAATATCCTAAACCAATGAAATACTATATTAGATCACACTACTACTAACTTAATGTAGCAGTTACGCAGTTAATGTATGATTTACGAATTTGTTTTTTTGAAACACCTTCGCTCATGACTGCATTACATATGGCCATATTCCAACTTATCTTTTTCAGATACAACTGAATTTGTGTGGAATATTTTAAGTTCTAAGGTTATATTTTAAAATTTCTTAAAAAAATAACAATACATATCTCTAGCAACTATTGTATAAATTATAATGACTATTTCTTAAACATTAAACTTGATTTTCTTTTTATATTTTTTTAAATTAAATTGAAATTCAGGCTATAAATTTAATGCGATAATGACAGAATTTTAAGGAAAAGTTAGTTATTCGATACAAGCTGAGTTGAAAGCATTATCGAAGCCAACTGCGGTTTCATTATCAGCACTATTTTGATCAGAAAATAAATATTATCTATGAAATCAATGAAGTGGATGAGTTATTTACTGGAAATAAAGTATTGAATAAAATTTGTATAGTAAATCAAAGTTATCGATTAATTTTCTATAACAAATTATAAATAAATTTATTATATAACTTAAAGCTATTCGTAAATTAAACAAAAAAAAACTACATATAAGTTTATTATATAAAATCAAAGTTATCGATTAATCTTCTGTGCACAGCAAAAGATATTGACAAATTTTTTATACACAGTAAAAGATATCGATTAATTTTCTATAGACAGTAAAAGATATCGATTATTCTTATATTGAAGGGTGAAGATATAAATAAATTTTCGAAGGAAACTCAAAGTTATCGATACATTTTTTTTATAATCAACACAGACGAAACTTTTACTTTGGCAAAGAAATTAGTAAATTTAATATTAAAATGAATGTCATCACCAAATCAAAAGTTAAAATAATTTATCTATATTCATCAAATATCAGGGTTATAAATAAATTTTCCGTAGCAAATGACACTTACAAATTAATAAAAAAAAATGTCATCATTTTATTTTTTAGAATTTAAAAGTTACTACATATATAAAAATTTAGTCTATAAAAGTTTAAGTTATCGATAATATTTTTGTATTTGACAGAATTTATCGTTACATTTCCTATATACTCAAATTAATCGAAAGCTTTTCTATAGATAATTAAAATTGTTAAAAACTTAACTGTTGTTAATTAAAGTTATCGATAACTTTTCAAATGAAAATAATATTATTCGAGCACTGTGCTATTGAAAATAAAATTATTGATTATTTTTTATAGAAAATACAAGTTATCGAAAATTTGTTTTATAGAAAATTAAATTAAATTTTTCGTTAACTTCTCTACAGAAAATTATAGCAATCGATAACTTTTTTTATAGAAAATAAAAGCATTCGATAACTGTAGAGAATTACAGATACGGATAACTTTTGTAAAAATCAAAAGTTATCGATAACTTTTTAATAATAAATATAAAAATTATCGATAACTTTTTAATAAAAAAAATAAAAAACATCGATAACTTTTTAATAAAAAATATCGATAACTTTTTAATAAAAAAATAAAAAACATCGATAACTTTTTAACAAAAAATAAAAAACATCGATAACTTTTTAATAAAAAAATAAAAAACATCGATAACTTTTTAATAAAAAATATCGATAACTTTTTAATAAAAAAATATCGATAACTTTTTAATAAAAAAATATCGATAACTTTTTAATAAAAAAATAAAAACATCGATAACTTTTTAATAAAAAAATCGATAACTTTTTAATAAAAAAAATCGATAACTTTTTAATAAAAAAAATCGATAACTTTTTAATAAAAAAAATCGATAACTTTTTAATAAAAAAATAAAAATATCGATAAATTTTTAATTAAAAATAAAAATTATCGATAACTTTTTAATTAAAAATAAAAATTATCGAGAAGTTTTCTACGTAAAATAAAGGGTTTCTATGAAATTTTTTATGAAAGTAATTTATAAAACTTGTATAGAAAATTTAAAATAATAATATCTTTCTGTAGAAAATAATTGCTATAAATAGTTTTTTTATGGAGAATAAATGTTATCGATATCTTCTCTACACCAAATAAAAGCTGTCAATTCATTTTGAAAAAAAATACAATTTTTCGATAACTGTGTTAAAAAAAATCTAAATTATTAAAACCTTTTCTTTACAATATAAAAGTTATTAAACTTTTTCAATAGAAAATTAATTTTACCGATAACTTTTCCAAAGAAAATAATAGTTATCGACAACTACTCCAAAGAATATAATTGTTATCGATAACTATTCTAAAAAAAATTAAAATAATTGATATAAAATAAAGTTATCGATAAAAGACATCGATAGCTTTTCTACAGAAAAATAAAATTTTCGGTAACTTTTTTATGAAAGTAAATGTTTTCGATAATAAAAGAATTCAAAATTTTTCGATTACTGTGCTAGAGAAAATTAAAATTTTCTATAGAAAATAAAATTCATCAAAATTTTTTAATGGAAAATAAAACTTATCGATAACTTTTTCATAGAAAAAAATAGTTATCTGTAATTCTTATATAGAAAATGAAAACTATTGATATTTTTTCTCTATAGAAATTGAAAGTCTTCCATAAGTTTTTAGAAGAGAGTAAATGTTATCGATAACTTTTCAGAAGACGGTAAAAATACTTTCCATAAAAAAACGATAAATTTTTCTATAGAAAATAAAAGTTATCGTTTTATTTTCTATAAAAATTAAAATTTATCGATAAATATGCTATAGAAAATAAAAGTTATACTAGTGTGTATATAAAGTAAAAGTTATCTTTGAAATGTCTATGGAAAATTAAAGTTATTATTTAAAGTTCTGCTATAAATAAAAGTTCTCGATAAATTCTCTATAGAATTTTTTTTTTAATTTTCTGTCGAATTCAATGTTAGCGATATTTTTTTTGTTGTTATTTTTTTCAAAAAGGTTTTTCATAACATCTTTAAGTTGTCTGTTAAAAAGCTCTGTTCACCAGAGTTCAGAGAGTTGTAGGGTATTAATTTAATTAATATTTTGGGGTGTAACTTTTCTTATATATTACACTTTGTATATTCAGTTATTTAACAATTGACCACCAAAAGCTTTACTTTTCTAATATTAAACATTTTAATTCATTAATATCTGTTAAAGCCATTCATGGTTTGACTGCCCCTAAAAACAAAACCTCAGCTGTTGCTTTTCTCAGAAATTATATCGAATTTTTTCTAAATCTCTAAAAAAAACTACATACAACTACGTTAACCACTTAAATACAGTTTCAGTTAAAAAACATGCAAACATTACAAGCTCACACATACATACGTACACTTACAAAAACGCCTACAGAAAGGAACATTCCAAAAAACAAGAGAAAAAAGGTACAAAATTTTCATAAAAAGCAGACAATAAGCAATAACGCCTACCCAATATTTATATTCGTTTTTTTTTTTCATCTAACTTTATATAGAACCTTAAAAAACATATATATTCCAACAATATTTGTTGGTCGCTGGAAGGTGCCCTTGTGTGTAGATATCTAGCGCCTTAGTGTATGTGCATTAATAACATAAATTGTAGTGTAACGCAAATTAAAAGGCAGCTGGCATATGGGATTTTCCTATAAATGTTCATTGTTGTTGGCAAAACTGATGATGCTTTTCCTCCTGCTGATATCGTGATGACTACAATGAAATATATGGATGATGACGGTGGTTAACAGTGGCCATAGTGCATGTGCAAGAAATAAAACATTAAAAAAATTTATAGAAACTTTACAATTTGTTAGTACTGGTAGTCAGTCGCGCCCTTAACGTTTGTAGGCAGCAAGTTTTTGCATACGAATGTGTGTACATAAGGACATGTGAGTGTGTAAATTTAAACAAAATTAATTTTTAGAATTTGATGCTGCTGCACTTCTGTCTCGGTCTACTCCACCAAATGAACAAGATATTTTAGTGTAATATCTATCGGCTAGAGTGACAATGAAAATGAGCGTTAATTTTTGCCTAAAATAGATAACTTTAAAAGAAACACATTTGTCGATAACTTTTAGAGATAATAATATCAATGTTATCGATAATATTTTGTAGTAATGTTAAAACTTTATATAAAAAAAAGATGTTAGCAAGATTGAACAATTGTTAAAGCGATAAAAAACTATTTAATTTTTAAACAATTGCTAGTTATCTATGTCTTGACTATAACCTCTTTACATCCAACATTAACAGTGTAGGGCACATCGAAACATCCGATCTAACTGTAGGTGTCTTTACACACAACTACATGTAATATTCCATGTCTAACTGCTTGCACAAATTCATACGTGTGTTGTAAGTGTTTTTATTGCGTTGGCTTTTATATGCACACACAAAGAGTCATAACTCGATTGGCCTTTTTTCCTTCTATTTTTTGTATTCCTAAAAGTATACTGCACATCGCAGTGCAGCATACAACCATAGCTTTTAGTTTTATTACTGCATTTTTATGTTATTGTGTTGAATGTTGTTACAACACAAAGTTTGCTGTTAGTATAGGAGTGTAAATTTTGTTAGTTGAGTTATTGTTAAAAGCCCATAAAGTATGCTAAGTTTATTAAAACAGAGGGCAAGCAATATACATATGCAATCAAAAAAAAAAAAAAATATAGAACTTTGTTGTTGCTGTTAGTTTACTTAGATGTAGTACGGTTATTAGAAAAATTGCTAAAATGAAATAAACTTTAAATTATTTAGAATATGCAGAACATTTTTTATTTGAAATAAATGTAAAATATTTATTTATGTGGTTCATTTGTGGGGAGGTAAGAAAAAAATAACAAATGGGTTTTAATTTAAATGGAAATAAAATATTTGTTAAATATTAAAAACAATATTTAGTTTAAAGCAACTTCATAGAACACATCTACATATTTATATTCTTCTTTATATATTAAAATAAAATGTGTTTGTTTGCATGTACATTATAAAGGTCGAAACTTTTTGGCTGGCCACAACACAGGGCTGATTTTTTTAATTTTCACATCTTTTTGCTAAAAAAATAAATAATTGTATGTATATTTTTTTATTCTTTGGTGCCACACCCTCCTCCCACACAACGTTAATATTAATTACTGCAGATCTGGAAAACTATAAAATGCAGAGTCTTAAAGGTTTGAATGAAATGCTTTGTTAAAGTATACACAGTCTAGCCTAAGGCATATTAATTTATCAGGTAGTTGCAGTTCAGAGAGAATTTTTTTGTTTACATTTTTTATATATGAAGTTTGACATTTGAAATAAATGAGAGCGGAGAAAAAATTGTTTTTTATTTATAGACTTTGACAGCTGAAATTTAAAATAAGTGAAGAAAAAAATAATCAGCTGACGAAACAAGACTACCTGATGAATAAATGTGCCTTGGTCTAGTCAAAAATGCAAACAATCCAAATAGTGGGCGTGACTACTTTTATATACCGTATTTGTTAATTTTTTTATAACTGGCTAACAGTGATATCGTGAGTCGTTAAAAATTTCCGAGTAACTTAGTTGTTTGTATACTTGCAATAGGAGCAGTGAGCGTAGCAACTTTCATATCACGCAAATTTTGATATTTGTATAACTGGTTTATGATAATAGCGAGCATTTCCACATTTAATTCGAATAAATAAACATGAGTGGTCATATAAAAAATTTTTGAAAAGGGAACAATAAGCATGACGCTTTAATAGATTTACAGAATATCTAAGAAGTCATAAAATTGAGAATTTTGAATTAAATTACTTCGCACGGCGCTGAATATAAAAAAAGATTCTAATTGTAGGCCTGCCATTTCGGACAGACGTAATATTAACATTTTTATATCGGCAAAACGATAATATCGAAAATCTCCAATATTTGTCCCAGTAATTTTGTCTCCTAATGATCAAACGAACAAAAAATAATTAACATCGGGAACAATAGGCGTGGCATATCCTATACATTTTAAATATCTATTATCACATACCTAGAGAGCTATAATAGAGAGTTACAACTTTGTACGAATAAATTTGTGTAGAGTGTGCATATCTTAGGCTTAACTTAAATATATCCTAACAGTGGGCGTGACTATACCCATACACCATATAAATTTTGTATAACTAAATATCGTTGTAAGCAAAAAAAAATATATTGTCTGAATAACTTTTAACTTTCTAACAAGAATATTGATTTTTTTTTTAAAGAAAATTGGAATAATTAAAAAAATTTTGGAAATGAAAGAATGGGCGTGACACCTTGCATCCTATGTAAATTTTTTATTTATTGTTGCATATATGGCGAATTATAAAATTGTCTATTTATAAAATGTTTTTCAATTGCTTTGTGTGCAGACATCCAATATTGCCCATCTAAAAATGAGAGATATGTAAATAGTGGGCGGGGCACTTCATATAAAAATGCTTAACACAAACATTTCTATATATGGGAAACGAAATTAACGAGCTACTGAAAATTGTATCTAATTAACTTTGTTGACAGTATACGTTGTCAATCAAGAAATATTTAAAATCAGAACAGTGGGCATGGCACCACAATGTGACGTCAATACTGTCGCATATCTAGGAATCTTAAGGGAGAAACTTAAAATTTAATATGAAATGCTTTGCTTTAAATTGGTTCATCCTTGCCTGTATCGATTTACAAACCTAAAAATGGCGAGCTTTTCGGAGCACCAGCTTTAAATTTTAAAAATGAAAGCAGGTAACTATGTGCTTCGAAAAGAGCTTTACTTTGATGCAGTAGTGGAAGTGAATAATTGAATTAAAAACTCAACAAATTAATCAAACATAGTGCATGTATCCTTTCCTTACCAGTGCATTTATCCTTACCTTCCCCTAAGCAGGTTTGTAAGGAAGAAAGTAAGTAACACTCTGTTCATAGGCTTTGAAAAACGCGAAAATTATAAGGCTTTAAAGCGGGAACATGCCGCGAAATCTAGTTTGCAAGTGAAAGCTAGGAAAGGTTGGATTGAAAACTAGGGGCACTAAAAGCCCAAACCTATGACAGGTCTACACTTATGTCTAATTGGTATGTTGTGAGCTCAATATAAATAGACTCCTGTGGACTAGTCAGTTAAATTTTTCTCTGCTTCTCCCGAAATACAAATTTTTTTTTTGGAAAATTTATAGGATACTTTGTAATATGGTAGATGGCGCTGTAGTCAACTAATTATAGATTTCCGTATTGTTTAACCAAATTGCTTAGGTATAAAAAATATCATCACTTGAATGTGATCAACAATATTGCCAGTACACTTAGAAATTCCCGATAAATGTTACGTCATTTATAAGGCTTGTTTCAAATTGCCTCGGCAATAGGGGGCCTTTAAATACTAATTTGTTTTCCCAAAAGAAAACATTTTTATTTAGTATCTGTTCTTTCCTGATTTTGACTACTTAGTATTAATTAAATAATTTTGCTTATGTTGCTAAATACATGTAATATTTCTTATTCTTATTTTTTGTATCGTTTTTACTTGCACTAAATTTTGTCTATATTTTTTAATCGGTTTTTTATTTTAAGATGTTTTTTTATTTTGTTGATTGTAAAAAAAATCATAATTTCTCTTCTTTCTATTCCAAACTACATTCTTTAATATTAACATTCCTTTAACAATTTCATTTTTAACAGCTCTAGTAAATAATTTAACCATAATTTATGCCATTATTTCCTTCTTTCTCCATGGCTTATTAACAAATAATTATTTAACTACTTTTAAAAATACTTTGCACATTTTAACTGTTTAGTCTTTAGCCAACTGCTGCTATAACCATCAGCATATTTTCATAGCTTTACCTCTGTATGTGGTTGTTAGTTGCTACAGCGAAGCTTAAAAGAAAAAGAAAGCATGACGTGTACATAACAAAAATTAGAAAAAATTTTGCCACTTTGAACAGAAAAAAAAAACAATTTTCTATTTAGTTTGTAATAGTTTTCCATTTACCTTATGAGTTAGTAGAAAAAAAATCAATTCATTTTTAATACCTCAATATGGCTTAACGCCAAAAGGTATGCTACACCTACTTTAAAGTACCCACATTTGCTGTCTACGTATATATGCACGTTTTTTTTTTATATTAAGAGCTTAAATATTTGGTTTTACTATACAAAAATAAAAAATGAATAAACTATAAATTATCTCTGTGCAATATATGGGGATAGTTATTGTTTGTTATTAGTTGTTAATAATGAGTTTATAAATAACTATGTTGGTACACAATTTTGTTATTTTGACAAAGTGGTTGTTCCTAGAATCCTTTGTTTTCTCATTAGTTTGTAGATATTACGTGCTGCTCTTCTTTGCTGTATTTATGTTACTAGAGCGAAATTAACAAATCATATTTCTAGGTGCTTATTATAAGGGGTGTCTCGAAATGCTTTCTTACATTTTTTACAGGGCACTACGCAAACAATTATTATTTAATTAATTTTTTGGTTCCACTCCGTGATAGTTATAAGTGTCAACAATACTTTGTTAATAAGTTTATTCAAATTATTTAATCCGTATTTAAAATCTCGTCAAATAGAGAAAAAGTGAGAAAAAATACTGTGGATATTTATAATGAAAATTAACAACTTTCTTACGCTGAAGTTGCGCAACGGGCAAAAGCGTCCAGACAGACTGCCCGTAACGTTATTTTTAAATTCAAAAAAGACTTGTCTATTAAGCACAAGAAAGGTGGAGGGCCTCGTGGTTTTAGTAAACCTCAAATCGTTAAAAAGAAGAAGGCACTTTGGAAGCAAAATCCAAACATTTCCATTCGCGATATCACACGAAAACTAAATATTTCGAAGCCGCTCGTAAAACGAATAAAGAAAAAAGAAAATTTAAGAACATTCAAAGTCAAGAAAGCTCCAAACCGAAACAAAAACGGCAAGAATAAGAGCAATACAGTTGCTACGTCACAAATTAAATAATTTTAATGGATGTATTTTAATGGACGATGAAACCTATTGTAAGGCTGACTATTCAGAGCTTTCTGGTCAGGGTTTTTATGTTTCTAATAAAAGAGCTAATGTTTCACAAAAATTTAAGTATAAAAAGATTTCAAAATTCGCCAAAATTGGCCCGACTTGGCAAGCTGCCACTACAGAAAAGACATCCTTAAATGGTATGAGGCCAACAAAATAAATTTTGTACCGAAAAACATGAATCCACCTAATTGTCCAGAGCTAAGGTCTATTGAACGCTATTGGGCTATAATTATGCAGTACTTAAAAACAAAGTTCAAAGCTTCTGCAAATGTAAAAAAATTTGGGTTTTTTTGGAAAAAAGATATCAAACACTTCGGTAAAACGTGTGTCCAACGTTTAGTGCAAAGCGTTAAGAAAAAATTGCGAAATTTTGCAAAAGAAAATAAAATTTGAAACTTTGGTTTTTTGCATAATAAAGTTTAGAAATTTTTCTCCATAACGCCAATAAAATGTAAAAATAAATGCCCAGCATAAGCTTTGGCCCTTTGGACAAAACTATTAGAACGTTTCACCGTACGCGCTGCTTTTCTGATAGAAATGTTAGGTGCTCTTCGAAACAGTCGCTCGACTCCTTTTACCTTACCAATATCCCTTCGACCTTTTTCATTTCCTGAACCAGGTTTTTTTTCAATGCTCAGGTCTTCCTTGTATCATTAAATGCCATTTGAAACAGTTCGAGGGTCAACTTTCAAATTTTTTGCTATTTTTTTAACAGTTCATGACGGATTTTTTTGAAAAGTTTTAATTATATATTCAGGTACTTTTTTTCGCAGTTTATTTTGATCGTAATAAGAATTGAAAATTAATGAGTTTTAAAATAAATAAAAGCTAACGTAATAATAAGAAAAATTATTTATTGCACGATTTGAGTTTTATTTAACTTATAATGCACTTCTGATACCCCATACATACATACGGACATTATTCGAACGACTTTCGTAGTCATAACCTTTCAGAAAATATATTCTTTATCGGGTCTCAGACGAATATTAAAGAAATTTCACACGGAATTTTAAACGTATATATCTGTGGCTTGGAGCTAAAAGGGCACATGTCACTTTTTGGCTCTTTTGAGTTAATCATTGCATTAGATTTGTTTTCTTCCTCTATTTCATTATGAGAAAACAATTCCAATTTTCTCAAAATTAAATATATTAACATTGGCCCTTTTAGCTCCAACCCACAGATATATACCCTTACATTCTCTGTAAAGATTATAAAAAGCTAATAGAGGAATAAAATGAATAAAAACAAGTTGTAATAACACAACAAAAAATGTTGAAACCAAAAAAAAATTCCTTTTAATTTCATTAATTTTTTAAAAAATTCTAGTGTAAAAAAAAATATTCCAAAATAATAAATTAAAGGCAACAATTTAGTTTTCACAAATCTCTTATTCAATTTACAAAATATTACTTTTTATAGCATATCTAAAGGCGTAGTCATGTAATAAAATAAAGCATTGCCCTAAAGATGAATAAGCAGCTCTAAAATTTTTCATTCAATGTTAAAATATTAAATGTTTTTTTTTTAATTATCTAATTTTGTAAGTTTCTTTTTATATAGTAGAGGGTTTTCCAAAAAAAAACCTCAATAAATGCTTTGAAAATTTTTTAATACCCTTTAGCTGACATAAAAATATTATTGCCTCTAAAATTGTATATTGTTTTTTTTTGTTACCTTTTCCTAATGCTTCAATTTACTTTACAACACCATTGTAAAACAAAAACACAAAATTAAACATTTAACTTTTATTTGGCCATAAAACTCTTTACCTTTTTGTTGCTGCTGCAACAATAACAGAAAATATAATTCAACAATAATTAAAATTAATTGTGGCAATCGTTGTAATTTTCATATTTTCCAACATGTATGAGAAAGGGAAAGGGAAAATCTAAACAAAGAAGTATTAAGTTTTTGCTTAGTTTCCATTTATAATTGCAGTAATTGTTGTTAATGCAACAATGTTTTCTGTGTTGCTTTTATATTGTAAGATTGTTGTATAAAATAATAAAATACAAAAAACAATATGTTAGCGAAACATTAAATATATAATTTTTAATGAAAAGTAATTGTAATTAAATGGTGTTTTAGAAGCTATTTTTTTATCAAACTAAAAAAAATTAATTAAATAAAACATGCCTTTAAATTATTACTAGTTAGTCAGACAACTTTATTGAAACTTTATTTTTTCCATTTAAGAAGATTTACAAACATTTAATATAAAAATACTTAAAACTATACCGTATTATTTTAATAACTTAATAATTATCCGACAGGCTTATCAAAATTTAAGAAATTAAATAAAGAAAAATTAAAAAAAAATCTAAAATTTTTAAAATAAACAATGCTCGTGTCATTTTACCAAATTAGTAGAGTAATATCTACTCTTTGTAAACTTAATGCTAATAAAAGACTTAAAAACAAAATCTTAAGACTACTTTTTACTATAAAATAATAAAAAAATGAAACCCGGCAGTACTACATGAATAAAAGCTTTGACCAGAAAAACTATCTAGTCGATCCCTTAAAATTCCAATCGAGAAAAGATAACACTGCTCTGCAGCAAAATCCTCCATTTAATAAATAACTCCAAAACGATAAGAGATAGAGACAAATTGTATTCCACTGAAATAAATATAATTTTGTTACACATTTTTTGGTGTTTTATTTTTTCTCGAGTTTGGAGGAAATAAGTCTCCGTACCTGACTAATTTAGGGGGAAAAATTTGCCACGCCCATAAAAAAAATCCCGATCTGATGGAAAAAAACCGACAACGGATTTGAGTTCAGCGCGTCAAAATCCATATAGCTCACAAAGTTTTATTAAATGGGAAGACAAAAAATGTTTTTTTGCAGAGCAGTGAATTAATGTTTAACTAACTAAATTCATGCTCGCGGGACAAAATATCCTGCATTACACTGCCTTCAAAGTAAGTCGATCTTTCTTCAAAATGCCTGCACGAATCAATAGCATAAAAGGATATAGGAGATATGTTCGCCTGCTTGTTTATAAATTTATTTAAAAACCTTTTCTCAAAAGACTTAAAATTTTTTCCAATGCACTTTCGTACAATATGGCGCTCTGTTCTTTTCGTCATTATCTTAGATATGCTAAACCATATCGGAAATGCATATAAAATAATTGGTCTTATGCTTACTTTGTACAAAAGTAATTTTGTGTTAACTGGTAAAGGTTTACTATTAAACAATCTTGCACCTTTAACTTCATTTGCCTTTTCCAAACTATAAGAAACGTGTTTATTAAATATCAAAAGTTTGTTAAAGTGTACTCCAAGATACTTCACGCTATCCTTAAATATGACTTTCGAACTATTTAACGCTAATTTAAAATTTTTGCTTTCTGGGACAACAGTATATTTGCATTTTCCAGAAGCATTACGTAAATATATAGCGTTGCTCTTGGAAGCATTTATTTTTATTTCCCAATAAGAATAATATTCATCAACATATTAAAGGTGCGATGAAACACGTTGGAGCGCTACTAAAGGAGATTCATCATGAGAATAAAGTAATGAATCGTCAGCATAAAGTGTACCCTTAGAGTTATTAAATTCATGGGGAAAATCATGAATAAATATGTTGTACAAAAGAGGTGCCAATACAGAGCCTTGTGGAACACCACAATAAATATCACCCAGAGAAGAAGACAAATCATCCATTTGAACGTAAAATTTCCCGTCATCATAAAGTCTTTTGAAAAGTTTTATAATTGCTGCATTATAACCAAGTCCTATCACTTTATATTTAAAGTATACCCTTATGATATATATTAGGGTAAAATGGAATTTGTGAAGCATACTTTTGGGGGGAAACTACAGTAGCTTGTTCTAATGAAAGTTGAAAATTTTTTGCTTGATTAAAAATTACTTCTTCGTTTCTAAGAGAATAAATACCAGAAAATACTGGCTTTTAGAAATCACAAACAGTATGAGTCAAAAGTAAATAAAAGATATGTAAATAAATTTGTCAATTGCAATAGAAATTAACAAGTTAAGTTAACGGAAAATAATCCAACGATGACTTTTTTAAATAATTTAACTTTCAATATTAAGTATATTTAAAGAGAAAAAATTTTAATCTACACTAAACTAATATTTTCTTTATTGAGTTAAGGAATATTTTAGGCGTAGAATACGTCTTACCTTACGGTATAGGAAGTCATGTCAGATTGTTATTGTTGTAATCTTTATTTCATTGATTATGAGGAAACGGCGAGATAACTTTTTTCCAAAATTTTTTTGTATGTAAATGAAGATGTTATCTTTCGTTTGATATACATTTCATATTGGTTAATATCTTGCTAATATTTATATTTCTCAAATGAAAATTTTTTAAACACATACACTCAAACATATGTGTGGTGTTTGGTCGGGTGTTTGAGTTTGTAGCGTGAACACAAACTATGCTGCTATTTCAGTGTGGACACGAACCTTCGGCTGCTGTTTTGATTGATGAAATATTGATAGCGAAATATATGAGCGATACATTTAATTTGGATTATATTCGAAACGATGCTCCCACAACTATTGATTGAAATTTGAATGTTAATTTAAAAACATATTACTCCTATTTATCCTACCATAAGCTTAGTTATATTATCAAACGTAACTATCAAATAAATAAATTCATTTGCTTATATTATTTATTATTTATTGTTGTATATGTTTTATGTCCTATCGGATGGCGTATTCTACGTTAAACTTAATGGCCGTGTCTCTGACACAGCCTGCAGGGGCAGGACAACTGTCTGCTGTTTTTTTTTACTTTTTAGACTTTCCAAAATGCACGGATCTTATTTCTGTCCTTTTATTTGTGTCCACAGCATTTAAGTACTGAATATAAAACGAAATAATTGCTGTTCTTTAATTTGATGATTTACTTTTCACACGGAAGTGCAAAATGGTTTTCCTTCCATTTTTAAATACTTCAATATCTATTTGCGATCCCATAAAGTATATATACATTCTGAGTCTTAAAAGATAAAGAAGTCGATTTAGCTATATCCATCTGTCCGTCCGTGTGAGCGTTTAAATGAACTTTTTAAAGTCTCTATATATTCTACGAACTCGTATATAGTAGCAGCTTATCAAAAGTGCTTTCGAAAATGTTGGTTCTGCACTGCAGCACAACTATAACCTTTCAATGGCAAATAAACACCATTGGCTCTATTTTCCCCTCCATATTTATATCATAAAAATCAACATCTTTCAGCGTTAAGTTAATTTATTGAAACATTTGTTACCTCTCGAGATATTCGTAAATAAATTTTAACAAAGCGGTTACTTATTGACAAAGTTATAGGCAAAAAAAATATTTTTAAATGCATATGTTTTTAAAATATATTGAGTTTCTTAAGCTGCTAAATAAATTTTGGACACGAGAAGTACATTAAATTCCAAGCCATAGAGTCAAAAATTATTCCTAAGAAAACTTTACAAATTGATTTAAAACTAAATGTAAAAACTAAGATATAAACCTCAATTTACAGAATTCTCCTCAAATTTTCAAACGAAAGCAACATGCAAATGAAAGGGTTTGACTAACGAAATATAATTCTTAATAAAGAACCACTACAAAATGGCGTTCATTTACATGTACCCAATCAGTATTGGCATCGTATAAAATGGCTTGACTTGTGTAATACAGTTAACAATGTAAACATTCAAAATCAAAATTATTACGAAATTAATAACGATAAGTTGCGTATAGTTAAATCTGAAGTATGGGTGAAGTGTATTATTAGTTTTGCCACGGCCGTATATAAGGCACTCTTACTGCTTTTTGTTGTTAGTTTTCTGAAAAATCCTTGCAGCATATTGCTTAATGGGTGTGCCTCTGTCTTCCACTTATCTTTTTGTATTTTTTAACACAAAACTCATAAAATTGTTTTCTCTGCCACAAGTTGTTACTTGGCCCCAGCAAAAGTACAAAAAAAAAACAAGGAACAAGAAAACATTTTAAAGGTCTAAACTTTTAGCAGTATAAAATGCTAGTATTTTACAAAACTTAATACAACCCATGGCTTTTTGGATATGTACCATAATGATATAACTAGAAAACCAAACTACTTGGAAAACTTATGTTGAATAAATTTTGCAACCAACCAAAAAAAAAAAAGCACTGTTCCGCCTCCAAAAAAAAACAATCTTTATACTCTCAACGAACAAATTTTCTGCATCTTTAAATTTTCCCTCAAACAACCTTTCAATTCACCCATACATGTGAATACTTTGCTTCAAACAAATACAAAAACTTTTAGCAAACATTTTACATAGTTGAAAGAGTGTTTTAAAACTTAAAAAAAAACAATTTATAAGCAAACGCATAATTCTAAAACTACATGCGAACGAGAAAATAACCTAACCCCTAAAAATATACAAGTATGATTAATGAATTTAACGGCCATTGAATACATAAGTTTAAGGTTTTTATTGCCAAAAGTAACCTTAACTTTAGGGCAATAAAATTGGAAATATGTATGTTCGCTTAAACTTTTTTCTGTTCTTTTTTTTTTTGGTTTTATTTCCAATAATTTTACTGCCACATTCCTCTCAATATAATTTTAGGCAAATTGTTTTTTTTTCAATAGCCAAAATTTATGCAAAATTGTAATAATGGCTGGCAACAAGGCATAACGGTACATTTTAGTAATTTAATTATTATAAAGTTGCATACTTTATGGCAACAATTAGATGTTCATACATACGTTTAGTAGTTAATTTTAAACAAACATTGTCGGTTAGTTTGTGTAGTGGCGGAAACAAATGATTTCGATAAAAGGCGTTGGAGAAGTTTACGGTAGAGAGAAGAATTTTTTGTATAAACCTATTGGATAATGAGGGCTTAATTCAACTGCTTGTTTAAGGATATGTGAGATAAGCGTGTGTGTCCATTTAGCACGGCTACCACGTAGTTATTAAAGTTTCTCTCTTTTCTGTGGCTTTCTGTCCAGTACCCGCTGGACTTATGTCGAATATACATTTAAAGGGTTTTTCAACAGGCACGCTACAAAAGTAGACCGATAGGGACAGCAAACAACGCCATATTTTTTGCCGCTCTTTTGACATTTCTCTTCCGTAAGGTTTAAAATTTCATGATGGAAAGATATACCAGCCAAAAACGAGTCGAAATTATTAAAATTTACTACCGAAATTCGGAGTCAGTGGTCTCAACGTTAAGAGCGCTACGTCCCAAAAAATCATCTTTAGCAATGAGGCTCATTTCTGGCTGAATGGCTTCGTTAATAAGCAAAATATGTGTTATTGGTCAGACAGCAATCCACACGTACTCCATGAGTCATCATTGCATCACAAAAAAATTCCGGTTTGATGCGGTTTATGGGCCAACGGCGTCATTGGGCCGTAGTTCTGCCGTGATGATCCAGACCGGCACGTTACTGTGAATGGAAAGCGCTACCGTTCAATGATAACAGAATATTTTTGGCCCCAATTGGATGATATGGACTTGGAGGACATTTGGTTCCAACAGGACGGTGCCACAAGCCACACAGCGAATGTCACAATCAATTTATTGGAAACCAAGTTTGGAGAACGTGTTGTTTTACGAAATGGGCCAGTCGATTGGCCGCCTCGGTCGTTCGATTTAACGCCGTTAGACTATTACCTGTGGGGCTACGTCAAGTCTATGGTCTATGCCAACAAGCCAGCGACGATTGATGAACTTCGTACGAATATCGAACGTGAAAATGCAGCAGTATCGCCCGATTTATGCTTGAAAACCGTCGAAATATGGGTTCAGCGTCTGGACTTCTGTGGCCCGTGATGGCCATTCAAAACAAATCGAGTTCCATACATAATGGCATCGAAGGTACTTTCACAGGAATAAACAATTTCATTGATATCCAAAACCGTTTTTGTTTTATTTAAAAAAAAAACTTTTGTAGCGCTCTTATTGAAAAACCCTTTAATATCTAAGGCTAATATATCAACGAGTACGAGCCCTACTATAATCGTACTAACATCTTGTGTAATGAGGAGACTTTATTTGGCATGCATTATAACTCCAATTTTTTTCTGTTTGTACAGGAAAGTCGTAGAGGCCAGTTGCCATCTGCAAAGTCTCTTTTAACAACCGGCTAGGTAGGTTTACAGCTTATTTTGACTATAGCTATCTCTCTCGTTATTCCTTTGTTATATGATAATTTCTATTAATTTTATTTATTTAAGCCTCTGAAAAATATGCTCTTAAATAAATTCACATTTTTTCCGATTTCAATGACTACACATCTCCTTATTTATCAACGTCAGAACAACTTTTCTTACTCCACTCAATAGCTTTCGTTTTTAAGGACTTGTCTATTTTTTATTTATTTATTTTATTTTTCTTTCTTAAAATTTGTTTTTTATTTGTATTGTTTATGGGTTTTTATTTCTTTTTCCACGTCTATATATTAAATAAAAAGCGAACAAATTGTGGTTACCAACTTAGTGATTTAAAAAAAAAGCATCATAAATTATAAACTGCAGCCATCACACTATCACCGTGGCACTATTTTCTCCACTGCAATTCTTTTATATCGTGCGACATGACCAGAAAACGCTTTATATTTCTAAAGCTATTACCCATACGTTTTCTTTGAAAATGTTTCCACCTTCATGCAAAATACATTTAGACGTACATGCACAGATCTCGTGCAGTCAGTGCCTGATTTTCCTGATGCTTTTAGTCTATAGTTTTTTTCGTATTCCAAGTAATCGTCAAGCCAACAACCAACTAGTCCGCCAGCCATCCTGCATTAGCATTAAATTATAAAGCATGCAACCATGCAACCAGCCAACGAACCAACTAACGAATGAACAAATAAATGAATGGATATATAAACATGCTACCCACATTAAGACAAACGCCTGCTTGGACGTTGTAAAGGATTCATGAGCAGAAGAAGAAAACAAAAACGAATAAAAGCAAGAAAACACTAAACTAAACGTTTATCTCATAAATCGTTAAGTGTAGCCAACAAACCATGCCACAAACAAACTACAGTACATATAAATAGACTTAGATGAGATATTATATAGTAAGTGAATGCGAATATACCAAAAAGTATACAAAAGTTAATGTTTTCAAGCGCTGAAGAAGAGACAAGAAAAAATAAATATTTACACTGAATAGAAAACACTCTAATGCTAGTAAATAAACACAGCACTGTAGTCTAGCTTTAGAGATATTTAATTTTTTGAAATTTTTAGTTTGATTTAAATAACAACTCTTGCCTACTATAGCGTGCCTTCAGGGAAGTTATTTTTTTTTTTTCTGAAAATCCGAAAAACATTAAAAGTCACTTACTTGGCTAGAGGTAGAGGTAAGACAATAAAAAATTGTTTGCTTATTGACTTGATATCTTTTTAAATGTAAGCAATTTGTTTAGCAATTTATTATAAAATTATAAAACAAAAAACAAAAAAAAATTTTATATAAATGGAAAAACGGAAAAACGGAAGAAAGGAAAATGTTTAATAAAAAAATAATTCTTAATGCGTATAATAAATAAAAGTTTTTAAATTGGAATAAAAACACCCAAAACACCTAAACTTAGGCAGTGGTTTTCATAAGTAAAATTCAATAACATAGTAGGCAACAAATAAACACTTTAATGCAGATATATAATGAATTAGGACAATACAAACGTATATTTCATTATAGTTAAACTGAAAGGAATTAAAATAATTTCGTTTTCTTAAGAATTATTGAATTAGGTCTGACGCGGAGATATGAAATGAAAACTTTGTCATATCGTCTTGTGTCACCATACATTTTATTGTACACAAACTTTAAATTCCATATTTTCACGGAACTTAGAATTGATCTCTAGTGCAAGGAAATGGTATTAAAGCTAAATGTAAGTACCTTTTTGTCAAATTGCTCAAAAAGCAACAGGACAGCTTAATAAATTACGTTTTGCTAAAGATACAAAGAACAATTTTTTTAAAGGAACTTGTACCGCTAAAAATTTTCCATTATGCCAATTTTAAAACAATAATAGGTGGGATAATGATATACAGGCAGACAGGTATTCTTAGTCACTTAGACTCACAGTTAGTATATATCTGTGGCTTGGAGCTAAAAGGGCCAATGACAAAATATTTACTTTTGAGAAAATTGGAATTGAACTTTCACTTTTAGAGATGCTTTCATACTGACATTGGCCAGCATTTTATTTATGAAGCTGTTCTGGGTTATGTATGACTTTAGCTGCTTTACCAGAATGAAATAGAGCAAGAAAACAAATTTAATACAATGATTAACTCAAAAAAGCAAAAAAGTGATATTGGCCCTTTTAGCTCCAAGCCACAGATATGTTTGTGATATCTGAAATATTGTTGACCACCAACAAACATTTTGCCGCATGAGTTAAGAAATATGGTTTCTTAAAACAAAATTTATTTTTTCGATCTGGTCATTAACAGAAAATGTTGCATCATCTCATCTTCCTTTCAACAACTTTGTTGTTACATTTTATATTTAAGTTCCCTACGTTCGTCCCCATAACCAAATAAACTATTGAGGCACCAAGTGGTTAACATAGGCCATTTCGTTTGTGGGTAAGATTTGCTTGATTCAACAGCCTCATGAAGGCATAGTTTAATAGGGTTCTTTGTGGTTCCATTAATTCGTCTATATGTCCTAAATTCCATAATTTTTCAGCGGCTCTGGCCTACTTTTATAGGTGTGGACTCAATCCAAACCATTTGCTGAAACACATATGTATATGTTTTATATATCTCAGGTTTCCAAATACCACACAGTAGCAGAAATAATGTTCTTCTCTTTGTCATCGTAACTTCTGCAGATTACTTCACAGGAGTTACTAATTGGAGTCTGTTATCTCAGGTGTCCAAATGCCAGATAGTGGCAGAAATAATGTTCTTCTCTTCGTCATCGTAACTTCTGCAGATGTGTTTACAGGAGATACTAAACCTATTTACGTTTGTTCCTACTGGCCAGTGACCAACAGTTTAAGGTTCTTTAGAAGGGTTCCAGGCATTTTTATTTAAAATTTCGTTTTATGTATGTCCATATTGTGCCAGATTTTTTTGGCTTCTTTACAATTTAATTCTTTCTTCAATCTTTTCTTAGCAACTTAGTAAAGTTAGTTAAATTTTATTCCTTTACTTCTTAATAAATGAAATCCAATATTACGCCTGGGTTAGTTAAAGTTAGGTACCGACTTTTATAAGTGTCTCTTCTCTATCATTACCATCAGTGTTCCCATATCCTATTACCCATATAAGTTTAACCGATGAATGTGTAGACGTCACCAACAGAGACACCCGGCTTTTCTGAACAATTTTCAAGGGACCGAATAGCTGCCTTGCTGCGAATATTCGTACTCGATACCCTCTGATACTGAATTTTTTTGCCGCTATTTTTATAACTTTTATCTAGGCTTGTGCTATGATTTTGTACTAAAGTGGTCAGGAGAACAATGATATATTTAATTGATCCGAAAGATCCTGAATTATCGTGTGTTCTCGATCCGACAGTGAATATCTGGAAGACAGTATCCGAAAACTGGATGCAAATTTTATATTTGGATTTATTCGTTATGTTCGTCGTGAAATCTGGATTGAATAGTGGTTTTAATATCTTTTAGTCAACAGTAGAATCAATATTTTATCTTAGTAGCAAATTTATGGTTGTTCCAATTCTTTGTATCGTTAAACTGATAATTTTTATTGAAGAAGAAATTTTTTAATTTCCCCATCTTTCTGAAGTATTTTGAATAAGCATCGATACAAATATTCGATACAGAGAATGTGATGTTAACAGAAGCAATGATATCATTGTGCTGAACTGTAGCACCTCTGTTGTGCAGGTTCAAACTAAAATATGTCAAATTCCTTAGGGAGTCTTCATTTCGAAATTGATAGATTAAAATTTCTAAAATAACTGCTTTTTTATTGATGCTAGACCAGTCATGGGGTTGGGCTTTTAGTGCTCCTTTTACTCAACATAATCTAATAAGTATAAAATATCGTCCATTGCTGTCATTTCAGGACATTTGCCAAATTCTTAACGCAAATGGTTTCGAAGTAAAATAATCTGTTAGGTTTATCCCAGGGTACACTTATACAAGGTGGCGGTGCCAGCCCAGCTGGCTATTTTTTTGTGTTCTGGAGTATGTCAGACTACATATTTAAAAAAATGATTTCAACTCCGGAAATTGTCAAACTCCATACATAAAAAATGAGAGACAAAAATTGCTCTCTTTTACGCTATCACCTTATGTAATTAGACCATGGTTTAGCCTTAAAAAACTGAATTCTTCCTTGCTTAAGATCCCCTTTTAAATAATGCTTTAATATTCCTTATTCGCACCACCAATTTAAATATTTTCGCACTATCGAAAGCAATTGCCTTAAAATTGTCTTTATAAAAAATTTAAAATTTTATTTAATATCAAGCAAATTTTCGAATCTGTACCTTAAACAGTCTGCCGGTAGTTTCCTAAATTAAATTTCCTTAAAAAAAAAACGAAAAACAAAAAAACGCTCACAGTGTTTCGTTTTAACAAATACCGTCATTTATGACTTTAAGTTCTGATTTGCAATGCATCATAAACTGGTACTTAAGTGCCAAAAAATCTCACATCCTTACAATTACTCAGCATTATTCACAGGTGTTACTTAGCGATACAATGCAATATGTTACCAACTTAAAGCAAGTGGGAAGAGAGACGAAAAAAATAAACAAGACTCAAAATTCAATGGGGAACTGTTCTTTGTTGTTAAGCAACTTGGCTGTTGTGTAACAAAATGCATCAGCCAGCTGCTTTTAACGAAAATTTACCTGCACGTCTTTGGCGCTATGGCTTTCAATTGCAATAGCATAAATGTTTGTCATGACTCATTTTGTTGTTGTTTTTGTTATTGTTACGAGCAACTTAATACAAAACATAAAAAATGATTTTCCTTTGCATCTTCTTGTTGCTAAAATATTGAATGTTAATGGAAAAGTAGACACCGTTGTATGTATATATATGTGAGTGTGTGTATGCATATGTATGTGTGACTGTGTGTAGTTGCATTTGTGTTGTTTATCAAACAGTTGCGAATTTTGATTAAAAATGCTTGCACGTAAAAAAGATAATACACGTGTAGTTTTAGTAGTAATCATATACAAGTTCGAGTAGCTGCTGCTGCTGCAGTAGCAACATTCGTTTATAGTCTGCAGTAGTTGTCGTAACAGCAATCAAATTCTTTAAAATTATGGGTGGGCGTTAGAAACTTCTTTTTTTTTCTTTTTTAAAGTTTCGTAAAGCTAACAGCGGTGGGAGTATCGTTGTAGCAAAAACAAACATTTTCCATTATATGCAATACGAGTTGATATTTGTCTTAATGTTTGTCTTGTGTATCTCACAATATAAACACAATAACAATACTGGGTATTCAAAGTAGAGGCGGTTATATGTGTTAGAGTCTGCATGGTAAATGAATAAAATAAAAAAGATTCCGTCTTTGAGTTAGTTTTTCTTTTTCTCCCTGTTTACCTGTAAAATTGCATTTGTACACGGTAAGAATTGTTGGCAGGAATTTCGAAAAGCTCCATAGTTTTGTCAACATTTCTTTTAGGTAAGAAATAAGAAAATATGTGCAAAATATTCGCACTGAGAGAAAGTTTTTCAAAATTTCTGGAAATTTTTCCAAAAATATAGACTTTCATTTGGCTGTACCTCCTTTTTCTAAATTTTATATTCGTTCTGCTTAAAATTACTGCTGTTGATACTGATTTCTCATTCAATTGCCATGTTTCGATATAATAGGGATATTTGCCCTTTGCAGTGCAACAGTCTAAAGACAATAGTTGGAATTAATTGGAGTGTTATTCTAATTAAAAGAAAATTTAAGAAAATTGTGTTTAACAAATCTATGTCTTAATTCTTCTAAATAATTTTAAAAACAATTGGAGGATATATTGTAAATGTTGCTATAGGACTCCAAACGTTAGTATGAATATTAAGAGTAATCCTTGCAGGATTATTAAATATCTTTAATACTTAATTGTGGTGAATTGCGAGGAGCTGTATACTAAGACACATGACACATTTATAACACTCCTTTTATATATTTGATTGTCTACGATGACAATGTCTTGTAGAAATTTGTATTTGCAATGGTTTTAGTGTTTCAGCAACTATTTTTTTATATTCCATTATATGACTTATTTAAATGTACACAAGTGTTGCTTCAGCACCATCATATCCAATTTTATAACTAAGATATTTTAGATTCGTTCCACAAGCTAACTTTGACCATAGTTGTGACACTTAGAATCCTAATAAGTTCGATAGAGTGGGATGCTGTTGGTGGTGGATCACCAGCGCTACAGACAACTAATAATGATTTATACCCAAATTATCCAGTTGTAAAAAGAAACGTGTGAATCTTTAGATTGCGCACACAATCTACACATTTGTATAAGTCTGTAATAAGGCGTCCTACTTGACTTAGTAATCTATCCATTCCGCCTTAGTTTAAAGGACGTTAAAGGAGTATTATCAATAGCCAACCTTAAACTGAAGGCGATTTTAACAATAACCAATTTGTTCGGTCAGTAAATCGGATTCCCTAAATCGCTCATTACAAACAATTCTAAATAACACAATAAAATTGTTTTTAGAACTGAACACTTACACATAGAAAACAGTATCGGTTGTGAGTACCGCAATTGTTGCCAATCGCATAGTTTAGTTGTGATAGTAGACTTTTACGGTTATATCTACAGAATTTCCTTTCACAATATAAATATTTAATCAGCACTATTAAATTATGACTCTTGCAATAGAAATTTTATAACCACCAAAGAAAAGTTCAATTGCAGGAGCTAAACCATTCGATTGGCAATGGATGTGATTTTCTGTTTTAAGGATGTATTTGATAATTTCTCATACTTTCCCTTTTTTGTGCTGCCAAAAACTAAATTCTTTATTTAGTTAATACGATGATTACTTTAATGACTTCTCTGAACTTTAAAAAGATAGCTCGGGTTATTTCTACTGAGATATATAGTGAACTAAATCATTCTTTCCTTATCTGTAACCCTCCGATTTCTTTAAAATACAATAAGGAATCCCATGAGGAAAAAAGACGGGAGCCACTTAAGGAAGGCTCCGACACGTAAACCATAAGCATAATTGATTAAAATTTCGACTAGTTCAACAATCTCTATCCGAAACCTAAAGAGTTAAAAATTCTTTAAAGTGTCCACTTCTGTTAATCGATAATCGTATCGTAAACAACAATTTTATCAATTTCGCTATTCAATAACATGTTTTAACAACAGTTGTTATTGTTAGCTAAACGCAGTAATTTTATTGTTGTTGATTTTATCGGCAAAATTTTAACCCTATACCCTTTGTAAAAACCAACTTTTTAAGTCTCGCCTATGACGCTACTATCTTTTAAGGTGATGTTTGAGGTAAATTTTTTTTTACACTTTTTTACCAAACATGCCTCTTAATTGTAACAATTAATAAGTATCGTTAAAAAGTATTTAATTAATCGCAGAATCTTTAGTGCAAACCACAATAAATATCGACAGATTTAACGGTTGCAGATTGTTAAAAATTAATCAAACGCATCATTAGTATCTTCTACTCCCAAACGCAGAAAACTTGCAAATTAATTGTTACAAGTTTTCGTCCTTTTCATCACTGAAAGTTTAATAGGACTTAGACTAGTTTCCAAATATGTATGACCTCTTATTGAATTAGTTTTTATATTGAGTTCTTGCCTTATCAGTATCTATATCTCTTTTAAACTCTCTAGTGTTGAGTTTTCCCAAAGTATGTACTTCACTTTAGAATTTTGGCATTTTTCGACCTGAAAAATGTTTGGATTTTTTTTAAAGAGATGGTTTGCAACAATAATTATTTCATCAAGGATAATTTCTCTACTTTCTAAGCATGTCATGGTGGCAAAGTATTTATAATATCTCCGGATGTTCGCAGTTTGAGGGCGACCTTAACTTATTATTGCATAATAGGATTTTACGAGATTGAGCTTGTTCGCTCCTGAAGCTCCCAATAACTGGTTACGATTATGTCTAATTTGTTTATTTGTATATGTTTAACCTTCCCCAAAAACCCGAAGTTATAACTTTGGACATTTTTATATCATTTAAATAATATGTTTAAATACAAACCTGTAAAAATCTTCTTTAATTACCAAGTGATCTCTCAAAAAAATGATTTCTTTACAAAAAGAGAATTTTAAAAGTTTAATAATTTATTTCTAAATGACTTAACCTCAATTTCTCTTACTGTTTATACGCCCTCTAAAGATTTGCATTAGTTCTAATACACACACACACACGAATTCTATTTTGGTTTCTTTAAAGCCAATATTATTGTAACATCCATATGCGCAACTTAGGTTATGTCTATTTCCCCTTTCTCTTACCCTTTTAAAAGCCCGGCATGTTGCACGTTAATAGTCAGACAAGCTGCCAGGAAATCAAGTATATAGCACATCATGGATGTTATCCTAAATGTATGCTTTAGAATTTATGCGACAGGTGATGCATGTTATGATAATAAAGATTAAAATTGTTGATGCAGTTGATAAACACAAGAATATCAACTAAAAATACAACATAGACAATACGATATTAAAACTGTTTTTTAAGGCGAAGTGTTTGTGGGTAGAAGAGTATAAGATCATGGTAATTAGATTTTGTTTGTTTAAGAAAGCACTGCAAAAACAATTATAATAATAATGTAGTGCTGAAAAGTATGCAACAATTTGTTTTACTAAGAATGAGCCCTAATGTATGCAGTAACATAAATGATTTGCGATTTTAAAACAACTAAATAAAAAAAAGCCGAAAATTTAACGACTTTTTTTATTAAATTGTTGTGAATATTTTTAACAGTTGTTTTTAGTCTACTTGACTTAACTTTTTTTTTTAAAAAAGACTTGTTGCAATTTGTTGACTTGATAATAATAAAATTTTTCTTGAAATTTAATTTTTCAATCTTACATTTATTGTTTCTAAGGTTTGTTGTTTTTAGCAAATTATGCTTTAAGGCCACTGTTTTGTTAATAATAAAAAAAATCAAAGAAATAATACGTTTCTTCTAGTTTGGTATTTTACAATAAATAAAGAACAAAAGATGAAACTAAAAACAAGTCTATCTTTATTTAAAAAAAGAACTTTTAAGTTCATAACAATGAAAACTACACACACCCTATAACAGGTATGTTAAAGGATTTGTTTTTCAATACGATATCTTTTCTTATATGGTCTAGTCCTGGCGAGTAGTATCAATATGCGTCGTCTCGCATCTTTTTTTTTTGCGACGAACAACAAAAAGAATTCTTCAACTCTGCAAAACTATAATCATATTTCTTTATTTTTATGATATGAAGTTTTATTGCACTTTATGCTCAGACGAAGAGCAATAGTGAAGCAAGATAATATACAGTAACCAACAACTAAAAAATAAAAAAAAACAAAAAACTCCAAGTATTTATGATACAGCTTTGAATGAAGCCGACTTTTAAAACCAAATTCTTAAGCATAAAAAAATAAATACAGAACAGGAATATGAAGCCTAACAAAAATATATGTGTTTATAACGTGAGCAGAATTTTAATGCATATTTTTAGGCTTAAGACACTACTAAAATAGATAACTCAAATAAGTTGGTTTTCTTTTTTTTAAACGAAGAAACGAAGTGTTAAAAATAGATACAAAAAAAAGAAAGTTGTGAACTTTAAGAAAGGCGGGCATATGTTAAAGATACTCATATAAGTATTTAAAGTTTAGATCAGTGGTTGGCAATGAGTTGTCTGTATTTCTCAGAATACTAGTTTATTATCATCATTGCATAAATAGGGATACACGCATAGTCATTATGCAATTGTTTGAAAGGTAATTCTAAATAGAAATGTTTATTTAGGGCTATTATCAGACTATCGTCAGACTTTAGACTCGGTTCTCTAATTTTTTAAAATTTTTCTCAACTAAAATTTTTTACAGACATATCGATCGAGAAAAATTGTCTACATAACCTGGGGTATAATCCAAGGCTCGCCGTAAAAAAAAATGGATTCTCCTTCCGGTGGCCGTTCATAAAACGCAAATTTCTTGCTTGATAAACAAATTTACAATATTGTTTTCCAGGCTAGTTTAAAATTACTGATGCCCCCGTCTCTTAGAGAGAAAGTATGTGGCCTAATGTGTAGTCTTAAATTGTTACACACGAGTGGTAATTTTTGAGATGATTACATAATCCAATGTTTCGGTCGGTTGTGAATCATAGGACCTTAGTTTAGCTCCTTAACTTTTGCCAATCCGTCTTACAAAATTTATTATACATCAAGTATTTAAATTTAAATTGTCAGAATATTAAGTAGTTACTCAATAAGTTTTACCCTTCTTTTCATGTTTTTCTCGTATACTCAGCCGTATTCGGTGAAGTTGAGCTCGTGTGTTTGTTTGTCTACCCACAAGAAACTCTTTCAAACTTAGATTTATCATTTTAGATTTTGAGCAATTTCCTGGTTTTCTTTGTGTCTATGTAGATAGATATGTAGGAAATGAGAGTGCAGGAAGCAAGAGACACTTCCAACAGCCACACTAAGATATATATGTGGTCCATAGTGGTAGAAATGCTATTATTAAATTATTACAGGGTAAACTAAGGACAGTGTGGAAGGAATAAAACGTGTAGAAGTCCTTAACACCCCTCATTGTCTATCCACTAACCACCCGACCCCCATTATTATATATTTTAGTTTTTATTCAGAGACAGAACCCAACTAATCGAGGAATCGCTTACCTAACCATTTAGATCTATGGTTCTGTAGTTTTATGCTGTGACAAACAACATGCTGCACAGTTTCTATCTCTTTCTTATCTACACACATCCTACAATTGTGATAAGTGACGCGATCCCATTTACTGATACTAGTCCTTAATGGAAAATGTCTTGTTATAACCCCCATAGTGACCCTCAGACAAACCATATTGAGGTGCACTAGTATCGTAGAGTCCGCCAATTTTAACTTGGATAATAGAGCCCTCGACTTTATTTCAACTCCACAGTACATCCACTGCGCGCTAGATAGTCAGAAAATTCATTACCAACAACTCTGGTAGCGAACACAATCTGACGTTTTTTTAGTTTCATTGCGTCTAAGTGTTCCACTAAAGTTTGTGTCGTTCAATTAATTTGAACTGCGTCTCTGGACAATTTGAAGCTTAGGTCTTAGTTCTTCTTAATGGCTTCGAATTTTTTTTAATTAATACAGTTTACAGGCTGTAGTAGCCGAACTTTTAAGTTTAGCGCTATTCATCTCCTTATACGATGCAGAGTTTGACTTCTTTCGTGTAAACACTAATTGTTCTTTTACTGTTTATAGATGGACTTAATTTCCTTGACAGTCTTCTTGGTGTTTATGAGATTTTTGGCGGGTTTTGCCAACGCTATTATGATGAAGAAGGTAAAAGCGATTCTCTACAGTTAATTAAAAAAATTTCTTAAGGATAAGAACGAGTGGGATAAATATTATGGCTTCCGTTTGTCTTATAGTGTTAAATTTAGTCTTCTTTCTAAAGAGATAAACACACTGTCTCCTAGTCATCTAACTACAGGTTTTGGCATACAATGCTTTATATCTGGTTCGGCTAAGTATAAAGAAAAAGTCTTGGCTTTTGATATCTGAGAGCCAGATACATCGCTTTGAAACCGCTTTTTTTCCATTTTTCCCATTGTATTTTTATGCTATTTAGATAAGATTTATTCTTATGAAATTTAACCAAGAATTTTAGAATTCAAGTGCATTATATTCCCCTCTACTGTAACATTTAAACTGAATGGCAATTTCAAATCGACACACAGATAAACCGACATTTATGTAATATTCGAAATACTATTTGAGATCGTTGGGTAGAGTTCAGAATATGAATAATATTTTGTGATCACGTTAGTCTATTTGAAAACTGCGGCCTTTCGCTATGATGGTGTAAAGTAATGAAATGTGAGTGTATTTTTTGTGACCTTCTAAAAAGTCCAGAACTAACAACAACGAAACTGATATTAATTTTGAAACCAGTAGTAAAGACTTAAACTTCTACGGTGTGCTTATATTGTTGAGAATCACTGCTCTAGCAAGGTTTTATATAAAGTTTGTGTCTATATCCACAACATTTTACCATATGTTTCATATTTTATGTTTTCGATATTTTTTTTTCGCTAGTGCCTTTTCATATGTGTGTTTTTAAAAATGTGTAAATAATTTTTCTTTTTTGTGATTTGGCGCATTGCAGCAGTTGCTCGTAAAATGTTTTTCATATATTTATATGGAACTTTTACTACAACTAAAGACACAACTCTGTTTAATTTTTTTTTCTGACTGGAGGCTGCTCGTTTGTATACAGTTAGAAATATGTTATAACATAAAACATTTTATTTGTTTGTGCTATGTTTGCTGGGATTTTGAAAGTGTAGTCTAACATGTAGTTTTGGCAACACCAACTTGTCATGATGAAAAAAAAAAAACATTAAATTCGGTTTATGAAAAACTCAACAACTAGTCAGCTGAACAAGTTTTTAAAATACTCGCGCCGTAGTTTTTATGGATGCTGTTGTAAATTGTGTTAGTGTTTGTCGGTCGCTATTGTTGTTGATTTTCATTCGTCTATTGTGTTTGTTTGATGTGTGTTAAGGAAAAAATTTGCTAGAAAAAATTTTGTTAGCAAAAAGCAGTGTAGCATAGTTTTAGGCAACAACATAAATAATATTGTGCAGCATATTTTTTCTGTGGGCTTGAAAAGAGTTTATTTTAGTGAAGATAGTAGTTGTAGAAATTACTAGTCGTAAAGATTATGTGGTACCGGTCTAAACCTAGCAAACAATTTGAGAATAGGATTTTTAAATTCTTACAAGTTTTTACTAATTCTGGTTATTTCTAGTTCTTAAGCTTTTAATTGACGAGTGAAAGTTTTGAAAGATTTAATTTGTTAAGCTTTTTTATTAAAGGTTCCATGTCCAAAGCACAAAAACATAAAAAATATTTTTTTTTTATCTAACAATTTACGATTAATATCCAAATTTAAAATTATTTTTAGGATTTTTTTTTAAATATTTTCTTATTAAATGCCTGCATTTTTTATGTTTACTCACTGTAAAAAATAATCTTTTATCTAGTTTATTTTTTCCATTAACTTCAGTTGGCTTTATCTAGCAGAGATAACATTCGTTAAAAAAATACACATTTTAATAAAAACAAACGCAAAAATAATTTAAAAATTTGTTACGGTTTTGTTTGTTTTCTTATCGTCATCATACATTTTTCATAACATAATTCTATTTCAGTTTATTCTAAAAGTTTTTGCTTAGTCTATATGTATTTTCTGTATTTAACTAAAAATAAAACTAATATAAGCCAGAGAATGTTAAAAAATCTATTTTTTAAAGAAAAAGAAAAAACCTTAAAGTATGCAACAGAAAATAAAAATTTATATATAGTAATTCAGGCAAGTAACCATGGTTTTTATTTTAGTCTCTTATTTACTGTGGTTTTTATTGCTGCTGCAAAATTTTTACTTTTACTAAACAATTGTTGATTATATTGTTTAAGGTCTTTGTCCAAGACCACTCGCCGTTTTATTTTTCTTCCATGTAGCCACCAAACAATAAAAAGTTGTTAAGTTTTTTTCTCTATTTCTTCTCTATTTTCATCTTTAAAAAGTGGTTCATTTTGGACTTTTTTTTTGTGATTTTCGTTTTGTTACTGCGAAAAACTAGAAGTAAGGCAAAAATTAGCATTATAAAAGAAGCAAAGTTTTTGTGTTTATGTAAATTACTGAATAATGCTTATTTCTTATTTATTTTTTTTCCGTACGAAAAATACCCGAAAAAAATTTTATTTAACTAGACATTTAAATTTTTCTTGGAAATATTAAATAAGAACAATGTTTAGTGAAACCAATTTGAAGTTTTTCAAAAGCAATTGATTGCAGTTTGGTCAACTTAATTTAAAAGTTAAAGAATCAAAATTCTGTGGAACATATTACTACAATAAAAAAAAATAATTCTGTGATATAATATTTTAAATTAAAAATTTTTTTTTCACTTCTAAGATGGATTAAATATTTATTCCCGTCATTCCATTGTGGAGCATATTGCCATGGATGGATTCGTTACTAATAAAAATTTATAATTTTCTTCTTGTTCAAATGTAAAAAAAGTTCTAAAAAATATTTAAGGCCTAAATTTATTTTATTTAATAAATAATTTTAATTTAAATATATGTGTCCTTTAATACCGTAGTTCATGCCAAAGTATAAAATCGGTTTTAACGATTAGAACAGAAAGTTGAAAACTGTTTAAAATAAGTATTAATCTTTTTAAGCGAATTAAAGTGTTTGACAAATTTTATAAATACAAGTCCTATTTAGGAAAATTTTAATGGACCTTCCATAAGATTTCTGTAGTTTAATATGTTGGAAAATTACAAAAAATAAAAAAGCCTATGCCATTTTTTTTTAAAGTAACTACAATTTTCTAAGAGACTAAAGGTCAAAATCATTTAAAATAAAATTCATGCGTACTGAGATCATGTAAAATGCAGCTTGTGCTAAAAGCGACATTCAAAATACCGATTTAATGAAACAGAGAAAAACAGAGAAAAGAGAATTGTGAGTACAATTGCATTAAGAACAATAAAAACTAGTTTGCGCTTTCCCACTGTAAATCAGTTTTCATTATGCACATGTACATCACAGCAGCTAGCACTTAACAAAAGAAAAACGTAAACAGTGAGATTTATATAAATTAAAGGACAATAAAAGCATTTTAGTTTAAGAATTTAATTGTATTATTGAACAAAGTTAATTTTATAAAAAAAATCAATCCCTTTTGCTTTTATTTTTTTTTATAATTATTAATTTATTTGGTATTTATTTGTATTATTATTATTATTATTATTGTTATTATTATTATTATTATTAATTTTAGCACTTTATTGACTTTTTTAAAATTTTTACTTGTAATATCTATCACTTGTTTGCTGGTGTGACATCACACATAAGAGAACATAAAGGTTTTTTTGTCATTCTTGTAAACATTTAAATGTCTCTCTCTTTCTCTCTTTATCTTCCTCCCTGTTGAGCAATTTGAGCTACATGTGTGGACTTGGGCTAAAACGACCGTACAGCAAATTAACGCATTTTGTCGTTTGACTTTATTTTACACATAGAGAGGTCATCATAGTTGTCTTTTCAAGCACCTATTTTTGATACCATTCACCTGTGGTGCCAAGACTTTGTCATTTCGTTTGTAATTTGTTTATTATTATTTGTTTCCAATCCCATTGTGTCCTTCTGTCCGTCTTTCCTTGAGTTGTGATATCAACAATCAGCCCATATATACCGCACATCAGTGTTGGGTATCAAAATTGTTCTAATATCCAGGAATAGAAAGTTATAGGCAAACATAATATAAAAAAAAAATTATTTTTAAATATTAAATTACTGGGGTTACTTATACATTTTCGGACACTCTAAAGACGCCAAAATACAAGCTTTCGCAAAGTATTGCTGAGAAAAACTGATAGTAAGTTCGAAACCAACTGAGATATAAGCAACAAAAGACAACTGTTTCGGTGTCTTTTTATTTAAATTTTAAAACAAAACACGATTTGTTTCTGCATCTGGACAGCATAGAGAAGCGATATGGGTATCAAAGGAGAGACTAGCAGAATTTAATAAACTTTAAAAAAAATTTTAGAATTCAAGAAGGGTGCTACCACAAAATTAAATGTGAGTCAAATCTAGTAATTTCAAATGTTTCCACTTCAACCCCTTCAATATTGGTATCACACAAAACATTTTGGCCAACAGAATATATTAAACTATGAAAATTTTAAAATTCAAAATGCCGTCCAAAATAAATTGACGATCATTTTAAAAATGATCATTTGATCATTTTTTTCTCGATCCCATCAATATGGGTACCAAATGAAAAGGCTTGACAAGTAGAATACAAGTAACTATGGTAAAATTCAAAATCAATGATTGCGTCGAAAGTAATAAGGCAAAATGGCGTATAACATTCAATCTGATATCTAGGCTTAGTCACGATTTGGTCACTAAATCTATGAACTAAATGGTAAAGGGTATTATCAGATTCGACACAGCCAACCATACTTTTCTTACTTATTATGAAATAATATCACGATCAATATGTAAGCAAGGTTTTAAGTTAAGCGGAAGTATTGCAATTATTACAAAATAACATTGGAATGTTCATGGTACTTTTAAGTTTGTATGCACAAGCATTAAGAAAATCCAAATTAGAAGAGACAAACAAAACAGAAATTGATAAACAAACACTTGTTAATTTACAATTTCACAGAGCAGCCATTGACAGCCTGACTTAGTGAATATTTATATAAATAGCAGTGTTCATATTGATAGCATCATTATTTCTGTGACAATAGGAGTGCTTATGTCTGATTTTATAGTTTTTTTTTTAAATTAAAATAAAAAATTTTAGGTGATTTTTATTATTTGATTTCCGTTAAAATACAAATTATTAAAATATAAATTATTATATATTATATGTCCCGTGCTGTGTTGTTAGAACAGTACATGATTTTTCGTATATTTATGGGTCGATTATGGATAGCAACCGAACTTCAGTTGCGTTACCAGCTGGCAACTACAATCTCTCGACCCATTAGTTGAACTTGAATAAGTTATTTTTTCAAATGATATTATCCGTTGAAAATACAGAACCAATTTCTTTTTATGCCACAAATTGTTTGAAAATTATCCAGTTTAATTGGAAATATTCTTGAGGGTAGTTTAAGTTTGCAAAATTACAATGGTATCATTAATTCAATTTTAGCTTATCTCGACTTACGCAGTTATTCCTGTTAACCACAGGTTTTGAATTCAAAGGTTGTCGTGGCCAGACGATGTTAATGAAAAAATATTTGTAGACATAAAGGTCGTTCATCGATAGCAACTGTATTTAAGTTCCAGGTACTCGGGAGGGCAACTACAACCAGAAAACCGCAATCAAATTAATTGCCAAACAAATGATTCAGTTCTTGCAAGCGAATTTTTCTTTTGCAGTTTTAAAAATTCTATTGCAAGATTTCTAATTTCCTACTGCTGACTATTTACTTATATTCCGAAACGCAATTCTTTAGACACAACCATAAATCTCTACTATCACAACTAAACTATGCGATTGGCAACAACTGCGGTACACGTAAAGCAAAAATATGGTTGTGGTAACCATAATCGAAGAGCAACATACTATGATTGAATTACATGATTGTGATTAAAACATATAATTATTTTCAGTTTTCATTATTAAGTTTAATTATGTTTTCGACATCCAAATATTGTTATAGCGAATATAATATGACCATCGTGATCATGTCGTACCCATGATTTTTCTTTGCGTGTACTCACAACCAATGCCGTTTTCTCTGGTAAAATCTGTTGATTTTTTAAGTAGTGAGTATATTGGCGTTAAAACTGCCACTTTGTTTAAACATTTTTATCCTAAATAAAATAATACTGGAATTTATTTGAGGCCTCATGCTTCTAAACATGCTAGGGAATCTAATTTTATTTTCGTATCGAAATTTATAATTTTTTTTTTCAAATTAGTGGAACCAAAAGGTTGAAATTTTAAACTCAATGTCTTTTTCTTGAAAACTACTGGCTTTTTGCTTTGTTTTGGAGCGTTTGTAAAGTTTCAAAGTTCAAACGAATGAACAGGAAATGAGTAATGAAAATTACAAGAAAAACATATTACCGGATTGAATGAAGCAGCAGATGTATACAAAGAAAGGTGAACAAATTTCTTGTCGCAAACAATCTTCTGATTGTAGATAGATTTGATTAATTGTGCATTTAATAAATTCAAGTTTAATAGTCTACACACTGTTTTATTAAAGATGCCTTACAAAGCTTAATAACATAACTAAACTCTGTATTAAAGATGACACCATAAATTTACGTCACAAAAAATCTCGTGTAACACATTTTTTGATAAAAGCACACTTTATCTTCGTTCAAAGTTAACATGCCAGGCGTCAATATGATAATTAAAAAAAAAAATGTTACAAATTTCCTGTCAAGTCTAAAAGAAAGCTCTTTCTTAACAAATTGAAATATAATTGATTTTTTTCTAATCCTAATCTTTATGAAATACCCATACTTTGTTTAGAAATAAACTTAAGTTTTTATCATTTATTATAAACGCATTTTGTGTTTCACTTTTTTTTTAATAACTTTATATTCGTACTTGTGCTGATTTAATTTTTGCTTCCATATTTTATTATTCCTTTTTTTTTTTTTTTATTATAAAAATATCACTCGACTAGTACAAGAAAATCATTTAATATTTTTTTGACAGCTGTTCTCAAAACAGATTTAGTTCGTTTGTCGTTTTTTTTTTTGTTTTTCTTTCTTCCTTCGTCTGTTTGATTCTCATTGTAACAGTGTAACAGGGAATATTGTATTTGTGTTAAATCTGTTTAAAACAAAGAAAGTAAGAAAAAAATTACGTTATGTATGGATTTGTGTATATAAAATGAAATGAAAAATGACACTTAAGTTAAGCTGTTTTAAGCTTGATTTACTTATTTTCTTAAAGAAGAAAATAAATTGAGAAAAATGTACATTTTTCATATTTCTAAAAATTTTACTAAATCCTGAGACAAGTTCCTCTTAAACGATTACAATAATATTGAGGGGCCTTTTCATGTACTTAACAATATATGCATGTATGTCTTAACCTGTCAACTTAATGATGAAACATGATTTATCTTTGTAAACAGACTACTGCGTTACTAAATCGAGGGCAATAGCTTTAAAACCCGTCTTTAAGTTGAATTTTATCAAAATTATATAAAATTTTATTAAAAAAATTTGCAACACTATATATCTGTGGCTTGGAGCTAAAGGGGCCAATGTCAAAATATGACTTTTGAGAAAATTGGAATTGAACTTTAACTTTTACATATGCTTTCATAGTGACATTGGCCAGCATATTATTTATTATTTATTTATGAAGCTGTTCTGAGTTAAGTATGACTTTAGCTGTTTTACCATAATGAAATAGAGCAAGAAAACATATCTAATGCAATAATTAACTCAAAAGAGAAAAAAGTGACATTGGCCCTTTTCGCTCCAATCCACAGATATATAAAAGTGAAACTCTGTGTGTGTATGTGTAAACTAAAGACTCCGAAACTGTAACACCGATCGAACTCAAACTTTGGCAAGTTGTTGTACACATTCCAGGGAGTGTTTATGGGTGCTAAAGAGTGAGCGGGGCCACGCCCATAACAAATTAGTTATCATTTTTAGCTACTTGCACTTGACCGATTTTTCTGAAATTTTGAACACATATTGAGTGGTCATGACTATACAATTTCTTGATTAGAAAAGTGAGCAGTGTCACGCCCATAAAAAAAGTTATCATTTTTAGCTATTTGAACTTCACCGATTTTTCTGAAATTTTGCACACATATTGAGCTGTCATGACTATACAGTTTCGTGATAAGAAATGTGGGCAGTGCCACGCCCATTAAAAAAAGTTGAAACTTTTAGCTTCTTGCACTTGATATTCAATTAAAATTCAGAAGGCATTTCTATTCATTAAGGGCGTAGCAACGCGCGACGGGCTTTTCTAGTATTGTATATATTTAAAATACAGCATAATAATAAATGCTGACAGAGGATGAGTTTTTACTATGATATTTTATGGAAAAATTCGTTTTAACTACGTTCTGTTTCAAAATGTATACGGATAAAAATGGGCGCACACTAGAGGCAGGTGTATTTACTGAACTGTTAATTTAGTTCTTCTTCTTTTCTAGTACAATCTAATGCATATTTGTCTGATATCAAGTTAAGCTATAGATTAGTTAGAAGTCATGTAAATTCAATTCATTTTATAATAGTGTCTTTTAAGTCCGGTAGAACTTGAAATAGTAAAAGAGTTATGTAGAAACGTAATTAAGAAGAAGAAAAAACAAGGAACAGTGCAATATTTGGTCTTGCCGAGTCGAATAAAACGACCACATCGTAGCTTAGTCCAGATTTCATATTTTCTTTATTATTTTCGACGCAATCTTTGATTTTGAATTTTTACATAGTTAAATATATTTTACTAGTCAAGACTTTTCATTTGATAGCCATATTAGTGGGGTTAAGAAAAATTTCCGAACTTTAAAATATTTAGTCCTTTATTTTAAACAATAATGTTTTTTTTAATATTGAATCTTTCTAATAGAAATTTACAATATGTATACAAATCTTAAATCTAATACTAATTATTATTAACCACTGTAATGACTAACTGATCGTATTCAAATCTTAGATACTAATGTTACGTGATCAAGATGCGGGACCCTTCTCGTGAGGCTCAATGTATCGTCTTTTTTAACCGCTGATGTCCTTCAAATATCAAGAGGTCTCTGGCGAGAGGATTGGAATGGACCGTCAATCTTTTTACGTACTTGCATGATTATTTTATTGTTTCTTTCGAAACAGTAGGAATATTTAGATCTCGGTGAATGTAGGTGTTACTTACGTACCATGGTGCGCCGACAATTTGTCTGAGTATCCTAGACTGTCTTCTTTGAAGTTTTTGGATATTTCATGCACAGGCTGTACCCCATAGCTGGATGCCGTAAGTCAATATTGGCTTTTTAATGGTCTTATACAAGAGGACTTTGTATTCCAGAGCAAGTGTTGATTTTTGATCAATAAGCCAATGTAGCTTTGCGGTTTTAAGTTTCGAAGCAGATATTTTAGCCTCAATGTGACGGAACCATGTTAGGCGACGAACAAGGTGAATTCCAAAAAACTTAACTTGATTATCCTCCGGGACGGGGATGTTGTTTATTTATATCGCTGGGTATTTGTCTCTTCAAAGTGTAAAAGTCACGTGAGCACATTTGGACAGATTTACTTTGATTTTCCATAAACTCAACCATGTATGTATATGAGTCACTGTTTACACTTATAAAGGCGGTGTCATCGGTAAATCTTTTCAAATAATAATTTGAAAAGGTTTTTAATGGGAAATTTTTGGAAAACTTCTTTATTTTCTGTTCAAAATTATAGAAGTAAATTTCAATGCTTAGCTATTTTTACCCTACACCTCTGTAACCATAGCTCATCCTAAATAATCTAATAACTTAAGTTACAACAACATATTTCTAACAACAATTCTTAGAGATGGTTTTATCACTACCCAACCACTTTGCCACCCTGCCTGTAATTTTAAATTTTTTATCTGCCGTGTGCATTCATTTCTGGAGCACCATAAAAAGGCGTTTACAAAGTCAAATGTAAAATGCCTTAAATTACATGTAACCATAAATGTATACAAAAAGACACTCAAAAATTTTCTTCACGTTGTATAAATTACCAATAAATTTCTTGACAGTAGCTGCAAAAAAATAAGCGTGAAAAAACAACAACAATTTTATATCATTTTTCGCGCTCTCACTCCTGTTCCGTAATAAACGTTAAAACAAAGCCAAATGTAACAAAAAAAAAAACTGTATAAGAAGAATATTTTAAATCAAATGACAAAAACTGCCAACGTCAAAACAAAAACAATAAAAAAGAAAAATACTTGTCAAACTTTTATGTGTGACATATTTTGTCAACCCCGCGTGTAACTTTTGACATACGCCATAGATCTCTTTACCTGGCTTGCTAGAGAGCGTTCGTTTTTATTTTATTTATTTGTTAAATATGAGACAATACAAATCTGTTGAGATGCCTGATAGAGGGTTTAGTGGGAGGTGGCAGTGGTAATGGTGGTTACAAAATGTAAATACCTGATGCAAAAAAAAAATATTGTTATACGTTTGTTAAATATTAAAAAAAAAGTGTATGCATAAGAGGTGACATTTGTCAAATTTTTTATGTATTTATAAGTATGTATGGTTGTGAGTATGGCTGTTTATTGTGTGCGACATCTACAGACAAGGCATTTTAATGGTTGTTACATGAAATATTATGATATTAACATTTTTTTCGAAGCAAGAAAAGAAGATTGACATATTTCTGGCATTTTATAGGAATAATATTTCGTCAGTGCTTCTTACTATAACTCAATTTAGAATCAGTTCTAGTTCACTACCAATTCAATTAAAACTAAATGTAAGTGTTTTTAAAGCTTAATGTTGTACAGTATTTTTCAGAAGTAAAGCTCAAATTAGACGTGAGATAACCATAACTATACAGAACAGCTGTTTGAACGAAACTTTAAAACAACAATGTTTTTGATTATAGGTGACTTGATATAACGCCATAGAAAACTAATTGAATGATGGATTCTATGGCTATGGCATTATGGTTATATCACGTCTAATTTGAGCTTAAATAACTTCAACTTGTCCACGCTGCTTCTGTGTTCTGTCATAGCTGTTTCCAGAATCCTTGATTGTTATCGAGAGTGTAAAAGGTTATTTTCTTAAAAATTCATTTTAGACCTAATAAAGTATTTAAAATGAATTTTTATAAAAAAAAAAAGGAATTGCCTGAGCTAAGACCGTCAGTCAGTGTGTATGCCGAAATCAAATTCTTGAGGCCCTCACTTATACTTCAGACTCCTACATGATATAAATTTATCAGAAATGCTTTCAAGAAATCTGATATAAAAAATCTAATATGCGGGTATATTACAAGTTGATAAATGAACGATTTCCTCTGTTTAGCAGCCAAACAAGGCTAGATTCTGCAGCTTCTATAGAATTTCTTGCAATAAACATATCTGCGAAAAAATTAAAAAAAAAATGTCAACTAAAAGTTTTAATTATGAATTCTATAAATATGTTTTTGTCAGAATTGCACCATATATTTCTTAGTCATGACATAATGGTACAAGCTGTGTGAAGGGTATAAAATATTGGGCACAGCTTAATATATCTGTTTGTTCTTTAAAAAGTCCCTACATGTTTCACAGAGCTTAACATTATATGCCTCTATTGCTATTCGTAAAAAATGTTTCAACATAAATTTCGGTCGGCAGTTTTTGATAAACAGACTAATGCTGGAGAAATATTTTCAAGTTTAACGAATTTGTTTCAAAAATCATGGTTAAACTTGACAATGCACAGTGTGATATGGCTTTTTTAATTTCTGTGCAATAAATACCACTCTTTGTCTTAGATTATTAAAATTTTTCACCGAACATTACACTGATTAAATTAAGAAAAATTTAATATTATAAAAATTTCGAAACTTCCACCATCCACCACCCATAAAATTTAAACCCATTTTTTATGAAATTTTAACCCAAAAGTCTTTAAATAAACAAACATTTTCGAGAAAAAACAAATAGATTTCAAATTTATCAACATTAGTCATGGCCACGCCTACCGCCTACACGTAAGTTTACACACAGCATTTAAAAAATTTTCTTCATTAACTATTATTTCTTTAACCATATCATCTAGGAAAATTCTTTTTCCAGGGCAACGATTCACTAATCGCAATTTTCTTTAAATAGGTTAAGCCTAAATATATGAATATATTTTCAAAAAATGTATAAACTCGTTCAGCGATCTGTAAAATTCGGTAAATTTTTTTGTACAAATTTTAACAACACTGAAAACTTGAATTCGGTGCGAGTAATCATAAGTAAGCAGTAGCCCCTAAAAACCTTATTGTTTCTGTTAAGGGGAACCTAAGCAAAATTTATTAACTGCCATCAGGAGTATGGTATCGTATTTGTTGTACCACTAGATAATTCATCAATACTGTAGGAGTCGGCCGCCTTCCTCTAGTAAACGTTGGGAACTGAGGAACTAGGAATGCTGTTAATCAGATTTGGTTCAGTATCATAAACACGGGCAATCAGAATTCGTTCCGAAGGACCATATGCAAATCAAAGTCGTTATATCTCTTCTTTTCTCCGTTTGACAACACCAAAACCTCTACAAACTTTATAAGCATTCATTATTTAGTTCTAGTTCATTTAGACTTCAGTTTCAATTTGGTGTAAGTTCGCTTCTACTACCAGTTTACTTCTAGTTATATCTAAGACAAAGTTAATTTTTTTTGTAATTCAGTTTATGCGTGGGCTATTTAGTTCAGTTTGCCATTTTTTCACAAGAAGATCGATGTTAGAATAACGTCTTCAATTTATGTAGATTTTTTACGATACACATTGTCCAGTTTAAAAAACTAATCAAAGATTTCTTAAAAATGTCCTGTTCAGCTATGACGTAAGTTTTTGGTTGGATGCAGAGTTAAATTAAAAACCCAAGCCATTGCCGAATAATTATTACGTTTAAAGATAGTCACTGTTCAGTCACTGTTAATTAGCTACCAAATTATTATTTCCTTTATTTTCGAAAAGGATTCAATTACGTTACATTTAGTAGTGAACGCTGCTGGCCCCTAATCACCGCTGTGGAGGGATAGTGATTTCAACAACACGGTGCATCATTTTATGTTTTTAATGATACAAATTTAATAAATTTAATCTCGCCTCAATATCATTTGACAACATTTATCACGTTATCACTGGTATTTGGCCTTAAAAGTGCTTGACAATTTGATCACCTGATTAAACTTGTTTCTAAAATTTTTATATTTTAGATAATATATTTAAGTGTATATGGCGAAGTATTATCTTAACAAATAACGCCAAGTTCATGGCAGTTAACACCATCTATCTCTGATTTAGTTGAATTTAAAGTTCTATACTATTTCATATTCTCCTTCCCTTTTGAACAACTTTTATGGCTTTTTACTTATTCTTTGTCAAACTGTTTGCATTAAATCAAGACATACATTTTAAAGATTTTTCTCTAATTTTCCTTTAGGCAACATAATGTATGTTTTTCTAAACACAGCAAATAACTTTAAAAGTTAACCAAGTTTTTTTATTTATTTATATTTTTTAATCATTGCGATATTATCACATGCTGTCAAATTTATCAAAAGTAAATTTGCAAACCTTTTTTAAACAAATAAACAGACATATCACTGAGATTTAGTGTGACAAAATAGCCCATATGTTACGCTAACAGAAAAAAAAAAATCCGAAATAAAATTAAAAAGTTTTTTGAGGCCTTAGACATACTTAGACTTTAAAGTTAATGATAAGAAAGTTGTGCATCAAAGTATGTATTACAAAGACAATGGAGTGATTTATAATAAAGATACAAAAGTTAAAACTGTTTTTGTCTCCCCCCAAGGTAAACTGGTAAAACTTTCTTTAATTAAACGCTTCCTATTTTTTTTTTAATTAAAATAAAAAATGAAAAAAAAAGTATTTACATTGCTTTCAATTGACGTGACCATGCCCTCAACTCGCTATTGCTGAAGGTCCAATATGACTGTGTGACATGTATCACCATCTTGTTGAAGCTACATTTTGTTGATGTCCATATTACCCAATTAAGATCACAAGAAGTCGGTGATCGTCTACTTATAAGTCTACCGTTAAACCTATAACGCCGCCAGTCAAAAATCGACATCAAATAGTAACTTTTTCGAGATGCATGGGATGCTCTTAAATCTTGTGTGAATTGGTATCGTCCCAGATTCGACAATTTTGTTGGCGTATCTATTTGTCTGTTCAGGATTATTTTTTTATAAAATATTTTGTTAAAATAACTTTACATTTCCACATGTTGTTGAACGCTATTATCTCCGTCCATGATGATACGGTAGAACACATTGAACAAACGAAAGCCAGTCAGGCAGATGTTGATTTAACGAAAAATTAAATTTAAAGTATTTTGTAAATTTAAGAAAATACATTTTATTTAGACACTGTTTTAATTCACTAAATCTATATAAATCAAGATCAAATATCGTTCATTGGTAATGACTTAAGAACTGCTGACCGCTTACTAGTTTTGTTTTTAAATATTTTCATAACACGACTCTTCTAATCTTTGTCATTGCCTATCTTAGGTTTTTACGGAAATGATATTTGACCACGCCCACTTCTTTAATTTACTTCAAATTGTAGAACGCCTGTAACGATTTGACATATAATTATTTATTATTATAACTTATGAGATTTAAGAATGGTTCGTGCTGACATTATTTTTTAAATTTTAAGTGGGCGTGTCACTTTCTATACAAAATCAAAAATTTATTCACATATCCACACTGCTGTAATATCTTAAGTCTGAAACATATGTATTCGCATTGCAATAATAATAATAACTTGCATAGTTGAGATATAAATGAGCTGGAAGATATAAGTAGGCGTGGCACCTTCAATATGATAAAATAAATATTTTGAGATATCTAGAAAACTGTTACATGTATAAAGAATGAGATCGATAAAACCCTAACACGAATAAAACGCAATAACTTTGAAACGAATTAATCCATTTTAATGAAAATAGCGTGGTTTAACAATAAAATAACAGTAAATTAAAATATTAATGCTTTTTGTAAAAATTCAGCTTTTTTTGATGAACTGTTTCACCTTTTCCGGAATTGAGACCATGAGGGTTTTGATGGTATCCTTAGTAACTTTATTGCTGGAATAAGACCATTTCTGGGAAAACATTTTAGTAGTATTAGCAACTTGTTTTGTATCCTTCAGCACTCTTTTGACTAAAGCCCAGTAACGTTCGATGGGCCTTAGTTCTGGACAATAAGGTGGATTTGCTTCTTTTGTCACTACCACTATATTATTTGTTTCATACCATTCTGCTGCAGATTTACTATAATGACACGACGCTAGGTCGGGCCAAAAATATGTTGACTTATTGTGTTTTCGTATGAATGGAAGCAACCTCTTCTGCAAGCACTCCTTGATGTAAATATCAGTGTTGATAGTCCCAGTAGTAATAAATTTACTGCTTCTTAGTCGTAAAATTGTGTGTGCTTTTATTTCAATTATATTTAAATACGATCGGAACAGGGGAAGTGATACCCCATACACAAAATTAATTGTATGACATATTTCATGAGCTTTAAATATTAGAGTTATTTATTCTGGTACTACACATGTAAGGGGGATATCGCAGAGACCTCTTTTATAAACGAGTACCTTTATCGACCCCCTTCGTTACTCATAGATTACAACGTTTCCCCGATCTCATTGAGTGCCGTGCCGTACCAGGCGTTTGCCCTAGACTTTTGTGACACTGATGATTATCTACCATCCTCATCACAGAGTCCTTTGTAATCGCCAGCATCTGCCCCAGACTAATTTCCCCCATAGCACTCATATCTAACGCGTGCCTGCCAGTGGCACTAAGTCTTTTGCCAGCCATTGACGGACATTCGCATACCACATGCGCCGCTATCTCAGCAGTCTGGTATTCTGGTATAAGACATTTTAATAAAATCTTTTTCTTTTTTTTAATAATTGGATAGGGCGTGTTGTTCCCCATTCAAAGAAAATATTTATTTGTTAGCATATGTGCAGAACTATAATTGTTTTATTACGGTGCAATTAGCAGCGATATCATTTTCCTTTAGGGCAGTAATATCAATAGAACGAGAGTAGGGGATGTGGTATCCCCATAAAAACCCATTTGATGTCATTTCTGAACGACTACAATCTTTATTTCGCGCAATCTTAAAACGAGCTGCTTTTAATAACAATTTCCTAATGAGAACCAAGAAATGGTGTGGATCAAAAAAGGAGGGGAGAATGCCCTTAGGCGAATTAAATACTATTTACGAAAATAATTGCAGACCTCATAAATGGTAACAGTCAATATTAAAGTCGATTTTCTAATGAATACAATGCAAAAAATTTGTTGTGACCAGAAAAGCGGTTCGGGTTCTGCTATTATAAGATAAAAATTATAACTCTCTACTTTTTAAGTTAAAATTTCAAGAATTTTCATTTACATACTTGCGAATATTTTCAATTTATTTTTAATGTACTAAATTCCTTGTATAATTTGTTTTACATTTTCTGCTCCACATACAAAAATGTATAAAAATTGCAAAAACATTTATCAACTGAATTGCAACAAAAAAAAAAAAACAAAAAACGAAAGTAATATAAATATCTACAATATAAAAAAGCAAACACCAACAACAAGCATATAAATAAAATAAACAAATTCTTTTGACTTGTTAATATCTATTTCTTTAGCTCCCTCCACCGCCCCCTTAAGACATCAACTGATTTCTCTATGTTTCCTTCCTGTCCTTCAGTATTGCCCCAGCTAATCATAGTACATACTTTGTTTCCTCACTCTTTTGTTTTACAATCATGACTGTGATTATGATGTTTTACAATTTCATATGTAAATATTTTACAACACGACTGTTGCTTGTGCTCGTATACCAATAAATTGTTGTGAAACTTAGACGATACAAGATTAAATATCATTGTCACTGGTAACTGTTCAAGTAACAACAACAAAATAAATAAAACAGAAGAGATGTGTACAAATGTTTCATCTGAAATAACATATTAATAACAAAGACATGGAGCATGTTTGTGTATACATAAATACATACATACGTGTTTTGTACAGCATACTTTTAGGTAAGTGTCACTGTTTATTCCCTCATCTCTGAAATAAAGAAACCAGCAATTGTTAAGTGTCTACATTTTTAATAGAAATTCATCATGTACGTTACGTTAAAGGAATATGGTGAGAGGGAGAAAAGAATCTTAAACATGCTCAGTTTTGGGTTAAATTTCAATTCCAGCTCAATGTAAGGTTGTTGAGAGTGTTCGAAAGGATTCTCTTATGTTGTATTACTTGACTTGAAAAAGTGTTTGGCTTTGGTAACAAGATTATTGTTTGGCATTTTTATTTCAATATTTCCGGCATTTGACCATCTCAGAGAGTTTAGAAAAAGTACAACTAAGAAGTTTTATTTTTTTTTATCACTTTTTGCAGCAGTAAAGTCCATATGTCTCCCTATGCTCCTTGTAGGAGTAAGAGAAATACATATTAATACTAGCAAGTACTGTAGTTGACCTTTTCGACCGTAATATAGTTTTAAATGTTTGTTTTGCTTTACATTTTTTTTTTTTTTGCAAAACTAATTTGTGCCAGAAATATTTATTCTTCACTATCAGAAACTAGACATCATTACGAGACCACTGCGGGCAGTTCAACAACGTCATATTCCATAAAAAATTTCCTTATTCCCTTACATAGCTTTTGTATTACGCCGCCAGCCGAAAATTGGCATCAAATAGTGACTTTTTTGGGATGCATGGAACGCTCCTAAATCTTGTGTGGATTGGTATCGTCCCAGATTCCACAATTTTGTTGGCGTATTTATTTGTTTGTTCAGGATTATTTTTCACCATTGACGAACTATTATATTCAGTATGTATAATTAAGCTTTAGTTCTGTTTTAGCTTAGTTTTTGTTTAGTTCAAATTCAGTTTTTTAGAGGACAAGTTGGGGTTTCGTCTCAAGTTTAGTTTAAGGACAGTTGCTAGTCCCGTGGAAATTTTTAATACCATTGATATTTAATATTCAAGAGATTTTGTTACTTCTTAACAATGGGTTGTTATGTGTCTCTGAAAATGTGTACATGTGTGCAAATAATGTGTATTTCTTGTCATACTCAAACACTTGCAGACACTGCCTGCCACACATGTAAAGAAATTGTTGTATGTCAGTAGTGTTACTACTTTTTTCTTTTATTTTATTTTTTTGCTTTTTCTGCTGGAGCAATTTTTTAACCCAAAAGTCATCATCCTCATCATCTGCAATATAATAATATTTGCATACGTTTCATAATATACAAGAATTTTATTCCATCTTACTCTTCGAAATTGTCTGAATTTTTCTAACAAATATTTAAATATTATTACATTCTTACATTTGCATGTACACAAGCTGTTTTTTGCTTACATTTTTTTTTTATTTATTTTTTTTTTTTTGATTTGCTGGTACATGTGTAGGTGTACAAAAGTGTGCTTGTTTATGTTACTTTTTGGAATAATTTCATTGTCTAGATTTCTACTTTTTATTGTTGTTAAATCTAATATGTCAAGAATTTTTTTTATTTATTTTTTTTATTTCCATAAATATGTATGTGTTTGTGTGTATGGTTTTTAAAATATTCTAATATTTATTTTACTATCAAAAATACCACAAAAATTTTGAAAACACTTTACTTGAAAAATTGTTGGTTTTTATATGTGTTTCGAAGTCATATAAAAGATGAAGATTATGTTTGAGTACAACAATCATTTTCGTATAAATTCATGTTTTATTCGACAAATATGACAAATATATATCTGTTGGAAGTATTTGTTTATTATTTAAATATTTTTTTTTTGTTTTAACATAAAAGTAGAATAATTTTGATAATGGTAAAGCTTAATTTATCTCAAACATAAGAGTATGCACTAAATTGATAAATATTAAACTAATTTAAAAGTGTACAAAATAGTATATACATTCAAGCAATAAGTGTTTATCAAATAACGACATATTCGTACAGTTTTTGTTTAGTGGGCTTAGTGAAACTGGAGAAACTTTATTTTGTTAGGAGCACATCCTTAATTTCGTTAAACACTTTAAGGGGACTAAACACGATCAAACTTCCTATTACGTCTTTAAGTAGTATGTGTAAAAATGTGTTTGCATGGGTTCAACAGAACAAAGCTATTTTTTGTTTTTCCATCAAGCACCGCACAAATACATTTTCACAAAAACTACTACAGTACTTGCTGTATACTTGATGTCTGTCTAGCAGTGAAACAAACCCATGAAAAATTTTCGACAATTTTTATGCCACGTCGGCTATAACGAATGTCTATATTTCTTTTGCAAATTTATTTTAACCAAACATGCAGGAGTAAGTGAATAAGTTGATTAAAAATATCTTTTTGGTTGGGCCGTTTATGGATCTACGTAACGTTATGTAAATGCAATTTCCATATCTTTCCTCGTTGTGTGGTTTTCACTAGAACATATCTCATTTTGGATAATCTTATTTTTTTTTAGCAAAAATTTATTAATGAAAATATTTAAAAATCCCTTAAAGTAGGCAATATTTCTTGGTTCATTATCTAATAACAATTTACGGCTTACGTCTTATATCTTCCTTATTGTATGTGCAAAAGCTGAGCTTTTTAATATTAATGTGATTAAATTCCATGCCTTCTTACTTTCTTTCACAACTACAAATTATTAACCTTAAATCTTTATTTGTTTAATTTCAGGTATGTGTTATTCAAAGCTCTTTTACAATATAACATTTTGGTAAGTTTTGACCACAAACCATAAAACTGTGTAGTAGCCATCAAGCAAATTTTCAAAATTTTATGAAAACCATAATTTTTCCATTAGCACCCACAACATTTTTATCCAAACTTTCAACATCATTACACATTTGTTCTCACACACAAGTCCACATAGAATAAAACAAAAACAAAAAACAATAATAATAATAAACAACCCACAAATATTGTCATCATATTTTATAGATTTGGTCAGTTGTTTTGTGACCATTTTACAAGCCATTTATTTAACATGTTTTAACTTTTTGTTGGGGGTGGGATGTAAATTTTTTTTATATAAATAACAAAATAAAAAAAAAACACATTTAAAAATTTTGTATTGGTGATGGAGAAACAGACCATTAAAACTGAAAGCCCAAGATATCTATCAATTGTTGTGTTTTGTTAAGGCAAAAAAAAAAGTAATAACTTACATTTTTGCACTTTCATCATTCACTTTCAAATACAAAATGTCTAAAAATATGCAACGCTATGCAGTTTGTTCTATTGTTATGCATTGTGTGTTAAATGGTAATTGTGTTTATACAAAAATATCATAGAATGTATATATGAATGGTTTTTCTTGTTAAATTTGGGTTATATTTTGTTTTGGTCATAAAATTTGTTCAAAATTTTTTTTTTTCAGAAAAGCAGTTTTCCAGTTTCTTTATCTTTTTTGATGTTGATTTTTTTTTTACCAATCACTTTTCTATACTCTTTATATATGCACACACACACACACACTCGTCTTCCATATAATGTATGTGCAAGTAAAAATTGTATGTCAATGCAAAATCTATATGGCCATAAATCATAGACATATTTTGAGTTTTGTTTTGTAAACCCTGGTGCGTTGCGTAAATGTTGGTCATAAATCATGATGGGTACCTATACAATGTACAGAATATCAACACGAATACAGTTATAGTAGGGTGAGTACGTTAGATGGAACGGGACCGAATGTTTAGCAAACTCAAATAAAATTAATGATTCCCTTTTGGAAAAATTGCAGGCAGAAATATGACATAGTTTTGTGTGTGTGTGTTTTTTTTGCTTCCTTGAGAAAACAAAATGGAATTTTTAAGAGCGAAGCAAACAAATACGTAACTGCATTTAAGTATTCTTAAATAACTGATAAATTTTCTTTAATTTCTTTTTACTAGAAGTTATTTGAAATAATTGAAAAGCACTAACCACAGACAACTAACTACCTTAAGAAACCTCCCCCAACCCCAGTGTATTCTGAGTGATAGTTAGTAAAAAAAATATTTCAATAATAATGAATATATGATGGCTATATTTCTAAATAAATAAATAAATATGTTGTGATTATTTCCCTTAGTTCGAGACCAATATCCCTAAAAGAGTTGAAGAGACTCCTACGGAAATTGGATCAATTGCTGTTACTAGAGACATTTGTTGTCAAAAAAAATGGTGGGGGGCTATATTAATTTTGTCATTTTATTTGTAACACATCGAAATATCACATTTTAGACCCCATAAAGTACATGTCTTATAAAATCTGATTTCATTTTAGGATGATCTAGCTCTTTCCGTCCGTCTGTCCGTCTATTGAAAGCACGATAAAGCTCGAACCAAAAAAAATTAGGGAGATCAAATTTTGCCAGAATATTTCTTCTAAACAAGGTTTGTTTGGGCTTAATCGGTATATTAGGAAGAGAGTTAGAGACCGTAATGCAAGAGTATGTTTATCCTTAGAATTTTGACTAAAAGAAAACTGAAACCTAATGATCACTAAAAAAAATTTCTTTTTATGAGTTATCGCATTTAGCAGCTTTCACACAAAATCATTGTAGACAATAAAGCATATTTTGATATTAAGGGTGACGTTAATCAATAAAATTGCCGCATTTGCGGTTTCAGAAACTTACATGTAATTGAGGAAAAACAAATGCATCTACAACACTTACGTGACTATTGGTGCTGACTTTGATCTGCATCAAGCATTGTTTAATGTGATGAAGATGGGTTTAAGGTTGTTAAAGGGTATATCTTCTCTTAAGCCAATTTTTTCTTATAAGTTACTGTTTTAATCAGCCATAAACAAACAATTCATAAATTTTTATACAAAATTCAAAACCTGTAAGATAGATCCGCGCTTGATGGATGGCTTTATTGAGAATTTTTTTTTTCGAAAATCTGGCTTATTAATATCGCGTCATAACATCTGTATCAATGTCATGCGGCTTCAAATTCCATGCGACTAATGGAAACATATTTTATTTGATATTGTGGTTAAATTCATAACATTTTCTTATATTTGGAGTTAATCGTTCTAATTTGTATCTATTTGCCTAAATATTTTTGTTCCTATGTTATAAGTTTGATACAGACAGACATTTAACAGACATTTAACGCTGTTTAAAGCACGTGAATTAAAAATAAGTATCTTTTTTTTAAAATACCAAGCTAGTGTTCTTTGATGTGACCGCCATTTTTGGCTTCACAATAGCCTAATCGATCTGAATTATTCCTATAAAAGTAGTATTTAATGACAACCAACAATAAAAAATCCTGAGCTCTTAAATCGTAGCTTCATGGCGGTCATTGAACATCGACAATAGCACGAATTATGGAACATCGATTCTTAAATGAGATAAGTGATATGGTTTTCCATCCTGCTGAGACCTTCTGAGAAATGAAATCGTAGAAAATAAACTAAAGTCCTAGAAAAACAGTCTTATTAAGCTCTCATTGTCCATCAACGAACCACCCGACCCCCATGAGAAATCCAATGATATTCCCTAGTTTGCATTCCGAGAAATCACTCAGTGTATGCCACGGAAGTAGGCTAACAAGCTCTCAAAGTTATTTAAGCGAAAATCAACTCATTTTGGTCTGAGCTGTAATACTGACTAATAGTGTATGCGCACTAAGCCAAATATAAAAAAAATTATAATTTTTGATCTATGGGCAAATTTTCTCAATATAAGTGTAATTGTAACAAATTATAAATGCTTCCAAATTCTTCCTTTAAAAATGGGTCATTGTGATTTTTAACATTTTTGTCCTTTTCTCAGTTTGTTTTATTTAAATTTCTAATACATCCTTTTTTAAATTATAATTTCCCCTATAAGTTTGCCTCCAAAAATGTTAACTAAGCATAATTGTTTTGTGGTAAGCCCTTAATTATGCCATATTATTTACTTTGTAAAGAATTAGCCTAAACATTTTTGAACAACAACAATTTTCAAGTTTGTACCAAATAAACTGCAGACCTAAAATTTTGAATTTTTATTAATACCTAGCATTACAATAAGTTTTTTTTTCTCTTACTCCAACCCTTAATTATATTAACACCTTAGACAGTAAATTATTCTGTTTTCTTATTTTACCGTCCTTCCCCTAAAAGTACACTGTATTTTTTTTTTCCTACAAATAAATGTTATTTAATCACTTTGTTTATACAGACACGCTGCCGTTCCAGCATATTTATTTCTTTATGATACTGAGCCCTGCGACATAAATAAAAATTATTACAGCATATCTACCAAATGGCCAAAGCATACACACGCGCACGCATTTATACATTAGCTGTACCCACACAGCCATCTAAAGCGAGCACACAAAAGAAAAAACTTAATTTACACGCTTTAACCTGATAACTACCTTAAGCCATCTGTATGCAGAAGGTGACTTTCAAACTTTTTTTTATAATAAACTCAACTTTTTTAATCACCTTTCTGTAGCCTAGATATTTTGCAGTTGTTATAGAAAAATGTTTACATGTAGCGAATATAAATATCAATAACTTTGTCGAAATATAAAGTTTACATTGGGAATCACTGCGATAGAGTATATCCGTACATAAAAACAACCTGGCAAAGTAATGGCATAATCACAACGACCATTAAGAATTTTTTCTCTGGCTGGTGTTTTTTCTGTCGCTTGTAGCTCCTACTCCTGGTGTAATTTTTTGTTTTACTACTGAGAATAACATAATTTCAATGTGTATACGATGTGCGTAAGTAGAAAAAATATAATAAATATTTTTGTGTCTCTATTTACGTTTTCTTGGTCAAACGTTTTATATATATTTTGCATTATCTGCTTTATTTACCAAACAAGTAACAAACAAAAATTCGTTAATGGTAGTTATAAACTGTATATAAAACTCTGAAACTCTTTAAATCTTATACATGCTAGTCTGCTAAAGTTATTAAATCCAAATCCAGTTTATATACACTCCGAGTTAGGTCCGAAATTGGGTATGTGGTAAATAATTATTAGATTTAAAAGAAACCAATAATGAGACACTCACCGGCTGAATTACTTGATTTAATAGACGATTGGCTGTGAATAATAATTTAAGAAAAAAAAGATCCGTAAATTTATGAAAATCTATACAAGAGAATACGGAAACAGGCATCCTTTAATGCAGTGATTGAATTATTTAACAGGCTGTACCACATCTTGTGCCGTTCTGTGAACCACACAAATCATCTAATTTATGCAGATTGCCTAAACAGCGTTTACAGTGAATCACACCAACCAATGACAAGATATAGATGCATTCGTATTCCGGAAATTGACTATCGGTTTTTTTGTGTCTCAAAATGACAATTTACAGCGCCATCAGAATGAAAATATGCTTTACTGCTTAACCGAAAAAATACTGCATTGAATTGTTGATACTCCATAAGCCATTTAACGATTTATCTTCTCTGAGGCTTCTGTTCTTGTGGGCATACGTTGTAGAGTTGAGAGAGAAAAAAGACTGCATTCAATTGTTGATACTCCATAAGCCATTCAACCAACTCTCTTCTCTGAGGCTTCTGTTCTTGTGTGCATACGTTGTAGAGAGTTTCTCGATGTTTTCACTACTTACTTACGGCATCGAAAAGATGCATTTATGTTTTCATCAACACATTAAACATTTCGACGGCAGGCATTTGAATATTCAGTTCTCTAAGTAATTACAATTGATTAATTTTCTCCTTACTTCTTAACAACTCTCTTTACACTCTTTGAAGTTAAATTAGTATGTCGCCCAAAGCTTAAAAGAAATACTAGGACTACTTTCGCAAAGCGTTCATCATTAATTTCTGCTACAAAATCGTTTATTTTTAAGGAAAAAATTTTTCTGAACAAAAATGCTAAAAAAGAAATATTAAAAAAGGATTCATTATAATGGCTGTGTAACCGAAAAATACGGAATACACAAAAAAAAGCGAATCCTTTTAACTCCCCTTAAATGTTTTTAATAGCATATGTGACCTTCTCCGAGAAAAGGGACCTAGTGTGTCGAAGAACGGGGTTCGAATTAAGAGTGGATTCTGGTACCTAAAAGGGTGTAGAATAGTATGAAATAAGTTCGAATTTAAACCCCATTATTTACCCCATAAAAATGTTGTTACGTCGGTCACTGGTTGCGGCTTAAGAATCAATTATCGAGATCATAACAAACAGAGCAGCAACAATAGGAAAGGTATTGTCACACTAAAAGCGAAAGAAAGTACGTCACCAAAGTCGGCACCCAATCATAACTTACCATACCAAATCGCATCTCCCAACTGAAGCTGTGTTCACAGTAATAAGGCCTTATGAGACTTGAAATGTGTTTTTCTCAAAGCTTAATTTTCACACACTAAGTCCCTTTTCTCGGAGAAGGTCACATATCGATGCCTTACTTGCTCAACCTCGTAACTTAAAAAATACGGTTTTGACTTTTTCATATCAAATGATTGTTTTATGCTTTAACTAAAAAAGATTAGTATATTATTTCTACTAATATACATAAATACAATCAATTCCTTAATAATTGTTTGGTTACTTTTAACCAAACACCGAAGTATAAAAAGATGAACCGTTTTTCTTTTCTCTCCTGAAAAATTTTATTTTTTAAGATACGAGGTTGAGGAAGTAAGGCATCGATATATGTGATTCAAAAAGGGTACATATCAGTCATTTATTCTTATTTAGCAATAAATTTTTTTTTTGATGCGAAAATTTTTGATTTGTGCCAATGATGCGTCATATGCGCGATGTTTTGTTTTAATTTTTTAATTTGAAAAACAAGTGCCACTTAAACTCACAGCTTGCTCACTATTGCTTATAGTGAACATGTATCGGTTAAGGTTAGGTTAGGTAGAAGAGGCAGCTTCCCCCAGCTAGCAGACCAGCACACTACTGACTAGTCTACCGGGGCACCTGGTTTATGTTTCAATGTTCCAGAAATAGCTTGTATACTTCAGAAGTTGTGATTATTATATGAAACAAAATGATCACCCAGTGTATTCGAACAAGTTTGAAGATCAAAAACTGGAGGCATTATTTAATTAAGCACTTGCAAATCCTGTGATTGTTCAGGATTGCAGCAGGATTTTTCGGAAAGCTTTGGAATTGGTATCAATACGAATTAAAAACGAATGTGACCTTGAAAGATTATTTTGCATGCCTAAAATGCTTTCTGCATGCTATAAAAGAACAAAATATTTGCACCAAATCATTACTTACTATGACTTATGGATGCCTTACAGCAACCCCAAATGTAAAAAATTGTTATCACCAGCAAACCTGTTAAATCGACACCAAAGCCAAATAACAATGGCACTAAGGTGAGCTTCTGAATTTGTAATTGTAATTTGAAACTATACCGTACGCAGGTGTTGCTTTTGAAGTAAACATTGGCCGCAAAACGACCAGAATTTGCAACCAGGCATAAAGCCGTATTATTCCATAATGCAACACTAAGTCAGATGTTGCATCGCTGTTAAAAAATATTTGGAAAGAAGTATTTGAAAAGTTTTGGGTTGGTTGGTTATCATTGTAGTTCGCTGCACGTCAGCTCTTAATGTATCTCAGAATAAATCCAAGAGTAAGGGTACTAGATCCACCCCGTGGCCGTGAGGTATAGATAATTACATCCCTCAGACTTCAGACCTTGCCTGCCGCATTACTATTTTGTGTGATGCAGTATGGTATCTCTGGGATATGATAAATTTCAGAAAAAGATATCGGAAATTTACTTGATTAGTTTTTGATATCTTTCTTAGACAGAAGGAAAAAGTTTATATCTAACAATGCCCTATAGGTGGAATTAAGTTTTGTTGTTTGAAAATAAAAGCTAAAACTTTTGAAAAGTTACTGTTTTAGGGACAATTTTTCTATAGAAAGTCTTTGTTCAGTAAATAATTTTTCTGTAGAGGACGTGTTGGTTTTTGACCAGTTTTCTATACTTCAATATAAATTTGTCTTCTTTGCCAAAAGCGTTTTAAAATTACTATTGTGGACACATTTTTAAAGAAAAATATTTTAATCTGTTGACATTTTTAAAAATTAAAAAAAAAAGAATTTATTAAATTGATATTTTATTTACGAACTTTTCGGTTTGCAAGCAATTTTTGGAGAAATTTGTTTAACCTTAATTCTTGTATTGATGACATATTTTAGATCTCTATTTAAAAAAACGTATTGACTATGACGTGCTAATAATTTTTACTGTCCACACAACACTTTAAAATTTGGTGTAATAATTTATTTTGTGAGGAGATATTTTTAAAGAAAAATATTTAAATCAGTTGATGGTTTTAGGAAGAATTTAAACAAATTTTCTATTTGGAAACAATACTTCTATAGATAAATTCTTTACGTTTGAACAAGATTTTTGTTTAACCATGGGTCTTGTGTTGAGATCTTATTTTAGTTTTTAATTTTTCAAATTATAGTGATAGTGACGCCCTAATAATTTGCACTGTCAAACCTCATTTCGTTTGGCGGCGGAAACATAATGCAGTACAGCAAAATTGTTATTACAATAATATGTGCGTTTCGGGTAAAATTATTAAATAATCCTTAGGATTTGCTACCGTTTACAATTTGCCCCCACACCTGTATTAACACAAATACAGGTCGTTCGTTACATGTCCCCTGAATGGTCACTGGCACGCTTTTTATTTATGCCAACGTTTATTAATTTTTATTACTGTTGTTTGGTTTTTTATTTTTTTACATGTATTTATCTATGCTGCAATAGCAACATTGTTGCTGTCGCAGTATTTGTTTAAACCACATTGGCATCGTTATGGCTCCAAGGCACGCAGGCAGCATCCTGTAGAGAGGGCGATCATAGTTGTACTTATTCCCAGACAATTCAGTATAAAACATGGCAGCTATTCCCTGTGTAAATTGTATAAATGCAAATTTATTATAAAGATTCAATTACGCTTATTAATGGGTATTAATTTTATTTACTGCTAGGATTTTTATATATTTTTATTATTTTTGTCATCCATAAATATTTGTTTTTTTTTTGCGTAAAACACTTATATGTAGTTAAATAATGTCTGCAATTGCTTGTTGGTAGATTTTAATTATCTCCCTATACATTATATCAGAGTGTTTAAAATTATAATTTTATTACCATTTTTTTAACGTTAAATGTATACCTCCTGGTATGCTAAGCTAAGTGTGAGATGGGGCCATTTAATATGAAAAATGTTTAAAATTATTTTAATGCTTAAATGTGTGCAGAAGAGAAAATATACACAGTGCTGGTGGTTATTAATTATAATGTATCATAAGTCACAGAGTTATGTTATTGTAGCATAATGAATTATGTAAAAAAGATTTATAAAACCTTAAACAGAATAACCAAAATTTTTATTTATTTTAACCTTAAGAGTTTAAGCTTTAAAGTAGTTAACACTTTCTAGTTTAGTTTAGATGCATAAATTAATTCATTTGTTTACCACATATTTATTAAACCATCACGCTGTCAATTTCTATTTTTCACTTTATCACTTCTAATAGTTTGTTTCTATTTGTTGTTGCTGTCCCTTTTTTATTTATTTATTACTAAATAAGTTTTTGTGTATTCAATTTTCTAAATCAATAAAATGTGCTGGTCATCATGTTACTGCCACGCATACTGAACTACATAGTAAATGTTTAATGAACCATAAATGTGATGTGTTTAAAACTACATGCTATCGAGTAGAGACAGGCTACAATTTTATTGACTGTAATCGAAGCTGATGCGGCATAAAATAAAATTGCAAAAAACACAAATTCCCATAAACTTAAACGAAAGGGTAAACATTTTTTTTTTGTGGCTGCTTAGGGGCTAAAGTTTGAGAGGTTATGTCCAAAAATTGTAGCATACATTAAGGGGCGTTAAAGACATATGAACAAAATTGTGTCATAAAACACAATCCTTTTTGTGTGCGCCACACAATGTCTTAATTTAAGAGCATTTGTTAGAATAAGAATTAGAATTTGATAACAAAACTTAAGGGCATAAAGTTACTTCATTTTGATTTTGTTCTATCAGTTAATGATTTTTTTTATAAAACTTGCATTTTATATAAAACTTGTTGGATTTGTCCGCATTGCTGGGCCACAAAAATAGTATTATATTGAATTCTTTTGTATTAATTTTTAAAAAATTCTTATTTCGTGAGCAGTTTAAATTTATAATTGACTGTATTGAACTGAATTGAGTGTTATATCTTTTATGTATGTTTATCCGTATATGCATTTACTTATTATACCATTTTATTTGTTTTTTTTTTGAAATTTCTGTTAGAAATAATATTATAAAGAAGCCTTCATTTTAACCCAGATATGATGGTATTTCTATACCAAATTTTGTTAAAATTCTTACAATAATTTTTGGGTCAGTTGAGTTTTGGAAGGCATGCAGAAAGACAGACAGACAGACAAAAATAATAAAAACTAGATTTTTGTATTCTAAATCGTTAAGCGTCAGTATTTTGTAACAATGTACAGAGACAGTTTTTTTTTAATTTGATGAACCTTATTATTTAAAAACAAGAAGTGGTTTTTTTATAGAGACGGAGAACTTAAAATTAACTTAAAACAAGAAAAAACATTTTTGATACCCATCCAGTTAACTTTACGAATTAGATAATTTGACGGCATTAATGTTAAATAGAATATGATTTTAAGCATGTGTCCACTGCGTATCCTTAAAATTAAAAAAAAATTAAAATTTCACCTACATTTTACAGCCAATCAGGCTTGCATGTCCTCGAATCTTTCTGCTTTATCTGCACAAAAGATGTCAAATCGCATAAACGAGACTAGTCAGCAAAGCGCATATTACGGCATTCTATTAAAATCGAAATTGTATTCAAGCATCATAGAGTTATCTGTGATCCGGATATTGTACTAATAAAATAAATAAATAAATAAAAAATGTCTAACATGTTTGAATGTCGTAATTTGCTCCCACATAAATTTCCTGAAAATATTCGTTCGTCAAATGTTGTTTTTCTTTTTCAGTAAATTAATAGTATCACAAGGCAAGTGGTGTCACAAGGCCAAATCTCTTCAATACATATCTCAACTAGTCTACAATATTAGCAATAATTAGTCTGTCTTTATTTCGAGAAATGTGGATTGTAGCGTCCTTATTTATATAGGCGTATGAACTAGAGACTCAAGAGGCCCATAAACCAATTAGTAACTGTATCTGGATAAACTAGTTTTCTGCAATGGCTCAAGTTTAAGCATTGCTCCAAGTTTTATTTTTTTCGAATTGATCTTCGAAATAAATTTGAGCGTTCATATCTCTTTAGTCTATTCCAAATGCTACATTATAAGATGTCAAACTAGGCCAAATTAGTTTAAATTAGATCAAATTAGTTGTCACAAAAAACAATGTCAGCCATGTAAAATTAGTCGCTCAAAAAAAAAATGATTCTTTAAGGGGGCGAATTATGCAATTCTGCTGGAGATTGCAGCACCTTATAGCAATATCCCATAATTCACCATAAAGTTTATTGATAAATTTACAGTGATTGGCTAGTGTACGCAGCAAACGGTAGCTTCAGTTTTATTAAGTGGTGAGCAGAAACAATTTGCATATTGCCGCTTACATATCCTTTTTGGTATTAGTTTTATTCTCAATGTAAATGCAGCAATCACAGTTGAGATTGAAAATTATGTGGTCGACCAAAAAAGTTATTTTTTCGATTTTGATGGTAATTGTGGTTTAATGGTAATACGTTTATTAGTCCAGGTTTTAGAAATTAGGGTTTATTGTTCCACGTTTAGATTGAATTGGTATTTATATTAGGCATCAGAAAAGCTACTTTTTTAAATTTTTATGGTCATATTTGTATGTTATACGTTAGAGCTGAAAATGATAATGGTCGATAAAAAGGTACTTTATCAAATTTTTATGTTTCTTTTTGTATCTCTTATTTTTTTTAACTATAGAATCATAAATTTAGGTACTATTAATTAATAATGAAATGGACATAAAGTTGCTTTTCTTATTTCTATCATGAAATTTGAAAACTAACAAGCATTGATCTTGGCTGAGATATGATAAGGGTAATAATCTAATGTCTCGTGTCATGGTTAGGGCGATCGACTCGGTTTTACAACCAGTGGAAAACCCGGTTTTTTTCCTCTTTCAGCTGGCGGTTTTTTCTAAATGTTGATTTTTCGAATATCGAATACATCAGTTTTTTTATCCGAAAAATCCGTTTTTTATTTTTTAAAGTTTATTTTCATATATCTTTGTAACCAGTCGTACTATAGTATATTTAGAACGCTAAAAGTTTCCAAAAATCAGAAAATAAAATCTATTAAATATTCTTCCATAATATTGTAAGAAATTTATTTGTTGTTTAAAAAACAAATGTAAAATAAGAAAAATAATTAAGCTTTAATATTATTTTTTTATAGGATATAAACCTAACGTTAAAATTTAAAGGTAATTGAAGCATAAACTTAGCTGAACGATCAGTTTTAGGTAAAAAGTGTAGTTAAAATAACGAACAACCAATAATCTCTCTTTCCAGATCCTAATTTTAATTAATGACATTGAGTGTCTGTCAACTTAAATTTAAATTAAACCATCGAACAAACTAGTTTATGTCTATATTTGTATGTCTGTCAGGGGTATAAGAAAGAAATTTTAAAATGAAATTTTAAAGATTTTTTTCCCTAGCCTTTAAAATTTTCCCCTAATTTAAAATTGCAGAAATAGTTTCAAACAAAATACGTTAGTGCATATTAGTTTGAAAGATCTATTTAACATTTAAAAAATTTACAGAAGGAGATACAAAAATTTATAGCAGCCTTATAAAAAGTTTTATTTATTAATTTATTGTATTTATTTATTTTACTTGTAAAGAGTACCTTTTGTCTTTAAATTCAACTAAACCAAAAACCAAATTATTATTTAAATTTTTAATCAGGCTTGAGTTCATATTAATATTCTTTATTTTTACAAAGAAGTTTTTTTTTAATTGTGATAAATGAAAGAATAAATCTTGAAAAATTATATTTTTACCGACACTAGCCGAGTGGAATGCATTATCGAAACCAGCTACGATTTCATCATCAGCACTCTCTGATCGGTGGTTACATGTTGGTTGTAAATATCATCTATTTAACTCACGGGACTTATGTTAATTGAATTCGGTAACTAATTTTTAGTTTTTCCTATTTCATATATTTTTACCACAATGAGTTAGATTGAAATTTTAACCAAACAGCAACCCTTTTTACTTTTGTTTGTTATTATCTTTCATTTATCACTATTTTTGTCCTGCTCTAGCCACCAGTCAACTGCATTCATGTCAGTTATTGCGTTATTGCGTAATTGTACAGCCAAACGCATATAAACTGTAAAAATTTCATATTTATATATAAATTTAATTATAATCTTTTTTTTACAATATTTTTTAATTTTTACTTTAAATATTATATTTTATATATTCGAACCGGTTAACCGATTTTTTTCAATTTTCAAAATAGCAACCGGTTTTTTTTTTTTTGTAAATTTTAAATTTCAAACTATTTGAAAACCGGTTTCTTAAAAAATTCGAATAATCGATCACCCTAGTCATGGTGTTTGTGATTAAACTCCTCCGAAATGGCTCGAGCGATTTTCATGAAGTTTTGTGTGCATATCGGGTAGGTCTGAGAATCGGCCAATATCTATTTTACACACCCCTCAACGCCACGCCATTTTTCACGTCCCCTCAGGTAGGCTAGACTGCTGGACCGATCTTAAAATTTTCACATAATATAACTAAGACTATGGTATGATTATCGGAACACTTTTTTTTTCCACGACTACTTTAACGCCCACTTTTTTTAAATTATGTACTTGCACCGATATAGTTTCAAGTATTTTTCTTCAAATTGTACACAATTTATAGTCTAGTCAATGCAGAAATAAACGTTTAAGAGTCGGTTAACATCTATTTTCCATACTTCCAAATATTTAGGTTGACTCACCTCAAGGGACAATTTATGCCTCCCTAAATAACGTTACGACTTCGATGAAATTTTCAACTAAGATAGATCTGCGTACCGTAGAAAACATATGGCTTACGTTTTTTTAATGTAAAAAATATTTCCTAGAAATAATTTATATGGCAAAACAACATTTGCCTGGTCAGCTAGTAAATATATAAAAAGGAGTAAATAGTTCCCTGACATGTCCTCTAATTACTATTAATTTTACTTTAAAAAAATCCCATTAAATATTAACTAAATTATTTCAACTCAAGGTATTTTAATAATTGATATAATGGGCCAATTCAAAGTGGTTGCATATCAGTTATATTTGTGCTATTTCATATTATTTTATGTATGCATAAAATTTTTGTTAGTAATTTCCATACAAAAAAAATAATATGACTTTACACATTTGTTTCCTATGTATAAGAAATTGTTTATGTTATACTTTTAACCATACTGTCTCTCAGAGAGAATTTCTTCGCTTCTCACCTCTCAGAGAGAATATTTACTATTTTCTTCTTTCCTGTATACATACAATTTTTAACAGCGTCATCTCTTTGTCTTCTTTCTTGTATTAAATACATAATTTGTTAACAAAAGGTGTTCAAAGTCACTAGTCATATTAATATGAATTATATGACATAGTACAATATGAGAGTCTACTTTGAATTGGCCCAATGTCTTAAATTTTTATTAGTTCAATATTTCGCTGACAATGAAATTAATTAATTTCCTGACGATGCTACGCAACGGAGTAGCGAAATATTGGAATAAGACATTATTTTAATTATTAAAAGATCTTGAGCTGAAATAATTTTAGTTAATATTTAAATTAAAAAAGGTAAAAAAAACTAAATAATTATTAAAAATCTATTTAGTAAAATAAGTTATTATAAATTTTACGGAAAATTATGTAGTGATTACAAAAAATTCTATTTTGCTAAAAACAAATACTCTTAAAAATTTTATTAAAAAATTTTTATAAAAAAAAAAAATGGTTTTAAGTATTTGTATTAATTATTTGTTTTATCATTATCTTTTCAGGTATGTGACGTTTTATTAATTTTGTGTACAAATGTAAGTCGATCTGGCTAGTGAGCCCTTTTATATTAAAAAAACAACAAGAGAGTGTTACCGTTTTTATAAATTTTTTTAAATCTTCATAAATTATCACTTGGATATTAATTTTTATGTTCGCATCTCCAATTAAATAATATTGTTATTATTTATATTAATTTTTTTTTTGCATCTATGCCAATATAAATTTGAGCCAAACAGACGTACACAATTTTGTTCATTTCATAATCAATTTAATCTTAAAATCGTTTTCAACCCCCCAATTTGGCATAACATAGACTTGCTCATTCAGCCACTCATCACAAGCAAACATAGAAACAATATTAATAATTTTCACATAATTCATACTAAATCCATTATGGGTGAAACATCATCATCATCATCATCATGGTTCACCGCCTAAAAGAGAGCAATTATTATGGTTATTATTATCATCATCATCGTAGTCATTTATTTGAGTTTAAAAAAAAGAAAATAATAATAATTCTTGCTTCGCCACCTCAGCACAAAAAGAGAAAAATTAAATCGTTTTTAAAAAAAAGTAATAATAAAATTACGTTTTTAGTGAAAAAAAAATAAATAAAAATAAAAAAACTGAATAAAAAAAAAACATTTATTTCTTATTTGTAAAACCCCCCCGACCGTCTAAATATCAAAAATCCAACCAGACCAAAATGGAAGAAAAAAATACATAAAATAAAAACTAACGAATCCGCTGAATTTATTGCTTACAATTAACACCATTTGACCGTGTTGTAGCTTTCCTTTTTTTTAATAAAAATAAATTTGTTTTAGTATGTTTTTTTTTTTATTTTTATTTATTTAGTATTTTTTTTCCCCAGTCCTTGCTAACATTTCGGTGAAGTGGAAAGGTTTTAAATTTTTATAGCCTCTTGTTTCGGTGTTTTATTTTTTATGTTTCTGGTTTTTGTGTAAGTTTCTTTGTTTATTTGTTTTTTTTTTTTTTTATAAAATGTGTTTTATTGGCCACATAAAAATACTGCCATAAAAAATCCTCAACATTTTTATAAAAATGTAAACAGCAAAAGTTTTGAATTGTTTTTTGATATTTAAACAACACAACAAATTTACTGTTTGCTGTTCAAATTTGTTGTTTTAGGTTTTTCCTTTTTCCCCCTTTTTTTCATCTTATTTCTATTTTTTTTGCCGGTAAAACAGAAATTGTTGCGCTTGATTAGTTTAATTGGCTTTAATTGTTACCATGACGCTCTAAAAGCAGTCATATATTTTTTTTTTCGTTTAAACAAATTGTTTATTGTTTTTAACAATTTCTAAAAAATTGGATTTTAAGGATTAGTTTTTAAAATAATTTTTGATTTTTCTTGAAAATAAATATAATGAAAAAGAACAACAAAATAGCTTCTAAAATAGCACTCAAATGTTTCATTGTTTAATAAGGATTTAGACAGTATTATGTTAAAGTGCCTTAAATAAGGCAATAGAATTTAATTAAGTTATACTCCCTAAAGATGGTAATGTTATGCGGGAGATTTGGAGCGAAAAAAAACACAAGAAAGAGATAAATGTAGAAGATTAGTTGATTGCTGAAAACAAAATTAAACATATTTTTATGTACTTGCTGTGGATTTATAAGGGATTAATTAAATGCTGTACGGAAATAAATGTGCTAATAATTTGTACACTTAAGTTAAATTAACAGGCATTTTGAATAAAATCACTAGGGGAAATTTGCCACTAAACAAGAGACAGGTTGCTTTCTGTCTTTAATAATTGTTTGTCTTTAATAAGTTTAATTCTGCAAACAGAATTTTTAAACAATAATTTTTGGTTGCTTATTACACAGGTTGTCTAAAAAAATTTGTTTTGCTGCGGCACGCAATTTGTGAGTCAACCTTGATAAATATATTTAAAAAGTAATATGGTGGTATGATAGACTAGTCAGCTAGTATGCCATTCTAATTCCCGCCAATTACTCAGACTTCTTAAACTTCGTTTTTCCCTGCGCTTTATAAAATTTAAATACAATTTCAAATGAATAAATTACACAAGAAAACAAAATAAAACTTTTTTTTGTGTTGAATGGAATTTTATTGCAATTTGTTCTTACTAATTTGAGATCGTTGATTTCAAATCTAATATCCGCTTTTCTCCATCAGCTCGTGTCTCGGTACCAATTGTATTAAAAAAGTTTAAAATTCAGTTCGTTTAAAATTAAAAGTTAACATATTGTTTTTTTTAAGAAATAAATAGCTGGGCCCGGTGCACGTGGCTGGCCCTCACGCTAATCTCTATCGGGCAAAACACAAAAAAACTAAATATTGTGCCATCTGTCGGACGAACTTAAAACAACACAGAAACACTCCGTAGAGCCCGTGAAGCATGCATATAGAATTTGGTCAAAATCGGTCAAGTAGTTTTTGAGTTTATCGATCACGAACATACACGTAATTTGTATATATATATAGAGTGTTACCTTTGAAAAACAAACAAACTTTAGAATTTCACAAAAAAATATGCCTGAGTAATGGTTGAAGTAAAAAAAAAACAAAATTTTTTATATAAAAAAAAATCATGAAAACTTCAAAATGAGAATAAGTGTAAAGTTTTTTTACTTTGACGTAAAGCCACATAACCTCTGAACAAAATAACACATCGATTTTGAAATAAAGAAAAAAGTTAATTCAGTGTTACAATCGCTAAATATACATCATACTGTGCCGTTGCACAATAGTATCTTAAAAAAAAAACAAATAAAATCAAAAGTTATAGATCGATTGGAACGAAATGTGTCTCGTTTTGTTCGGATCATATATGCCTATACGCTCGCAAAAAAATAACGAAATTTTCGTAGTTTTATATTTTTAAGGAGGTTTTAAAAAATCAAAAATATTGAAAATACTGGGCACATTTCAAACCAATAAAGATAATTTTTTTGATAAGTTTTAAGTTTTTTTTTTAACTGAATAGGGTAAACGGTGTTCAAGTTATCCCAATATGTGAAGTGGAGGTGCCTTAATTTTGGACATAACGGTATATCGCGAAAAGTTGAACTGATAGCGAAAACCCAATTGCATGTTTGTATCCAGCGTCGATTGATGTCCCTTTGACAATATGCTGCCCTTAGGCTTAAACTATTCAGCTTAATCGTATAATACAAGCGCTGGCCTCATAGAGGTTATGGTATAAACTTTTGTATACAGCTTTTGAAATTTTATCTCGTAAACTTTAACTTGTGCATATAATGCCAAAATAATATCAGCTTCATTTGGAGAATTTATTCAAATAGTCAAATCATTTCAAATTTTTAGAAAAATAATTTATTTTTGTGTTTTTACTTTCACAATATTTAATATATTTTATATAAATATTTAAACATTATTCCTAATTAAATCAATGTCAGTTTTAACGCGTGTCTTTTAAAGGGTTTTTTTTTGCCGATCGGCAATATGGCAACTCTGTTATTATTTGTGCTGCTCTTGGATTGTAGTCGCATTTTATCATGAACTAACAGTTCAACAGTTATTAGATTTGTCGACTTTGTGAATCACTATTTATGGTAGACATAATATGTTTTTAATTCAAAATAATTCCGGAACCAATTCACCACCGACATTTGTCAATTATTGTCACTAAAATATGTAACTGAATACAAAATCTGTAAAATTGTTGTTTTCTTGATTTGACAATTCTATTAACGTTATAACAGGTTATTTGCAAAATTTAAATCAGGGCATATTCACACAGGTATATGCATCGGCAAATTGATATAACAAAGTAAATTTTTAAGGGATATTTTCTGTCAAGGCCAATTCGTATAACAGGTTTGGAAAAGTTGTTTTGTAAACATATCATCTATATATAGGTATATAAAAATGAAACTCTGTCTGTCTGTGTGTGTTATCTATAGGCTCCGAAGCCGTAAAGCCGAACGGACTCAAACTTTGGAAAGTTGTTGTATACATTCCAGGGAGTGTTTATGGGTGGTAAATGTGGGCGGGGCTACGCCCTTAAAAAAAAGTTATCATTTTCGGCTACTTGAACTTCACCGATTTTTCTGAAACTTTGCACACATATTGAGCTGTCATGACTATTCAGTTTCGTGGTTAGAGAAGTGGGCAGTGCTACGCCCATAAAAAAGTTATTTTTAAAATGCATTAAAAACTGTACAAAAGCGACAAATATACATAGACTTGTTACATTTATTATCAAAGAAGTACGCACAAATTAATTGCTTAATACCGAAACCAAAATCTCATTTTCCATCCCTGCGATAATAAATAAAATCAAGGCGAATTCAAAAATTTTTAAAAAATACCTTCCAATCAGCTGGGCTGGCAATTTCACCTGTATGAATTCGATTTAAATAGAACACCTTAACCAGTGTTGTCAACTTTTAGTAACCAGAATTCGCTAGTTAGTGCTATAACTCTTTTTCACTTAGATTTTTGTAAATAATATAATTTAATATTTACACACAACACCTGTAGTTCTGATCAAAAGAGTGCTAGTGATGAAACCGTAGCTGGTTTTAAAAATGCATTCCACTCAGCTAGTATCGGATGACTTATTTTTCCTTGATATTCTGTCCTTATCGCATTGAACTTATAGCCTAAAATTAAAAATTGAATATAAAAAAAAAATAGACATTTCAAGAAATGTATTATTAAAAGTAAAATAAAAACTTAATTTTACTTAGAGCCAGATCACGAATCTTTTTTCCTTAAAAATAATTATTAATGATTTTATATATTTTATTGGTAACGTTTTAAAGAAGGGACTACTACCAGTTGGTTAACTAAACTCTAATTTCAATTTTAAATTGTTTAAAAAAACTTTGATTAAACTGTTTTTATTTATTAAATAAATTGCGTCAATCCAACGCGCTTGTTAAACAAATGCTAACTTTTGTTTAAGGCGAACACGCCAAATTTGACATGGGAGTTATTGTTATAAAAATGTAGTATATCTTATGGTATAACTGAAATCTGTGTACTGCGCAATGAAATTTTAAAAAAAAATTAAAAATTAATCAAAAAATAAATTAGTCAATAAATAAAATTAAACAGCAATGTAAAAAAAAATTATTTCCTTTAAATATAAATATTAATCAAAAGCTTTTTCCTACATTCATAGTTATTAAATTCTTTAGTGGTAACTACTAGCTATATACTTAAATTTAATTAAAATTTCTTTCTCTTTGGTCTATAATAAACTTTTCAAAATGTAATCCAGTTATCACTAAGTTTTTTGTTAATTAAAAACAATAACTTTTTTTTTTAATAAATAATTATCATTTAAACAGAAACGAAATCAAAGTTAAGCCCTAGAGATATAATTTAAGATGTGACCTTATTAACCTGCCAGCTAAGCCCCTACCACAATGTGTTACTATCGATTAATACATACATTCACTACTTTTTCTTATAAATTTAAATCCTTAAATTTGTATGCATTTCCATTGAACTTAATTTTAATACTTAAATTTATTTTTTTATAATTCAACTTTATACTCCATTTCATACTACTAAATCCCATAGCACATCACCTGTATTACCTATTAAATACTCTCGTACTTCCTGTACCTCTCTCTATAACACGCCAACAAACTCTGCTTAAAATATCAAAAATTATGCAATTTATTTGAATATTTACTACAATTGAACACACAGAGCATAGGCTCTCGAAAAATAAAATGTAAAACAAAACATAACAAAACAAAAATTCGAAACTTATTTGGTAAAATTGTATCGTATACAACAATAACATGTTTAGTTAATTAGAAGTTTTGTTGTAATAATATTTTTGCAATCCTGCTACTGTTTGCCGATGTTGTTGCAATTGTATGTAGTAAAAGAATACATAAATGTTTTAAATACGTGAGATTGTGTTCGAAATAATGTATGTATGTATTTATGTGTATATGTATGTGTGAGATTGTATAAGCATAGAGGTATTTTATGACATTCCCGTTAGGATTTATGTACAGTACCATGTAATTTTCCAGCTACAGAGACTTGATATAACACGTTAAAGTATTGTTATCAAGCTGCACGGTACTGTAGTTTTGTAGAACTTAATAAAAAGAAGACTTAAAATTAATTTTAATTTCAATCTGATTGTTTTTTCTAGCAGTTCTAGCTAGGTTTTGCTTCAGCTGATGTTTTAAACAAATTTCATGTATTGTTTTTCTAACAACTTCCGTTTTAGTTGCATTCTCCTGCAGTGACAGTCTATTTTAATTAAATTCTCTCAATTCACTTTAACACCTGCCCTCATACTAGATTAAGTATAGACATATACTTACATGACTATGGACTTGTACATCTGTTTTTCTGTGTTCGTTTAGATGTGTTGTTTTAGTAATTACATTTTAAATAAATTGTTTTTGTTGTCTGAGCATAGTTTTAGGCTATTACTAAACGTTATGGGTCTATGTATGTGTGTATGTTAGTGATTTAACTACAAAATATAATAGAATTGCCGAAAGAAAAAAAAAATACAGAGAACAACAACATTGCAATTATAATTGAATTAATTGCAATTACAAGTGGAATAGAATGGAATTAAATTGAGTTGAGTAGAGATGATGTTAAACGTTGTTTAAATAAAATTAGCAAAATTTTTTTTTAATTAAACAAAGTAAAGGGGACAAAATAGCAAATTTTAAATAAAACTAAAAAATAGCAAAATATTTTCTTTAATTTTTTTTGCAAATGAAAAAACAGGTGGCAAATTACGGCATTACAACGTGATTGAAATTTAAATATTCTTATTAAAATCTCTTTACCTCTAGCAAAGCGAACTCGACCGTTCGAGTAAAATTTCAATCTTGATCGGATGCTGTAGGTCTAGTAGGCCCAGGTCTACAGCAGATTGTTGGCACTGATCTGTGACTTTATAAAACACAACTAAAATAATCTATAAGGGTTGTACTTACACACTCACTTTAATTATAAAGTTTAATAATTTGTATGTGTTGTTTAAAAGCATTAATAACTGTATAATAAACAACAGATTTCAAAGACGCTGCCAAAATAAAACGTCCGTCGTAAACCGTCAACATCTTGCCGCTCTAATTAAAAAACCCTACAAATAAACTGAATCTTTTAAACAGTTATCTAAAGGAGATCGCAAAGTGATAAGAAAAAAATTTGTATCCTTTAAAAGACGTGAAGAATTTAACTAATAATAATCAATACGTAGAACATTATCTGATTGTCACTTAGCGCCACTAAATGAATTGTCTAAATTTCTGGGGTCAGTTCTCGGTTTATGATAATGAAAATAAAAAATCGTTTTACTTTCATGTTTTATTGGAACTTATTATTAGAACCACTCGCTGAGAAATTTAATGGTTGCAACACTTTCACCACAAACATATTATCTTCTCTGTAATAGTGTTTAGTGATTGCAAACAAATTATAGTAATCCTTTATTAGTTTGTTAAGATTTTATTTTTTTAATGATTATATAGCACGAACATAATATGATTTAGATAGTGGTTACGAAAAACAAATTACGTTGTCTTTAAAGATTCAAATAGTCAACATATAGTCAAATGGTTAATACAGCAATATTATAATTGCTAAAAAATCAGCTTTTGATGACTTTTGAATATATTTGGCTTTCAGCAATAATTTTTCTTTATTCTTTTATTATTAGATAGAAATTTGAATGCGAGACACATTATTTGTGTTAAATATGAATTAACTAAACAGCAACATTTTTTGTTTGTAAGAGTAAAGATTTCAAAGCACATCTCATAGTTTATCTGAGTCATGTAGAACTATTTTATTTCTTCTTTTATTCCTCTAGGGGTTTTCACTTAGCAACTTATTCTGCCCTGCTTACTTTTCTTAAATGTTTTTTATATCTCCATCAAAACAAAGGATTAGTCCACGGCAGCCTTATCCATTATCATATCATTAGCATGCCATCTGCCGTTGTCTTAAGATAATTATTAAATATGGAGCAGTGTAATGTGGGCTGCTGCTCCTGTCATATGTCCTGTAGGTAGACGCTTCCTGAACGTTCATATGATGATTACCTTTCTCAGATGCCAGCAACGATCTAGATGTGTATGTCTAGATCGAGCTTGAATCTTTCTAACTAAAAACTCAGGCATCGCGATGACAATTTGTTGTCTCTGCCGAGATTTCAACTAGAATCCCTTGGTTTAACGTTCGGCAATCTATTCACTACAAGTCTACATAGAATAACGTTATGGCAATATGTGAAACTTTTTTATGAACGATAGTTTTTTATGTTTTTTTTTTAATAATTTTATAAAAATCTTGAACTATTTTGTCAGGTATTATCTTATGATCACTAGCAATTATATTATAATCTTAAGGAATAATTTACTGTTCATGTTTGTTCATGTTATTTCGTTAAGCCTATAAATATTATGTTTGACCTACAATCATAGTCTTTCTCTTAGATTTTGGTCAGCTTAACCGCGTTGTTTTTTCCCGTATATACTTATACTTGCTCGCTGGTATTGTGAATTTGCATACATCAAACACTAGCTAATACCCGGTGTGCTAGTTCAAAAGTACATATATTGTGCAAGTGCCATGCCTACTATTACTAAATCAACCATTTCTTATTCAAATAATCATATAGACGTCAAAGTGTTTCTTGCAAAATTTGGGTACTCTAACTATTATCGCTTCCCAGATATACGAATTTTTATATTTAATTCATATGACAGGTGCCACGCCCACTATTACGTAAGAATCCATTTCTTATCAAAATAGTCATTAAGATGTCAAAGCTTCTCGCGCAAAATTTGGGTACTCTAACTGTTATCGCTTCCCAAATATACGAATTTTAGTATTCAATTGCTATGAGAGCTGCCACGCCCACTATTTCTAATGTACCTATTTTTTCCAGAAATGTTTATTTGGGTGTCAAAGTTGCTCCTGCAAAATTTTAGTACTCTAATCGATATCGTTTTCCAAATATTCGAGATTTAGTATTTAATTCATGTGGCCACGTCTACTATTGAAAGTCCGCCCATTTTTTACCCAAATGTTTGTGTGGATGTCAAAGTGTACCATACTTAATTTGAAGACTCTAGCTGCATTAACTTTGGTGATGTATAATATTTAATACTTATTTTTAATAGGGCGTGGCACCCCGCCCACTTACAATTTCACACCAAAGTTTATCCAATAGTTCCTTCCATACATACAAAAAGATTCTGTGAAAATTTCAAGGAAATCGGTCCAGCCGTTTATCCGTCTATAAATCAAAAACAAACATACAAACACATATTGATTTTTATATACATAGAAGATAGATTAGCATACATCTCGAAGCAACTAATTTTTTTTTTCAAAATATATAAGATGGCATTGTAACGTATTAAAAGTGTTTTAATTTAATAAAAAATTACTGATGTGGAGTTTGTATATATTTTTTGTATATAAATATTTTTTCACTGACTCCTTTTTTCAATTTAATCTAATTTGCTCTCAACGAAAACCTGTTAAATAGAGGTGCAAACCTAACCGAAAAATTGTTGTTATTAAAGCCAGTATAGCGTTTTTTTTCATGTTTAAATTTAAATTTTTGTGTTAAATTAATTAGTTTAAACATTTGGCTAATTGGAGTTTACAAAATAGTGAAAAAATATAGAAATTTAATTCTAATTATAGAAAAAAACGCATGCAAGCTTGGTAAATTAGCAATATTAACTTGTCACTAATATTTTGTCATTTATGTAATTATACTTTTTTATTTAGATAATCCATATAATTATAAAATATGACAAAATCAATGAGGCATAAGTTTGACATGTAATGACATAAAATTTATTAAAATTAAATGCAAACACATAAACATGTAAGGAATATGATATGTATAGTGATAACGTTAATATTTTTACGCATCAGTGGTCTTCCTAAAAAAAGAGAAAAAATTAAAGGAAAAAAAACTAATAAGAAAAATAGATAATTTAGGTAAAAATTTAAATATTTAAAATTTAATTGCAAAAATTAAAAAAATAACAACATTGCCTGAAGTGATGCATTACAATAAAAAAGAAATGTAAGAAGAATTTAAAGCCACACCCAGGCCTGCCATTTTAGCACTTTTTATGCTAGATTTAGCATTTGTTTTCTTAAGTAAGCACAAAAGATTTTTAAAAAAGTACTAAGTGCTAGTTTAGCATGCACTATAATAATAATAATAATAATTGTTGGCGTCTGTCATGCATGTGGCCCAGGTGTAAACCGCACCATGCAATATGCCAAGTGTAAACGTACACTTACGTAGTGCGGTGAGTCGGCGCTGGGTGAACGCCGTCAAAAGAGCCAACCGACACAGTACTCAGTTTTTATTTTACTCTTCGTTAAACTTCTGCATTACACAGACGCCAACAACCCTTTCTATAAATAAAAACTAAAATTAAAATTAAATTAAAAACTATAAATTAAAAGAACAATAAAGAAATTGAAACAAAACAATTTAAAGGAAAAAGAAGAAAAATAAAGAGTTTTTTTTAAATAAAGAAAAAGTGAAAAGTTAAAGAGAAAAAGAAAGGTGAAACCAAAAGAAGGAAGAAAGGTAACTCAGCCGACCTACCCCAACCAACAAACCAAGAGACGGTCATCCAGGTAAACATTTTGGTCCTTCTCCCGGCATTTTGGAAGAAAAGGTGCGTAAAGTGAATTTATTTTTGGAATTACAAAAAAGTGTCTCAGTGCAGAATAAAATTTGTGTCTCGGTTGAAATTTGTTATTAATAAAGAGCAACGGTACACTTTTCTGTACAAACCGCTATAACGGATTTTTTTTTTGTTGTTTTTCAAAAATATTTGCTCATATTTCGGCTGCCATTTAAATTGTTGTTGTTCACAGAAATTTATTTGGAATACAACGGAATTTTTAGAATTTTTGTTACCATTTTGTACTTTGTTGTTCTTGCCTTTCATTTTCACGATAAGTGTTTCCCAAACTTTTGTTCGTGGTTCTCCCTGGTTATAATTGAATAAATTAATATGTCAACTTTTGATAAATATATCCGCGCGGCAGATGAGGTAATTAGTTTTGAGGCTAATTTAAAAGACCAAGACCTTTCAGGCTATACTAAAGAGGCCTTTGATTTTGAGAAAGAGGAACTTGGCAAAATTTGGGATAAATATAAGAAAATTTTTAATGAGTGCTCCGATGAGACGGTAGAGAGGAAAAAAGAATTGGTAGTAGTACAAACGAAACACCCACAAGTGCGCAAAACTTATATAAGGTGTTTAAATATAATATCGAAGGCCGAACAAAACATACAAGAAATTGTTAAAGAAAATGTAAGTGCAGTAGTTCCCAACCTTTGTAGTTCCATATCTGTCCCTCCGTGTGATACTGGTATTTTTCATGGGGATTACGTGTCGTGGCCTACATTTAGGGACATGTTTACTGCGATTTACATAAATAATACCAAACTGAGCCCTGTAGAGAAGTTGTTTTATTTATTTCAAAAAACTAATGGTGAAGCCAGAGACATTAATAGAAATGTGGCCTTGACGGGAGAAAACTTTGACATTGCGTGGAACAATTTGAGGTCCCAATATGAAAATAAAAGAGTTTTAATCAATAGTCAACTTAAATCTCTTTTTAATTTAGCCCCTTGCATACAAGAGACTGCATCTGAAATTAAACGACTGCAAAGGGAAATAAATAATTGTATGTCCATTTTAAAACTATATAAAGTTGATATTGGTTCGTGGGATCCTATTTTTGTGTTTCAATGCTCATCACGTCTCTCAGAATGCACATTAAATCTATGGGAACAATCAGTGAAAAATAAAACAGAGGTTCCCAAATGGGAGGAATTAAATAGTTTTCTCACTGATAGATATCATGCGCTTGAAAGTGTCTCAGACATTATTGCAACGAATAGTGCATCTATAAGCGGTTCCCAATCTTTTTCAAATAACAACAATCAGGCATCGAAAGTCAAGCAATTTAAGGCCCATCATACTAAAGTTGATGCACAAAAATGTGTATTATGTAAAGAGCACCACAAAATTAGTTTTTGCGAAAAATTTTTAAGTATGAACTACAAAACTCGTGTTTCAACTTTGAAAAGATTCCGATTTTGTTTCAATTGTCTCTCTATTGGCCATATGTATGGTGACTGTAATAGCGCAAATGGTTGCTCCAAGTGCAAGAAAAAACATCATACATTGATGCATAGAGATTTTGTAAGGGCAAATAATGCAAGTCAAACACAATACAATCATTTTTCTCATGGCGAAAGACAAAGTAATTCATTACAAACAATACAGTCCACTAATCCTCCTGGTCCTTCAGGAGTTGTTCAATCACATCACACATCTGTTTCGAAGAAGGTTATGTTGGCGACAGCTTGGGTTCATATTGTTAGTTTTGGTTCTTATTACAAGGTGCGGGCTCTAATTGATCCATGTTCTGATGAGAGTTTTATTTCCGAAAGAATACAAAAACTTCTGAGGTTGCCCACTAGTCCAGTATCAGCTGAAGTTACGGGTCTAGGAGGAGATATAATAAGCAGATCTTCTAAGTTGGCAACGTTTGTTATTGTATCACTTTTCAATCAGGATGTGTCTCTTAATGTTCAAGCTCTAGTCGTGCCTCGTGTAACTGGTAGTGTCCCAACACATTCGTTTAGTCCATTAACTAGCAATAAACTTCCAAAATTGAATTATGCTGATCCGAAGTTTTACGAAAGCAGTGAAATAGACTTATTATTAGGAGGTGATTTGTATCCCTTTATTCTTCGTGGTGGAGTCCAACACGGTGTTTTTGAATCCTTAGTGGCTCAAGAAACGATTTTTGGTTGGATTGTAACTGGCCCAACACCCAGTAATGGTTCCACACGATCAGTAAGAATGTCTCATATGACAAGAGTCTCCATAGATGACCATTTGACAAAGTTTTGGGAGTTAGAAGAAGTTTCTCGTAAAAAGGTTCTATCAGAAGAGGATAAGAAATGTGAGGAGATCTATCGTTCTACTACCACAAGAGATTCTAAAGGGAGGTACATTGTTAGTTTGCCCTTTAAGAATAATATGGCTTCACTTGGTCCAAATAGGCATATTGCTATTAGTCAATATTTAAGAAATGAGAAATCATTAATGCGTAAATCTGAATTAAAGGCTCAATACGATGAGGTCCTTAAAGAATATTTAACATTAGGCCATATGGAGAAGCCAATAGGAGCTGAAAGTGGTCCATGTTATTATTTACCTCATCACGGAGTATTTAAACCTGAAAGTACAACAACAAAATTGAGAATAGTTTTTAATGCCTCTAGTGCGTCTTCTAGTGGTAAGAGTCTCAACGACATGTTGTACGTAGGCCCCATTTTGCAAGCTGATTTGGTATCTTTGATTTTGAAATGGCGATTTTATCAGTTTGTATTTAATGCGGATATTGCTAAAATGTATCGCCAAATTTTAGTAAATCCTGAACACAGACCTTTTCAAAAAGTTGTGTTTCGTAGTTCGGCAGATAGTGAGATTGAAGATTTTCAACTGAAAACGGTCACTTTCGGCGTTAATTGTGCTCCTTATTTGGCCCTAAGAACGATACTTCAATTAGCCGATGACGAAGAACTACGTTTTCCACTCGGCGCTCGAATATTGCGAGAGTGTATGTATGTTGATGATGCTCTTGTAGGGGCTCATTGTATTTCTGATGCTTTGGTGGCACGAGACCAATTAATTGGTATATTGAAGACTGCAGGATTTGAGTTACGAAAATGGACGTCAAACTCAAAACAAATTTTAAAAAATTTGCCCCAAGAGCATTTATTAAATTCAAATTTTTTGTCGCTCGATGATAAGAGCACAACTAAAACGCTTGGCGTACGATGGAATGCAGCAGAAGACGTTTTTTACTTTACGACTGAGAAAATAAAACTTAAACAGTCGTACACAAAGCGGGAAGTTCTCTCAATTATTGCTCGGCTTTTTGATCCAGCAGGTTGGTTAGGCCCAGTAGTTGTTAAAGCCAAAATTTTAATGCAGCAAATGTGGCTTGATAAAATAGATTGGGATGACCCAATAAAACCACTGGCTCTTACTAAATGGCAATCTTTTATTATGAAATATAATGATATCGACTCAATTAAACTTCCCCGATGGATTAAGTATACCCCAGACTGTCATATTGAGTTTCATGGTTTTTGCGACGCATCTGAGTTAGCTTATGCAGCCACAATATATGTTAGAATTAGTTTTGGTGATAAAGTTTACACAAATTTGCTCACTTGCAAAACGAAAGTAGCTCCAGTGAAAAAACCATCATTGCCACGCTTGGAATTATGTGGAGCAGTACTTTTGGCAAATTTGTTTAATAGTGTAGTTCCCAACTTAAATCTTAATTCTTATATTTTATATCTGTGGTCCGATTCTACAATTGTGTTAGCTTGGCTTCGAAAGCCACCTTGTAATTGGAAAACGTTTGTGGCAAATAGAATCGCTACTATTTTAGAAAAAGTGGGTAACAAAAATTGGTTTCATGTGCCTACAAATTACAACCCTGCCGATCTAGCAACCCGGGGGCTGACTCCTTCTGAACTACGAGAAAACAAACTTTGGTGGCAAGGACCTGATTGGCTCAGGTTAGATAAATCTTTGTGGCCCCAAACTCCGTTAGAATTTCAAACTTCAGAAGATTCAAAAAGAGTCCAAGTTAATGTTGCTCGATCGTCTGAAATAGAAGATGTACTTGACCGGTTTTCGAGTTTACCCAGAGCTCTTCATGTGATTTCGTACTTGTTTCGATTTTATCAGCTCACCCGTAAAAACCTTTATAAGGATGTTAAGTTTGATACAACGAGAATTACGGCGACAGAATTAGCCTTTGTGCGTAACCGACTGTTTTTCTTATCGCAACAACAACACTTTAAAAAAGAATTCAACTGTTTGTCGTCGAAGAAGAAACTTGATTCTCGTAGCTCTTTATTAACCCTTTCTCCATTTCTGGATAAAAATAAAATCATTCGAGCTAACGGTCGCCTTGGTTCAACCACTTGTCTGTCCTACAATGAAAGACACCCTATAATACTAGCGTATGGCAGTAAATTATCACGTCTTTATGTAGAATTTGTTCATAAATTAGTTCATCATGGTGGTACTCGTTTAGTCTTGAATGTTGTCCGTCAGGAGTGCTGGATAATAAAGGTTAAAAATTTGATCAAAACAGTTGCTCACACTTGTAAAATCTGTGTTTTGCATCGTAAAAAACTTCAAACTCAGATTATGGCAGCGTTACCGCAAGAAAGAACTACGTTGAGTCGTCCCTTTTCAAATACAGGTGTCGATTTTGCTGGCCCATTTGATATCAAAAGTTTTACTGGTCGATATTGCCGTATTACTAAAGGCTACGTGTGTCTCTTCGTCTGTTTCTCTACAAAAGCGATACATCTTGAAGCTGTTAGCGATTTGTCCACCCCTGCGTTTCTTGCCGCTTTAGATCGCTTTATTGCTCGTCGTGGTTGCCCAAACAAAATTTTCTCTGATAATGGTAGAAACTTTGTTGGCGCCGCGAGACAACTTGAGACTAACTTTGAAAAACACGTAAAAGAGCTCCGAGATACTGCGATTGACAAATACGGTCATAATCGGTTAGAGTGGCACTTTATTCCTGCCGCAGCTCCTCATATGGGCGGTTTGTGGGAGGCAGGTGTAAAAAGCTTTAAATCGTTATTTAAAAAATCTGTTGGCCAACTAAAACATACGTTTGAGGAGTTTTCTACTCTTTTGGCAAAAATAGAGGCGTGTCTCAACTCTCGCCCGCTTGGTCCTATGTCTGACGACACCTCTGAAGTGTCAGCACTCACTCCAGGACATTTTCTGATAGGTTCTGCGTTGCTCACTCCTGCTGAACCTGAAGAACTCGATTCACCATTAAGTATTGTAAATCGATGGCGTAAAGTCAAGGCAATGCAACAGGATGTTTGCCGCCGTTGGAAAAAAGAATACCTGGTCGAGTTGCATAAGCGAAATAAATGGAAGTTTCCTCAAACTGATTTGAAAGAAAATGATCTTGTTGCCCTGAAAAACGAGCCTTGTTGTCCGACTGAGTGGCGTCTAGGCCGTGTCCTAAGGGTTCGTCCTGGTTTGGACGGAAAAGTTCGGGTAGTAGAGCTTAAAACGCAAAATGGTATGATAACACGTCCCGTACACAAATTAGTAGCTCTACCGAGATCACTTGATTAAATTATTCTTTTTAAAGTCCAGTTTCGTTTTTATGTATGTACAAAGTTTCTCATTTAATGTATTCGTTTCTAGTTAAACATGCTTGACGGATTATTCAACCCGAACTTCTGCTGCCCCTTATGTAATCGTCTCCACGCAATTAGACAGTGCTCTAGGTTTATGGTGATGGAAGTGGAACAGAAATTGCGTGTTGTGGCCCAGAAATCACTATGCTACAATTGCTTGGCTCAATCTCACGTCCGCTCTGACTGCAAGAGCCTAGATCGATGCCGGCGTTGTATGCAGGACCACAATAGCTGGTTGCACCCGATGCCGGAAGGCAGAGTTTGGGTCCGAATGACCGCGTATGTTCGAGTCATTATCCATCCGGACGGAAAAGCTCGTCATACACTCGCTCTTATCGACCCAACTGCGGCGAGATCGGCCATCACAACAACAGAAGCCGAACGGTTACGGTGTGTGGTAACTCAAGGCCGTACTAAGATTACTGTTTGCAACAACAACGCTAATAGCCTCCGTGTCAATGTCGAATGCGTGGTCGAAAAAACACAATTTGGCAAAAGTCCAAAATTTGACATCGAAAAGGACTGTCGTGATACCTCTGCTGATGCCAACCAATTGTGGCACAGAAGTCTAACATACCAGTTAGTCTTGGGAGCTGACGTGCAAGCTTTAATTTTACGTGGCCCAGCAAAAGGTAAACCTGGCCACATTTATGTGCAGGACACTATTTTCGGCTTGGCCTACTTCGGAGAAGCTATTAAAAGATGTTGAGCTGGCTTTAGAAAATATACATTTTTTTTTATATATACTTTGTTATTCTCTTTTTTTTTTGTTATAAGGAAAATGAATTTATTTTTTTTTTGTTTTTTGAAACATGAATTACTTATAAAAAAAAAAAAAATGTCTTATTAATAATATTTTATTATTGAATTATTGTATTTTAACCACCTTTATACTAAATTTTTGAAGATTTGTCCTATGTTGCACCATCGTTGCAAGGGAGGCGATATGTTGGCGTCTGTCATGCATGTGGCCCAGGTGTAAACCGCACCATGCAATATGCCAAGTGTAAACGTACACTTACGTAGTGCGGTGAGTCGGCGCTGGGTGAACGCCGTCAAAAGAGCCAACCGACACAGTACTCAGTTTTTATTTTACTCTTCGTTAAACTTCTGCATTACACAGACGCCAACAACCCTTTCTATAAATAAAAACTAAAATTAAAATTAAATTAAAAACTATAAATTAAAAGAACAATAAAGAAATTGAAACAAAACAATTTAAAGGAAAAAGAAGAAAAATAAAGAGTTTTTTTTAAATAAAGAAAAAGTGAAAAGTTAAAGAGAAAAAGAAAGGTGAAACCAAAAGAAGGAAGAAAGGTAACTCAGCCGACCTACCCCAACCAACAAACCAAGAGACGGTCATCCAGGTAAACAATAATAATATTTTGATATTAAAAAAATTTCCAACATTTTCAATAGATAATACCCTCAAACAAATTAGGGCACCAATTACTTGTATCTTAGAAGAGCTATATCACTGAACAAATCTGGTATACCAATATGGATACTACGGAGTTCTCGATTCAAGTAAACCAATTTAGAAATTCAATTAATGAAAATCCTTTTAAAGAATTATTGGATTCTGAGAAATAACAAAAAGAATTGGTATGTGAAAAAAATTATGTGATTGAACTTGTTAACCTGCTTACCACATTTCAGTAATTGTTGACACTTTTTTGTGTAAATATAATATTAATAAAATGGAATTTAATTGAACAAAATATGTATACAAATATGTTTCAAATTATTATATTAAAAAAGTATACTTAATCTTTAATGTCTTAAAAAAACAATATTGCAAAATTTTAGCACTTTTTTTCCCGAGGTTTTGCACTTTTTTTCTATCATCTTCCGGCAACACTGGCCACACCATATTTAAAAACTGTTCCTAACTCTTATGTACCTCTCTCTCTCTCTCATTTAATTAATCCTAACCTTCAACGGTCCCAATATTTGATGGATTAAGTACTAAAATTGTTTATATTGCTTTGCTTTGTTGTTAATAATTTCCCAATCCTTCATTGTTATTGTTATTTTTAATTTTATAAATATTTTTAAATCAATTTATATTTAATATAATTTTTTATTAAAATACATTTTTTTTAGTTCCTTACAACAGTTCCATATAGCATACTTATAACAATACACTTTTGGAAACTGAATTAAATTCCTTTAGTAGCTCTGTCCCACAAATACTAATTAATTATTTCAATACTCCATTTACGCATTTTTTGCAATTAATTAATTTAACCTTTCGATTGAATTTAAAAACAAAAACCACTAATTAACCATTAAAAATAAAATCAGATATTTTTACATTTATAAGTATGTAACAGTAAATATATTGATGATGTATGTGCTTTAACTACAGCTTCGAAAAAAAGAGAAATAACTATTTATAATAACGTTTATATAAATTATATTAAAATGCATAATAAAACACAGAAAATTAATTATGTGTTGAACATAAAACATAGACGAAATATTAATGCAGAAATGAATCTAGCTCCACTAGTACATGGTGAAAAAAATTTGAATGCTTTAAGAATTTTAATTTTAGTTTAACAACAAATAAACATTAACGACCAATAGCTATTGATTTTTTTAACGACTCTTTCTGTTAAAATTTTAACTAATTAATAAGACTTTTGCCCGACTCGTTAATTTTAAATTGATTATCTATATTTATTAAAATCAGTTGTTTAATGTGACCGCAAACTATGTTACAAGAATATTTTTCTCATTCTCCGTTAAGTAGATATAATAGATATATATATCTTGCGAGTTGCACACATTGTTGAACTTTGCTTTAATAATAAAAAAGTTAATGTAACAAACCCCTTCTATGTCAGCCTCTTTTATAATGCTTATTAATCTCTTCACACAAAAATGAAAAAGGATACATATAGGTTTGTCATTCCGTGTAAATTTCTACAATTTACATGTCCGACCCCATAAAGAATATATGTATTTTCTGAAAGCTTATAAATAGTGAAGTTGATTAAGCGTCATCTATCTGTCCTTTTGTCTATGTGTGTGTGTTGAAATCAACTTCTAGAAGCACCTTGACATTGCCTGAACCCGCGTGAGGTATTAAAATATCAGAAATATTCGCGATTAAATCGGTATTGAAAATCAGAAGCATCGCTACATTAACAACTGAGATATGAGCAAAAAACCATGACCACCTCATTTTTTTTCACAACAACAACTTACATACATACGAACGTGGTATACTGGTTAGAGTAAACGAGGCATCGAATCCCAGCTGAGCCACAAAATAAAATTTTTATATATATATTTTTTTTAAACTTTTTTTATATATTTTTTTTTAATTTTTTTTGTTTATTTTTTTAATATTTTTATTTTATATTTTAATTTTTTTTTTGTTTTTTATTTTATATAAGTTTTATATTTTTATTATTATTTTTTTTTTATTATTTTAATGTTTTGTATTTTTTTTAATTTTTTTGTTTAGTTTTTTTATATCTTTTATTTATTTTTTTTTTTTTAAACATAATTTATAATTTTACAATAGGATGAAAGTACTTCATATGCGATGAATGGTGATACAAACAATTGTTATTGCATGACTTCACGTTGTGAAGGGTAGATAAGATTGGGCACGGCCGAATAAAGCACCTTTACTTGTTTTTTAATATATTTATTTTCTATAAGGGTAAGGATTTTTAACTATAGGATCCTAGGATACAGCAATTAAAATTATTAGTTTTGCACAAGGAAATGACACGCCTACTTTAACGTCCTTCACCTGTATAAGGCTTATTCTCTTATTTGCATAAGTATTTTAACATTCTCAAAAAATTTTCTTTTGCTTTTTGAAATAGTTTTTCTCAACTCTATTTTAAGCTTGCTATAATGTCAGCTATTTATTGCATACTTTTAGGCAAATAATATGTTTAATGTTAATTTAAAATCAGTTATTTACTTCTTAACCCCTCTTTTTTTCTCTGTGCACTTAAAAACATTTATTATATTTGAAAATTTATGTTTTGCATTTTGTTCAGCATTTTTTTTGTGCAGAAAAAACTTTAAAATTTATTTTGTTTTGAAAATGTGATTATTGCCATAATACATCATTTTAAATTTGTTTTTTTTTTTATATTTTATTTGTTGTTATTTATTTTATGTTAACAATGATATTTTTAACCTGATACATTGTAATTATAATGGTGTCAGAAGACTGGCTATAAATGTGGCATTGTTTTTTTTTTTTTTTAATAAAAGCTTAAACTCCATTTAGGTTTAATTTATTGTTAATGAATTAGTATATGGCAGGCAATGTGAGATATTTTTTTTTTTGCATTAAATTCATTCATTGGACATGTAATTTATGTATTCATATATTATCTATGAATGGTAAAACAAAAACAAAAAACAAAAAAATAAATAAAACAACATTATAAAATACAAACAGCAAGCGGCTAAAGGAAAAATTAAATTAAACAGAGCTAAAGCTGATTATTATCAGTAATAATGTAATGGCATAAAATACTGTTTGTATGTACATATTAAAAATTGACAAGTAACAGCGAGAACAATGCAGACCAGATAAACGGATTAAGGTCGAATATTAAAGGCTTTTCGTAATGACTTACTAAAAAAAGAGAGATTGGAAAACCAAGAGCAGTTAGCACAGCACAGAAAAAATACGTTGTGGCAAAAACGTAACTTTGACTATTGAGTCATTTTTATATAAATTTTAAACAGCAGAAGTATTCAAATGTGATTAAAATATGTTTGAAGGAAAAATACGTTAAAATACATAATTAGCCTCCACAAACTTTCTGTTATTCTAATCATAAAAGTAAGTTAAATACCTTCCATGTAAGAAATTGTTTAGGTGACTTGATTTTTTATTTTTCAAACCCTGTCTACATGTAAAGGCTTCACTACTCTTTACTTTCTGTTGTCGTTCTGTGATATGCCGTTCAGTTGTTTGATTTTGGTAGTTATTTCTTCCGTAAAAACTTATCTGCCTTACTTTACAAGGCAACCATACAGAAAAAGCTTATTATATTTGTTTTATATATATATTTCTCATTAAAATTCATATACAAAAAAAATTGTGTTTGTAGTGTCAGGCTTCGTCTTTAGACAAAGTTAGGTTGTCTACTGTAGCCACCTTTCAAATATCAGCTACTGTCACTTAACGTTGAATTCTATCTTCAACAGATTTGTTCCAAACGGAACAGAACGAAAAGCGACATTATACCTCACATACAGGTGTTCAATTGAATAGAAACAGTATTTATACAGGTAACCTCGTCGCAACTGCAAATCGGGAAGCCAAATGTAATTTTTTTTTTAAATTTGCCTAAATTTCTTTAGTTATGTAGGGACGAAAAATGAGATTTTCGTTTCTGATAGCAAATAAATTAAAATTATTTATATTCGTTGTTTCTAAACCCTTCATCATGGGTTTCCCTAATATATAACCTTTATTAAATCATTTTTTTTTATTAAACGGACTATAACGACTTTTCCATCCCTGATATATGAATTTACCTTGACAGAAAACATCTCCTAAAAAGTTGCCTTTTTGGTATCAATATAACGTTGAATATACGTTCCTGTATAAATATGCCTTGGCACAAACTAATTCTGCCTTAAAATTTACTTCTTTATTTCCAGCTCTTTGACTGGCCTAGTATTACTTGCAATAATTACGTAAAGTTAGTGTTTTGTATAATAACAGTATTAATGTAGCCGTACTTTTATTTTTTCCCCCTATTTTTTTATGTCAAATTAAATTTCATTAAAATTAACCGCTGAATATAAACAAAGCAATGAAAAAAATTAAAAGCAAACATACAAATAGAAAACAACAAAACAAAAACATCTAACATAAAGTGCCAGTACAGTATTAATTGCAAATAATAACAAACTGAAAAAAAAACTTAAATGCATTTGAAAATATAAACAATGATTAGCAATTTGTGAAATAATAACTAAAGGTATGCTTTAAATTATTAAAACAAATTAATTTTACAAAATAAGAACTTTCAGCGTTCGTTTCAACGTTCTAATAAATTTTGTGGTGAGGTTATTAATAAAATCATATATAATTGCATACTTTTAGGGGTTTTATGGTTTAATGTTTTTTATTAAATTCCTTTCAGTTAAAATATTTAATTAGAGGAAACAATATTAATTTAAACCCATATTTAACCACAGATTTAATGGAGTTATATTGTATGTTTTTCCCACAAATAAGACCTCCCAATATTAAATATGTATAACTCTTGTCATGTTATCATTTTTTGCAATTTGTTTCAATTACTTTTTATACATATTAAATGCATTATTTTAAATTTAAAGTCATTAAGTGTGCAGTGCGACAGTAGACAAGTGTCCACAAATGTTGCCACGCAGCAGGTCCACAGATTGCCAGTTCAGTCTATCGTGTTAGAACAACTAATTAAGGGTACTGCTCTACAGCTGGATGCCAAAAATTTGTTGACGTTTGTTCTGTAAGTCCCGCAAATCATTTGTAAAATTTTATTAAAACAAAGAACCAAATTCCTAAAAATTAAGGCTGTAGGGCAAATCTTAAATTTCAATATTGACGATTGTTTCATTGCGTCATAACAATTTAACATTTGTAAATTTGTTTAACTAAAGTAGGTGTAATTTAATCTAAAAACTATTTTGGTATAACAAAAAGAAGTAAGATGGTAGAAGTAAATGTATCAATATTATTTTTATTTTTGAAAACCTTTTAAAAATTGATCTAAAATATATGCCTTAGCAGAAAATATATGAATTTAAAGGCCTTAAATGGGATGTAGGCGTAAAAGTGGGCATGTCATACTTATTTTAGATCCGGCAGCCGCCCGAAGGCATAGCTCACTTGGGTCCTCCGAGGGTTTTGCTCCCATATAATTTTATATTTGCTATAAAATATTTCTATAATAATTCAAAAACGTTAAAAATACTAAAAGAAAACGGGCAACACTTATTTGCACTTATAAGTTGAATTTTGAAATATGAAGCCTTACATTAATCTAAAGTATGTGCACTAGGAAGAATACACACTTTCATGGATGTTAAAATGGTAATAGTTTTCGGTTCTCAATTAATTATTTTACCAAAACCGTTTAATAAATTTCACCATTATACATAATTTTAAATGATTTAACGTGATGTTAATTTCAAATAGAAGAAAGTAAATGGGATAATAAATTCTCATAAACTTTTGCCTTCCTTTTTCGTAATCGATAGCTTTAAACGAACTGAAAGTTTTTGTTTTTCCCTAAATAATCACTATTTTTTATTTTGTATCCATTATAGTCACATTCAAATTCTTTTTGTAAAGCTTGAGATTTCTGAAGATGCTGCTCCAAACATCTTGTCGTAACTTGGGGATGACTTACTCCACTTTGTTTAGCAACTCGTCAGAAATCTTTAAATTATGTCGGATTTAAGTCTTTCTAACATCATATTCTACGTTAGTTTTTTTTTTGGTTTAATAATAAAATGTTTGTATTCAAAAAGTTAATAAAAACAAATAGAGCGCAGCAAATAATTGCTAGTTTTAGTACTTCATCTTAAGCTGCATGTATTAAGAAATAAAATAAATCTTATTGAATGAAAATCCATGTTTATATTCTAATTTCATTCATGAATAATATTAATAACCTATAGCAGGTCCCCGACTTATGTATAAACCTGATTTTTAGACACAAAGAAAAAACATGGTGCGGTAATTTTTAGTTAAGGGCAACAAACTATGATTGTATTCAAGAATTTTTTTTAAAACATTTTAGGCTTCCTATTTATCATTATAAGTTAAAAAGGAGTATCATGATATCTTCATACTATTTATAATTAAACTAAATCTTTTATATGATATATATATAACATAATCCCATGTGATCATAAATTAATTCCATACAATCATAATATGATAACATAAAATATTTCAAATTATCATAAAATGATCTCTAATTACTGCTAAATAAACCATTATGGCCATAAAATTTTAACATATCATTTATTTGTTTTGATCATATTATGGTTCCGAATTGGCTATAATTTTTATCATGAATTTTTCACTGTTTAAACTAAGCGCGGATTTCGGAGAAGGGAAAAGAGGATATTTAAATTATATTGTAAAGCTTGTCCCTTGTGTATGCGTTGATTTGTTTTATTTAAATAAACCGGGATTGTTTTTATTGTATGCCAAAAGTTAATTCAATTAAAATACTCTCAATTGTTGAAAAATTATTTTAATATTTCATTTTTATTTAATTAAACTTGATATTCACTCATGTATTCTTTGTGTTCTGCTACCTACTACTTGCTGTAGTTTCCTCATATTTATATTGGAAAAATTTGTTTTAATTTAATTACTTAATTTATTTTAATTTTAATTGTGAATTGTTCAAACCTTCAATATTACAAAAGTTGTAAAATAAAATCTCAATCAAGACTAAAGGCCTTTATTAAAATAACTTTATTAATATTTATTTATTTTATCGGACTGTTAAACAATTTCAAGGACTTCACTTTAATTTAAAGTAAATGATAAGTTAAAGATAAGTTCATTTAACTTGGTAGGTTAAACTAAAACACAAAATCATACCTTTAACTAACAGCAAGTTGTAATGAAAGCCCTGAAGTAAATTATACAAATTAAAATAGGAAATTAAATTTAAATTAATATTAACCAAACTAACGGAATTAAAATCCAATAGTAACACTTATTCTGTATCAATATTATATATCTGTAGTAAACATATTTATCCATAGTTCATTTGTGCGTAGACCAGTTTTAAGTTTTAGTTCCCATGCATTCAGGTTTAGTTCTATTTTTTAATTTTAGTGTTATTCCAGTACATTTTTAGATTTTATATTTATTTTATTTAATTTAAGTTTCACCTATTTCCTTTTGAGTTGTGTTTCACCACTTATTTTAATTATAAAAATTTTCCATTTAAAAATTAAACCCCTCATTTACTTTGTTTGTAAAAAAGAAATATTTTTTATGCATTTAAAATATTACTTTATATTTTGCTAAAGCTGGAAAAGAAGCCTGCCTGTTTTGAACATCTTTTAAAACTGTAGATATTTTTTACCATAATTACTTCACTTTAGTTCTGTATGCAGAATAAAGCAAGTACTCTAAGCTAAATCTCTAATACAGCCAAAGGACCATCAACAGTTTTTAGTTTGTTTTTTAATTTTAATATGAATGTAAATTTTGTCATATTCAAACAGTGTTGCCAAAAGTTGCAATAATAAAGAGGTTAACAAGAACTTCGGAACAGGTTAAAATAGATTCGTTAATCGTTAGACTTTTTAAAACACTGAATATACGAAAAGGGAAAATTAAGTTAATTGCTAGACAAATCTAGTATTTTCTCGTCTTTAACGTACTAATTTAAGCTCTTAAAATAATGATTTAAATCTCATTTATAAAGAAAATTTGTAATGACGATTTTCTAAACCTTGCCTCACATGCCTCGCTTATAATGAATGTAGCAAAACAAAAAATTAAGCAAATTTTAATGTAGCTGACATTAAATTCTTTTGAGTTAAGCACATACATGAGTACAAGACAGAATCTACATAAAGAAAAGTAAAGGATGCGTGCTACGTACACAAACACGTATGCATAAGCATGTGTGTAAAGAGTTTACCTTGATATTTAACAGCAAAACAGAACTCATATTTACTCAAACGTGCAAGTGATGTAAAGTCAAAATTAAACAAAAAGAAAAAATGGGGGGAAAAAGTAGCAGGAAACAGAAGACAAAACAAAACAGACAATATAACAAACCAAGCATTTCAACACTGGCAGCCATCATAAACAACCAAAATAAAAAGTTTAAGCATAGAGTCAGGCTGTTGTAGCACCCTGCAGATAAAAAAAATACTACTACTGGGCTACAAGATTCATTGTAAATGAAATGGACTGCATACAACATGGTCTAATGTATTGATGTCTTGAACTAAAGAATTTTTAAACAAGAATTTGTCGTTAAACGACTAGTATTTGTGTTTTTTTTTGCGATTATCTACAGGTCGTGCAGTGACAGGAAGTAATTTTTGAGACTACTGCAATGGGTTATATGTTTCAGGTCTAGAACATCGTGATGTTAAATCGCCTTTGGTTTCTCCAAACATTTAGGTGACCTCTGAACTAGTCCTGGTTCATTCCGTAGTATACTTTACATGCGCATATGGACTAGTCGCTTTATCTGCAGGGATTTGAAACCTGCAACTTATACAAATATGTTGTCCCCCAAATGCATACGAAGCACAGCGGTAAATGTACAGAAATACGTTGCTGATTCTTTAATGTCAAAAAATCATCCATGGTAACGTAAAATAAAACCATATACCGACACTAGATTGTTACTTTCACAGTAATGACAATAAAAGCAAAAATGTAAAAATAATATTACTATACACTCAACATTTCATACCTTTAGTCAGATCTATAAAATGTGTGAAATATTTACAGTGAGAGAAAAATGTTTCGATAATTTATAAAATAATTTTACATTTAGTGTATTCAACGGGTGTCGTATTGTCATATTATTACAATTTTTTAAAGTTTTAAAATGTTTGAAATTTTTACAATAAAAAACACAATACATTTTCATTCATTTTTAAAACTTAAGGAAATTATGACAATACGACTCTTCGGAGTTTTTGTGAATATACTTATTGTATATCATATTACAGGTCAAATTTATTAAAAAATTATCCTCCAAATATTTGTACATGCACTTATAAAGATTATACGATGTTTTCTCTTTCACTGTGTAACTGAAACTTGTATAAAACATACTTTTACACAACTGCTATGTACTAGTACATTATAAGTGTGTGTCATGGCTCTAGAGTATTTTTAATGGAAACTCTTTTTTTTCTCCCTCAATGGCTGAAGTTAATTGCAATAACAAAAATTAAAAACTTGAACTATTACAGTAGCAAAATATTACAATCTCACATTCAGGCATAAGCAGAGTCACACCTTTACACAAATACCAGAGCTTTTATTTACCTACACAATTCTATTTATATACATCGCATTGTTGCTACTTTATTATTATTTTTTTTTTTAAATAAGTGTTAATATGCTGTTCATGTGTTTGTAGAAATTGTTAAACATTTTCCAGGAATGAGCCAAGAAAAAAAATTTAACTTTGTTTTTCATTTATGTGATGTACGTTTTAGTCGACAATAAAAACAATTTTAATATTATATTAAAAATAATAATAAAACATTAAAGTTTTATTATACTGGTACTTCTATATTTTTGCATTTCCCTGTTTTTTATGTTTTTAATTACAAATTACATATATATTTTTTTTTTACCTTGTGAGCTAAGTGCAACATATTACAGCCATTAGTGTGCATTAATAAAATATATAAATAAATATATATTTTTTTTTAATTTATTATTATTTTGTTTGAACGAAATTTTTGTAATAAAATTAGCATATTACAAAAACATTTTATTACGCTTATTTATATGTAAAAGCCTGTAAATAGGCAACAGTTTATAAACAAAAGAGAATTTAAGTGAATAAAATGAATTGTATGTAATAGATTTATTTTTTTTTTAAAGAAAATAAACAAAAGGGTTTGCTAGTAGGGGTAGTTGAATTTAGCGTTGGCCTGAGTTATGTTATGTTTGAGGATACCAGTCGATTTCAAATTTTCTTTAATACCTGCGACTTCAAAAAACTTTACAAAAGAGTGATCCATTTGCAACAACTTGCCAAGAAATATCTTTATTCTCTTATTAACCATTCAGAAACACTTTTTTTTTGAGGTTTGATGCTTGCCATTGAGCTGAATTCGCACGACTTTCACATGTTTAAGGTTCATCTTGGTCAAGTTGTGATCCTCATATGAGTGATCCATTTACAACAACTTGCCAAGAAATATCTTTATTCTCATATCAATTATTCAGTAACATTTTTTGGGTTGTTCGATACGTGCCACTGAACTGAATTTGCATGACATTAACGTGTTTAAAGTCTTATAAGGTATAAAAGCGATTGAGTCCTATATATCCATGTCTGGTAAAGCAAAGTAAAAATCAGCATATTTTCTCTTTTAATCTCATCTTCCATACATTGACTACACGAAAAAAATTAAATGGCCAGTCCCGTATTACCTCTTTGGGTTGTGTTGGTAATTGCTATATGAACTGCTATTCAAATGTGTATTAACTTTATTACAGAATGTTGTGAGAAGAAGAGTGTGCAACTTACCTAAATACAATCGCCAATAGTAAGTATTACCGACCATGGCTTTAGAGGCAACGTCATCCTTATTTAACTATGAATCAATCATGCTATAATTTGTATCAAACCTAACATATTTTATCTCTCTGATCTTTCAAACTAGACGAATCTCATTTATGGTTAAGACGTCGTTGTCTGTGCGCATCTGCGAAAATCATCATCTTCTTTTTTCTTCAATAAATAAGTCAAATTTTAACCCAAATCAGGTATTCTATATGCCCGATAGCTTATTTGCCCTATGCTTACTAGCATTGTTATCAATGACCTTACAGAGATTGGTTCCTTAATGCTTTTTGTAACCGAAATCAGCTTACAACGGAAAGTGAAATATCTGCGTAAAACGCTAGATACGAAACTAACCTAGAATGATCATGTTGAGACAAGGACACAAAAGATAAAGAGGTTCTTGCATTAGTTAAAAAGGGAATATCGCCTTAAGCTGCATACAAGATTTATACGGTGATTGTGAGACTGACTATCACTTACGCATCTGTTGTTTGGTGACCAAAGGTCTCTCAGGCAACGACTAGACAGAAGTTGAATAGGGTTCAGATTATTGCTTGCATGGGTATGTGTAGTGCGATATGTTAATGGGCTTTACATTGCAATTTTTTTTGCGGGGTTTTAGTCTAGAGCAAACGCTGGTTGTAATGCGAGTCTCAGTGAATTATGGGTTACCAATCGGTAGCCTGGAAATTCCTAAGAAGAAAAGAAGGTCCATAGGGAGCCCGAGATAGCAATGGTCTGCCTCGATGCTCCCCCGACATATGCATATACGTATATATGTATAATTTTGCGTTTTGAACTAACGAAAACCCAAGTTCTAATGGATGTAACGGAATCGATTACTTGGGATCTTTTGTACTTTTTCACAGACAGCGGCTGTGTCTGGTTGACTGTTTATTGGATCGTTAGTTAGTTTTTATTGATTTATAAAAATCTTTTTCTTTGATGGCTGCCAAAACTATTGCTTATCAGAAGAAATAAATTGGTTTTGGGGAGAAAATATTGTTCCTCTCCCACTAGATAAACACTCACAAAAAACTAAAGTAATATATTCACATAAATAGAAAAAAAAAAAAATAGAGGTTGAGGTCGAGGTATCAGTTCCTGTCGTCCTCAGCATTCGATAGGCGTCGTTGTTGAGATATTAAAAACTTACCATATCAAATTGGCTTGAAGGTAAAGAAGAAACAAAAAGCTAATATTGCCGTCATCAAATTAGTATTCGATTTTGGAAGCTATGCTAACTTAGCTTACTTTTATTTAAAAGCATGAAAAAGGTGTTATAACTAGCATTGTTTATAATGATGAAATCAATGACAGAATTTGTTCATGTGAATTAAATATGTTCGTTGTTTTTAACCGCAGCATTAAAATTTTCTCATGTTAATTAATTCGTTCCATGTGGTTCCACAGTCGTTTGATTAAACGCTGTAATTTTAATCAGAATTTTTAAATTATTAAGTTTCTATAGAATTTGCCCTCTTCGTGTTTGTAATTAGACGTAAACTGATAATTAAATATTTTTTAAAAACACTTTAGCATGTTTTAAATGCCATTCAATCTACATACTACTTAAAAAATTGTTTCCTATTTTTCTTCGTACAATTTTTTCAAATTCCTATAATTATTTGTATACCAAATAATAATTATAAATAATCTATAACTCCTCCTCATAGCTTTAATTAAATTCTAGATAATTTATACCTCTACCATGTGCTGTGAAACAAAATAGCTCTTGTTGAAACTGTGGTACATATAGATTGGATTTTTTTGTGTAAAAAAAAAAAGATATACTAGAGCCATCGAGACTTGTATGAAGTTTGTTGTCATGTTATTGTTTTATTATAATTTAATTTAATGTCAAGCATTTGCATTTAACCCAATTTTGTTCTATAAACTATGCAGGTTTTATTACTACCCTTTACACGAGAGTGTAAAAGGGCATACATATGGAAGTTAGTCATTTTGTTTGTAGTTTTTAGAAGATTCATTTGCGGCAGTATATAAATATTCTCAACCGTTATAAATGGTGGTCCAAGCGTAATGCATGATTAATATTGTGAGTCACACTTTAACGTCAGGTTGTTTGCTCCATCTAACTTGACATTTGTTTGTTTCAGTATTTGACAAATTTTGGAAACAAAATATTTGAATTTACACCTGACAGGGTTCAACTGATTTACGGGCTGAAATCTACTGACCATTTCAAGCGTCATTGAGCAGACAGAAGTAAATGTTGACTTCGAAAAGCAAATCTTTTTCATCGACGAGGCACACTTTGACCTCGTGGATTCGTCATTCATTCTTTAGGGTAAATGAAAATCCACGAGTGACTGTTGAAGAGCCGATGCATCCACAAAGATTGTCTGTTTGGTGCGATTCATGGGCTGGCGACGTCATCTTCTTCGAAAATAAGGTCAAACTAGCAGTTACCGTGAATGGTTTTCGCTATCGCGAGATTATATCAGATTTTTTGAATTGAACATTAATAAGAATGAAGTTCTAATAGAATGGTTCCACTTGCCACACAGCCAAGGAAACAATGGCCGTAAAATCTTACATCGTGCATCTTACATTGTTACATGTTAATTGGCCGCCACGATCATGTGATTTGCCACCGTTGGACTTCTTTTATTTTTGAACAAGAATAATTCAAGAGCTAAATGATTAGATAATTCGGCTCTTTGACGACATTGAATCTCTTAGTATATTTGAAAATATTGACCATCGGATAGAAGTATGCCACCAAAGGCGTGGCGAGCATTTGGCCGATATTTTTGGACTCATCATCATTATCGTAACCAGAAATATTAAGATAATTGTCCAAAAACTTTTTGTTTTATTAACAATTGACATCGTACTTTTTGGTCGGACGACCCTGTAGATAGAGGAATTGTCTTAGCTAAGTCCGCGTGTCCGTGTGTACATTCAATGCTGGCCCTCACATATACTTCAGACTCCTACATGGTATCAGCTTATTAGACATGCTTTCGAGAATTTTGCTGTTGAAAATCAGTTATGTGGGCACATTACGACATGAGATATTTGCGAAAACAACAAAATCTATCGGTCTCTAATTCATACTTATTCAAACATATCCATGATGATACAAACTGTGTGAAGGGTATTTAAGAATCGGCACAGCCGAATACAACTCTCTTACTTGTTTTTTTTCCATTTGTCTTAGATAAAAAAAAATCAGTTGATAATAACAATTCAGACAAGCACCTTTTATAAATATTCATGGTAAATGAATTTGCTGGGTAGGAGAATCAAAGTTTGTATATGGTTGTTTTAACGACATTTATTTAAATGTTTTTTTTTGTAAATTTATTTTGTGTTTTGTTGTTGTTGTTGTTACTGTTGTTTTTGCCATTTTGCAACATGCAACAATTGCAGTTATAATAAAAATTATTATACGCGTTGTTAAGCACGATTTTTATGTTGGTTTATGTGTGAGCCATCAGTGTATGCTATTTTTATTTTATTTAAAAAACGCCAAAAATTATACTATACATGGTGTGTGCTTGTTATTTATTTTATTTGTGCATGCACATGCATATGTTTACAAAACTTTTTTGGTGTTTTAAGTTGTACGTATAAAGCACAATCAAATTTCGTGTTTTTTTATTTTACAATAACATGTGGTATGAGGAATATTGTAGCAGACTGTACGCTACAACTTTCAGTAAGAGAAAAATTGTAGCAAATTCTGAATTCATAGTAAAATTTTAACGAATTATAAATTTACAGACAATATTATGGCGATAAAAATTTGTAAAATTATTTTTTTTTACCAAAAATACTTTTTTACTCTGATGAAAATCAGAGTTTTAAGTTTTAGTTTGTATCAAATTCAGTTATACATACATATGTAGGGGGAATATCGAAGCAGACCACTACTATCACGGGTCCCTTTTCGACCCCCTTTGCTCCTCAGTGATTTCGTGTCCACCAATCAGTATACTTTTAATCACTGAGTCCCGCGCCACAACCGGCGTTTGCTCTGGACTAGGAAAACGATTTCACACTGCCGAATGGTTATTGTCGACAATCCATATTGCACAGTCCTTTGCAAGCATCTCTCTCAGACTAAGGTCCCCCATCGCACTCACACTTAATGTGTGCTTGCCTGTGATCCTTAATCTTCCGCTCGCCAACGCCGGACACTCGCATACTACATGCCGTCTCGGCATCCTCCAGGAACATTCTACAAATATCATCGTCCACGATCTGCATCCTCTTCAGATGATATTTGAAGTTCACATGTCCTGTAATCAACGCAGTGATCCAGCTCATCGTACTCCGATTAAAACCGGGTATCTTCACTGCACCTCTACCAAGTGGCTCCCTGAGCACCATACGAGCCTGTCTACACGTGGTTCCCTCCATCCAACTTCGCAAGTTCATAGAATTCACCCATTGAAAGATCTTCACCCGCACTAACCCATTGCCCAGAGCAGTTCTGGGTTCCGGTCCGCAGAATGCAGTCTCAGACTTCTTCTTCGCAAGTTCGTCAGCAGCCTCGTTCCCAGCTATGCCCACGTGTCCCTTAACCCTCATCAGCTTTACCTCATTTCTAGAGGCACACCTAATGAGCTTTAGAGCACACTCAAGCACCAAAGAAGAGTTCACATCTATCCGCTGCATACGTTTTATAATCGGCTGGTTGTCAAGTGCAATAAGAATTCTCTTCCCATGCATTCGACATTCGAACAGGTGGTCCAAGGCGTTATAGTTCAGTTATAGTTTAGTTCCAATTATTTTCGCTCTATTTAGTTCTTATTAATTTCTGGTTTTATTTCTTATTTAGTTCTTTTCCACTTCCAGTTCAGTTCTAGTTCTGCTCAATTTCACTTCAGATTTTTGTTCGGTTCTTGTATTACTAAGACTTAATTGAATTTATTTGTAGTTTTAAATTTCGCCTTCGTTTATTTTTGTTTTCTGTTTAGTATAGATCAATTTTAGTTTTGCTGGAGAGCAATTTTCAATAACTTTTTATCTATAAATTAATTATTTCAAGTTTTTTGGGGTAAATAAATTTTTGGCTACATTTATTGTTTATAACAGATTTCAGGTTTATTTTTATGCCCCTTACCTGTGGTGCACAAGGGTATATGTATATAGTTTTGTCATTCCGTTAGTAAATTCTACAATTTTTAATTCCGACCCCATATACTTTTTATTTTCTGCAAGCTTATGAATAGAGGAGTCGATTAAGCCCTGTCCGTCTGTCCGTGTGTTGGTTGAAATCAACTTTTAGAAGCAACCATATGTTTTTCAGATCTGTGTGTGGTATCAATCTTTTTGAAATATCCACAATGAATGGCTATTGAAATTCAGCACAATCGCCCCATAACTATCTGAGATATAAACAAATAAACACGACTGCCTCTGTTTTTCCCATATTTTTACCACCAAAATTAAATTTTTTCAGCCATAGAATAATTTATAGGTGCCTTAGCTAATTTTTCTAGATATAATATGCCTCTAGACATATGCGTGAAAAATTCTAGACAACCGAGACAACCGAGAGAGTACAGTAAGTTATTAAAAAATTTTAAATCCAAAATGACGTCTAAAACAAAATGGCGGATCAAAATTTTTTAACCCCATCAATATGGGTATCAAATTAAAGGGCTTGACTAGTAGAATACAGTTAACAACGTAAAAATTAAAAATCAAGGATGGCGTCGGAAATAATAAGGAAAAATGGTATATAATTTTAAATATAGGTTGAGTTTCGATGTGGAATTATACCTATGTACATGATGTGAAAGGTATTATCAGATTCGGCACTATTACTTGTTTTATAAAATTTTTGTAAATTTTTTAACTACTATCGAATTTTTTCCCTGACCCCTGCAAATAACTATTGCTTTGAAAAATGTGATTAAAATTGTTATTACCTCATTTATATCATCTATTTATTTATTTATTTTTTTGAATCATGTACCGACTAAAGCCTCGCTCTGTATACTTTTAACTTTTTGTGTAATCATTAATATGAATATTGGTGCATAACAATTATTCCTAGGGAAATTTTTATACCTTTTTGTAAAAATTTGTATTTTTCATAACTACCGGTTTTTCTTGTTTGTTTTTTTTTTTAAATGAATACATATTGTTTTTCATTGCAGCCTGTAAATATGCTACAAAAGCATGACACTCAACATGTTGTATACTGTTTTTGTGTCGTGTGTATTATGTTATTTTTTTCCTTATTCGTTATTGGCATAGAGGAAGTTACAGTTTAACATTTTGCAATCGCTTTTTTATGGTTTATAAAATTTTGCAAATTAATGCAATGATGATGACTTCTGTCACTCGCTGTGCATGCAGGAATATAAGAGCAAAATAAAGCAACAGAATAAAATTGTAGTGGCATTAAATCAAGTGTTTAACAATTGTTCAATTATGATTGAAGGTAATTTAGTTACATAAATGATAATTAAAAAAATTAATGGAGTTTGACAGGTAAAAGAAAAAGTTTTAAATTTGAATTTAAAAGGTCTCGGGTTTAAATATATTTTATCTCTTTCATTAATTTTAAAGTATTTGTTTCTTACTCTATTAATATTTAAATTAAATATTTCCTAGTAATATTGATAACTTGATTAGTTTTTAAATACAATGGAAACATACTAAAATAGCAGATGCCTGTCTAAAAATATATTAAAATAATAGAAAACTTTTCTCAGTTAAAAAAAAAAGAAAAATACCAGACTAATGGCATCATATGTGGTCCTTCCTTATTTTTTAGGTTTATCTCTTTTTTTGTATCCGTCAGTTTTTTTCTTCCATCTAGTGACCATTAAACAAACATACCAAGATTTATATTTAGCATAAAACCACATTTGGTTTGTAGTAGCTTTAGGATAAATTACTTTGAATTTTTTAACTACAACTACAACAAAGCTAAATTAAATAAATTATATTTCCATAGCTCTGAGCTCTACTCTATTTTCCACTCCCACAGAATTTGCTTTGCATGTGTGATTCTTTATTGGTGTTGTGTTTATGTATGAAAAAAGGGTTATAAATAAGTTATATTTTTCCACTAAAGGTCAAATTGTTATAAACTGCAATATGATAGTATTGCTACCAGAATATCTAGCCAAGAAAGAGAAGTAGGTAGAAGATTAATTGAAAAATGTTGTAGAATTTTGTGAGAAGACGGGAAGTCAAACAAAAAAAAACAAAAGGAAATAAATTAAAATAAATTTATAATATATTGAAAGCATTATTTTAAAATGGCAAAATGGTGTAATAATATTACCAAAGACAGGCAATTTAAATTAGAAATGAACAAGAACTTTATCTGGCACTAGAGTAATGGGTCGAATATCAAAAGCTACTGAACCGCATTGGCATTGCCACTTGCCAAATATGGTATCACAAATGGTAATTGGCAACTAATGGCTATCAATTTTAATTGTAAATAAAATTATTGGCAAATGTAAAGCGTAGTTGCTAACTCACAATGCAACTGCGGTACCTCTAGAGATACAGTGGCATCTATATGTCAGAATCATTAAAAATTTTCGCTTGCAGAAACACAAATTTCGTTAAAACCCTACACGGTCATTTTATATTCAAAACTTTATTTTTCTTAAATAGTACAAACAATTTCAAGGCTGAAGTATTTTGCTTAAAATGCATCTATTTTTTTTTTAACCATTCATCTATCCATACTTGTCTAACCAACAACACAAGAACTAAATTATTTACCAACATTTAGCAGAAATTCAGTAAATATTAACGATTTTCTGGGAAATATTTTTAACATTTTATACGAATATTTATAAAATGTCCTCGCTTTTGACACCAGTCGACGAAAATGCAGCAACAAAATATTGTAGAATATTCAAAGAATTTTTTGCAATTTCAATTACCCGAATGTCATCAAAAATTAAAACAGAAAATTTTTGGCAAAACCGTGGCTGTTAGTTGTAGTGGTGATTGTGGTGGCATTAGTGCCACTTTAAATGATAAACCTTAAATATTAAAGCATAAGTTTTAGGCTTAACTAGTGATGGGTATACAACATGTAAGCAGTGTGCATAAATGTATGACTACAGTTGTGCATTTTTTTTTAATACTTGTACTCGTATGCAAATAAAGAAATAACAATATGAAATTGCTTGTAAAAAATTATGTTTGTCTTTTTTTTAGTGTTTGTTTTGTTTTCTGAATGTTCTTATGTGCAGTTGTTGATTGTTGTTCTTTATGTTATATTGCAATTTTTCAATTTTACACTATTGCCACAAGGCGAGGTGAGACCGATGTGTTTTTTTTTTTTTTTTGTATTATTTCCATGAGTTATTGTATCGGAAATGGCAAGATACAAAAATAAATACGCTATAGAATATGGTGCATTTTGCAAATGATTTTGCTAACGTGTCTGTGTGAGTGCCTGTGTGTAAATTTGGTTTATATTTGCTAGAGAAAGAGTTGGAAATGCAAAACTATACTGTTAGGCTGAAAAAGTATGTGTAATGAAGAACATATGTGCTTTGATTAACCCTTGGAGAGGGCTAAGAAATATTTATGTAATACAAAAATTAATTTTTTTTCTTGGACCTTTTAAATATACAAATAGGTTAACTTTTAAAATACCAATATCACAATTTATAACTTTGCTTTATATGTATATCGACACTAGCTTTACAAACTACACCATCATTAAATGCCCTTTACCTGTAGTGCCAAGGTCATATATAGCTTTGCCATTCTGTTTGTAATTTCTACAATATTAATATCCGATACCATTAGTTTATAGCTTTTGAAAGCTTTTAACTAGGGTAGTTGATGAAGTCATGTCTATCTGTCCGTCCGTTTTTGGTTAAAACCAACTTTAAGAAGACCACACATGCTACTCAGATTTATATGTAGTATCAGTCTTTTGAAAACTTCCAGGAATAAATTGCTATTGAAATCCAGCACGGTCTCTATATAACTTTCTAAGATATGAACAAATAAATACGACTGCCTCTGTTTTTTTTTCCAATATTTCTACCACAAAAATTAAAATATTTCAACCCTAGGTTAACTTACAGAAACGTTTGTTACTATAACTGTTTTAAAAAATTTTAGATAAATTGGTTACTAACCGATAAAGTTATAGGCAAAAGTAATTTTTAAAAATATTGATATTATTTAAATATATCAAGTTATTGTAGGTCCTAATTAAATTTTGCTAAGGTCTCCAATAATATAAGCAGTAGTATCGAAAATTATTGCTGACAAATCGTTTAGAAACTTACTGAGATATAAGCACAAAAGTACAAATGCTTCGGTGTTTTACCTCAAATTTACAAACGAAAATCAATTTTTTTTGTTTCCTGACAACAGAGAGGAATTTCATGTGTATCAAGAGAAAGGACTTGAGCAGAATATCAAAAAATTTAAAATCCAAGATGCCCGCCATGACAAAATGTGGTACAATTTATTTATATATGAGTTAGATCTATTATTTAAAAATGGTACCATTTCAACCCCCTCAATATTGGTATGGCTTCCTAACAACAGCGAGGAATGTCATGCGTACCAAGAGAAAGGACTTGACTAGGAGAATATCAAAAAATGTAAAATCCAAGATGGCCGCCATGACAAAATGTGGTACAATTTATTTGTACAGGTTGGACCAAAAGTCGCGCCTGCGTGTAAAAATTGAATAACTTTTTTGTTTATTATTATTTTTTATTAAATTTTTTTTTTTTAATTATAATATTATCTTTGTATGACCTAAAGAGATGACCACCATTTTCATCGATGCACAATTGGGCTCTTAAACAGGCGTTTTGCATAACTGCACGCAAGGTTTCAGGCTCTATTGCCCTGATCTCAGCTTCAATGTTGTTCTTTAGCTGCTCTATAGTTTAAGGCTTGTTTACATACACTCGTTCTTTGAGATAACCCCATAGAAAATAATCAGGGGCAGTTAAATCCGGTAAACGTGCTGTTGCTCCATCCTGCTGAAACCACTTGTTGGCTGCCTCAGGGCGTACAAAATTATTAAGCATAGCGCGATATCTGTCCCCATTCACCGTTACTGTATTACCAACTTCATCCTCGAAGAAGTAGGGCCCTATAACTCTTTCTGATGTCACTCCACACCATACTGTACACTTGAGGGGGTGTAATTGGCGCTGGTGAACTCTGACACTGCACCTTGTTGTCGGAACCGTGCAATTAAACGATTAATTGTGGTTTGGTTAGGTGCATTTCTGGTGTTGAAATAATTTCGATATGCTCGTTGCGTCAGTAAAATTGAGCGCCCATTGGAAAAGTAAAATTCTGCCACTTTCGTTCGTTGCTCAGTCGTTAAATTTTGCATGGTGGTGTAATACGAATCGATAAATAAAATCTGAAAAAAAAATAAAAAATATTAATAAACAAAAAAGTTATTCAATTTTTACACACAGGCGTGACTTTTGGTCCACCCTGTATATAAGTTAGATCAATTAATAAAAAATCTATTCACTTCAACCCCCTCAATATTGGTGTCAAAAAAAAAGGATCGTAGACCGTACAGTAAGTAAAGAAAGTGTTAAAATCCAAGATGGCGTCTAAAATAAACGACCAGATATATGGGTTAAAAATAGTACGGCTTTACCCCCTTAAACCTCAACAATATGGGTTTCGAATGAAAGGGCGTAACCAGTTTAATAAAATAAACTATGAAAAGCTAAAATTTAACATGACGGATAATTTTTTTCTTTACCCATTAATATTCAAATTCAAGGTCTTGACTATTAGAATACAACTATCTATAACTATCTAGAAACTCAAAAACAAACATGGCATTCGAAATAGTAAAGCAAAATTGTAAATAACATTAAATCTAAGCTATGCTAAGATTGGATCAATGTGCGTATATCTATACATATCGATGGCTTAATATAAAAAAGCCTTATCTCGGTTTCCTGTTTCTTTACGCAAAACGGAAAAAACTGAATAAAATTGACAAGAATAAAATGACACAGATCTATTTTAACTGGCTATAAATCTGTTATTTTCGACTATAACTTACTAAATTTTTTAGGATTGATGTGTTTGTATGAGGAGTATTACAAAACGTTAAAAACGCGATTTTGTTTTTTTATATTAAACCATCGATATATGATATGATGAGGGTATTTTCAGATAGGGCACGGCCAAATATAGCATTCTGACTTGTAACTCCTTTAAGTGGTTAATTTTGTAAGGATATACAAGCAAAAAACTGAAAATCCATTTTATCCACATATTGTTCATATTTTGCTTGTCTGTCATATATTATTACTACCACTTGCGCTATAAGCAAAAACAAACCAACTAAGGAACGCCAGCAACGCATCCAGTAAAATGTTTTTTTTTTTATTTTTAGCCGGAAGTTGTTTGAAAATTTATAAACGAGGAAAAAAATAATAAAAACTGTACGTACGCATCATAAACAAAGTGATAGAGTGGTATTTCGGTTAATATGTTGGTTTGCTTTACTAACTGGTTGACTAACTGGTCTCTTTGGCCGTCTAACAGAATGACTGACGAACCAATGAACAAATTGAGTATATGGCATGAAATGGTGGTAAAGTGATGACGTTGGAAAAGCTAATATATATGGGCACTTCCATGTCATCGTACGTGACACTTGTACTCCTATAAAGTGGAGTAATTTTTGCAAAAGTAAGAGTAACTGAAACAAAATTAGATCTTTATGTTCCATTCAAAGGGTACTTTATTTAAAAAGGAAATTAATTATATTCGAATCATTTTTGTCTAAAATATCCAGAAAAATAAGAATATATCGTTGACATAAAATAGAAGTGATTTTGAGGTATACATGGAAATATGAAAAAATCTGCGAATCTTGGGAGGTATTTTTTTGTTTTTTGAATTTCTTACACTAAACCAAATATTTTTCATTTAAAATCCATCATACTTGATGGAAAACAATCTTTAAATGATTTTATAGTAAATTTAATTTAATATCGTTCGTGGCATATCGTACGTGACAGATTTTTCTCTAATAGTATTCTTAGGTAATAAAGTTTATATTACGTTAAGCAAAAAAGTTAAATTCTAAATTAGGTGCTCTTGCGACTATTTAAAAACGAATAACGGAGGCAAATAATGTTTTTGCACTACGTACGTGACATTAAAATAACATCTCAGGGAAATCAAAAAAAATACCGCTAATTGGACTCTATATTTTCCTTTTTTCTAATGGATCTTGTTAATTGTTGTTAAGGAATATTTACAATTACAATTTATTTTTACAATTTAGTCGCTAAAAAATTAGTTGATTGCAATTCTTTAAAATAAGTCAAACAGATAATCAGATTAAACTGTTTTTATTGCTCTTCCAATAATTTAATAAGCTCTTAATACCTGCGCATGGTAAAATTGGATAAGTTGTATTGAAAAACTTTCAAGAGTTTTTATTTTTACAGTCGTGGTTGACATATTCATGGAAATGCCCATATGTAGTTATTAAATATTCGTGGAATATAAAATACTTTGAATGTGTTACTGAATCGTTAAGCATAAAAGTTGACTAACGCCACGTGAAAGGTTTGTGGCTTAGAGATTATTTAAGCCCTATTTTCATGAGAGTTAAGTTCTACACAAATTAATTCCGTTTAACTTTAGTTCTGCATTGGTTCTAGTTTATATAGTTCTAATACATCTTTGACTCAGGTCTGGTTTAAAAGAATTAAACATGTTTTACTTTTGTTTCAGTTTGATTCTAGTTTAGTTTTTCTTCAGTTCTATTGCAGTTCGACACCAGTTTCAGCTCAGTCCTATTCATTTTAGTTGAATTTTTGATAATAATGTTTGGTTCTAGTCAGTTCTACCTATTTTAAAAAGAATATTAAGGCATTCGATTACTATTGAAATTTAATTGAACCGTTGTTGTTTACCGTCCTTTTTGTATTTAGATTCTTGCATATCCATGCCCTGATTTGGCTCCACTATTGCTTTATTTATTCTTATTGGATCGATCTAGTTTTCCTTTTCGCCACATGGTGTGTAAAATTTTGTATCTCCCACTGTAAGAATTTACGTTTGTTAGCGAACATGTGAAAATATTTTTATTTATTTGTGCGAACTTAGTATGCGTAAAGTTAATTGAAATGCATGCGGTCTTCCATTTTATGCCTCATACCATAGAGGGAAAGGATAAGGTAGGCTTTACAAACCACTACCAAAAGCCGTTTGTTGTTTTTACTACTTTAACGTGAGCAATAGCAACTCTAACAGTAGGCCATAGTAATAATGTTAAAGATAAATGGTTTTGGCTTCTTTTATGTTCATACACATTTATGAGCATACAACTAAGCATATAAACATGTGTACATTTGTCTAGAGGTGTAGAAAAATATACTGGCAGTTGAGGAAGTATCAAAAATCAAGTGTGAATTGCTGTTTTTTTTTTCAAACTTAATTTCTTGCTGTTACTGTTTGTATTATTGTTGCTATTTTTGTCTTTATTAAACAACAGTTTTTTTTTTTTGTTATATATGTACGTACGTCGTAATTTTTATATAAATTTGTTGTTATAGTTTTTTTTTTACATGTAATGTACTAGAGCATTCTCATCATTGACTCTGACTGTGGTGTCGATGATGCTGATGACTACATACTGTGCATGTTTGCAAGTGTGTACTGTGTAATATCTATAAGTGTTCGTGTGGTAGTGGTATCTGTGTGTGCTTTGATGTTGGCGTTGGTGATGTTGGTTTTATAATAAACTTTTATACACAAAACAAGTTTATATCATATTCACACCATAATAAACATTCGACCATCAAAACCCAACCAACCAGTCATATGTATTCGTTCACATATATTTACATTACAAAAGAATATAAACAAAATTATAGCATACGCAAAGGGGCAAGCGGAGAGCCAAGTGAACTTGTAACTGCATTAGCTACGATGGTTGTTATATATTTTTATTATTTTTTAGTCGACTTTATAAATGTTTTGCTTACATATATATTTCCAGAAAGTGGTTTCCAACTATAAATGTTTATTATTATTTTTTATTGTATGATAATAAATATTTTAGTACTGCTATAGCTAGTTTCTATATTCATTTTAACTGCCATAATCATACAAAATATTTAAGGTTTATTTAAGCCTTATTTGACAGATGTTTTGGAGAGATTTGTCAAATAAGCCTTTAGTAAACCTAAAATATTTTTATGAATACGGCAGTTAGTAATTAAATAAATACAATTGTATCCTCCTCGTACAACAACTGTATGTCAATTCAATTTAAATTTTTAAACATCTCTGTTAAATATAGAAGTACTATTTAGATGATTATGTGGCTAATTTCTGTTTCCTTTAAATACAAAACAATTTACGTTTTTTTTTGTTTTGTTGCTGTTATTTTTGTCGCATTTTATACATTTGGTAAGCATTTTCCTCATTAGTATTCATTAGAAGAGTACACATCACATTAATGAATGTATATACACACACACACATGGGCATGTATGTGTGTGAAAATGTTTGTACACTTTTATTGGTGTGTTTCATTAGAGGAAACATAAAAGCATTTCCTTAAACACCAGCTCACACTCGCTCACACACACATACTCACACACACACTTTTCAATTTAATCAAATGCTTGTACGCACACATATTTCTACCTGACACATCCCGCTACGTTTTTCTCTCTAATTTTTGTCTACAGCAATGAAAATTAAAAATTTGTTTTTAGCAAAAAAAAATTATTGTTTGACATGGCTTTTAATTCTTTCCTGTGTTATTTGGTAGCTAGTTATCGTCATGTCTATTTAAATTTAACTTATTATTTAATTGACAGTAAATTAGTTAGCATTAGTCAGTTAATGTTTTTCATAGGCTTTAATTAATGATTACTTTTAGTAAATATGAACGAAAAAAGAAAAATCCGTCGGAAATTACTTAAATTATAACAAGAAAAGTTCATTAAGTAGTAATTGATGAAATAAATGCAGACAACATTTTTGTTTTAGCAAAAAAAATTTATTAAATAAATTAATTAAGACTTAAGAATAAAAATCGCTTAACGTATATTTGTATGACATTAAAAAATAGGAATTGTTATATAATACATTTACAGACTCATGTCACTGGAAAACGAAAAAGTGGCAGTTGTTTTTTAAGAAGCTATTATAATTATATACACAATTCAGTAGCACACGATTGCACTGTTTCAATGCTAGTTAAATTGAAATTCAACTCAAACACAGCTAAAGGTAAAGTAAATTATTTTTCAAGTCAAGTTTTGTTCTAGTTGTAGTTGAGTCCTAGTTAAGTATTCAATTTAAGTTCAATTCCAATTGAGTTCTAGTTCAGTTGCTGTTCAGCTACACTTTTATTTCAGTGTCAATTCAACTACAGTTGTACTGCAGTTGTAGTTCAATACCAATTAAAGTTCTAATTCTGTTTAAGATTAGTTCACAGTTATAGATTAGCTCTAGTAAGACAGTTATAGAATAGCTCTAGTAACGTTTTTGTTCAGTTGTCATTTAGTTGGTTAAACTAAAATGCGAATAATTTTTCTAACCTCATCGATGTGGGTATCAAAGAAAAGGATTTGTCTAGTCAATTACAGAGTGTTATCAGGTTCTGTACAGCCAAATATAGCACTTTTACTTGCTTAGTTCTAGCTCAATACAAACTCAGTTTGAGTTCAGTTCTTCAGTTCTTGTTAAGTACAACTTCAATTCTGTCTTAGATCTAGTTCAGTTGTAGTTCATTATACCCTTCACACAGTGAAAAAGGGTATATATAGGTTTGTCATTCCGTGTGAAATTTCTACAATTTTCATTTCCGACCCCATAAAGTATATATTTTCTGAAAGCTTATGAATAGGGGAGTCGATTAAGCCCTGTCAGTCTGTCCGTCTGTCCGTGTGTATGTTGAAATCAACTTTTTGAAGCCCCCCGACATAGGTTGGACCCCGGTAAGGTATTAAAATATCAGAAATATTCGGGAGTAGATCGGTATTGAAAATCAGAAACATCGGTACATAAACAACTGAGATATGAGCAAAAACCCACGACCACCTCGATTTTTTTTTCACAAAAACAACATTACAACAACAGCATACATACATACAAACGTGTATACTGGTTAGGGAAAACGTGGCATCGAATCCCAGCTGAGCCAAAAAAAATTTAATTTAATTTAATTAAATTTTTTTTTAATTTTTTTTTATTTTTTTTTTTATTTTTTATTTAATATATTATTTATATTTTTATTATTATTTTTTTTTAATGAATGAATGGCGACACAAACTATTATTATTGCATGACTACACGTTGTGAAGGGTATATAAGATTCGGCACGGCCGAATATAACGCTCTTACTTGTTTTTTATTCGACTCTAGCTCATTCGTAGTCATCTCCTAGTTCAGTTTTGATTTTATTTCGATTGCGATGTAGTTCATGTATATTTCTAGAAAAGCTCTGTTGCAGCTTTGTTAAGTTTAAGTTTATTTCTAGTTCAGTTTTTATACAATTCTTGTTTTGTTCCGCTTCCTTTTAATTTTTATTGCTCTTTAAATTTTTGTTTTCATATAACAAATTTGTGGTAAAATTTTACGAATCCCCTCCTCCAATATGCCTGTTCTAATGTTGCAACCAAAGAACACTAAGAAATTGCTGCATATGCCCTAACACTCGCATTGCTAACAATATCCTGCAGTCGAGTACATTTTATGATTCTACAAGATGCCGCTGAGATACAATACAAAAACAAAACACATGCTGTACATCAAGTAATTTCCATTTCCAAGCAGAAATTGTCCATATCTCAGCAATAGCAGCACTAGTTACAAAAAGAGAAAAAAAAATCCAAAAAGAATCGCTCACTTGCCACGAACACTTCTAGCTGTTGTTGTAAGGCTACATGGTCCTTGTCTAGTGCTGAGGTACAAGAAGGATGTGTACATTAGAAAACCCACAGTTAAAATGTTTTGAGTTTAAATGATGGATGTTCTAAATTGGCAGCCGGGTCATGAAGGTATATTACAAATTCAACTAGTTGTCCATATACACTGGTGTTGGGTATGATGCTGGTTGTGTACTAAACCGTAGTTTAAGAGAAAACCCGAAAACCGCTAGGCCATGACACTTTTGTCAAAGTAAACATGTTGAACTATGACCGGCAAAAACAGTAAGTGCACCTTCAATTTAATGTTGCCAAATAAAATTAAGTGTCATCTGAAAGACGAAAAAAATAAATCGGACTTGTTGTTAAGACTTTCGACAAAAGTAGTGCTTTTTAACTTAAATAAGTTCGTGCAGTCTTTTAGGCTTGTTATGATTATTTTGGTATTTATAACATTTGTTTTTATAATATTTATGTCAAAAGTTTCTTAGGCAATTTCCAATGTGTAATCAATATATCAGTAATGTTAAAGAGATAAATCATGTTCGAGGGCTGAATTAAATTTGCCGGGTAATTTGTGAAATATGTTGAGCAATTTTAGTTATTTCACACAAAGTATGTGATATAAAAAATAATAATTTTGAAATCAAGGAAATAAAAAACTTAATTGATTTATCAGGGGCCAAATTACGGCATTCGATCACGATCGAAATTTCACTCGAACGATCGAGTTCGCTGTGCTTTAGGTATAGAAATTCTAATAAGAATTTTCGAATTTCGATCACGTTCGAATGCCGTAATTTGCCTCCAGGTCTTGCTTTGAATTTCTATTTTTTATAATAAGTTGCGTTAAAGCTGCATACTTTCAGGAGCGTCATATAAATACTTGCTACATAAGGCTTGAGTGGTATCTTAATATATGTAAGACTTTGTGTTACAAACTCAACGAAATCTGAAGCAGGTAAAATAAAAACGATCGACATGGTTTGTAAAAATTTAAAATCATGTGATCAGATTGTGTGGTAGGTCAGTTTTAAAATTTTGCCTTTTTGTAGACAGATTGAGATTATGTTGCGTTAGTTTTAAACACATCACAACACTGCTGGGTTATTTTTAAGCTTCACACTGTCGGTAAGATGTAGAGAGCTTATTTAGCTTGCTGTGCGTGCAAATTTATGATGTTCCAGTGGGTGAGCTCGTAATGTTTTGTATTTGTATTTCGTCGTGTTTTGGCAATTGCATAAAGTGAATGTAAATCTGTGTATATGAGTGTATAACAATCACTAAATATGCTACACACACCCGTCTGCCGACATGCATTAAAAACATTGTTCTAGCATGCACTTATGCTTGCAACTGCACGAATTTTTGTGTGTGTTTGTGTGTATATTTGTATTATTGCTGCAATTGCATGGGTGAAATAGAAATACATTGCTTTTGAGGGATTCCTTGTAAAATACATTAAAGTTGCCCAATTCTAACCGCACACTTACTTGTTATTTGCCGTTTACATTCGATAGCAAGCCAAATGGTTGGTTTATGTGAAGTAATTGGTCTTACATTGAAGTTATTAAGCCTCAAGATATTTGAGGTGAGAAATGGTTGTGATAGCAAATATTTTTGAGATCAATATGGAGAGGTAGGGCGGTAAAGTTTTCTGCATTCAAAGGTAAAATCTTTTGCAAAATAAAAAAGGAATTGTTGTTTTTTTTAAAGCCATAAAATGGAAAGTTAAATACACCTAATTGCATTAATTAAAGATGAGATGATATTTTTGTGTCGTTGTTGTGTTTGCCACTTTCTAACCAATTGTAAATCAGTACATCTCCTATGTAATTGTTCGGTTACTAGCCATATTGCCGCAGCAAACTTGAGTTGGCAAATTGTGGCCAACAATGTATTTCAGTTTTTGAAAATTTTAAAGTAAAACTTTTTACTTTATTTAGTTTGAAATGTTTTTTCCATACAGTGAGGCATATCACAGAGCTAAAGCCTGTTAGTAAGTTAAACTCGATTGACATTTTACTTCTTTAGAAAAAGAATAACTCATGTTGAAGCCAACTTTATATGCTATTTGTAATTATTTTAGATATTTCTATAATTTCCCAGCAAAAAAATTTTGCACTAGTTCAACGTGATAACATTTTTCATGACTTCTAATTCATAAGTAAAAAAGGAGGCATAACGAATGCCTTTTCCAAATGCAAAATAGTTAGCCTTTAGTGAAGTGCTTCAAAGTCCATGCAAATGCCTGAAAAAAATCTTGAATGATTCATGTAAACAGACATTATTTGTTCATGAAACATGGGTTTATTTTCACTGTACTGTGCATGCACTTCCATGCACTTATTGGAATTGAGTGAAATTTATTATTATTATTTTATTATTATTATTATTTCATATAAATACATGCTCTCCAATGACACGTTCATGTAAAATCTATTAATGTTTCACCTAAATTGAATCACTTCATCATGGGTTGAACTCATGCATTCAATATGTAGTTTGGATGTCTCTCTTTGCTGGGTTGTATTAATATTTATTCAAATTTAATATATTAAATTTTTTGTAAATCATTTTTGTTCTAGTTCTTTTATTCTATTATTAAACTTTTCTAAAACATTGTCTATGTTAAATTAAATTGTAGTCATTATTATAAATAAATAAATAAATTATTCCGATGTTAGCCGATTGGAATGCATTTTCGAAACCAGCCACAATTTCATCAACACTCTTTATCGTTATACTCATACGTAATTTGAAACTACTATTTATGTTACAATTTAATGAAATAAGAATAAGGGAATCATAGTATTTTTTTATGAATTTATCTTTTTCTTTTTTCTGCCAAATTACATTTTTCTCAATGTTTATTTCCATTTTTTTTAGAAAAGTTAAAAAATAGCATAAATGAACTTTAACCAGAATAAAAATAAAAAGACATTTTTACTTTCATTAAGGGTACTCTTGAATAAACCTATGAAATTTCGCACAGAGCAGATTTGCTATGCATATAACGGCAAATCATAAGCGTGCTTTTTTTAACCCAAAATACATTTTTATTTGCTGGAAGAAGGTTCTTTACTAATATGTTTATTCAGTATATATTTCTCAAAAGAATTTCTTTTCTTTTTAATTTTATTGTTCCTAAAAAAAAATTTCTTGTAAGTTTAGTTTTGTTTTAAACAAAATTAATTACCGTCGAAATTTTAAAAACTGCAGTTGCCACTTTTTTGCTTCTGAGTATGCACAGCCAATTTCGCTTAAGCTTTTTGATAGTGCAGATAAAGTAAAGTGAAGCAAATTGCAAATGCTTACATTTTGTTGTTGTGCTAAAACAAATAGTAAATTTTTGCAATCATTTGCATCGTTTGCACTACCTTTTGTTAATATACTTATTATTCATATTCAATAGCTTTCAGTGTGCATACTTTTAGGGTAAAATAAAAAGGTCAAAATGTATGTATGTAAAAAAATTATAATAATATTATTATTAATAATAATAATAATAAAAATAAAAATGATAAAAATAACAATAATAATAAATTGTCACTTTAAGATATGCAAACATTTATACTTAAAAACAAGCATACAGATTTAACGGATTCTAAAGAGCAACTGCAATTACAAGTACGAAATTAAAGCAATTCCAAACAGAAGGTATGACATGCCTGATTATATATTTATAGAAAAATATGGTTTTCTTTCGCACAAAATTAAACATAAATATAATTAATTATTATCTAAAATTACAAATAAACCAAGTATTTTTAAACATTATAGAAATCTATTATCCAGCTACTATATTTGCCAATTTGTAAATAATTTTAATAATATATTTTACTGTTAGCTAACCAAACAAATATTTTACTATTTAAATAGCCAATACTAACAGTAAAACCTACAATAGCACCTACTTCCAAATACATATATTTCTTTAATGGTTTAGTAGAAAATTTCTATTATAAAATTTATATAAATACTCCATCACTGTATTGTATTTATAAATAATAATAGATGAATAACATTTAGCTAATTTATATATAAATAATAGTAATATTTCCAGTTGTGCAGTAAAACAAGCTGCTTATCCATAAATTACTAAATAAATTTGTTATAATATTTTATAAACAAGTTGCTAATGTTGTTTGTTACTGTTTTTTCAAATTAGAAAATGGAGTATTAAATAAACGCATCAAATTAAATATATAAAGCATATTTGCAGGCTCTTTTGTGTTGGCATACTGATACATGTGTGTGTTTGTTTTCCTTTTTTTTTCTTAATGCTTTTTTATTATTTACATGTGTGTGGTGTTTTTTTTAGTAATGTAAGAAATTTAAGTGTGTTTTAAATTCAATTATTATTATTATTATTATTATTATTATTTGTATTTATAAGAATTCATTTCCAATATTCTCTTACATATTTGTAAACATTACCCAGAGGCTTCTTATGCCCAGGAAATAGGGTTCCATGTGCATCTTAAGGTATTCTGATCGTCTACAGGGCTCTAGATATATTATTTGAGCAGAATCCCTCTGTCTGTCTCTACATGTATGCCTTTTGCTAGAATGTTTTATTTTAATACTAGCTAATACCCGGTGTACTTCGCCACCCCAAATTTTAGTATTTAATTCATATGACAGGTGCCACGCCCACTATTGTTAATGCATCTATTTCTTCAAGAAATTTTCTTGCCTAAATGTTCATTTGAGTGTCAAAGTTGCTCTTGCTAAATTTTACTACTCTAATCGATATCGTTTCCCAGATATACGAATTTTCGTATTTAATTCATATGATAAGTGCCACGCCCACTACTGTTTATGTACCCATTTTTTCCATAAATGTTTATTTGAATACCAAAGTTGATTTTGCAAAATTTAAGTACTGTAATCGATATCGTTTTCCAGATATACGAATTTTAGTATTTAACTCATATGGTAGGTGCCACGCCCACTATTGATAATGCACCAATTTCTTGCCTAAATGTTCATTTGGGTGTCAAAGTTGCTGTTGCAAAATTTTACTACTCTAATCGATATCCTTTTCCAAATATACGAATTTTAGTATTTAATTCATGTGGCCACGCCTACTATTGCAAGTCCGCCCATTTTTTATCCAAAAGCTCGTGTGGAGTCAAAGCTTACCGTACTTAATTTGAAGACTCTAGCTGCATTAACTTTTGTGATATATAATATTTAATACTTATTCTTTAATAGGGCGTGGCACCCCGCCCACTAACAATTTCAAACCAAAGTCTAGCCTATAGTTCCTTCCAGACATACAGAAAGATTCTGTGAAAATTTCAAGGATATCGGTCCAGCCGTTTAACCGTCTATAAAGCACAAACAAACATACAAACACACATTGATTTTTATATAAATAGATTAATCACCTCATAACTATATTTGTGTGGAGGCTAAGCAACTCCACATAAATATACTCTAATAACTGAATTTTAACGTTCATAATTCACCTACAAATATTCTCTCTTCATAAAGAAGTTGCAATACATATTCTGCTCATAAATGTAATATTTTTTTGTTCTATATATTGTTGTGCAGTGTATATTATATTCGGTCCTTGCCGACCAGAATCTCCTTAATTGTGTATATTTTATTTATTTTGCCTTCTAGTATACATAAATAAATAAATATAAAATATTAACACCGATGACCACAATTATGTGTGTCAATAGTTTATCATAATTATATCACAGTATTTTTTATTTAACAAATAAGGGCTGTCTTTAAGGGGTCGTAGGCTAAATGCTAAAGATTTAGTTGGATAAAGAAAACTAATAAATTTTGTAAGTATTAAGTTTTTCTCTATTTGATTATAGTATTAGTTTTGTAGCATATTTTAAGGCAAATGTTTATATAAAAAAATATTGTTGATGTAAAGGAATTGTATAAAGAGAATAAATCTATGGAATTTTCAGGGTGGGTCAAAAGTCACCATGGGGCTTAAGAACACATTCTGCACTTATATGTTTTTATATATTTTTCTTCAGATTTAATAAATAATAACTGTGTATCACAACTGAAAAAAGATCCAGAATAATAAAATTTTATTATTTCAATCAGCAATCGATTACTTCAACGCAAAGAGTTTATCATAAAAGTCGAATATTCGCACTCTGAAGCAATTAGCGGTTGCTTCGTTTATTGTCACCACCAACATGACACCGTAGGAGATTTGCCGTTAACCTATGGTCTACACTTTTAATTTGAACTGTGGCAAATATTAAACATGTTAAGCAAAGTTTTAATAAAACATCCGAAATATCTACCAGAAGGTTTTCTGCTCAGCTAGGAATTGCTTGTATGGCATTATCGCGCAGAATTACTGTTGGTTGGTTCACGTAGTAGTTCACTGCACGCAAACAGTTAATTGGAGTCTGTATGACTCCGTTTTGACAGGACTATATCACTCGTTAGCTCCAATGTATCGCAAAATAAATCAAAGAGTAAGGTATCTCAGCTGATAATTCAGTCCAACTTCAAATATCGCAGAGAGGCCATCCACTACAGGTTCGCCCAGAAATCTGTGTCTCTTAGCCGCTAGTACAGGACATTCGCGGAGAAGGTGAAAAACCGATCCCTCCTTCTCTCTATCCAGACAGCTGCGATAATGGTCGTTTGATGGAAGTCCGAGTCGACTTGCATGTTTGCCTAACATTCAGTGACCCGCCAATACCACCAGCAACCTAGATATGTCCCTCCGACTTGGACTAGTGAGTTGCAACGTGTAAGTTGTACGCCGTACATTAAAAGAGGGCCACGTAAGCCGTGCCGATGATGTTGCCCACGCAACATCATCCGCCTTCCGGAGAAAGTGTCTGGAGATTTTGCTTTTAATAGTCCCTAACGAGATTGCAACTACAGTTGCGTTAGAGATATCCAAAACAGATCCTCTCCTGGCTAGCTCATAAGCCCGCTCGTTACCATAGTGGCCCTTATGCGCAGGGAGCCAAACTATAGTAACGTCATCCCGTTGACCAATCCTTGACAGTTCCTTTCTACATTAGCCAATGCAATTGGTGCAATAATATAAAACCCACAGATAATCGGCAATGTATATATTATGCAGTTAAATTTCTATTGTTGGCCAGTTTTATGCGATGAACCTCATTTTCATATGAATAAATTTGTAAATAATTAGAACTTCAATATCTGGAGTTTTGAAAATTTAAGAGCCGAGATCATAAACGTCAATAATACCCCCATTAGATGTGTAGTACTTTATGCCATTACATCTGAAAATATCATTGGGCCTTACTTCATCGATAATGAAAATTTCGTAACCTGTAATGGATACCAGTATCGATTTATGGCACTTTTAATTAAAATTTTTGGGGAGCGAACAATATCCAGAAACTCGTAAACTAATTAGCCGATACTTTTGTTAGACTTATCAGATATATAGGACGAGAATTGTATAACTAAATTAATGTTAAACTTAAACTGAACTAATACTGATCGCGCTCTTATTAAGCTCAAAATTATTTTGATCTAAATTAGACCAAGAATCAAGCAATGAATTAGAATCAAGGAAGGTTAACATAGATTTTACTTAGATTTTAATTATAACCAAAATAAACTGAACTAGAACTGAGCTATAGCTACAACTATAACTTACTTTAACTATAATATATAGATTTTTCAGTAGGTACAACACATTTGGTTTTTAAAATTGTTCAAGGAGGAGAAAAGTTAGCTTCGCACTTTAAAGTGTTAGTCTATGCCATATAGTCATGGAAAAATACACGCTTCAAAAACGATTTTTTTTTATAAAATCACATGTTCTTATGCGATTCTTCGTATGCGCCTATGACAGTTATTATTGAAATTCGCTTCTGGCCCGATGTAGTGCCAATTTGCCAAAATTCCGAATTTAATTGAGTGTGAAGACTGAACAATGCATGAGTCAGAATTTTATTATAAAAATTATCTGTTTAATTCGGTTTTAAGACGACGGTGTAATTTTCCCATTTCTTTACAAAAAGACACTATATCAAGCCCCATTGACCATCGCTAATGATCAATGATATAAAAATACTTTTGAAAGTCTCAACATGCGGTACAGCATACGACACAATCGAATTATTAACGACAAAATTCAGTGAGCGATATATCTCCCGCAATGGTGCTTACAGACGACTGCCACGTTCGTGCAACTTATCATCTTCAGAATTATGTTTTAAGTTTTTTTTAAGTCTTAGATTGATGCGAATTAGCCGCAAAGCAGCATTGCCTATACCATTGATTGATTTCTGCGCATCAGTTAAGAAAGAAATTATATCTCGGATGAGTGCCATCTAGAGAATCAACGCTGAATATTTGCACGTTGTTATGTTCCAAACATAGTTGCAACAGTAGGCCTTTTTAATTAATAAAAATATCGATTATATCTTATATAAGCGCTAAATAATGAAACCCTTTAAATCGGCAAGTGTATTTATATTGTGTTTATTTATAATTTAAAATCAAAATTATTTTCCCTTACTAGAAATGAAAATTTAAAAATATATATTTATTCTAATCTACTATACCTAAGTTTTCTACTCTTTTTTCTACATGACACGCTCATGGTAATTTAATCAGTATTTTTCTTACAAAAACTATTGCATACTTACGGAGCACACATACCTTAAATTTTCCATTAATACTAATTGTTTATTTAAACATCTAAAACGCACACGAAAAACACAACAAAATCACAGTAAAAATTAAGAATACAAATTTCTATAAGAAACTGTTGCATACCTCCAAGGGACTTTACTGCACACGATGTGTAGTTCACCGACAATGTTTTCATATTTTCTTTTTGTAAAATAGAAAAAATAAAAACCATTAAAACAAGCTATTGAAATACAAAATGAAAAAATAAAACTCATAAACATTAATACCAAGACAAATACGTAGAATGGGTTGTTCTTACAGCGCCGGTTCTCTACTGGTTTTTGTACACGCCTTGCATAAATCAAATATTTATTTTCTACTACGACTGTTTTTTTTTCTTGTATTTCTTTACAATTTTTTGTTGTTGCACCTTTAAGTACTTTTCCTATTCTTTGTTTTTATTTAATTTTTTCTCTTGATATTAAAATGGAAAATAGAAATATAAACACCTACTTTAATTGACATTTATTTTCTAGAGAGAATGGAATAATGGGGGAAAAATTATAAATAAACTTATAAACCTGAAGAGTCACAGTTTGTTTTAAGGTAAAAAAAGCTTTAGTGGCAACAAAACCAACCACTTGACATAATGTTGCACCTTTATTGTAAGGAGTTGTTTTGCTGCTTGATGTTGTTTTCTTTTGCAAACCTGAATTGAAGCAGCGTATACGCATTTGTGAAGGCTTTTGAAGACTCTAGGGGTATGTAAAGGACAACAGTGGTCGGAAAATCTTAAACCAAATTATAATCATGAATAACAACATAATTTTTAACAATTTCATACTAGTATCTTTAAAATTGTACGCCTTTTTTAAGGTTTTTCCCACTGTTAGTGCAGGATATGTTACGCATACTGTAATTAGGGTTGGAAAAACGCAAAACAAATATAAATAAACAAACATACTTAAGGCCTTTCATCATTTATTAAACAATAGATTAAAACGCCACATTTCCATACTCGAGCTAAACGGCTTTTCACACTTTCATGTTAAATAATGCAAGTGTTGCAATTTATAACTTGTAATTATAGCAACAAAAACAAGACAAAAGGATAAAACACCCCTGTTAAAATACAAATTCCTATTTTACTTCATACATATTAGTGTTATTATTATTATTATAGTTGTCGTTGAAAGAATGCTTGTAACGGTTGTTATGATTTTCCGCAAAGACAATCAGTGTTGTTTTTTTTTTTATTAAGTAGCAATAAGAAATAAGGATATTTGCATAAAATATGTATTTTGTTTAAAACACTTTAAGGTAAGTGGTGAAGCGGATTGGTATAAGACATTGAGGCAACAATATACTATTAGGAATTTTTAATGAAAAACTTGTTAACAAAGAACATTATTTCCGTTAGTTTTACTACAAGGTAAAGAACTTTCAAAAGAAATGATAATAAAGTGACATGTGCTTCAGTTAACAGCAAACAACTTTATAGTTATTATATTTTTGGTAGAAGTAAATATTTTTATAAAAATAAATCGGTTTTGAGGCGAATTGATTTTCAACTGAGGTATATGGAATGAAGACATTTTAAGAGTAGAACGAGATTGGAATTAAATTACGATTTTTCTAGGATTAAGAATTTAGAATTTAAACAGAACTAAAGCGAAATTCTTGTCAGGAGTGTAGGTCTAAACTTGAGTTTTGATACAGTGGTTTTAATAGTGAAAAAGAATTGAATGGGAACCGAATTAAAATGGAATATGATTTAGAACTGATTTGCAACTTGATTAGAATGGCAATTGAATTTGAATTTAGATAAACTGAAACTTTTACTAAAGTAAAGCTGTATTTGAATTCAATTAAAACTACTCTTGAACTAAACTAAATCTGGAATCGAAATAAACTTGAGTCGAACTAGATATAATCTAAAAGTAAACTAGAAGTGAACTAGAACTTCACTAGAACTGAACTTAAACTGAGTAATAGTTGCACTAGAATTGAAACAGGTCTGAAGTAAAACTATTCTTAAACTCCATATAAACAGAAATGGAATGGAATTTAAACTAAAACTGGATTAAACTGAACTAAGATTTCAATCAATTAAACTCTAACTAAACTAGAACTAAACATTAAAATTTTAAACTGAATTAAAACTCATGAGTTATAAAACTGAGATACTGGAAAATAAGGATGTTCGAGAGCTATTGAAACATAACTCAAACGTCCAAATTTTCGATGTATTAATAACGAAATTCTAATAGAAGTTTTCTAATTTCGCATGCAATGCAATGCCGTCATATGACCCTTAAGCGGTGTAATATAAGGTGGACCAAAAGAAGTCATGCAATGTTGTTTGGCTCTCATTTTTTTTTCTAAATGAAAAACTTCGATTCTGTTTTTGATTGTGTTTATTTGAAACTTTAGAATTTTATTGCTCAACTCGAGAAGATGATATCGGCCAAATGGGCGCCGTCACAATTGATTGCTATACGGGATCGTTTTATGGCATTTTTCATTATTTCGGCGACAGATTCTCGCACTCGTATCGAATGTTGTGCTTGAGGGCCTCCAGAGTCTCGGGTTTGTAAACACTGGACTTCAAAAACTCCCACAAAAAAGTCTGAAACGGTTTAATTGGGCGATCTTGCGCGCCAATGTCAATCGCCAAAACAAGAGATAAAGCGACCCGGGAACGCTGCCTTTAGAATATCGATTGTGGCTCGCGCAATATGTGCCGTTGCTCCGTCCTGTTGGAACCACATTTCCTCAAGTACTAATTCGTTTAAGTGCGGCAGAAAAACTCGGCTATCATGGCCCTATAGCGAGCACCGTTCAAAATTGTCGTTTGACCAGCGGCGTCCTCGAAAAAAATGCGTAAACAGAGCACCATGCAGTAACTTTTAGCGGGTGTATTGGGAGGCTCCTCGGGCATTACTCGTGGATTTTCGGTGCCCCCTAAACGATAGTTTTGCAGGTTCACATACTTGCTGAGGTGGAAATGAGCCTCATCGCACAAATGTCAAAACAGATTTTACATTGGCCGTTATTTGCAAAAATAATAGTATCTTCCAATAGGGTGATTTCTTTTGTCCCTCCTTTAACTTAGCCACATTTAAATTAAAAATTAATTATGTTTTATTTAACTCCTATAAAATTCAGTGCTAGCATTTCCCTTCTCTCAGAGTTTTACCAAATTTTCAATTAAAACCCTTCAACAAAAACTATTTCTGTCATGCATACAACATTAGTTTTATGTACGATTTTATAACCCTTCCTATGCTCAACTCTAAATAAACTGTTATGGGCAAAAAGTCTTAAAGTTCCCTCTACTGAATTTAAGTTTTTTTTTCTTTTGGTTAACTAAATTTCAAACTTGCATCTCTAACAGCATCATTAATTTCTTAAAATTGTGCACTTAAAACACTATCTTCATCAAATTCAGCGTCAAACATCAACAACACAACCACTTCTGGTTCATCACCATCAAGTAGGAAACTGTAAGAAAAAGAGAGAAAAACATTTTAAAACTTAAAATCAAATATTTTTTGGAAAATTTTTTTAACACTTTGTTAAAAATAAAATAATAATAAAGTTTTCAATCATCTTTTTTTGTTTTTTGTTTTTGTTGTGTTAATTTAAAACTATTAGTGTGTTTTAATTTCGCAGTTTTGAATTGCATGCCCCCCTCGTTTCCAGTTAGTGGCACATAAAGTTTTAATGTTGTAAAACTTCTGCAAGACAAATGCAAATGAAGTGTAATTTTTACCTATTTACTAGCAAAACAGCAAAAGTACTTTTAATAGTGAATCTCAATGTTGGGCGAAAGTAACTGTTGGGAGAGTCAATAGGTTTGGAAGATTGTAAGGCTTAAGACAACATTTAGTGAATATTATCTGCGTAAAAAAATATTAAAAACGGCTATTAAGCATCTTTTTTTAATTTAAAGAATTTTTTTAAGTGGAAATTTAAATGTCTACATGGTTTAGGCACTAACTGCGTTCAAATAAAAAGGGTATCTCTGTCTGCTGTTATAAAACAGTGAGCAGATTAAACACATGATTTACAAGCTCATAAAACTACACAGACAAACAAAATTTAACTTTGTATATCAGGTCTAAGATTTCGTAGTCAATTTATTGCTTTTTTTTAATTGATCTTGTATCTTGAGATTTTCTTTATATAGAAAAAATAAGATGCTGCAACATATAGTTTGCATGTACTCGAGAACTTGTTAAATTTAAAAAAAAAAAACAAAGATAGATCGGAAACCAAATAACCGTGTCCTTATTGATTATATAGTTTCGGAGATCTTCATGAGGTTTTATCAACAAATATTAAAATTTTAAATTTTATATTTGATTGTAATAAATTCAAATATTTAAAATAAAATAAGCCAAATTTATTTATTATTCCACAGATAAAGAAAATGGTGATATCAAGTGTATTCATGTTGTTGATGCAGTAAAAAGTTCACCATTTTTTAATCAATACACAATGACCTCTGGTGCTGTTTGAATGAAATTTTTTCCAAAAAAAGTTTTATATTTCTTATTCTTCTTTTAAGATACAGTGGCAATCCAAAAAAAGTTATCTTTTAGGCTTTGGAGCTCCGTATTAGATGTACACAAATTAACTAAGAAAACACGGTCCTCAAAAATCGGGTTGACCTCTTTTATTAGTCAAGTTGTAATTTTTTTTAGCCTCCAACTTATCTTGTTCAAGTATTTTTTCTTGTTCTTCTTTTTCCTCTTCACATAATATGACTTTTTATATGATAGTACAATCATTCGCTAGTTTAATACTAACAAGGCTTCAGTTACTCTTCCAACTTCCGTAAGGCTCGACATCCTTATATGATCTTTTATTGGCAAAGGTTTGGTTAAGTAAAAGAGAGGGGTGCAAGAAAACTACAAAAGGAATATTTACCACATCTTCATTTGGAGATCTCTTTTATAAAAGAAATGAAATAAGTAGTATACAATTTATATTCACTTGCCGTTGAATATAATGAGGTAATAATAACTGGGGACTTTAATTCGAATCTTCTTTTAGAATCAGTTTTAATTGAAAATATGCTATCTTTTGGACTTACTCCCACCAATACAGTTAATCCAACACACCATACTACAACCAATAGAACTTTGCTTGACATTTTCTTTGTTTCCAACATATCAAACATTTTATTATATGACCAGGTGTCTGCCTCATGTTTTTCGAAACATGATTTAATATTTTTGACATACAACTTTAGAATTCCTCTGTCACAAAAGAAAATTTATTTTCGCGATTTTAGGAACATAAACTATAGTTTACTACAGGAAAATATATCATATATCGATTGGGAACAGGTTTACTATATGCCATCTGTAGATGACCAAGTATTATTTATTGAAAACAGTATTCAGCATTTGTATGAAAACACAGTTCCAGTTAAATCTATAAGTACATCCGCTAGTACAAGACCTTGGTTTTCTTCTTATATAAAGTTTCTAATTCATAAGAGGGACCTTGCATACTTAAGGTGGAAACGTTTCAGAACCCCTGAGTTGAAGGAAGTATTTAAAGCTGCCAGAAAAAAAGTGAATATGAGCATTAGAATTGCAAAAACTGAGTTTTATTCGAGACGTTTTGGCTCTGCAGCTGGTTCCAAGCGAACATGGAAATACATTCGGGAAATTGGTATTGGTAGTACACAAAACGTTCTTAATGACCAAGTAGATGTTGAAGAGCTAAATAGTATCTTCATGAATATACCTTTTGTAGCGGCAGACGAAAGTTTTTATAATTTTCCCAATTTAGAGTCAAACGATTTTGATATTGGTCATAATGTCTTTAATTTCTCTTGCGTGAGTCATTCTGAAGTTTATTCATGTTTTAAATTAATTAAGTCAAATGCAGTGGGCTGCGACAATATGCACCCAAAATTTATTCAGATATTACTTCCAGTACTCCTGCCATATATAACACATTTATTTAACACCATAATAATGACCAGTACTTTTCCGAACAGATGGAAATGTGCAAGGGTAGTTCCTATACCGAAAACAAATTCAGAATTTAGGCCAATAGCTATCTTGTGTTATTTGTCTAAGGTGCTAGAAAAGATTCTACAAATTCAAATTTCGGGACATATAAAAGGGAAAAAATTATTGTCTGAAAATCAATCAGGTTTTCGCTCTAACCATAGCTGTGTATCTGCCTTATTGGATGTCTCTGAAAATATACGACGTGAACTGGATGAAGGAAAATTAAATTTCTTAATTCTTCTTGACCACTCAAAAGCCTTCGACACTGTTGACCATGGAACACTTTGCAACAAGCTTCGGCACTTCTTTAATTTCTCTAACAATTCAACACGTCTTTTGTCTTCATATCTTTCGAATCGTTTGCAATTTGTATCTTCTAATAATTTTCTATCATCTTTAAAACCTTTAACAAGAGGTGTGCCACAAGGGTCCATTCTGGGACCACTACTTTTTTCAATTTATGCCAATGATTTGCCAAAACAGCTTTTGCATTGCAAAGTTCACATGTATGCAGATGATGTACAGTTATATTTGAGCAGTCCAGTACGATCTATTGATGAAAGTGTTGTTAGGGTTAATGATGATTTGGATAGAATTTTTCGTTGGGCAACAGCGAATGGTCTTTGTTTAAACCCCCATAAATCAAAGTGCCTAATAATTCGGAAGAAAACGATCGATCCTGTTATCGATGTTAACATTCTAATAAATGGGGAAAGGATCAACATCGTTAATGTTGCAAAAAACCTTGGAATAGTGTTTAATAATACACTTACTTGGACAAACCATGTTAATACACTCGTAGGCCAAATTTACATTAAGCTAAGGTGCCTTTGGCCGACACAATATTTTACTCCCATAGGGATAAGGAAGCTTCTTGCAAAATCCTATCTTCTTCCAGGTTTAATTTACGGCTGTGAGCTTTTTGCAAGCTGCGACTCAATTAGTAAAAGGAAATTAAACGTTTTATATAATAACATAATTAGATATGTGTATGGCTTGAGAAGATATGACCATGCTTCTAATTTTTCCGCTCAACTTTACGGTGTTTCCTTTGACAATCTTCTTAACATACGCGTTCTATTATTTTTGCATAAGATTATTTATTCAGAAGCTCCTCAATATCTTATAGACAAGATAAGGCTTGCCAGATCGCTTAGAGGGAAAAGGATTATAATTCCTTTACACCGTCTTCTTGTATCTGAATGGCACTTCTTTATACACGCGGCGCGTCTTTGGAATATTCTTCCCCAAACTCAACAACTCAATAGCAACGCAAATAGCTTTAAACATTTTTTATTTGATTTTTTTTTTGCACAACAGTAAATTGTTATTAATTGTAATGTATTTGTTATAGTATAATATATTTTTTTTGTATAGTTAATAATATAATAATAATAATATAATATAGCTAAGTGTATGTAATTGTATTAATGTGTAATCCCTAAATTTAATTTATAAAAACTACTTTCCTATACTTTAAATATAAGATTAAATCTTGTTGTATAGGAATTGACAAATAAAATAAATAAATAAATAAATAAAAATAAATAAATAAAGCATTAGTATATAAATCTCCATCTCCATGCAGAGAAGGATTGACAATTAAAAAGAAATTTGTTTCTCCTGCAACATTATACTAGCACTGTCTCTAGTACATTCATTAAAATCTCCATCGCTATACAGAGAAGGATTAACAACTTAAACGAATTTGGTTTCTACTGCAATACCAGTACTAATGAAGCACTGTCTGTAGTACATTCATTTGATGTCATCGTCATCAGTCTTATGTCCCATTTAGGGCCTGTCAAAGATCCATATTCTAAAAGCTATGTGAATAAGCTTCAATTAGGTACTATCTCTAGACATTTAAATTCCTTTGCTAATTGAATGGCTGATTGTCAAAATATCACTGTCGTTGTTACCACCCATTTTTAGCCTATTGCTCTTGTGCCAACGGACCAATTTTTTTTAATCTTTCCCCATTATATTCCTAATGGAGTCTCTTTAGGAATGATAAATTTTCTTGTTATCCGAATCGCTTTGTTTTTAAAAACGCTAGTTTAATTGACGATCTTTTTAAAACAGAGGCAAGAGAACACGTATTTACCTTTTGGCATTTCAATGGATATATGTAGTTTTTTTTAAAGATTTTTGCTTATTTTTCCTCCAGAATGAATGCCTTGAAGTTTTATAAAACTCTTTTGGCCCACTATTATTTTTCGTGTATTTTTTGGCAAAATAATATTTTATTTAAATTTTGCTAAAATTCCTTAAAATATTTACAAAAACTATAATGCACACACACGCAAATAGAAATGCATTTAAATCTCCTTGAAAATTTATATTTTATTTTTTTTGGAACGGAGGTTATACAAAATTTTACACTTAAAAACTTTCTTTTTGGCACTCATACAAATATAAATATAGCACTCACATATACAAATATTTTTTGTGTGTACTTCCTCTAACACTTACTGGGAATCATTAAGTTTTGTTTCTAGCCCAACAGTTCGTAGAAGTGTTAACGATTTACAACCAAGTAATAACTAGGAGAGTTAAAATATTGTTTTTTTTTATTTTAGCAAAAGCAAAACACATGCAAAGCTCCACTGCTTAACGCTTAACGTTCTTGTTGATCTACCCACCAGAACACTTCATTATCAAAAACAACTTCTAAAATCGCTTACTAAGTGCTTACCTGAGGCAAATACCGCCAATGGCGAAAAACTTTGTGATAAGCAAGGTTGGCACATGTCAGTCGGCATTTAGAAATTACTAGAGCTCTTTTATTAAATGTAAAAGATTAGTTGATAGCATTCAGAGGCTGGAAATCCCCTCTACATGTATATCTTAATCAGTAGGGGCCCTAAAAATTAAGCTTCTTAGTAGCTTCTAAAATTAATGGTGACATTTTCGGTGCCCTATTTTTTTAGGAAATAAAAACCAATGACTTAAATAGCTTAAAAAGTGCTCCAAACAGTGTTTTTTGTAGATATTAGCTCTCCTGCATTAATTGTTTTGTTATCGTAGTAGTTCACTCTAGCGCAGACTTTCAAGTAGAATCTATATGACACCGTTTAGATAAGACTTCATAACTTGCCACATTTGAGGTCTCTTGTAGTCAGTTAAAAGGGAGGGATCTAAAGCCACCACGTAGCCTTGAGTTATCTCGTTATATCGTTAAGATTTATATAAATTATCTTAGACAGGTTATCCAGTATAGTTCGCTAAGGATGCTGTATCTCTTAGCACTTAAAATCCGAGTGTTCCTTCTCACTTCTGCGCTTTCAAGAGTACTTCTAGCAGACACGATTTTTATATGTGATGTCCCACTTTGTTGGTATTTTTATTGCAATTGAAAAAGCGCTAATCATGCCTTCTCCTTACGCACTGCTGAAAAAGGTAGCAGTACAGTAAGGGAAAGGTATTAAGTAGATTATAAATCTGATTTTTTAACTGCTTTCGTAAGTAATCAATATAAGTAAGCACTTCCGTTGATGTAAAACGTTAAGGTAATGCATTCTTATTTGAGCATATGTCTTTTAAACAGGCTTGGGAAATGTTAATAAATTAATGCTTATCAGATAAGATCTACAACTAAGAAATGAAATTTGGCATTTTTCACGCATCAACTTCTCAGTACTAGATCCCCGTTTAGACGTAATTCTGTAGACTTATACAAAAAGTAACTGTACGAGAAGAGACTAATTTAAACTTAATTGTAAAGTGTCTATACTACAGATTGCAAAGGAATAGTCAATTGAGAGAAAAATATTTAAATACTAAACTCGTTGCTAAAAAGAAATGTTCGCACTTTGGATTACAAAGTAATCGTTAAACTGCTTAGTATTCTAAAGTGTTTACACATTCAGTTCTAAAGGACCTAAAGTAAAAAAAAAAAAAGAATGCGAGACTTCGAGCATGGCACCACGTGGTATTCAATTGCTAAAGGTTTTTCACAACAAGTTCATCTGCAAAATCTTACGGATTTTCTAGCCTGTAACGATATCCAACAACTAACTCTGAGCAGAGGCAAACCAGCAGCCTATTGTATATAAAAATTGTGTTGGAAATGTCGCACCCTCTGTAAACCAGACGATAATATTGCCAAGAAATGCCTTGATTGGAACCCGCGGAGTCGGGAATCTAGAACTAACAACATCAATTTAGACATTTCGCATGAAGCGGAACAAGGTCAAGCATCGAGCCAAAAATCGAGGTTATTTAAGTTACCTTGTTATGACCCTATGCTTCCTCAAGGAGTGAAAGCAACATTTATAACATTTAACATGAAAAGAAAAATTACAGGGTAAATTTCTGCAAACAAATTTTGTAGGTTCGGGTTTTTCTATTATGCATTGCTTGTAAAATGTTCATGTTGTAAAAGTTACTAAACTAGTCATATAATATTTGAGTAATTTGTGGTATACAACTCATACTCATCTCACACTTCATTTGCCACGTTGGTGTTTGGTAAAAAGTAATGAAACTTATGTCAATACTTTTGCTTGGCAAAAAGTTTTCAAGTTTGTAATTTTAGATGAGTACTAGCACTTGTATTCACTTGTATAATATATAATTGTTTTTCTTTTTTTTTTTTCTTTCGGCATCCGATGATGATGTTGATAATGCCGAAGACTTAGAAGTAATATTAGCAAAGCACAAAATGTGCCTCTAACGCAGTGAGATGTTAATGAAGATAGGAAGTGCTAAAAAAGGAAAGGAAATCAAAACTTCTTGCAATAAGCTGTCATTGGAATGAAGCCATTAAAGTTTGCATATTTGAAATTAACATAATAATTTGTGAAAAGAGTTTTTCTTGGTTTGTTTAATAAGAAATTTATTAAATATTTAAATTTGCACTTGCGTCCAAGAATGACTTCACGTAACCCCTGATTAAATATTTCAAAAGCGTTAAATTTTTCTCTTACGAAAATTTCTTCTATAACAACTATGATATACGATTGGCAACGCTTTACTTAAGACCGTTTTGTGCTGCTGCACGGGGTTTTGGTAAACATCTCGTCCTAGGATTAATCTTGGGAAAAGTTTCTTTGAGGTGAACTTTTGTGGTCCAAAACTTTAAGTTTCTCAGAGAAAATGGTTTGTACAGACCACAAAGTCGACACTTTAGAATCACTAGAGTCTAGAACAAACATTACGAGACATTGTAATATAAGCCATTCTTTGATACTTTCAGAGGCCAAAAATCAGGAAAATTTCCTGTACATCTTAGTCAATTGGGCCCTTAATATTACGGCTCTAAAGTAAAATTATGGTGACATTTTCCCTGCCGTATTTTTTAAGAAATAAAAATCTATGACTCCACAGGCGCCAAACCGGTTATTTTTTTGTTGATACAATCTCTCCTGAATTGGTTGGTTTGTTGTCATGGTAGTTCACTCTAACACAAACTTTGAAGTGGAATCTGTATGACACCGTTTTGACAACACCTCATCACTCACCACATTTGAGGTCTCTTATAGTCAGTCGAAAAAGGAGGGAACTAGAACCACCACGTAGCCTTGAGTAATCTCAGCAGATCGTTTACTCTTATATCAGATATCTTATACAGGTTATCCAGTATAGTTTGCTCAGAATTCTTTGTCTTTTGTTAGTTAGAGTTCCCAGTTCTCCTTCACTTAGTTTTTACAACTGCGACAATATTCGTTCGGGAAAAGTATAGGTCCGCTGGCATTTCTTTCCAATATCCAGTTATTCGTCAATACCGTGCCTTATATTAAAAGAGATACCGTGATCTCTGGTGAATACACTTAACTCCAAGTTACATATGTACATGTTAAGATGGAAGTTCTTATTACCGAACAGAATATTTTGAGCATTCCCGAACTCAAATATTCCAAATAAGTCTTGTATTTGCAAGCATTATTTATTGATATATTATAATAGCAAATAAAACTGAGCAGAATATTATGACGGGGTTACCAGATCCGACAACTGTAGAACGGTTTTACCCCAGTCTGAAAGTGGAATCATCATATTGAACTCGCTAAGTTGTATAAGGAACTTTTGTACACTACGAGCGTTTTGCTGCTACAAAATTTTATTTCTTTAAGTTCATTCATATGTTATTCAAAAATTATTTTAGAAATAATATTGCAGAACCGCCATAGTGTTAAGAAACATTTCGGTTAAAAACTACTTCTGAAGCTAACATAAAATAAGTGCTGTATCATGCCAGTGCAAACAATTTTTATTTTAAATCGCCTTTTAAAAGCCGCAATAAAGTTTTGTCCACGTTTTTCTCCTTACAACTCATACATCTACGTTTTTAAATATCACTTTCTATTTATTGATTTTATACAACAATAAAATATTTTTTTCTTTAACAAACAAAACTCTATTGTTTGCTTTTTTTTTTTGTATACGTGTATTTTTTTTAACTTCCGGAATTGTTTTCAATTTTCCTTTTTTTTGTCGATGCTCCTTTGCAACTTTAGAATTTTCGTGGGGTATGCGTGTTTCCGTTTAACATTTCCGCTTGTATTTCCTTATCCTTTTTGGAAGAGTTTTTGTTGTCAGCATACGTGCGACTTATTTATAAGTAAATAAATATAGGCATTAGTATTCAGTTAGAAATATTAAATTTTTAATTCATCATGTGTTGAGTTGTTTTCTTTTTAAGAAAGAAGGCCTAATAAGTAATAAAAGATTGACCCAATATCCGTTCAGTAGTCGATAAAAAAAACTGAAAAAATGGCGAGGATTTTGGCAAGAAAAATTGGTAATAAAAATTGTAAAGATTGTAAACAATAAGAAATTTTTGTTGAATTTTCAAAGTTACTAACAACATTGTACATTTAGTTAATTCCGGCGTCTATCTTTCTTTCTGGCTGCAATTATTTCTCATCTACGAAGTACATATTAAATACTACTTGTGTATATTATATACAATTTCTTAATTTGATTTTACCAAACAGAATTGCACTAGTTTAGAAAAAACTTAAAAAGTCTTCCAGCATAGTTGGCTTAAAGCTGTATTCCACCCCCGCATCAGCAGCAGGTATCAAGTATTAATACAATATTCATGCAATTTGAAACTTAATCTACCATTCAGCATTATTTGTAACAAGATAAGATGAAATTGTCGTAATTGTAGCAAAACGTACTCTTCTTACCGTGAATACAATAAATGCAGTGTAAATGTAGTATAGCATTTTTGGCTTATTTTTCTTCTTCATATACTTTTGTATTCACTCATTCATTCATTCAGATGTTATTTAGTTTGGGGTACAAAAAATATGAGTCAGTTTAGATTGTAAGATGCAATTTAAATGTTAACTACACAGCAAGAAATTTTGAAAAGTACATAGAAGTTGTGTTTTAAAAGAGTATGTACAGAGTTAAATTTTTTCCAAATAGTCCATTCCGATCGAAGTGAAGGGCATATTTCATGTAGCAGGTTTTTGGGCTGAGAAATTAATATGAATAACGCAATGTCAATTTGATTGCTTAATCCAATAGATCTGTGTTGTGAAGCGGTACTGTGAACTAAATTTTCGTATTCAGTAAAACAAGTTGAACATTGGCTATATTTTGATGTATATTAAGTTGAATACTAGGTTAAAAGAGCAGATTTTTAGATTTTATTGTCTCCATATGTTTAGGTCTCAATTTTACCCCTTATATTTAGTAAACTTCATGGATTTTAAGCCCATTCTCTGGGTAATTTACAAGTATTTAAGTAGATTTTTTTTGGATTTCAATTGTTGTTATTTAAAGAGAAGTCCTTAAGTGAAGTTGCTTTGGCAGCTGCATGAAGGCATATCCCAATTGGGTCCACCAAGGGTCTTAAGTTCAAACCATGTTTCCATCTTATTTTTCATTTATATATCGTAAGTACCATTATTTTTTAACCATCTTTTTCTAATAATTAGGCTTTGGATTTTATCCATATCACCTATTAAGTGAAACGTGAAGAGTCCCCATTTGTTGGACAACGACAAAGAAGATGTTTAGTGGTCTTCTTTTTCTCATTATCCTTGCATCTTAAGAGAAGTGACACTCGTATATTTTTGTCATTATTATATTGGATGACCTTCATTGCATCACCATCTGTTGTTGTGTAGGTGATTTTGTATGAATATCACCGTTTTTGGAAAATCCTCCAATTACAGATTCGATGGTTGTTTCAACACTTTTTTGGAACAGTTTGAATATCCTTCATATTATCGAACATCCTTTTTGTGCCCTTTACTTATCTTTTGACAAGAGCCCGATATATATTCCCTGGTTTTTCGTCTGGACAAATTGGAGGATTGGTTTTATTTTTTTTGTTACAAACACTTTGATACTGATACCACTTCAGAGTTCTCTGTCCATATTGATATCACACCAAATTGCAGCAAAAATATGTGGACCATTGTGCTGTGTTATGAAAGGAAGGAGCTATTTTTTTATGTATATTTAGGTGTTTATAAGGCCAACTCAAATTAATGACTTGCCTATTTTGCCACAACTGTATAAAACTTGTCATACCAAGAATTTTTTACGAAATCTTATCTGCTTTTGTATTTATTGTATTTATTTAACATTTCCTAGAGCATTAGCAATACAAATATTTTGACTAGGAAACTGAGAAAAATTTTTAAGTATTACCGTTTTGTCCTGCATTATAAACCGTGAGTATTTTTAAACAAAATTTAATTTTAATTTCTGTGTCCTGTTTTTGGCTTCTAAATTTGTTTGGAATATTTTTATCTGATATTTTTTGACTTTGTATGTTTTCAAACCTTGGGCCAAACAAGCTTATTTTCTACTAGATGTGTTTGGAGCTCTTTTTAATATGCTTTCTGTTTTCATTTTGGCAAAACTTGTGTGTGCCAGTGTAAGCCTTGCCACCCACTTTTGGGGATTATGCATTGTTCCAATGCTGTTAACCTATATTTCTTGTGACGACAATAAAAACAAGAGGCAAATGATTCGTTATCAATTTAAAGTTGTGCCTGGAATGATAACCTTGAAGCTAGTACAGTCTTCACAATTCGGTTTTAAAAATAATTTAAGGCCACTTGGAAAAGAAACTGGGCTATCAAACGACATAATATTTAAATGACTATGTTTCAATACCTTTATCAACATTAGGACTGCGTTGTGGTGATTGTCCTTTTCTAATTGGGTTGTTGCTAAAAACTAATTTTCTATCTAAAATGGAGTTCGGCATTGTAAAGCTAGTTCGGCGAACCAACGGCGTTGTTAGAGGATATTAACTTGGTACTTCTAAATCAGTTGGACCTTGCCCAACTGTGGGGGCTGTTCAAGCTGATGTTTGAAAAAGTTCAATAAAAGGATTTCAGTAGTTTTTCTTTTAAGGGCAACAGCGGATTCCCGGTGGTTCACGGTATCTTTGTTTTGAGTACATTGGCTGATTGTCGTCTAACACACTTTTATAATTGAGTGTTTTCATCTCAACGTACGGTAACGATTATGCGTCAATTAGTAATAAAAAGATAGATATGATTCCACTTGACTTTATCATAAGTTGCAATTAAAATGCTTTACTTTTATATTAACGATTCTAAAAATTCCCAATTTAAAGTTTAAATATTTTGAGTTTATTTCTAAATGCTTAAACATATTTTTCTCTCTGCATTCATAAACACTCTTACTGCATCTATGCACACATATAAAAATGTTTGTATTTTTTGTTTAATTTTATTTTCATTCGTTTTTTGCATTTTTAAATTTTCCTATAGAAACTGCATTAGAAATGCAAGCAGTCCTTACTGCAATACAGTTAACTACAAGGGTAAAAATTACCTGCAATAAATTTTTAAGGAAATATTTTTTATTAGATTTCTTGTTTATACTTCAATGTTGTTACTATGATAGAGAGGGTTTAGAACACTTAACTTTAAAAGGATATTTCAGATAAGACAGTAAATGAGTAAGATAAAAATTGACAAGCTGATATGAGAGGTATATTGGCAGCAAAAAAAATATCTCTTCTTCATTAGTGTTTGTTAGCTGGACTAATGGAAGAATTATTTAAATGAATTTGTTAGAGAAACGAAAGCCAAATTAGAGTCATTCCAAATTGATTAAATTTAAGGATTTTTAACGCTAAATTCAATTAGGAATATAATATTTATTAAATAACCAAAAAATAAAGGTTAAACTACTTTTATTCAAGTGTTGTTTTTAAACACAAATTAGTAAGAAAATTGTTTGTATAGTAGAAGTATTAAACTGCAATAACAAGAATTGCAACAAATGAAATGGAAGTGTTGTTTTTACTATTTAAATGGCTGAAAAAAGGAATGGCGAAAACTTCTAACAATAAAAGCGCTAAACCAAACGGTTATATAAAAAGCGGATTTTCAAATAGGGGAATGCAAAACAAAGCAATTTTGAACACACACTTTAAAACTCATACACAAGAGGCCTTTGTAAAGCATGACACAAATTTATACACATTCCTTCCATACATATTTACATTTATTTATGATACCCTCTCAATTTCCCTAACTATATTGGTTTCCATACAAATATACAAAGTGACAAACACTTTTACTGACTGCAAATAAACTAAACTATGGAGGTATTGTTGGAAAAGGACCCCTATTAGATTCAAACACATACTTGTGCATTGACAAATATCCGCAGCAACTATTGTTGTTAACACGTCTTCCAACAACAGCCAATACAATTAGACACATGACGGTTTTTTTCATGAGGCTTTATTTAAGAGTTTTTGCTACAATTTCTGTGTGTTCGTATGTAGTTGCTGTGGTTTTCAATTTGCATTGAGGAAAAAGGTTTGCAAAAGGAAATATTGGAAAATGGTTAGAAATGCAAATCGGTGCAAAAAGTCTTCCTTAAAACGTTTTTTTTTTTTTTATTCGACGATAATTTAAGCATGAAAACAAATGTTTCAAATAGTTTAAAGTTCACAGATCCTTTTTATACCTCCTGTCCATTAATATGCAAACAGAAGGTAGTGAAACTATGTATCTACTCTGAAGAAAAATAATATTCCTTGAAAATATTATGCTTTTACTTATATCCTTGAATTATCGATAAGTTATAGATTACAAAGAGATACATCAAAACTAAATTCTGAAATATATTTTTTAGAACTTTCAAGGAAATTTTTATTGATTTTTTTCTTCTGATAAATTAAAAGTTCCTTCCAAGCGATAAATAAGAGTTAAAAATCAAATACACTATCGTAATATAAGAGTGTTTCTAGATAAATATAATTTTTAAAACATAAATTTCAAGAGTGCTGATTATTATTTGCAATAAAAGAATCCCCCATATTCTATAGGAAATAAACCAACGTTTATAAAAGTTTTAAACGTAACAGTGTCATAAAAATAACTAATAATCGATTTTACTGTACAATATAATTTGTTAACGACATTTATTGCAAAAGGAAATATTGGAAAATGGTTAGAAATGCAAATCGGTGCAAAAAGTCTTCCTTAAAACGTTTTTTTTTTTTTTATTCGACGATAATTTAAGCATGAAAACAAATGTTTCAAATAGTTTAAAGTTCACAGATCCTTTTTATACCTCCTGTCCATTAATATGCAAACAGAAGGTAGTGAAACTATGTATCTACTCTGAAGAAAAATAATATTCCTTGAAAATATTATGCTTTTACTTATATCCTTGAATTATCGATAAGTTATAGATTACAAAGAGATACATCAAAACTAAATTCTGAAATATATTTTTTAGAACTTTCAAGGAAATTTTTATTGATTTTTTTCTTCTGATAAATTAAAAGTTCCTTCCAAGCGATAAATAAGAGTTAAAAATCAAATACACTATCGTAATATAAGAGTGTTTCTAGATAAATATAATTTTTAAAACATAAATTTCAAGAGTGCTGATTATTATTTGCAATAAAAGAATCCCCCATATTCTATAGGAAATAAACCAACGTTTATAAAAGTTTTAAACGTAACAGTGTCATAAAAATAACTAATAATCGATTTTACTGTACAATATAATTTGTTAACGACATTTATTGTTATAAATACTAACGTCTTTAATCAATATTTTGTATACGTATATTGTAGACAAGTGTTAAATTTTGTATCGAACTTAAAATATATTTGTTTCTTTTATTAGGACTCTGTTAATTTATTTGGCATCTTATTCCTTATCTGTTCCACTTGATTTTCATATAAAAATATATTTATAAACACTTGTTCTTGAAACACTTAATTAATAGTGAAAACAGCAATGCATTTTTGTCAAATTTAGTGATTTTATTAAAACTTTGTTAATAAAACTTAAGTTCCGTAGGTTTTGCTTTTTTTTTTTTAAGTGTAAAGTCGCCCCTAAAGATATACAAGATTTTAAAACGACCAGTTGGGAATTAAAATTATTCCTTTTAAAATGCGTAATGGGATAACAACTTATTCCAGTAATTTAGTGTTAAAACATGTAAAATTTTTTGGACTTTAATAGATACTAGAATGTTCTGCGGTCACAGAGCGATTCACAAAGCTAAAAATATAAATCAAAGAAATATCTATTAAACGTTATTTTAAATCGTAACACAACAGTTGTAGTTAATGACTACACTCCCCTTGTCTTTTTTGTCATACACATATTTCAGTGTTTTTGCAAAAACACATTCTATCAACATGCATTACTTTATTTCTTTATTTCACACATGTGGTTTGCGCATGTGTTAGTTACAACTTCAATTGGTTATAACTCCTAAAATACTGAACCAATTTTTATAAGATTACGATTGTGTACAACTGCAGGAAAATTCCTTTCAAATGGTTTACACTTTTTTATTAAGATCGGTTGTATGATGTGAGCATAAAAAAGTAAAAAAAATCCATCACAACTCGTCATTATTAGCTTAATAGTGTTATACATATATACTAGTTTCAGAATTCTAAATTTGCTTAAAAATTATCAATGATCCTATAAATTCTTTAAACCTTGACAAACTGTAACATCCCAGCATTTTTCTTATTATTTAAACACACTTTAACTTATACCTACATATATGTAAGAATATACATTTGTATATGTATACGATACTTTCCTTTAAGTGTAAAAAAATATTTTTTAGGTCGTAAGAGCATGTTTTCTTACTTTCCGTTATGTTACTTGTCTGTTTTCATTAAATAACACCGAATAAGAAAAAACTTATCAAGAAATTTGTAGTCTATTTTTAGGAGTCACTTGGAAATAAGAAAATCAAAAAACTCAACAAAAATGAGAAATAAAAAAACAAGGGCAGATAAAAGAAAATAAAAACTAAAAAAAATTCAACAGAATTTAATGTTGCATTTCAGGCTGCACTTACATACAAACACATTCGTTAAAAAAAATTTATTATTATTATTTGTTGTAAGTATATATTCACTGTAGCAGCAATTTAATTTCATTTCTTCTTTTCTCAACTATATACTCCAAAAAGAACGACATCAACGTCTTATGTTAGTGCAAAAAAAAAAAGAAAAGACTTACAACATCATGTTGCCAGTTTATATATCATGGTTTTAATGTGTTTTTTTAAACCCTCCACTAACAACAGTGGTTATAGAGGGCGTATATTATTATATCGTTTGCAGTACCGAGGATTATTTGTTTAAGATCAACATATATTTCTGCATTATTGGCTCTGCGAGATTTCTGAATTGATGTACACTCGTATAACTATGTCCATCTGTCTATGGCAGACAATCTCATGGACAAACTGTTAAGTCTCAATATACATTTAACGGGAAAGGCCACAGTTTTGATATTTAAAATTAATTTAAAATAAGTATCCAAATGTCTTTAAAAAAACAACAACAAATTAAATTTCTGTAAAATTGATTTTCTACATAATGCTTTGCTTTAAGTTAATTTTGGTAAAACAAAAATTAAATTAAACAAAATATGAACTAGGAAGTATTATTTGTCATAAGTTTAGAAAACTGTTAAGGTCAATTCTCGTTCTTAAAAAAATTAATCTTAAAATTAATTAATTTACATTTTCATATTACTTGCGAAAAATTTAGAATAGCATTATATAAAATATTTTTACGTTTCTTTTTTATTTCTAACATTCAAAATATAAAATTCAACGCAATAAAAAAGATACACTTAGGAGATAATTAAGGGAGAAAGTGAACATTGTCATCACACTGTTATTTAATATGCTAAAGATAATCTTCTGCTTATTCCTTACATTTTTTATGTTATATTTTTAATATTAGTTGATTGCCTGTTAATTAAATTTGACTGTAATTTATCCTTGATAAAAAAAATTTCTAATATTTGAAAAAAATTTTAAAATTACGTAAATTTTAGTAAAACTGTTTCGATAATTATTTTTCTTTATAAATTGTTTTTATTCCAAAAAAATTTAGATTCCTTTTTAGGATTAACTAATTACCTGTGAATGAACTTTGGCTAAATTTTTTTTCATTGTAATAAATTTTCGAATTTTTTATATAAAACTATATACAAAAAAAAAAAAAATTATTGAAATTAAATAATTAAATAAATGAACTGATTTGATGAAATTTTGTTTTATTATGCCGCAGCAGACCACTACTTTTTCTGGTACCATTTTAACCCCCACGCTCTCTAGTGATTTCATGCTATTAATCGGCATCCCTTTCTTCACTGAGTCCCAAACCACTACTGGCGTTTTCTACCGAAAATCCTAATTGCTCACTGCCTTGTAATCGCCAGCATCTTCATTTTACTGAGGTTCGCGAAAGGGATTACACCTAATGTGTATGTCCTTAATGTTTATGTTAGTCTACCACAATCTGGATTCTTTAACCTTATTAAGTACGAAGTCGAGGTTTAGTTTATGACCCAGTAAACATAAACATACTGATGTCTCTCTCTATTCATGCCCTAATTTTGCATTGATCCATCCGCTATGATCGTGCAATGCAGCCTCTCGATCAACTTCAGTCAACTCGTGTGTTTTATCAGCATCTGAGTCTCCCTAACCGCTTTATGTATAAGTTGCATTATTCGCCCCAGTGATACTGTACTAGCAGTAACAGCAAGGCGAGACTCTCCGCCAGGGTAACATGATCCCGAACGGCTTTGTTTATTTAGAGAAACTTTTAAAATGTTTTCTACAAGTAGAGAACTAAAAAACCGCATTCAAAAACTCCAAATTTATAGGATTTTTAAAGCAAAACATTTTTTCTAATTATTAAGTTACTAAACAGTGTAGTATAAAATGCATAAACGCCTTGTAGTTGTTGGAAATGAAGTTAGAATTTGTTATACCCTTATATGCGACTCTTACTTCTTTTCTTCTGTTCGTTTTGCCTTTTAAGATGTACAAATGTCTGTAGTTGTATTACTTGAATATAATTTTTATTCATCTTGCTTTTTGCCTCTCGTCGTATTCTCTCTTTTTTATTTTTTTATCTTAATGGTTATCAAGTGTAGTATTTTGTTTAATTTTATAGAGATTCATGTTGCTTAACAATTTCTTGTATTTTTATTTAATTTTTTTGTTTTTTTTTATCACATTCTATGCCATTTTAAACAACAATTTTGTTTAAATGTAAGTAAGTAATGTAATAAGTAAACAGAGTTTATTAATATTTAAATAGACTTGAATGAAGGAAATGCATACAGTTTTGTTATAAAGAAATTTTATATACAATTTGTTTGTTGATGACTATTTAATAGATTCTTTCGTTTGAAAATAACCCAGTAGTCTGTTTAAGTTTTAAGATTTAGAAAAAAAATCTTTTAAATCCATGTAAGAAATGTTGTTAGTTTTTGATAAGAAACTTTTATACATACAGTATTTTAGTATAACAGTTGAAAAATTCTGTATTTTGTTTGATGGAAGCTACTAGATACACACATAGTAACATAAGTGGAGTTTAGCAGCGAAAACAAAAGACGAACGTGAAATAGACTTATGTTTCTCCGTGTGTCAATAACAAGATATCGAAAATGAATAACAAACTCGAAAAAGACGATGCAAATCACAAATAATAAGAATAATGTCTTTTAATAAACAGTATTAGCTTGTAATTGAAGTTATGAGTTGCACTTATAATTTAAGTGTAAAACACAAACGAGGAGGAATCAGTACTTAGAACTCGTTTTTGTAGTGACTTTAGGTACTTGTATAAAAGATGAGCATAACGATAAAGAATTGAATATACGTAAATATAATTCAAAAGTTGTCTTTTAAATTTCTTATACTGGTCTAAGTCTAATATTTCACCATTAAAATGTAGATAAAAAGAAAACTATCAGGTAAGGTTTTAGGATATTCAGCTAAAAATGTCGCTACAACACTCTTATTGACTGTTCAACCCAGAGGCCATAGACCCATTGTGATTTTTCTATAAAATAGACAATGAAAAAAGAAAAAGTCAGCATAGAGAGGAAGATAGTGATCATAGTAGTACATTGAGGGTTTGAGATATAAATATAAATAGGATTTTCTAGATCTCTTCCGCTGTGAACAATTGTAGAACTCTGGACAATATTGTTACTTGATCTTACGGGGAGAGCATTAAGAGCCGACATCTTCTCGTAACAATTGTGGGGCAGTTACAAAGTAAATTTTCCATCAACTCTTCATCCACACAGAAAAGACAAAGTCGTTTGAGTTATACTGTCATTTCGCAATGAACAATTTAATACCGCTGTAAGCGGTTAATATAACTGTTAGCAGCTTTAGATCTTTTTTCTCCACCGATAGAAGTGTTTTGTTTGTCTCTGCAATATTGCGTGGCAAATTAATTTGTAAACCCTGTAGCTTGTAACTTTAATCCAGTTTCGGTTTTCAAGTTTCCTTAAGTATCGTTCAATCTATCGTAGAATCAACATAGTGGAGAAAAACTGTGGTGAGTGCAAACGCAGTTTTCATCTTTAAGTCTATTTATGCCAGTTCGTCTGCCGGTTCGTTGCCTTGAACACCAAAATGACCAGCGAACACAACGTTACAATGCCGGCTCTTGTCCTAAGTGAGGTCATGTAAGCTTTCACAACTGCTCAAAAACGACGTTTAATTTCTGAACTTTCCGATTTCCCTCTTGATTGCAAAAATTTCAGCTTTGAATATACTACTAGAACACTTAGTCTATACGACTTCTAATGATTCACTTAATAGACGTGCTCCAGTTAGAAAGTCCATCTAGTAATCCAACTAGTAATCGAATAGAAATAAAAAAAATTCATTCATAAATTATTTTGTAGAAAATTTTGTTGTAAATTAACCGCATTAAAAAAAATAAAAATTTATTTAAATGTATTTTATTTAAAATTTTTTATAAAAAATTTCTTTGAAATAGATTTCAAAAATTTATTTTTTATAAAAATTTTTTTAAATAGATTTTAAAAATATTTTTTTATGAATAAAAGCTTTTAAAATATAAGAGTAAAAGTTTTATGTAAATTGTATGCTACTTGGGTTAGGTGCCCTATTGGTCTAGTCGGTAGTGTACTGATCTGCTAGTCTGGGAATTGCGAGTTCGACTTCCGCCAGAGACTTTACACTGCTCTCCGTACTTTTATTTTCTATTCTTCTATTCTCTCCTGTTTTGGTATCACAAAGGCTTCGATATAATGGACTCAATTGAGCTGCACAATAGCTGCCTTTTCTACCTAACCTAATCTAGTTTATACTATGTATATTAAAATAAAATTTTTAATTGACTTAAAATTTTAGTTTTAGTACTTCTTCTTTATAAATCCATGAAATTAAGTTCATTGTTTTACTTTAAACTGCATTTGAACCAAATTAATCTTAAATTAAATCAATTTCTTGACCCCTACCAACCAACAACAAATCAATACAATTCGATGATATTTGATTTTGTTTCTATATGATATTTTGATATTTTTCCATTTGCACTTGATTAAAATACATGAAATAATACTTTGCGGAAATTGATAACGGAACAGCACACAAATACACATTGCACATAGACAATACACATACGATGGCAGGAAAATAAAAACAGACAAACAAGTAGGCTGATAGAATGATGGGAAAACAGATACAATAACACACTTATACTGACAAATTTTATCTGACGCGCATACACCAGACATCAACCTAAAAATTATACAAATGCTTGTAAAGGATGAAAGCCTACCTATAGCTCATCTATGGAACGAGGCATAACAAATAAACAAAAATACATTTATTTTCAATCATATTTGATTTCAAAGCCATAACACACACTGTAACAAATTGTATGTCGTTAACAAAAATGGAAACGGTTTTAGTCAAGTGTTTTGAAATGTTATTGAAAAAATTAAATAAACAATTTTTAATAATTCCTATTTCATTAAGTTAAAATTTTTCAGGTTTTTAGGTTAGCTTGTTGCCTTTTTTATTTGTTTTTTTTATTAAGGAAAACTACATTTTTCATTTTAACTAACGTTACCCTAGTATCTCCCTACCTCAATTTTATTAAGAGTATGAATGTAAAGCATTTGTTTTATTTATTTTTATTTTTTAAATATAAAATTCAGTCCCACATACATACATACATATACACTTGCATACACATATTTCGTTTACCAGTGCTGACAATACAAATGGATTTGCAATGATTTATTATCGTATTAAATTGAATTCAAACAGAAACAAAAATAATTGAAAAAAAATAATAAATGAGACTTGAAATAAAAAACTAAAAAGCAAAAAACAAAAAAATAAAAATAGTAAGAGGAAACCTCTATCAAACAAATGTAAAAAATCAACAACAATAATATGGTTGAAATCAAATAAAATAAAAACTATGAATTCCAACAAAAAAAAAACAAATATAGAAAATTATAAAATAATAAACAAACTGCATAACAAAGTTCGAAAATAACTACAAATAAACTTGATATATGAGTAAGAGAAGAGGAAGGAAACACAGAGAATTAAAACGAAGAAAATAAATTAAAGTTCATAAAAATATATAATAAATCAAACTATAAAAAAGAGTGCATAAAAGGAAGCGGAAGTCAAAGTTAAATAAAGCTTAAAGTAAATACACGATTTGTATTGACATGAACTACACTGTACTGGCATAAAAATAATAGAGCAGAATTAATGAAAATTTCAATAAAATCAATACTTCTAACTATTATACACGTATAAAGGCAGTCTTATAATTTTAAGAAGCCAGATTAATATTTTTTGCTTCATTCGCTTACCGTGTAGCATTCAGGGCAAATGGAAAATTGTTGGCATACGAAAAGGTGTCTTTGGTACTCATTTAAGTAGTTTAAAAATTATTTCGGATGAGAAGAGGGCTGTTTACAGACTTTTGAACTGAGTAAATTTTATGTCTTATATTATACTAAACAAGCCCGCCGCGCGTTGCTACGTCCCTTAATGAATAAAAATGCATTCTGAATTTTAATTGAATACCAAGGTGCAAGAAGCTAAAAATTAGAATTTCTTATGGGCGTGTCACTGCCCACTTTTCTTATCGCGAAACTGTTAAGTCATGTCAGCTTAATATGTATGCCAAGTTTCAGAAAAATCCGTCCAGTGCAAGTACCTCAAAATTATAACTTTTTTATGGGCGTGGCCCTACCCACTTTTCTAATCACGAGTTTATAAATTCATGAAAGCTCAATGTGTGTACAATGTTTCAGAAAAATCGATCTAGTTCAAGTAGCTACAAATGATAACTTATTTTTTATGGGCGTAGCCCCGCCTGATTTTTTCCACCCAGAAACATTCCCTGGAATGTGTACCACTTTCCAAAGCTTGAATCCGATCAGGTTTACGCTTTCGGAGTCTATAGCTAACACACACACATACAGACAGAGTTTCACTCTTATATACATAGATTTTCGAATTTTTTTATTGCACCTCCTAGAATGGTCCAGCCACGCCAATGTCTTATTTTATTAGCTACAAAAGGGGAGCATAATTTGTTTAATCATTCGCTATAAATATATTTTCTTTTCCTTTTTTTTTTCTCCAGTTTAGCCCTCAGTAAGATGAAGGCCTGTTTATGCTCGTAGGTATAAAATAAAATCAATATTTTCTAGATATTTTATAAAATATATTTTCCTTATTATTGAACGTACCACGCCCACTAAATATTCTTTTCTAGCTAATTTTTAGCTCCATTCACCTTATTAAAATACCCAAAACAAATTTTGTAGGCTTTTCATTTTACAGTACTAAGAAATTGCCGTACAAGCTGTTGATTTTGTATGAAAAACAGGTGCCACGCTAACTTCAAACTTTAAGAGAAAATATCAATAGAAACCACTACTCAGGAGTTGGTGCAGTAAATGTAAAAAATGTTAGTATCAGATTATTATTGTATGCCGACGACATGAGTAGTTATTCTGGCAGATGACATCAAAACCAAGGAGAAAATAATTGATAATCTAGAGACATATTATACTTAATAGAAGTTGGAGATAAATTTAAACAAATTGGAAATGGTAATATTTTGAAGTGGTAGAAGATTATTATCGCCAATAAAATTTACAGTGGAATATAAATATCTGTGAGAAAGACACACAATTTTACTTGTATCATCAATTTACGTAAACAACTGCTATTGCTTTAAAACATCACTTTAATTTTTTGACCTCCTTTTCTGATAAATTTCACTTTTCTCATTTTCTCTGACAACATTTTTTATTAAACATTATTGAAACATTTTCACTTTAAAATCCTTTTGTTTTAAGCTTATTACTTTTATGTTCTTGTCCTAAAGGAATATTTATTGGATCATGATCTTTGCCATTTTACTTTATTGCAAGTTTTTTGTATTTGCGTTCACTACATTCGATAACAACACTTTACTTTAACGACATTTTACATTTTGTTTTTAACGTTAACCTTATTTTTTTTACCCTCAACAGTTAAACAAACTCGATTCTTATGCCGAAACGAAAGTACGACAAAAATTAAATGTTAAATAAAATAAAAAACAAAAAATACAAAAAATACAGAAAATAAAATAAACTACAAATGACAAAAACAATGAAAATGCCAAGTGTCAACTTTACAATGCCAACAAAAACGTTAAAACTACATACAACTGCAGCAACAAAAAAGAAAATACATTAACATGCAACATATTCATTCTGTGTCGGTTTTAATATCTGTTTATATGCATAAAACTCTTTAATTCCAAAATTGCTGAAATTTTTTTTTCTTCTTAATATTTTGGTGTTTTTTGTTTGTTTATTTAAATGTTTTTGTTTAAGTCTTGTTGTTCTCGGTATTCTTTAGTTTTGTTGTATATGTCACATATGTAAATACAAATAAAATAAAACGCACACACATATACTTCCAACTTGCATATTTAGCCCTTCAAACACTTTGTACAACTGAAGACACTAAAAAGTAACGTAAGGAAGTTAAAACGAATTTTATATTATGTTTGAATTAAGAAATTGTTTTTATTTGGGAAAAAACTCTTCCAAGCGCGACATTCGACATATTCGTTGTTTACAATTATTAAAAGCCATTAGCAGTTTAATTATACAGTGTAACCTCCCTAATCCGGACAGATATAGTTCGACCCCTCGTCAGGATTACTGTATTGTCCGGACTACAGAAAAAAAAAATTATAGGCGTTAAACCTAGGTATGTTTAGTTTTTATTATTACAAAATTTGTTTAAATATGTAAAAAGAAATAAAGTTCATACAATTAAAAAATTCATGTACAAAGAAAAAATATCTACAGAATTGCAAATTAGGCTAGTTAATATTTATTGAAATACGAACTAATTTTTCTTTAAATATAATTTTTATTATGCAGTTTTTCTGCTTTGTTTTTAAATTCCTTTAAAAATATTTCCTTATCAGTCGCATTTGTTGGCTGGGCCCATAAAATTGCTGTTGCAAAAAGATCAATAGCTTCTTTATTTGACAGATTATCATGGACTTCCTGAATTTCCCTGGTCTTGGTTTTCCTCAATATTTAAAATAACGTACAAGAAAAAACAAACACAAAACAAAGTTATGTTTGGATTACCGAGCTAAAATTTTCAAACTGTTCGAAACATTTAATTTTCCGTAGTACTGGCTAGTCCCGATTAGCGTGTGTTCGGACTACAGAGGTTGTACTGTACTTAATCATTTTTCTCACTGCTGAAAAGATTAGCAGTAGGCAAGGTAGATATAACAAGTAATAGTGCTATATTCGGCCGTGCCGAATCTTATATACGCTTCACAACGTGTAGTCATGCAATAAAAATTGTTTGTATCACCATTCATCTCATATAAAATACGTACATACATTTAAAAAAATACATATAAAAAAACATACCATTTTAAAATTATAAATTATAAAATTACAAAAAAAAATAAAAAAAATATTTTAAAAACCAAAAAAAAAACAATAAAAAAAATTATAAAAATTGTTTCAAAAAATTAAAAAAAAATATGTTAAAAAAAAATAATAAAAATATAAATAATATATAAAATATGAAACTCTGTGTGTGTGTGTGTGTGTGTGTGTGTGTGTGTGTTAGCTATAGACTCCGAAACTGTAAAACCGATCGGGCTGAAACTTTGGTAAGTTGTTGTACACATACCAGGGAGTGTTTATGGGTGAAAAAAAGTGGGCGGAGCCACGCCCATAAAAAATTAGTTATCAGTTTTAGCTACTTGCACTTGACCGATTTTTCTGAAACTTTGCACACATATCGAGCTGTCATAACTAAATAATTTCGTGATAAGAAAAGTGGGCGGGGCCACGCCCCTAAAAAAGTTTTAATTTTGGGGTACTTGCACTGGACCGATTATTCTGAAACTTTGCACACGTATTGGACTTTTATGACTTTACAATTTCATGGTTAGAAAAGTGGGCAGGGCCACGCCCATTAAAACAATTATAATTTTGAGGTACTTGCACTGGTCCGATTCTTCTGAAACTTTGCACACATATTGAGCTGTTATGACTTTAGAATTTCGTGATTAGAAAGGTGGGCAATGCCACGCCCATAAAAAAATTATAATTTTTAGGTTTTTGCACTTGATATTCAATTAAAATTCAGAATGCATTTCGATTCAGTAAGGGGCGTAGCAACGTGCGCCGGGTTTGGCTAGTAATATATAAAATAAAAAAATAAAATAAAAAAAAAATTTTTGGCCCAGCTGGGACTCGATGCCACGTTTACTCTAACCAGTATATATGTATGTTGTTGTTGTAATTGTTAAAAAAACAAGGTGGTCGTGGTTTTTTTCTCATATCTCAGAAAGTTATAGGGCGATTGTGCTGAATTTCAATAGTGATTCATTCCCAGATATTTCCAAGAGATTGATACCATACACAGATCTGAGGAACATATTGTCGCTTTCTAAAAGTTGATTTCAACCAACACACGGACAGACGGGCAGACGGACAGACAGTCAGGGCTTAATCGACTCCTCTATTCATAAGCTTTCAGAAACTATATACTTTATGGGTCGGAAATTAAAATTGTAGAAATTACAAACGGAATGACAAAGCTTGTGCACACAGGTGAAGGGTATAAAAAGAATCGCTCTTTATGGTTGTTCTCATGAATGCAATGATGCATTTCAGTGTGAATTTACAATTCTTTCTAAGGGCAAGCTTTAAATTTTTGACAATATTTCAGATCGTAATGTAATACGGTTGTTGTTGATACTAATTGGGAAATAAAATAGGTTGTCAAAAAATTAAGGGTTGCGTTAAGAATGAATTGTAATTTTACACTGCAATGAAACATTGCGTTTATAAAAACACCACATATTAGCTTATTACCTCTTCTTCCTGCTAAAATGGCAAGACATTCTTTGTTAGACTTTCGTATACAAGTATACATTTACATAACCCAAGATATGGTGTGGTTAAGCATCTTAAAGGGGATAGAAAATAGTGACTATTCTATAACTACTAATTGAAAATAAGCTCTCATTAAATGCCAGAGAGTAAAAAGAGGATTCCTACATTTGTGAATGTAGATATACATGTAAACTTTTTGTCTATGTGTATGTGTTGATAATATTATTTTAATTTCACGCCAGACACGTTTTAATATAAATATTGCATAAAAACAATAAAAACAGCGACAGAAACTTGTAAAAAACAACTACAACAATGCGATATAATAATATAATGCCATATGAAAGCCACATATACATAAAAGGATATTATAAAAAACAAGGCTTAACACATACAAACAAGCTTTCAATACACTTACACACAGCCATACTAGGAAATTATGTTTTTTTTTATTTGCCACGTAAATAAGTGTAAATAAGTAAATAAGTATGTGGTGTAGATCTAGGAAGAACATAAAAATCACTACTGTCGCATAGATCCTATAGAATTAAGTTAAAACTTTGTTTAAACAATTTAAAGGTTAGAATGCAGATTTTACTCTACTAAGAGACTAAAAACTTAAAACTCTAAATACTGCCTTATTCATAAAAATTTAAAAATTGGTTATAAGGGGTTTATGAAATTGATTGTCTATGGAAATTTGATTAATAAATCTCTTAAAAAACTGTTTTAAGTTTTATAAATTACACCGTTAATATTTTATTATAAAAGTATGTCTATAGTGTTCACTATAAACTTTTTTTAAATTTTGTACGAATTTTTCTTTTCTATAAACATTAGGTGTACGGAGTTACTAGTATAAGACTCTCTTAACATAACTTTTGCTTTTAAATATTGTATGATTTACACAATTTTAGCGCCAACTAATCTTTTGCATTAACTAAAGAAACTCGCCCTCGTAAAATATTATGTCACATATAAATGTGACACATAAAATAACAAAAAATACTTAAATGATACACTTAACTTCGGATCCGTATATGTTCCAAATTGTAGTGGAAAATTTAAAGTATAAAAAAAATGCTTCAAATAAGCTCAAGCAAAATGTTGACTAAAAAATTTTCCATAAATATGTGACATGAATTTCAGCATATACTGGCATGTCAGATAGATGTGACATTGAATGGCCATCGTTGTAATTATACTGACAGTATAAGAGTTTAGTAAAAGTTAATAAATCACAACTTTTACATTCTCTTAGTATTATTTACGATATTAAAAATTATCCGATAAGTTAATAAAGAGGTTATTCAAAAATTTAAAATCTAAAAATGTAAGCTTGTATAAGAATTAAGCGTGTAAAATTTCATTAGTTTACTGTTCATAATTTTTTTTTTTTTTTCTTTTATACATCTACCCGGGAATACATTTTATCTCTAAACTTGTGGTAATCTTATACTAGTATGTATTGGGTGTCCCAAAATTAACATCTGGTTTGAGCTGCTGTCAAATTTGTTTTTTTTTTTCAAGGTTGCCAACACATTACTGCGGAATTGGCAACGTATTCAAATTAGTTTACTATTCATACATTTTCTTAATATAACTTTAAATAGCATCCGGGAATACATTTAATTTCTAAAGTAGTTTAAGTCTTATATGTATTGGCTGTCCCAAAATTAACAGCCTGTGTAAACTGCTGTCGATTTGTTTTTTAAGGTTGCCAACACTTTATTACTTATTACTTTATTATTAGAAATTGCGACAAATGCAAAACTTGCGTTAATTTTGGGGCGACCTTCAAATCTTTTGTTAATTTTTTTGTTAAAATGAAATCATTTTAAACAAAATTTTAAAAAGCTAGAAGTAGAGACTGGCTTCTAGCTGTGTAAAAAACTTCTTAAACTTGAAAAAAAAAAGGTTTTCTAAAATACATAAAAAAAATTAAAAAAATAATGATTAGTATTAGTTTGAATTTTAACAAAAATTTTTAGAAATTAAAAAATTTAAAAGTCTTATACTAGTATAAGAATATTTTCTAACATAAAAGCAATAGCACATAAATCAAAAGAGGACTAAAATAAATAAAAATTAATTAAAAATGTTTCCCAGCGAAGACTGTTCAGTAATGCAATCATTTAAGGGTCGCCGGTATGATTTATAGCATTAAGCCGGACAATAGTCTGCTAATTAAGTTATAATATAATTTGAAATTATATTTTAATTTAAAAAAAAATAATTAATTCGGAAACAAAACTTTATTTGTTGAAATTGAAACATAAATTGTATGTAAAGAATCCTTTTAGCATCCTTACAAAAATACACACACACACACACGTGCAAAATGTTTAAGAATTCATACCCTTAATTGCTGCACCCTATAGCGCTACAATAACTAACCCAAAACAGACACACATAAATATACAGAAAAAAAACAGTGTGTATTAACAACACTGTGAAAGGATTTAATTGAAATGTGTAAATAAGCTTGGGCAATATTTTTGTTGGTCTTTTAGTTTCAAACATAAATATTTTATTTTTTACGAGTGTTTTTTTTTCTTTTACTTTGTGGGGATTTGAGTTATATTTATTATACATAAACAAAACAATGTTCAAACAAATAATGGTCTTAAATTTGAAATATTTTATTTAAATATTTTTTTAAAACAAAAAATAACAAATATTCGTTTAAATTTATATAAAAAAATGTTAACATATAAATTAAAATCTCTATAATATTTATTTTGTTTTTAGGTGATAAAACTCCACCCGGCTTTCCTGTAATTACACAGGGTCCTAGTACACGAGTCATTGAAGTTGGCCACACTGCCACTATGCAGTGTAAAGCGATTGGTAATCCTACACCAAATATATATTGGATTAAGAATCAAACAAAAGTTGACATGAGTAATCCACGGTATTCGATTAAAGATGGTAAGTGTTAAAAGACATTTATTTTTTTTTGTTTTTAATTTTTTTTTTTCAAGATTTTGAATTTTAAATTGTTGTTTTTGGAATTAGAAGAGAAAATTATAAGAAGGGGATTATTCTATTGAAAGGCATGTAAAACAAATATTTTATACGTGCGTTTAGTAGTGTTTAATATTGCATAAAATGTCTGTTAATAAAAATTTTAAAAAGTTGTCCCTTATGGGTTTTAGTATTAAATGTTAAATTAATAAAGCATACTTTTAGGTCTTGCTTAGATATAATACAAGAAAAATTTTTACACTTTTTTTGGATAATAAAGAAAAAACTCCTTGATAATTTTTAATTCAAACTTCAATATTTTGTTAACATTAATGCATACAAGAATACTTTTTAAATCATTTTAAACAAAATTCGCTAATGGAGTTCAAATAAACAAGGACAAACTAAATTTAATTGTAAAACCCTGAAAATCATTTAAAATATAACATTTTAAAAATTTTGCTCAGTCCTCCAGTAAATTTTGTAAATTTATATTTTAAACAAAGACGGCCTATAACACGATTGTGTAAATTAAAATCACACACATTTGTATGCTCTTTTGTTTTGTCCTCCATCAGATAGCGGCGATTGCACATGTCCAAGGCTGTATGCATTTTTTCCTTAATATATCCTTTACCTGTGCTGCCGTTTGTAATTTCTAGCAAACTCATTTCTGACCCCATAAACCATTTATTTTCTAAAATCTTTTGACTCGTCGTTTAAGCAATATCATTATGTCCGTCTGTCCGTGCAAGTTATTGCAGCCTCTGCATATAGTACAGATCTGTATGTGGTTTCTATCTTTTGAAAATATCCGGGAATTATTCGCTTTTAGAATCCAGCACAAATGTGCGATAACTTTCTGCAAATATAAATGTTTGTCTCTGTTTTCTCCATATTTTTTAATGAAAATCGTTATTTTTGACCCCTTAGATAATTTTTAAAGACGCTGCTGTACTAGGTTAGGTTTAGGTTCGCTACCTCTAGGGCTATTCATGAGAAATTTTGGACAATCGGTAACAAATCGGCAAAGTTATAGACACAATTATTTGGGAAAATTAAAATATTTTTTTAATAGGTCATGTTACAAAAGCTTCTGGTTAATTGTCTGACACACGCTAAAGACATTAAAATACAAGTTTTTGTTTCGAAATTTATTGCTAAGAAAAACAAACAAATCGGTTTGAAACTTTGAAGATATGATCACTAAAATACAAACGCTGCAGTGTTTTTACTAAAATTTACAAACAAAAATCGAGTTTTTTTAAATATTTGGATAAAAGAAGAGCGATACGGGTATCAAAAGTGGGTGTCTGAATACAATTCACTATAAAATGGATTTTAAATCCATGATAGCCGGCACAACAAAATGGCGTACAATAAATTTATATATGGGCCAAATGTAGCCACTTTTTGTTGGAATGTTGGCATCAAACTAAAGGATTTGACACGTAGAATATTGAAAAAGTTACAGTCCAAATGGCACCCTCAACAAAATGGTGTATATAAAATATACATCAGAAATGGGAGTATCAAATGAAAAGGCTGTCAAAAAGCAAAATTAAAAATGGCGTCGGAAATAATAAAGTAAAATGACGTAGAACATTTAATCAGAAATCTGACTAAGCTGCAATGTAGTCACTCTACATTTGTACATACATGATGGTGAGGGTACTATCAGATTCGCCACAGCCGAATATAGCATTCTTATATGTTTCAGTTACGCCACTTTCGTTCCATTGCAATTTTATTTAACTTACTGATAACATTAGATACATTAAAATTTTTGTGCATCCCTGATTTATGTAACACAACAAATAGACAACTTGAGTTTTGTTATTGATTTTTGTATTCTACTGTTGCTCTCCTATTCACCAACTTTTTAACTAATGAAGCATACCTTTAGGTGATTTATATAATTTCTTAAAAATTCCTTACTTTAAAGTTTAACCAGTGGATTAATTTCTTGTTCAAAATTTTTCAAATTTTGAATGAATTTTTCTTTAAAACTAAATCCCTGTACATTTACTTACATCCCCAAATTTTTGATGATCTATTATAAAATTTGTCAAATAAACTTTCTGTGTGTGTTTAAAAAACCTTTTTAAAAAAAACAACTACAAGATTTCTTAATTTTTCAAATTTTACTAGAGACAAACAAAACGAAAATACAAAACTAACAACATAATAACAAACTTTATCGTCCACAAAAAATATAACAAGTCCTTAGCTTAACTGACATTCTTCTTAAATAAGCCACCATTTACAAGCACTTTTAGCAACTTTATTTCTAGTAAATATTTCCAAAAATCTAAAGTACAAGAGCAAAAAAATTGTTTGTCCATAAAATCAAATGATTAAAGACTCTCTAAAAAATTTTATATATTAAGGGGCAGAAACAAAAAGTTTTGTTCAAGCTGGATAAAAAATTTATATAAAAAAAAGTAGAAAGATTTAAAGGTACAAACACACTATCAGTTTAGAAGACATTATTTTAAATAAAGATTAAAATATATAAACAGCAACTATAAAAATAAAATTTAGTAAAAGAAAAGAAACTAAAACTATTGTGTCCAACTGCAGACTCTAAGAGGAAGTAGAGATAGTGAAATAAATGGTGTCCACACAACAGTGCCGGATTTAAATTTCTTAAATCACTTGGTCTGTATGCTGCAAGTGTAAACAAAAAGAGTGTATAACTTGTACTTACAAAATTGTTTAACAAATTTAAATACGACGCTCTTGTTGAGACACCCGATACAAAGAGAGTATAAATAAAAGCAAACAAGTTTTTCTTTAGAAAGGTTAAAAGGTATTTAAAGTAAAAGCAGTTAAAATTGTAAGAAGAAATTAGCAGAAATGTCAGGCAAAGTTTGTTTATTCAAAATGCTAAATTTTTAAACAAAATCCTTTAAATATTTTTTATTGTTATTATACCCTTCCTCTGTGATGCCAAGGGCATACAAGGCTTTGTCAAACCGTTTGAAATTTCTACGATATATTTTTCTGATCCCATCAAATAAATATTTTTTTTTTAAAGCTTATGACTAGGAGGGGCGATTTAAAGTATATATTTATCCGTCTTTTCGTGTGTTGGTTAAAATTAGTTTTTAGAGGTCCCACATGTTGCACTGACCTTTATGTGGTATCTATATCCAGTAATGAATCGCTACTAAAATCCAATACAATCGCCCCATTACTTTCTGAGATATGAGCATTTAAACACGACTTCTTCTCTATTCTTCCACATTTTTTTTCCCATTAAAATCAAAATTTTTCACCCTAGGATTATTTTTAGACATAGCTGCTACTATTTGTCGCTCTATTTGTCACTAATCGATACAGATAAGTATATACAAAAATTATGTTTTAAATAATTTTAAATATTTTTGTAAATCTGTCAAGTTACTACAGCTCCAAATTAATTTATAAACACTCTAAAGACACCAAAATGCAAACTCTCTAAGATTATTGCTGAGAAAAGCTTACAAATCGGCTTAAAACTAACTGAGATATAAGCACTGAAATATAAAAGTTTCAGTGTTTTTTTTTTCAGCTTCTGAGCAACAGAGAGGATCGATATGGGTGTTAAAGGCCAGGGTTTGTTTGGCAAAATATAATATAATTTAAAAAAAATTTTAGTCCTTAATGGCCGCCACTACAAAATGGCGTAAAATAAATTAATATATGGATTCAAACCAGTAGTTAAAAACTAGCCCCCTTAAACCGCTTTAATAATGTTAGCGAATGGAAGGGCTTTAGCAGTGGAAGACAGGAGACTATAAAAAGGCACAACCGAATGTAGCATTTTAACTTGTTTTGATGATTAAAAATGCATCTGCCTTAAAGAATTATATTCGCAAATAGCGAGGTAAAAAATAAAATGTATTTAGTTTTTCCAGTTTAAGTCCTGATTAAATCATCTCTGAAACTTACATCACATATGAGATTAAACCTTTCTGGAGGTTTAATGCTTAATCTGTCTAGCGCTTATTATAACTTTCTATTGAACCAGGGGCAGATTGATAATAACACTGCCTTCAACTATATCACCTTTTATTGCTGATCTCTCCTAACTTATTTGAATTGGCATTGGAACTTGCCATTTCGATGCCACTGAAACACTTGGCTTATAAAAAGTACATTTTTCTCTTGAGATAAATATTTTACGAATAGAATGTATTCATTTCTGATCTTTTAAATAAATGTTTTTTTATACCCTTCACACAGTGAAAAAGGGTATATATATAGGTTTGTCATTCCGAGTGAAATTTCTACAATTTTCATTTCCGATCCCATAAAGTATATATTTTCTGAAAGCTTATGAATAGGGGAGTCGATTAAGCTCTGTCAGTCTGTCCGTGTGTATGTTGAAATCAACTTTTTGAAGCCCCCCGACATCGCTTGGACCCGGGTGAGGTATTAAAACATCAGAAATATTCGGGAGTAGATCGGTATTGAAAATTAGAAACATCGGTATATAAACAACTGAGATATGAGCAAAAACCCACGACCACCTCGATTTTTTTTCACAAAAACAACAACATTACAACAACAATATACATACATACATACAAACGTGTATATTGGTTAGAGTAAACGTGGCATCAAATACCAGCTGAGCCAAAAAAGTTTTTTTTTATTTCTTTATAGTTTTTTTTTAATTTTTTTTTTTTATTTTTTAATTAATATATATTATTTATATTTTTATTATTATTTTTTTTTTGTTTAATATTTATTATATATATTTTAATTAATTTTTTTTTTAATTTTTTTTTTTAATTTTTTTTAATTATTTAAAAATTTTTTTTTTTTATTTTTTTTTTTTAACATACATACGTAAATTTATAATTTTACAATGGGATGTTGTTATATATGTATGTTTTTTTAAATGTATGTACGTATTTTATATGACATGAATGGTGATACAAACTACTGTTATTGCATGACTACACTTTGTGAAGGGTATATAAGATTCGGCACGGCCGAATATAGCGCTCTTACTTGTTTTTTTACTAAAAGTGTTCAAATTGCAATATCCTTTTATTGTAATGTTTTTAACTATATTTTGAGAAAGCAGAAACAACAACAACAACAACAACAACAAAATCAATAAACATTACTCATGCTTATTTGGGCTTTAATAATTTTTGATAGAAATTTTTCTTATAAAAGCTAAAAAAAAACAGCCGTTAAACAATTAACTCTTTAAAAGTTTTAGAGCTTTTCCTTTAGAAGGTCAATTAAACAAATATGCGCTCTAAAATTATATATAATAAACAAGCTTAGAAAGTTTAAAATCAGCTTATTTTACGTCCAGCAAATATTATTAAATTTTTAAAACATTTAACTTAAATACACAAAATCAATTTCTTATATAAATTCATGGGGTTTTTTGTTGAGCCAATTAATTTCAAAAACATGTTGTTCACTTCCTGCTGCTCTTCCAAGCCTTTGAAACCTTTAATTAAAAAAAACACACACCCACGTGCAAATAAGAATTTAACCCTCAAACAAAAGCGTAGCAATATCATTGAAAAAAGAGGAAGAAAAAATTAGCCAGAGAAACTTTAAAGTTGGATATTAATTACTTTAACCTCTGAAAAGTATGCTACATAATATTTCTTTTATTATAATAATATTCATAGTCTTCTTCTTTTTGTGTGTTTTGCTGCAAAATAATATTTTCACAAACAGCTAATTGAATAAAGGCAACCAGAAAAAATAAAACTTAAAAAGTTCTCGAGCAAGAGAAACAAGGAAAAAATCTGAAAAAGAAACTTTTGGTTTGTGAGTGTGTCTGTGCAGTCTGCAGAAACCCCTTAACATGACAGGAATTTTAAATGAACATGTTTTTTTTTTCTGAGCGATTTTCTGTTGTTATTCTTTGCTCTTGCTTGGTCGGGGATGCCAATAATACAGTCAACTAAGTAAAACATAATTTTCATATTTTGCCAGGAATGTTAATATTATATCAAAAGCTTTACTTTTGTTTTTTCTCAAATAGCTGAGTAGTGGTTCAGAGTTTGAAAGATTTCTTAAACAGCCACGTCTTGCCGTAGCCTGTTTTGTTTTCCTTTTAAATTCCTTTACATTCAGATGTTGCTGTTGTATTTAATTCTATGCATAATTCATAAATTAAAGCTTATTTCCGTAACGGCGTTAACTCTGCTCGCAATGCCATAAAACTACGGTTTGTTACAACCGTTTGTTATACATCCGCTTCCGTTAGAGACTGATTTTTCCGCTGCTGTTGGTGATACTATATTTAGCTTTTGTTGCCTTACATCCCTTTGGATTTGCAAACTTTACGAAACGAGTAAACTAAAAAAAACATGCTGAAAAGCTTAAAGACAAACAAGAAAATATTTTCACGACTCGTTTAAGACATTACCTGGCCTGCATATTAATTGCCACCATCATCTTAGCTTTAGCAAAGAAATATTATAATAACTGCATTGTAGTGTAAGTACAATATAGCAAATGTGCTTTGTAACCAACGTATATTAACAATATTTGTTTCGTTTACAGATTTTCAAACTCAAACGGTTTTATTACATTAAAATGAAACCAACAAAATGCCAAATGGTAGGGAAAAAAATTGTTTATTGACAAACTCAGCTCCCCCTAGACAAAAGTGAGATCATAAGAAATATTTGTACTCACGTACTTACGGATATGGATTAGGTTAAGAAGCCTAAAATATTTTTAGAATTTTTATATCTTAAATCTTGCAAGTTTACTGCAAGAATTCAATATGAGTTTTATGAACTAGTGAAAAAAAAACTCAATAATGAAGCAATAAAAACATGGAGCAATAAAATGAGTTTATGAAAAATATTCACGCCTTAGAGCAGAGATTACTTAACGCATACTTTTGTCATTTACGCTAGTGTGTAAAGCATAGGAACAAACTGTTTTCAATTTTGTTGTTTTGCTACAGTATACATTTGTCAACCTAACGTCGGCTGTATTTTGTTTAACCGCTCCATAAGTGAAAGAAAAACAAAAGTTTTAAAGAAGAAATATATTTACAGAATGTCATAGAATATTTATTTTAAATTATTTACTTTAAAGGTTTGCTTATTTTCGTTTAAATAAAATGGGATTCTTTTGTATTGCAAATAATAAGACTTGTAATTACATTAAAAAGGTAAAGACTTAGTTAATTTTTAATACAGTAAATCATAGTGTACTTTATTTATTATATAAATTTTTGTGTACACCTTTATTATTAAACTCAAATTATTATACACGCAACGAACTCTATTGTTATACTCATTCGTTGTTAGTTGTGCCGTTCGATTATTTGTAGTAATAGCGCCATCTAACTGTGTTAATCAATAAGTTAGTCAATAAATGAAGTGGTGCGATTCTTTATTGAACATCATAACCAGTGCTTGTACTAGCAGCAATTTTTTAAGAGGAACAATGTTATGAAATTACTTGTGTTTAAGCGACTGATTTTTGATCATGATGAGGCAGCTGAAGTCATGTATTTAGCTTTTCGAGAAATCTATTCAAAATGTTGGATTGTGTTTTGAATTCATTGCTTTTGATAAGTACAATTAGAAATAATAATTTTCCAAACTTCGAAGAATTTTGAGTGGAGAAAATGCACCTAATATGTTAAAAATTAGAAGAGTGGTCAAATATTTTGAAGAGACTAAGTCGAATATGGGCAGTAAGATTCCTGTGCGTCAAAGTACCAGACGGTCTCTTAAAAACATTTCCGTTGTAAAGGAGAGTTTCGTCAATAACTTGCAAAACATAAATTCGAGGCACTACGCAGCAAATTTTGTGAAGAGACCTCTACTTACATGCTTACAAAATTAAGCTTTCTCAGGAGCTTAAACCACCAGACCATGGAAAGCGCCAGCAAATTCTTCAACGGAGCAAAGTCAGTGCGATTGCAATTTTTTGAAAAAAATTATCTAATTTTAATCAGAATTTTTCGTGACCAGACAAAATTAATGGAAAGCGCCAGAAAATTCTTCAATGTTTAGGGAGCAAAGTCAGGACGATTGCAATTTTCTGAAAAAAATCATCTTCTGCGAGAAGGCTTTTCTATATCAGAATGGCTGCGTGACCAGACAAAATTATCGAATTCGGAAAAATCCTTATGCAATACATACATACAATACATGAGAAATAAATTCATCTATATCGATCAAATGTTTGAAGTGATTTATGATCAGCAGAGTAGTGGGAGCCACTTGAGGAATATTTAATTCCACACTTAATCGAAACATGTCTTCTTTACAGCTCATTAAAAAAATCACAACAACAAAACACGTATTTATTTTAAAATAAAAAAGTAAATTTTTACTGAGACATCCTTTAGCGCCGTGATTATGTCAAGTTTTAGAAAAGTTAAACATTTAAAAGTTGTTTGAAGGACCTTAAACATGTATTAGAAATCGTTTCCCTTGTATGCTCTGTTGATTTCTCCCGGGATAAAATTTGTTTACCCTTGATTTTCTTGCTTCTCGGGATGTTACTAATACAGGTGGATGCATGTAGGCAAACAATTGGAAAAAAACTCAGCTCAAGTCTAGCCACAGTATTATGTTGCATCACTGGAATCAGTAAGTCTCTTTGACTTGTTCGATAATGATTATACATGAGGCCTCTTTGGATGTCACTAACAGATACCGCAAGTTCAATGGCTGATGATCGTGTTGGTTACAGACCTCAGTTAATCATTAGTAGCGAGTGCGGTAGACTTTTAACAGAATTGCCCTTTTGATTGTACAGCGGATGATAGTCTTCTTTAAATCCCTCAGCAAACTAGATGCGATTCTTTCGCTGAATAATTAATTTTTTCTTCGAACAAGTCACTCGAGTCAGCATTTGGGTGTTAGCTACTCAATCCAGCGGTACTAGTAGCACTCTTCTTCATATTAAGAGAAAAGAAAAATCTGATGAAAGCATGACATCTAACATATTTTGTTTTCCAGGATTTTACTTAGCCCCGTTTCAAATGTTGCCTCGAAATAAGACTTTAAAGATGATAGTTATTCGTATTTAACACAAAATTAGCTCGAAAATAGGTTTCATAAATCTGTTTCTTAAAGAATTACGATTAGATTTTCGCCTCTAAGAAAATACTAGCTCTAGTATTTCTTTTTAAATCGCTATTTCTTTATAAATAAATTTCAATAATTTAAGGTGTAAAATACTTAAATATCTTTTCAAATTTGCCTTCCAATTCAACTCACACTCAAAACAAAACTGTTTAATGCATACCTCTAGGCGAATTTAATGTGTATGTAGTAATCTGGGGACTATATTGTGTTATTTTATAATTCAATTATCAATTTTGTACGCTTCCTCTGCCCTACGTTGTTCTAATGAAATTAATAGTTAAATAAGAAATTCCCTGAAAAAATTAAAAATAATGATTTTAACATCACAAAGAGTAAATAGTTTAAATTTAAAATTAAATAGAATTTGTGCAATTGAAGGTTTTGACAGTTTTTTTTAATGAGCAGCGAATAGAAAGAATATAGAGAAAACCAAAAGGGAAAAATTTCTAACAATAAGTAAAGGCAACTGACAGATAACTAATTGTGGTATAACTGGAAAAATAATATAAAAAAATCGATAAAAACTTTATAAAAAATTTAAAAAAACTCATTTTCTGTTCTAAAAGTTAATATTGGATTACCCGAAAGAAAACCGTCGTCTAGGCAAAAGAAATGAAATAAATTAAATCAATCACAGTTTTGAAATTCTAATCTTAACATTTGATTGGATAAGCCATAACAAAAATTTCTGATATTGTCTCAATGACTGTAATATTAAAGTGATACACAAATACTTGCATAACTTTAGATGATAGCTGCAACTTGTTTCAACCTGGAAAGCTTATAGCTCTGTGTATGTAGGTTTCGTTTTATTTTAAAAAAAAAAAAAAGTTTTATTAAACCAAATACGAATTCAATACCTTTTGTTTACGAAATAAAACTCACAGTTTCCTTTTCCTGCCTTAAAGTAGGCAATACATACTGAAAAACTGGAATGGATGTGATATATAGAAATAAGTGTTTTGCAGTTAATTAAGCAATTTTTATTATTTTAATTTTTGATTTATGTTACAAATTCAACTATATCTTTACATTTTTTTTATTTGTAAAATCGTTGCTTTCTTTTCAGCTTTATATTAATTTTTTAATACTTATTTAGCAACAGACAGATGGGCAGCTGTATTTCTTTTATTTTCTAATTTTCTAATTGACTTCGTAAATTAGTGTTTTTATATTCCTGGTTTTTACTTTTCATTTTTTTACATTAAACTAATAATTTCCCCAGAGTCATAACTCATTGTAGGCCACTTTAGCCCTTTGAAGATTTTATCCGAATTACTGTAAAGGGTGTCTCAGTACAGAGTACAATTTTTAATTTTAAAATGAAATTACGTATTTTTTTAAAGCTAAAAGTAAGTTATTTATTTAATTGTAAATGTGATGAAGGAATAATATATCCATCCATATCCCCAATGGCTCTTTTGACAGGATCGTAAATTTTAAATGAATGTTTCAATGGCTTTTTCACAGACATCTGTATCTCATAAATTGCGTGTTGGCTCATAGATTTGACCCACGAATTGTTTCGGGCTATTTCTTTACAAAATCTCGAAGAAAAAAATTTCGCGGCGTTAAATCGTTGACCTTAATGGTTAGTTCATCAGAATTTCTTGAAGTATTTTGTTTTGAAAATGTATTGTTTCGTGCATGGGCTGGCACGTAGTGCCGTCTTGCTGAAATCACATATCGTGCAGGTCCATGCCATCCAGCTAAGGCTACAAGGACTCTGCCGTCATATTCCTGTAACTAGTGCCTTACACAGTCAGTGAAATTTCAGTTCCATCTTTAAAAAAATATTTTTATTTGGATGCATGAGTTTCTGAGTCGTAAATTCAAAAATTTTGTGAATTCACGATGGAAGTGCGCCTCATGGTAGAATACGACGCGGTCTGGCAGGTAATGCCGTCTTGCTGAAATCACATAGTGCTTGGTAAAATTTAAAGTTGTTGAAAAATATTGCCGAATTGATGTTTTGGGATTCTCGACGACACTCTTGTTACACTCTTGGCCTGTACCTTTTTGGCTAGATTCTTCCAATATTTTGACCTCTCTTCGAATGGTTGAAAAGTGTACTTAACACTTTCTCGACGAAAAATTCTTAAAGCCTTGCCATTGGTCTTAGCATAACTTTCCATATGTAATCAGCTTTCACGTTGGTCTTTTGTGAAGAGCTATATTTTTATACCCTTCACACAGTGAAAAAGGGTATATATAGGTTTGTCATTCCGTGTAAAATTTCTACAATTTTCATTTCCGACCCCATAAAGTATATATTTTCTGAAAGCTTATGAATAGGGGAGTCGATTAAGCTCTGTCAGTCTGTCCGTCTGTCTGTGTGTATGTTGAAATCAACTTTTTGAAGCCCCCCGACATCGCTTGGACCCGGGTGAGGTATTAAAATATTAGAAATATTCGGGAGTAGATCGCTATTGAAAATCAGAAACATCGGTTCATAAAAAACTGAGATATGAGCAAAAACCCACGACCACCTCGATTTTTTTTTTTCACAAAAACAACACTACAACAACAACATACATACATATAAACTTGTATATTGGTTAAAGTAAACGTGGGATCGAATCCCAGCTGAGCCAAAAAAATTTTTTTTTTTATTTTTTTTTTATTTTTTATTTAATATATTATTTATATTTTTATTTTATTTTTTTTAATTTTTTTTTTTTGTTTAATATTTATTATTTATATATTAATTATTTTTTTTTTAAATTTTTTTTTTTTATTTTTTTTTTAAATATTTTTTTTTTATTATTTTTTTTTTCTTTTTTTAACATACATACGTTAATTTTTAATTTTACAATGGGATGTTTTTATATATGTGTGTTTTTTATATGTATGTATACATTAAGGTATGAGATAAATGGTGATACAAGCAACTGTTATTGCATGACTACACGTTGTGAAGGGTATATAAGATTCGGCATGGCCGAATATAGCACTCTTACTTGTTGATAATGGGAATAGGCACATGTGGCAGCTTTCGAAATCACATTTATTTTAAAAAATGCATTCTTACTGATACACCCTTTAGCAAGATTTTCGCCGTTTAACTCTTTTAATATAAAAATTGGCTTAAACACAAATAAACTACCTTTTAGAATATTTTTTTTTCCTTTGGAAACTTGCTGCTCGCTGCTGACATCTAAATCCCTCGTTGTTCATAGACGTTATTAACTTTTCCCTTTCAAGCCCTTTTTATTGTTTTTTTTTACCTACTTTTCGTAAGTGCAAAACGAAACTGAATACATGCAAACAGTTTCTTTTTTTTGTAGGGAAATGATACCATTTATTTCTTTTTGAAAAATAAGTAACTGTAAAAATAAACATCAATACCCTTTGGTAATTTTGTATATAAATAATTTATTAACGAATTTGTTCACCAGCCAAAAAAAAAAAAAAAAAGGGAATAAAACGTACTTTATGTTTCTTGTTGCAAAAGGGATACCATTTCTTTTTTCAAGAACAAGTCACTTACTTAACCTTTAACTAGGGAAAAATAAAAATTCCTATTATCCTAAAAACAAAGTGTTCAAAAGGAAATTAAAGTATCTGATAGAGAGTAAGCAATTATCGTTACAAGAATGTTATAATATTTTCATTTTTATGGCGTTTTTTTTTTGTTGCAAAATTTATTAGTATTTAAAAAAAAACTACTATTTTTAAGTAAGCCTAAAGGTAGACTATAGAAAAAATAAACGTTAAGCTAGAAAAACGCATAAAAAACCTTAAAGGTTTAATGAAGATATAAAAAGTGAAAGCGAAATGGACTGATTTATCAGTGCGATTAAATATTTAGTGTATATAAAGCTCCCTTTTTTATAGGTATTTATCACAGTGCAGGCTATAAAGCCTTAATGTATACTTTAGTTTTTTTTTTTTGGTAATTTTAACAAGACGGCTAGGTATTGGTTTCGATATATAAAAGGAATATTATTAGAGGTGATATAATTTTATACCGTACTTAACTGAAAGAATTATGGCAACTTTGAGGAATTTTTCACTTTAAAGCTAGAAGCCAGAAAAAAGTTAGAGATTGTATTTATGCGACATAAATCGGTAAATTTGCATAAAGATACACAGGCAGGTAACAGTGAGTGCTTTTTATTTAATTCTACTTGATTGTTCACTTTATATTATTAAGATTGTTTTTGGTAAAGAAAAAACGTAAGGCTGGTAGTTTAAGAGTTTCTCTAACGACGATTACCTACTTAAAAATAAAACTTTTCTCATTCTCAGACATTTAGAGAACATATTAAAAAGTAGCCTGTTCTTTAACTTGATCTTTAAAACGGAGTTTCGAAAATTGCTTACTGCATGTATTTTTATTGCTAAAGGGTTGTCAGCATTTACGTGGTCTTTGAAACATTGACGTTTAACTTTGATGAGCTTGAAACTTTTTTTTTATTTCTTACAGCTCATTTACTTATACAATGTCTTAATTCTCCAGAATTTGTCATGAAAAAAGAGAGCCACCTGCTTATACAAGCTCGAAGGTTTTTGTGCCATCAAACAACTGTTAAGATAGTATTCCATTACTAAATTATTAGACATGGCAGCTCTGTCCATTTGTGCTCATTTTGATTATCCTTTACCGATACAATGTCCGCAAATTGTGCAAGTTTGTTTTTATTTTGCAGTTCGGGAACGCTTCTGTGTCAGTCTCTGTTTATTGATTAGACTAATTTTTGTCTCAATGGGCAGGTAAATAGAAAAATGTTTTCATTTAAAGGAAATAAAGCCTAAAGGCTATAATACACGGCATGTTTTTTACAACTGACTTGACAAATTTCACACTGATAAATATGAACATGTGTGTTACCTTAAAAATATTACTTCTGTAAAAAACATGTGTTGCGACATCTGAAAAAATTTCAATTAGAGTGTGCTCTGTTAAAACATGTGACATCAACCGTTGGCAGAAATCTCTGCTGCTGCAAAGCAGTCAGCGATAGTTGCCTGTAAAAGTACAATTTTGACAGACATGCGAGACTTACATATGTCTCACAAATTTTAAAGTCAGATGTAAAGAACAAGCCGTCTATTATAGCCTTCAGACACAAAAAATTCACAGTTTGGTATGATTTTGGGCCGGTTATAATCTCTGTTTCTAACAGCTAGAACTATTTGGATAATAAGGCAAATGCCATTATTAGGAGCATTTTATAGGTTTAATGACAGGTTTCAATTATATGTGATACTTACTAAAATCATATTTAAAAATAGTGCGGCATGTCATACAGCGCAACAAATAATCTTACTATCTGAGGGTAAGATTTTAAAAAGGTATTAATTTTGGAAATGTTATGGCACAGCGAATTAATCTAGCTTTCGGTGCTTGGATTATTTTCTCTTAAGTGGTGTAAAGTCCAAACAGTAACTAAAGTTAAAAAAGTAATTATCTTTAAAAGCGATCATGAGAATATCATTACTGAGAGAGGACCAAAAGTTTAAGAAAATGTTTAAAAATTTGTTTTTCAGAATGCGCAAATCATGACATCCATATTCTTAAAGTCTGAGATTAAATTATTTGACTTCTTTGTTTTAAAATGTATGACCTTATTATTATTTAAAAGTAGAACATCTTACAAACACCCTGTAATAGTTAATACCTGAATACCATGAAGCATGTGGACTTTTGTCGGAGCTGGGGTCAAATTACGGCATTCGATCACGATCGAAATTTTACTCGAACGATCGAGTTCGCTGTGCTATAGGTTCTAATAAGAACTTTGAAATTTCGATCACGTTCGAATGCCGTAATTTGACCCCAGCTCCGATAAAAGTTCACATGCTTCTTAATAAAATTAAATTTCCGAAAGTATTCTAAAATTGAACTGAGAGCTAGAATTAAAGATAAAATGGAAAACTCCCATAATTTTATTTGATGAAGAAGAACACTTTTCTGAAATTTATATTTTTAATAAATTTCTATAACCTCAATGAAAAAGCTTAATAGACTCGCTATGTAAGGGCAATTCTTAAAAATGTGCGTTTTCTGCTTTTAAATTGTATAACTTACTTCTTATTTTTCAAACAACACCTTCCCCTTGTTAAATAGCAAAAAAAACATTTCAAATATATACCCGCTCCTCTAAAGATAGTTAATAAAACAAAACTAATCTTTTCTACTTTAAAATAACAATATACGCCTTAGAAAATCTGCCACAAATAAATGCCAACTCGTTTGCGAAGAACTTTTCAAAAGTCTATAATCAGGCCAGACAATAAAGGACTTTAAAATAAGGTGTTAACAGGAGGCTAGAAATATGAAATTTTACCTGTGATAAACAATACCCCATTTCAGATTTGTATTCATTCTTACCAACTGGTAAGAAGGAGAGGGGGGGGTAAAGGTTAAAATAGCAAATATTTCTACAAATACAAAACAATACCTTAGAAACACTAACACAAGTCAAAGATTATAAAACAAAAAGATGTTGGCATAAGAAGACATGGTTAGACAAAAAGACTTCGTATACAACTAAGCAGGCAGTCAGGCAGGCAGGCAGGCTAGCAAACAAATTGTCTATCTTTAGGAGATGTTAATTTAAAGATAGTAAGAAAATCTACATTTATTTATGTAAAAGTATATTAGACCGTATCGGAAAAAAAGTTCATTGTACAACCTCGCATGTAAAATATTTTTGCAAGACAATTTCAAAAATATGACTTTTTTGAGCAATCGTAGGGTTTATCTTTGAACATTTTTTTGTAACTTGCTCGATGCTTAGAGGCAGATCTTAAAGTGTATTATGTTTTGTTTAGAGCGGACCAATGTAACTCCTACGTCCGGCAATAAAAATAATCACAAAATTTTAACATTAAAATCTCAGCACTTTCTTTGCGATCTTTAATGTTTATACTCTTCACCTGCGGTGCCAAGGGTATACATATAAAGCGTTGCCATTAGTTTTTCATTTCTCCAATATTACTGTCCAACCCCTCCTGAAAGCATATGAAGAAATCGGTTGAGCAATGTCCCTTCATTCGAGCCCTGGTTGGAATCAACTTTTATTTGCAATCACCAATCCAATTATAATGACGACATTAACAATCACAAATTTACTGAATTATTTATTTAAAATAACTGATTTGTAAAATATGGGGATAAATTATTTTTAAGTACGTATAAATGCATTTTTAATTACAAATATTAATATAGAGGGACCGGATCTCATATAGGTGAAAAAATTTCGAAATCATGTTCATCTGGCCACTACAAAATGATCTATCGTTCCAGATATTGAGATAACCGAAATTTGAGCTCGAAAATTGCTCGTTAAAATGTGAAGCTCGTCTCTCAAAGCCTAAAAAATTCCAGTCTCTGTTTTTGCCTTCACACATTTTTACCATGAACATCAAAATTGTTTAGCCATTGGATAATGTATAGACATGCTATTCGTGAAATAGTTTAACATATTGGTCACTAATCGGCAAAGTTATACGCAAAAATAATTTTTTTTAATTTTTTCAATTTACTAATGCTCCTTATCAATTTTTGAACATGCTATTGACACCAAACAACCAGCCGCAGTTTTGCAAATTATTTCTTAGAAAAACTGATAATTCGGTTAAAAACTAACTGAGATATAAGCACAAAATACAACTACTTCGGTATTTTTCCTAAGATTTTAAAACAGTAATAAGATTTATGCAGCTTCTCAACAACAAAAAGGTACTATGGATATGAGTATCAAAAGAGAGAGAAAGAGAAAGCTTGACCAACAAAATATAAAACATTATAAAATTAAAAAACTATGATGACCGCCACTACAAAATGTCGTTAAATAATGTAGTAATTAAAAATTTACCCTCTTTAGTTTCTTTAATATTGCTATCCAACGAGAGGGCCTGACCAGTTATAGTTATAGTTAACTATGAAAATGTCAAAATCCAAGACGGGGTCCAAAATAAAATGGCGATATGGATAATTACAGCTCTGCCACTTCAACCTAATAGTATATTCAAATAAAATGTCTTGACCAGTAGAATACAGTAAAGAAAAAAACTTCAAATCCAAGATACCACCATAAACAAAATGGCGGATGATTTTGTTTCTCCACCCAATTAATATGGGTGTCACACGAAAGTGCTAGACTAGTGTACTAAAATTAACTATTTAAAAATTCAAAATTAAAGACGGTGTCTGAAATATAAAATGGCGTATAATATTAAATTTGAAATCTAGACTAAGCTACGATGTGGTCACTGTGCCTATGTACATGATGGTCAAGGATATTATCAGATTCGGGTCGGCTTAATACAGATTTTTTTGATATAAGAGTGATATAATCTTGGAATAAAAACTAAATATAAACACAATAGACTCGAAGGTTAATAGTCTTTGAAATAAAACATTGATCTCGTACTTAAGGATACGACTCTAAACAAAAAATATAAAAAGCTGCTTTGTAAAAAATACTTCATTAGGCCTCTCACACATTTAGATCGAGCTTGCAATTCCGGTGGTTTAAGACTAAAAAAATAAATACTACAACGATAGACTCGAAGCTTAATGATCTTTAAAATAAAATATTAATCTCGTACTTTGCAATCCGACTGTAAACCAAAAATATAAAAAGCTGCTTTGTAAAAATACTTTATTAGGCCTCTCACACATTCAGATCGAGCATGCAATTTTAATTTTTATTATTATTTTCTTTATATTCCGTAAATTTTTTATGTGCGCCTTTATGCAAAAAAATAAATACTTGCTTACTAAAGGTGCCTCTTAACAGTTTTGTATATGCAGAACTTATAGACCAAATATATTTATTTGACTCCCCTAAAAGTATGCACATTAAAACTATTTAATATGAATAATGCAAATAGAAATGTTTGTTACAGCCCACTAGCTTAATTAAAATTTGTTTGAATTTTTCAAAAACCATTTCGAACTCAATTTCACTTCTGAGCGGAATTTATGTCACTGACATGACCGTATATTCAAAGGTGTACATCGCAATTTTCTTGCTTCGAAAATGGTTAGGCCTTATGTACATGTATGCAAAATATAATATTAGTTTTATGGATAATATACAAACAAACCCAATAAAAACAAAAAGAAACTGTCTTGAGATTTATGAGCAAAGTTATGTGTTCTTAACATACTTTGCCCCGTAGGCAAATGAAGAATAATAAAAGAAAAAGGTTTGAATTTGTTTAAGTTAAAGGTAGTAATATGTGTACCTGAGAGACTTACGCTGGCGTATTTTTATTTTTATAATATGTAGAATTATATGTAAAGTGCATGTATGGCAAGAAACCTATAAAGAAAACAATATGCTAGAAAGACAGACAGACAAACAAACTTACAGTTATTAAACTCTCATACTCATAAAACGAAAGTACAGGTAATAAGGCATCCTGTAAGTAAGTATAAAAATATGTGTGTATATGAAATAAAAACGGACAGGGGGGAAAACTAGATGCATATTCATATGAAAAAAAAGGTTTAAAGTGTAATAAGCTGAAAAATATATTTTGCAATCTATTTTCGAATATATGTATTTAAAAAAGAATTTATAACTATACATAAGCCATATAAAATTTACAGCATATTTTAAGGCAAATCTAATAAACTTGTCAATAAAAATACCTTTAAAAAATTCTTAAAATTTTTTTTTCTGCTGCATAAAATTCTTTTTACTTAAACGATTTGCTATGTTACTTTCTATGATTAAAAGCAATTTATTTAGCAGCAGTATGTGCATATTTTAAATCTTAATTTTAATAGCATTCAGCCTGCTTTCTTTTAATATTGTTCTTAAGCGACCTTTTGTTTACCCGCAATACTGTTTGGGTTTCTTAACCAACCTCAAATATCTTTAATTTCTTTTTAAAAGCTTTCTTTTTTAATTATTATTGTTCTGGTTTTTGTTTTTGCGTTGTAGCCTTCCTTCAACGGCTCTTATCCTCACTACTTACATTAATGTATAATTGCATTATTAATTGTTGTAAAGTTTTTACTTTATGTGTTTTTGTATTGCCTACATATGGTTGATTTTAAAACCATAAAAAATATGATCATACAATGGTGTTATTCTTGTGCAATTTATACACACGCATTCACTCATACCTAGAAACGAATGAGTGCGTTAGAGAAGGATAGATGATTGAGTATGGGGGAAATTTACAAAAGCAATTTACAGTTTCTTACTGTAAAACAATAAGACTATACGCAAACAAAATGTAAGAACAACAATAAAACAAATATTACTTATGCGAAGGGCAGAGAAAAAATATAAAAGAAAATGGTTTGTGTGATTCAGGGTTGGAAAACGGTTTAATACAGCTTTAGTTAAAAACAGTTTTATTTTATGTTATTTAAACCGAAAATTTTAAAGTGATAGTTCTCAGTTTTTTTTTTTTTGAAAATAACGTAGAATATAATTTTTGTTTTGTTGGTTGTTGGGTTTAAGCTGGGCTATATGCATTTCACTGGTGCTTATGCCAGATCATCAGAAGACCTTTAAACCACAAAATTTATGAAAAAGTTTATTTAAAATTTTCAACAACAATATGAGAATTCTAAATAAAACCAGAAACAAAAATAAAAACTTCCTCATTAACCCAACCAACAATTTAATTAATTTTAATTTTTTTTTTTTCTAAAAAGGTTTAAAGGTCTACTGATGATCTGGAATAAGCACCAGTGATAGGCATATAGACCAGCTTAAGCCCAACAACCAATAAAACAAATTTTTTTAAAACTATTTTAGCTCTGGTTCATTTACTTACGAACAAAATTATCTTTGCTTGCTTTTTAGGCGATTGGTATTATTGGTCAATATGTTTTTAAAACTAATCATGGTTAGAATATAAAAGGCATCTTTTAGCGCATGTCTGAGTTGCTATTTTGGTGTGATGTTAAGTGTTGTTTTAGCTGGGCAATAAAACATGCAACATGCAGATTTGACCTCACGAGATCTTATTCTCTCGATATGAAATGCTGGTAAGCCAGAAATAGAAAAGCTTTTTCAGAACATCGTAAGATTTTTTATAAATGAAGTATTAGGAATAATCAACACAGCCCTATATCATGCCAGTGCTAATATTAAAGACTGGACTTTTAAAATAAGGATTGCGGATTAGCGTTATTACAATTTTTAGCGCTATGCCTTTGTTATTTAGCTTATTCTAAGCTTTATTCTTTATATCGTATCGAAACCCGTTGATAAAATGTGTAAACTGATTCATGATAAAACGCCTAGTATTTGTGTGGTCTTTATAAAATCTTTTTGCAGGAGGTGTGCACTGCTCCATTTAAACACTGGTTTTCACAATGATAGCGAATCAGTTAAAAACCAAGATTATTATAATGTTTGACTGCATTAATTAGCGTTATATCACCCAAGGTGCTATATATAGTTTTAGATGCCATTTTTGTACTTATGTGACTACTAGAATCACTTGTCAACAACTCTGGGTAAATTTTGGTTTAACACCTTTCTGATTATAGATTAGATTAGAGCCTCTGAAATAAGATCGCCATCATATTTTAATAACCCTGTGAGAATTCTGTCTAGACCGGCAGCTTTCGAATTTGTATTGCGGTTAAGAATTGTTCTTCTTGGAATACATCTACTTTCCTACCATGGATAGTTTGAAGTTAGAGACTTCAGCAGTCGATCGCACGAAAGCCGAATAAAATAACGCTTGTCAATTTCAGATCAATTTTATTTGTTTTCAGTGTAACTGTTCTTGATTGGCTACAATTTAATTTAATTTCAACCCTGTTTTATCTTATAGTTTTTAGACTTATTGTTTAGGAAAAGGTTTTTTATTTTTAAGTTCTTAAATTTTGTTGAAACTCAAAAATAATATTCCTTTTTAAATTCAGTAAATCGAACAAAAACGCACTGAACAGCAAAATGAGCAGTCTACTGAAGAATAGTTCATTTCCTTGGATTCTAGCAAAATTTTTAAACAATTTTATTTTAATTTTTAAAACAGCATAAACTTCTTTGAAAAAAATTGCACATTCAAAACTATTGTATTTGTTTTCGATTTTCTCATTCGAACTCACTCACTTTTCTGGTAATTGTTACAGAATTGAACTTTTACTTTTTGTTCAAAACAAATGTTCATGTTTTTATAATTTTATTGCTAAAAAAAATCACAATTGTGAGTAGATTTTATTTATAGAAAATTTTGCTTAATTGAAAAATACCAACCTCTGATTCCAGTTAAGTTCTAGATCAATATTAGTTTAGTTTTATATAATTTAGTTAAGTTTTGTTTTATATTTTATACTTAACTTTAAGTACAATTCTACTTTAAGCAACATAATAATTAATATACTCCCATCTCTGCTTATCAGTGTCCATGGGTAAGCCAGTGTGCAAGTAAGGTCTACCACAAGTAAATGCATTTTATGTTGTTGTTGTTTTTAAGTTTGTTTTAAGTTTTTTTTTTCTTAAACACAATGTGTAAAACATACAAAAAGAATAAAACGGAAGTTGAAAGGAAAGTGGAAAAAATTGAAAATGACTGCGCAACGGAAGTGCAGTATACAACAAGAGGTACCAGTGTGTTAGTTGCTCTTGGTTAGTTGTGTATATAGTTATTGTGTTCTAGTGTCTTAGGGGTAAACAATGTACATTTTTCTAAACACCAACATGTTTAGTAGTTTTTCATTGTCGTCCTCATCATCATCATCATAATCGTCATGGTCTTTGTAGACATCAGCGTGGTAGCCGTCAACAATTTCATCATCAGCAGAAGAATGATCATTGTACTTATAATTTTTTGTTTTGTTTTGTTGTGAATAATGTTCATTTTGCGTTGGTGCTGTTGTTGTTTTTGTTGCTGATTCTCTGTCTTTTTTTACTTTTGTCTTACTTTTGCATTGTGAATGTTCATTTGGTTAATAAAACAAAAAAAAAATTATATATTTCTGGCTTGTTTGTTAGACTCTTCCGTTCATTTGGCTTTTGTAAACGTATTGTCTTGCGGTTTTTATGTTCATGTTCATGTATATACATATATTTACTTATTTTTTTTTTTTTCATATAAACTTTTGTTTCACTGCTTTTAATTTTTACACTTAAATATGCTCCTGTGGTTTTTGTCAGAGGTTTATTATGGCATTTAAATATCGTTTTTTTTTAATAAACTAAAGCTGGGAATTAAAAAACAGCCAACTGTAAACCAAATATGAAAATATTAATTAACTTTTTTCACAGAATCTTAAATGTTTAATAAAATATATTTGCAAACGTTTTTTTTTTTTAAGCACAGTTTTAAACGTCAAATGTTACCAAATATGCTTGGCTGCAGTAAATTTTTGTCAATATTTTGGGTTTTAATAAAAGTTAACTAAAATATTGTGGAAGTTTATATATACTTATCTACATACATCATGGATTTAAAAAAAAAAATATTTAGCCGCTCTTAAACCAACCTTGAGTATCAAACACTAGTTATTTGTAAGACAACCTGCCTCTAACTATGCTTAAGATGTTTTCCTTATAAACTTCTATTGTATTAATTCAAAAACTCCATTCATGTTTTTTTTTTATATCTATCATGCATTTTTAACAAATATCTACTTAACTGTCACATTTTGCCTGACAGAAGACAATAAAGCTTTAATTTTTTTTATTAAATAGTTTTCTTGCATTTTATTTCTGCTACGTTTAACATTGGTTTGCTGATAAAGACGCTAAAGACGGAACAGCAAATGCTAGAACATAATAAAGATATTTAAAAAAACAAAACTGAAAAGCTGTCATCATAAAATAAGAAAAGTGACAATTATTTGTGACAAGAAAAAAATGCTTGAAGTAAAGAAAACACTCAAAAAATCTATAGTATACAAACAGGCGTTAAGAGCTCATCATTTAAACAGTTTTAAGATTTATCATTATTTTACTGCCTCGTTGTCTTGTTAAAAAGTTTACTGAACTCATAATGTGCAAATAAGAGAGGTAGTTATTTATAGATGGGGTAGACAAATTTAAACTAGCAAGATATTTTTAAGAAGTTTTTAGTTGAGATAAACTGAAAATCTAATAAATAACCAAAAGTTAAGTTTTTGTATTGTACCAAAAATTAAGTCTAATTAGACTGGAAGTTAAGTTGAAATGAAACTAAGCTAGAGAATTCGTACTGAATTAAAACTGAATTGGAACTAAATAATAACTCGAGAGTATTGTAACCAAGCTAGAACTGAACTGTAAGGGAATTCAGACTTTATCTTAATCCGATAAAAACTAAACCAAATCTAACCCGCAACTGAACTACAATTAAGTTGGAACTAAATTATAACTGAAATGAAATTGAACTGCATTTACACTATTTACACTTGAAGGAGAACGAAAACTAAACATTAACTAAGCAAAAGCAGTATTTGAACCAAATCAAATAAAAGCACAATATGATACCCACCATCAATTTTGTGTACTTTTATAGCACAAAATTCATTATTTTGTTATTAACAACAGTAGTCGCTGTGGAATATTCTTTTTATACAAAAATATGTTTAACCAGCGTTATGTCACTTCAATTAACTATTAATTTATTTTCTTAAATTTATTCTTACAATGGCACCTTTAGCCCATTTTTAATACCAAACAAACCTTGTGCCGAAAAAATATTCTGGCAATATTTGATCTTCTTAACTTTTTCGGTTCGAGGTCTATCGTATTTTCAACAGACGGACAGACGGACGGAAAAAGTTATATCATCCTATAATAAAACCAGGACTCAGATAATATATGCTGTATGGGGTATAAAATGGATATTTCAATGTGTTACAAACGGAATGACAAAATGAATATACCCCCCACAACAAAATTTTTTTGGTGGTGGGTATAAAAATCAAACCAATTTGGAATTGAACTGGAACTGAAGAAAAAGTAAAATAAAATTGATCCATAATTAAGCTAAACGAGAACTCAAATTTAGTAACAAAACAAGTTTTAGGCCGTTGAAAAAACCCTGATTAAGTACAGAATTCTCAAATAATGACAGTCCATAGCGACCATAATGTTTTGACTGCGTTAAAGCCAAACCTGTTATTTATGATGTCTTCTGGAGTAGCAGATATTAACTTATCTAGACCACAGCTCTGAGAGGTACTGCTGTCTCCTATTAAAATGCATTAAAATTATAATTTAGAATCTTATAAGTATACAATACAATCTTTAAGGTATGACAAAGTGTGGATTTAGGACACCGCAGACATACCGATATACACTAATAGTAGCAGACGTATGTCAATTAAGCTAAGTTTATACTGAAATAAAAGTCGTATAATATTGATTTAGCACTTTTGAATTATGGGCAATAGTTTGGCGTGCAAAGTACAACAAAAATTTAAGAGTGTAGAATTTTCCACTGCTGCTATAAAATGTTACGAATGTCTCAGTAAGAATATATTTTTCAAATTAAGTGTCATTTTTTTGTGCTAACGACACTTCTGAAATATGGTAGTTGTCACGTTTGTTTATTTCGATTAGTATTAATGGAGTGCTTTGCGATAGACTAACGTGTTATAGTTATGAAAATTTATAACAAATACTTGGAAAATTATACAAAAATTACCAAAAAACTGAAAACATCAATTCGACATCTCTCTCAACAACTTTAAATTACACGAAGCACTACGCAAAAAAGCAAAAAAAGACCTTCAGCTTCATGCCTACAAAATTTAGCTCACTTAGGAGCTCATGCAATCAGGCCAAGGAAAGCGTCGGCTGTTCGTTCAATGGCTCAATGCCAATTTTTCGAAAAAAGTCATCTTCTTCCATGAAGCGCATTTCCAACTGAATGGCGTCGTCATTACACAAAATTTGTGAATTTAGGTCACAAAAAATCTTAATGGGATCCAGTAGAATCAATGCATCCACAACGATTTATCTTTTGGGGTTTTGTTAACATATATTCCCGTCAGTTCTATAAGAAGCATAGGCTCTCAAATTAACTAACAACATTTCTTGAGCGCAAATCCGAGAATCAACTCGTCATAGGTGAAATACAGCAACATTTCTGTAAAATAGTCATGAAAAATTTAATGGAAAATGCAATGGCGTGTAAAGCCCTCTGACGGCTATTTTATTGCATACCTAATCGGAATATCTCTTCCTTACAGTTCAATGCAAAAATACAATTATGTCAAAAAATACCTGTTTTTATTTTAAAATAAAAAAGTGCATTCTTACTGAGACACATTAAAACTTAGGCAGAAATCGACATAATCTACAACTCGTATTCAGCCCAAACTTTTCGGCAGAGTCAATGAAAAGATAAATTTTTAACATGCGCCTATTGTAAAACCCTTTATCTTGCCTTATAAACTTTTTCAAATATTTGTTGCCTACTTTTAGGTTTATGTTACTTTTTTGTTATAAGTTTTGCTGTATACGGGTCTTGCATGATTAAATACTACTAAACATTATCACCATCTGTTACAGGTGTATTAAAGACGTTTTGTACACTTTTTTTATTTCTCCACAGCCCAATTTTCCCCATATTTATTTAGCCACTATTAGCCAGAGTTTTAATAACCACACTCATTTGTCAAACAATTAAAGCTGGAAAACTTGTAAAAAAAACAAATATGAGGACAACATAACTTTATATAAAACATTTTATTAAGTTTGTTAACAACAAAACAAAAAATTACAACAAATTAAATAAGATTAGTTACATGAGTAAGTGACAGTAAGGCGGCTGTAGAAAAAATACAAAGAGTGGAAACGAAAAATGTTGGCGCTTATGTTAGATATTATATTAAAAACAAAACAATGGATTTTCTACTGAATTTGCTAGATTTTAGTATACTATTGTTACATTTTGCTCGTGTACAATCTGTTGCAGTAAATGCGAACATTAAAAATGTAGCACATTATATGAAGGCGTATAAAGAAATGCTGGTCATTTCCCTCATTCCCAAATACAAAATAAAAGTTAGCCTTTACGCAAAGTAGCCTAACACAAGATGTTAGCTTACTTAATGCAAACGCACACATACTTGCTTATTTACGCACACATGTGCTTCAAGCATTTTCATGTCCTGGCTATATTATACACGTTGATAAACACATTTACCTATAGTTACTTCTACTCGGTTACTTTTTGTTATTAAAAGCAGGTTTAATAAGTAAAAAGGCTTTTGTTTTGTCTTTAAGTCATATTTCATCATACTAAATACTAAAATACAGTTTAACGACCAAAAAGACTGGTTAAAGACAAATCTATGGGCTTTAAAGAAAAAGGACTGTATGTTGTGCCGCATTGTGATGATGAGGACGATGATAGGTATATTGATGTTGTTACAAGGTGACAGTGGTTTTTGATTGCAATGGCAGTAGTGGTAGTGTTGACGGCATGATTGTAATAGTGATGGTAGTGTTGTGTTTCATAGTGTTTAAATATGTGCAGTGATAGTAATGCTAATGATGGCAATCACTTTGCAAAGTTTAGCTTAGAATAATAATGATGATTCTGTATATAATGCGGGCGTATTGTTTCTGTTAGACTGTCATGCTCTCTAGTAGTCTAGTGGGTTTATTAAATACTTGGTTTATGGGGGAATTTTATCGCTTGACATATAAACAAACTCCTTCTTACAAAAGTTCAAATACAAAGTTACAAACATGCCTAGGGTAGTCTATGTCCTTTTAGTTTCACCGGGCTTTAAATAAATGACTATGCTTTTTATAACATTTTATGTGTATGTATATGTGTGTGTGCTTAGTGGATTTATTTTAATAGCCAAACACATAACCAGGATATTTTTTTAATAAGCCGTTGCTTTTAACCCTTAAATAAAAAGTTAAAATTTTGTCAATAAAGTGTATGGGTTATGGTTTTAAACTTAATATGTTATTTTCTATAATGTGTGAAAACACTTTTATGTTTCCACAACCAGAGGATATAAGTCACCTTAACGCTTTAGTTAAACCATAAATGTAATAGTTTGTGGGAATTAAGCAAAAGTTTTTGCGGGATCCTAAAATCACGTTTAATAATGTGGCCGTAAATGCGTGATGTTTATAGAATAAAGTGAGAGTGCTTTTAATATGTCATTTATTTTTGCTGCTTCATAAGTTCGAGACACATTTTTTTATAGTTGCTACTAAAGTTAAAGCTTTGGGTTATTAAAGCTTAGCTAGGTTTTTTGTAAAATTGTTTTTTTTTTTTTTTTCATTTTTTTTTTCAGAAAGACAGCCGGACAAAAATATTATTAAAAATAAAAATCACATACAAGATTTGTTAACAAAAATTAATTTCTTATATTTAATAGATAACTTTAATTCATTTTTAAATAGTGTCAAGAAAATTAAATTATACTTAAATTAGTTCTTATCCAGTTATTTTGAAATAGAATAAAAGAAGAGCAACATTGCTAATCTAGATCCCAATATAATTTTTTCCTGAGTTATTATTGCATCAGCTTTGGATAACAAGCGTTCGCTTGGCACAGACGTAGCAACGTTAGGTAGATATTAAAGTGCTTTGGAAACAAAGACTTCAAGTCCTCCAACAATTGTATTGCTTTTATTTGTCTTACTAGGGATATTTGTTTACATATACTTCCATTTTGCTGATAGTGTATAAAGCAGAGCATGACTTCTTCAAACGATGTCGTCGGTTTCTAGTTTGAACACCTCAATAATAACAATTAGTGTCAAGTACAATTGGAAAAAAAATTTAAGAAAAATTGTACAAAGAATTGTTTTGATATTTTTCAAATTGCACGTCGCTGTATTGGCCATAAATATCGATGTATCGTTCGCATCCCTACACACAATTTGAAAAGTTTGTCAATCACTGTCGTAGAACAATAAATCACATCTTTTTATTACTTGTTTTTTTATTTTATTTCTGTTCGGCTACTCATTATAAAAAAACCACATGTTTTGAGGTATACTTTTAGGCGGCATATTAATTTTTGTTGTTTTTTTGTTTTTGCTTTGTAACTTTTTTAATTGAAATCTACAACATTGTTTTTATTTTCAGCATACATTTAATATATTTCATATATGTAATTTCAACCACAACAAAGTTTCCAAATAAACGCCTGTTGTTGCGTTTACACATTTGAATGTGTGTAACGAATTTGCGTACAACTAAAATATATTTCCTATTAATTTAAAATATAAACCACACCTTTCAGGGCAACGCACAATAATAATATTTCAAAACATTTAAAATACGTAACAGTTTATTAATAATGGCAACAAAACCGCAAAAAAGCAAAATAGAAACAACCAAAAAATTTATATACACATAAACATACACTTGCAAATACTTACATATGTAGACAGAGAATGATATAAACAGAATTCTGGTGGGAAGTTGTAAAAAGCAGACTTGCCTAGAGCAGATGGCCCCTAGTATTATAAACTGGGTTAGGTTAAAAGATTTCTCTATTTGCTTTGGCAATACAAATGCGTGCTAAAAGCAAAATTAAATAATTTTTTAGCAGGTCGTTGTTTTTTAGGAATCGTAATGAGTTTTTACAGGCCTTTATTTCTTATTTTCTAAGTATTTTTTATTGTCTCTTTATCTGTATAAGTATTTAAAGTCATAGTAGTAACTGTATACTAGAGGACTGCACAAGCATAGGAAATATGGCTTACAAGCAATCTCACTAAATTTAAAGTAGTGTGTGTATATTATTCTCTCATTATAAAATTTAAAATTAAAAAAATGTGTGTTTTCCTATACGGTAAAAATAATAAAGAATAGAATAGAACTGAAGTAGAACAACGGTCAAATAAAATTATGGTAATTAAGAACAAAGATGAAATAGAACATTAAAACTGAAATAGAATATTCAAAACATGTTTGAATGTTTTGATAGTAGAAAGAGATCAAAGAAAAACTTGCTTAAGGGGTGTCTCGAAATGCTTTTTTACATTTTTTTACAGGGCACTACGCAAACAATTGTTATTTAATTAATTTTTTTGTTCTACACTGTGATATTTATAAGTGTCAACAAATAAAAAAAGTTTATTTAAATTATTTAATCCGTATGTAAAATGTCGTCAAATAGAGAAAAAGTGAGAAAAAATATTGTGGATATTTATATTGAAAATAAACAACTTTTTTACGCTGAAGTTGCGCGACGGGCAAAAGTGTCCAGACAGACTGCCCGTAACGTTATTTTTAAATTCAAAAAAGGCTTGTCTATTAAGCAAAAAAAAGGTGGTTTTAGGAATCCTCAAATCGTTAAAAAGGTGAAGGCACTTTGGAAGCAAAATCCAAACATTTCCATTCGCGATATCGCACGAAAACTAAATATTGCGGAGTCGCTTGTAGAACGAATAAAGAAAAAAGAAAATTTAAGAACATTCAAAGTCAAGGAAGCTCCAAACCGAAACGAAAAAGGAACAAAAACGGCAAGAATAAGAGCAAGACAGTTGCTACGTCACAAATTAAATAATTTTAATGGATGTATTTTAATGGACGATGAAACCTATTGTAAGGCTGACTATTCAGAGCTTCCTGGTCAGGGTTTTAATTTAAGTATAAAAAATTTTAAAATTCGCCAAAAAAATATATGATATGGCAAGCAAAATGTACATGTGGGAAAACTTCAAAGGCAATCATTGTGAATCGTACAATGAACAGCCAATTTTATATTAATGAGTGCCTGAAAAAGGCTGCATTGCCATTATACAGAAGCCACAATATACCTCCACTGTTTTGGCCCGACTTGGCAAGCTGCCACTACAGCAAAGACGTCCTTGAGTGGTATGAGGCCAACAAAATAAATTTTGTACCGAAAAACATGAATCCACCTAATTGTCCAGAGCTAATACCTATTAAACGCTATTGGGCTATAATTAAGCAGTACCTAAGAACAAAGTTCAAAGCTTCTGCAAATGTAAAAAAATTTGGATTTATTTGGAAAAAAGCTATCAAACACTTCGGTAAAACGTGTGTCTAACGTTTAATGCAAAGCGTTAAGAAAAAAGTGCAAAATTTTGCAAAAGAAAATAAAATTTGAAACTTTGGTTTTTTGCATAATAAAGTTTAGAAATTTTTCTCCATAACGCCAATAAATTTTTTGTTTGAAAAAAACTAGATTTGGGAGACATTTTAAAATGTAAAAAAGCATTTCGAGACATCCCTTAATAACTTTCGCTTTTAATGTTATGTAATGAGATGAATTCATGTGTATTAAAAAAATCGCTTATAAGAAAGCGTTTTCTCTTTAAACTGTCCTAAATGTTGTTAATTAGTAACACTGCTTTTTAATATTTTTAATGTGTTTTGTATGTGTTCTATGTTATTCTTTTTTTATTTCATTCAAACTTTTTGTTTTGATAATGATTAAAAGCACACAACAGCGTGCGAGGATTAAATTATTTTTATGAGGGTAATGTTCTCTTATATGTGTTTACACTAAAATATAGTAATTGGAAGTAGTATAAAACAGAACACATAAAATTTAGAACATTTTACGCAGCTCTTTAGTGTGTACAGACATGTTAACATTTATGTTTGAAATGATAAATAACTGCTGAAATCGTATGTAAAGAAAAACTAAAAAAAAGTTTATAATGGATATCTTAAACCATAAAATGTATAAAGTATTTGTTTATGTTTTTTTAACAACCTTTTAAGCAACTGTGACTTATGGAGTCGACATTGAAGTTTAACAAATTTTTTTTTTTGGTTTTCCTTAATTTTTTCTTTTTTGATACATGAACGCAAATTAATCTTTACAAATTTTGTATTGTATTTAAAAAGTACGTGCAGGTGTAAAAACCACATATACACACTCATCACGTTGCTATAATATAAAACAGTATGGAGCACGTCATTCTCTGGCTGCTTTTTGGCGGATATAAAAATTAAATAATAATTTCCGTTTAAGGACCTTTTAATATGCATAAAATTAAATTAAGCTTAAATCCGTTTTCAGCAGAAATATGCTGAAAAATAAAAAATAAAAAAAAATATGACACGTCAAAATGATCATAAGGGGAGATAAGAAAAATCTGGATTTTAGCCAAAAAAAAATGTTTGCATGAAAAAGTATATAAAAAATAACTAAAGAACTCAATGAAAAAGAAAAAAAACGTTTTACAAAAAATCAATTGAGCGACATCTAGCCGTGCAGTAAAACAGACGAGCGGCAGCAGGATGGAAGTATAAAGCTTTGGATAGACAATTACTACAGTTTTTATTTTTTTCTCCTTCTGCGCTGAAGGCTGCTTAAAGGTTTTTTCTTTTTGTAAATTGGAATTTTAATTGTCTAAATGGTATTCAATACACGTTGGCATAACGCAAACTGTTGTGTGTGTAAACAAAAAAAATTTAAAGTATGGAAAATGTTTAATGAAATTTACTTTTTTCCCAATTAAAAAAAATGTTGAAAAAATAGTTACGTTAACCAAAAAAATTAATTACTGTTTATCAAATACTTCAAGTAAATTGAATTTAATTAAGGCATACTTTGGGAGTTAAAATAAATTTAACAGCATTACGTTTTTTATACATAAACATATGTTTCATGATTTTTAAATTAATCAGATAACAAACGAATTGCAAAATATACCAGATTTGCCTTACATTTTAAAAATATTCTAAAATTATTTAATTAAACCTAAACATTTGTTAACTAAGAGCATAGCTTCATGCTTTTACTGATAGAATATGATTTTTAGCAACTGTGGTACGGCTAGCTTGTACAAATTAAAAAGTTCAAATGTAATACTTTAAAAATACAACAAACACAGGGCATGGTGTAAAAATAAAAACATTGTTCAGCTAATGCCATCTTGTTTAGAACACATGTGACATATAATGAAACTGCATAATTGCAAAAAAATTGCTTTAGCGACATCTGTGGATCTGTAGCTAAAGGCAACTATTAATTACCTGTGGTAATGACGTGCAAAAAGAATACAGGAAAAACAGATGTTGGTAGATTTCGTACTAACTCAATGTTATATGAAATACATAAATCAATTAGAACAAATAATTCTATATTTCAAATTTCAATAAATACTGAGTTAAATAGTTGATATTTACACACAACATTTGTAGCTCTGATCAAAAGAGTGCTGATGATGAAACCGTAGCTGGTTTCGAAAATGCATTCCACTCAGCTAGTATCGGATGACTAACTTTTCCTAGATATTCTGTCATTATCACATAGAACTTATAGCCTAATATAAAAATATAATAGCTTGTATATAGTTACCCCTATTATGGTTCTCCACTCAACTCAGTTTGGTTGTGTGAGAGTCAACCCAACTTATGCACAACCAAACTCATTTTAGGTATTGTGATACTCAACTGTTTTTAGTTGAGTTTCACAACGTTTCAACGTTTTTGTCGACCAAATTTTTTAAAAGTTGAAAACGGTAATGCCACGAAAAAATAGATACACAACTAAATAGTCAACTGTAAGTTGAGTTGAGAATGGCAATGTCAATTTGCCAAAGACAACCAAACTGTTACAAAAGTGGAGAACCACAATAGGGGCAAGTATTTTCTAGAAGCCTTAATCTTAAATGACATTATTAAAAAAAAAGTTCTTATTTAAAGCATAATCTTATGTCTTTAACTTTTCAGTAGGGTATTTGGCATGTGGGCGTTCGTAAAGGGTGGTTAAGTTTTAAGGGCCGACGACAAGTTTGCCAAATGTTTTCTTTTTTGGTATGCAGATAGTTTTATGATTTGTATGGCATGTTTGATTGTTTTTAGAAAACACTGAATTTAATTGGTGTCAAAAATAATTGGCTGTCTTGACTTAACGGTAATATTTTCGAAGGCATCGATTTTAAATCATAAATTGTACCAAGGGGTGATGTTTTTTAACCGATAGTCTTTTTTTACTCTCTCCAAATATGGTACTTTTGCCTAATGGCATGCGTGTTGATTAATAATTGAGCCTGATATTTGATAAGAATATTAAAACTTTTGCACATGGTAGTACTCCCGAACATACATAAACTTGCCCATTTCGAAAGCGTTGTTTAGGCGGCAGTCTATTGATGACAAAATCTAAAACCAAACTGAGCATAAATGATATCAAAATGCAACAACAAAAAATTAACATTCCAATTAAAACATGTTTATTTATCAGGAAGTCCTGATTCAATGGCTAGGGTGCCTCGGTGGACTAGTCAGTAGTGTGCTGGTCCGCTAGTTTGGTGGTTGCAGGTTCGATCCTCGCCAGAAACTGGATTGGTCTGCTTCTCTTTCTCTTATTCTTTTTCTATTCTAACTATTCTATTCATATGGTATACCTGTCGTGGGGTTGGGCTTTTAGTGCTCCTCCTTTTCAACCTAACCTGATTCATCAGCTGATAATATTTTTCTTTACCTATTTTAAATTTCAGCTGCAAGATTCAATAAATTTTTTTCTCTAATTTAAAAATAGCAAACTTCATACACACATCGAAAATATGAATAAAAAAATTATCTCCAAACTGCAATTACGTTATGCCTAATTATCCCTCGATTTCGACTACAGATTCCTACGGAGTGGTCCATAACAAATATACGTGTAAAGGTATTTTGAAAGCTTCTCCGATCTGTGCTTTATTTAAGAGGTGTTTAAGTTCCACCCATTTTTAAATGTTCTTATGATATATTCTCTTGAAAAATCGTGTGTCACTTACATTTAATACAACGAGTAATATTTTAACCATTTAGATTTTCAATGTGTGGGTCTTTCCTATTCTTAAAAAAGTTAAAATAAAAAACTGGCCTCAACTGTCTAACAAACTTAACTTTAATCTCACAAATTTGTCGAAACCTTGACTGTATGTGGATTTGGTATCTCAGTTACCCATAAAATTGGATTTTAGGTTATTGTGTGTATAAATAAAATCTTTTACATCAAATGTGTTATAAGGACAACTTCTCTCTTATGGCAACAATATATTAAAGACATCACTATCATTGTTATCCAAAACCTCATCTAGTGGCTCATCTGGTAATATTTTTGAGTAATTTGAGCGCTGTGGAAATAAGTTATTAATATATTCTATAGGTGGAGTAAACTGTTTAGTCTTCTTTCTGGGTTACAGGGGTTCGCTGAGGTTCTTAACACGGACTTCTAAACCCTTTTCAAATAAAGTACGGTCTTACATGTATGCTACATATTTACTATATACAAAAAATAGACGGTCCATGTGTGTAATCGCATCTGTATGATTTTGTTGTATTCGATTCTAAATTTTTAGAAGATAATTTGTTAGAAAAGAGTTAAACAATTCCTGGTAAAACTGTGAAAATTTAAGTTTTAGGTATAGTGCCTACTATTCACTTCTCATTTCGTGATCAGAAAAAAAGACTTGTATAAAATACAACAAAATATGTATTCCTACTAATACAATAAATGTGAATGTTTGGATTTATTAATTTTGGTACACAGCCAGAAAACAACCTAGAGGAACATAGAATCTCTCATCGAGATAACTACTCAGACGAAATCGCGGGCACACGCTTTTTTATAATAAAAATAGTGAATACTTCTGTTACATTTCTGCATTATTTTACAAACATTTAGAAGAAAAATTTTAGCTTTAAGAATTTACTTAATTTCTGCACCAAGATGTAGGCTGCATATTTTTCTAATGGAAATATTCTAGTTATTTTGTTGCAGCTTATTTTTTTTTTTGCTGTTATTTGTTGCTCTTGAATATTTAAAAAGCGTCAACAAAAATTTAACCCATGGATTTAAATATTTGAATCACTATGATTTAGACCATAAAAAACGATTATAAAAACCCATTTCTGTGTGGAATATATAACAACGCCTAAAAATAGGTTATAACAACAAATAAAAATAGCATAGAAAAAATAAAATTTAAAAAACAAAACTAAAATTATTTGCTAACAATCAAAAGCAAAGGATTTTTTTGTATACATATTATTTTTGTTGCTGTTTCTACAATTTTATACAGCTAAAAACTTAACACATCAATAGTCAGAACAATTTTTGCTCAGTAGTTTTATTGATAGATGCATCAAAATAAAACTAACAAGCAAAATGTTTGGACATGATGCACAACCATGGCAACTATAACTAGTTACTTGTTCACTGTAGGTATTAATGTATAGAATTTTTTTTTTCTGTAAACAGTGAGCGACAAAATTATAACATCAAATCTCTTGTAGTTAATTTTAGGTGACACTTGAGTTTGAAATTTGTTAGCTTCTTTTTATAGAGCGAGATATAAAACCCACTGACTTTTCCAGTGATCATAAGACAAAAACTTAGATTTCTTCACTTGTTGTATTGATTTTCTATTTTTCAAGTTAAGTTTATAACAAAAAAGATATATATCCATAAATGATTTATCTTGATGTTTAAAAGTAGCATTCGTTGTGTTGTGCCAGTATTTCTGCACACAACATAGAAACGTATCACAATCAATAAGTATATAAATAGTAGGAGGACATCAAGTACAACAAAAGCATTTTGCTGCAACTTTAAACGTACAATTTCCATGAAATGCTAATAAAATTATTTAAAAGTGTTAAATAAAATGGTCATAAATACAATAACATCGCACAATAAAGTGTGATGTTGGGTATGGCATATAAAAAATGCGGAAAAAATAACAAAATAAACGTCCATCAAAAAAAACAACAAAGAAAATTTATAGCGCTTTTAGGAAAAAAATCACAAAATAATGTAGCATACTTGAAGGCACAACATAAAAGCTATACATAGTATGGCCAACGAAATAATACCAAAATGTTTATATCGAAATAAATTTCTATAAATAATAAAAATGTTGTTTATTTCTTTTTTTTTTTCAAAAACAAAATCCTTTGCTTGTTGCGTTTTTTTTAGTCCAGCTGGTAGGGTTTGTTGATGATCAACAATTTAATATTGGTTGGCGAATATAGATATTTAATTTTCATTTTTGTTTTTATATGTGTATGATTGGTTTAAATGTTTTCGATTTTTATTTCAAAAAATAACAAAACAGAGCTCGGGAAAATAGCAGTTCGAGCTACTAGAAAAAATGTGTAGAAAGTGCTTAAACATGTTTTCATTAGTGTACAAAAATAAAAAGATAAAATTTATTAACAAATAATTTGTATGTTTTTTAATTATGTGTTTGCTGTTAAAGAAAAATAAAATGGTCAGTTCATACATTTCTAATTGCCATTCATCTAAAGAGTTTTGTCTAAACAAAAATATACTGTTTAAATGTAAATAAAAAGTGAAGTAGAAGTAAACTAAAACTGAAGAAGTGCTGATGAGATATTGAGTCCTTTTTGTGGAGAAAAACTATGAATAGACATAAAACACAAGCATAAGTTATTTAGCCAATTTAAGCAGAGAATGACTATAAATTAAACTTCGCGTACTCTTAAAGTATAGAGTGTGTTTAGAGTTAAGGATCTTTTTATAAAATTAAATACAAAAAATTCAATGATTAAACAAAAATATTGCATTTCTTTGCTTTTAAATTTTATGGCATTTGATACTTAAAAATAATTTCTGCCATTTGGTCTCCGAGACAGCGCCTTATAACGCCATTCTGAAGGTCTGTCTAACATTGCTGCACGTTTGCGAGCTTACCCGGTGTAATTTCGTCAGTAGTGCGTCGCATGTTGGTTTCTAAATGATCAATCGTTGTGTGTTTATCATCATAGACTAGAGATTTGACGTTCTCCCACAAAAAGTAGTCCAATGATGTCAAATCACACGAACAACTTAGTTCCGTTTCTTTTGATAACTCGGTTGGTAAATGTTTGGCTTAACAAAGCATTGTATGAAATATAACGGTGTCTGGTTTAAACCAATTTTCCTGCAAACGATTAGCTATGACGTGAAGAATAAAAAAAGTCTCGAATTATGAGCACTAGCTACTGAAACAGACTGGGGGATTGTTAAATTCGAATCATCTCTCATACTCGCGTCTACAAAGGTAATGACTTTTTATGCACACGTTAAGGACTCGATTTGAATAAATATTATCTAAAAGAGCAAATGTGATTATGAATTGATTCTTGTAATTGTAAATTGGCTGCTCGGATGAACGGCTATGCGCACCTTAAACTTGTTTGCGGCATCGTGTAGTAATTAAAGTGCTTTTCCATTAAACCAAACACCACAGGTTCAATCCATGACAAAGTAGGGAGAAAAAATTACACAATGGTTTTTTGTAGCCTAATAAAGTAAAGTGGCTTTGACCCCTCTTTCAGACAATAATCCATCTTAGAAAACCTCTAACTTTTTTTACTTAAACTGCATTTTGAAATTTTTCTTACTCTACTATGTTCCACTAGTCAAACCCTATTATTTGATACCCATATTTAGGGGTTTAAAAAATGTGTAATCCGCCATTTTGATTCGGGCACCGGTTTGGGATTTGGAATTTTGTTGCGTCTACTGTATTCTTCTTGTCAAGCTCTTTCGTTTAATTTTTGAATATAATTTTCATTTGAAAATTTTAATCAAAAAACCGAGGCAGCTAAATTTTGATGTTTGTATCTCAGTCAGTTTCAAACCAATTTTATAGTTTTTTTCTAAAGGAATTGTTGAGAATTTTTGAAACCACAAATCAAACAGTAATTAGGTGTTTTTACTTCTTTGCCAATCTTCATTAAAAAAAAAAACTATTTTATCAAACCTAAAAGTATGCCGCATTTTTGTATAGATTTAACCACATGAAAAGCTCAAGTACGAATATTTGTATATGACCAGCAGTAGCCGCATTAAGCTTTAAGTTTTATAAAAGCTTCTTACTTAAAAATATATTACTTTAAAAAATATTAATTTAAACATACAAACAAACATACAAACATATAAATATGTATATGAAATATGGAAGGTATTCTCTTTCAATATAAAATATTAACAATATTTTACAACAAAACATAAATTTACTTTACTTTCATTTTTGTTTCTTTCTACTTTTTTTACATTGTTGGTCACATATTTTTGCCATAAATTTTCATACACAGTCTGTGTCCCTTATCCATTACCCGCTTTTGGTTTATGGCAGTAGCCAATATATATTGACCACATTTTATGTTTCAAAAACAAGAAGCAATTCGTGTTTTTTTTTTGCATTTACCGCAAAACAGACTAGTTTTATAATAAACAAAATATAGTTGATTCTGTTATTATATATAAAAAATTGATTTTTTTTTACTTGTATACACAGCACAGAGAAAGTTTGAAAAAATTCTTTAAAAGCCTTAATATATGCTTTAATTTTTTGCGAAAAAAAGGCTTCAAATAAACGTGTTGTCATAAACAATAATTTGATATCAATTTAACACAAACAAAGACTTAAACATTTCATAACAATAATAAAGATTATAAACAATTTGAGTGGTCCACGGTACAAATATTTTTTCCCCCATTCCTTGGCTATTTGCTAAACATTTATCCTGGCATTAAGATTAAGTGCAGTGTTTCCAAAATTAAATAAAAAAAGTTATTTAAAGAAATATTTTAAGTTTATATAACGGATCATTCAATGAGAAGTTCCGAATTTTTACAATTCAAGCTAAATCTCTCGTGTTAACTGTCGGTTATTCAGTTTTCCCTGTCAAATTATTATGGGCGGAATAAGCGTTCAACGTTGCGTGCAAATAATTAAATTGTTTTCCCAAATAAGTGCTCTTATTCTCAATGTTTCAAGGGCTTCGCCACTTTAATGGTCTTAACAATCTCTCTATCAAGAGGACAATTTTCAGTGTGGTGACAATTTTCGGTGTAGTGGATAAATTTGATACCACTGGTTCAGTTAACAACTAAGCGTCATTAGTATTACGATATAACGCAAGATTTGTCAAAAGCATCGCTGCTGTCCGTGGGGGTATGCATAACAATTTGAGACAGCCGATTTTTGCGACTTGTCTTGGGCCTGCACCCTTAAAGAATGTATCTGACGCCAAAGATAAATAACAAAGATAGAAAATAGAAATAGACAACGACGTTATCTTGCTGACTGGGCCCTGGTATTGTTGAAAGCTTTCATTTGAAAATCGTCTGTAGCAATAAAGCTCATTTTTGGCTGAGTACATTAGCAAACCAAATTTTTGAGCTTGGAACGATATCAATCTGTATTAGTTCCATAGGTAACCAATTTCTTTAAAATTGATCCATATTTCTTTGAGAACACTGTACCCAGGTCATAAGCATCAATAGTGACCACTATAGGTTGACTATTATCTACTTCTTTTGGTATAAATTTAATGATATGAGCACAAAATGCGTGTGATTTCAACATGACAGCGCTATGTTCCACAGGACTCATGTAACACTAGACATTCTACACGAACGGTTTGAAGGCCTGGTTATCGCACGTGGACGTAATGTGAACGGCCCACCAAGATCGTGAGATTTCATGTCTACTAGGGTTTGCCTAAGTCTTAGATTTATGAGCACAAGCCTCTGTCACTGCAATAAAAAATTTTATAACTTCTGCGCCAAATCACCATAACCAGATAAACGATTGTGCCACACGTCCAGTTAAAAAACTTTTTTATCAAAGTTAGTGGTCATTTGTGAAAAAAATTACTCATTGTATCCCTTTTATGGAAGTTGCGGTGTCCCTTTAATGTCGACTCACCACAGTTCAGTAAGAATATCTAGGACCATCGGTTATGTCAGCACTGGCCTAATGGGAACAGATTAATAAAAATGGACGAGGGTTACCATTGCGATGTTTAAGTGACCCAAGGATAATAAACATATAACGTCGGTTAGGTTCTTAGGTTAGGTTAGGTAGAACAGGCAGCTGCTGTGCAACTCACTTGTGTCCATTATATTGATCCCTTTGTGATACCTGAATAGAAAGGAAGCAGACAAGTCCAGAGTCTCCGGCGGGAATCGAACCCGCAACCCCCAAACTAGCAGAACAGCACACTGCTGACTAGTCCACCGGGGCACCCGGTTGGGTTCTTAGTTATTTTCAATTGCAATTTACAAGGGAACCTCGTTCTTTTCCTAAAAATCATTTCTGTCTGATAAAGAAATTTAAGTTTCCATATGATTTCTTCACAGCGAAGAAGATTCAAGGCCACAGTTAGGGTGACATAAACTGATCAGTGAGTACGTGTGAGCTGACCACTGTAAACTTTCATTTCATTTCTACACTGTAAAGTTATTCAAAATGACTGCATTAGGATCAGTGTTACCATTCGAAACCGTGGCAAACATTTAAACTGTTTATGACATCCATGGCATACGGATGTATACGTACATGGGCCTCTCATATAGAAAAATAAAATTTTATTACCTAACACACGGTTTCTTATTAGTTTTCCAATATTTTGTTATAAGAAATAAAAAAAATTTTAAGAATGACATTCTATTTTAATCAATAAAAAAGGTTTAGGAATCACTGTTTCAATCGGAAGCTTTTATGACACATACAAACAACCAGTGATATCATTATCTGATGATGAGTTTATAAAAGTTTATTCGTCTTTCATGTTTATATTGTTAAATAAACATAAATATTTAAAAAATGATTTATAATGACATTTGTGTTTATATAAAAGAATAAGATTACATACACATAAACTTTTTAATTTAATTTTTTTTTGTTTTAGGTGGCCTACAAATTGAAAACAGTCGAGAAGAGGATCAAGGTAAATACGAATGTGTGGCTGAGAATTCGGTGGGTACTGAACATTCCAAGGCCACAAATTTATATGTTAAGGTGCGCAGAGTGCCGCCCACCTTTTCACGACCACCAGAACCCATTAATGAAGTGATGTTAGGATCGAATCTTAATCTCTCTTGTATAGCGGTGGGCTCACCCATGCCCCATGTTAAATGGATGAAAGGTATTTTAGAACATGTTATAGAACTTAAGAAAAAATTACTCTTTTTCTAATTACAATAACAGGCGCCCAAGACTTAACACCTGAAAATAATATTCCCATTGGCCGTAATATTTTGGAGTTGATTAATATACAGCAAAGTGCAAACTACACTTGCATAGCAGCCTCTTCATTGGGTCAGATTGAAGCAACGGCTGTAGTTAAGGTTCAATGTGAGTAACTGTCTGATTTTTGTGTATAATAAATTTGTAATTGAAATAGTATTTTTAATGATGATTTACTTTTAATTAATAGCTTTGCCTACTGCACCCACAGATGTACAAATTTCTGAAGTTACAGCCACCTCTGTACGTTTGGAGTGGTCTTATAAAGGCCCCGAAGACTTACAGTATTATGTGATACAATATAAACCTAAAAATGCTAATCAGGTTGGTAGAAAATTGATTTTAGTAAATATATTGTAGATATTAAAAACAAAACTTTTAAAGCTTTTAAAGCTATATCAGGAGCTTTTAAAAATGTTCGTATGAACTTTCACTTTTTAAATAATTTTAAGCAAATAATAACCAAGTTGGATACAACTTTTTTAAACAGTAAAACTTTGTAAAAGTTATCTTAAGTCTTCTAAGAATAATACAATTTAATTAGTTTCCAAGCCTAAATTAAAAGCCTTGTTTAGTTAGTTGTCCATATTTAATTTCATTTCTTCGTTCTTTTAAAGCAATTTACCACTTATTTAGTTAATTTTTAAAGCTTTACCATCATAAGCTTCATAAATAATTTCTTTTTTAAAAAGTCAAAATGGTATTTTTTTAAATTTTTTAAATTTTCTTAGTTTTTAGTGCTCCATTGTTTATTTATAAAAATTATTTTAATCCTTTTTTAAAATGTTTTTTTATCGGTTTCTTCTATGCTTTTAGGCTTTTAGCGAGATTAGCGGCATTATAACCATGTTTTATGTGGTACGAGCGCTGAGTCCTTATACAGAATACGAATTTTATGTGATAGCTGTAAATAATATAGGAAGAGGACCACCATCGATACCAGCGACTTGTACCACTGGTGAGACAAGTAAGTAAAACACACAAATTTTTTTTTTTAATTTTTCATATCAGTTTTACCAAAAGCTTATTAAAAGCTTCTTATAAAATTTTAGTGTTGTGAATTTACACATACTATCTAAGTTCTCATCTGAGCCTAACAACTGATTCATGTCCAAAAAATATAATCTTTAATTTTTTTAATTTAGAATAGCTTTCCAAAAGTATCTCCAAGTCAAGTCTAATAAACTTTATAGTTTTTGAAAGAAAGCTTTAATATAATGTTTAATGGATCAACTTAGATGAGAAATCAGATGGTTTAAAGACAGCTTAAGACAACTTTCGTGAAACAAAACTTAATTGTCGGTAAAGCTTTTCTATGTTATTGTTGTTATTAGTAAAATATGAGAAAAGTATATTTTTAAACAAAACAGCATAATAAAAAGTTTTATAGTAAAACATTAAAAAGGTCATTGAAGCTTGTTAAACTATTTAATAAAAAATCGAATACGGTTACCAGAAAGCGGTATCTAATTTTAATGAGAGGCATTAAAGCTTTCCATTTAATAAAGCTTTACGCATTATATAATATACTTAAAGCTTTTCGGATCCACATATTTGGAATAAAACATGATCTAAAATGCATTTTTGAACACTACGATGAATTAGAACTTTGTTTGAGGTTAAAAAATTTGCATTTATAAATTAAGCTTTAAGCTTTTCTTTTTTCTTCTAAATACAGCTAATGAAAAATTTTAGGACTAATTAAGAGACGTTTTAAATAAAAGCATAAAATTTGCTTATTTTTAATGTAGTTTTATGGGCCGCGCTATAATCTTCTTTATTTTTTTAGCTTTAAAGCTCACCAAACATTAATATCCACATTAGTGTATTGCTGTATTCCTTTTTACTTTTATTGGGCATTAGTTTAAAGAAAAAAAATATTTAATGAAATTTCATTAAAAAATTGTTAGATGTTAGAAAATTTTTTAATTTTTTTCTAGTTATTTTTAACATAGATTTTTTTATTGCAGGTTTTATAAAAAAAATCTAGTAAAGCTTTTTTTAAGCTTTTTTTTGTACTTAAGTACTGATTATTATTATAGCTTTATTTGAAAAAGTTTTAATTCTAATATTTATTATGATATTTTCTTTATTTCCTTCTCTTTACATGCTTAACCATAAAAAAGGATTTTGTTACCAATTCTTTTTTTGTTTTTTTATTTCTTTTGAATAACTTTCAAGCTGTTATTTTTTATTCGTTTCTTGCGTTTTTTTAAGAACTATTTTCATTCTTTTAACGTTCTACTCAAAAAACCATTTTCTTGTTCTTTTTATCTCGTTTAAAATTTTTATTTATAAAAAAAAAAATTATCGTTAATATTGCATACAATTCAAACAATTGGATCTACATATATTTAGGCGATTTTACATATGGCGGAGCAAGTAAGTACAATCATCCTTCTATTTTACTATCTATTCCCATATTGTATTTTACAGCTGAACGAGTAGTGTAGAATGATATCGTTAATGTAAGAGAGAAGGAGTTTAGTAGTAGATAAAATGAGTTGCCCATTGTGCTGTTTTCTTCTTCTTTAACTACCTGTCATTAAGTTAAAAGTGCACTTTTTAAAAGCTTTTATATATTCTGACGTATTTAGTGTGTGTGCAAGTGTGTAAGTGTCATGCATGAGTATTATATTTTAACATCATAAAAAAATTTAAGGATATCAATGCTGGATAAATAGAGGCAATAAATGAAGGGGTTATTGCAATTTAAACATAAAAATGGCAACTGAATTTAAAAACTCTAAAATATATTTTACTGAAGTGTAGAAAAGAATTATGTGAACAAAAAAACTAAAACTTTTATAGGGATTTGTGTGCACTTGCATCTAAACAATGGTGAATACATGTATGGTAGTATATAGTTACATATAGGTAGGTCCTAATGTTGTGCATGTGCATGCATATCTGCACACAAATTCGTTATCGATATGCGAGGATTGTATGAGAAGCACTTAATACAAATTATCTCATTGATGCATAATTACGTATATATTATACTTGCGTAGCAAGGTAAGGTAATTGCAGTTCGAAGAGAATTTTTTTGTTTATATTTTTTACATATGAAGTTTGACATTTAAAATCAATGAGAGAGGAGAGAAAATTGTTTTTTTATTTATAGACTTTGTTAGTTGAAATTTAAAATAAGTGAAGAAAAAAATAGTCAGCTGTTCGAATAGCAGTACCTGATGAATAAATTTGCCTTGCTTGCGTAGCTAGAAACAATTTTTTCCACAGCTTTTTTGGTCTCTAGAAAATAAAAAAAAATTTAAAAACAAAAGTAAACATTTTATAATAATTGCGTTACATTTTTTTATTAAAATGTAATTTTAACCCTAAATAATATTTAATAATAAATAAATTTATTTTTGTGAAAAACTGCCTTTTTTAATACAAAAATCTTGGATTTTAAGAAAACTATTGTTGGTTGTCAACAAATAATGAAATTATACTGGAAATATCTAAACTGAGAAACAGAACTGGGGTATAACGTGTTTTCCTTACAATGTGATATTTAAAACTCTTCATTAAAATAACAAGTTAGAATTTATTTTATTTTAGCATAGTTTGTTATTTTGTTTTCATTTTATAATTCTCACGCTGTTAAAAGTAATTTCATAAAATTTTTAAAATAATCAATAATAGTTTTGTTGCTTTTGCCAGCGTTTTTGTTTAAGTATTAACTATGAAGTTCAGTCACTACCCCAAGAATGGCAAACAAGCTCCAAGTTGATTTCATACAAGTAAAATTTTAAATCTTAAATGCTATTGATTCTAACATTTTAAATCAATAACCAACATTTAATATTTATATTACTTTTGGCAGGAATAAGATTCATCCGAAAGCAGGAGAATTAAGTACCGAAAGTCCTTGAACGCTTTATTTTCATATCCGAAATGTTACTTAAACGCTATACAGTCGTGTTTGGATATAGTGAACTAATTTTTGCAAGGCTTGTTCATAGTGTCCAATTTGTTCTCTATATCAAGGATGAAATTTTTGTTCAAAAACTCGTTTTATTTACTAAAAATACATACATGTAAATGCAATAGCTGATTAGAAACAATTTGTACAAAAAAGGAAATATGTGTACATACTTATCTAAGTTTAATAAAAGAATTGTTGAAGTTGTTTTCAAAATCTTGTTCACTATTAGAGTTTATCACTATTTAGAGTACTCCATGCAAAAATTTTGGTGTTCGCTATATGGAGGTGTTCACTATATCCAGACACGACTGTATATGAAATTAATTTTTACATCGAATCATTACTTTCAATAAAAAGTCGATCTACTACTATAATCGAGGCGTAAGAGTTATGCATGTTAGGGACACAAAACCGTAATATTCTCTTATGATAACGCTGCAATACCTGTTTAAAATCATTTCGAAAAAAAGTGGTTGGAAAGTTTAACCTCTTCCGTCATATACTCTAGACCTTGGACGGTCCGACTACTTATTGTTTCAAACGTAGCAGAACGTTCTCTCTGGGATACCCTTCACTTCAGATTAGGATATTCAAAATTGGCTTAATATGTTTTTGGTCTTAAAATATGAGCAGTTTTTTTGCTCGAATGCATATGTTTTAAAAATGATTAGAAAAGCTCCTAGAATAATAAAAAAAATAAGTATTAGAAAAGTGGGTGGGGCCACGCCCATAAAAAAGTTATAATTTTGAGGTACTTGCACTGGACCGATTTTTCTAAAACTTTGCACACATATTGAGCTGTCATGACTATACAGTTTCGTAATTAGAAAAGTAGGCAGTGCCTATTAAAAAAAAGTTATTATTTTTAGCTTTTTGCACTTGATATTCAATTTAAATTCAGACTGGATTTTTATTCATCAAGGGGCGTAGCAACACGCGCAGGGCTTTTCTAGTAAATAAATAAAATAAAAGCTAAAAATTTAAAAAATCCCACATTCTTAAGTTAAAAACCCAACACATATGAAAACATGTATGTATGTTGGACATCTGCCCGACTTGTTATGCCTGTTAAATTATATTGCCGTTCGTAGAAGAAATGAACTGATTATTAAAAAAATGAAATAAAATAATCTATTGATTTCACTAGCGTATAACACAGAGTTAAAATCTTATAGAATACTTCTTGGCAATGTCAAGAAACTAAACTCTTATACAGAGATTAAAAAGGTGTACTCTTAATTCAAGGAAGTAGCATGTCAATTATAATTTTTCTAATTGTATTATATAAATCATTTTTATTTTAGTCTAACTTAATTCTGCTATTATTAAACTTCCTTAAAACATTTATTAATTTAAACTGAATTGAAATCATTAAAGAATATTAAAAATTATTCGGATATTAGCTTTTTTTTAATTGTGTGATTTAAATAATTATTAAAACGATTATTTATATAATAAATAAGTAAATTGTTTTTAAATAAACTTTTGTCTGCTTAAAATTAAATCTCTTATACTACGCTCAGATATCAGCAACTAAATCACCATGTGAAATAACTTAATTCAGTTTTATTCACACAAAAGCTTTTTACCATCGTATGTGTCCTTCTCCGAAAAAAGGGACCTAGTGTGTCGAAAAATGGGTTTGGAATTGAGAGTGAATTCTGGTACCAAAAAGGGTGCAGAATAAGATGAAATGAGTTAGATTTCTGATAAAAGTTTATTTACCCCATAAAAACGTACAAAACGAACTTGGGAAAATCGATAAGAATCGAGTATCGCGATCATAAGAAACAGAGCAGCAACAATAGCGAAGGTATTGTCACACTAAAAGCAAAAAAAATACGTCACCACATAGGCATGACGTCACCAAAGTCGGCACCCAATCATAACTTACCATACAAGATCTCATCTATTCACAGTGATAATACGTTATGAAACTTTAAATGCGTTTTTCTCAAAACCTCATTTTCACACACTAGTTCCCTTTTCTCGGAGAAAGTCACATATTCATATCTTTACAAAACCCTTTTAAAACACAAAAGTATGCATTTCTGTTGTCCAAACTTTAGCTCTTACTTTAATTTCTTATTCACAAAAATTGAATTTATTTTACATTTTAAAAAGTTTAAAATCAATACGTACCATTATTTTGCGAACATCTATTTCACTTTAAAAAATCTTATACCGATATCAGGTTCTTAAGTTTCCGCCTTCATGCTGCTCTCATTTATTTAAGTAAGTTTTGTTGTACATTTTATTTATTGTATTGTTTCCATTTTTTTTTAATTCTCTTTCAAAAACATTTATACGTATAAGTACGAGCATGTTTGACTAAAGAAGATTATTGTATTAAAATTGCAGCTGGTGATACTTTTTGTTGTATACACACACTCAAAGGCATACTTATGTAGAACTCTGTGTATGTCTATAATTGTATCAGAGTATCCATATGACTGTATGAGTAGAGTTTCATTATGTAAAGTGCTTTTCATATATGTATGTACCCTTCATCAGTGGCAGGAGTATTTAAAAAGTTGTTATTTCATTTGTAATTTCTACCAGAATTCTTTTCAATGCCAAAAAAATATTGTTTTCTAAAACTGTTTGGGCGTAAGTTAAAATCAGGTTGTAAAAGCTTTCAGGCTTCCAATGAACTTCTAAGTTACGTTATACACTTTGAAATTTTTCGACGCCAAAATCTATTTTATTTTAACCTTAAATAATATTTATTCATTATTTTTTCGTACTGTTTTGAGTTTAAACTAATATTTTCATTTGTATACATGCTTGAGTTAATTTTTCAAACATTCTCAAGTTACAAAGGACTTTTTTAATTGCGATAATGAAAGAATAATCTGGAAAAGTACGTTCTGCCGACACTAGCTGAGTGGAATGCATTTTCGAAACCAGCTACGGATTTCATCATCAACACTTTTGAATCGGTGATTACGTGTTGAATGTAAATATCATCTATTTATTTATCATTTATTTAAGTAAATTAAATTCTATAAATAATTTGTTTACTTTCTTTATATTATCTTAGCACAACGTGTTAAAAATTTCACATATATGTGTACGCACTTATTACATACCCACACTTTAATAAAGAGTATATAAAATTCATTATAGCCGCATATAATAAGCATGCTTATTGCTATATGTATTTATGCTGTGTTATATTTGGTCAATCAATAAATTTATTTAAATGCTCTGCTATTGTTTTTAAAACAAAAGTTATAAAGTTTAATAGTTTCTTATAAAAAATAAAAGAGTTGAACAATGGAAACAATAACAAGTAAAATACAAATACAAGTGATAACTTAAATAAAGTAAATATTTAGAAAATAAAAAGGATACAAATAAAGAGGATAAAAATATTAGGGGGTGTTGCAGTAAAAATGAAAAGAAAAAATTATATTTGTTAAATTATACTTACATATAATAAGATTGCAAAAAAAAAACTTTAAATGCTTATGAAATATTTTAGAGAATATTTATGACGGTAATCTAGCAGTCACAATACCACTTTTTAGAATTTGTTCGGTTGGTCTGTCTGTCTTCCTTAACTCGATTGGCTTAAGAAATACTACATGGCGCTTCTAGCTCCATACAAAAACTAGGGATACGTTCCGGAATTTAAAAAAATCGCATAAATTGAAGTTAAAGTATTAAAAATGTACCAAATTCGCATAAAAAAGGAAATTTCATGTTTTTTATGGCTCTGATTGATGATTCGCCTAGTGTAAAGTGGTCTGCCAGAGCCTTATTTTTAGCTCCATTTGCTAAGCGGTCCAAAATTTCGATTATGGTCTCTAAAGAAATCGTTTGTCGTTTTTTCTTATTTTTCTCCATATCAATTTCTTAAAATCGAATCCAAAAATTTTATGTTAGCATTGAAACCATAAAAAGAATTACATTTACTTTTTGAAGCGAAACTTCAACACCTTCGATAATTAAAATTTAAAAATCTCTGTCAAATTCCACCACAATAAATATTTTGAATTTAATGTATAATTCAACTGTCAATGACTAAAGTGCAAACGTACGTTAGAACATTTCTTCGTCGCCTGCTTACAAAATCTATAAGGGAAATCCCAAATTTCAAATAATCGCTGCTGGTCTTCGCATGAAACGCTTTAATTAACAGAAAGTACAAACCTTAACAGAAATCTACAAACTTTACAGAAAGCACAAACCTTAACGGAAATATCAAAGCCCAGTGTTATCAATTATCTAAATATTATTTTTATATAAAAAAAAAAATTTGAATATTTAAAAATCGCATAAATTCAAATTCGCATAAAAACATACCGCATAAAAAAAGACCTGAGTCTACTATTATTATAATCTTCACTTGTGGTGGCAATTATATAAATATAGCTTTATCATTTTGTTTGTAATTTCTACAATATTAATTTTTAACGAAAAAACATATATGTATATTATGAATGATTATGGGAGTCTATTCGATACTGTCTGTCTGTCCGTCTGAAATCAATCTATTTTTTTTCAAATCCTTACATGTTACTCAGATCTGTATATGGTATTAATCTTTTGCATATATGCCAAAATAGATCGCTAGTGAAATCCAGCATAGTTTTTCCATAATTTAGTGACATATGAGCAGATTAACACGACTGTCTTTTTTTAAAACAAAAATCAACATTTTTTAGCCCTGGGCTAAGTTATAGAAGCATTTGCTGCTATTTATAAAAAGGATATACCTCTAGGAATATTTTTGAAAAATTTTGGATAAATCGGTTGATAACCCACAATGTTAGAAGCAGAAATAATTGTGAAAAATTTTTTTTAAATATATCAAGTTGCTAAAGCTATTAATTAACATTTGGTTACCCTACGCATTTAAAATACAAGCCATAATCTTGAAAACAATTACTGATAACAAGTAACAAAACAATTTAAAATTGACTGATATATTAGCACAAGAACACCAATTCTTTGGTGTCTTTTCAAAAATTTAAAAAGGAAAATTGATTTTTTAGCTTTTGTACAACAGAGACGATCGACATGGATATCAAAAGAAAGGACTTGAGAGGTAAAATGTATTACCCTATACATAAACTCAAAATTTATGATGGCTGCAACCTTAAAATGGCGTGCAATAAAATTATATATGTGGATCAAATCTAGTAATTAGAAATGAACCCACTTCAAACACCACAAGAATGGTATCCAACGAAAAGGCTTGATCATTAAACTATGAGAAAGTTAAAATGCAACATGGCATCAGGAATAAAATGGCTGAAAATTGTTTACCCATTCCCACCAATATGAGTATCAAATGAAAGGGCTTGTCTAGTAGAATAAAATTAACTATGTAAAGTCAAACTACTCAAAATCAAAGATGGCGAAGGAAGTAATAAAGCAAAATGTTATATAACATTAAACGTGAAATCTTGGCTAAGCTACGATGTCGGCAGTATACCAATGTGCATAATGGTGAAGGGTATAATCAGATTCCGCATTTCCGAATATAGCATTATTACTTGTTTTCTATACAAACGATATCAAATTTTACCTTCAAATCAATACAATACAATACAAAAATATTGTTGTGTTAAGCAATGTGGTCCGGCTTTGACAAGTTTTGAAATGGTATTCGTTTATACAAAAATTTGGGAAAGGGCATCATAAAGTACGGCTTCACTTGAAATCTCAGTAATTTCTTTTGTTTATAGAAAAGTTTGTTATCAGCTGTTACATTTAATAATGGTATCCGTATATGCCTGACTTAGTTCAAGATGGTAAATGTTCTTTTCACAGTCCCAATTCAATTTCTACTTGATCTTTAATATTATTCTTAATGTCTTTCACTTCGAAACCTTAAGGTTTTAAAATTTTCTTTATTGCCATTATGAAATCAATGTTCTAGTACTTCATTTTCTCCCATACAGGCTTTGCTCTTTAAACAGTCTCATGCGAGTTCAATAATTTTTTAACTCAGTATGCCCTTCCATTACATTCACTGACTAGCTTTTGCTTAAAAATGTAACAATTTTAAGAGTAAATCCTGTTAAACTAAAAACTCGGTTTTGTCTACGTTGTATATTATTTTTTAATTTCTGTATTCATTATATTTCTTACTGAAGAGCACTTTAAAGTCTGATTAACAAATTTTGTGTGTATTTAAGTGGCTGTGCATTAACAAGATTTTAATGTAAAAAATTTTATTATTGGCCTTAAGCCGATTATGCTGAAACAATGTAATATAAATTTTAACTTTAACTTTACTGTAAGTATTAGTCTGTCTCTATTGCTTACAGTCAACATCTCCATGTCTTTAAATGGTATCTTCTAATTAAGCCACAAAAGATGATTAAATCAAAAGGCATAACCATGGAAAAAAATCTCATCAACATTAATTTGCAAGCATATCAAATAGATGTCTTTTGAAGCCTCAAAGTAGGCAACAGTAAAAGTTTCTAATTAACAAAAAACTTAACAACCGCAACGTTTATTTATATACCTGGAAAAAAATTTGTACACAGTTACAAATACACAAAGTAAAGATTTAAAAAAGAATTTTTTGTTTAAATAAATTATGTATTTTTCGGAAAATTACAAGTTTTGATAAATTTTTGTGTTGATATTGACCGAGTCACATAGAATCCATCATACGTCAACTGCCGTCTGTCGTTGTTTTCAGCTGATAGCAGTATTCATTTAAAGATTTACATATTAGCTTTGTTTCTTTTGGTGCTTCACGCACGCAAGTCCACGCAAAATACTTAATTTGCTGATTTAATATACGTTTACAAAGTTTTTATTGTGTCACTTTAACGTAAGCTGAAAAGCCATATGTGGTACACAAAAACAAAAATAACAAAAACAATTAAGAGCTCTATATTTGGCTGTAACCTTCAGAAAAGTGAAAATATGCAACTATTAACATGCAAGTCGTTTGTGAAACAGATTTTCCTAAATCTTACTCTTATTTACACTTGCTCAATCTATGATGCTGTTGACCAACGTCAGATCGTCATGTACAAGTAATCTTGTTCGTGCAACGTACAGTGAGTAAACGCAAAACTTCTTTATTTCACCAATACGACTAACGAAGTCTGCATTATATACATTTGAACACTTTAAGAAGCTTAATAAAATATAAAAATAAAAAAAACATGCACAGTTTTTACCATCATGTACAAACATAGTGTATCTACCATAACATGCTTTTGATGTTGTTGTTGGTTTTTCAAATCGAATTTTGTTGTTTCAAACTCAATAAAAAGTTGAAATTTTTGACAATATCTTTGCCGGTAATTGACCGATTGAACTAATTTTTTTCCTCTTTATGTTTATATGACATTTAATAAACTGGTGAATAAGTTATCTGGAACAAATCTTGTTCTATCGATTATATCTCAGCTTCTGATGTGTCCACATAACTGATTTTCAATAACAAAATTCTCGAAAGCATATTTGTTAAATTTATACCATATAAGAGTCTGAAATATATGTGGGTGTTTCAAAAAGTTGATTTCAACATTCACACGGACTTAGCTAAATCAACTGCTCTATCTGTGAGGATCCAAAATATATATATACTTTATCGGGTATTGAATAATTATTGTAGAAATAAAAAAAAAGACAATTTTATATATGTATGTGACCTTCTCCGAGAAAAGGGACCTAGTGTGTCGAAAAATAGGTTTGGACTTAACAGTAGATTCTGGTACATAAAAGGGTGTAGAATAAGATGAAATGAGTTAGATTTCTGATAAAAATTTATTTACCACGTAAAAACGTTCAAAACGTTGTTGCGTCGGTCACTGGTTACGGCTTAAGAATCAAGTATCGAAATTATAACAAACAGAGCAGCAACAATAGCAAAGGTATTGCCACGCTAATAGCGAAAAAAAGTACGTCACCACATAGACATGACGTCACCAAAGTCGGCACCCAATCATAACTTACCATACCAAATCGCATCTCCCAACTGAAGGTGTGTTCACAGTGATAATACGTTATGAAACTTTAAATGCGTTTTTCTCAAAACTTCATTTTCACACACTAGGACCCTTTTCTCGGCGATGGTCACATATAGTCTTTTGCACTCTCATGTGATGAGTATAAAAATAAAAGAGTCAAGCTGAAAATAAAATGTATTTGAAATCTAGTTTAAGAAAATTTTGTATAAAAATATTTTAATATAATAGATTTAAGACTCATTTAAAATTTTATAAATATGGAGGTTATAGTAAAGTTAATTTAATATTTTCTATTCTCTTTAAAGTCAACAATGTTTTCCTTATTTTCCAGAGATTTTAAAAATATAAAAAGTCTATTCAACTAGAGCAAATAGCTGAAGAAATTTGAAAAAAAAATATATAAAAAGAATTGCAAATTTTTCCTGAACTTACCTGTCCCTACTTTTTAACTTTCAATAAAATAATTAATTTTAAAAAAATCTGTTACCTCACGCAGTTTCAAGCACCTACAGCAACTAGTAATTAATATTTTTTTTTTTATAATATTTTTCTTGACACTGCTTAGGAAACTGTCATTTAAAAATCTGTTTGGCTGGTGCTTAAAAAAGTTTAAGGTAATTTAGGTTAATATTTTATTGTTACTTTATTGTTCTTCCTGCAGTTTTTATTGGCAAAAATAATAATAAAGAAATCGTTTTTTTCCTACTCGATATTTGGCCAATAGATATTGTATAGATGATTGGCAATCGTTACAATATGGCTGCGTTTTTTTTACATGTTTTATATGTGTTTGATAACTATAATTGTGGTAATAAAAGTTTTTTTCTAAACTTTGAACAGATACGAAACTGAAATTGTTGGTCTTTTTTTTTGTCTATAAAAGCTTTATGACTTAAAACAAAAAAAAAAAAATACAGCAATCACAATTACTACAATAACGAAAGTTCATACACGCAGTCAGACAAATACAGAGGTAGCATGTATAGCCCCACAAGTACACAAAAACGCACAGAAATTCAAACTTTGTTAAATATTTAAGTTTGTAAAATTGCACACAAACTCATTGGTACAATACAGACGTAACCAAAAGAACCAGAAGGTATAATTGTGATTGCACAAGGAAGATATAAAGCAGAGATTGTCAACTCTTTAATAAAAGACAACGGACCGAACTTTTTAATGGAAACACTTTTTAGCAGAGAGAAATTTAATTATTTCTTAAAATATAGATTTTTCGAAAAACAAAAAACAAGTGAATAATGCAAATAACAGTCCGTAGTGTAGATTCTTAATCGGACTAATGGACAATTTATATATTGAGATAGTAGTCCAATTTAAAGTGTACTATATAAAAAGGGTGTCTTTTTCAAAGGCAAATAATTTTAATTAGTTTTAATTTTAATTTGATAACTGTCGGCTTTTTAGCACTATTAGAGATCCACACCAGAGCAGCGTTAGCTGGAAAATCATGGTTCAATTCCTAAAACTCATCGTGTATCGTTTAAAGCACACTTTTTCTTAAACCGCTGCATCAATTAACGGAATTTTCGAATTCCATGCTATGATAATCCTAAGGCCGTTATCGAAACAGTTTTTTTTAACATCCAGAAAAACTCAACATTTGGTGCGCTTGTGGGCCGGTGGAATCATTGATCTTTAAATAATATATGGTTTTGGAAAACTGCCGCTACATGTCATACATACATGCAGTACCATACTTACAGTAACATTTGGCGAATGAATAGATTAATGAAATCGACCTATTAATAGGACATATTTACGTTCTAGTGACTAGACGCCTTTAGATTATTTTTTCAGATGTATTAGAAATTATTGCGCTCTTGTAAAATTTTATGCGTTATTGCTAATATATAACAGGCTTATTAATTGGAAAAGTAGGTGGAAGTTGTGCCGCAAGGTTACGCCACATAAGCACTAGTTAAGGCGGCCACATGCACAAGATCATAATTTTTATAAAATTATTAAATTACTAAAACCAATTGAATTTATATTCAAAACCCTTTTTACTGCTTTGTTTTAATTAAAAATTCTCCGCCTCTAAAGGAAAAAACTTGTACATATTTATGTATATGCATATATGGAATTAACTATTTCGAAATCTTAAGCACATAGCAGTCTTTAGTATAAATTACATCCAAGTATATAGTCTGTAGTACGACAGTTTAAGAGACCATTTTGTAATTTAAGCCATAAGAAATTCTGTAGTATTGTTATGTTAAAACCTTGTATACACGTGGGCTTATTTACTTTCCAAAATGGGGATTCTTTTATTGCAAATAGTTATACGCACTCTTAAAATCAACGTACTAACATTTTTTTTATTTAAACACACTTAACTATTACAATAGTTTTTCACTGGAATTTAATTCATTTGATAATCAGCATAGTCCAGAGATTTGACGTGCCTCCTAAAAAAGTGGTGCAAAGTTATCAAATCCCATGAACGTGGCAGCGAATTTATATGTCCATTTCATGAGTTAATTTGATTTCCAAACGTTTGGCTCAACAAAGTAATGGTTCCACGTCCTGTATTTCATGTTGCGCCATCTTGGTGGAACCATTTCTCCTCCAAATAATTTGCAATTAAATGGAAATGCAAAAATAAAGAATTACGGGACTGAATTGCTTAGAGCGGCTTTGGATGGATAAGGTCGAGTCTTCTGTAACACTCGTGTTTACAGTTGCATCAGCAACCTCATTCTTTAAATTCTTCCATCGAAAATTTACCTTTACCGCCGACTTATTTATTAGATGCACGACAAACTACACTCACCTCTCCAACATCGGTCATTTCTAATTTGTCACAGAAGGTCTCCGAAACGGTAAAAGCTTTATCGAGTTTGCGTCATCAACCAGCCTCACCTCATACACTAAGGGGTCTTTAACAAGAGTAGCAACAACCACAGACCATGTTACAGATTCCTACAATAGTGTCGATGGCTTCTTCTGTACGCATTTACAGGTTTTATTTGGGTGAATATTATTCAAAACGGTAATTCTCGTCATGAATCATACTCAGAAGGAAAATTTTGCACAGCTCTATAAGTTTAGCTAACAGAGCACTGTAATGAATGGTGATTTGCCACAGTATACTAAAAAAAAGTCTAACACACTTCGTTAGTATAACGACTAGTTTTACAGTTATTCCTATCGAAAATTCTATAGGTCTAACATACACACCCTATATGTAGCTAGTAGTAAATAGTGCTTACTATAGTCTTAGGCAAATAAACTCTATGTCGATATCATCTCTTTTGCTATTTGGCCCCATTTTGGGAATCAATGTTATATAACAAAATCTGCTGGCTTCGAATTAGTACCAAAAAAAAAACAAAGAGAGAAATGCGAAGCATAAAAACGTCAAATTCCCATAACAATGCAAACTTTATGCGTTTATAGCAAAAATAATGGTATAAAAAAGGGAAAGAAAAGTAATAAATGCATTAAAAAATATTGCTAATGCCAGCTGGTTTCATTTGAATTCTTTCCTTGCCGGCTGTGGCAAATTCCAAAGTTCAAACGTTTAATAAAGATAAAGTTAACACAGTTAATTTCATTAAATGTTTTTTGCTTTTCTTTAGCAATGAAGGTAATTTAAAAGTTATTTTAATAGACCTGTATATATGTGGGAAAATATTAAGGAATATTAATTGCTGTGTCTCTAAACCTTTGGCTGCTATAAAAGCAATTGAGGAAAAGATTAAGGAAGTTTTTTTAAAGCCATAAAAAAGGTATTCAGTTGTAGCAAAGAATTAAGTAGTATTTTTTTACGAAACATTAGACTTTTAACGAAGAATGATTTTTATCTGCCTGTCGATCAATGTTATATATCTTTCTAAAAAATAATTAGTAAAATAACGATAAAATCAGGACCAACCCAATTGGGTTTAAAAACCAATGCTAAATATTTCATAGAATATAATTAAAATCGTAGGTAATGTCATACTTATGGTGTTTTCTTTTCTGACCTAAATGTTGCATTAATTATGCCCTACGCCTTTTTTTGTGTTCTTTTCTTAAAAATATGTAACATAAACGGGTGACAAGTTCTTTTGTAATAATGTCGCCATAAAAACGGGAAAAAATGTTACATGTCGTACCCTGAATTAAATCAAAGGGTAAGAATATTGCACTCTTTAACAGCTGATATTTAAAAGAGAATTAAGTTTTCCTAGTGGTTAAAAATAATTTTTGGTCCCAAATTATTAAGATGGAAGCAAGCAATGCAGTTTTATATAAAAATATAGCTATCATGTAAAAAAGGTGAAAATTTATGTTCTATTCTACTGACTATAAAGGTAGTATTTTGTAATGGTGTAGGTGACCTTTGAAAAGTGTTCTACAATAAAAGGGCAACATTGTTTGTTGGAAAAGAAAACACCATTAAATGATTGACCCTTAACACGAGAATATAAAAGGTTAAATTAAAGTTTGCAATTTCGTTTGTAACTTCTATGGTCAAGTTATGTATACGTATTCTAAATCCTTATAGATAGAGAAGTCTTGTAAGCGTTGAAATCAAGCTTTTGAAGCCTCTACACATCCCACGAATTCGTATATAGAACAAGTTTATCATAAATGCTTTCTCAATTATTGTTATTGATAATCAGTAATTTCGTCCCATTAGCGGCTAGGTTGTGAGCAAAAACAAATTTATTACTTGCAGCTTCCAGATAACTGCTTGACCCATTTCCGGATGGTCAATTTAAGATTTACATATAAGAACATTATTGGAAATTCGTCACATCTGAATATAGCACTCTTATTAATTTTTATTTGAACTATGTATTGGCAGCTCAAAATAACGTTCTATTTTACTAACCTAAACGTAATAGGGTAGTAAATACATTAAGGGAATTTTTATTAAATGTTAAAAACACTGCTATTTTAAAAAGAAACTCCTTAAATCTCAATATCACAGTAGTGCATTAGAGTTATAGTAAAAATACAGAAACATCAATTCAGCGTTGCGGACATAATGAGCCCTAACAATAAAAATAACGTAACTGACATATTTTTCGAAATTTACTTTTTTGAGCAGAATTGTTCTCCAGACCTCAATACCTAATCTTTCAAAATATTGATTCAAATGTTAAAAAGTTGAAATGGGAAACGAAGAGCCTTCAAATTAACCAAAATGTTATCATTTTTAAATACTATAACGTTGGAAAATATTTAACCCTTTCAGAAGTGCAAAAACGAACTTATAGTTGGGGCGATGAGGAACACGTCAGAATATGGCAAAATTCTTATAACAGTTAGGTGACGAACATACTATACATATATTTCTTGAGAAATCATAGGAGATCCTAAAACTGCGTAGAACAACACTTAGGGGATTAGATAGTGAAATAACAGGTCACACAGAGACAGGAACTCATCTGGCTTGCATGGGACTATGAGATGTAACAACTTGTAGAGTATGCGAGGAAGAGTATTAGACTTTGGAAAATTTCCTCTATTAATGTTCTGCGATTGGACGTATTACGCGCAAAAATTTTAAAGTGAATATTACTCCGAATATCTAAGGAATTCGAATCAGAAGTCCCTAAGAAGTTACATTAAAGGGATTGGGTTCTTGACCTTTTCTATATATTGACGGAATTGGGTTATGTTTTCTAATAGAGAATTTCGTTCTTTTGGAGTGTATAACATGCCAGTTGGGCATACCTGTATACCTATCAAGGGTTTGAGTTTTTAGTGCCTAAGGTGGTTAAGGCTCAATATATTGCGAATGGCATATCCTTAATAAAAAAACCTGAATATCAACTATTAACTTAAGATCAACGTCTCTATGTCTTTAGCGATGAATTAGCCCAAATAATCATACACAGCAAATCTTTAATCTAAAATAGAACTGCATTTACAGAAGGATTATCCAAAGAATACGGTCCATAATTATAACAACCGCAGAGATGTTTAGTTTTTGTTTGTTTTGGTTCCTTAACACAACAAACGCATTTTAGTTTATTAAAAAAAACAAGGAAAATGTGGCAGCATTGTAGAGAGAATGAGTACTCTAAATAAGAGCATAAAAAATTCCCTGCATTGTATCACTTATATCACACAACTGGTTACTTTAAAGCCTTTTAGATTCTAATTTTAAAAAATCTTGCTATGCGAAATTATATAAAATACTTTGCTTCTTACGCCAGTACTACTTACAACCTCTAAAACCCCCAAAGTCTTCTCATATTAAATTTAGTGTCTTGTCTTTTCAACTCTATAATATACATATTTAAAACAAACTGCATGCACTTGCACAAAAACATTTATTTGTCTAATAATGATATCTTGGCAATTCTACTACTACTATTACCAAAAATCTTAAATTTTATTTTAATACTCAAACAATTTTAACAAACTAATTACTTTTTCACACTAAACTTTAACCTAAACGTCTAATTGTTAGAAGTAAATTGTTGTACTACCAGTAGACTTACATATTAGACTCGTAGTATGTACAACAATATTCTATAATAAAATTTTATGTTTAAACATTAAAGCCCATTAAAATGTCTTTAAATAAACTATCAAATGAGTTAGTTGGCATTTGTGTGTGTACAATTGTGTAGGTGCTTTTATACATGTATGTATGCATGTGTTTTAAAATTAGTGCGTTTGCCAGTGCATGTATATGTGTATGAATGAATAAATTTATGGATAGAAGAAGACGAGCTGTACCAGACCATTTAAAAACGAGAACAAAAACCCCATTACAAATGTCAAGCACATTTGCCAAACAGTGTCAGTATGAGGTCAAAAATATCAACGATGCAAAGTACAACAAATACAACTTGTGCCAAAAAAGAAAACACAAAAAAAAATATACTAAAAACAACAACTAACACAAACAATACAAAAAATTAAAACGTACAGCAAAATAAATATCTGCACATGCATATATAATCATATAAACAAACTTACCAATACATAAACACTTTACATATATACATGTATACAAACATACATACATACATTCAAGCATGCCTCTGTATCCGCATCTATATTGTTGTGTACAATAATTTAAAGATTTAAATGCATGATATTATGCACACTAAATCAGAGATTCCCTACTTTTTTTTAAATAAACGAAAATAATTGATGATTTTTTTGGAAACGAAGATTTTGTTGAAAAATTTCTAAGGTTAGAGACTTTCCAGAAGTTTTTATTTATAAAGAATTATTCCATATCTGTTTAATATAAAAAATATCGGCTGAATTCACAGGAATTGCAATCATGACCTAATGTCATAATTTTTAAAATTTTATAATAATTCAACTATACTGTATTGCTTATTGTGAAATGTTTAAACCATTTTAATTTTTTTTAACATTATGATTGTTATTGTATTTAAGGTACTTAAAGTGCTTGTAGAAAATATAATATTTTGTCCTACCTCACCATTTCAGCTGGTGTATTTAAACTTTCGGTTTTAAATCAAAATAGAAAGACCTTTTTTTTAGAAAACTCCGTGTGGTATTCCACGTAGTAATATTTCATCATTGCCATAACCGTCGTCTTCAAACATATAAGATTTTGTCCTACCTCACCATTTCAGCTGGTGTATTTAAACTTACGGTTTTAAATCAAAATAGAAAGACCTTTCTCGAAAACTCCGTATGGTATTCCACGTAGTAATATTTCATCATTGCCACAACCGTCGTCTTCAAACATGTGTTGTACAATCTATGACCGATTCTTTACAATTTACTTCAGCATCTCGCTTAAGAGAGCGAAATTTCTTAGGAAAAGATGTCAAGTCAACTGAATATCAAAACCAAATTTTGCCAAATGTTGTACAACAAATAGTAATGTATGTCTTTGTTACAACATAAATGGTCTTTTTAAGAAGCTTAGCCTAAAATATGTTTCAAGTAAGTGGCAGCTATTTGCTGATGAAATTGCATGATATTGCCTTATGGCCATCAGGTAGATTTGACAATGGCAAAGTGTTGTTTTTCTCAAGAAAAAACTTTCCGCATTTTAACATCCAACCAAAACTTCTTTTTTATAACAAAAAAATAAGAAAGAATTACAACAACAGCAAAAGACTTTAGTAGTAAACTTCGTTCTCACTCGCCTTTGGTAGGAAGTATAAATAAAATAATCATTTGATTAACGAATTCTATTTCTTAACAGCTTGTGAGTTAAATAGATGATATTTACAATCAACACTGAAATACCGCTCAAAGAGTGCTGATGATGTAGCTGCTTATGAAAATGCATTCCACTCACTAGGCTAGTGTCGGTAAAAAATTTACTTTTTCATTGCACTCTTTCATTATCAAAATTATATTTTTTAGTAAATAAAACTATTCTAAACAAAACTTCTTTTCATTACATGAAACTGCTTTTTCTGCAGTCTTAGTAATTTTAATTTTCACTATACTGTTGAGCTCATTAAATTGTTTTCTTGGTATACCGGGGTTTCAGTCTTTTATTTTTGGCCTGCCCTTATCTTATGTGTATTTTGTTTCAGGTTTTTTATTAACATGAGAAAATAATTTAAAGTTAACTCCTGATCAAGAAAACATAAAAATAATAATAAAATCACAAAATTTTTAGCTTTACACATACATATTTGGGGATGAAAAATATCAAAACTAAGTACTTGCACTTTATTAGGAATAAAACTGCAATTTATTAATGGATTTTCATGCAATAAGTTTTATTTTATTTCTGGTGCATGCAGCTTTAGGATTAAATAGTAAAAGTGGTAGTTATTTGTTTCTTTATATTTTTTATGAATTTTTTAAATTCAAAAATGTCATTATTTTACAAAAACAATTTTTGTTCTTTCACTTTATCGGGAATAAAACTTTAATTTTTCCATGGACTTTCAAGTAATAAAAGGTTTTTTTTATCTAATAAATGCAGCATTAATGATCAAGTATAAAAACTGGTAATTATTTGTTGCTCTCTTTTTTATACATTTTTTGAATTCAAAAGTTTTATTAATTTACAAAAAAAAATTAGATTAAGACTTGTTTCTCAATAACTCGAAAATTTATGGCTAAATCTGAATATGATATTAAAAAGACTTTAAGCTGGCATAATTCATAGTCTTTTAACGGATAGCTTTATAAAATCGAGTACGTCATTCCAAAGTAACAACAAGATGTATATGAGAAATCTCAGATTTTATTAAAAAAATTTAAAAAAACTTAACATAGAATTGGTGGACTTTTGTCAGTAGTGTGCTGGTCTGCTAGTTTGGGGGTTGCGGGTTCGGTTCCCGCCAGAGACTCTGGACTGGTCGGCTTCTCTTTCTCTTCTATTCTAACTAATTATATTCTTATTCTATTCTTTTCTTTCTTTTTATATTAAGGCGTCACAATGGACCGTAATGGTCTTCGAGTGAGGGTGTGAGGGTTACTTTGCACCAGCCTTACCTACCTAATATAAAATTTTAAATAATAATGATTTTTGTAGTTAAGTGGATTTAACGTATCTAAAAAAATAGTGATCATTAAAGGAAAAACAAAAATTCCAATGTGTTGCATACTTTATAAATGGCATTATACAATCCCTAATGAATACGACATTAAAATAATTAATAAACAAAATATTCTAAAAATTCTGGTTTCTTACAAAATTTTATTAAACCCTAAATATTTTGAATTTATATCCTTCTTGTAAAATTTCGAGATGTCCTTACAGTTACAAAAAATTTTTTTTTCTAAATTTAAATTCATCACTCCATTACACCCATTACGAAATTTTAAATCTATTTAAAAAAAAATAAGTTTGGTAAAACCATGTTGTTGTTAAGACGTGTGGAAGGGGGAAGGTAGCCAACAACATTATTATAATGTTAAAGAGCAAATGTGTAGATGAATTACAACAAAACATAGATTAACAAACTTACACACTTGTGCATTTACGCCACATCCTAGTGAACTTTTGAACTTTGGTGTGTAGTTTTTTTGCACTAGTTTTTGTAGTTTAGAAAAATTAAGATATACACCTTCAAACATACATTAGAGAGCGTTGAAACATAGACAAAGGTTAGATATAGGCGGTGTATATGGTTGTTCTCAATTTTACCCTGCAGGTTTGGCTACCGTTGAAGCACTAAAGCTTTTATCGGGTCACATTTTTTAAAAAATATCAAATCAGCAGCGGATAATTTGATTTCACTTGATTTCAACTGGCTACATTAGGCCAATTGAAATATCTTTGATATAAACAAGAGTCTTAATTTACTTGAAAATATTAAATATTTTTTCAAACGCAGAATCGTTGTCAATTTAACAGTATTGCTCTAATATTTTAGAGAATTTAATGAAGTTTATAAATACATGCGGATATTTATTTATTTATTTATTTATATATTTTTAATCACAATTTAGTTACAAATTATACTCAAATAATATTAAACGAACTAAGTAATGAAAACTATTTTCAAGTTATAGTATAGCATACCACAGTCTCTCGCGGTAATCGAACCCGCAACCCCGCAGAATGACATACTAAAACGCTAGTGATTAGTATACCGTGTGTACCGTATCTCTCCAAAAGTATGATTGTTCCCAACTCTTGATAATGTTATTCTGAATACAACTCTAAAATTACTGTTTTTTCAATACAGAGTGGGCCAAAATCAGTTGAAATTTAACTGCAAACCTTAGACGTTGCCAATGATATAAGGGTTCCTGATAGTTGCACTTATTTACCTTATAAGGGAATAAAAGTAAATTTTTTTTTATCCGCCGTAGTGATGTACGAACCATATCCAGCTGATTAGAATGCCTTCTGGTATTTATTTTTGGTGTTTAGTTAACACTTTGCTCTACACGTTTTTATATTTTTCACAGATCGAATCATCTTTGTAAATCGAAATCTTTTACGGTGCCAAGTTGGTGTAACGATGAACTTAGCAATGAATAATTTTTTCAGAGGGCGATGTTGAAAGGTCGACGATAAGATCTTTGCGTTAAAATAATTATTCGGTGATTTATATAATAAAATTATATTATTCTGGTTCTTTGTTCAAGTGTAAATCACTTTATTATTTATTCTCCAGGTAAAAGAAAATAAAAACGAATAATTTATTATATTTTAAGTCCCGTGGTGACTTTTGTCCCACCCAGTAAAACCAACTATATTGTAATAAGCATTTTGAATTTATAATTTTTAAACATTTTTCTACCTTTCAAAGCTAAAGAAATCACAAGAGAATTTTATATGTAGTCAGCTTGTGAAAACTGACTACTTCGTAGATTACCCAGTACCTGACTCTACGTTATCTAAAATGTAGTTAGTTAAAACAAATTTTCATATTTCTTAATTAACGTCATTATCTACAGAGTTGAAATCAATTGAAAACATTTCCACAAATATATACTTGTTCTACATCACTTGCTAAATTAGTTCTTGGACTCTTGCCAAAACTGTTGGGTAACTGTGTCGTATATTGTGTGCTTGTAGATGTTAATGTATTGTGTTTGTTAACCTAACAGGTTATGTGTTTGAAATGCGTTTTAAATTCTGATGTTGCCTGGTAATTCAAACTAACTACGACTACATCGTATGTGTATTTCTCTCTATTTATAACTATGTATGTATGTGTGACTGTGTGTGTGTGTTTGTAAATCATGCTTTTCTGCACATGTACTTGTTGTTGCATCCTTAATACTGCATATATAATCACAGCAAAGCTCGCGCTCAATATAACAACAACTCATATGCAAATCTCAAAAGATGTTAAACTAAGGCAGCCAGCCAGTCGTTGTTGCTCAAACTTCTGTTCGCAAAAACAAAAAAAAAAAAAGAAATTAAAAAAAATACAACTGCTGGTAGTCAGGCTTATAGCCAAATCATATTTTTTCCTTCTGTAGTGTTTCTTCTCTTTTGAAATCATTTCTTTAACACACTTATTCAATGTATGCATATCAGTGAGTGTGAGCATTTGCTGTAGACCAGGTAGTAGAAAACTCTTGGCAAAATGATTGTTATCATGTTCCATGATACAAATTTTGCCTTTTTTTTTTGTTTCACTATTTTTCTTTGGTACTTTTATGACTAACGTTTTTTGATGCTCGATTTTTTGTTCTATAGTTTTGCCTGCACTTTATGCCACATCTACAAGAGAGCGTCCGGGTGTATGTGAGTGTTAGTGTTTGAATGCTTAAGTGAGTGTGTTAAATAAAGCATCAGCATCAGGAGTGGGGGAGGGTAACGTTATAGAAAGGCTTTACAAAAAAAAACTGAAAAAAACACTATTGTGAAAATTGGATATTATTGATTGGCCATTAGCCAAAAACTAGTCATTGAGTAATTCCTGGATGAATTAATGAAAACGATGATAACGATTTTTTTGGTCTATGTGTTAGAGGAGTGAACGAAATGAATATAAACATTTAAGTCGTTAGAGCAAAAGTGAGCAATATCAAGTGACATAGAGTGTGTAGAAAATATTTATGCTTATTTAGGGTCGTTAACTTATTCAATTTTTGTTTTAAATTAAAGCCTAAACACAACTATTTTTGCTAAATGTGAAGATGAGTTTTAATACAAACACATATGTATGTATGACTTATTCATTTATTTGAACTTTATAAAATATTACCAAGAATCTAACATCTAATATAAAAAACTAAACTAAGAAATACTACATATAAAAAAGGTATTGATGATGATATTCTGGCATGTGATAAAAAACGATTTAGACATAAAACCTATTTAAAAACGATTAAAGGTGTGATAAATTTGTTATGGTTTTTTTGACAAGCATTTTTAAAATTGTTTTTATACCCTTCACACAGTGAAATTTCTACAATTTTCATTTCATTTCATTAAAGTATATATTTTCTGAAATCAACTTTTTGAAGCCCCCCGAAATCACTTAAGGGTGAGGTATTAAAATATCAAAAATATTCGGGAGTAGATCGGTATTGAAAATCAGAAACATCGGTACATAAACAACTGAGATATGAGCAAAAACCCACGACTACCTCGATCTTTTTCCAACAAAAACAACATTACAACAACAACATACATACGTGTATATTGGTTAGAGTAAACGTGGCATCGAATCCCAGCTGAGCCAAAAAAAAATTTTTTTATTTTTGATAGATTTTTTTTTATTTTTTATTTAATATGTTTATTATTTATATTTTTATTAATTTTTTTTTTTATTTTTTTTTTGTTTTATATTTATTATTTATTATTATATATATATTATTATAAATTTTTTTTTTAATTTTTTTTAATTTTTTTTTTATTTTTTTTTTATTTTTTTTTTTTTTTTGAAAATACATACGTTAATTCTTAATTTTACAATGGGATGTATTTATATGTGTATGTTTTTTATATATGTATGTACGTATTTTATATGAGATAAATGGTGATACAAACTACTGTTATTGCATCACTACACGTTGTGAAGGGCATATAAGATTCGGCACGGCCGAATATAGCACTCTTACTTGTTTAAACCGTTTTTTATAAATTTTATTTCACAGCTTTATTTACATTGTCAATATTTTATCTTCTAGTATGCTTTTAAAGCTTGAAGATTGGTTTAAAAATGAAGTTTGAGATTGGTTAAAAAATGATTGTTGAAGTCTATCATATGAATTCATCATACCTTTTCAAAAATAGCGTTTCGAAATCGTTTTAAAAGTTATCCTTTTTAATCACACACCCGATTATTAAGCACCAGTAGAAATAGGTGAGGCATGCACTGTTTTAATATTACACAGAATTCGGTACTATCGTAAAATTCCTAAGACTGATGAAACTTGCGACCACTGAAAACGGCAGAAAAAAAAATAAATTTAAAAAAGAAAAAAACCTTTCGATCAGCTTAGATATATGGTATTTAAAATATAGAAATTGCATCTTTGCACAGTGGTCCGACCAAAAATCCATAGCTATTTCATTTGTTGAAACAACAAGTAAAATTTTACATACAAATTACGAATAACATACTTCTTCCGTCCTAAAAATTTTAAAAATACACATACAGAAGTTTATCTAATAAGAATTGATGTTCCAAATATATCGAACAAAATTTAAAAAAAAAAATATTAAGAATTTGTTTTTTTATATAATACACAAATTTTAATTTATTTTTTAGTTAAGGTAAGGTTAGGTTAGGTTGAAAAGGAGGGGCACTAAAAGCCCAAATCCATGACAGGTATACACTTATGCCCAGTTGGCATGTTGTGCGCCCCATGTCGGAACCAGAATTCCCAATTTAAAACCATAATCATAATATCCCATAAATAAATATTGGACTAGTTCAAGAATTCAGTCCCCTCAATGTAATTCCTTATGGATCTCCAGTTTTAGTTCCCCAGGTACCTCAAATTCGTCATAGTATCCACTGTAAAATTCTCGCGTCTAATATGCCCAAACGCAGGACAATGACAGAGATAGTGTATCAAAGTCTCATCCTCTTCCTCGCGTGCTCTGCATGTTGTCTCTTCAGATAGTTTCATGCGAGCTAGATTAGTTCTCAACTCTGTATGACCTGTAATCACACTGGTAAGTCTCATAAGTGTTGGTCTATTCAGTCTCAGAATTTCCTTTGATTTCTCAAGATTTGGGTCACCCCATAGTATTCTTGTCACCTTACCGACATCAGTGCTTTGCCATTTTCTGACATGTCCCTCCATCGCCTAACGTTTAAGTTCACCCTTTAATCGTTTAAGGGGTTTGGCGTTCTCCAAAGTTATAGTCCTCCGAATAGCTCCCATTTTGGATAATTTGTCGGCTTTATCGTTTCCGATCAGCCCGTGATGGCTTGGTATCCGTATTATCTCCAGATGTTCACAATTTGCATATGAACTTATCTCGCTCTTACATTGCAAAACGTTCCGGGATTCAACTTTCTCCTTTCTCAATGTCTTAATCACTGATTGGCTATCCGTAAAGATACGAATCGGGGTTTCGCTATTCGTTTCCTTTATCCATTTAATTTCTTCCGTAATCGCCATGATCTCAGCCTGGAAAATAGTGTTGTGATCTGGTAGACGGAATTATTTGCTTCTGTTTCGGCTTATGTCGTATAAGCCCACTCCAGTTTGGTTATTTGTTAATTAACAAATAAATTCCAAGGGGTCTTTCATCATCTCATATTTAATGAATTAATTTCTCTGAAAATATTAAAAGGTAATGTAAGACGTCTTCATTATTTAGTGTTCTTGAAAGCCCTGTGGCTCATCCTGGTTTATTTTAAAATCTTTCTTTAAGCTTCCTAAAGCTCCTTTGACAATGTGCCTATAGCATTTGTTAAGGCGCACACATAGTTCAGCTGTTTCATAACAGAATATGTTAAATTTATTTATAACTAGTGTGTGCCTGGGACTTCGTCTACGTAGTTATCAGGATAAAAGGTAGTCTAAAGTGTTATCTGTGTACCAAATTTCATTTAATTCCATTCAGTCGATTTTTCGTGATTAAGTAACAAACATCCAAACATTCACATTTTTTATACTAGTACGATAATGTTATGCTCAAAACTTTAACTTAGAGGATAATTGCAAATGTTGTAAGTAAACTCTGGCAAATGTTTAAAAGTTCAGCAACTACAATTCAATGTTTATTGAATGATCTTGCGACATAACCATTATTTGAATCGGCTGTATTAGGTCTTCAGGACATTAAGACATATCCAGTCCTTCTCTCATTTCGTCCTGAATATTTTGTTTTTTGTTATGTTTTTAGCCTCATTATCTTTGGAAGCAAAATTTTTATTTTAAGAACCCATATTATACGCTTTATGGAAAAGAAACCCCATAAATATTATCCAGTACTTAAACCGAAAATGTAATGTTATTGTAAGGATTTAACGTAAAAATTAATTAAATTGTTTAGATTTGCTCTCCATATGTTGCAAGATCTGATTGATATCTGATCTGATTTATACAGAAATTAAAAGAAAAAATCTAAATTTTTAAGCCCTAGTTTAATTTATAGAGACGTTTGTTACTAAAGGGTGGTTAAATTTTAGGGACCGATGTTGAATGTGAGCCACACCTAAACGTCAAGCTTTATTTGAAATTTTTCTATTTCAGACTAACTCAATTTAAACCATGGAAAGATACACAATCAAGTAACGCCTTAAAGTTATTCAGACTTATTCTGAAAATGGGCGTTCAAATCGGAATGCACTTCGTGATTCTTTTGATCAACATAATCGTTCAAATTCGTCCACAATCGGGAAAATTGTGAAAATATTTTAATTTTAACAGCGGCCCTTAAAATTTAACCACCCTTTATTTATAGATACCGTATGTCTCTAAGGATGTTCTTATAAATTTTGAATAAATCAGTTACTAACCGACAAAGTTATAGGCAAAAATAAATTTAAAAAATATATATTTGTATTTTAAATATATCAAGTTATCTAAGCATTTAATTAAATTTTGGGCATGCTAAAGACACCTGAAACACAAGTAGTAGTATCAAAAATTATTGCCGAGTAAAACTGACAAATCGGGTTGGAACTAACTGAGATATAAGCTCAAAAATACAAATGCATTGAAGTTTTTTTCAAAAATTTACAATCGAAAAAAAATTTTGTTTTAATTCCTGGACAACAGAGAGAATTGATGTGGAATTTGACTAGCAGAATATAAGACCTTTTAAAAAAAATTTAAATCCAAGATGGCCACCACTACAAAATAGCCTACAATTAATTCATATATAGATCAAATCTTGTACTTTAAAGTATACACACCCCCTCAATATTGGTATTAAACTTAAGGACTTGGCTAGTAGAATACTGTTCACAATGAAAAGGTTAAAATCCAAGATGGCGTCTAAAATTAAATGGCAGTAAAAAAAATATAATCAAGGCTCTTCCTACTTTAACCGCCACAATATGGGTATCAAATGAAAGTATTTAACCAGTAGAATACAGTAAACTGTGAAAAGTTCAAAAATCCAACTAAACAAAATTGTTTGAATGATTGTTTTTCTCAACCTCTCAATATAGGTATCAAATGAGAAGGGGTAACTGCTAGAATACAATTAACTATGTTCAAATTCAAAATCAAAGATGGTAAGGAAAATAAAGCAAAAAACCATATAACATTTAATCTTGGATAAGCTACGATAAGCTACATATACATGTATACCATAGTAAAGGGTGTTATCAGTTTCGACACGGCCCAATATGGCATTATTACTTGTTTCATTTGTTATTGTTGAACTGTAATGCCATCTAGCGATTTTATTACAATTTCTATTTCTACTTACAAAATTTTATAAAAAAACATAAGTGAACTTTATTGTTTATTACACAACGTTGACCCACTTGTTTAGGTTCGAAGCACAACGCTTGCCGCTCTTGTTTAGATGTGGCTGTTAGTTCTTATTCTTTCTTAAATTTTCTGATCATATTGCTTCTATATTACAAATTGCATGCTCTTTGGCAAATTTTCCCCACTCAATTTAAATATGTTTTAAACGTAATACAATCATTTTAACTGCCTTAGGATTACATTAAAAAACACATTAAAATGTTATCAATGTAACCATTTATGCCTTAATTTCTTTTTTCAATCTATCTGCTTGTAAATATTGACTCTTTGAAGTGGTATCTTTTGCCATGGAAATTTATTATCCCTGCATAATTTTAGGCTTAATTTTTGACTTCAAAATGCTGTTATACAGACTTACATGTTTATGTTTGTTATCAAAATATGCGTTAAATTTACCAAACCCACTTGTATTTTACATAATTTATATGCATATAAATTTTAAATTCCTACCAAGAATTTATAATATCTCCACAGATATTACAAATCCAAGATATAAAATCAATGATAGTACGTAATTTTCAATGGAAATACTTTTACACATTTTCCTCTTTTTTTTTTTGTTTTATTTTGGTGAAACAAAAAAAAACTCGTGCATTACCATTTTGTTGGCCATATTTTCGTAAAACTGTTGGTTTAATATTCAATAAATTTACCATAGTATGATGCCAATATTTTAACATACGTTTGTTTTTCAACAGAATGAAAAAAATAAAAAATAAATAAATAAAAATTTGCATATTGTGTTATAAAATATTTTTAGTATTTTCCTCACAGCCCCGCTTTCGCGATTTATCAGTGAGTTTTTTTATGTAGCAAAGGATGTTTGTATGTTTTGCGGAAAAGAGAATTTTCTTTTATGTTTTTTTTTTTTTTTATTTCCATCAGCAACTGTACAGTTTTGCACAAACCTGCAGTACAAATAAACCCACACAGCTGTTGGTTAAGATGAAAGCTGGAATAATGGGGATAATTGGTATGAGAATTTGTATTAAATTTGCATTAAATATTGAATATGTGTTCTTTACAGTCAATTTTATTAAAGAAAAGTAATTAAGGGTAATAAATTCGGTATGTTTTTATTGATTTAAGTTAAAGATTAAAGTGTAAATCAATTTTAGTCTTATTTCTGTTCTGCTTCAGTTTTAGCTTAGATTTTGCTCAGTTCCATTTAAGTTTAAGTTCTGTTTATTCATTAATTCTATCATCTTATAGTATTTAGAATAAGCTCCTTTACTTACTGCTTTTAAAGAAATCAGAAAAAAATCAAATTTATATTAAATACTAAAAAAGCTAAGAAAATTTGCAGTTGGTTTTGAAATTGTATGCCTTTATTGTTAAACTTTTTAATTTATTCTTAGAAATATTTTCGATATACATATTTATATCAGTAGTAGTAAATTGTTATGATAATAATCCAGAGAGGTGAAGAGATGTGGTAATTGTGTCCAAACTACATCTGTGATAGTGAAAAGTGTTCAGTATACTCTGCCATTTCATCATGGAGAAACTTAAAAACAAGCAACGACTGCAAATCGTTGAAATTTATTATCAAATTTGCGCTCTGTGAGAAATGTCCATCGTTTGGAACTTCACTGTTTTATCAAAACATTGTGTTCAGCGATGAGGCTCATTTCTGGCTAAATGGATACGTAAACAAGCAAAACTGTCGCATCTGGGGTAAAGAAAAGCCACATGCCGTAATAATTAGATACAATACGTTATTTTGTAGTGGCGATTATCATGGACTTATTTATAGCACATTACCTTTTGCTAGCCCATCCACTTCGGTTCTTTCTGTTGCCAAAAAGCTAAAATAATCGATTTTTGTTTCTAAATTTCAAGAAAAACGCTGAAGTATTTGTACTTTCAGCTTATATCTCAGTTAGTTAAAAACCGATTTGTAAGTTTATCTCAAGAATAATTTGTAAGATTACGGCTTGTAAATTGGTGTCTTCAGTATAAAAAAAATTAAATGCGAGCCTTAAAAACTTGATATATTAAAAATGATTTATAATTTTTCAAAACATTTTTGCCTAAAACTTTACCGGGTAGTAACCCAATATGTCCAAAATTGTTGACGAAGGGCGCTAAAAGTACATTCACCATATCTATAAATAGTAACAAAATTTTTTACTAGGACTGAAATGGTAAAAATATATAAACATAAAAGAGAGACAGTCATTTGGATTTGCTCATATCTCAGAATGTTATGGGGTAATTGTTCTGAATTTCAAAAGTTATTTATTCCCTTATTTTCCAATAGATTGAGATCTCACACACATATAGGCAACATGGAGGAGCTGCTAAAAGTTTATCTCAGCAAACACACGTACAGACTAATAGACAGACAAATTGAAATTGCTCAATCAGCTTCCCCTTAGTCATAAGCTTTCATATGCTTTTGGCGATGAAAATTAATATTTTTGAATGAATGTTTTTTACCGATATTTTTTGTTTTATTTCAAAGTAAACGGCGCAACTCACATTCAAGATCATTCAAGATCAACTTGGTTGAGGTGAAAAATAACAGAAGGCGTGGCACCTTAATTTTAAATAAAATACTTATTTATATCTTTTAGACTTTTGAATATGCATATATTCTTTGATTTGTTTGCTACCCTATTATCTCATTTATCATAATCCAAGCAAAAACCGAAACGATTGGAGCAAAAAACTCACTGTATGACATATTTCAAAAATTAATGTTAAAATGATTATAGGTTTTAAATTCTGTAGAATTTGCAAAAAAGAGCATAACATAACACGTGTTATTCATGGAATACAGGCCAAAATGCTCAAAAAAGTGGTGCAAAATTGGACCCTACGAATTGGCCATTTGAACCGGAGCAGCGGGCAACATTTACATTAACTTATTTATAAAAAGTAAATGGCAAAGACCAATTTAACGACTCCAATAAAAATTTTGAATATATGAAGCAAATTTGAGTGTCTTATTAAAAAAAATCACGCTTTAGATTATTGCTGATGTTCATTCAACTAAAGGGTCCGCCTAATAACTTTTTTTTTTTTTGAAAATGCTATAAAAAAGTGTAGCTTCGACTGTGTGGCATATAGCGCCGTCTTCTTGAAACCAAATGTTGCAAATATCCTCCTCTTAAATTTTTGTGAACAAAAATTCGTTTAACATGACCCGATAACGATCGCTATTGACTACGGCCACTCCTTGCTCACTTTCGAAGAAAAATGGCCCAATTATGCCTCTGGACCAAAATCCGCACCAAACAGTGACTCGTTCTGTGCCCCAAATGCGACGATTTTGCTTGTTTACATACCCGCCAAGATCAAAATTTGCTTCATCTGAAAATATGATTTTTTTTGGAAAAATCGGCCAAAGTAATGTCGCAATATTTCCCAGCGTTGTTCAAGCGCATACACAATCATATTCGTTAAGCGGAAGGAAAAAACTAATTATCTGTCAAATCAGACATGAGCTAAGTGTTACCATTCACGAAATAAGCACTAGTTAAAAAAAAAAGTTAGATGGCGGACCTTGTAGTATATCGTCGGCAAACCTGCCAAATCCCCTTTTTAAGTAAATTGAGATTTCGATGTCATATAATAGAGAAAGATACACCTCGTCGACCAGCATGTAGTTTTTCTTAAATATAAGTCTTGAAATGTGTAAAAAGGTTTAATAAGAAAAACTGCTAAGTCCTCTCACAGAAAACTCTTTGTAAGAAAACTGCTAAATCCAGTACATTATTACTTCAGTGTTTATTACTAACTCCAATTTATTTTTTTTTTTTTGTAGATTGTAGTCATACATGAAGAATACCATAAAATAAACCATCTATATTTTTGATTTTCCTCTTAAAATACAAATATGAAATTTAAGAAGATTTTGTCTCTCCTATAAAATTTGGGAGTTAGCAGGTTTGCAAATTATTGTTATTTGCATACGATTCACTCTAAATTATAAGCCGAACTGTATTTCAATGTATAATTTAGACTTTTTTCTAGGCTTAAACTTGCTTTAATCTATTTATAATAATAAAATATAAAATAAAGTTTATCCTAAAGGCTATTGATTTTTAAATTAATCTACTGAAGGCCATTATTACAACTTGCCGTTAGCTAAAGGCAGGATTTTGTCGGACAGATAATGACTTTGAATTATAAACCCTTAATTTATTTTATTTTTATCCATTAAACATTATTAAAATTAATAATAACAATAAAAAATGGAAGTTGTAAAAATGCAAAGCAATTTATCGGGCAGACAAAATCCTGCCTTTAACTAAAGTTGTAATAATGGCCCTAAGTATGTTTCAAAAGTATAAGCTCTCTTTAAGTTCAGTCACAGTTAAAACCATTTTAGCTTAAACGCAAAATCTTAAAATTTCTTTTATCAAATTCTTTTTTTTTTTCTTTAAATGCCTTGTTTTGTAATGCTTTGTTTTATTAAACTAGTTCCTTCTCCTCTTCCTCTTTTAACAAACAACTAAAAAAAATACGACAGAATACAAAATTTACATTGACAATGTTGTTAATTTTACAATCAAGTTAACGACTAAATACACACATACATAAACTAAAAATAGCAGAATTACTTTGACTTTTAGTATTTATAAATATAATTTAAATAATAACATAAATTTTCATATACTTGAATACACCATCAACTTTAGCATACAATTACACACTAAATAACAAGTGGAAAATGCTTAAAAGAAGGAAAACACACTTGTGAAAACATTAAATAAATTGCCTTTAAGTTTAAATGAAGAAAAACTTAAGGAAAAGGGAAAAATCTCCTTGTAATGTTAAGGTTTCTTGTAAATATTTGTTTGACTGCTTGTTTTGTTTGTTTAGTTGTTGAAAATTAATAAACACATTCAGACACTTTGACTATAAAGTCATGCATACCCTAAGACATTTCGTTTAATAGATACTGTTTATATGGTTTTCTCTGTAACATACAGGCTTTTCAATGTATCGAAATACAACCGCACTCAATTGATTTCATTTCCTCTATTCAAAATGGCAGTACTTTGTGTGTGTGTGTGTAAATTATACTTGTGTATAGTATACTTCATGGCTTTAGTGTTTGTTAGTTATTTGCTGGTTTATATTTGTAGTCACAATCGAAATTTGTTAGTATTTTAGTTGTTACACAGTGGTTTCAATTAGTCATTGTTGCTGTATTAGTTTTTGGTTAAACTTATCCATTTACTCCTTGAATTGTTGCAATTACTGTCGTCTATGGTTTGTGGTTTTATGTCGATTTTTGTGGTTTTATAATATTTTCCGTTTAAGCTCAAAATGTGCGAATAAATATGCTTATACTGGAAGAAGAAAATAAATGTTTATTTATAAAGCATAGGTTAAGGCTGAAGAATATATAATTAAAAATAAAGACGTTTTCATAAAAGACTGAGATTTGTTAATGTTTGTGACAAAGAGATCTAATATAATGAGTGTCCCAAATTTAATGCTAGATTTTAATTTGCCTGCATTTGTTTAGTAAAAGTTTGACCGCTAATAGTTTGGCGTTAGTAAGACTAAAACATTACGCAAAAGAACTTGAACTTAATCACTTGAAGTTTGGTTACTTATATTCGAAAACTTCGTCAAATACAATTGTACAATATTCGGAACATTGATCAAATTTCGATAAAAAGTTGGAAAAAACATTTATAGATTCGGGATCAATGTTGTTGATATTAAAAACAAGCCTCTCAAATAGCAGTATCACAGCAAAGCTTGTGAGTTTTGATGAAAGCCCAAAGAAAAATCAATTTGTCATCTTTGACAAAAATTTTAAATTTGTGAAACTTTTTACATGATATACTTACTTTCCGAAGATCTGCGGTTCAGGGAACCCATTTAAGGCCAAGGTCAAGCAGTGTCTATCATTGGTGCTCGATATTACAGCATCAGAACACAGTTCCTGAATACTGAATCGAATTCATATTGTTACGTTTATACCTTTTATATATGTTGGCTTATTTCCTTTAAACAAGCTTTGAGTTCTTTTATTGCAATTAAAAACACTTAAAATTCGTTATAAAATTAAGAGCACTTTATTCACTTAAACACACTCAGATGTTTTGTAGCACTTTACTTATTTCACTTATTGTTATACACTTTTATTATCAAACTCACTTTGATACGCTGATCATGTTAGCTGTGTTGTTCGGCTATTTATAGTACATAGTGGTGTTCGGTAACATTCTAAAAAGTTCTCGTATGTTCACACTAGTTCATTCGAAAACCGTTACATTTAAATTAAGATGAATTGTTAATGTTAAAAACATTAAAGCAGTATCTACACTTCAACCAAATAACTTTAAGGACAATGTTGGGAATAGCTTATCTTCTGTTTATATTTCAATAAATTCTATTGGTTTATTAAATTTTTTTAAAACAGATTAATTCAATATAATTCTGTTACTTTTGTTACTAATACTTAAATTCTTTTTTCAAGAATTTTTTTTCTTGCTTTTCAAAGCAGTCTTTCCTTTATGCAAAAACGTGGTGTCCGCCTTTACAAATAACCTTTGGAACGAAGTAATAATACGGAAATTATTAAGGGAGCGAGTGAGTGAATGAATGGCTTGCTTCATTTTAATTAGCAATTAATTGAAGTTGTTGTTGTAAAAAAAACTTTATATTGATTTCTCGTTGTTGCCTTTTTTCTACATTTTCCTTTATCTTTTCCTCAAGTATCGGAAAACAAAACGAGACTGTGTTGTGCTGCCGTTATGTGGCAAATTCCCATAGTATTATGCAGATAATTGTTTATTAAGTTTTTTTTTTATTTTATTTTTATCTGTGGTTCTAGCGAGAACATGAAGTAGACTTTGGCAGTTGTTTTTACTGTTGTTGTTGTTATTATTATTATTATTGTTGTTGTCATTGTGATGTTTAATACAAATAATTATTAAAAAGTTTTTCAATTGATTCTTGTATTTTGTTTTTGCTTCTTCAGACCCCATTTTATATAACATGTACGAGTAAAAATTTCTCGAAGAAACATGTACAACTTTAGCAATTATCGTTGATAATGAAGTTTTACTTATTGGTGAAATGATGAAATCAGTTTTAAGTTGTTGAAGAAATAAACAAGTTTAAACGATTTGCAAAGAAGATGAAAAAACAGTTGCAGTTTTTATATCAAGTAGAAAAAATATTAATAAAAAAAAAATTACTATTAAATTTATAAAATATATTCTGTCTTAACTTGCATTATTTATGTGTATTGCAGAAATGGAAAGTGCTCCCCGTAATGTACAAGTGCGTCCCTTATCAACGTCTACCATGGTTATAACCTGGGAACCGCCAGAGACACCCAATGGACAATTGACCGTAAGTATAAACAAAAACAAATTTTTTTTAAATTACTAAATTATTATATTCATATTCTTAATACGTAGACATCTGTTTAACATTTATTTTGCAATGCATTAAAATATTAGTCTCAGAAAACATTATTTGGGTTCTTAGAAGATGTCCGTTTCGCTGTTGAATAAAAGCTTTTAATAGCCTAGCTGTATCTACAGAATTTCGTTACGGAATATCCATGTATAGTCAGCATTTAGAAATTATTATTCTTGTAATAGAAATTTCATTACCACAAAAGAAAAGTTCAATTGCACGAACTGAACCATACTATTGGCAATGAATTTGAGTGTCGAACAGAATGCCTTCTTGTAGATGTTTCCGAATTTTTTTTGTTGCCCTAAATGTTCAATGTTTTCTGCAGTTCGAATTGAATATGATCTACCAATTCGGGGCTAATTTTTTATGGTTTCATATTGGTGGTAACGATGAACTAAGCTTGATTCAGAGGGTAAAATTCTAACGTTGAAATATCTACGATATGCTTTGGCGTTTAAATAATTGATCGGTTATTTAAAGTTTTAATTTTTAATATTCTGGCCCTTGATTCAGTTGTTAATCACTCCATTCTTTATTTACTTAACAGGTATTATTTATTTAATAATAAAAAAAATATAAGTATACAAACGAAAATGTTATTAAATTTTTAAACCTCATGGTTACTATTGGTCCACCCTACGCGGAGTGAATGCGAAAGGTGTTCCAAATGTCGTATTGTCATAATGTCATAATTTTTTAATAATATTAGTGAGATAATCTTTTTAGAATACTTATCCTTAATTTTAAAATTTTTTGGAAAATTATGAAAATACGACTAGTGTTGGGACAGGGGTAAATACCCAAATGGTAAATTGGGTATTTAAATGTAAATACCCAGGTATTTATGCAAGCACCTGGGTATTTACGCAAAATGTGGGTATAAATCAGAATAAAGAAAAATTTAAATAAATTTAAAGAATTTAATTTGTTATTATGAATAAGATTTTTTAATAACAAATGAAATAATTTTTAAATTTAATCGTAATCACTGCCGCTGTCCATATCCGATAAAAACTCTTATGGAGTAGAGTGCGTAATTCCTGTTAAAGATGAAGGGATATCGTCTTGAAAAATTCATGGCATTTTCGAATTGAGTGAAGTGCGTGATTTCTGCTGAAGGTGGTAAACTATTTTTAAAAAGCAAGTTCCAGGTTTCGATATACTTATACATATGTTATGTTCCTTCTCTTTGCGTTGTTAAACGGTTCCCTTTTTTTGAGTGAATGAAACTTTGGGTGCTAAAGGAGCGTTCAGCGTTCAGTAGTAGCTGAAGTACAGGGAGCTGTTAAAATTTGAACAGATAATTTGCTTAATTGCTTGCTTCCACAAATTCCATTCCACCAAGTTACTTGAGAAATTTCATCCAAATAGCTCGCTGGAAACAAATATTTAAGAATAAATTAACCAAATTCTTTTTACACACCTTAGGCTTAAGCTTGGGTTTCGAAACTTTAATCTTTCTAGTGGCTTCACCATTGTTGCCTCCATCGCCCCTACTCATTACATTGAATTTCCATAAGCACGCTGATTAGCGGTTCTTATTAAGAATTGTTGTTGGGTTTGATGCATTTAAAACTGCCTTGTCTGAGCAAAACGCATCAAGAAATACATTTAAAATAAAATATGTTGAAAATAAATTCGAAAAAGGTTCACATTTCTGTTACTCTACGTAACAGCGAGTATTTGTTATTCAAATGAGTATTTACCCGAAATTAGATAAATACCCGGATACGAAAGTGGGTATAAATTGGTAAATACCCAGCGTTAGGTAAATACCCAGGTCTAAGCCCATCTCTAAATACGACACTTATGATTTCTTATGAATACTCCAATAGTAATATGCTATTCAGTCATAATTTTAAATTATTTAAAAAAGCAGTTTACATTAAATAACGGCATTTTTATACCTTCACCTGCGGTGCACAAGGGTATATATAGCTTTGTCATTCCGTTTGTAATATCTACTATTTTCATTTCCGACCCCATAAACTATATATTTTCTAAAAGCTTATAAATAGAGGAGTCGATTAAGTCCGTCTGTCCGTGTGTTGGTCGAAATCAACTTTTAGAAGCAACTATATGTTCCTCAGATCTGTATATGGTATCAATATCTTGGAAATATCCAGGAATGAATCGCTATTGAAATTCAGCACAATCGCCCCATAACTTTCTGAGATATGAGCAAAAAACCACGACCACCTCGTTTTTTTCACAATTACAACAACAACCTGGTGTAAGTAAACGAGGCATCGAATTCCAGCTGAGCCAAAAAAATTTTATTTTATTTAATATATTATTTATATTTTATTATTTTTTTTTTAATTTTTTTAAACAATTTTTTTACAAAAATTTTTAAAAAATTTTTTAAAATTTTTTTTTAATTTTTTTTTAAATTTTTTTTTGGTAATTTTTTTTATTATTTTTTTTGTAATTTTTTTTTTGTATGTTTTTTACATGTATGTTGTACGTAGTTTATATGAGATGAATGGTGATACAAACAATTGTTATTGCATGACTACAAGTTTTGAAGAGTATATAAGATTCGGCACGGCCGAATATAGCACTTTTACTTGTTTTTTTAATTTTATAAAAGTAAAGATACATAAAATATAGTGATAAAAAATAATTTCCGTCTTCATAAAAAATATTTTATATTTATCAAAGTCATATTTGACAAATTTCTATACAACATCTGTCAAAAAAGCTTTTAATAAACCTAAAATATTTTTTATAAATATGGCAGTTAAATAGAATTTCAAATTTTATACCAAATAAAAATTTATAATAAATAAGCCCTTCTAATATTTTTATCCTTGAGTACACAATTTTATCTTCAGTTATAGATTTTCATTAATTGTCCGTATTTATTTAGTTTAAAATAATATTTACTTAAAATTCTCTTAGCAAATATTATTTATGCTGCATTTCAAATATACACAGAATTTTCCAATTCATTGCTTGTTTTGATGATTGAATTACATGTGTGTATGCATATTTTCTATAACTTGATAGAAAGTTGTTAAAATTTAATTTTCTATTTATTTAAAATTCCATATTTATTAAGTTTACTCGAAACCAAACAGGGATAAGCTATTGGGAAAGTAATTTGAAAGATAAGTTTTGCTAAAACTGTCTAAATCTTCTTTTATTGTATACAAATCACATGTTGCCTTCTAAAAAAGTTTAATATAATATTGTAAATAGTTTTTAAATTGTCCTATGACGTCGCGCTGTGGTTAGCACTTCCCTTTTACTGCTCCACTTTAAATGTTGTATAATTTAAACTAAATTTTCTAAATGTTCTATGATCTTTATATAATGAAATATGTTATGTTTTATGTAATCTTAAAACTAAAATGTAAATAAAAAAGGTTTGCTGCAAATATACAGTACAGATCAGTTTAAAAGCAATATATTTTCTTGTTTTACAAAATATGTGCGAGTTATTACTCAAATAGTTAAATCGATTTTCTTTTAAATAAATATTTTTCAATTCAGTTTATATATATATAAACTATTCTATAGAACATGCATACATTTTAAAAACATTTAACAATGGATTAATTATTAAATCAACAATAGTTTGTTTTTCAAAATAATAAAAGTTGTATAGTTCGTTTGGAGACACATAATGACTTAATGAAATTTTATTATAAAAATATGTGAACTTCTTATGATCGTGTTGAATTATTTTATGTTTATATAAGAAGATTTTAAACTAATTCGTGGTCATATAATATAAAATTACAATTGTATAGAATTAAATAATGATCACCTGAAACTGTAAAATGATTCTTTAAGATAATTAAGTAATAATGTCTATTCATAATATGATAACTGCATGATACTTAATTCAAACTTATAATGCTTACTTCAGTTTTACTTGGTGGCCCAAAATTAACGAAGGGGTTTGAATTCGTTATATGTTTTTATGTAAGAAATAATTATTAAATTGTTTTTTTTAATACAATATATAAATGGGGAACTAAACTAAAAATAGTTATGAAAAATAATATCTCGCAAGTGGTGACCGTTTTCTGCTTCCCAAATTCGTGCTCTTTCCACCACATTTTCCACAACCTTTCGCAAAACTTCAGGTGTTATGTTGTTTATTTCATCGCGTATATTGCTTTTTAATTGCTGGATTGTTCTAGGGTTATTAGTGTAGAGTTTTCCTTTTAAACAACCCCAAAGAAAACAGTCTGGAGCGGTTAAATCCGGTGAACGCGGAGGCCAATTAAAATCAATTGTACGCAAAATAATTCGTTCATTCGTTTTGCCGAAAAAAACTGCATAATCATATCGTTTCTGGTAATCTGTCGGTTTCAATACTTGGCAAAATTCTTGTGTTCAAAATTCTCTGCAGCGACGCTCATGAGAGACCAAATTGTGTTGAACGTCTCCTGGTTGATGTTTCTCCATCTTCCTAAATACTCTTCGGTACCATATTGTCATCAGTGTGTACCGTTCCTCCTCTGCCAGCACCAGGAAGGTTCCTTGCCCCTTGTTGGCGAAAATTGTTGACTCTGAGGATCCAACCCCCACATTAAAATAACAACAATATGCACGCTAAGCCGAAACAATGAATCGTTGATTTGAAAATATATATCAACAATTTGGGCACGTTGTTCAATTGAGTACTGCCCTATTTTAAATTCCCCAGATCTTCTTTACAAAATACTGAAAAGAAAAGAAAAAATTATAATTAAACAGTTATAAGCAATTCAAACCCCTTCGGTAATTTTGGGCCACAAGTGCAATCTATCACACAGTCTGTTGCTTTTAATTTATGCTTACCTCAACTATCTTTTTACCTACAGTAAAAATATTCCAGAGTGATTCGCTCAATGCAATAATAAAAACAATTAAATAACTGATATATTTTTTAAAAATATTTGTGTTTTCTTATATTTCGTTAATTACAAATAATTAATCGCTACCTTAAAACGTCAATTGAGATTTTCAATGGCAGCGCGAAATTCAAAGAACCCTTTAAATTAAGTTAAATTCAGTCCCTTCTACTAAAGAACTTTTTTTGTAGCTATTACATTTCCTCTAGAAATATCAATAAATCAAATACAATTAATTATTTATAACTTGCAAAAACATACAAATACAATCACCGTCAGTTTTCTTTTCAATTAACATATTAAAATCACTCGCTGCTATCAAATTGCTCGATACTGTATAAAGATACTGTATATAGTAGCAGTAGATTATCGTTTATAATATAAAATTAATTTAAAAATAATTAAGAAACAACAAGTCATCAATTGAGGTTTAATTTTGTGCTAAATATTTACTTAAAGACGTTATTAATAGAATATAAAGTGAAAATAGAAAATATTTAAATAAATATTTTAAAGATAAAGAAAAACATGTCGTTATAATAATATTTTTGAAATACATCAAAATGAAAGAAATATTAAAGATTTAAAATTTTTATAAATTAAATTGTATGTATCAACTTTGTATAGGGATTTCAAATAAGGGTGAAATTTTCTTCACAGTCTGTTGCCGTCATTCTACTCTTTATAGATATAAACGCCTGGATATAACCACTACGAGAAAAAATACACTTCTTTGTTGATCTTTTATAAGGTTATTAGCACTTAAACCTATGATGCTACCATAATAAAAGTTTTTGATACACTAGCCTGATTTTAGGTATATAGAAAGGAAATATACTTCGTTAAAATTTTTTAAAATTTATTATGTTTTTAATAATTTTTTTGCAAATCATTAGACTAATGTATGCAAAAGCATGTCAAGATAAGAATTTTTTGGTAAGCTACATAGAGGGGAAAATCGTTCGTAAATTACCGAAATTGACAGCACTCATGGTTAAAAGTTAGTTACGCACGTTTGGTCTTGATTTGACAACGGATAGTGTTTTGACAACGCTTTTTTGTTATTTCGACAATAGCTGGGTCTCAATTCTCGATCTAAGAAACTGTGAAATAAAAAAGTGTGAAGTGAAAAGGATATAGTGGCACCATATAATAAAACACACAAAACGTTTTCATTTCATAGCTCCATAAAACGAGAATTGATTCCCTGTTCTTGTTTTCAAAACCTTTCGTTTTTATTTCGACAATAACAATAAAGTATGACAACTTTTTGTCAACAGAGCATTCTGGATTTAAGAATAGGTCGTTCACAGTCCGATATCGTCTGGTATTTGTAAAGTTTTTGTTGTTTATTTGACAACAGCGAGTTTTTGATTTAAGATTAGGGCGTTCTTAAAAATTGTCGTTCTTTATTTGACAACAGAGCGTTCTTGATTAAATAAAAGGGCGCTCAAAATTCAAATACGTCTTGTATTTTAAAATGATAGTTCTCGATTTAACAACATTTCGTTGTTGATTTGATAATGGTAGTCTGATAGTTTTTTTTTCGTTCTTGATTTGACAACATTTTGTGTTTGATTTGTGAATAAATGTTCTAAAAACGTTCCGTTAACAATTTGATACCAGCCATGCATAACTTAAGAAAGGCTTTTTTCCTCTGTGTAGTGATTTGTATTTTCAGTTTTTGATAAAGAAAAAAAAAATTATTTACAGCCCTGTTATTAGCATTGAATCATTCTTAGAATTTTTAAATTTTAAAGCTTTAAATTTTCAATATTTTTGCAAGTTATTTCTATAAGCATCAATTACTTGGCATTAAAAATTCTAAAGCTGTTATGCAAAGAAAATTATATGCTTTTACATGTCATTAAACACATCTTATCAGTTGCCTTTTAATCCCTTTTAAGTTTAACACCATAATAAGGGATTGTTGTTGTGCACAATTAATTTAAATTGAAGTAGCAACAGCAATAGGCAATAAATGAAAACAATATTCGAACTATCTTTAAGTTACTCCAATAATACTAATTTGTAATGATAATTGTAATTTATCAAGACAATAAATACTGAATTTCAAATTACTTAATTGACAGATGTTTATATTGGGCGTCCCAACAATAAATAAAATAAAATTTTGCTCAAGTTTATTATTTCTTAATATAAAAACGATGAGGAAACAAGATAGAGCTTACATTTGCCAACTAACTAAGAGCTAATTCGCAATAGTTTCTCTAAATTTCTTGCTAATATCTAAAAAGTTGCTCATACGTACATATATCTATATATATAAAAATTAATGCCATTTTTCGTTGTATTTTTATAAATCAAGAACGGGATCACCTTTCCGAAACAAATGTTTAGGCTTTGTTTGGACTATTAAGTAGATGGCTTATGTGAAGTTTTCACAAAATCCGCTGAGCGGTTTACAAGTAAACTGCATTATTATAAATTTTTTACAACTAAACCAACTTTTTGTAATTAAATTTTATTTCATTGTAAATACTTCACTAATACAGTTGCAAAGCATTTTATGCCATCTATGATATCTACATAAGTATGTGTTAGCGACCGCTAGCTTTTGGTTGTTGTTTAAGCTAAAAAATAATCTGAAGTTTTAATTAACGTTTTCTTTTCCAAAAATCTTTTTCACCGTTTTTTGTCGGTAATTAATTGACCTATTGAACGAAGATTTTCTCTAAGTGTTGCTAAAGGGTTTTAAATTATATATGTATACAACAAACGTTTCAAGAAATTCCATTGGAGCTGCAAAAGTCTGACTTTGTTTAGTTAAAAACAAAGGATATCTTTTTCTTTCGTTCATGCATAATCGATTTTCAATAGCAAAAATCTTAAAAGCATACCTGATAAATTGTTACCATGTAAAAAGGTCCCGCGTATACTTCGAAATACGAGGAGGCGTCAAAAATTTAATTTCAGCATATACACGGACAGACGGACCTAGCTTAATCATTTCCTCTATAAGGACTCAGAACATATATACTTTGTGGGTTCGCAAATGAATATTATAGAAATCACAAACGGAATGTCTAACTTATATATCGATGGTCACAAGTATAAAGGCCCTAACTCGTAGTTTTTACAAAATTGAGTTCTTCAATGATTCCAATACATTTCACACAAATACACCTAGATACAAAAATGTATGCAAAAATATAAAAAATACCAGCTTTACAAGCAATTTTACAAAAGATTATAATACAGTTTCTGTTACGTTTCTACCTTCTCCTATAAAGTTACAATTATTACTCTTTTTCACTCTAGCGTGAAGGACAAAAAATATATTTACCTGTTTAATATATATGTGAATGTATCAAAGTAAAAATTCCTTAACACAAAAATTTTTAGCCCATTAATTTTTGTTTTAATTGACGAAAAAGAGAATCCGCCAAGTAAATAACGTCCCTGTAATTAATTACAAATATTAAAAACTCTGTTCATATTTCTTTTTAGCTGAGTTGTTTTTTAAATCATACTTTAAATGGAAGCCTTAAATTCAGGCAGAACTTTATACTGGCCTAAAGACACAAACCAGTTTTAATAAAATACTGGCAGTCAATTATTTATTACCTTTCAAATGATATGTATTTTTTAACAAAATGAAAAATTACTGAACGGTTTTATCTTTAGCAGAGGATAAACATTTTTGCACTGTCTTATCTTTATGCGTTTATTCTTAGTTAAAATAGTGTAATTCAATTTGCTGTATCCATTTCACAAGCTTTATTAACAAAAATTATTTTTAATCAGATGTTGTAAACAAAGGGAGGTTATGTGAAACGTAAATTCATATGTACGTCTGAAAGTAAAAATTTTAAACCTTTTGTGCAATGACAATTTTTACAGATATACGCAATTACATATGAATTACAAAAGTGACATGTTATATGTAAAATACATAGCGTCTGTTTGTTTTGCATATGAAACATAAAGGCTTAAAAAATATTTTATTTCGTTTTTTAAAGTTCCTAAAGCTTTAAAAATACCTATTCACGAAGTAAAAAGTTCAAAATTTCTACTAAGGCAGCGGAACAAAGAAAATATTTGGTGCTAGATAGGCTGATGCAGCTAAACATTTGGCTGTTCTTGTAACGGCCAAATTCTTATTTTATTTTAATAGTGTTTAGAAATATAAAGGCGTTGTTCTTTATTTTAATAGATCGAAACTATAATTTTTCCAGAATTTTGGGACACCCGTAATCTTGTTTTACGTACAACATTAGTTAAACAAATAAAAACTATGACAAAATTGATGAATTTTACTTTATATTTTAAATATGGACCACAATTAAAGTTATTTTTAAAGAATTTTATTCTGACGATAGTAAATACAAGTTTCAAACATCAAGACCTTATTAGAAAATAATCTATTTTTAGAAATAAAAGAAAAATGTTATAACGAGGGATGTTTTTAAAAGTTTCGCTAAATTTTAATTTATTGCTTATTGTGAATTTTTACACGTATTGCATTCCTCAAAATAATTTGTAAATATTACAAGCACAAATTCTCGTAAAACAATTTGTGGTAAATGAAAAACATGTTGTTTTCACTTGTTTGCCTCATTACAAAATGAAAATTCTAAAACAATCGCAACCACAACATCATTTGACATTTGATATAATATCTGGCAAACATATTTCTGACGTACATGGAAACATAAGAATGCACAAATGACTGAACGAATGAATGCATGTTTCAATGAGCATAAATTCATTTATTTCCCTTCTTCTTAAAACCAACTAACATACAGTCAGCTGGAAAAACATTTCTTAGGAAATATGCAAGTAAAATTTTTTAGAAAAGTTAAAATATTTTAAAATCACACATATAAATTCTCGATAGCCTTAAAATTGTATAGAAAATTAATAATATTTTTATTAAATCAAGATTAAGTCCACATATTACATAAAGGAATTATTGATTGCAACGACGATACAAATTAAATGAAAACAAGTAAGAGCGCTATATTCGGCCGTGCCGAATCTTATATACCCTTCACAACGTGTAGTCATGCAATAACAGTAGTTTTTATCACCATTCATCCCATATGAAATACGTACATACATATAAAAAACATCCCATTGTAAAATTATAAATTTACGTATGTATGTTAAAAAAAAATAAAAAAAAAAAAATTTAAAAAAATTTAAAAAAAAATTTAAAAAAAAAATTTTAAAAAAAATTTAAAAAAAAAATAATTAAAATATATATTTTGAATATAAAACAAAAATAAATAAATAAAAAAAAAATTAAAAAAAAATATATAAAAAAAAAATGAAAAAAAAAATAATAATAAAAATATATATAAGACATTAAATAAAAAATAAAAAAATTATAAAAAAAATTAAAAAAAAAATATAAAAAAAATAAAAAAAAAAATTGTTTGGCTCAGCTGGGATCTACGTTTTCTCTAACCAGTATACACGTTTGTATGTATGTATGTTGTTGTTGTAATGTTGTTTTTGTAAAAAAAAAAACGAGGTTGTCGTGGGTTTTTGCTCATATCGCAGTTGTTTATGTACCAATGTTTCTGATTTTCAATACCGATCTACTCCCGAATATTTCTGATATTTAAATACCTCACCCGGGTCCAAGCGATGTCGGGGGGCTTCAAAAAAATGATTTCAACATACACACGGACAGACTGACAGAGCTTAATCGACTCCCCTATTCATAAGCTTTCAGAAAAAATATACTTTATACTTATCGAAAATAAAAATTGTAAAATTTCACACGGAATGACAAACCTATATATACCCTTTTTCACTGTGTGAAGGGTATAAAAATAAATTTACGTACATATATAGTTTAATTAAAATAATTAAAAAAAGGAAAAAGTAAAGAGTAATAGAGCATACATTATTGAAATTTAAAATATATAATATGTATTAACGTATACTACGTACTCAATGGGAAAAATACATAAAAATAGATATGTATTTAGTTTAGTTTTTTTTTTCATAGTGCATCGTATTTTGCTACTAATCTCCCAATGGCAAATTCATTCATCTCATATAAAATACGTACATACTTAAAAAACATACATATATAAAAATAACATCCCATTGTAAAAAAATAAATTTACGTACATATATAGTTTAATTAAAATAATTAAAAAAAGGAAAAAGTAAAGAGTAATAGAGCATACATTATTGAAATTTAAAATATATAATATGTATTAACGTATACTACGTACTCAATGGGAAAAATACATAAAAATAGATATGTATTTAGTTTAGTTTTTTTTTTCATAGTGCATCGTATTTTGCTAGTCATGATATTTCATATTCTACTCATATTGACCATGAAACATTGAAATGTAAAAAAAAAAAATTAAGCAAACACTTAATGGTATCGAACTGCGTACCACCAGCTTCATAGTTCAGTGGTGTACCCACTGCACTACCATCCTATAAATATTTATATAACTTAAATATACAAAAGTACTTGCAACCTATATGAGGTTCATACAAAATAAAAATCATATACATACATACATACATTTAAGTATTAGCAATATGTTTGAATGAATATTCGTATGTAGGTTTTTTACACGCACACACATGCTACGTTGAATCAAGGTTATAGCTGTTGTTACTTTGTTATCTCTAGCAGCGAAAGCCGCGGTGACATTTTGTTTTCTTTAAATATTGTGAGCAGAGTTACCAGAGGAAGATTGAAAAATATTGTGAGCAGAGTTACCAGAGGAAGATTGAAAAAATCTATTATTTTCCTTAAGAGTTGTTACATTTAGCATAAGGTATTACATTTAAAAATATTTTTTAATGCAAATAAATAAATGTAATTTATATGGACATTTGTATGAATGTATCTAGGTATTTATGTGAAAAAAATTAATTTTTACACAACAACGAAGTTGAAGTTTATTGATGTAACCGCTAATCTCCCAACGGCATGTAATTTCTTGCACTTGTTTGCAAGTTTAATTAAAAAAATTAAGAAGAAGTAAAGGTGTAGTCATGCAATAACAATAGTTTGTAACACCATTCATCTCATATAAAATACGTACATACTTAAAAAACATACATATATGAAAATAACATCCCATTGTAAAAAAATAAATTTACGTACATATATAGTTTAATTAAAATAATTAAAAAAAGGAAAAAGTAAAGAGTAATAGAGCATACATTATTGAAATTTAAAATATATAATATGTGTTAACGTATACTACGTACTCAATGGGAAAAATACATAAAAATAGATATGTATTTAGTTTAGTTTTTTTTTTCATAGTGCATCGTATTTTGCTACTAATCTCCCAATGGCAAATTCATTCATCTCATATAAAATACGTACATACTTAAAAAACATACATATATAAAAAAAATAACATCCCATTGTAAAAAAAAAATAAATTTACGTACATATATAAGTAAAGAGTAATAGAGCATACATTATTGAAATTTAAAATATATAATATGTATTAACGTATACTACGTACTCAATGGGAAAAATACATAAAAATAGATATGTATTTAGTTTAGTTTTTTTTTTCATAGTGCATCGTATTTTGCTACTAATCTCCCAATGGCAAATTCATTCATCTCATATAAAATACGTACATACTTAAAAAACATACATATATAAAAATAACATCCCATTGTAAAAAAATAAATTTACGTACATATATAGTTTAATTAAAATAATTAAAAAAAGGAAAAAGTAAAGAGTAATAGAGCATACATTATTGAAATTTAAAATATATAATATGTATTAACGTATACTACGTACTCAATGGGAAAAATACATAAAAATAGATATGTATTTAGTTTAGTTTTTTTTTTCATAGTGCATCGTATTTTGCTAGTCATGATATTTCATATTCTACTCATATTGACCATGAAACATTGAAATGTAAAAAAAAAAAATTAAGCAAACACTTAATGGTATCGAACTGCGTACCACCAGCTTCATAGTTCAGTGGTGTACCCACTGCACTACCATCCTATAAATATTTATATAACTTAAATATACAAAAGTACTTGCAACCTATATGAGGTTCATACAAAATAAAAATCATATACATACATACATACATTTAAGTATTAGCAATATGTTTGAATGAATATTCGTATGTAGGTTTTTTACACGCACACACATGCTACGTTGAATCAAGGTTATAGCTGTTGTTACTTTGTTATCTCTAGCAGCGAAAGCCGCGGTGACATTTTGTTTTCTTTAAATATTGTGAGCAGAGTTACCAGAGGAAGATTGAAAAATATTGTGAGCAGAGTTACCAGAGGAAGATTGAAAAAATCTATTATTTTCCTTAAGAGTTGTTACATTTAGCATAAGGTATTACATTTAAAAATATTTTTTAATGCAAATAAATAAATGTAATTTATATGGACATTTGTATGAATGTATCTAGGTATTTATGTGAAAAAAATTAATTTTTACACAACAACGAAGTTGAAGTTCATTGATGTAACCGCTATTCTCCCAACGGCATGTAGGTAATTTCTTGCATTTGTTTGCAAGTTTAATTAAAAAAATTAAGAAGAAGTAAAGGTGTAGTAAGGTATTGCATTTAAAATTATTTCTTAATGGAAATAAATAAATGTAATTTATATGGACATTTGTATGAATGTATCTAGGTATTTATGTGAAAAAAATTAATTTTTACACTACAACGAATTTGAAGTTTATTGATGTAACCGCTAATCTCCCAACGGCATGTAATTTCTTGCACTTGTTTGCAAGTTTAATTAAAAATATATAAAAATAACATCCCATTGTAAAAAAAAAATAAATTTACGTACATATATAAGTAAAGAGTAATAGAGCATACATTATTGAAATTTAAAATATATAATATGTATTAACGTATACTACGTACTCAATGGGAAAAATACATAAAAATAGATATGTATTTAGTTTAGTTTTTTTTTTCATAGTGCATCGTATTTTGCTACTAATCTCCCAATGGCAAATTCATTCATCTCATATAAAATACGTACATACTTAAAAAACATACATATATAAAAATAACATCCCATTGTAAAAAAATAAATTTACGTACATATATAGTTTAATTAAAATAATTAAAAAAAGGAAAAAGTAAAGAGTAATAGAGCATACATTATTGAAATTTAAAATATATAATATGTATTAACGTATACTACGTACTCAATGGGAAAAATACATAAAAATAGATATGTATTTAGTTTAGTTTTTTTTTTCATAGTGCATCGTATTTTGCTAGTCATGATATTTCATATTCTACTCATATTGACCATGAAACATTGAAATGTAAAAAAAAAAAATTAAGCAAACACTTAATGGTATCGAACTGCGTACCACCAGCTTCATAGTTCAGTGGTGTACCCACTGCACTACCATCCTATAAATATTTATATAACTTAAATATACAAAAGTACTTGCAACCTATATGAGGTTCATACAAAATAAAAATCATATACATACATACATACATTTAAGTATTAGCAATATGTTTGAATGAATATTCGTATGTAGGTTTTTTACACGCACACACATGCTACGTTGAATCAAGGTTATAGCTGTTGTTACTTTGTTATCTCTAGCAGCGAAAGCCGCGGTGACATTTTGTTTTCTTTAAATATTGTGAGCAGAGTTACCAGAGGAAGATTGAAAAATATTGTGAGCAGAGTTACCAGAGGAAGATTGAAAAAATCTATTATTTTCCTTAAGAGTTGTTACATTTAGCATAAGGTATTACATTTAAAAATATTTTTTAATGCAAATAAATAAATGTAATTTATATGGACATTTGTATGAATGTATCTAGGTATTTATGTGAAAAAAATTAATTTTTACACAACAACGAAGTTGAAGTTCATTGATGTAACCGCTATTCTCCCAACGGCATGTAGGTAATTTCTTGCATTTGTTTGCAAGTTTAATTAAAAAAATTAAGAAGAAGTAAAGGTGTAGTAAGGTATTGCATTTAAAATTATTTCTTAATGGAAATAAATAAATGTAATTTATATGGACATTTGTATGAATGTATCTAGGTATTTATGTGAAAAAAATTAATTTTTACACTACAACGAATTTGAAGTTTATTGATGTAACCGCTAATCTCCCAACGGCATGTAATTTCTTGCACTTGTTTGCAAGTTTAATTAAAAAAATTAAGAAGAAGTAAAGGTGTAGTCATGCAATAACAATAGTTTGTAACACCATTCATCTCATATAAAATACGTACATACTTAAAAAACATACATATATGAAAATAACATCCCATTGTAAAAAAATAAATTTACGTACATATATAGTTTAATTAAAATAATTAAAAAAAGGAAAAAGTAAAGAGTAATAGAGCATACATTATTGAAATTTAAAATATATAATATGTGTTAACGTATACTACGTACTCAATGGGAAAAATACATAAAAATAGATATGTATTTAGTTTAGTTTTTTTTTTCATAGTGCATCGTATTTTGCTACTAATCTCCCAATGGCAAATTCATTCATCTCATATAAAATACGTACATACTTAAAAAACATACATATATAAAAATAACATCCCATTGTAAAAAAAAAATAAATTTACGTACATATATAGTTTAATTAAAATAATTAAAAAAATAATTAAAAAAAGGAAAAAGTAAAGAGTAATAGAGCATACATTATTGAAATTTAAAATATATAATATGTATTAACGTATACTACGTACTCAATGGGAAAAATACATAAAAATAGATATGTATTTAGTTTAGTTTTTTTTTCATAGTGCATCGTATTTTGCTAGTCATGATATTTCATATTCTACTCATATTGACCATGAAACATTGAAATGTAAAAAAAAAAAATTAAGCAAACACTTAATGGTATCGAACTGCGTACCACCAGCTTCATAGTTCAGTGGTGTACCCACTGCACTACCATCCTATAAATATTTATATAACTTAAATATACAAAAGTGCTTGCAACCTATATGAGGTTCATACAAAATAAAAATCATATACATACATACATACATACATTTAAGTATTAGCAATATGTTTGAATGAATATTCGTATGTAGGTTTTTTACACACGCACACATGCTACGTTGATCAAGGTTATAGCTGTTGTTACTTTGTTATCTCTAGCAGCGAAAGCCGCGGTGACATTTTGTTTTCTTTAAATAAATGCGTACATACATACATACATACCTACTATATGTTTCATTATTATTCTTTATAATAAAGTATTTTATCCGCTCAAAAACGTACCATTGTAAAAAAATTATAAATTGAGTTTTTGAATGTAAGTACGTATAAAAAATAAAATAACACAAAAAAAAAATGAAAAAAATAAAAAAAAAAAAAATTTTTTGTCTCAACTGGGATTCGAACATAAGCTCATCTAGTGTCTATTGTTAAAAAAAAACCGAGGTGGTCGTGGTTTTTTGCTCATATCTCAGTTATTTATGTACCGATTTTTCTGAATTTCAATAGCGATCTACTCCCGAATATTTCCAACATTTTAATACCTCATGCGGGTCCGGGCGATGTCGGGGGGCTTCAAAAAGTTGATTTCAACATACACACGGACAGACGGACAGACGGACAGACGGACAGACGGACAGACGGACAGACGGACAGACGGACAGACGGACAGGGCTTAATCGACTTCCCTATTCATAAGCTTTCAGGAAATATATACTTTATGGGGTCGGAAATGAAAATTGTAGAAATTTCACACGGAATGACAAACCTATATATACCCTTTTTCACTGTGTGAAGGGTATAATAATATAAAGGAAAAAATTAGAAAGTTGATATTTCATTGAGCATGTACATAAATGTGATGAATGACAATTAGCGAAAATATACTTTTTTTTTACAAACAAAACAAAAATAAATAAAAAACTTAACTGAAAAAATTTAAAGGAAGAGGATTAAATGTAAAACAGTATCTAATATCGATAATACTGTTCTATATAGCAAATCAGGGGCCGAATTACGGCATTCGATATCGATCGAAATTTAACTCGAACGATCGAGTTCGCTGTGCTTTAGGTATAGAGATTCTAATAAGAATTTTCAAATTTCGATCACGTTCGAATGCCGTAATTTGGCCCCAGGGTACATTTAACGATTCTACGCCTAATATTTATTTTCGAATATAAGCAATAACGTCGATAGAATATTTATGTACAAGCTTATGTTTTGAGGTTGATATACATTTTCAAAATTGGCTGTGAATTGTTCTTGTTTTTGTGTATTTTTAATATGTGAATTTTTGAAATTGATATGAAATTTACTTTATTAAAAAAATAATCTTTTGGCAGTATAATTTAAAAATGAATTCTTGCATATGACCGTCACTGGCTGGTTTGGTTGAAGTTTAATCTGGAGGTTCAATTGTGACTTTTTCCAACACTTGTGACCGTTGTAGTCTTCGGCCTATATCTTAGTAAAATATATGCCGATATTTAAAAGTTGTCAAAATTTTTGATTTAAGATTTATCAAAGAAATTTATTATACGTGTTAGTTGCTACTAGGACTTTTATGGTCTTTGGGAAACGTATTGCAATTATGCACAATCAACAGTCGATCTCTAATTCGACTTATTTCTTTGTATAGATCTAGAAAAAGTATCAAACATAATAAATAATAATCAACTTTACTTCTACATTCTAACTTTTGTATAATTCAAATTCTTAAGACTGTGTGCAAAAATATTTAAAATTATGTATTTTCTTAAAAGAAAACATAATATTTGTTTAAAAACTGATATTTTATGAATATGTATCGTAAAACTAACTTTAGAACGTACATTTTCGCAAAACCACAACACATTAAACGTATACACAAACTCGTATGTTTTATTATAATCTATTATGCTTTAAATGTATGTAGGTAGAAACGGGGGATGCAGAAAGCAGTATCTGCCTCCTACACCCACACTCGGAGACCAATAAGGTCCATTGCGTTAAAATGTAAATTGTGCATAATTTTAGCCAAAACTATTAAGTTAAAAGTAAAATTTATATGACAGTTACCCAAAAATTGTCTAAGGAAAAGATTGATAAAAAAAATTCTACATAAATTCCTTTGTCCTTTTGGTAGCCCTAATTTTAATGGTACATTATTCAATAAGAAAGTTCTACGACTTTACGTTTGCTTGCCAGTGTGTTAGTATGTAAATTGTTGCTGCTGGTTTTAATATTGTTGTTGTTGTTGTTAAAAACACATTGAATATACATAAAGCTTTAAATTAAGCTATATTTACGCTCATTAAATCACCTTAAGCATTCTGAAGTATGTATTTATATATTGGACTTTACAACAACCACATAAATGCATTTAAATATACAAATTTAGTCATGTATATATGTATGTATATTCAAACCTTTACAAACCTTATGGAATATGGAATAGAATTTTCTTTAAAATTATTATTATTAATAAATATGTACATGCTTAAACAAATATTCAATATTTAACGAGGTTAATATAAAAAGGCTCAATTGAGTCATTTAAAAAATCAAGACCAGCTGCATTGTTAACAATAATGTCAAAACAATTAGTTTATTATACAGATGACAGAAAGTCCGAAGACATTATCGCTATCCGTAAAGTGGTGCACAATAACTAAAACTTTAGCAACTTATTGAGATTGAAGTGATAGAGTTAATCGACAAAAATAAACCCCAGTTGTTATTGCTAGTCCGGAGTATAGAAGTGTATGACTGAGGCATATATGTATAAATCCTAGACATCGTACATAAAGATGTTAGGGAGACTTAAATGTCAATAAAGCGTATGAGTCGAGTAAATATTTTCTAGAGGATGCATCGAACGATCATAAAGGATAGATCCATGCACAATGAGGTTTAGGAAGACTCTGATGTCAATGGATAGCATAAAGGCTTCAGTGGTCGTTACTTTCTGTTGTCGTTCTGTAACATGCTATTCTGTTGTTTAATTTTTGTAGTTACTTTTTCTATTAAAACTTATCTGCCTTACTTTACAAGGTAATCTTACAAAAACAAGGTTATTATTTTTTTTTTGATATTTTTCTTGTCAAAGTTCATATATAAAAAAAGAAATTTGCAGTGTCAGATTTCGTCTATAAGCAAAGGGAGTCTTTCTGTTGCAGCCACCTTTTCAATAAAGCGCATGAGTCGAGACTCATGCACAATGAGGGTTAGGAAGACTCTGATGCCGATGGACAGCATAAGTTGTATCAAGCTGGTCGAGTGACCACATTGCACGCTCATAAGGGTTGAATCTATGTGCAAAGAGGGCGTGAATAGTGATATCAGACCTCGTACTTAAAGAGGTTAGGAAGACTCAGATCGCTGTAGGCTAAGAATCACAGTTAGGAACAAATTCAGTGCGAATGCTATGGACTAACCACAGTCCAACGAAGATTCTAGAGGTTACAAAAGGCTATGCTATTTTGATTGTCGTTTTTCTACTCCAGAGATAACGTCTGCAGTGACTCAATGAAGGAAGAGTTGCCGATTGGTAGCATGAAATCACTGGGTGGAGAAGGGGGTCGAAAAAGGTTGCGAATTAATATTGGTCTTCTTCATTCTTTCCCTGACACATACATATAAATAATCAACAAATATGTCACTCGACGAAAATCAAACGAGATTTACCGGATGGCAATGCATCCATAAAAAATACTGTTTAATGGAGATTTAAGACCTGTGGCATCTTAGTTTTTATTAATTCTAAGAAAACGTTAAAATGGCAATCAGCCTTAACGCTGGATTTTAAATAGCTCTACTAAAACGGAGTGTCTTAATTATTGAAGAACCCAGATGACTGATGTCCGTATTGTTTAACTGATTCAGATTTCGAAAAAAATTTTCAGACCTTATATTATGTGTTGTTAAAACAATTGCAATTTTAAAGATTCTTTTATTCGGCTCACGTGTATGCACTCCAACATAAACATAAATTACTGCTTGAACTTATTTGTGCATACAAAATATAATGTTTTATGCAAGTATGTAAATATACATGTATATGTATGTACGTAAGTGCCTATGTGTACGAGTCGGTGTATATGTTTTCGTAAGTGTATATTTTAAGTAAAATTAAATGAACATCAAAAATATTCTATGCTAAATATTGTTATTGATGTTTAAAAGCCTTTTTATGTATTGGTTTTAATAACAGCAAAAACAACATAAACTGCTATTCTACTAACACTCAATATCACTCTGGGTATGTTGAGTAGGTATTAGTAAATTAAATGGCATATGTATATGAGTAGCCTATGTTCCTTATAGGAATCGAAGAAAATAATAAATACAAATACATATGTATATTTATATGTTAGTAATGTAGTAAAATACAAATGTGTCTTGATGGCTTAAATTTATTGTTCAAACAATACATATTTAGTTGTATTTGTTTAAACTTTTAGTAAATTTTATAAATCAAACACAACACGTACGTTCTCATACATACTTGTAATATTTTTCGAACACAAAGCCATATGCATAGTTAGCTGTGTACGTTTTTACGTTTGTGTACACGACATATTCATTACTTCTTTGTCTTTTTGAAAATGTGTACTACAGCTTTACCTTTTCCTTCTGTTCTAAGGTGTGTGCGTGTTAGCTTGAAAGTGAAGTACAACCAAAAAGAGCATTTTATAAGTCAAGTTGGTAAATTAATGCAAACACAACCGCAAGCTAAAAAGCTGACAAACATGCTACTTGTTTATAAATCTCAGTAGTTTTTGTAAAAGGCAGTAGGCTTTATAATTAGAGAGACACCTAAAAAAAAATTTTTTTGAGCAATTAGATAAAAAGAAAATTACAAAAAAAAAATATATTAAAAGTGTTTAACATAGATAAATGTTGAGTTAAGTTCAAGTATATTTTGATTCTAGTTAAGTTAACGTCAAGATTAAGTTATTTTCGTTCTAAAATATTCCGCATAAGTGGTGGGTACGAACCGAGTTTTTTAATGTCATAACAAGAAATGTAGCCCTTACAGAGCCACAAACACCGGTATACAAAATGTTATGATCGGACTAAAAATGGCGACATAGTGAACAAAATCCTTAAGGGGCGGTATTTGTAGGCGTGGCAAAAAAATTAAGAAATTATTGTTGGAATTGTTTTTACATTATCTTTAATCCTAGGTGGTGACTGGCATAATGTTTTATGGAAGGCGAACAACTCTAATGTACAGTAGGCCATATAAAGTATTTTTTGTAAGGAAATTTTTCTAATAATTTTTTTTTATCAAACGAAAGGGTAGCCTATTTAAAAATTTTTCGTAGTCAGCGACCTCCTTTAAAACCAAATATTGATCCCTTTGAGACAAAAACATTAGTATAATACTCTCGAAAATCTCTTAATTTAAATAGGTCATACATCTCTACGTCCGGCAAATATTTTTATTTTTCGAAATATTTTATGTTTGAAGTTCTACGGAAAACTTTTTTTCGTCGCAGTGTAATGTATAGTATCTAATACGTAAGTCTGACTTCAGTTTCACTAATGAATCAATTAAACATGACATAACCATCATAAAACAACACTCAATTGGTTTTTATGGTTATGACGTTATGGCGAGTCACCTATAATCAAATACATTGTTGCCCATAAGTTTGATTCAAACAGCTGTTTTTTATAGTAATGGCACGTCTTATATAAACTTAAATGCTTGTTTAAAATTTAGCTCATTACTACGAAGTTGAATTATATTATAAATCTAGTTCTGCTTCAGTTCTTAAACTATTTTCCTCACTGTTGCAATGTAGCACACATAACAACCTGCCAAAACTGTTCTTGTTGTACACTATTTCAATCAATGAGTTTTACAATTTATAGACGCTTTATATGTATATTTTGTACTTTCTGTATACTGACATATAAATTGTGCTTACTTATGCATGCTTATATGTATATATCAATTAATATATCTGTGGGGCATTAAGGAAAAACTGCTTATGTCTGTTTTTATAGTTTTTCACTTCTAAATATTTCAATTTTTGAGTTGTTTTTCAAAAATTGATTCTTTTTATAACAAATTTAAGAGCATATTAATTCTCGGATATTAAACTGAATTCTAAGTTAAAATAAGTTATTATTTATATCAAATAATATTGGTCTTAGGAAAAATATAGGCAACAAGTTTTTACGCTATAACTTCCTGTAAAAATTTCCAAAATAGTTGACAATGTGCCTAAGAGTAACTTTGAATTGCAGGATTGCAATGAAGCGATTATCTCAATTTTAGCTTATGTCAACTTAAGCAGTTTTTCTTTTTTGACACAGATATATGTATGAGTGTGCTTGACTGTTTATATTTGTATTTATTTTAAATCTACATAGAATATTGGTAATTTAATTAAATGAATGCACTAATACCTTTGCCTCGCAGTCACACATACCCCTAACGATATATTAATTTAATGCAGTTTAGTGTGAAAGCCAATATATATACCAGAGATTGACTTTGTTGCAGTGGGCGAAAATGCATATTAAATAAATGCACTCACAATTATTGTAATTTTTTTTTAAGCAATGGATTTGTTGCGATCATACAGTACATGTATGCTTTGTGATTTAATTCAGGCAAAATTATTTTTATTTTTTTTCTTTACTTCACTCTTCTCATCGTTTGTTCGTGTTTTGATATGAAATAAAAAGCAAAAATTCAACGCAATACAGTATAAAACATACTAAAAAAGTAAGAGAGACAGCATACACCATCAAATTAGATATGTAGAAAGATGAGGAATCGATGATATACTTATAAGATGATATACTTAAAAGAAAATATGTTTGTGTAAAATTTACTCAGTATACTAAAAGCAGAATAAATGAACTGTTAAGCATACACTGCTCTTTTTGTTGACCTGCGTGTTTTTGTTTAATTGACTTCATATGACCAGAATTTTTAAACCAAAGTTATTCAAGTAAAGTCTATATAAATTCCGTTCTCTGATACATACACACACATGTGTATGTGTGTTTCTTTACAGATTTATTTATAAAATCTTTTTACTCCTAAAAGGTGTTAAACTTAATATTCTCTATTCATCTAGGTGCAAGTGTACAAAATTTTCTGTTGTATGTGTATGTACATAAATACGTAAAATATACTAGACTCCCTTTTGAGGAATAATTTCACTTCCTTATTTAGCTTTGAGTGTTGTTTAAACACCGTATCGTAAATTGCAAAAGAAACTTTAAATTTAATTAAGGAGCCTGGGTTTGTTCTTAATTCTTTTATTTATTTCTTTTCCAAAAATTTATTTTTAACAAAATATATACTTTTGGTATTGGTATTGGCATTTGTAAAACAATTTGTTTGTAAAACAATTTATTTAGTTTTGTAGGCGAAGTTATTGTGTATATATAAGAGGTCACATAAAAGCTTTATAAGTCAATAAAGAAATGTTTGAAAAACAAGATATTTAAAAAGTCCTTTTCGATAAAATTTTAAAGATTATTGGCAAGGCGAATTCAATAAGGTGAACTTATTAGATCAGCTGATCATCAGCTGTTGACTACTTCTAAAGACCAATTGTCAAATTTTTGTGTATTTTTGACATTTCGTTTTGTTTACACAACAAAATACACGTTTGTATTTTTTCACTTTGTAGTTGTTTTAGCGACGAGTTCACTTTATTGAATTCGCCTTGATTATTGGGTTAATAAATGCTAAAGAAATTTTTTTAAAGATTATTTAAACAAAATTGTAATACACATGTTTTGCTGACAAATTAAAGTTTTAGCATTACAAACCATCAGTTTTGTACCAAAAATAATTGATAATTTTTTTTCCTATTTTACATTCTATTAGTTTATAATATACATATTTTAATTTGAAACTGAAATTTTTTTTTTTAATTTTTTATTATTCGTTATTTGCTTATTCAGAGTTTAGATTGCAAAATCTAAAACCAACTAAAAACTGTGATTTCCAATATGTAGATTTATGCACATTTTTACATTCTATTCTCGTTCCTGCTTAAACGAAATTTTTAAATATATTAATTTAACTGTCACTAATTTAAAAAATTATGCATGCAACGATTATAAATATATTTTATTTAATACTTTTGTCCACAATTGCATAAAGAATTTTTTCTGATAAAAAAAACCAAAAACTAAAACGGCTACCCAGCAAAAAACCAGTTAATGAATTGCTCTTACTTAAAAACATACTTTTCAATAACTATTGCATATCGTCTGTCTTACTGAGAAGTGTTTAAGTAATGACTTGATGCATTATTTTTCAGACAGGCACAATACTATTTTCTATTGTGACATTTGTTAGAACACATTCAAATACCTAAATTTTTATAATTCTCGTTTAGTTTAACTCACTTAAAAGCATTTATTTAACAAAGTAATGACTTATAGATTTTCACTGATTTTTGAACTTCAAATTAACGTATCGCAGAATAATCAAACCGAATTTTTGTCCTTAAAAGAACAAGATTACTTCTGTAAGTCCATCTTATTATTGGGTTATTTGAATTATTTAAATCAAATACCTATTAATTGCTATAGGAGTTAGTATTTACTAGGGTGATCGAGTCGGGTTTAAAACCGGTTGAAAACTCGGTTTTTTACTGTTTCAGCTGGCGGTTTTTTCCAAATGTTAATTTTTCGAATGTCGAATACACCGGTTTTTTTACTCACATAAACCGGTTTTTTTTCATTTTTAGTTGTATGTTCATTTATTTTTGTAACCAAACGTACCATACAATATTTATTACTCAAAAAAATTTCCAAAAATCAAAAAATTTATTAAATACTCTTCTTTATTTGTTGTTTCAAAAACAAATGTAAAATAAGAAAAACAATTAGGTTAAATATTATTTGTTTGAAATGGAAATCAGGTATTTTACACGTTGTTGCGCTTATAATTTGCTGTGATAATCAGCTGTTCAGTACTTATTGCACTTTGCAATACTTTTTGAGCTCATTTTCGAATTTCATGATATTTTGTTTCTACGAAATCTAGCGACTTGTACTAAAGACTACCCAAAGCTTTACTAATATCTTAGATAACATATGACTTGTATACTAAAATAGTTTGGCACACAAAGGGTCATTATTACAACTCGCCTACAAAGTTAATGTTAGTAAAAGATAAATTTGACTACAGTGAGCAGTGAAGTGACTTTTTAATATTTTTCATTATTACAACCTCCTTGAACAAGGTTTTTTTTATCTTAAATAACAGCATTTTATAATAATGCCATTGAATTTGTGTCAACTTAAAATGCAATTAAACTATAAAACAAACTAGTTTATACCTATATATGTATCTCTGTCATGGGTATACGAAATAATTATATTTTATGTATTCGACCGGTTAACCGTTTTTTTTTTTTCTAAATTTTCAAAAAAGCAACCGGTTTTTTCTTTAATTCTGAATTTCAAACTATTTGAAAACCGGTTTCTTAAAAATGTCGAATAATCGATCACCCTAGTATTTACTTATTTAAGTCCCTATTCACAAGCGAGAACTTGTTTGAGTCCCTATTTGTAAGCGAGCGTGGTAAGTAATTGCCTCTAACAACATCGTCGTGTTAAAATAATGGCTTTAAATGCCAAATTGTAAGTAGTGAAAACCTGTTCTTAAGTGCATTCAACTCATTATTAGGTAAGAAAGTTTCTGCTGGGTATAGTTGCATAAATAATGCATAACTCTGTTGCAGAATAACTAAATCTAAAAAAAATTTTGAAAAGTATTTTTAAGAATAAATTATTATAAAAAAATTTTTAAACACAATTTTTAGTGCATAAAATAGAAAGCGATTTGCATACATTTTCTATAATAAAATTACAAAAACAATAATTCTAAATCAATATGGGAAAATACTGGAATTATGTAACAACAAAAGATTTAATCAATAACAACTCAGCAATCAATTAAAATATTAATTGTTTTTGCTTATGGCTAAAAAGAATATTAAGTAGCATTATACATAAATTTATTTAAACAATTATTTTAATTATTTGCAAAAATATAATATAGAGTTAACGTGAATTAAATGTTGATCTTTGGGCTAAGTTACAGGAATATTAAATATAAATATTTTAATGATCACGTCGTCCCTGTAAGGAGCATAGGGCCTCTAATTAAATATAAACAATAATTAAAATTTAACATATTTACCGTTTGTATATAATTACGTTATATTGTTAATTAAGCATTTATTAATTTTTTTCTTTCAGGGCTACAAAGTTTATTACACAACAAATCCTAATCAACCTGAAGCCTCATGGGATTCACAGATGGTTGATACCAGCGAACTTACAACGATATCCGATCTGACGCCGCACGTTATCTATACAGTACGTGTTCAAGCTTATACATCTATGGGAGCCGGTCCAATGTCCACGCCAGTACAAGTTAAAACACAACAAGGTATGTGATACTTAAAGTAAAAGTAATTTGCTAAAATTAAATACACAAATAACAGTATAAAAGGGAATATTTATAAACTCATTCAGCTTCAATAAAATTTACCAGGTTTTTTTGGATTGTAACGAAGCCATATTGCGTTTAAAAATAATAAATAAAATATCCGTGAAATGTCCGTCATGTCTCTAATGACAGGACATTACTCTTTCTTTTCATAAAATTCTGTGAGATTTTTTTCACATAAATGTGAATGTATCTCCACGATGACGTGTTAGGTTTTGAACTTGAGCACAGAAATTGTCTCTAGCTTATTCGTATAAACCCGAAACCCCACAGGAAAAAATTATACGGCATTAAATCGCATGTTCTTGGTGGCCAATTGATATTCACAGAATTTCTTGAGGTTATTTGTTTTGAATATCGTTACTGCAATAAATAGATTTCTTCATGCGTGGTGTGGCAGATGGCCACATCTTGCAGAAACCATATGTTTAGATCCAGGCCGTCCAGTTAAGGCCACAAGAACTCTGTTATCAAGTTTCTGTAACGAATGCCGTTCAAAGTCACTGCAATTTCTGCCTTATCTTCAAAAAAGTAAGAACCAAACACGCTGCCTGTTCAAAATCCACACCAGGCAGTTGTTCATTGTGCTCATGGATTGAAGGAGAAAATTCGACAATTTAGTTTATTCACGAAGTCATTCAGATGGTAAAGCACTCTATCGGACTTTTTTCGAAAAACTAGCATTGACTTCACTTTGCTCAATAACCCATTAAACGAGTTGCCAGCACTTTTTATTATCTTGTGGTTTAATCTCCTGGGTAAACTGAACATTTTGACTCATTCAAGTGGAACTCTTTTATTGAAATATGATGCGTAGTGCTTTGCGAAATTTAAAGTTGTTGAGAACAATGCCGAATTGATGTTTTCGTCGACAGTTTCGTTAACAACAGCAATGTTTTCAAGAGACCGACCGGTACGTTGGTGAACATGCTGTCTTACTGTTTAAAACCGACCCAGATTTTCAAGTTTTTTGACTACTCTTCGAAAGCTCAACACATTGGGTCACTTTCTCGACTGAAAAATGTTTATAATAATTTTTTTTCCCAATTTTTGTAAAAATTTTTAACGATTTAAAACGCTGTTCTTTCGTAAATTGCTCCATTTTCAAATAAATTAGAATAAACATATGTGACAGCTGCCAAATTTCAGTGTTGCCAGTTACACAAAAAAAATTCACTTAAGTTAGAAAGGGCAGTCATACTGACACATCCTTCCTTTAACTGAGGTTAAGCTAAATTATAACTGAAAAATATCTAAACTGGAACTATCTCATAACTAAACTATAGCTATATCAAATCTGAAGAAGAAAAAAAGTAAATCAGAACTGGAAAAAAAGTAAATCTGATGTAGTTGTAGAAAACTAGACCAAATTGGCACTGAAAAAACACTGAACCATAACTAAATACTATTCCACTAGAACTGACTAAAAAAAGTACTAGAACATAACTTGAACAGGACTTCAACCGAAATAACACTGAAGTAGAACTGGAATTAAAAATAACTAAAACTTAACTTCTTAGTACAATGGCCATGGTTCTAGAGCTCCTATATTATTTGCTAATTTTCTTTTACGAGTTGAGGCTGACATTGGTCGTCTTTCATTTCTATCAAACTAAACTTATTAAGTATTCGGCTGGAAGGCTAAACTGTACGTAACTTTTTCACTTACAAAAGCTATTGCTGATGATAAACTTTTATATATTGAACGCGCTGCTTAATCATGTCACTATAGCGTAGGTTAGGTTGAAAAAGGAGGGGCCCAGTTGGCATATTGTACGCTCCATGTGGGAAACGGAATTCCCAAACAAAAACCATAAACAAAATTTCCTCATAAATATCGGACTAGCCCAAGAACTCAGTCCCCACAATTTAATTCCTTATGGATTTCCAGATACAGTTCGCCGGGAACTCCAAACTTGGCATAGTATCCACTGTAAAATTCTCGCGCCTAATATGCCTAAACGTAGGACAATGACAGAGATAGTGTATCAAAGTCTCTTCCTCGCATGCTTTCCATGTCGTTTCCTCAGACAATTTAATGCGAGCTAGATGGATTCTCAACTCCATATGACCTGTGATCACACTGGTTAGACTCCTAAGTGTTGGTCTACTTAATCTCAGAATTTCCTTTGATTTCCCAAGATTTGGTTCACCCCATAGTATTTTTGTCACTTTACCGACATCAGTGCCTTGCCACTTTCTGGCATGTTCCTCCGTTGCCTAACATTTAAGTTCATCCTTAAATCTTTTAAGGGGTTTAGCGTTCTCCAAAGTTATAGTACTCAGAAAAGCTCCCACTTTGGATAATTTGTCGGCTTTCTCGTTTCCGATCAGCCCGTGATGGCTTGGTATCCATATTATCTGCAGATGCTCACAATTTTCATATGAGTTTATCTCGCTCTTGCATTTCAAAACGTTCCGGGATTCAACTTCCTCCTTTCTCAATGTCTTAATCACTGATTCGCTATCCGTGAAGATACGAATCAGGGCTTCGCTATTCGTTTCCTTTATCCATTTAATTTCTTTCGTAGTCGCCATGATCTCAGCCTGGAAAATGGTATTGTGCTCAGGTGGATGGAAGTATTTGCATCTGTTTCGGCTTATGTCGTATAAGCCCACTCCAGTTTGGGTCACTATTACTTAATTATAACTTTAACCAAATTAAATCAACTGAAATATATTAAATACTAAAATAAACTAAAATTATACTTCAACTAAAACTAGACCTGTATTACTATGCACATTTCTCTTACAGAAATTTAATTAAATAACCAAAAACGATTTATTTTTAAAAGTATTCTATTGTCTAAATGCAAAATAAAAATCCGATTACCTAAAAATCTTAAATTAATATTAATAAATAACATCAATCGTTTATCATAACAATAGATTTTTTTTTAATTTCCATCAATATTTTTACATTTTCACCACAATTTGTTTGATTTTAAACATCAAATATCAGCATATTAAACAGTATAGAATTACATTTGTTGATTGAACATATTTAAATAATTAGATAAATAGCAGGTAAAGGATACTCTCAGCTATTGTTTATAAAATAAGTTTTCTGTATACATTAATTGGCACGCCCACACAATCCTACAATTAAACATATACCTACAAACATTTGTAAACAAAGTGTATTGTGTAGTACTCATGGAACACTGTCAACACCAATCAATCGTATATTAAACGTAACGATTAAAAATACCTGAAATGCTAAGCAATTATTTATTTGCATAAATTTTATGTAAAACAATAAACATTATTAAAATATATTTTGAAAACAACGCGGGGGGATATGGGGTAGATATGGCAAGAGGTATTGAATAATAAGGTGTTTAAGGATGAACCTAAAAAAATTAGTAGCTTAATCATTGAAATTAAAAAAAAAATTAAAAAGTTATCTACATGTTTGAAACTGTGTAGATTGATCTACAAATTTTAAATTTAATCTGGGAGTTTAGAAGAATAAAATTTACTGGGATAAAATTATTTTCATATGACAAAATATTGAAATGTATATGTTAAATGTTTTCAAAAGTTTGTTATTTCAAATTTATTTTTTCACACAAAAAAATAAAACAAATATTTCCTGACGACGCTACACAACGGAGTAGCGAAATATTGGAAGAATTAATAAAAATTAAATATATTATTTAAATTAATTAAAAGACCTCGAGCTTAAAAAATTTTAGTTAATATTTACTGAAAATTTAAAAAATTGTTTTCACGGGATACCCTTTTTAGACTTGCAAATAATATACATCACATTTATTTAACGTCATGTCCAGTTCTCTGCATTTATTCGATATTTGATTGTTTTGTAATTTAATAACACAATTGTTTTGTTTTACTGTTTAGAAAATCGATTTTATTTTAAGCCTCCTGCCGTTGTAATTTTTTAACGCGCACACACCTGCACCATTTGCTAATACAGATTTATGGTTTTGAAATTAAACTATTGTAGTAAAATTTATTATGGTTTTATTGTTGTTTTCGATTTCCTAGAATCAACAAAAACATAATTTAAATGCTAAACAATACATAAACATAATAATAGCAAACAACATGTACATAAATAGTATGTTTAAATAAATTTAAAAATGATTAATTGTTTTGTATTTAATACTAAATTTGATGATAAATTAACAATTTAAAGTATAATTCTGAAAGTGTGTGGAGAAATTCAATGATTAATAGTTCAGATGAGTAAAGAATTTAGAGTGATTTGTCAGGCGATTAGAAAATAATAAACTTTAATTGAAACATAAAATTGTTAAGTCAGTACTTGATTTTCGTATATATATTTCAACCCAAGCAAAAAGGTTTCAAGTAAAAAATTTACAGTTGCAGCTTTTGAGTTTTAAAAATATTTGACTCTTTTTGATTTAAATTATTTAAGACCTTAACTTGTTTGTTCTCCGATAGTATAATTGTTAAGATTATTCATTTTTTGCTTTTCATACCTGCCACTAGTAATCCAACAAAAAAATTTTCGCATCGCATCCATGGAAATTCGTATATAAAAGCACAACAAAGCGTGTCTTTTGGTACTGCTTATTATTTAAAGAGTAAAAAAGACTTTTATTACAGAAGTATTTTCTTATATATTCTGCTGCTGCTACCTTCTTCAGCAATACAAAAGGAAAAAGCATGTTAGCGATGGAATTATTAGTTGCAGTGTAGTATTTATCACATATTTACTTTACGGCTGTGAAACGTGGAATGCAGCTACACGCGACATGAATGTCATGCAAGTTTTTATAAACAAATGCCTTAGAAGAATACTACGAGTTTTCTGGCCGCAAACCATATCCAATATCAGACTATGGCAAGAAACGTACCAATCCCAAATAACAAAAGAAATACTGAGGCGAAAATGGAAATGGATAGGTCATACCCTGAGAAAACCGCTCACAGACATTGCTAGAACCGCTACCCTCAGGGTAGCCGCAGAAGAGGCCGACCAGCTCACACATGGCGCAGACAAATTGAATTCGAGGCGACAAACATGCAAACTAGTTGGAACGAGGTTAAAAGCATCGCGATGAACAGAAGCAGATGGAAGTCTTTTGTTACGGCCCTATGCTCCTTATAGGAATGACGGGAACATATATGTATATAGTATCGCATATAAAAATCATGTCTACTAGTTAATTAGTAAGCGTTTTCAAGAAGAAGGTTTTTGGTGGGATACTATTCAGCCTACAGTTTTAATATTCTTACACTTTTAAGCAGCGCTATGTAGGTTTTACTGTGAATTACATACCAAAAATCAAATAGTCTTCTTATTATCAAATACATCTTTGTTACCCAAAAAAGAAGTCTATGCTACTCCTATATTATGACAGATGAAGTGGTCCTTTAAGGCTTAATTCGAAACCAAAGGTATTTTAAATAATCTGCATATTAAAGAGATACTACTGTAAGCCAAGATGTGTATTATAAACCGACGTAGTTGTTTTTATACAACTCAACTCGAGATCTGACAAACTACGACGTAACGAGAATTTCCATATAAATTCAGATCAGCTTTGAGATAATAAATAAACTCTTTTCTAAGGCTCTCATTTTAAAACATTCGCTCTCTCAACAGTGCTATTTTTTTTTCAACAAATTTCATATACATATTTGTTAACAGACCAATATATTGTTGCAGCTTTTGGGCAACGAAAAATAAAAACAAAATTATATCTAATAATAATGGGTATTTGACATTACTGTCGTAAATTTATCTGAAGGCCGTGTTTGTTCAACAGTGTACTTGCTAAAGGTTGCAGAAGCAATTCTGTTTTGTCAGTAGCAACATATAAGATGCCTTAGATCTAGAGTCTCTAAGGAAATGGACATTCACAACACCGTTTGCTATTTAATTGAACTTTGTAGTCTTTAGGAGTGGTGTTCAGCTGTGGAAAAAATCTCCTTAGCGATTGTTTTGTTTGTGGAATACCGAAATATTGACTACTACATTTTCGAATCCCTTTTCGATCACTTTTATCTCCAGTGACTTAAGGACTATCGATCAGCATCACTTTATCTACTATTTCAAGTGTTAGCACCGTCATTTTTTCTAGACTAAAAAACGTTTTTACACTGCCTAGTAATGATAGCCGGAAATCCCATTTACATAGTCTTTCGCAATCGCCAACATCTCTTTTAAACTGTTGTTCTCCATAGCATCAACACTTATTGTATGCCTGCCTGTTGTTCAGCATACTCCACTCAGGTTCTAAAAATATTATTTGTCGACCTGCCTCCTTTTCAGATGATATTTACAGTTTCTGTGTTCCTTAGCGAACGTTGTTATCAAGCTTTCTTCTTCTTCGATTAAATCCGAATAAATTTACTACAACCCTATTTCGAGACTCCCTGAACACCATACAAACCTGTTTACAAGTAGTTTCCCCATTGCACCTTAACATGCTAATAAAGTTTACCCGTTCAAAATCTTTTGCCCGCACCAACCTGTCAACCGGAAAAAACAAAAAAACTTTAATTGATCTTTTTCTGCATCCGATCCCCTCTTTACGAGTTCATCGGCTACTTCATTCTTAGCTGTGGCCACGTGTCTCTTAACACCAGCGTTTTCTTATTTGTAAAACCACACCTATTAAACTTTATGATACAGTCAAGTACCAAAAAGGAGTTTATATTCATCTGTCATACACGTTTTTAAACCAACTGATTATAAAGTGCAATAAGAATTTTGTTTTCGTTACACCCGGCACTTCAGCTGATAATCTAGTGCGTGCAGAGAACCAAACATATTTGCATGATAGACACGCATTCCCTAGACCCAAGATATAGGATACCTTCCGCATCGGCTGTAAGCGTGTGATATAGCTTTCCGATCAATTTTACTTCAATATGCACTCTCCCTAACCTCTTTTGACACGAACTCCAGGATACTGTATACGGGGTTAATTAGGTTTTAATGCAGTTACCACTAAAATTCTTTCAATATTACATTGTTGAGTTCAATGCCGTTGACGGTGAGTATTTTAAATCAATCTTTTTTTTACCTGAATTGAAAATTATAGACTTTTGGTTCCAGTTGAATAGAACAATGTGGAAAACAGCCCATCTGCACAAATAATTTGAGAGTATTGTTATCTTTTGCGAAAGTGTCTTGAATTGAATTCCATTTGTGCCATTTTGATTCCCATAGACGTTTTTTCTTAGACTTTCTATAGTAATAAATAATTATAACGTCGTTGGTCTAACAAATTCAGTTATGTGTTTTTTTACTCAGTTTTTAGGAGAACGAAAAAGCATTTCATTTTCCTACTTTACAATATTATACTTACGCATACTAACGATTGTTTATTTTTGAACCAATTAATTATCCCTAAGCTGCTGGGTGGATTGATGTATAACCAATAATGATTCAAAATAGAGCAATAAAATTTTTTTGGAAAATTGTCTCTAAGACATAATCGAAAGCCATCATAATCCAGTGCCACGCTCAAATTAAGCTGAATTTATGCGATCATTATAAATTAAATCTGTGGCATTATTGTCATCGTGCGATCGTGTCACTCACAGATATTAAATCGATGACACAGTCAATACATAATGACATCCCACCAAAACTTTTTTTTTTAATATTGTAAGCAGTACAGACTGGATTGATTTGCCTTATTGCAAATACTTGCCTTAGTGGGAATGCTGAAATTGTCTGTTTACGAACGCCCCATGAATTATGTTTTCTGTAATTCTTACAATTTTAGTAGAAGAAAAAAAGGAAAACAAGTTGATTTTAAAAGTTTTTTTATTTTTATCCTTTTCCGTCAGCTCCATTTTTTTCAGAGCGTAAGGGGAAGACTTTAATAGGTTGCTTTTGTTAGGGATAAAATACGCGTTTACAAATTGAAAAGTAGAGACCAGCCAGATGTTGCATCACATATAAAAATCGTGCCTTCTGCACTGCTCTTTTCTTTGCTCTGCAAGTGCCATATTTTGTTTAACTTTTTTTTTGTACAAATCATAATTTGGTTAAGTGTTCGTTTGTGTAAAAGTTCTTTTTCAAAAGTAAAAAAAAAAACTTTTTGTATTATTTAATTACCCCATAATTTATGTGTCCTGCTAAACTATTTACTTGCAAATTAGTCACGCTTTAATTTAATAAACAATTTTACTACTTTAAGCTATATTACCTCTCTTAAGAACAAAAAATACACACACCAAACACTAATGTTTGCATTTATTTACTTGACGCTAGTAAACTCACAATAAGTATAATGTAGTAACTAAAAGAACACCATGTACACAATTAAATAAGGACGTCTTTACCAGCGTGTATACTTTTTCATAAAACTATACAGTTTTATTTTTTAAATTTTACAATCGTCTGCACACACCCTTTTCTTATGCATTTACAATGCGCTCTTTTCTTGTTTCACATGTCCTTTGCTGTGTGCGTATGTGAAACGTGATCCTTAAAAGTTTCGTTGCAAATGACATTATTTTACATATTGCCAGTTCGTGTATAATAAGTGTAAGTAAAAGTACAAAAATGAGTACATGTACTTTTGTAAATTAAACAAATTACGACAACTGCAAATAGTACAAAAGCAAATAATTGTGGTAAAATTGTGAGCTTAAGACACTTTGAAAATTTACATTATTTTATGTAAGGCATACGTGATACTTAATAAATAATTAAACTTAATGTTTAAAGGAGATAATTTGAAATTACTAGGATATTCTAGAATTTAGGAAAGGAAATAAATGTTTTATTTGTGGAAATATTATAAGAAAATTAACAGAAAGTTTTCAAAGAAATTAAAACAGTAAAATGGTACTAATTTGAGTTACAGACACTGATTAGGTATGAGCCTTTTAGACAGCGATTTTTCTTGTCCCCAAACTTTGGACTATACTCAACTTCTTAAGTAGTTAAGAAAACTTTTGCCGATTGACAGACAGGAATATTCTTATTATTTGAGGCATATGTCTGAAACGTTAAAGCGACCTATCTTTACTAAAGTACTTTATCTCAACACTTACTGCGATATAGTAACCCCACCTCTTTTATTTTTATGCTCTTGAATTAAGTCGTCCATGAAACAGCACGAGTGCACATGCTTGATATTTATTCAAATATAGTGCGTAAAAAAATGATGATGGAATTAAGAAAATATTTTATTTTTCAAAAGTCAAATTTAAAACTGCAATATTTATTGAAAATCTTCCATTTTAACAAGTAAAAAAAATAATAAATTCAGTGTTTACTGCATTTTTAATAGTTTTTTACACCCAAATAAATCTTGTATTAAATTTTAATGGAAATCTTTAACTAAAAAATATCAGTGTGAACTACATTATTTTACATTTTAAAAAACCGAAACAATTTTTTGTGATTAAATTTTGATAAACATCTGTGATCTTACTTTTTCGTAGCACTGTACTTTAAAATTCTCTCACCAAAACGGCTGCAAAACATTTTTAGGCAACTATGTTCTAAACTATCCACCTAAGTTCTAAAAAAGATATTTATACTTCTCTATATTAAGGCATGTAATATTCCCCTACCTGCCACCAAAAGAATGGTGGGGGTATATTAATTTTGTCATTCCGTTTGTAACACATCGAAATATCCATTTTAGACCCCATAAAGTATATATTTTCCGAGTCCTGGTTTCATTTTATGACGATCTAGCTATATCCGTCCGTCTGTTGAAAGCATGAAAGAGCCCTAAGCGAAAAAGCTAAGGGGCCCAAATTTCGATAAAATTTTTCTTATAGACAAGGTTTGTTTTGTATTGATCTAAATCGGAATATTAGGAAGAGAGTTATAGCTCGTAATGCAAGAGTAGGTAAAAAAACCATGTCCTTCCAACATCGAATAAAATGCAATTGTGTTCAAACGCATTAACGTAGAACCATGAAATTTCGAATGTATATTTCCTGAGTAAAAAAATATTTTTTTCCGGAAATTCTCTTTAATCTTTGCATTAGGAAAGGAGTTATAGATTATAATGTACGAAAATTTATACCGCACAGTGTATTTTTCGGTATATTTAAAATTTTAAATGTAATAAAACTGACAAAATTAGATGTATTCAAATAATGCTTTTTGTAAAAGGCTTTGTACAAAAAAATGTGACACGCCTACTTTTACGCTCACCTCCCATATAACGCTGTATCTCAAATTCATATAATTTCTCTATGAATAAAGATTTTAGAAGAATACAGGACTATATTGAAATATCTAAGTTTTATTTATTAGCAGAAACTATTTCGACACGCCTACTATACGTTCGCTTTCATTAAAAGACTAAATTTATACAAATCTTTTACTAGCACATCGAAGTTTTGCAAAGAAAATGATACATATTTTAGTATAAAGAGATTATTCCATAGCGATTACTGTTAATAACAAAATAATAAGTTTTGTTCTAGGCATAAAAATACAAAAAATTGGTGGTGGGTATTAAAAGTTCCGCACAGCCGAATATAGTGCTCTTACTTGTTCTTTTTTTATTATTGAATTTCTTATGCACTTTTTCCTTTGTATTCAAACATAAGTTTTTCATTTTAAAGATGATTTTAAAACAATTATATTAATTACAGGATATTCATTTTTACTACCATTTCCTCTTATCTCTGATTTTTTTTTGCGCTATCCGTCATTCAACACCAATCAATGTCACAATTGTTTGTCATAAATTTCTGTAAAAAATTACTTGAAAAAGTGAAGCAACTATGTACAGTAAATGGTGTGTGTGTTAAACGATACAACTTTTAATAAACATATAAGTATATAAAGTCAGCCACTACTACTACTTTGAAACAAAATTTTTTTTATACCCTTCACCTGTGGTGCCAAGGAATGAATCATTAAAAAATCCAGCACAATCGCCCCATAACTTTTTAAGATACGAGCAAATAAACACGATCATAAAAATTTACTATACAAATAATTTCTTTATAAAAAATACTGGACGAATCGGTCACTAATCGGCAAAGTTATAGGCAAAAATAATTTTTAAAAACTATATATATTGTTTTAAAATTCTTTAAGTTAATTAGGCTCATAAATTATTATTGAACAGGCCAAAGACAGTCAAGTTAAAGCCGTAGTCTTGAAAACTATTGCTGAGAAAAACTGACTAATTAATTGCTTACTAACAGAGATATAAACACAAAAATACAGATACTTCGTTGTTTTTACCAAAATTTACAAACGTGAATCTATTTTTCTACCTTCTGGACAACAGAGAGTAGCGATATGTAAAATCCATGGTGACGGCAACTACAATAAATTTATATATGAGTCAATTCTAGTATTTGAAAATATACACCCTTAATATTATTATTAAATGAAAAAGCGTGACCAGTATAATACAGTAAACTATGATAAATTTTAAATCCTATATGGTGCCCTAAACAAAATGGCGATTAATTTTTTTTTCAGCTCCATCAATATGGGTATCAAATTAATTGGCTTGACTAGTATAATACAGCTTATTATGTAAAAAAATGCAAAACCAAAGATGGCGTGGGAAACAGTAAGGCTAAAGATCCTATGACATGATAGTGTAGGATATTACCAGATTCGGCACGGCCGAATATAACTTGCGTCCTTTTTTTCTTTTTTTATATATTGTAGATTTAAATCAGCAAAAACTTATACAAATTGTAGTAGTTTAAGTATGCGTTGGCGCGATGTCGCATGTATTTATTATTTTAATTTGCGATTGTATCAGTTTAACATATTGTTAACATTACACTAGTAAAACATCAAATATGTACAAATCTACGTTCATGTGAGACAGCGCCAGAATTTAATGATTCTTTATTTTGCCCGTATAATTTATTTGGTTTTATTCCTTAATGATTTTTCCAAAATAAAAAAAAACAACAAATGGACAGTTTTAATATGTTGACAAAAGAAATTGCGCGCATGAAAAAAATCAACTTAATTGGTGTCGATTAACAAGTGATTAAACTAAAGAAAAAAATATGTTGGCACATGTCATCAAATTTTGCGCAAAAAAAATTAAGCATTAATGAGAATTTAAGAAAATTCTTAAAATTAAATGCCGGATCGAAAAAAATATACAATTAGATTACAATTAGAGAACACTTTAAGTATCCTTGACAATAAAATTTTAAGGTTCTCTTTAAGTAGCTCACTCAAACCTATTAAATTAATATATTATTAAATTTTTGTCAAACTTCTTTTTTTCATTTCACTATTTTAATAAGCAAAATTAACTTACCCTTCAGTGGCCTTTCGTGCCAATCTTTCAAACTTAACTACTGTAGGGTATAAAACAAAACCCCTGTACACAAAATAATATAACCAAAACCCGGAGTGTTGACATATGATGAAAATTTTAAACGCAGAGAAAATGTCATGGTTTATTTAAGTTAAATGCAAATACAAAAATATAAAACGCATTAATTAAAATAAATATAAATGTATTTATACTCATGTTGATGTATGTATTTATAAATAAATTTTGTGTAAACTATATGTAGTTATACGAAGGACTACATTTTAAACTCATTAACACTACTATCGTTAAAATAATTGGTTGTGCGTGTATGCATGTTTGTATGTATGTGTTTGAAGATAGAAAAAGTTCCAGAAATGCTTTAGGGAAAATTAAAATTGGTTTTGCAAAGTAATCAATTTGCTTGTAAAATAGTTAAAGAGAAAAATTTCCTGGAAAAAATATTTAAAATGTGCAGCAAATAAACTTAAGTGATGTTGCAATTTTCCTCTAATTGTGTTTTGTTCTTCACGTTAAATTAAATCCTGCTACGTTCTAGGCTACATAAAAAATTTCACATATTTAATAATGTTATATATTAAATACCAATCTATGACGAACTTTGTATAGGGGCATTTTTTAGCATAAAGAGTATGCTTATGTAAGATGGATTGGCATAATATAAATGAAACATGTTATTAGAATGCAAACCAGAATCGAATGAGAATCTGATGAGTGAAAAGTGGCTCTATAATGACAATTGAAACAATTTGTTTTCACCTCCCATTTTTGCAGAACAATTGTTATTTAGTTTGAATTGTTTAGTTTTAGTTCACATTCATTTAATCTAATTAAAATTTCCTAAATTTCATATAATGACTATTTGTGATGTTTATTTCTATGACACTAGAGTGTAAAAGGATATATCGTTGGTCACAAATAAAAAGGCACTAACTCAAATAATTGTTACTTTATAGGAGAAGGCAATAACGTAATAGAAACTGTATTATCTATCATAATGTAATTTCTTTTCTAAAATTGTTAAATAAATTCCTATTGCGTTAAATTTTTGTTTGGAGGTGTATTTGTGTAAAATGTATTAGAATTCCAGAAAAATTCAATTTCGTAAAAAATTCGAGTTAGGGTCTTTCTGTGACCATCGATATTTAAGTTTGTCATTCCGTTTGTAGTTTCTACAATAATCATTTGCAACCACATAAAATATATTAAATTTTTCTGAATCATATTGAAGTCGATTTAACTAAAAGTACAAAAAAAGATAGCGGTAAATAATGCAAAAACTAGGTAACGACTTGCTCTTAGGTTAGGTTAGGTTTAAAAGGAGGGGCTCTAAAAGCCCAAACCCATGACAGGTATACACTTATGCCCAGTTGGCATATTGTATACCACAAAAACCATAAACATAATTTCCCATAAATAGCGGACTAGTCCAAGAACCCAGTCCCCTCAATGTAGCTCCTTATGGATCTCCAGTTCGAGTTTCCCAGGCTTGACTTGCTTTTACTAAACAACATACTTTTCAATTTGATACGTAAGTATTTGTTTTCAGACATTTACTTAGATACACACACAATACAATTTCTTATTGCGAAGTTTGATAGAAGCCATTCAAAAACAAAACTTTTTATAATTCTCATTTAGTTTAACACACCGTTGATACAGATATTTTTAATTGTTTCAATTTAGTGTTGATTGAGCAATTAAAATAAGTGTTCACACATACTCAATTTATCTTAATCCATTAGCATTTGATAGCTGTAAAAATACGATGTATTAATACCAAATCAAATAATGCCTTCTTTTTAGCGTTTTTCCTGTTGAAAAATATATTTACAATTATATTTATATACTTATATGTATTTGAATTTATTTAAACATTTTTTTTTAAATTTTCATCAAAAATTTTCCATTTTCTTAATTTTTATTTTTTGTATTTTTATTTGTTTGACATTAGAAATGCTACCCATAGAATTTTCTTCTCACTGAACATACTTCTCAAGAGTTGTGTTTCGAGTTTTACACAAAAAGTGAAACAATTAAGTATATATTGCTCAATTTAAAAATAATTTTTAGTATGGTAAATTGAGCTCAATAAAGGCCTTTAATTGCGATAATATTATAAATTGACAATTAAGGCGCGTGTGTGAACATAGTATTGGGGTATAAGTAATAATTATTTTGACAACACCGGCAAAGCATTTATTTAACAAAGTGATGATTTATAGAACATTTGTTCGAACAACGATGTCTGATATTAAAAGGCATTTTGAATATGAAAGAAAGAGACGAGACATAAAAATATAAACAAAATATACTTTATACGTTTTTTTTCATATTAAAGAACATGAACAATTTTTTAACAGTTGCTCTGCCGACGTTTTGTTCTAGTCTGAACAAATCGATGGCTCGTCTTGACGTAAAGTAAGGTATCGCAGAATAATCAAACCGAATTTTCGTCCTTAAAAGAACAAAATGGCCTCAATAATATTAATAGGTTATTTAGGTAGGTTATTTAAATAACCTAAACGGTATGTATGTAAACGGAAGTGCTGATTTTAGTACCTATTTATAATCAACCGTAATTAGTACTTATATGAGTCCCTACTTGAAAGCAAGGGTGGTAAGTAATTATTTAAGTCCGTATTTGTAAGTGAGGGTGGTAAGAACTTGCTCCAATGACATCGCCGTGTTCAAATAATTGGTTTACATGCCAATTTGTTAGTAGAGAAAAACGGTTTTCTAGCACGTTCAACTCATTATTTTGTAATGTGTTATTTTGCTGGGATGGTTATGTATATACGTACACAATTGTACAAACTGTGTCTGAAAGTTAGCGATCTTAAAGCTTTTATTTTTGTTCTTCACTTTGCGTATTTGTTATATATTTAATTAAATTTGATTTTCCTAAAAGACGGATATAATTTCAATAACCCCTCAAATTGCATTGTTATAACTCATATAATAAGTAGTATAATTAGCGGTGATGGGTAAAACCCTTTACGAAGAGTGTAATAATTATTATATAAAGGTCATTTTAGTATTATAAATTTTGCGGTCAAACCGTGCGAAATAATCGTTGTTAACCCCATAAAGTTTATTTTTCTGAAAGCTTTCGACTGGGGAGGTCGATTGAGCAGTGTTCGTTTGTATGTTGAAATCATTTTTTAAGCAAAATTGCGTATAACATAAAATCTGAAATCCAGGCAAAGTTTCCCTATGGTCACTATACATACATATCGACCCCTGTGCCCGAAATTATCGTATGTTACGTTTTTTTAGAAATCGACTCTTTTATGCAAATTAGTTCTGCATCCACTAATCCATCTGCTGATGAAATATTATGGCGATAATTGTTTTCGTTATATAGATAACACTGTGTACATTTTATCGTTTATAGCAGTGTTATTTACGTTTTATTTATTTAAAAGTGATAAAACACTCAACACAAACAAAATTTTGTTTTTGTAACATACGATTATTTCGCGCACAGTGTTCGATATGCACAAGATGTTGAAGGGTATTACCAGATTCGGATTACTTATATTTTTTTAATGTACAATATTGGAAAATCAATTTTTAACACTCTGCAATATATAAGAAAAAACTAATTTTCTTATGTTAATAATTTGTTGGTCACTAGAAAACATTTGTTCACAATTACAATTCATTAGAAATACAAATTTGTCCAAAAATACAAAGCATGATGAAGGGGTTTTAGCAACATTGACATTACTCACACATTATATTGAGATTTTTATTTCTTATGAAGATGTATTTGTTGTAGACTATTGTGTAATGTGTTGAAACATGACTGTCAGAATACTTTATGGTTTGTTATACGCGTGTGTAGTGAATAAAATTTATTATGAAAAACATATTTTTTTTTAATTTTGATCTGTAATCAAGATATGACGAGTTTTATTGTGATTTTGTTAAAAAGATGCAATAAACTTAAATTGAAAATAAAAAAGAAAAAATATGTAAAGGAAATACTCATAGTATGTAGTAAATTTTTATAAATAAAAATTTAATTTAAATGATAACTTATATTCTCTGGCCATCATAAAGGCCAAGTGAAATCAAAAAAAAAAAAAAAAAATGCAAAGAAATCAACAATAACTTTTATCTTTTATATATCTTTTAATATTTCAATTTTATATTGTTATTTGTGTATTTTACAATATTTTTCTTGAATTTTTTTTTAACTTTCTCAAACATTGATAGCGAAAATTGAAAATTTGTTCGTTGTTGTTCGTTGAAAAAAAGCAAAAACAACAATAACGATGATGAAAACAAATACTTTATTTAATTTCCGTTTGTAAATTTTTTTTTTCATAAACTATTATTGTCATCATTTATTCTCTTTTTCTCGCCCTCTACTTTTTCTCACTATCGCTGCCTTACATGTCCTTTTACATTTTGGCATATAAATCAATATAAACATTTTACATCGTCAACATCCATCTGGTTTTTATCATGAACTCTGAACCGCAAACATCAACAATAAAAATATTTAAAAAAAATACAACAACGAAATATATTTGCACAATAATATCATCTGCTGCGTACAAATTGATTGTTGTGATGCGTTTGTTTTAATGCAGGTGTCCCTTCGCAACCCAGCAATTTCCGGGCTACCGATATCGGAGAGACCGCAGTTACATTGCAATGGTCCAAACCGACACATTCCAGTGAAAATATTGTTCATTATGAATTGTACTGGAATGATACATACGCCAAACAGGATCATCACAAGTAAGTATAACAACACCATCAGTTTCATTATCAACACTGCGTGTCATGTTGCTGTTAGAAATAATGACGTTGTTGGTGTTGTAGACAAAAATGTACAAAATAAATAGACAGGAAATTTCATTAAAATAAGTAAATTAATGGTTTATCTGAAATTAAATGTTAATATTAAATAAGCTAAAAAGGAAATTTAATTTTACAAATGTGTGGTTAGTTTAGGAATAACAAATTAACAAAAATTCGGTTCTAGTCTATTACAGCGTTTATTAGAAACAGATTTTATTGATACAATAAATGGCGGCATTGTTTATTCTAGTTTAGTTTAAGAGCACTTTAACTTAGTTTTTGGTTTAGTTCACATTAAGTTTTATTCCAGCCCAAGTGCCTAATCATTCCTTTTTCTATTTTGGTTTTAGTTTAACTATTCTCCTTAACACTTAAGTGAAGCTTTCGAATAATTGAATTTCACTAGGAATACAGAACAGCGATTATATTCTTCTATATTTTGTTTCGAGTGAAGTTATAGTTCATTTATGGTAAATTTTCAGCACATTTTTTGTTTAATTTTGCCTGTTAATAAAGCCTTGTTATTATTATTATTATTTTGCAAAAAATTAACTCTTAAAATTTGCGGTTTAAAAGTTGACAGCGATTTATTGCTTTTTAACACGATAGATTAAACTAAATCGGAACTTTTTTTTATTAATCTACATTTTGTTATGCACCTAGTTATTAAACCTTATTTGATATACACACAACTCAGTCTGTTGTACTACAACTCTACCAGCTGCGCTTGATGAACTATTTATGTTAGCACTGCCTTAGTGGTTGTGATCTACCCTGTTTCATAAACTTTTCTAACGATTATATGTATAAATATATGTAATATTAATGTATGTATGTTGTAAAACCAAAAATCGGTAACGAGCAAAAATACATAGGTTAGATTCGGCAGCCGCCCGAAGGCATAGCTCACTTGGGTCCTCCGAGGGTCGCGTTGTGATAGCAAAAATTCATAATTCACGCTCTATATATAAAAAAGTTCAAACCTTATTCTAACGTGTAGGTACCTTTTTTATGACCAGGGCCGTAATGCTAATAATCGTCTGCAAAAAAATATAAATGTCACCAGCATACATTTTACTTCACCAAAATTTTTCATTTCACAGTTACACAGAACGAGAATAGAACCTTATTTCTAGTTTGGTTCTATTTCAATTCAATTTCACTTCTATAACAGCTTTTAATTAGTTGTTAAGCTCTAGTTTAGTTCTAGGTAGGTATGTAAGTAGGTAAGGCTGGTGCAAAGCTACCCTCACACCTTCACTCGGAGACCATTACGTTCCATTGTGATGCCTTAATAGAGAGAAGAATAAAATAAGAATAGAAATATTTAGGATAGAAGAGAAAGAGAAGCAGACAATTTCAGAGTCTCCGGCGGGAATCGAACCCGCAACCCCCAAACAACTGACTTGTCCTTTACTGACTAGTTCACAGGTGCAGTCTAGTTTAGTTCTAAGTTATTTATATTTTAGAACGAGTACAATTTTGATTTAGTTAAGCTCTAGTTTAATTCTTTTAAAGTTTAAGTTAGGTCTCAGTTTAATCCTAATTCAGTGCAAGTCCTTTTTATACAGTTATAGAGAATATCATTTCAGTTCCCATTTAGGGTTTTTCCTTTAGTTCAATTATAGTTTAATAAAGTCATTAAAATCTAACTCAGTTCTTAATCAATTCTAGTTCAGCTTTAGTTTAAGTTTAAATCCACAATAGTTTTGGATAAGTTTTTAGCAAGTTTTACTTTTTTCTAGTGTTGTTTAGTCCTCACCCAACTCTTCTTAAACATTTTATATATTCTCCCTTTATTTATCCAATTTTTTTCCTAAAATAGGCGCATTTCCAACACGGAATCTTATACGCTTGATGGTTTGTATCCTGACACTTTGTATTACATATGTCTGGCAGCTCGTTCTCAAAGAGGTGCTGGTGCCACAACACCATACATACCCGTCCGTACGAAACAATATGGTAAGCAAATATTTCATTTAATTATTTTATTATAAATATTAATATTTATATTAAAACATTTTTATGTATATGTGCATATATATTTAAAAAAAAAATATTTTATAAATTAATAACTTTTCATAACAAATTTATATCAAACAAAAATATATATTTTAAATAAAAATAAACATAAGGTGCCATAACTTTTATATAAAATAATATAATTTTATATAAAACAGTTTTTTATATGAACTAATACCCCGTTTAATAAACAATATAATAGTAGTTACTTAAATAGTTTTAAGTTAATTTTTAGTTTTATTTTTATTTCAAATTATAACTAATTATAACAATTTAATTTTTAAGTTAATTGTTTTTTTTTGTTATAAAAAGGTGTTGTTTGAATGTTAATATTTACCGTTTTAAAAATATTTTGAAATTATTTAACCAAAAACCCCCTTAGACAAATTTTAAGTTTTATTTTGAACTGAATTAATTATTAAAAATATTTGTTCTTTTTGTTATGTTTGTTTAATGAAACATATAAATTTGTGTTATAGTACAAAAACAACATTATTAAGGGTGTTCACAGTTAAAGTTAAATTTCCGGCATTAAATGTTTAAGAAGAATTAAGGGTTTAAAAAATTTTAAAATATAATTTTGTAGTATAATACTTAGATTGCTTAATAATCTTAAAGTTTTTACTAATTATAAATTTGTATGCCTTATAATTTAATGAAGCTGTGTGACCCTAAGAATTTTTACACATAAAAAACAACACTTAAATTTTATCGAAAATATTATAGAGGTGCTCTGAGGAATTTTTTATACATCTACATGTTTTAGGAAGGTTTTTAAAACTTTTTTAAAGTAAATGGACAAGTTTAAAATTTATGTTTGTTTATTTTTGTTTACTCTTCAGTTAAAATCATTAAATACTTAATACTAAAGATACCCATATACAAGTTATATACTTAGTATACATACTTACAGATATATTTATACTTCTACACATACATATGTACAATATACATATACCCAGAAAAATATTCATTAACAATATAAACAGGTACACAAAATATTTATTTTTTAAATAGTTTTTAACTTAAGTTTAGTATTATATATTTATTATTCTTAAAGTTATTTTTATGATTCAGTTAGTTTTGTAATTTCTTTTTTATTTTATGTATATACAACATATACTCTGAATATGCATAAAGCCTATTTTAAACACTGTAAGACAACATTATCACATTACCCCTAAATAGTAAAAAATTATATTTAAATGCATGAATCTTTCACACAGAACACTTAACAATAATACTTAAAACTAAAACCAAAAACGTGTGGTATATGATTTTAAAATAAGAATGACAGGTACACTTAATTTATATTTACTTTTAAGAAAAGTGCCACGCCCATTTTTTCTATCTTGCTTAGTTGTTCGATTACTAACATTTGTAATATAGCAACGCACCTCGTATGATATTTAAAGGACCTTAATAATATATACCTATTTATATTAGGTTGAAAAGTGCTACGCCCATTAAATTATTTTTACTAATTTTTTTCATAATCTTTGCACATTTATAAAAAAATTAAAAAAACAGAATTTGAAGATTTTTAATTAGAAATTTGTTACGTTATAGTGGGCTTTAGAAAATAAGAAGTTTAAATTAATATTATTACAGTGTGCGGAATTTTAGTAAGAGGCTAATATACACAGCACGGCCATAGCTTAAAGCCCCCTGTTGAAGTACTTTGCCAATAAAATATATAATCTTTTGTATGCGATCTAGATATGATTTAAGGGGCTTGACTCCAGACATTGGTATCTTTGCTATGTACAATGATTTGTGTCCAAAAATTATATTGTTCTTATATCTACCCTACTGTGACATGAATCTGAGTGGTCCAATTTTCTAGGACTCTACTAAACTATTGTGCTGATTTTGTATATTAACTCTGAGGGTTTTGGCTTCCTGAAACTCCATTAGAAAATTTCAATGGGATTAAATCCCATAATCATGTGCTTAATTCACGTCACTTTCGTGAGCTATTCTTATATCGGTAAATTGTTAGTGCATAATTTCCAATAGGCATAGTAAGATGCAATCACATCATTTTCATGTCGATATTTTCAAGTCATGACAAAAATTATTTCTGTGGCTTGAAGCAAAAAGGGCCAATGTCACAATATATACTTTTGAGAAAATTGGAGTTGAAAATAGTGACATTGGCCAGCATTTTATATATGAAGCTGTTCTGGGTTAAAAATGACTTTAGCTGTTTTACCATAATGAAATAGAACAAGAAAACAAATCTAATGCAATGATTAATTTAAAACAGCAAAAAAGTGAAGTGAAGCTAAAAGGGCCCATCTTTTAGCTCCAAGCCACAGATTTATTTTAGCATCTGCGATTGGCCGTAATGGCACTAATGAGAAAAGTAAAGAGAGGTACAGATTAATAATGACACAGTTGTAAAATCTGCACTCAACAGTAACTATTGTTTGTACATGTGTGATAGCAAAGCAGACTACTTTAATAACCGTATCCCATTTCAAACTCTTTCATATCCCACTAATTTCAAGGCTACCAAAATAGCACTACCTGCCTATCTAACTCTCGTAGCGTTACAAACATTTGCTTTACACTTTAGCGATTTCAATCAGTCGACAGATAATGGCCTACAATCTTCACGCAGTCTTTAGTAATATCTAGTATTTGCCCTAGATTGATGTCCTCCTTAACATTCAAACCTAATATATGCCTGCCTGTAGTCCTTAGTTTATCGCCAGCCAGTGTAGCTATCTAGCTCAGGGTTCTCCGATTATTTCTGAGTAAAATGTACGCTTCTCTCTTGTATTATGATTTTGGAACATCTTAAAAAAATATTCATCAATATTGAAGAATTATATGAATTTATATTGTTAGAGACTTCAAGCTCATCTCGATAAAAAAATACTATGGAAAATTACCTACGAAATAGTATATCGCATATAATAATCATACCTTCTATAAGTGTTCTCGGAAGCAGGTAGGCACTAAATAAGCGATTCATGAAACGATTTTTGTTATTAAAGTTAATAATGGGTATAGGAGTCTAATTAGATATTTTTTTCAACATGTTTATTAACAATATAATTATTGTTATACTCAGTGGTTTGTTTATTATTCTAATGCATTTCTTTTTACCCTGATATTTTTTATCTAGCTATTTGCCTTGTAATTATCGAAGCGTTCGCCATGTTCCGCAACGAAATTCCCCCATTAGTTTGGAAAGAAATTTAAACGAAAATGAAAAACTTTGTATCTCTAGTACGGAAATAGCATTTCAAAATATAACATATTATGTTATAGCTAAATCAATTTTAATTGATCCCAAAATTAGGATCTTTCGTCTTGTTAATTAGAACATAATTTACTTCAACGTTATCCTGTACATTTCTAAACAATACAATTTCAATTTTATAAGCCAACAAATCAAAGTAAACACATATTTTCTTATGCTCAATTTTTGTTAGATATATCCCGGCTGTTCTCATTATCCTCCATAATTTTTGTCCGCATTTAAATGCTAAAAATTTCAATATCAAATTGTCTGTCAGCTGTTAACTAAATTTATGGTAAAATTTAAATTATTGTAAAATTGAAATTGTCATAAAATTGAAAAACGTTTTTGCAACACAAATTTTCAATAACACTCTGTAACAAAAATGCAACTACAATCTTATTACAATGTTTAACAACATAATCAACACGAAAACCATTTTTAAATTTATGTTTGTTTTGGTTAATTGTATGGCTTTTTATTTTTTTTTTAATTGTCCAACAAAACAAATTCAGGAGTTTAAAAAATTTACATTTGGTAAGTGTCACTAAGTGCTAAAGACAGATCATATCGTGTAAAAACTATATAAGTTAAAAATAGCTAAAAATCAAAGCTTATCAATAGTTGTCAAATACTTGGAACCAAACATAAGAAAAAAATTTTTTCATACTTATTACTAATTCAATAGAATTTCGACACACTGTGCTTCTTTATTTATATTTCTAAAAGCTGTATAAAAAGCTTATGGAAGACAAAAGTTCATATACAATAACAAGTTTTGTATTTGCATTTAATCTTAAGCAAATTAAAAAAAAATTAAAACAAATAAAATGCATACCTTTAACCACAGTGTGTTATGAGCGTGTGTGTGAGTGCCAGTTTCGTAAGATGAATAGTTTTAACTAATTTTCTTAATAAAAAAAAATGCACTGCAAAACAAATAAACAGCCTATAAATAAATGATTGCACATTAATGATTAAATATTTGTAAAAAAAAAACAAATAACAAAATGTTTATAAATGGCACCTTTATTAGCACAAATTAAATCAATATAAGTCCAAATGTAAACAATAACAAATGCACATAAAAACAACTATAATAACACTTGTTGTTGTACCATTAGCTGCACTTAATTTTTTAAAAATTCACCGTTAACTAGCACCTGTAATAATAAAATTTATAATTATAGAAACAACAAATTGTGTACAAAAAAAAACAGAACACAACGAAAAAAAAATAAATTAACAGTGGTGATCATAAAGGGTAACCATATAAATTATTTATTAAATGAAAAATGTTCAATACACTCCCTTTAAAATATAAATTTACACAAATAAACTTAAGAGAGAAATAATAATCGGGAGAAGTGATTTTAATCCTGCTATAAAATCTTATCGCATTAAAGCTTAAATATAATTTCAGTTAAGTAGACGCCGCAGCTAACGCGTAGATGACGTAACCGGGAGGTCCATTGTTTAATTTTCAAATTTTATTATACCAGGCTTTATTTTGGCATTAAAGCGTTTAATATTTGTTTCCAGGTGACTAAAGTCTTTAACTTTGATATAATAATCCAAAAACGCCAAATCATATGAACGAGGTGGCCAGTTAGCACGTCCATTTTTTTTTTTTAATTATTCATTTGTGACAATTAGCACCGTTTCGCTGAAATCCTATGTCTGCAAAGCGAATGCCTTTGAATTCAGGTACAAAGAAGTTAAAAACCAGAAGACAATCGTGGTCCGTAAAATCAACTGGTACAGAAAATAGTGCTGTAAATCAAAAGTTTTTCGCTATAATTCTGGAAAAATGTTGATACAAAAAAACAAATTTCCGAACACTTTTAATAACTTCAGACATACTTTTTGTTCAAATTTTTAGCTTATACTCCAAAAATATGTTATTACCCATAGCCAATTGCTTATAACTTTGCATGTATAGGGGATCCAACCAAAAGGCGCGATGTTAATTGCAAATAAAACACAAAGTTTTCAGACAATTATCTTAATATTTTTCATTATGATAGAAGGATCTATGACAATTATGTGTAAAACAAAATATCGACCAAATTCTTGCCACGGTTTCGGTGCTATTCTTCTTACCGAAGATTCATATTTTCAATGACACTTAAATATTATTGAGGTTCATTGTCGTTAATGTGCTTAATTATCTCATCCTTTAGCTCTTGAATTATGCTTGGCATATTGACGTACACATTTTTTTTTAAATCTCCCCAAAGAAAGATATTCAACGGTATAAAATCACATGATTGTGTCGAAAAATTAACATCGCCACGATATAAGATTAAATTTCTCGCGCAAAAGAGCCATTGTTTCGTTGCATGTGTGGCAAGTGGCTCCAATGTTTTGAAAACACACATCATCCTAATTCATATCCCCAATTTCTGGTCACAAGAAGTCCGTTATCATCTCGCGGTAGCAAATATCATGGTTAATGCTTCTTTTTTAACGAAGTACGATCCGATGACTCCGCCAGCTCATAAACCGCACCAAACAATCACTCTTGGATTTTCTTTTGCCAAATGTGGCAATTCTGCTAATTAACTAATGTACTGAGATAAAAGTGTGCCTCGTCGCTGAAGATGATTTTCTCTGTAAAATCATCATTAAATAAAATTTTCTGTTTAACAAACTATTAGGCGTATTGACAGTGCTTGAAATGGTCAGTAAGCTTCAGCTCTTAAGTCAATTAAACCTTGCAAGCGTGCAAATTTAAATCCTTGTTAAAAATTCCGCAGATGTTCAATTGTTGGACATGATGATGAGTCAGGGTTGACGGGTTTTCTGTCACTCTATCGCAAATAACAGCAATATTTACAGAAAAACGAACTGGGTGAACATGCGCAGATGTTTCTAAGTTCCCTACAGATCTGGCTTGTTTCAAATTACGCATAATTCCTCGGATTACGGATACATATTATCGATAATGCTGAACAAAAAAAAAATCACGAAGCGCACAAAATTCATTTTGATTTTCACGCCTATTTTAGCCGAAGGCTTTAACAATCTTAAGGCGTGGCTCAATTGTTTACTTCTCCATGGTTGAATTTATCTAACACTGAAACAAATAAATGTTATGGTTGCATCAACCTTCCTATGAGTGCTAGCATTAGGTGAAACTTTTATAGACAAACTTAGCCAAAATGTGTGTATAAGTGAATCAATCACTTTTTTAATTGAACGACATTTACTTAGGCTGCTCTATACCCCGCAAATTGTTTTAGTCTAATCATCGTTCGATACTAATGAGGTAATTTTAAAATTTTTTCATAACTTTAGGTTTTAAGAAGGCAATAGCAGATCCAGCTTATGCTTTCGGGGAGGGACATTTTTATTAAAACATATAAATTATATGTTTAAATGCCGCCATAACTATTTCTTATCAAAGGAAAAAAAATGATATTAAGCAATATTCTTTTTCGGGTCTACACTTGAATAGTTTACGTTTCCAAAAATAATTTTACATTTACTAATGAATATATTAAAAAAATATATATTTTATTACCATTTATATTTTTATGATCTCCACTGTTCTTTAATATATTGCACAAAAGAAACAACAAAAATCCAAATTAATTGATTAAACACATAATTTTTATTTGTTATAATTATTTGAGTTTTTGTTTATAATTTTATTTTAATAGCAAATAATTTTATTAATAATTTAGTGCATTTTAAGCATGTTTACAATAAATGTATTATTATTTTTATGGCAATTTAAAAAGCATGAATATAAATAAAAATATTTCATTATAAAATAACCCTAGTAGAGTAGAAAGAATGTGTTATCAAGTTAAAAAAATATCAAAAACAAAATTGGAAAAAGGATTGAAGAAGAATTTTAGGTGCTAAAAAGAATGCAGGCGAAAATGCAGAACTATTGAAAAAAATCGTTACTATGGCTTTACATTTATGAAATAATTACAAAATAATATGTTTTAATTGTTGAATTACATTACTTGGCAATATGCTGTATTTTTTTTTTATAAATATTACATAAAAACATATTTTGAATTACCTAACGGTATGCTTTGATTTTTTTTTTGTGCATTAATCTCTCCTGTTTTAATTAATCAGATTGTTTAAAATCTTCGAATCCCTTTTGCAATTTCATAGTTAAACATTTTTTTTTTTGTTAATTAATAAGGCCACATATTATTTTTTATTTAATATATAACAACGCACAAAACTGCCTGCTATAAAATAATTTTTAATTAACATTAACGTTAGTTTTTTTTTTATTTCTTTATTTTGCTTGATATATTACTCGCATTATTATTATTATTATTATTTGGTTTTAATTTTTTATTTTTATTTTCATATTACAAATTGCATTTTACCATTTTGTATAATATTTTTATTATGATTGTCATTACAATTTGTTTGTTTGTTTGTTGGTTTGTCACCTCGTTTGAGTTTTAATTTTTATTTCTTGTGTTATTTTCGCACAAATATTTATTAATTTTATTTTATTTTTTTAATGTGTCATGAAAAATTGTTTGCATAACAATTTCAGTTTATATGTTGTTTTTAATTCATTACGATTATTTTAATTATGTGTCGGAGAGATATATTTCCTTATATGTAGTTATATTCTCTGCTATTGATTTTAATCGAAATATGTATATATGAATACGTTTGTTTTTTATTAATTAAAAAGTTTGTAATAAAATAGCATGTTTGCTTGATCTGCAAGAATACCATAAGTTTTTTCAAGCTTTTTGAGATTAAAATTGATGAAATTTAAGTTATCGAAATTTTAATTAATAAATTTGTTGATATGGCAACCCAAGTATACATATCAAACGGTACTTATTATTAGAGGAAATGACGTATTTAGTATAAGTTGTATCCTGCAGTTATTCTCACATCAATCTACCTGCCGAAAAACGTGAAAACAGTATCGGTTGTGACTACCAAAACTGTATCACATAGTTTATTTCTGTGGTTTTGTATGTATGTATATCTTAAAATCAAATTATTCAGGAGAGCCACAAAACCGTTTTATATAAAACAACGGGCTAGATAATAAACTTTTTAAATTTTTTTAACTATTTATGCCAATAAAGATCCTAAAATTTTTTTATAAAAATTTCAGACAAATATCCTTTAAAATAAGATCGTAGCGAATACCAAATTAAACAAAATGGTACGAAGACTAAATGTTTGTGGACATAAAACAGCGTATTTTAAACTGAAAAATTATCAGAAAATAACTTTTAAATGTATTCAGAAATAACAACGTACATATGTGGTTGTGTGTTGTTCTTTAAAATGAAATAATTTGTCATTAAGCACACGTAAGTCAACATACTGCGTTAGTGCTGAACGTTTTTTTGAATGTAAATAGAAGTTACGTTGTTATGCCATTTAATAATTCGGAATGGGTCCATCTTATTTCAGAAAATTTTAAAACCAAGTAAAGGGCGTTTAAAACCAAGCAATATGGCATTTTTAACTCAAAATCGTAAAAAATTAACATACGCGGTTGCCCATGAAAACCACAGTTTTGTGATATAATTGTGCCTATAGAAATTCGGTTCGGAACATAAATCTATAGTCAACACTAAGAAATTATTTTTTTATTAAACAAAATTTCAATTGCAAGATCTAAACGATTCGACTAACAATGAATTTGATTGCCTTTGTGTGTGTGTGTATATATTAGTCTGTCTGTTCTTGTAATCAATCAATAAAATAAACTTTTTGGAAATCCAAAGAGTATCAATTTCAATTTTCAAAAATTCCAAACAAAAAATTTAAACATGCTTTAATAGAATTGGAATTGCCTACCACAACATCATATTGTCACGTGAACTAAAATTCGTAAACAAAGCTTCAGAAAAATCTGTTAAATAAAAGTACTATAATTATGGGTTTTTTTTACTTGGCAGCACTGTTTCCTGTTAAAAATTATTTACGTAGAGTTTGTTGTTTTGAGATTTAAGGTTAGTAGAATTTAATCGAATATCCTTATGCCTTAGAAACGTTTGAGTATTGCTAAAATTTTCGATTTCGAAAATAGTTTTTCACTTTGAGTACATTATCATGAGCGGTATTTACAATATCATGTTCAGTGTCAAGGCTAATTTTTTTTTGTTCAATGGGTATGGTAATTAAAATAGCAAAATTGCCTCATTCAAATTGAGAAGCGATTGCTGTGTGGCACTCTTTAGTACCATTTTTATGAGACTACAAAAATGGCGAGAGGTGAAGATTCGTAAGATCCGAATATTTGGGATCTTTTGATTTAGGGTATAAACTAACTGTCTTATGCACAAAGATTATCAAAGCGTTGTAGATGGTTTATTAAACTGATTTTTTGTGAAAATTTTATTATTAAGAGCTTACATTTGATAATCCTATGCATACGGCAGTAACTGAACCAATGTGGATTCAACAGGATGGTACCACATGTCATGAAGCGCACCAAACACGCGACTTTTAGAGTAAATATTTTGCTAACGAATTTCTTCTTGGCTTTTTGATTCTACGATTTAATTCAAATTACGTTAAATGATTGGTTTATACTTACCATGCGCGGATCAAGCTTGTGTGACTGGGGGTTTTAAGTTTTTATTCAAATATATCAAATGTTTGTTTAATGTTTAATTACGTTTAATAATGTTAAATTACGTACCAAACGAAAAAAAATCTAGTTCTGGTGGGGGTTTTTATATTTTTCTTCGAGTACCAGTAACTTTGGTTTAAAAATTGCAGCCGAACACGTCACCAAAATTGTCGTCTTCAAACAATAGTACCATAAAATTGTCTATCAAAAAAAGATAAATTCTTGGCTAGTAAAAATATTTTGCTGTTCAATAAAACTTAAAGTAGTCCGTTTCTAAAAAATATTCTTTTTGTTGTTTTAAAAATAATAAAACAACATAAACAACAGGTCAACTATACACAAGAATAAAAAAAAAAATATTCTTTTTCTATTCAATGCCCACCTTTTTAATAATTAAATTGTGTGTTCAAAAAATAAAATTAGTGGAGATAGTTAATACTTTGTTTAGGCCTGCACTTCTCCTTTTTTTTAATTTTTTTTTTTTCAAAGGGAACAGAAAGTGTGTGTAAAGTTTCATAAAAATCTTTTTAATATTCAACCACTTCACCAACCACAGAAATTTATGGTCGTGTTAAGTCAACATAGGAATATAGAAAGTTTTTGTATGTATTTAAAAAAGAAGTGGACAATATTAACGCTTTTCGTGTTAAAATTCCTGTATTATATTTCCATTAAGCTTGCGAGATAAATAATTTAAATTAAAAATGCTAATACGCAAAGTGCAGATAAATTCCTAAATTTCATCAATTTTTGTTTTAACAACTGCTAATTTATAAACTTTTATTTATTTGTATTATTTAAAAGGTTTGTTATGCTCGATAGTATCTTTCAGTGTGTATTTTTTTTTTATATAAAAGCACCTTTTATTTACTTTTTTCTTAAGAAATTTTATTTTAAGTTTTTTTTTATAATTTGATAAAACTATGTATACAATTTATCAAAATAGTTATATAAAATTAAATAATTTTTTCTTCCTAATTATTTTTAGTTTTGTAATCTTTAGATATTTCGAATTTTGTTTGTACTTTTTTAAACGAAAAAAAACTCTCCAAATGGTTTATGCAAAAAATAAAAAGCACCTTTTTAAATGTCCTTTTTAATTTATACTTAAATAGTTTTCCAACAACAAAAATCAATTTGAATGCATTTTTTCCATATTTTTTAAAATTTATTTTTCTCACGAATTGAATTTAAAAACAAATTTTATGTATAAAGAACAGCATCAAGTGTTTTTTCTTTATTATTTGAATAATGCATGATTTTTATGTTTTAAATACACTTGCACTTGTTTTGTCTTTTATTTTTTTTTTTCAATTTTATTTATAATAAATAGTATTTAGAATTGTTTTAGGTAAATACAAATTTCCTACTTTCTTAAAACTACAACTACAACCAAAAAAAAAGAAACCAACTTTATTTAACAACAAAAAAGCAGTCCTTTCCTTTTAATAATAAGCTGATATTTTGAATTTAAACATTTAAAAATCAAATTTTACTAAAAAACAAAAAATATGCACTCAAAATTGTTTACAATAAAATACAAAAAAATTGGTTTGTTTAATAACAAATTTAAATAAAAATAAAAATTATTTTGCATAAACCATTGGTATAACAGTTAAATTTTTTTATATAACTTAAGTTAAATAAATTTTAATTAATTTTTTTATTATTATTTTATTATAAGCTTACTTTTTGTTAATAATTTTCCATGCTGCTTTTTTTAATTTTTCTAACAGTTTTTATTGTTTTTTTTTATTATTTCTTTTCATATATTTTTGTACGTTTTGTGTTTTAAAACAAATTTTGTTTTTGTTTTTTACTCTAACAAAATTTTGATGTGATGCTGTTTAATTTAACTAATATATAAAAAAAAACAACTCGAAAACCCTTAAAAATTGATCATCATCAAAACTACAAAAAAAATTAAACAATACCCTTGAAAAATTACGACTTATTTTAATTACACTGCTACAAAAAATTAAACCACCATCAACAACAATCATCTACCTCATTTCTTACACTTTTTCATACAAATATGAAAAATAATTTTTGTTTTAAAAACTAAAACAAACTCATTGCATTGCCAAAAACTCGTTCCATCGTTCCAATTTTAAATGTGTGTGTATATATAGTACCAGGTGCGCCACCACGTAATATAACAGCTGGTGCCAATAGTCCCACAACTATAGCGGTAAGCTGGTTACCCCCACCTCTAGAACGTTCGAATGGTCGCATTATCTACTATAAAGTATTCTTTGTTGAAGTGGGTCGTTCGGATAGTGAGGCCACTATAACGACCCTTAATAAAACTGAAATTGTTTTGGATGAATTGAAACGTTGGACCGAATATAAGATATGGGTATTAGCTGGCACTTCTGTGGGTGATGGACCACGTTCTCATCCTATTATAGTGCGTACGCATGAAGATGGTATGTATGAAATTTAAAAAAAAAATAATTTTATTTTCCTTTATTTTTATTTTTATTTTAAAAAGAAAAAAAAATTGAATTTAATCTTATTTTTATTTAAAAAACAAATTTATTTTTTTTTATTTATTATAAAATTTTATTTTTTGTATATTTAATTTTAAAACTAATGGTCTTATTAACCCATTAATTAAAAAAAATTTTTGAATTTTGATTATTGTATCGCTCTACCAAAAGCCAACATCTATCCAAGCAGCCCGTAACTCAATTTTTTTGGATAAAATTTTTTTATAACCTACAAAATTTTTTTCTTCCTACTACTTTTTTACAAACAGCAGGATTTAAAAAAAAATTACATATATATTTATTATAAACTCTGGCAATTAAATTTTTGATGTCAGCGCTATCTTTAAAAAAAAAAAATATATAATTTTATAACTTTTTTTAAATTTTCTTTTAAAGTTTTTTTTAATTTTTTAATTAAGTGGTTTTGATTTTGCTTATTTCAAAAAAAATCTGAGTAAAAAATATATAATTAGAAAAAGTTTTCTTATTTCTTAAAGTTCTTAGTGAAGATTAAATAAGAAGCGGTCTTGAGCTAACATTGCCCTTAAAAAGTATTTTTTTTTTTTTTAATTTTGTTACTTAGTGTAGTGAGTAATAGAAATTTACTTATTGTATATTAATACTACAGATTTCATTAGGGTACAAATTAAATCTAGTTTGGCTCTGTCATGGCAAAAATTTTTTCGCTTCAGAAGCTTTTTCAAAAATATAATGGCATTCTCAATGTCCAATTTCAGTTAAGCGAATGTGAAAATTTTTTTTCCAAAATTTAAAATTATAATTTCACAGTAAATTTTATTTTTTTTTTACAATTTTAACCTAGAATCAAATTTCTGTGAAAAACAAGCTTAAACGAGTTTTTTCAGCAGCAAAAAATAAACAATTTTTTATAAAAAAAAATGCCAAATATAAAAGCCACTTAACTTTTTGGATGCTTATATTTTCAAATATTATGAAGCATAACATCATCCGTTCAGCATTGGAATTGAATTCACATGTCGTTTTTTTTAGAAAAAGTGAAACGAAAATGGAAATAAATTTAAATTTTTCAATTAAAATTGATTTAGATCAGTCATGGGCAACAAACACTAATACATTTGTAATTGTATAGTTGACTTGAAGTTTCTGTCTCTCTTTCTCACAACATACTAAAAAAAATAATATTATGCATTAAAAACCACCTCTTTGCTAAAAGCTTATGTATGACTGGTGGCAGTGTTGCCAGAAGATTTTTTCAGAAATCCTTATGCTTATAAAAATAACTCTCATATTTTTCCGCCTACGTTACTTTATTTTTGTAAGTTTGAAATTCAGTTGTATACGTTTAGATTAATTTTAAAAAATAATACAAATGTAAAACAACAACAAATAAAAGTAAGATAAAAACATCATAATAATGCCATAAGAATAACATATTTTTTAAGTTTTTCGATCTTTCTTTTCAATAATGAGATTGAGATCAATTACATTTTATAAAAACTGTTTTATTATTTACCTTTAACATTTCGCTACCACATGGGCTAGCCTATTTAGGGAAGTATTATAAATTAAAAACTTAATAATATCTAAAAACCAATTTTCTGTGAATTTTCAACAAAACAACAACAAGTCGAGATAAGGATACTTTCAGCTTTTTTACTCATTGAAGTAAGATCTAGAAAGCGCTTTATTTGCATTAAGCGGTATTCTTTTGTATTAAATACTTTAAGGGCCATTATTACAACTAGTCGTTAGTTAAAGGCAGGATTTTGTCGGATAGATAAATCGCGTTGCATTATAAAGCTGTCATTTATTAATTTTTTATTCATAAAATTTTATTATTATTGATAATAATTGCAATAAAAAATTTAAATAATGTAAAGCTATGTATGTCGGTCCTACAAAATCCTGCCTTTAACTAACGGCAAGTTGTTAATGGCCCTAAGAAATATCAAGTATTGAAAAGAGTAAACCAAAATAATTATTTTTATATCTTATATTTGTTTTTGTAATTTGCTGGAAAATAAAAAAAAAATAAAAGTCTTATCAAAACTCGAGAGTACACAAAAGTCTAAATCGCTTTCAATAATCCTAAATGATCATTTTGGGTTTAAAAAAGTCCATTTATATTTTTAAATTTAACAACTACTTTGAGTTGTGAAAATAAAAAAAAATGTGCCACTGATAAAAATCCCTAAAATTCGACAAATGTAAAAACAATCTTTTCTCTTTCTTACATGTCAAATTTTTCCCTACAATTGGCATCACTGCCGGCGAGTTTGTTTATTTTCAGTCAATGTATGTGAATCGTACATGTGAGATTAAAAGAGAAAATTAGCTCAGAGCCGAATTTTGCCTATGACTGATTTAAGATTCCATTAAACTTTATATGACTATATGAAAATGCTGTTCGAACCAAAATTATGGGCAATACTGCCTGTTATTATATGTTACTCTCCATAACCCCACAATCATATAATCCAATTGGATTTTCTATAAAAACAGCTGTTTATTGGTTAGACATATTTATTGTTTTGTTTTTTAATAATTAAACAGCTGTTCATGATTGTGGCCGCACTAATATGTGAATCAAAAATATATTTATGGTCTGATACGTCTAATTAAGCCTTCGGAGATTAATTTACATATTATTTACAACAACAAAAAATAAATATGAATTGCTTAACAATTAAACATTCACATCAGCGGAAGAAAATAAAACCGACCTCCACACCTTCAGGTTTGCTGCCGGACTCTGTATAAAAGTTAAAGAAAAGAAAGGTTTTCTCAAAAATAAAATTATGTGCAGCCCATACCGCTTGAGCCATTTTTAAGTTCTCTATTGACAGTCTTTTTTAAAACAAAATAATTGCACGTTTAGCATACTTAACTACACGTTTTACTAATTTTGTTCCAAAAGAAGTACAATTTCTCTATTCTTTCCAATAAAAAGTTAAGTAGCTTGAAGTTTAAGGTTAATATTTAATGTTCTATTGAAAAAAAGATATCACCTTCTTAAGACAAATCCTTAAATATATTAGATACATAAAATAACAGAAACTGTTTAAGAAGTTAAAACAGGAACAGATTTTTATAAATTTTAGTGACTTAAGGCAGCCTTGTTAGCAGCTTTCAGACAGCAAAAAATTTAAGATTTCCTTACAATAAAAATAAAAAATAATAATTTCAGATTTTTTTTATAAATATTTTTTATTTATTTATTTTTTTTTATTTATTAATTTTTATAACTGATTTTAGTTTTAAATCTAGCTTTCAGTTAAATTTAATTCTTTAGTTTTTTTTTAAATTTAAAAAAAGTTGGCACTCGCACTATATGTTGTACACAATTTTTTATTTTCGTTATCAATCTCCTTAAGTGCTGAATTTTTTTTAAGCACTTAAGTGATATTTATTTATTTTGTTACAATTTATTTTGAAAAAAAAGCAAAAAAAATCGCTTTTAACAAAAAATTGGCATCTGGTATTTGCATATTTTTTGGTCACCCTAATAAATAACCGATATAACTAGGAATTTGTTTAAATTTTTTTAACTTAATTTTTATATTTTTTTTTATTTCTAAAGCAATTTTTTCTCATTACTTACACATTTGTATGCTTTTATGAAAAAAGTAAATTTCCTTTTACTAAATTTTTTTTATAAATGGAAATTATTTAAATATTTTAAATACTTTTTTGCACCAAATTACACAAAAAAAATTTTTCTGTGCAACTTTTGTATAGCACCAAATTTTTTTATTTTATTTAAATATTTTTTTCCAATATTTATACTAAATATAAGTTAAGTTTAATGTAAATTTTTTCACAAATATTTTTAAATAAATATAATTGTTGAAATATTTAAAAAAAAACTGCACTTTTTTTTAGATGTATGATATAAAACAAACACTAAACTTTTTAAGTATTTGAAAAAAGAACAAAATTTTTTTTATTTTTTTATTAAGTTTTTAAGCATGTTTTTCTCATATGAAATATGTAAAACAATAAGCATGAATAAACACCCGTTTTTTATTTGAAAAACTTGATTTTTGGATAACATAATTTTATTATTTATAAGATGCTACTAGAATTTTAAACAAAATAAAGTCTTTGTAACAGAAAGTATAAGGGCACTTCACAGTTTTATTTATCCTACATATTATAAATTGTAAAATTATAAACAAATAATTTTACAATATAATTATTAATATTAAAAACATATAAGCCAGCCTCATTTTCATTTAAGCTTAGAAAGAGAATTTTAAAGATTTCGAAATTAATTTATATAGGATAAAAAAAAATAAAAATAATTATATATTCAAACTAATATTTTATTTATTAAAAAAAAAATTCAAAAACAAATAAAAACTGTTTTATAAAAAAAAAATCAGCCTAATTCTAAAGATCGTGAAACTTACTACAGGTACCATGAAAACTTTACGACAAATGAAAAATTCATTTTGTTTTGCAAAAACATAAGAATTTTTGATAACAGTTAGATTTAAATAGACTTATTGGGGAGCTTTTTGTCAAAATTTGTTGAATTTGCCTTGATTTCATTGGTTAATGCAGGGATGGAAAATTAGACTTTAGTTTTGTTATTAAAGAATTAATTTGAGAGTATTGCAATCTTTAAACAATAATGGCAAAAGAACTAATTCATTTGTTACAATACGCTCTATTATAAAACAAAATGAATATTAAAGAATGTTTGCAAAAAAAGCTTCTTCCTTTTATAAGATACCACAATGAGTCCCTGTAATTTTGGCCCGCATCATGTCACTATCGTAAGAAAGCTTTGAAGCGTTACCATTAGAGGACAATTCTCCAAAATGTTCGGACCTCAGACCAGCGGAGAGATATTTGGCTCTTGTGAAAAGAGAATTGAAGAAACAAAAAAAGTATCTTACAATATAAAAGATTTCAAAAAGAAATGATCAAACTGTTCAAAAAAAATGACTGAAACAATTATCAAATCGCTAATGAAAGCCTCTGATGGTTACCAAAAAAAGGTCCATTCGTTCATAGGTAGTGTTTTGAACTATAAAAGTCTATTCTTCTGTGATCTATAACATAACATCAATCAAATAAATATAAAAACAAAGCTTTAACTTAATGTCTTCCATCTTTTTTCATTAATATCAATAGCTTCTTTATTTTACAAGCTTGAGATCAGTTTTTATATATAAAAATATTTTTTTCTTGTTCTTGTATTTCGCTATCACATCAGATAGCTTCTTTAGTGAAAATAATTTTTTCCGTTGTTTCCATGTGTATTTCGATTGAGAGTTCATTCGTTTATCTAATTAAACACAGAATAAATTGAATTTTTATTTTGTCGAACTTTTCAGAATATTTAAAACTGCGTAGTTAAACAAATAAACGAATGTATTTAAATAAATGGCTTTTGAGTACAGCCATGCAGACGTCAACTATCTACATTTGAAAAACATTTAAAAAAAGCTTAGTAGTTTCCGAGACTACAAATAAACTGGTTTATTTATACCCTTCACCTGTGGTGCTCAAGGGTATATATAGCTTTGTCAATTTTCATTTCCGACCCCATAAAGTATATATTTTCTGAAAGCTTATGAATAGAGGAGTCGATTAAGCCCTGACCGTCTGTCCGTCTGCCCGTGTGTTGGTTGAAATCAACTTTTAGAAGCAACTATATGTTCCTCAGATCTGTATATGGTATCAATCTCTTGGAAATATCCAGGAATGAATCGCTATTGAAATTCAGCACAATCGCCCCATAACTCTCTGAGATATGAGCAAAAAACCACGACCACCTCGTTTTTTTCACAATTACAACAACAACATACATATATACATACATGTAAAAAACATGCAAAAAAAAAAATTACAAAAAAAAATATATTTAAAAATTAAAAAAAAATAATAAAAAAACTACAAACAAAAAATTTAAAAAAAACTCAAATAAAATTTACAAAAATTTTAAAAAAATATATAAATGATATATTAAATAAAATAAAATTTTTTTGGCTCTGCTGGGATTCGATGCCACATTTATTCTAACCAGTATATACATATGTTTGTACGTATTTTATATGAGATGAATGATGATACAAACAATTGTTATTGCATGACTACACGTTATGAAGTGTATATAAGATTCGGCACGGCCGAATATAGCACTGTTACTTGTTTTAAATACATTTCGTGAATTCACAATATGTCATAATGTCATTATTTTTCAAATTTAAAAAGGTTTGCAAATTTTACATATAATATTTTAAATTTTACAGTACTTATCATATATTTTAAAATGTTTATTTTAAATGAATACACAAAGAATGCTATCATATTGTATTGTTTTTTTTTTTCTTTCAACTTCGAAACAACAATATAGTATATTAACTATTTTGAAATTTTAAAAAATTGCAAGATTTCAATATGTCCTGATAAGTAGCATAGTTTTTGAATACCTTAACAGAGTTTGGTTTTAAAATGTTGTTTGCTTTAAACAGCCCAAAGTTTATATTAGTGATGAGCTAAAAATATACTCTCGTAATTTTTAAAACAAACAGTAATAATTTTTTCTATTATTTTTTTGTTCTATTTTTTTTTATTTAACAAAAATTAACTGTTATATTTGTTTAAATTCATATGGGTACTCATATGTAAGTAATTATATATGTACATATGTGTGTGTTTAAATGGATAGTCATACAGTTTATATAATTTAAGTGGATTTGCTTGAATCAACTACAGGGTAGTTCGTTTAATGATTTATTTAGTACTTATGTGACAATCCAGTAAAAATTACCTGTAAGCAGGTTCGACAGGTAGTGAACCTAATTTTCTACTGGGGTGTATTTCCTATGGGAACGCTTACTATTTATATTAATTACTAGCTAACCCGTTGCGCTTCGCTACACCCACCAGGAAATTTTTATTGTTTTATTTATATTTATAATTATTCGTCATTGCTTTGTATATGTATGTGCAATTTTAAATTTTTTAATTTAAAGCGATTTTTTAATGCAGCTTTTTGATTGATTGAAAAACACTACCTTTGCACCGACCTTTACCATTTTTGGCTGTAATAAGGAAGTTTTCGTCAAATTGCTTGTACAAATTTTCAACCAAAATTCGTTTATAGTCTCCTATATATGACATTAAATGTATTTTTATGGGGGATACCATGCCCCTGCTCTAATCCTTACCATTTTTTCTCGCATAAGAATATTGTTATCAAAGTAACTTCTACAAAATGTGAAGTTAATAGCTGCTATAGTTCCCAAAATATGTTATAAAATTTGTTCAATTTGTTTTACAGGTACCACGCCTACTTAAACAATAAAACAAAAATATAGCCTGTGACCTTTCGGTGATAGACCAAGAGAATTGGGGAAAAAATTTACGAAATTGAATAAGAAGTTTCGAAGAAAAACTTGTTATATACAAACACACATTTCCCCTTTATTATATTAGTATAGATTTAAGCCTATTATGCTTTTAATTACTGATCTCAAAGCCTTCAATATAAAACTTGCTTTCTTGTGTGGGATATAAGTAAGCCCTTTAATTATTTTCCCCGTAATTAATACACAAACAATTTTAAAAGTTTTCACTTTCTTTGTTACTTTTGACAACTCTTTGAAAATAGAAAGATTCTTACATAAAGCTGTACGTACAGCTAATATGTTTTGTATGTCCAATGTATGTGGAAAAACTGTTAAATGCGTGAAAATATTTTTTTTTTTGCTTTTTTGTAAAATATTAAAAAATATATTTTACAAATTCCTTTTCTAACATAGAAGCATTTTAAGATCATTTTTAATTACTTTAACAATTGATCCACCCTTTAGGAAATAAATGTGGTATTAAAACTTGAAAAAGTACTACATATTACATAATAAATGTAAAGCCTTTGAGATTTAAATTAATAAAATATAAATGCATTTAAATAAGGAAATAAAATAATTTTATTTATTATTTACTATAAAAAATTAAAACAAACAAGGAAAAAAAATAACCCGTATGAATAAATTCCTGGTATTAAAAACAGTAAATGTGAGCAAAACTGCAAATTCTCATAAAAAAGTGATATTTATTATTTGAACTATTTTTCATAAGTTTTTAAAGAATTTAATAAAATAAAATTTGTTTAAAAATAATGAAATAAATTTAAGAAATTTTTGTACTTTTCTTTTTAAGTTAAACTTTAGAATATATTTAGCTTCGAAAGATTTTAACTATTTATATGCATATGTGTATATAAATTAAAGGGTGTTTTTTATACAGGTATAGAAATTTCAAATGGAGTAAAAAAATTGAATTTTTTAGTTTGATATAAAATTAACTTTATTCGAAAGATAATCTTCTGGTATTAAATTTAAATATGGCTTCTGGCATATGACCGCCACGCCTAGCTCGGATGTAGTCTAATCTGGAGGTCCAATTGTCGTACATCGGCAATAACGCGGCGAATGTTGACCTCTAAGCAGTCAATCGTTTCGAGCTTATCAAAGTAGACTAGTGACTTTACATAAGCCCTCAAAAAATTGGCTATCGGGGTTCAATCGCAAGACCTTGAAGTTTAATTCAGAGATCCGAAATATGAAACTATGCGGTTGCCAAACGTTGACATATTGAAACCACAGCTCCTATACAACATGGTTTTTCAATTGATGAACACAAAAGTCAGTATTAATGGCTCTATAGCGGTCACTATTAACTGTAACGTTTTGACAAGCATCGTTTTTAAAGAAGTACGGACCAATGATTACATTAGCCCATAAAGTACACCAAACAGTCTGTTATTCTGAATGTAACGGTGTTTAAACATACACTTGAGGATTATAATCACTCCAAATACGGCAGTTGTGTTTATTGACGTATTCATTCAAACAAAAGCAAGCTTCATTGCTAAACAAAATTCTCTTATGAAAATCGGGATCAAAACGGCAATCTTGTTTAGGGCTCATTCACCAAATCTACGCCTTACTACTCATGCGTCAGTGTGTTCATGTTGAAATGCCAAAGCAAACTTAACATTAATCACTTAATAGCTGACGAAATGGCCGCCTGTTAAAAAAATATAAAAAATTTAAAGATTTATAGTTCTAAAAACACCCTGTATAAGTTATTCAAAGCATAAAGTTAGTTTAGGATTTTTGTAAGACCTTGTATATGTTGGGAGGAGGGATAAGCTTAATTTTTTTTGATTTTATTTTTAGCACAATTTCTTTAAACCTTCGGGTCTTATAAAAATAAACAGAATTACGTTTCTAAATTTATTTTCAAGGTACAAGCACCTTTAATTGAAGGGTGGTTAAATTTTAAGGGCTGATGTTGATTTTGAATAAAACACAAATCATTATTATGCATTTGAACGCCCATTTTCATAATAAGCGTGAATAATTTCAACGCGTTGCTCGATTGTGTATCTTTCCATGGTTCAAATTGAGTTAGTCTGAAATTGAGAAATGTCGAAAGAAATGCAGAAAAAAACTTGACGTTTAGGTGTAGTTCATATTCAACATCGGCCCCTTATATTTAGCCACCCTTTATATTACATCGTTAATACGCCTTCTAGTGTTGTGTAGGTGAATTTTTTCAAGATATATACAACTGGGCCGAACTACCGCATTCGATATTGATCGAAATTTTAAAAATTTTCTTATGTTTTGTATTGGATTCTAATAAGAATTCTCTCACTTTCGATTAATTTGGAATGCCGTAATTCGGCCCCTGAGGTTATTAATGGGGGAGGTTGGTATACAAACACAAGACTGCTGCACTAGTACCATCACCTGCTAAGTGGATGGTCAAGCACAACAAAAATTTTCCTACAATTTCTATTTATTACTTGTCAACTTTTTTAAAAAGAACTGTGATCTGCCTAAATATTTTTGCATTCAATGAAGTTTAATCATTTCACGTTGAACCTTTTATGTTTGTATCATTGGAATTAATTGAAAAAAAAAATTTTTTTCTTGATAAATTAATTAATTAACAAATTCTAATGGCATATTTAATTTATATATTTTTTTATTTCACAACACGGAAAAAAGCTTCTTTAACAATTATTAAATGCTTGAGTAAATTTTTGTATTTTTTTATTTTACAAAAAAAAGAAATAATTATATTATAGAAGCAAAAAAAAAAAATTAAACGACTGTTTTTAATAAGCAAATATTGTTTTTGATTTTTGCTAATGAAACCACAATTTTTTTTATAAAAAACTACATATTTTTAAAATAAATTTTGTAAAAAAAAGCTGCTAGCTTTTGTTTTTCTTTTAACAATTAATTTAATTTATAAATAGTTTAACTTTAAATAAACAATAAAATACAACATTACATTAACTTTTTGTTTTCTTTTTTGTTAGTTTATATAATTTGTTTATTTAATATATTAAATATTTACCAAATTTTATATAATTTTTCATTTTAGAATTTTTTTTTTACTTTAAACTCAATATTAATTGTAGTTGTACTGTGTATGTATGTTTAAGTAAATCACTTCTTATTTATTATGTAAGCACCTTAAACTTTAAGCACAATTAAATCCTTAAGCTCCTATTTATAAGCAACACTCACTCCAACAACCAAGCACTAAGGCACTAAATATGTATGTATATATGTATGTATATGTGTGTATAGTTTTAAGCACCTAACGAGTATGCTAGTTTTTAAGTTCAACACATTAACACTTTTCACTCTCTTCACATTCACTCTCTTTGATTTTATATGCTCGCACTAAGTAAGTTTAAGAACACAATTCAAATAATAGGTAATTTGCACAAGAAATTTGTATGTAGAAAGCTGTGGTGTTAAAGTTTAAGCTTGTAAGTGTTCAGTTTTTATTAATATTTATGTTTATTTAAGAAGGAAATCTTAATAATTTTAATGTTCTTTCATATAAATAGTGGGTTTCTTCATTAAAAATTTCTAAATAATGCTATATAAAAAACATTAAACGGAAATTGTTGTGCTAAGGCTTTTATACATTAAAAAAATATCGATAAATTCTTGTTGTGCTTTAATGTATTTAAGACACTTATTCACTTTTAAGCTTTTGTAGAATTGCAGCTTCAAACTACTCAATGTTATGTATATAAAATCTACTATAAAGTTGAAAAAACTTAAAAGCACTTTTAGTAAAAAAACAAATTTTAGCTTTTGAAAGTTAGAATCTAAAAAATGAGACAATGAAACAAAAGCTACAAACATGTAACAAATTAAAAAAAGTGTAAAAGCATTTTTTTATTGAAATAATTTTACTTAAAACATTAATAGTATTCTTTTTATTAATTTTATGCTTAAAACAGAATTTAAATTATAATACCCTGTAACAACTCTAAGCTTTATTAAAGTAAGCTACTTATGTTAAAGTTATGAAAGCATATAAGCCATATAAAGGGTGTTTTTTTAAGCCCGATAGAACTTGAAATTGTAAAAAATAACACAAAAAATTAAATTGTAATCAAAATTTTTTTTTTATTCGAAAGATCAATACGTGACATTAACATTTGAAAATGATTTCGAGCATATGGGCACCGCGGCTGTTCTTGACGAAGCGCATTCTGGACGTCCAATTTTATCGCAAAATTGTGTTCAGCGATGAGGCGCATTTTTGGCTTAACGGGTTTGTTAATAAGCAAAATTGCCGCATATGGAGCGAGACCAATCCACAAGAGACCCTACAGACTCCATTACATCCAGAAAAATGCACCGTTTGGTGCGGTTTTCACGCTGGTGGCATCATCGGACCTTATTTCTTCAAAAATGAGGCCGGAGCTCGCGTTACGGTCAATGGAGATCGTTACCGCACCATGATCAATGATTTTTTGTTTGAAAATATGGATGACATTGATCCGGAGGAGATGTGATTTCAACAGGATGGCGCTACGTGCCATACGGCGAACGCAACCATCGACTTATTGAAATCAAAATTTGGCGATAAGTTGATTTCGAGAAATGGACCTTTCAATTGGCCTCCAAGGTCGTGCGATTTGACACCTCTCGATTATTTCCTGTGGGGCTACGTGAAGTCACTGGTTTATGCTGATAAACCAGCAACAATTGACGCCTTGGAGGCCAGCATTGTTCGTGTTATTCGTGACATACGGCCAGCAGTGCTCGAAAAAGTGGCCCAAAATTGGACGTCCAGAATGCGCTTCGTCAAGAACAGCCGCGGTGCCCATATGCCCGAAATCATTTTCAAATGTTAATGTCACGTATTGATCTTTCGAATAAAAAAAAAAAATTTTTATTACAATTTAATTTTTTGTGTTATTTTTTACAATTTCAAGTTCTATCGGGCTTAAAAAAGCACACTTTATGATTTAAAGGTTAAAAATATTACGCTTTAAAACCTACAAAATTTTTAATCTTTTTGAGTGCAAAATTTTAAATATTTTAAACATTTTAAGCTTAAAGACTTTGGTAATTCTTTCAATTTCAAAGCGAAAAAAATTTAAAAAATGTTTGAATTTTTCTAAAGCGTATATGGAAGATTTTAACACTAAATATCTGACTAGTCTTTAAAACTTTTAAAATATCAAAAAGTCTCTCAATTATAAAAATTATCTATTTATAAAAAAAAATTTAAAAGTACATTATAATTTGCTTAATCTCTAATACTAAAAAGTTTTAAAAGCTTAAAAACCCTTCAAGCTAACTTATTTAAATTGAAAAGCTCTCTTTTAGAGCTTAATAAAAAACAAGGTTAAGTTAAGGCTGGATTAGCCGACCGGAATGTAATGTTTCCTTAACGGAACGGAACGGCTGATCGTTTTTGTTATGTGTAAAACAGTTCGAGCAGTTATAGTAATGTTATGTAATGTAGCTGTAACGTCCGAACCTGTTAAAAATAGAAAATCATTACGTTTCTACGTGACATTTATTAAGAGTGATGTCAACTTGTTGATTTTTTAAGTCACTTAAATGGAAAATTCTTTGTTAAAAACAAACATGAAACTTATATAAAAAATTTTTATAAATTTTTTTTATTTATATACATATGTATTTATATATAAATAAAGTGTGTACATAATATTATGTAGAAAGTTTCCAAAAATTTCATAATGAAAATGGCCAATAAATTTTTTTACCTACAAAAAGTTTTTAGCCATACCTAAATTGTAAAGAAGACGAGCGTTCAAATTCTATTTAAAGGATTTTATATTTCTTTTACATTTGTTTAAAATAATTGATCAACAATTTTCTATATTTACTTACTTGTTAAATCAAGAAAAAAATTATTTGATTCTTAATAAAAAAATAAAAATATGTTTATATTTTTTTCTTTTATGTACATAAATCAAACTGCTGTAACAAGGGCTTATACAATTACCTCTAAACGCTACAATTGGTTATAAACCTTGTTTATATTGTTCAACAAAAAACACGCATAATAAATATAATTCCAAATAATTAATATTTTTTAATCACGCACATTCTCCTTTTTTTTCTCGAGCGCTCATGAAAAGTTATTATATGCCGAAACTTCTTTGATTATGACGATTATATGATTATGATTATAAACAAAGATACCAAATTTATTTTGGTTTGAAGCACAACTTTTTAACATTTTATCGTAAGTTTTGCGAGATTTCTTAATCACGCATGCTCATGCTTGATTAATTTTTCATCTAATCACGACCACGCTTGACATAAAAAATTATGAAATGCATACACATCCACTTAAACCTTACAATTGATTTTAAAACTGGTATTAATCGTACAACAAATCGCAAACACTCCCATAAAAATTAAATTTAAAAAAACAACTTTTGCTTGCTATGTTTTGCAAAATGTTTTATATAATATACGTTATATAAAAAATATATAATTCTATATTAAAAATACTATTCAAGAAACTTTAAAAGCCGCATTTAAATGTCTTAAGCTGTTTTAGAAAAATCGTTGTAAAACGTTTCCATAAATTCTAAAGCACCGTGTGGACAACACCTTTTGTTTTGGTTGCTTATGTAAAAATCATATGGTACGTTTTTAAAATTTCTATAACTACACTAAAGTCGTACGTTAAGTAAACGGCACGGTTACATTCCATCAACAGTCGGCTAACCAAGCCTTTAAATAAATTGTGATATACAAAACTTTGATGTGCCATATTTTTGGAAAAAAAACATGGAAACACGGACGATTAGAAAGCTTTAGGTTCGACTTTACGTTTGTTCTTTTCAAGTTCTCTTACCTTTTTTAAATACTTAATTTGACAGCTTTAAAATATATATTTTTATTTTATACATATATGTTTTATATTTATTTTTCAAAACTATAAATTTTTATTACTTGGAATTACATCAAAATAATAAATTCTTTCATTGAAAGCTGTCCCTTTATAAAGATATTAGTTTTTGTTGTACTTATGTATAAGTAAATATGAAATAACACCGTGCCACATAATTTAGTGGACATGAAAAATTCGTTATGACAATTGAACATAGTTCACCTTTTAATTTTTTTTTTCTTTGCATTATTTATAGAGCTTTTTGAAGAATATAAAATATTTTTTAATATACTTAAGTACACATGTGAATATTGTATTAAAGGGAATAATCCACGAAATTGAAATAAATAAATTTTTTAGTGCACCAAAGTCCCCGTTTACACAGGGAAACGTTTGGAAGGGAAACATTTGGAATCTGGGAAACATTGTTGTCGGTAACATTCCAGTTTAAATTTGTTTTTTTAACATTGTATATATGTATTTTAAATTTTAATTTTATTTAGTACATTATTAATTTTTTATTTTTATTCAAACAAAGTCAAATATAAAACAGAGAATAAAGCACGGCGAAAATAAATAAAGCAAATGTCAAAAAGCATAGCAAATGTAAACAATAAGAATGAAAGAACAAAGCGTGCATCCGAGAACGTGGAACAAATATATATATTCTCTTCCCCAGCCGACCCTCTCTTCCAAACAAAATGTTTCCCTGTTTTAATGGTGACAAAAGTAAATAGTAAAAAATACATAGGAAATGTATACATTGAAAGAACATGAGAGGATACTTTTTTGTGCTGGCGAACTAAAAAAAAACTTTTCTTTATTTTATGAATTAGATATTTAATTTTGAAAAAAAATATTTTGCATCCATTAAAAATTTTAAAGACCTACTTAAATTTAAATAAATTTGGTCCGTTGATTAATGGCTATATCGAATATTTTATGCACATTTAAAAGTTGATTTATGTTACATGGTGTAATTCAATTTTATCAAAAACGTAATAAAGATAATCTATATTAAAAGTTTAGACAGTTTGTGTGCATGTGTAAATTTTACACACTGAATGAATATTCATATTCAACAGCGGTCAAAATTAAAGCATCAACTTAAAAGTTTTAGTAAATCTATTATTATATTGAAAAATGTTTCACCCAAAATGCAATAAATAATCCTACGCTGTATAAGATTTATTATAATAACAAAAAATATTTATTTATTTAATTTAGGAGCTTAAAAACGTCAGTTAATTCATTGAAAAACTTTAAAATTTAATCGGTCAAAATAATAGCACTTCATTTAATTTAAAACAAAAAAAAAATAATCGGCTGTTCTTAAGAAAATTAAGCAAAAACTGATCTATTTCTCTTTTGTGTTTCCTCAACATACAAAAGCGTAATACTCTGTTGCATGCCTTTGACTTGCAATTACGATCGCACAACGCTTTACCGCCAAATTTAAATATTCTACAAGAAATGAATTTCATATTTCATTTACAACTTTCCTTCTGTAGTCGTTGAATTCATCTCAAATGCTGACTTCTTTACGTCTGCCTTTAAATTTTTAAATGGGGTTCAAATCCGAAGGCTGTGCAGGCCATACCATCAGATTGATTCAGTTTTCAATGAACCACTTGCTTGCCGTTTCGCTGGTGTGTTTGGAGTAATTGTCTTGTTGAAGGGACCACATCATTGGCATTTTTTTCGAAGGCATATGGTAACTTAAAACCTTCTAGGATGTTTACATATACGGCTGCATTAATATTTGTTTTAATCTAATATATAGGACCCTCACCTTTAAAGACATCCCAATTCCAGCATGTTACATCTTATATCTTTTATACTTTTTGCTGTAAACTCTGGCTTGAATTCTTTATTAGTCTTCCGAGGAAAGATCTGAAACCTTTTTCCATTCAATAAAAGTGCATATGTTTTTGAAGAAGCCGATCGTTTGACTAAAGAAGAAGAAAGTAGTGTCATTTTTCGTGGTATGCAGAAGTTGTGATTTATCTACGATCTACGATCAATAATTTTCACAATTGCCGGTATATGCAATGTGAGTTCAAGAGCTGACATAAAAGGACCATTTTTAGAAGTAAAAATTTGTCTAGTTATTTTCAAAATGACGACAGTTAATTTTTTTGTTAGTTCAAAATTAATCTAATGCAACTCAACTAAAAAAAATGTAAATACGTGGGATTTTTCACAAGTAACCCAATACCGGCAAGCTATTTTCTAGATGATTACCAGCTAAAGATTGTTGAAAATTTTTTGGAACTAGCAAACTTACCCGACTCTAAACTAAATTTTATTTCGCTTATTATATTGACGGCAAATAAGCCAGAACCCTTGTAAAAAATTCGTCTTAAATCTTTATATGTTCTTATAATAATAAAATTGTAACTGGTGCTATTATTTTGAACGGCCCTGTCTTTATATATTACAGCATTTGTTTTCGTTGTGACTATATGAGCGTATTTGTGTGCAACAACAAATGAAAGTCAACATGTGTGTCTGCCAAATATAAATGTAACATACCTATATTTTTTAATGTTGTTTTTATTGCTCTTAAAAGCAATATGCCACTTTGTGCTTAAAATTTAATAAAGAAAAGATCTTGTTTATTAAGATGATAAGATAAGTTTATTATAATAATTATTATGATGTTGTGTATATTGCACACACTTAGTCGCATATTCAACTAAGAAATCTTCTTATAAAAAGTCTGAGAGTTTTTTTAATACACAAAAAGAAACAATAACGAAAATAACTCAATGAAAATTAGCATTCTCAACACATGATGAACTTTTTATTTTTCTTGAAAGAAAGTAAAAAAGATGCCATTAGAATCATACAACAATTTTATGTGAAAATCTATGAGATATTAATTTTCTTAAATTAATTTTAAGTTGGCCCTCTCTACAAATAAAAATAAAATAAATCTTAGTGAAAACAAGCAAAAAAATGCTATACACTATACACACGAGTACTCTGGCAGGGATTTAAAAAAAGTGTTTTTTTAAGTGTGTGTCAACATACTGCACATGCAATATCACGGTAGTATACAATATGATTTGTATGACATTTTAAGATTTATATGATGTACTTTTGTTTCTATACAAATAAAATGTTAATGCACTCTTCTATAACTTTTTTTTTATTTGAGCATTTGCCTTTTTTTTATTCATTTCTATATTCAGATACACTTCATCACAATAATTTTGTTTATGTACTGCACTTAAAATAAAATTCATAACGACTGAAGTGTAGCTGTCTTTACTTATACTAGCAGTATGATACAAAATTAAAGCATACATTTAGGCTTCGTTATAGCAATATGCTTCTCTTTAAGCTTTAAGTTGTTGAAGTGTGCTATTATAATAATTTTTACTCTTAATTCAAAAGTACATGTGTGCATAATTGTTCGTCTGCTATTTTGTTGCTTATATACATATTTGTTTTTATTTTTTATATGCAAAGTGCACAAACTGAATTGAAGTACCTACTTGATAATTTTATCTAAAGATGAGTCTTTTTTTGGCATAAAAAATATTTATTTAAAAAATAATAAAAATGATAAATAAAATGAACGTACAAATTAAAATTGTCCTGAGGTAAAGGAAGTATAACTATATATTACTAAGTATCCGTTAATAATTAACAAAATTTATCACTTGTTGATAGTGTCGAATAAAATTACTTTATATATTAATGCTATCCCTGAATCAGAGCCTTTTTGGTATTAAAGTCTTATAAAAGTTGCAAAATGCTATAACTTTTGTAAAAAAAAAAGATACAATTAACGTCACGTCAACACGTCATAGATGGATAGTAATCTTATACAGTTGTCTTAAAGAGTATTAGTCAGCACAGGACGCTTTCAGAGGTCTGGCGACCCACGCTACATTCATTTTTCTTAATGTATTGCAGCTGTTGAAGACCCTGAAGTATCAACCAGGCGACAGCGTCAAAAAGCTGTTTTTCAGACTCTCAGTTACAGTCCTTTAATATATATATGAAACCACATGCAAAAAGTGTACCTATTCAACAAAGTCTCATATAATTCTATAAGCAATAGTTTTGCAAATTGCTTCAAATTGAAGAAGTAAATTTAAAGTTCCGCCAATGACGCTTTTTTTCTCACAAAGAAGAAACAGAGTTGTATTAATCATAATCTTAAAGCAGCTTACAATAGTCAAATTGTATGATTGTGGTTAAAACATATAATGGTTGCCAGTTGTCATTATTATGTTTAGTTAAAGCATCATGCAATAATCATATATATGACTATAGTTGAAATCGACAATCATTATTTTTTTACGGCAAATTATTGATTGTATTTACCTTTTAGTTGCAATTATTTTCAATTTTAAATGCTTCTGAATGATATTTTTGCGAAAGCATCTAACTATTTTTTCATAATAATTTTGTAAATCATACTATTTTTGAAAGACAACCATTTTGAAATATTTACAAAAAGTAAACATCAAGCGATCAAATTCAAACAAACGCTTGATTATGGTGACAATATATATGATAAAAAATTATATGTTACAGATAATATAATATGATTTGCGTAATCAGGTCGTAAGCATAGTTTTTCTTTGTAAGAACATTTCCGCCTTATTTTACAAGGTGACCTTGCAGTAACAGCTTATTATTTTTTTATATATTTTTCCTATCAAAGTCAATATGTATACAAAGAAAATAGCTGCAACCTTTAACACCAACCATGTACCACCTACATATGTGTGTGTCCTAAGTAAAACATTGTTTGTTTTTTCTTTTTTTATTGTTTCGCCAACTATTTAAATACTTAAACATTATTTACTCTCTTACACTTTCATGACACTTGCTTGCAATTTTAAACCCATAAATTTTAGAAAAATATATACTAAAAGTCTAAAAGCTTTAGAGAATAAATTACATGAATACTTACCTCGTTACTTTTCTTAATTTTAGATTAATTTCATACTATTGTTTTAACAATGCTTTATGTTAAGTGTGTCTGGCCTTAGCCTAAAATTATGCTGTTCTTTTTTTTTGCACTTCCTTCCTCCATTTTTATACCCTTCACTACCATTAATGGTAACATAAGTTTGAGTTTTCATGTGTGGTAGCAGGAAAGATGGTATATACTTATATTCTTGGTCTTTTGGTTAAGTCTTGGTCTGTTGGTTAAGTTCTTCTGGTCGAAATATAAACCCATATTAGGTAAAATTAGTTAAAACTGTTAAATTAAATTGAGCTAAATCAACCAGAAAGAAGGAAATAAATATAGTAAAAAATCTTATAAGAAAGTGTGATTTTTTGCAAATTTAAAAATTACTAAAAATAATTTTATAAAACTTGGCCACTTAGTATATGATTGCCCTAAGCAACATCTTAAAAATTTTAACTCAACAGTCTGGAAAAATATTATACAACAACAAACTAAAATCTTTATATATATAGCTGCTGTAAAAAATACTAAGTAGTGATAACAAAAAATAATATAAAACTTCTAAACTATTCTTTAAAATTATTTTTATTTTATAAAATGTAAACAGGTGGCGTTTGCTAAAGTAAAACAATTAAGTGAAAGTCAAAGTCCAATGGGCTCAATCTGAAAATTTACATTGAAATTATTATTTTTTTTTATGTTAGTATTTCGGCCACATCTTTGAAATTATAAAAAATTCTTAATTATTCCTTGAGTTGGAGTATTTTTCCATTATGTACATAATAATGCCGATAACTTATCGAATTCCAAAGAAAAATTTATTAAAAAAAAGGCTTTCCCAATAAGACCAGGACCAATAAGCTGTATGTACCCTTATAATTAATTTTTAATTTTAAAGTTCCATGTAAATATGATGTTTTATATAATTTAAAGAATTATTGTTGTTTTGTTCGATGTTATGGTTCCAATAAATTTAATTTTTAATGACAGTGCTGGGTTTGTTTCACTACAGCTTATCGTAGACCTGCGACTAAGATTATCAATTTAGAATTGCACATGAAAACTCGCTTTAGTAATAATTTTATCATTTGCACATGTTAATCTTATAACATTATATAACATCAGTGATTGAACATAAAGAGGTCTAGACACGATCAAAATACTTGTCAAAGCTTTTAGTGGTATTTGTAAAAATATATTTATATACACCGAAAAATATAAGTTTTTTTCTTCCATCAATTAACTTCGGTGCAACACATACAGTGACATTTACACAAAGCTACCACAATGCTTGCTGAGTATGCTTGATGTCTGCCTAGTCCCCTTTAAACAACAGATTTAAAAGATGCTCTTAAAATAGCATAGCCGACATAAACCTTCAACATCTACCAGCACTTATTAAAAAACACTTTATTAATTAAATTGTACCAATTTCTTATAGAAATAATTTTAAAAATAATTATTTTCTAAAAATGTGTAAATTCTTTCCTTATATTCATATTAATTTTTTAAACTTTTCAAATATTTTTTTAATATAATTTTCATTACAAATTTGTGTTGTAAAATTAGTATTTATAAATAAATTTTACATCTCTTACACACACAAATTAAACTTTACAATCTTTGGAGTTTGTTGGTGATAGAGGAAGAGGTACGGTACTCGCCCTCTCTCTTCCACAATCTCAAGAGTTTGCAAACTTTTATTTGAATGCGTAAGAGCTCTTTTCCTAATAAATTATGAAAATGGTGATTGTTTTTTTAAAAATATTTCTATACTGTTTAATTTTCTTTTAACAAAATTTTGTTGCAAATTACTCATTATAGAGAATTTTCAACTTAAAAATGTTTTAATATAAAAAAAAAATTTTTTCCAAAAAAATATATACTAAGAGAAATCAGAAAAAATCGCCATAACTTGTTAAGGGTAATCAAGATTCGGCTTAATCTAAGATCTTACATATTTCGCTGTTTAAAAAAAAAACAAAGAAAACAAAAAGCACAAACTTTACCTTAAAATCTTTATGCGCTAGTTGGTTAGAACAAAACACACAATGTTAAGTGCACTTTACTCTTTTTAAATTGTTATTTACTGTATGTATTCTATGTATGTATGTTTATTGTTTATATGCACCTACACTTACTCACCTCTTTTGCACATTATTATGTACTTGAAAAAATAAAGAATAAACACAGAAGAAAATATAAAAAAAAAATTAAACCTAAAAAACAAGTGTGACTGGGAAAGTAAAGTGCGTGTGTGTGTGTGTATATATATATATGGAAATGCCACTTCTTAATATTGTAACATTTATTATAATGAAAAGTTTTTTCTTCAGCTAAAATTTTGTTCAGTCTTTATGTACTCGTAGAGGAAGAGAAAATTAATTTTGAAATTATTTTGTTTATGAAACCAAGGAGAAGGGATTTTTAAGTTGTGGAAGGATATAAAACATACTTGAGTTATTGTTGGGTCATGTAACAAGCTTTCTATTTACAAAAGTTTTTAATGAGTACATACTTAGAAAAGCTTTGGTAAATAAAACGAGTTGTCAAGGGTAAATTTATATCTAAAATAAAGAATTTATTAAAATACTATACAAGACTATATAAAGACTGCCGTATTCATAAAAAACTATATTAAATGCTTACTTGGCAGAAATTTGCCAAATAAGCTCCCAGTAAACCTTATATGTTGTCTATGAATACTGCAGATAGTCTTATTATTTTTTTTAAGCTTCATCTAAGCGTTATATACTTACAAATATAAAAAACATTTTAAAACTCAAGTTCAAAAACGCAATTGAATATAGAGCTTCAATTTAATATGTATAAAACTTTTAGGAGTTACATATTTGAAATTCTTTATAAAAGCTAAAATTTAATAGCTTAATACCCAAAACTTTAAAGCTTTTCTGAAACTTTATTGCAAATGCATAAATTTACTTAAATATGTTTTTTATTTTTTTCAGCTTTTAAAAATTCAATTCGACATACATATTTCGGATGATACATCGTGAAGTTTGATTTATAATGTTAAATTTGAAAGTGAACCTAAAATTTTTGTTATTGGTTAAGTCAACAAATTATGACATTTACTGTTTGAAAATTATATCATGTAAATTTTGGGTATGGTCCACTTTCAAGCAACTCCCTTGATTATAGCGACAGGTATCTCGCGAAAACACGAGTAATATTGGGCTCCAAAGCGTCACTAGTAGCTAGCTTATTCCAGAAGACCTGTGACTTTACATATGTATTGGGTGTTTTTTTTTACAGGTTTGTTTTTCGTATAGAGATAAAACTGGCATTTTGTGGTCAAATCTGGCAACTCTAATGTCATTTATGTTCAGTTTGGTTTGCCATTTCATCATGAACAGGTTGACAAAAGAACAACGCTTGCAAATCGTGCAAATTTATTTCGCAAATTGAGATTGATCTCGATGCTGATTTTCATCGCAAAATTTTGTTCAGTGATGAGGCTCATTTTTGGTTGAATGGCTACGTCAACAAGCAAAATTGCCGCATTTGGAGTGAAGAGAATCCACATGCGACCCTTGAGACGCCATTACATCCACAAAAACTGACTGTTTGGTGTGCTCTATGGGCTGGTGGAGTCATTGGGCCTAACTTCTTCCGAAATAATGCTGGAGAGGTAGTTACCGTTAATGGAGACCGGTATAGAGCCATGTTAACCGACTATTTTGTTCCCGAATTGGATGGCATGAATGTGGATAAGTTGCGGTTCCAACAAGACGGCGCTACATGCCACACAACGCACGCCACAATCGATTTATTGAAGGAAACATTCGATGAGCGCATAATTTCGCGGAATGGACCTGTCAATTGGCCACCAAGATCGTGTGATTTGACACCATTGGATTATTTTCTTTGGGGATATGTGAAGTCGCTCGTCTACGCCCACAAACCAGAAACGTTAGGGGAATTGGAAGCCAACATTCGTGGCGTTATTGCCGACATACGGCCCCATATGCTCGAAAAAGTGGTTAAAAATTGGACCTGTAGAATTGGCTTTATTCGAACCAGCCGCGGCGGCCACATGCCTGAAATCATATTTAAACATTAATGGCATAAAATTATCCTTCCAATAAAGCTAAATTGATGGTCATTAAAACGAGTTTCTTGTGTTTTATTTCAATTCGAAGTTCTATACCACTGAAAAACACATCCGGTATTTCCAATGGTATAATATCGCACGGCCAATTTACCGTAGAAAAAACGTAAAAATTAGTCTTCACAAAAATGTTTTCTCAACAAGTGCATTGCTTTTTGCGCTGTGTAGCTCGTAGCGCTGTCTTATTAAAAACCGGAGCTCACTGAGATCTTGCGCTTGAATTTCAGAAAGCATATACTACTTTAACAAGGTACATAAACGGTTACAATTAAGGGTAACATTACGATGTGCTTCAGTTTTAAAGAAATATAAGCCAATGATTGCACCATACTATTATTTTTAATGGATATAATGGGAGCTTTTGGCACTCTTTGAGTTTCTCATCAGCCTAAATACGGCAATTTTGTTAATTAACGTATCCATTTTTTCGAAAATTTACATCACCACTGAACAAAATTTTACAATAAAACTTCGGTTAAACATTTCTCATAGAACGTTGTTTTTCGTAATTTGGAAACGCTGAGTGTGGTGTGGATCTTGCCAAATGATACTAAATAACAATGACAAAACAGTTTAATATAAGTCATGCGTGATCTGTTACAAAAAAAAACCTATGGATAATCAGAGCTCACGATAATCACGCGATATGTACCGCAGTTTGTTTGTGCCGTAGTGGGTAGAGTCAACTCGATTTAGTTAAGTTTTTTGCGAGGTTCAACAAATAATATCGAGTTTTTGGGTTAGTAATGGAAATTATTCTAACTGCGAATAAAAATCAAATCAATGCCATTATTGTGGAAAACAATATTTTTTAAGTGTTAACCGCTAAAGCGCTGAAGCGCTGACAGTAGTAAATACCCTTGAAAATAATTTTCTATTGATCAAGCACACAAATTAGTCGAAATACTTCAATTTTGCATTCGATGTTAAGTCTAAGTTTTTCTAACATTGTTGGCGTGGACGCGCAATTTAATATTATTCCAAAGAATAAACAGAGCCAAATCGTACGAAAGAGTCGGCAATTTTCGTTGCTTAGCCTAGATTTGAGATTTCATGTTATGCGCCATTTTCTTGACTGTATTCTACTAGTCAAGTCCTTTAATTTGATACGTGTATTGATGGGGTTATAAAAATTTGCCGCCATTTTGTTTTAGACGTCATCATGGATTTGAATTCTTTTTTTAATATTGTTACGTTTATACCTTTTATAAACGTTGGACTATTTCCTTTAAATAAAAGCACTTGAAATTAGTTATAAAATTAATAGCACTTTATTTATTTAAATACACTCAGATATTGTATTTATATCACTTTACTTATTGCACTTCTGGTTATACACTTCTTTTATCAAACTCACTTTGATACACACTTTACAAGCTCTATTGTAATACTGATCATGTTAGCTGTGTTGTTCGGCTATTTATAGTAACATAGTGGTGTTCGGTAACATTCGACAAAGTTCTCGTATGTACATTCTACTACATTCGAAAACCGTTACATTTAAATTAAGACGTTAAGTAATATGCAGGAATAATAGAAGTGCCTAAAAGTATGCTACACATAATAACAACTTAATATCATGTTCGAACAAACAGCGAAATAAACTAATACAAATAAAACTACAGTAACTTAAACTACTACAACTAAAATAAATCATAACTTAAACCAAGCTATTTAAAAACAAATATGTAACAATATTTTATTGTATTCTACTGGTCAAGAGCTTTCATTTGATACCAATATTGTGGGATTAACCCCTCAATGACAAAGCCCTTACACTCTCTTTGAAAACTTTATTATAAATGGCTCTTGTTTAAAGTAAAATCTATTCATATTTAATATTTTTTTAAGTAATTAAAAACCTCCATTACTTCTTTAGTTTTGACCTTTTAAGGTTTTTAGTGTTAATTTGATAAATGTAACCTGAAAAAAAAACTACAAAATTAAAAACTAATTAATTAAACACTAATTAATTTCTCATAAGAGAAAAAATATATAATAAATAGTTTTTCTAAATAATCTCTTCAAAGCAATGCTAAAAGTTAACAGGTATAATTAATCATTTTTATGGACATATGTATGTACATATGTATGTATGTATTTGGAATTACATAAAACCCACAAATTCCAGCGGTTGTCATAAAAACATTTTTAATAAAGAAATGATTTTTCCAGGAAAAAATATTAGATAAGATTTTTTCTTGTACAAAGGATTATTGTCGTACATACATATTTACATTCATCAAATTTAATTTAATAAATTGTGTTGACTCTTTTAATAACAACAAAAAAAATAAATACATACACTACATATTTGTATATAATATTTATGAATTTAATGGTGTGCTTTCTGAAAATTATCATAATAATCAGTTTAATGTTTATATTTTTTTTTTTATTTTACACAGAACTGTATGTCAATTGTGCATGTCAACTATACAATAGATAATATGAGAAATAATGACACATGTTGAGAGCACGCGGAACAAAAAATTGTCAGTAGCGTATGCCATAAAATAAACCTTAAGTAGGGTCAGCAAAAACTTTGCCCAAACAAACATACAATTTGTAAACTAAATAAATCGGTTTTAAGAGTTTTGTTCAAGCTTTGTACGCCGAACTTCTATAACTCGTTGTACAGTCGAACTTCTATAACTCGAAATCACTAACATCACAAAAATTACTTTGACTTGCGGAGACTTCGAGTTATAAAATTCATTTGCGAAAAAAAAAGAATCAATCGAACACAAGTGTGTATGTAGGCGTAGGCATAGGTGTAGGCGCTACTCGAAAACAGCATACCATGATGTTCATATGTTTGTGTTTCATTATATCAATATTTATACAATATTCAGAAATCTTTCGTTTTATTTCTTTTAGTTTTTTTAAAGTGCCTTAATATTTCCTTTTTCGACAAGGCTTATGTCTTATTTCGAGCAGGGATCTAGCTTACGCGCTAGTGGCGCTGCCAAAACTGTTATATATGAAAGGAAAAATTTGGTTTGATTGGGGGGTAAATAGCCTTTCCTCCCCGTGGATCCGCCCTTGCTTATTTCATTTTAACTTCAAACAAATGTCAATGTTTTTATTATTAATTAAAAACCACGTACATATACTATATGCAATGAATATAATCTTGTATCTAAGGAAATTCAATACGATTTAATGTTCTAGGAATTTATATGACGGTTGTATTTTGACCATGTATGTAAGTTTGTGTTGATGATGTAAATATCTGACATTTTTCATATATTTTTCGTACATTTATATAATAAAACGTTCGGTCAATATCATTGAAATGATATTTAAAACCAAATGGATTTCAGTTTTTTTAATCTACTTTTTAGCTTTCATGGTTAGTTTAGCGAAAAGGAAAGAAAAGAAATTTTGACAGTAAAATACACCGGGAAAAAGTTTTGTATATATTTGATCTATTCCTACATTTAATGTATAAATTTTGTAATTCTTATTTAAGCATAGGGCATCATTTTGTACTGTTTTTGGATATTTCAGGAACGTAAGTTGCTTACATTCATTCCGTAGATTGGTGATAGGCAGTGATGCCAGAAATTTTCATAGAAAAATCTTCATTCATCGAAATAAAAATCTTAATTCTAGAAAAAATTCTTACGACTTAAACAAGTCGTATAGTTAAACTATGTCATCAAAAATTTTATTATAAAAAAATGATGTAAAATCTTTTGTATGTAAACCATGTGTTCAATAAAAATTTTTCTCTATATTTACTTGATTTTAATTAATTTAAGGTTTTTTTCTTCAAATTTTCATGTATGTGCCTTAGAGGTATATGCTGGTATGATTTGTAATATTTTATGTCGGTATAATTAGGATTTTATATTTTGGGATTTATTTTATTGCAAAAAAGAATAAACACTAGAAGTTTGCGGAATAACACTGGGTCTCCACATAGCAATTTTCATTGCTAAGCATAAGCAAAAACGTCGCCAGAATAACGGCACTTTATTGCTAAAGTGTGTTTATTTTCACTGGGTGGAGAACACGACACAAGTAATTTATTTATAAAATTTAATATTTTTGTTTTAATTTTTATGGTTTTTTTTTTGAAATACCTCTCTCTAAATTATTATTTATAAGGTACCTTCAAAGAAAATTAAAAGGATTTTGACAGCTAATTGCAGCAATAATTGCTCAAGCAATCAACAGAGCAATGATTGCGCAATGCATTGCTACATATATCAATTTGCGGTCTACACATCGCAATTTCTATGGACGCAATCAAATTTAACAATTGCGGTAATAAATATTGCTACGTGGAGACCCCGGGTAAGAGCTAAGAACACTTTATTGATTTTTAACACAATTGGTTATACTTTTACGGTAGAAGGTTAAACTTAGGCAGAACTTTATTATTTATTTCACTTATTGTTATGATCTCGTTATTAGAATTTAATTTTATATGCTTTCCACAAAGTTTATTGCAGCAGCTGCGCATGTTCAAGTATTTATATTTGTAATGCCTTAGGGGCTAGGATTTACATAGTTCTATAACTTTCTATAACAATAATACTAGTAACTTCTCGAATCCAAAATTGGTAACGCGGTGTCTCATAATGGCTACACTAGTATCAAGGCGAATTTATGCTGGTAAAATTATCAGACCAGCTGATGGGGAAGCATTTTGTCGAAATTTGTTGAATTTTCCTCGATTTCATTAATTAATGCAGGGTTGGAAAATGTGATTTTGGTTTTAAACAATTAACCTACGTGTACTTTTTTGATAATTAATGTACCAAATTTATGTATATTTGTTGATTTTGCAGCATTTACAATGTGTTTCACAAAGTTATATCCCTTTTTTAATCAATTTTTATTAAATTAAACATATCATTACAAATTTTCCGTCCCTGATATACGAATTGGCCTTGACAGAAAACATCCCCTTAAAATTTGCTTTGTTGTATCAATTCGCCGTTGCATATATATGCATGAATATGCCTTGACTAGTAGTACCATTAAAATAAATTGGTGACGCTATTATAATGAAAACAAATAATTAACAAATTAACCCTTTTTCGCTGTTCTGTTTCTTGTCCATGAAAAAGGTCGTAATGCTTATAATCGTTTTAAAAAAATGTAAACCAGAATAAATCTGTTACAATATATTATAATATTTGTAAAGTGTTTTTCAAGCATAAAACTAGTTTACTGTTTTAAGAATTTATATTTAAAAAGGACATTGCCTGTTGACCATTATTTTGTATTTTAAAATAATGATATTGGTGACGACTCCTCATTACTATGTAATATATGAAATTATGACAACCTATTACACAGTTAAAAAAAAATTGCTGAAGTCTATGTTATCTTTACACTTTCTGAGTTTTCATCTGAGTTTAACAACTGATTCACGTCTAGACAAATAATCTTTAATTTTTTTAATTTTGAATACCTTTTCAGTGTATTTAAATCAAATCTAATACATTTTTTTTAGACTTAGATTTTTGGATACTAATGTTTAATAGCTTAACTCAGATTAGAGATCAGATGGTGTAAAGACAACTTTAGACATATGTATAATGAAATGAATAAATACTTTGTGGTGAATATCTAGGTGCCAAGGGGAATGTTATGGGCCATATTTTTTTTTAATATTTATTTCTAGGGGATGAAAAACCTCCCATATAAGCTAAATACTAGTAATTGTTTTAATGAGATAATTTAATGATTATATTATTTGTATCTATATCATTTATTTGTATAAATTTTGTGTAAATTTTCTAAAAAAAAAAGAAAAGTTTTTAAGGGGCTAAAAATGATCTGTAGAGACTTAACCCTCCATATATGCCTATCTATGCCAATAGAAAGAATATAAAGCCTTTGATCTTAGCTACATTACAACAACACTTTATATATATGTATGTTTTAGAGCAGGGTTAAAGGCCAGTTTAGACTATAATACAGGTCGTACGACATGTTAAAAATTCGTGTAAAATAGTGTAATACTACATTTACACCTACACAAAATCTAGTACTTAAGGGATTTTGATTTTGAATTGTACTAAAATTAACTACGCTGCACACAAGAAAAATTCAATCTAATATATAAGGTGGTTGCAATTGCACAAATACTTTATTGTTTACATTTTTTTTATATGGAGTTTGAATTTTTGAGAAGTAGAGCATAGAGAGCCTCTCAGACCACCTTGTAAATAAGTATATTGTTTTGAAAACGAAATCTTGCAAAATGTCAAAAAACAGTGGTATAAACGGTTTAGATTTTAATAAAGATTTTAAATCAAATCTACTAGATTTCGCTTAGGTGTGAATGTAGTATAAAAGCAAATTGTAAGAAATCATTTTTTAAATCGTTTTAAAAAATGGAGCATTTTGTTAGATCAGAGGTGTATTTTAAAGTAATCATTGGCAAACACATTAAAGGTGTGCTAGTTATTCTGCAACAATTACAAAAACAACATGTATATTTTAAAAACCTATTATTGGTGCTGTTTTTATTAGTGTCGGGAAGTATTAAAGTGAGATTAGTAAATATCATATAATTACGTTTTTTTTTTTTTTTTAAATTTTAGCGACTTAGATTTTTGATTTAAGCTACAGCACTGTCATATTATTTTTTAGACAAATATTAGACTCTTTTTATACCCTTCACCTGTGGTGCACAAGGGTATATATATTTAGCTTTGTCATTACGTTTGTAATTTCTACAATTTTCATTTCCGACCCCATAAAGTATATATTTTCTGAAAGCTTATGAATAGAGGAGTCGATTAAGCCCTGACCGTCTGTCCGTCTGCCCGTCTGTCCGTGTGTTGGTTGAAATCAACTTTTAGAAGCAACTATATGTTCCTCAGATCTGTCTGTCTCTCTTGGAAATATCCAGGAATGAATCGCTATTGAAATTTAGCACATTCGCCCAATAACTTTCTGAGATATGAGCAAAAAACCACGACCACCTCGTTTTTTTTTCACAATTACAACAACAACATACATACATACATACATGTAAAAAACATACGAAACAAAAAAAAACTACAAAAAAATAATAAAATATAAATAATATATTAAATAAAATAAAATAAAATTTTTTTGGCTCAGCTGGGATTCGATGCCACATTTATTCTAACGTGTACGTATGCACGTATTTTATATGAGATTGTAATTGCATGACTACACGTTGTGAAGGGTATATAAGATTCGGCACGGCCGAATATAGCACTGTTACTTGTTAATAAAATATTTGTACAGCGAAAAGAAAAAAATTTGAATTTTCGAATATCAAAAAAAAAAACATATATGTTTCTCAATATTCAGTATTATTAAAATTTTTATAAAAACTTCCATATTTTAAATTTTTTAATTCTGCTGCTAAATTTTTCTCCGAGTGTTTAAACATTTTCGTTATGAAAGACTTACTTTCTCTATCATCTATGCATATTCACGATTTCATTATAATTTCCTCTGGCCTTTTTCCACCTCCTCGTCAAATTATTAAAAAAATCAACGAAAAATTATGTGTCTCATTAATTTATTTTTGTTCATACACTTGACAAAAGAAACAGAAACCATCATCATATACGGCTATAGAATTATATTAAAAAAATGTTACTGCAAAAATTCATATTATTTACAAACTAAAAAAAATCAGCAAAATTGTGAAGACAAGGTAGAATCGAAAAAAAAAACTTTTTATTTAAAAGTTTTGTATTCATATATGGTGTTATTGTATATACAAGGACTATTCATTAACACACACACAGACTAACTACTAGGAAGAATTGTATATATTAATATGTATGTGTTTTAGCAAGAAATTATTAAATACGTACCTATAAAGATAATTATTATTTTTTGTTATTCTTAATTAAGAATTTATTATATAGAGCCTGCAATAAAGTCTATATGTTAGTATAAATATAATTAAGATACGCTTATACGTAAAGTTAATGTCAAAAGATGAGTAAATGAATGAACTGGAGGTTGTATATACTCTTTATACACATACGCATAATTAAAAATTCTTTTATTGAAATTGTTTTAAATATTTGTTATTTCTTTTGTGAGCGAAAGTTATACATATATTTTGTATCTCGTTAAAAATTAATTACAAAATAAAGTTTAAATTGGGAATTGTGGTACGGAGAGTAACCTCAAGAAACAGAGTAAGAAATATTGAAACAAAATTTTTATGCAGTATATTTTCCAATACTAGAAACGGTAACGGTTTATTTGTTTTTTTTTTTTTTTTTTTGTGTTGACAACCTTGTTCAATTTAATTTTTTTTATTATTAATATTGATACTTTTGGGCATCTACATCTGGTGATCAAATAGAAAAAATGTTTCGATATATATCGTATTGATATTTTCAATTGTATCTATATATGTTTTAAAAACATAGATATTTCGATATATCGAAACGTATTTACCTTACAATGTTGTTATTATAATATATTTCAAGTTTAAAAATTAACTACACATAACACATACATACGTACAAACTTATTTTAAATATTTATTTCCGAAAACAATTCAATAAAAACAATAAAATAATAGAAAAAAAATCAACAAAAAAAATTTTCAGAACGCCATATTAAAGCTATAAAAATATAAACGACAAAATTTTAAATGGCATCAAATAAGTTACGAAACCATCACCTTACGCTTACATAGTATTCAAACCAGTACTCATCGGATATGGACATCAGAAGTACTCTTTTCTTTATGTGATCCCCTGACAATCCGCTTCTTTCTGCAGACCTCAAAGCGGGAGAAACTTGTTCCGTCTATCTATGTTCTGAGGGAATAATATCGCTTATTTTTAATATAGCATTTGAGTCAGCTATTATAAAAGTAAAAAGAATACGTCTAAGCCTTGGGTCCAATATGATGGCTATTAAAAAAAAAATTTATTTTTTCTTCAACCTTTTTCAGAAAAGCGTCTTTTACAACAAGCCCTAAAGTAGACGAAGGAGATGAGTGATGCGTCATTTGACAGACATATGACAACCGATCGGACTCAAACTTTGGCAAGTTGTTGTACACATACCAGGGAGTGTTTATGGGTGGAAAAAAATGGGCAGGGCCACGCCCATAAAAATTAGTTATAATTTTTAGATACTTGCACTTGACCGATTTTTCTGAAACTTTGCGCACATATTAAGCTGTCATGACTTTACAATTTCGTGATTAGAAAAGAAGGCAGTGCCACGCCTATAATAAATAAGTTATAATTTTTTAGCTACTTGCGCTAGATCGATTTTTCTGAAACTTTGCACACGCATATTGAGGTCTCATTTATACAATTTCGTGATTAGAAAAGTGGGCAGGGCCACGTCCATAAAAAAGTTATAATTTCGAGGTACTGGCTATGGACCGATTTTTGTGAAACTGTGCACACATATTGAGTTGTCATGACTATACAATTTCTTGATTAGAAAAGTGGGCAGTGCCACGCCCATTAAAAAAAATTTTAAATTTTTAGTTTTTTGCACTTGATATTCAATTTACATTCAGAATGCATTGTATTCATTAAGGGTCCACAATAAACCTACACTAAGATGAGATCTTATTTTTCTTTCCGTTTTTTACGTTTTGAAAAATGTTACCAGAAGCAACAAATGGTGTTGAACTAAAAACTTATAGAATAATTTATATATTAATTTGAATTTGATGAATTTGTAAAATACAGAATAATTAATAAATTAATGAAAAACGTGAAATTTATTGCGTTTTTGTATTTTTTAAGTGATGTAAATAAAATCAAAGAAATTAAAAAAAGCTCGTTATTCGAATACAATTTCTGCCCCTAAGAAAAACAGTCTTATTGCTTCTTATTAAACAATTTATTTTTTGTGTTGCCTCACTAAATTGAAAAGAAATATTATATACCAGTGATGGTATATGAGAATTTCAGTCTTGTGCCAAAATTTTAGCTAGAAAGTGCCAAAATATATTAAAAGGTGCCATAACAAATGTATACACATGTCTATTTAAAAAAATTAAATTCATTTATTCAGTTTTTTTTCAGTCTTTAATATTTTTCAGTCTTTAATATTTAAAAAATGTATACAGATAAATTATTTATAAATATTATTATTTATTAAGCACATACATATGTATTTAATATGTAATGTTTTTTGAGAATGAGAAACGGACGGACGGACGGACATAGCTAGATCGTTATAAAATTGGACCCCGATTCAGAACATATATACTTTATGGGGTCTAAAATGGATATTTCGATGTGTTACAAACGGAAATATGAAATGAATATAGCCCCACCATTTTTTTGGTTTTTTTGAATCATTGTTGCAGTTTTTATTAGTATTTACAACAGGCAGAAAAATCATTTATTTCTTTTTAATTAAAAATATATATCTTCAAAAGTAAGTAAAATTATATTTTTATAAATTTTTTTAAAGTGACAAAATTTTATTGAGCGTACCATGGTGCCATTAAACAACTAATAGTGCCAAAAATGGCACGATTGTGCCACTTTTACCAACAGTGTTATATACACGGTTGGAAGAACATAAGCAACAACAATTTGTATAGATAATTTTATGTACAAATAAATCGAATCTCTTTAAAGACGACTACCCGAATGAATTTATATTCGTTTTTCTGTGTAGTTAATAACAAAATGGTAAAAGAAGTTGATGGTATTGCCATTGCCACCAAAAAGTAGGTATTTGTTAAAATTAATAAAAGCTTAAAAAATGTATTCGAATACGTTTTTTCTTAACAAAGGCATGTTAGCCCTAAAACGTCAAGTAACTAATATATGTTTTTAATCGTTTTTTTTCCATACAGCCGGAAGACTTTAAATTTTACTAACTTTAAGAAATAAATAGTAAGGGCCGTATTCATAAAAAATATTTTAGGTTTATTGAAGACTTTTTTGACAAATTTCTCTACAACATCTGTCAAATGAGTCTTTAATAAACCTAAAATATTTTTAATGAATACGGCCCTAAAACTTTATTTTGAAATATCTTTTAAAAATTTTGAATATTTTAAGAATTATATATAGTATTAAGTTATTAAATTAAGTTTTGAAAGGTGTTTTAAATTTTAAGAACTTATGCCTTATTACTAGTCAACCTTTCTTTAGCTATTCTTTAAACTCAGTTTGAACTAAGTTTATATATATAGGCGTTTACTCTAGGTATTTTATATAATTCCACAAAAATTTGGTGCTTTAAAGCAGATTTAATTTTTTTGTAAGAATTGAAACCATTTTTTTTTAAACAACAAATCAGTTGCCAATTAAATTTAATTTCCTATTTTTTTTTCTTTTGTTTATTTAATTCACACCTTCATCCCTTTAACACCTAGGCGAGTGTGCCAACTTTTATTTGAAATGTTTTAAGTAGTTTTTTTTTCCTTATAATTTTAAATAAAAATATTTAAAAAAAAATATGCTACTATCAACAAATTTTAACCTATAAAATATTTGTTCTCTTTTTTATCTTTTTTGGCTACACTCGCACTCTTTTTGAAAAAAAAAATTATTTATTAAAAATTGCACACGTTTTTTGAATTTTGTGTGTGTGTATGGTTTTACTTAAATGTACTGTAACTGGATGTTTTTTAAAACGTTATTTTTTAATAAACTTATTTAAAAAAACAATTATACAAAATCATATATAATATAATATTATATACACGTATTTGCGAATTTACCGAACATTTTTGAACGCAACCCCAAACCCAAAATTTGTTATAAACCTGGATGATTAATGGTTCCTAATAAAATAATTTTTGCAAAAAATTATAAATAATTTTTTTTGAAATTATAAACGTTAAAAAAACAATTATAATAAATGTAGTGAAAAACAGTGAGTATTTTTTTATAAAATAAAATTTGTGAAAACAAATTTAGATGTTTTGAAAAACATAATATTTTAAATAATTTAGCATGAGTTTTAAGTTAAATTTTTAAAGTTTGAGTTTTGTTGTTCTATTAAAAAAATTTTGGTTACTTTTTCAAAAATCAGCAAAATTATATAAATTTAAAACATGTCAGCAACTGCTGGCATTCAGAAAAAAAAACTATCAACCTGACTACTCTCCCAACTACCCAGGGTAACTAAAATATTAATAACGGAAGAGTTTGGTACATATACGATTTACTAGCACACTTATCTATAAGATTGACTTACTTCACTAGAAACTATTTTTGTTAAAGAAAAAAAACATCCTAAAATTTTTCGACATTAAATACATACTTGTGTAAGCGGTGCTGACTTTATAGCACATATGAAAATGCATAAAAAAGAGTATGAAAGTATATCCTCTGTACTGCTTATTAGTGCAGCATTAAAAAAAAGGAAAAATTTTGTTTTATAACAATTCTTTTCAAAGTAACAATCAGCAAGGAGCAAAGCTGATTCAATATTCCCAAAAGTTGTTTAACCCTTCGATGTCCGACATAGTCTGGCCAGACCATATTTGACTTTTATATGAAATATTTTTTTTTTGTTGCAAAATTTTTAAGAAATGAAGGATATGAATTCTACAAGTAAGTTGTTCTGAATGGAAAAAGATAAATTCGGAACCATTTCAATCACATTAAGGGCACAAAAAACCTCCCACAAGAAAAAGTTCGCTAAGTGCACTTCATGGTCTGGCTGGACCATAAGTTACTTTTATTAATTATTGCTTTTTCACTGACAAATTTTACTTCTATAATTTTTTAAAAGTGTTTTTTGCTCAAGAGAGGTGTTTTTGATGTTGCATTGTTTTTGTTTTTATGCATTTAAATGAAAATCTTTGCTAGTATGTCAAAGCAAAGAGAGGATGATGTCATATCTATTCACTTGCAATGAGCATGTAGACTCGCATGCTTCAAGTGAAGAGGAGGATGATGATGTGCCTGGAAATGGTGCCTATTAAGCAAATCTAAAAAACAAAAGCTTAAAGAGTGGCAGCCCACAAATGAAAATGAAATGTATGCTTTATTTTAATTGAAACTTGCAGCGTTTTCAAATGTGCAACACAACCTGTAAAGGAAATATGGGCGCCTTATGATCATGATATATACAAGGCTACAATGTCAAGAAAACGTTTCAAGCTTTTGCTACGATCCATTCGTTTCGACAACGCAAACACCCGACAAGTTCGACAAGAGATGTTACTTGCCTAATGCTGGTAAGTAATTTTAAATCGTCATATACGCTGGCTGCAAACCTGTAGATGAGCAGCTGTTTCCATATCGTGGGCGCACACGGTTTACGCAGTACATTCCATCAAAGCAAGCTAAATATGGCAAACAAGTTTGGTGGATATGTGATTCCAGTTCAAATTGTTCCTTAAGAGGTTAAATTTATACAGGGAAAAGTTCTGAAGGCGTTCGCGAAGTTTAGTAGGGTGAAAGATTGTGGTGGATTTGTCAAGAAAGTACTTTTATGCAGGCCGTGCTATTGTTATAATTTTTTTAATACGTTGTCCTTTGGAAAAAATTTGTTGGAAGCACGCCTTACTTTTGTCGCCACCGTTCGGTCGAATTAATCTTTTGTACCATCATCCTTCAAAAAATCTAAAAAACGTCAACTGCACGAAATACTATTTGGTTATTATGAAAGAATTTATGATCTTTGCTCGTACGTTCTAAAAAAAGAAGACTGTAATATTGTATCAATACCGACTTATACGAGTTTTGCTTAAATAAAATACAGTTTTTACATGACACCATTAAAGCAACATCATTCAAAATATCTTAAACAAGTACATGACTTGACCAACAAAATTAACTCATGAAACATTGGATGCTCTTCGCCAACTGAGTTCTATGCATTTTTATAAGAATTGAGTACAGTTCACTAATATAGTCATGTAAACTCATGATCTCCAAAGACACGCTAATGTTAAACTCATTAGTATGTTCAGCTAAATTTAATCACTTCACCAGTTGAACAGCTGCAAAATCACTTTTTTGTCATCGTATTTTTTTTTTTGCTGGGTAGTTTTTAACGTAAAAAGTACACGACCAAAAGTAACATTTGTAACACTCTTAGATTAGATAGTTTGGATATTGTTTCTTTGTCTAAATCATTGTTCACAAAAAATCTAGTCGCCAAGAAATATTATTTTTTCTGATTAATTAAATACATTAAAATTTCTGTCTCTTAAAAAATTTATTTAAATATGCTCTATCCTTTTTCAAATCAATAAAATCAAATACGTCGCAAAATCCGTCCGCAAAATAGAGACTATTTTTCTTATGCTCTTTTCTTTTCTTACCATACTTTTGGTAAAATTGCACACATTTTCAAGCACATGTGTTATACTTATGTTTGAACCACTACACAGTAGGTTATTTGTACTACTTTTAAGGCCAAAATTAATTTCAGCCAAAATTTTGGACCGATATGGCTGACATTTGGAATCCAAGCGTTTTTCATGAGCGCCCACAGCTCTTTGTTGTTTTTGATTTTCGTAATAGTGGAATAAATTAGGGTTCCGACGATATGAAAAGAAAATTAAATACTAAACTACTAACAAACTAACAAAATGGCGTATAAGCCATGTCGACAAAATCTGCTTGGGTAATTTTTCCGTGGGTCTTGTGCCACCTTAAAGATAAATTTTTACAAAAAGTTTCCACCTTTTACTTCAACAAAGCCAAATCTTGTTAAAAAAAAATATTACTTAAATCAATTTCAGTTATAATAAAATTGTAAACAGTATCAGTTTATTTTTATTTTTTTTTTCTCTTCACATATACATACAAACATTAAAAAGTTCATTATGTTTCACGCTGATACTGTCTAAAAGAAAATGATCAAAAATTAAAAAAATTAAAAAAACCCAAAACAAAAAATAAAAGAAAAAACTTTAATCAGAATTCTTCTGTTAACACTTTTCATCAATGAAAAACACGGCAGTTCACGGACAACATTTATTATTTATTTGAGGTTAAGTTAGACTTACAGGTTTTATTAAACAAAAGCAATAACGTCCACCAAAGTGTTTTGGTTTTTTTTAGTTACTTATTATTCCCTCTCTTTACCATATTATGCACGATTTCTTTCTTTTGTTTTATAACTGATAAAAAAACGTTTTAATTTATATGGAAATAACACTTTTTATGCTGCACTCGGTACGCTGCTTGAAAATGTCAACTTTGACAGCCCATTTGTTGACTGCTGATATTTGTTTCTTAAAAAACCAAATATGCAATTATTTACCTTGATATGTTTTCCGTATCGAACGTAATTAACAAAAATATTATTATTGTTAGTTCAAAAAAACTATTATTGGCCAAGATTTCGCATAATTTTGCGATAGTGTGTTTTTTTATTCAATGCGTGTGAGATATATCACTTTTCAGTCTCTTTGCAACTAGTTAACGTAACTAGTTAAAAATTTAGCTAGAGAGATAGCTAGTAAAAAATTTATAGGTGTATAATTTCTCTATTTATATTAAATTGATTTTGAAAATGGCAAAGGCAAACAAACAAAGTGCCAGGGAGTCCCATGTAGATCAGGATAAATCCCCACGTCGACAAAAGCTTAATAGAAATAGCAAATAGCCTGATTGATTTAAAGAAAAAAATGACAACAACCTGTAAGTTGTAATTCAATCAGGAACAATTTAAATATTTTATATGACACAAAAAATTAAAAATTTACAGAAATTAAAAATATAATGAATTAAAAATTTTGCTGATTTATTTTTGGTTTTAAATAGTTTAGTTTTAATTAAAAATTTCTTTTTTTAATTGCTTTAAGTATAACTTAATTTTGTTTGGCATTAAATATTTTTGGAAAAAATAAAAATCATCAAAATCACGCTGTTCTGGGTACCAAGGGAAAAAAGTGTACTTAATTGCAACAATAAATTTGAATGTTCAGATTTTTACTTAGTATACAGAACATGGATGATTGTGTCATTTTATAATGTTTCCAAGATACACATTATTTTCTTTTTTATAAAGCTATTTTAAAACTATAGCAAATAATTCACCTTAATAGTTAATAAAATATGTTCTTCTGTTTTGTTTCCTTACAAAAAAATTAAACAAACCCCGAAATGAAAAACACATATTTTGGATAAGAAAAAATTTTGAATTAAAAGCAAAATAAAAAAAAACATGAATTAATTTTTTACTTACTACAAACAATGTTTTTTTAGTTTGATTTTTGAATGCTTTATTTTTTAAATAGACTGAATTTTGAACCTTAACCATAATTTGAATATTCTTAAATGAGAATCCCTTTGAACAAGTGTTTTACTCTTTATTTTTTAATTTATAAAAGATATCTCCTTTTTGAAAACGCAAAACCTTGCATCAAATTTCATTTTTGTGTGATGTGATAATGTTTTTAATTGTAATTTATTATAATTTAAAACTTAGTTCTAAATATAATTGATAAGTAATAGGAACCTCATACTTTTTATATATTAATATTAAGGTATTTTTATGTATACATACTTATAATCCTTAGTTTTTCCTTGCTAAAGCTTAATTACATTATGAAATATATATGTTAAATGTTTCTTTAAAGAAACTAAACTTAGTTATATAATGACATAAGAGCTTAAGTATTTTTGAAGATAAGAAATTTTTTGTCATTGTTTTAAATATTTTTTTAATTTAAAGTCTAATGAAGTTTTTTCCCCTTTCATCGTTTAGTGCCTGGAGATCCTCAGGAAGTTAAGGCTACTCCATTAAATTCTACTTCAATTCATGTTACCTGGAAACCGCCGCTAGAAAAAGATCGTAATGGTATTATACGAGGCTATCACATACATGTTCAGGAAGTCAGAGACGAGGTAGGTTTGGGGTTTCACTGCTCTTCTTTAAATTCAGCCATCATTATGTTAGAACATAGCCCTATCTTCCATTTAAATTTTGCCCTCATTATTTATTTAACCCCCTGCTAAAAAAAAATTTTAAATTTTCTTCTTTTCTAGGGTAAGGGTTTCTTAAATGAACCTCTTAAATTTGATGTGGTCGATGGCTTAGAATACAATGTTAGCGGTCTTCAACCCGACACAAAATATTCAATACAAGTGGCTGCTTTAACACGCAAAGGTGATGGCGATCGTAGTCCTGCTGTTATAGTAAAAACTCCGGGTGGTGTACCCGTTAGACCCACAGTCAGTCTAAAGATAATGGAACGTGATCCCACTGTATCCATAGAATTGGAATGGGAGAGACCTGCGCAGACATACGGAGAATTAAGAGGTTATCGCCTGCGTTGGGGTATTAAAGATCAAGCACTTAAGGAATTATTGATGGGACCACATGAAACGAAAAAACCTTTTAAAGATCTGGAACGAGGTGTGGAATATGAATTTCGCGTAGCCGGCAGTAATCACATAGGTATTGGTCAGGAAACAGTGAAAAACTTCCAAACACCAGAGGGCGTGCCGGGAGGGCCACCTTCTAATATCACCGTACGATTTCAAACTCCGGATGTGGTATGTGTCACTTGGGAGCCTCCCATCCGGGAGCATCGTAATGGCATAATTACACGTTATGATGTGCAATTCCATAAGAAAATTGATCATGGTTTGGGTTCGGAAAGAAATATGACTTTACGCAAGGCTGTGTTCACGAATCTCGAAGAGAACACCGAATACATATTCCGAGTACGTGCTTATACTAAACAGGGAGCTGGACCTTTTAGTGAAAAGCTTTTAGTAGAAACTGAAAGAGATATGGGTCGCGCTCCTATGTCAGTACAAGCCGTAGCTACTTCGGAACAAACTGCCGAAATTTGGTGGGAACCAGTACCTTCTAGGGGCAAGCTTTTGGGTTATAAGATTTTCTATACCATGACGGCTGTCGAGGATTTGGACGAATGGCAAACAAAAACAGTGGGCTTGACAGAATCTGCTGATTTGTTGAATTTGGAAAAGTTTGCCCAGTATGCGATAGCTATAGCGGCCAGGTTTAAGAACAGTTTAGGACGCTTAAGTGAAAAAGTCACCGTGAAAATCAAGCCCGAAGATGTTCCACTGAATTTAAGAGCGCACGATGTGACCACCCATTCTATGACTTTATCTTGGTCTCCGCCCATAAGATTAAATCCCATTAACTATAAAATTTCTTATGACGCCATGAAAGTATTTGTAGACTCTCAGGGATTTTTACAAACTCAAATCGTGCAAAGAAGAGAAATAATTTTAAAGGCTTATGTTAAGACTCATACCATCAATGAACTAAGTCCATTTACCACCTATAATGTCAATGTGAGTGCTTTGCCTTCGGATTATTCGTATAGACCTCCTACAAAAATAACGGTGACAACACAAATGGCTGCTCCTCAGCCTATGGTCAAACCCGATTTCTATGGTGTGGTAAATGGTGAGGAGATTTTAGTTATTTTGCCTCAAGCCTCTGAAGAATATGGGCCAATATCCCATTATTATTTAGTGGTGGTGCCGGAGGATAAGTCGAATTTACACAAAAATCCCGATCAATTCCTAACAGAGGATTTATTGCCGGGACGTAATAAACCGGAGAGACCGAATGCTCCCTATATAGCAGCCAAATTTCCCCAGAGATCTATACCCTTTACCTTTCACTTGGGTTCCGGTGATGATTATCATAATTTTACAAACCGCAAGTTGGAACGGGACAAGCGTTACCGCATTTTTGTTAGAGCCGTTGTAGATACACCACAAAAACATTTGTATACCTCATCGCCTTTCTCGGAATTCTTATCATTAGACATGCGTGAAGCACCCCCGGGCGAGCGACCTCATAGACCCGATCCCAATTGGCCTTCTGAGCCGGAAGTATCTGTAAACCGTAATAAGGATGAACCTGGCATGCTGTGGGTAGTGTTACCAGCTTTGGCTGCCTTAATACTAGTCACCACCTTTATTATTATTTATATCATTAAACGTAAGAGACAACCCTGTAAGACTCCAGATCAAGCCGCTGTTACTAGGCCTTTAATGGCTGCAGATTTAGGAGCTGGCCCTACACCTAGTGATCCAGTTGACATGAGACGTTTGAACTTCCAAACACCTGGCATGATTTCACACCCACCCATACCCATCTCGGAGTTTTCAAATCATGTTGAACGCCTCAAAGCGAATGACAATCAAAAATTCTCTCAGGAATATGAAAGTATTGAACCCGGACAGCAATTCACCTGGGATAATTCCAATTATGAATACAACAAACCAAAAAATCGTTATGCTAATGTTACGGCCTATGACCATTCACGTGTCATTTTGCCACTGATGGATGGTGTAGTGGGTTCGGATTATATTAATGCCAACTATTGTGATGGATATCGTAAGCATAATGCCTATGTGGCTACTCAAGGACCCTTGCAAGAAACCATAGCTGACTTTTGGAGGATGTGTTGGGAATTGAAGACCACTACTATTGTAATGATGACCCGTTTGGAGGAGAGAACACGTATTAAGTGCGATCAGTATTGGCCCACCCGTGGTACTGAGACCTATGGTCAAATGTTTGTGACTATCACCGAAACCCAAGAATTGTCAACCTATAGTATACGAACCTTCCAGGTGGTAAGGCAAGGCTTCAATGAACGCCGTGAAATTAAGCAATTACAATTTACCGCTTGGCCCGACCATGGAGTACCCGACCATCCTGCACCTTTCTTACAATTCCTGCGCAGATGTAGAGCTCTTACTCCTCCCGACTCGGGACCCGTTGTTGTGCATTGCTCGGCCGGTGTGGGACGTACTGGTTGCTATATTGTTATTGACTCGATGCTAGAAAGAATGAAACACGAAAAGATAGTCGATATTTATGGTCATGTCACTTGTCTACGAGCTCAACGCAACTATATGGTCCAAACAGAGGATCAATATATATTCATACACGATGCCATATTGGAGGCTATCATTTGTGGCCACACCGAGGTACCAGCCCGTAATCTCCATACCCATTTGCAAAAGCTATTGACAACAGAACCAGGAGAAAATATTACTGGCATGGAAATTGAATTTAAAAAACTCTCCAACGTTAAAGTGGACTCTTCCAAATTTGTTACGGCTAATTTACCCTGCAATAAGCATAAAAATCGCTTGGTACACATTCTACCCTATGAATCGACACGCGTTTATTTGACTCCCATTCATGGTATTGAGGGTAGCGATTATATCAATGCCAGTTTCATAGAGGGTTATCGTTATCGTTCAGCTTATATAGCAGCTCAAGGTTCATTGCAAGATACGGCTGAAGATTTCTGGCGCATGTTATGGGAGCACAATTCGACGATTGTGGTGATGTTGACGAAACTCAAAGAAATGGGAAGAGTAAGTTCTAAAGACTATCAAAGTGTGGTATTATAATAAAACAGAAAATATTTGTTAAATTATCCATTTAATATAACTTTCATAAATTCTTTATAAATAAAATTATAAATTCTTTCTGCAGAAAGTAATATGAGACAATTAAATCTGCAATTGCAGATTATAGTGAAAATAATTGTGCCGAGTTTGTTTTATTTGAAAAGATAATTCTTTAAAAATTTTATTGTGATATGATTTTCTCCGCTCGCTGAAAGTCCAATTACATGACTAAGTACAATTAATTCTACTAGATATTCGCTTTAAGACCACGGTTTTCTAATTAAAGTATTCACTTATCAAAACATAAACAAAATTAAAAAAAAATCTCGAACTTAACAGTTTATTTTTTGTAATAGATCTGCACAATTTGCAAGCGTTGTTTATGCTTAAGTCTGGGTAGGATAAAATGGCAAACCAAAGTAAATAGCGCATGTATTGGCAACTTAAAATTCTTTCCCTAATAAAACACTTAAAAAATTCAATATTTAAATAATTTTAAACTCTTTTATTTTTCTTGATACTAAAAAGCCTACATGAAATCTTAACCATAAATTTTCTTTTCATCAATTTGTGTGTGTAATTCAATTTTTCATATTTTATACTTATTGTCGTTTTTTTTAGGAAAAATGCTATCAATATTGGCCCCATGAACGCTCTGTACGTTATCAATATTATGTTGTTGATCCCATTGCTGAATACAATATGCCACAATATAAATTACGTGAATTCAAGGTAAGTTAACCAAATACATGGTCCATTATAAATGCAAGTGCATCCTTACATACAATCACACATGCATATGCACAACTATACATGTATGTTGTAAGTGTGTACTCCTGTGCCACATAAAGAATAAACTCAGGCCAACAGGCTGTCTATATGCAATCTTTATAATTAAGGCTCTATGATGACGACCGACAACAACAATACAATAAATAATCTTAATTGTATATGTTAAACAAATTATTTTATATTCTCTCTTTTTTCTCTTTTTTTTCCTGCTTTTTTTATTGGCAACCTTAAGGTGACCGATGCACGTGATGGTTCTTCACGTACTGTACGACAATTTCAATTTATCGATTGGCCCGAACAGGGTGTACCGAAATCTGGTGAAGGCTTCATTGATTTCATTGGTCAGGTGCATAAAACAAAAGAGCAATTTGGTCAAGATGGTCCCATCACAGTGCACTGTAGTGCTGGTGTGGGTCGTACGGGTGTATTCATAACATTAAGTATTGTTTTGGAACGCATGCAGTATGAGGGTGTTTTGGATGTTTTTCAAACTGTGCGAATTTTACGTGCTCAACGGCCAGCTATGGTGCAAACAGAGGTAGAGTTTTCTTAGTTACATATTTTATATATTCCTTAAAATTTAACTAAATTTAACAATTTGTGTTTTGTTATCATTTTAGGATCAATATCATTTTTGTTATCGTGCTGCTTTGGAATATTTGGGTTCATTTGATAATTACGCCAATTAGTTATATTTAAAATTAACTGTATAACAGTTTAACTTATAAAACATAACCGCTAATTAAAAAAAAATATTGTTTAAAAGCAGAAATTTATTATAGTTTACAAACAAATTTTAGACAGAAAACTAAAAAAAAAAATTTTAATTTTTTTATGAAGTTAAGGCATTAGTATAACAGTTGTTATTAATATTAAAACAGTTATAAAAATATTATATGAAAAAGAACTAAGAAAAGCTTCAATTAATAACAAATGTCATAATGAAAAATTTTTTTTATTTAAATTATGAGGGTTTTTGTATAACAGTTGTAAAGTGTAACATTATTCATTTCCACTTCCAATAATGGGAAAAAAATTAATTCTTCAATATATTTAATATATGACAGTTACCAAAACCGCTATAATTGTTTAAATATAATTTAAAACTTTAAATAAGAGATATTGCAACTAACAAAACTGTTATAATTCATGTTTTGATTTCTTTTCGTTAAAAGATCAAATAATATTTCAAGTATATAACAGTTTTAAAAACGATTTATTTGTTAGGTCATCACTAGAGAAATGTTATACAACTCATTGTAAAGGAAAAACTTTTCTAGACAACAATCGAATGAAAGAAAAATATTAATTAGGCTGTATGACACTTATAAATTATGTCTGAATATTTTTAAGCACTGATATTCAATGCAGAGTCTATGAATTTTAAAAGATTAAGAAAACATTTGAGGTATTTACATTTACATATTAAAATTAGATTAAAAATATTCAGAGTGGAGTATATAGAAATTCTTCTTAATAACAAATTAATCTAGTTGTCAAGTTTCTGTTTTGTTTCTTTTATGGTAATTTTTATGTGTTATAATCATTTGTATATAGCAAAAGTTTGATTTCGAAATTAAACCTAAGTATTAAGGTTTTATAACAGTTTTGAAAAACCCCATTTCTACGGTTTAGATTTGATATATGACAATGAATTAAGAATATCTTACTAAGTAATAGACAAGTTGTATAACATTTTTAAAAACTTTTATAATTATTTCATAAATCACTTTCAAACTCACCTTAAATAAAATGTTAACACGGAAGTTTATTTAAAGAAAAATTTAAGTATATAACAGTTTTAAGTGTTATTAACCAATAGGTAAACTGTTATAAATTTAATAACTCTGTGCTTTTATTTTTATTTGTTTAATTATGTCTAGGTTATAGACAAAATTTGTTTTAACCAATCACTTCAATTTAAGGTTAATAAAACTGTTATACATAAATACTTCATTATTATAAATAGCAGTTTTAACACAAACAGTTTTTTAAAATTGCAAGAGTTTAGGTTTTTTTTGAATTGCATTCTTAAGTTTTGCTACAAAAAAAAAAACAAAATGTATAAAGAAGCCTTTAAAAGTCAGTGAGTGCAGTTAACAAATTTGTTATAATTTTAGTTATAGGCAAAAATATTAATTAAAATTATTTTAACGTTAACGCTGTTGAATTAAATTTACAAAAAGTTTTTAAAAACCTATACTGGTACAGACTATAAAAAAATATTTTAAAATATTTGACGTATAACACTTTACTTTTATTCGATTCCCACTAAAGTTTTGTATATTTTCTTGCTTAAACTCCTGTTTGTGTTTAAAATGAAAATAGTAAAAACCTTTTATGCAACATATTTCTCATTATAACACTTTTATAACTGTTATATTTACTAGCTTATTTTTGAAACTGTTATACTTTTTTTTAACATACATATGAACAAAATTACATTAAATGACATTAAAATTAAATCTAACATTTCAAGCATTTGTTGCTTCTTTATTATCATTAGTTCTTAAGATCCCCTTTCTAATAGTTATTTTCCACTAGTTTTAAATGCAACAACAAAACAAAAACCTGTTATAATTATCTACAACTTAAACTTATTTAGATTTTAGCCGTCTTTTAAGTTATTGTGAACTGATAAAGACTGTTTATGCATTAATTATAATTAGAAACAAAACACATTAAAAGTTAATTACAACAATAATTATTTATTATAATTAATATTAATTAACAAAGTAAACCCTTAAAATTAAGTTTAGTTTCCCTTTTTAGCCCTTAATACTAAAAAAAACCCTCAAAACTAAATAATATATTAATTTTAAGTATGAGAAATGTATAATATTTATTAACTACAATAATTTTTTAAGTCAAAACAAATAACCCGAACGAATGATAAATATTAAAAAATAAAAAACTAAAACAAAAAAGATTGCAAAAATTCGAAGAAAAATTTTACAATTGCTAAGTTGCTAAGTCAAGTACTTATTTAAAAATGAAAATTGTATAAAATTCTAATAATAATTTATTATTAAAAAAAATCTTTTAATATTTTAAATTATACACTTTAAAAACCAAACATTGTAATTTAATTATAATTTTTATTGTGGCATTTTATTTTTAATCAACTTGTTTTCGTCCATTTTATTAACCAAATTTAGTTTAAAAATTTGATTTGATTTTAAGTTTTACCAGAAAAAAATAAAAATATACTTCATTGTGGCAATTTTTTTACAAGATATACGATTTTGTGTTCAACTTTTTTGCATTTGAAAATACGTCATATTTTCTTAAACCCTTTTTTAAAGTACACTATATTTTATTAATCACTTCCCCTCACTTTAAAGTAATTTTTAGCATTATATGTTTTCCAAGCATTTTATGTAGATATAAAAAAAGTGTTTTAAAACATGGAAAAGGACATTGCGAAAAATTTGTTAAACAAAAAAATGTAAAATTGCTTAAAAGAAGTTTACAGTAGTTCACAATAAAGTGCGACCCTAGAAAATGACATAACTCTTTATACTACATATATATTTGGTATTGATTTGTTAAACAAAAATTCTATTAAATCATGGCATCGTTATAATTTTTAATGATCGTAGAGTTTTACTTAACAGAACTAAAGCAAGCTAGGATCAGGCTTTGTAAATAATAGTTCGATTGTAAATCAGGCTATAAAGCAACTAATTTTTACATTAATTGCAAAGATCACTGATGAGATAGATCTACTGCCATGGATAGTGCAGCTTAAATATACAAATACACTAGTCCAAAAAGCAATTAAAATATGTAATCTTAAACTTAAGAAAGTAGTAAATATTTAAGCATTTTTAATCAAAATATATTATAAATTTTTTGTGTCATAAATTGGTCAGCTTAAAAAAAATTCACTTAATTTAATTAATTGACAATTTAAATTGTATTGTTTTGTTTCATATAGAGCGTTTTTTGCTATCATTTAACTTAAACTTAGTTTAACTGCTACTTAAGTAAACTGCCTTTTTATTTAATTTAAGTTTATATTTAATTTAAGTTTATATTTCATTTAAGTTTATAACTAATTTTATGTTATTATATTGAACTTGTATATTTTTGTAAATTACTTTTGATTTAAATTAAAACCATTCAATGATTTAATAAATTTTTATTTTATTTTTATGATTTTCCCCATTTTTTATTTATATTTTTTAATAACATCTGCTCGAATGTTTTACCAAATAGTGTGTATAATAGAATACACTGGGCAAATTCAAAGTGGTTGCATATCAGTCATATTTGTACTATTTTCTATTATTTTATGCATGCATAACATTTTTGTTAGTAATTTCCATACAAAAAATATGACCTTACAAATTTGTTTCCTATGTATAAGAAATTGTTTATGTCATATTTTGAACCATACTGTCTCTCAGAGAGAATTTCTTAGCTTCTCACCTCTCAGAGAGAATATTTTCTATTTTCTTCTTTCCTGTATACATACAATTTTTAACAGCGTCATCTCTTTGTCGTCTTTCTTGTATTAAATACATAATTTGTTAACAAAAGGTGTTCAAATTCACTAGTCATATTAATATCAATTATATGACATAGTACAATATGAGAGTCTACCTTGAATTGGCCCACTGTTTCATGACATTAAATGATAGATTACGGACAATAGCAAAGCCTAATTTGCTTTGCAAGTTATTAAAAAGTTATTGAAGGTTGAAACTAAAGATTGAGCCAGTAAAAACTTATACCGGTATTAATTTAAAAAAAAAACTAAAACTGTTCAATATGAAAATTCTCAAAAATCGTAAGTCAATTCAACCATGGTGTAATAACACAAGGTGATAGCGTAAGGGAGAGTAATTTTTGTCTCTCTTTTTTATGTATAGAGTTTGACAATTTCCGGAGTTGAAATCATTTTTTAAATATGTAGTTTGACATACTCCAGAGCACAAAAAAATAATCAGCTGGGCTGGCACCGCCACTTTGTATAATTACACCATGAATTCAACTATTTTTAAAAATCATTGATCATTAAAATATTACCATATTACAGGGTATTTATAAATATAAACACTTTTTCCGAAAAACCTCCCATTACATATTTGCTTCCTGTTATACCTTTCCAGCATTCCTTAATTTTTTTTACAAAAGCCCAACACCTTTCCACAGGCCAAAGTTCTGAACAGTTTGGTGGATTTGCCTCCTGTGATAAAAAAGAAAATTACATTATTGTTTTAATACAATTTCATAGAGGTATGATGCAAAATAGGATCAGAAGGTGCGGAGTTATCTGTGCTGCTTTAGGAAAAGTATTCCTAGGGTGCCCCAGTGAACTAGTCAGTAGTGTGATGGTCTGCTAGTTTCCTGCCAGGGACTCTGCTTCTCTTTCTCTTATATTCTAACTATTACTATATTTCTCTTCATTTCTATATTAAGGCGTCACAATGAACCCTATTGGTCTCCGGGTGAGGGTGTGAGAGTAACTTTGCACCAGCCTTACCTACCTACCTAGGAAAATTAAAAGCCATTTTTGTAGACACTCCCGTAATATACATTTCAGTGTTTATCGTTTAGTTACACGTTAAATGTAGATATTATGGGGGTCTTTAGTCTAACAAAAAATGCTGCTAATTGCGATAAGGATTGTGGGTAGTGTTAAATTGCTTTCTAGAGCTAACACTAGTTTCGATGCGAGACTGAGTGAAGGAAGGCATACCAATTGGTAGCCTTAAAGTAACGGGATTACTAAGGAAATCGAAAAGTGATCAAACACAGTAGTGATTTGCTTTTATATTCCACCCAAAACAAATACAGTTCATTATAGGTAAGTTCGACTGTGCCTAACCACTGCCACTTATACCAGAACGTTGAACGTGCAGCTACATAAAACATTGTACCCTTTTGCAATTCTTAACTACGATTTCATCAAAAAATTTAAAAGTTTTGCCACAAATTGTACATAATATGGACGTCAATTAAAGGAACAGCTGAGTTTCATTCTACTTTTTATTTACTGACTGCTTCTGAGAGGTATGATTGATATACTTTTTATTACAAAAATTAATTCAACAAACATTTCGAGTGCGAAATATTCAAAATAACGCTTTGAATTTATTGTACTTACGAAAAACACTTTAACACTAAATGGTAAATACGAAATTGTACAGTTTTGACCTTATAAAATTTAAATATAAACTTTCATCCTTTTTGTTCTGAATTCCGAGTGAAATTAATTCATTAGCTATTGCCAGGCATTGTTGTCTTTAACCCCACCGCCATAACAACTTCGAACTATTTAATTTCACTTGGAATACAGTATATGTTCTAAAATTTACGATATTGCGAAAAAGTATTTGAGAAACGTTTATAAAACAAATTCAGGCTTCGATTATCTGTATAAATTGTGTAAAAAATTGGGACACAAAGATCAATAGCAAAATTTTTTGAATATTTATTAAACAGCTTGTTAATTTCAAAATTTTTAACCAGTCACAGTGGAACAACGTAAACATACTTTATTGAAAGGAAAATATATCAAGAATTATATAAAAATGTATATAAACTGAAGAGGGTTCAGAGAAAAAATCGTTAAAAAAAATAAAAACAAAATAATTGGAAACGAAAAAGAAAAACTCATAAATGTTATTGGAAGGTGAATTCAGCCATTTTCTTCGGCAAACATTTTTTTATTGAGAGATTTCTGTAGGTCGATTCCCTGATTATGAAAACTTTGTTTATATAATCAAACTTGTATTATGAAATATCATACATGTACTCTCTTGCGGAGTTATTCATTTTTTAATAAAGGCAATTTTGCATAAATATTTATTAAACTATTAATATTTTTTTAAACAGGCTGCTTTGTCCAAATATTCATTAAACTTCTCTTAAAATTTGTTTAGTCCTAGGTCACACACAACAATTTTAATTGCCCAACTTTTTCCATATTTTCTTTTGCACTTGCTTTTATGCTCACACACAACAATTTTTATGACGATTTTTTGTTTTGTTTAGCTTTTATTTTCTTACAATATGTCATTTGTGCTTTAGCCGTAAAAATTGATTTTATTTAACGCTTTTAATTAAAATTTGCAACCAAAATAATTTGTTTGTGTTTTTTTTTATTTTTAAATATTTTAAATGTGTAATTTGTGACGTTGGTTATTCAAATTTTAAATTACTTACACACCAAGAAGCGAAATACTGAAAGAAAATAAATGTCAAATATTCAACAAAAAAAAAATCGCTTCAAATAGCTGAGTACCGGCGATTATTTTTCCCTTTTTTTTCTCCTCACCAAAAATGATAAAAATATATTTAAACTCAAGAATTACCCAACTATGAATGTTGTGTGTTCTTTTTTTTTGTGTAATTATTTGTTTTTTTTTTCAACAAAAATGTCATAATTTTATTGTGCAAACACTTGATGATGTGGCAACTCCGCTTTACTTTGTTCGGACAAAAATTAAGCGAATTTAGGATGAGAGTTGTCAGAACAAAATCATTTACTCCCATTCCTAAACTACATACAAAAAAGTCCTTTGCGGACAAAAATTTTCCCCGAACTCTCGGCTGAATTCACCTATAAAATAATTTCAAAATAATAAGGATATTTATAAATGTATTATACAAAAAAAAAAATGTTGTTGGCAAATAAATAGTTTTGTAGTATAGAAAGATATATATTAACTAACAATCAATGAAAGGTAGATTTTGAAAACTGGAATTTGGTAAAACAAAATTACAAAAGGCATGTATTAAGTATAACAAAAAAATAATAATAAAATTTTTTTATACAAGAAATCATTGAAAAACAAATAAAAAACAGTTCCATTAAAATACGAAAAAATAAATATATAGAGAACAAAAAAATAAAATGACAAAACTAAAATAAATATATTAGTTTTTAAACCGCTATAAGTAATAAAATATATAGAAACCAAAAAATATATATATATACAATAAAAAGCAAAAAAAAGAAACAAAAAAATAATATTAAGCTCCCAATATCATTTAATATAATTATCATTAAACAATTAAAACAATGTAGCTTTTTAAATGTTAAAAAAATTAAACTAAATTATATAAAAAATATATTAAATTATATAAAAATTAACAGCATTATAAGTTTAACTATAAATAGAACATTCATTTAGTTTTTAACAAATATATATCAAATTAAATATTTATATAAAAAATTATAACTTATAATAAAAAAATAATAATTATATAGACATTAATTAATCTTAAGTATATCTTAATTATTTTTAGCTTTTAAAACTTATGATTTTCTAATATTTTTATATTATTATTATTTTTTTTTTTAATAAAACAAAAAACAACTTTTTCGGTCTTTGTAAATTTAATAAATTTAGCAAAATAAAACTTATACTAATTAGTTTTTATTTTATAATTATAATCATTATAAATGCTAAGTAATCTAATCCATAGTGAAAGAAAGTATTAAAAATAAAATTTAAACAAATGTTTATGTTAAAACAAAAAAAAAAAAACACAAAAAAAAATTATTATGGTCAAGTGAAGAAAAAACAATATAAAATAAATATAAATAAAAGAAAAATATTAAATGAAATCGATTTTTAATACAAAATGTTGTGGAAGTAGTTAAATATGGGTAGGTACTAGGGTGATCAAACGCATATTATTTAGACGGTCTTAACCGGTTTTTTTAGTTTTGTCGAAGCTGAAATTTTTAAAATGCTAATTTTTCGAATATGGAATATACCGGTTATTTTGGTACGAAAAAACCGGTTATTGTTATGAGCTGAACAGTATTACTTAATATATGCTTACATCAAAGTGCCCTACATAAGTCAATCATGAAGAAAACATTTGGAGGCTTTGTTTTATTTAGATAAGTGTCATAAAGGAACTAATCGTAATCAAACGGTTATTATTCGATCGGTTTTAACCGGTTTTTTCAGGTTTTTTTTGAAACCGAATTTTTTTAAACGCTCATTTTTCTAATATCATATAAAGCGGTTATTTTGGTACAAATAAACCGCTTATTGTTATGAGTTGAATACATCAAAATGCCCTACATAAGTCAATCATAAAGAACACATTTTGGAGGCTTTATTATACCCTTCACACAGTGAAAAAGGGTATATATAGGTTTGTTATTCCGTGTGAAATTTCTACAATTTTTATTTCCGACCCCATAAAGTATATGTTTTCTGAAAGCGTATGAATAGGGGAGTCGATTAAGCTCTGTCAGTCTGTCCGTGTGTATGTTGAAATCAACTTTTTTAAGCCCCCCGATATCGCATGGACCCGGGTGAGGTATTAAAATATCAGAAATATTCGGTATTGAAAATCAGAAACATCGGTACATAAACAACTGAGATATGAGCAAAAACCCACGACCACCTCAATTTTTTTTTTCACAAAAACAACATTACAACAACAACATACATACATACAAACGTGTATACTGGTTAGAGAAAACGTGGCATCGAATACCAGCTGAGCCAAAAAAAAATTTTTTTTTCCAATTTTTTTCAATTTTTTTTTTAATTTTTTTTTATTAATTTTTTTTATTTTTTATTTAATATATTATTTATATTTTTATTATTATTTTTTTTTACTTTTTTTTAAATTTTTTTTTTATTTTTTATTTAATATATTATTTATATTTTTATTATTATTTTTTTTGATTTTTTTTTATTATTTTTTTTTATATTTATTGTATATATTTTAATTATTTTTTTTTAATTTTTTTTTTGAAATTTTTTTGAAATTTTTATTATTATTTTTTTTTTAATTTTTTTTTTAAATTTTTTTTTTATTTTTTATTTAATATATTATTTATATTTTTATTATTATTTTTTTTGATTTTTTTTTATTATTTTTTTTTTATATTAATTATATATATTTTAATTATTTTTTTTTTAACTTTTTTTTTAAATTTTTTTTTTAAATTTTTTTTTAAATTTTTTTTTTATTTTTTTTTTTAACATACATACGTAAATTTATAATTTTACAATGGGTTGTTTTTATATATGTATGTTTTTTATATGTATGTACGTATTTCATATGGGATGAATGGTGATACAAACTACTGTTATTGCATGACTACACGTTGAAGGGTATATAAGATTCGGCATGGCCGAATATAGCGCTCTTACTTGTTTTATTTACATAAGTTTCATAAAGGAACTGAAGGTTAAAAAAATTACTTGGTGCCTTTTATTGTACAAGTCCAATATGTATGCTAAGTGAAAGGTCATTTTCAATGTCAAGTTTTATAAAAACAAAAGCAAAAAATATATAAAACCTGCTTTAAACTGCATTTTGTTTCTAAAATATTATTTAAAAAAAATTAGTTGCTAAACAACATGTTTAATTATTATTAATTTAATTGAATAATATGGTCTCAGTCATATTAAGTTGTTAACTACATAAGTATTTATACATGTATTATTTCATTGAAGAAAGTGCATATCGTTGGTCACAAATAGAAAGACCCTAACTCAAATAATTGAAACATTACAGAAGTGGGAAAAAATGTAATAGAAACTGTATTATCATAATGTAGTTTCTTTTGTAAAACTGCTTGTAAAACTGTTACTTTTTGTCGAGCTGTATTTGTGTGAAATGTATTGAAATCACTGAAAATATCAATTTCGTAAAAATGCGAGTTGGGGTCTTTATACCTGTCACCATCGATATGTTTATATGCAAATCAATGTATAAATGTATAAATATTTTCCTCTAATATTTTAAAGCAAAAATTCTTTAAAAATTTTTGTCATGTTGTTCGTTCTTTACCCTTGTGAATTGTTTCGATTTAATTTAAATAAACTTTTTATTTCAATAAATTATTTGATTTTTATTATTATTTATTCGAACAAAACCGGTTAACCGGTTATTTTTTAAATGTTTAATTGAAAACCGGTTTGTTTTAATTGGCAACTATTTGGAATATCCAAAACTCTGTTTTTTTTTTAAAGGCGAATAATAGATTTTCCTAGTAGGTACTAACTAGCGATGTAACGAATATTCACAACGCAATATTTATGCGAGTATTAGCACACGAAAAAATTCGTTATGTGAATAACATTAAATAAATACATTTAAATATAAATTTCTAAAATTTTTTTATGTTTAAGCTGCCATATTAATTGGTATTTTTGTGAAATGCATTAGAAGCACTTAAATTACAATTTCAAAACAATGATTTTGGTAGACTTATTTGTAGGGCCATTTATGTTTATTTATGATAGTTTTTATATCGATTTACTTTTTACTCAAATATGAAAATCAGAAGAAAAAAAAATTATTTCTGTAAAAAAAATAACAATTATTCGTGGCGAAAAACTAATTGTGTTTTCTTTTCTAACAAACAATGTTGTCTCCTGCATCCTAACAAAACGCTATTTTTATAATCAGCAGAATAGAAAAGAATTTTTCAGCTTTATTTATTTATTATTTATTATTAATTTGGGACCAAAAGTTATTTTTTAACACCAGAAGAACTTTATACTTCTTTTCAAAATCAGCTGTTAAACAGGGCAGTATTTAAACCTTTTAATTTAACTCAGACTACGACATGTAACATTTTGTCTCATTTTTAAGGCATCATTATTACAAAAGAACTTGTCAGCCGTTTATAATAATGCATATTTTTAAGAAAAGAACACAAAAAAGCATTGGTCAGAATTGATGCAACATTTACGTCAGAAAAGAAAAAACCACCATAAAAATCAAAAAATTACATTTTGATTTTTTATTTAAAAAAAAAGCCATCATTTTTAGAGTCCCTGGCAAAAGCGGTTAATTATGAAACAATAAAGACTAACCATAAAATACTTTACTTACAAAAGAGTTCCGTTATTTTTAGAAGAAATGAAAATTATATATTAATTAAAATCTTATTAAATATTTATTCGTATGTATGTATGTGTTGTATGTATTTTTTTTTTGCACCTCACCATATCAACTTTTTCTTACTAAAATAACAAAAATTCTTACAGTACAAGAAAGCAAAATGCAATTTCTAAAAACTAGGGTGACCGATTGTTCGACTTTTTTAAACAACCGGTTTTTGGAATCGAAAAAAAACGGTTACTTTTTTCAAAACTAAAAAAGAAACTTAATGAAAAAACTGCAAACAATGTAAAAAAAATATAATAAGAATGATATTAAGGGCCATTATTACAACTTGCCCTTAAATAAATTAAGGATTTTTTGTGCCCGATAACTAGCTTTGCATTGTTACAACTTCCATTTTTTATACCCTTCACACAGTGAAAAAGGGTATATATAGGTTTGTCATTCCGTGTGAAATTTCTACAATTTTGATTTCCGACCCCATAAAGTATATATTTTCTGAAAGCTTATGAATAGGGGAGTCGATTAAGCCCTGTCAGTCTGTCCGTCTGTCCGTGTGTATGTTGAAATCAACTTTTTGAAGCCCCCCGACATCGCTTTGACTCGGGTGAGGTATTAAAATATCAGAAATATTCGGGAGTAGATCGGTATTGAAAATCAGAAACATCGGTACATAAACAACTGAGATATGAGCAAAAACCCACGACCACCTCGATTTTTTTTCACAAAAACAACATTACAACAACAACATACATACATACAAACGTGTATACTGGTTAGAGAAAACGTGGCATTGAATCCCAGCTGAGCCAAAAAAAATTTTTTTTTATTTTTTTTTAATTTTTTTTTTTTAATTTTTTTTTTATTATATTTTTATTTTTTAATTAATATATTATTTATATTTTTATTATTATTTTTTTTTTAATTTTTTTTTTTAATATTTTTTTTTTATTTTTTTTTTGTTTCATATTTATTATATATATTTTAATTATTTTTTAAATTTTTTTTTTTTAATTTTTTTTTTAATTTTTTTTTTTTAAATTTTTTTTTTTAAATTTTTTTTTATTTGTTTTTTTTAACATACATGCGTAAATTTATAATTTTACAATGTGGATGTTTTTATATATGTATGGTTTTTATATGTTTGTACGTATATCATATGGAATGGTGATACAAACTACTGTTATTGCATGACTACACGGTGTGAAGGGTATATAAGATTCGGCACGGCCGAATATAGCGCTCTTACTTGTTATTGTTATTATTATTAATAATAATAATAATATTTAACGGATAAACAAATAATAAATGAAGACTTTATAATTCAAAGCCATCAATCAGTCCGACAAAATCCTGCCTTTAACTATCGGCAAGTTGCAATAGTGGCCCTTAGTAATTGATATATGTAAGTTTGGCTATCCAACTTCGAAATGCAATGAGTGACATGAAAACATTTGACTTATATGGTTTTTAATTGGTTGAATTTAAGAACAAAAGGTATAACAAGAAAAATAAATAAAAAATAAGACAATCGTAAGGCTGTTATAGGTTTTTGTATCTCCTCTTGTACATTTGTTTAAAATTTTAGACATGACTTTGAAATTTACATGCACAACATATTTTGTTTAAAATGATTTCTTAAATTTAAAGGCAATTTAAAACAAACTTTGTTTAAATTTTATAATTTTTGGAAATTTTTTTTAATGATAAATATATTATGGTACGATTGATTACAAAGGTATGAGAACAAAAACTTAAAAATTTAAAAAAAAAAAAAAAACGGGTTCTGTGTGTAAAAAAACCGGTTTATGTGGGTAAAAAACCGGTGTATTCAACATTCGAAAAATTAACATTTGAAAGCTAAAAGAGTAAAAACCCGGTTTTTATACCGGTTGTAAAACCGAATGGTTAACCCTTCCAAAAAACCCTCTACAATTCACTGCGCACAAGAAATTTGTCTACATTGCAGAAACACATAAAAAATCATTTAATCCGTCTTGGAATGTCATAAGCTGTTATACAAATGTCTTAGCAATTGAAAGAATGTTGCGGATATCTTCTAAGTGGTAAAAACTATAAAAAGCCAAAACAATAACCAAAAACACTGTTAGTAAGTCTTGAAGAAAGTCGCAAGGAAAAAGTGGTAAAATTAAAAATAAAAAAAATGTGGCAAATATAGCTAAAATTAAAAAAACCAAAATTACTAAACGTTGACTAAAGACCTTTAAAAAATGCATCTTTTTAAAAGATCAGCTCTAATGGGTCCAGAGCCGTATAGCAACTATTTGAATGGGTAGATATCACACGCCTACATTTAAAGTTAAAAGTTAAGGCATTTAAGATTTTGTAATTTTAAAGCTCTTCTTCCCAAGCTCCACCATATTTGGGCTGGAGTTATCCCATGGAATATCAACATATGATCCATCAACATTGGCGCTCATTTCCCGTACCCGAAATGTACTATCAGGTTTTCTTATTTATTGGTTTCATAGCCATGTTATTATGTTCTTTGTTTGGCAATGGTTTAGTTTTGTGGATATTTTCAACGTAAGTTTTAGTTTTCGATTTTTGGTTTTGTCTTTAATTTAAATTAAATTGTAGTTTAATTTTTTAATTTATTTCAGATCAAAAAATCTGAGAACCCCTTCGAATTTGTTGATTATAAATTTAGCTGTTTTTGATTTGACAATGGCCGTTAATATGCCACACTATTTGGTAAACGCTACGTTGGGCTATTTTCATGGCGGGGACTTGGCATGTGATATTTATGCGGTATTTGGCAGTATTTCAGGTATCGGCGCAGCTGTGACGAATGCTTTTATAGCTTATGACAGATATAGGTAAGTTCTTGTTAAAAAAATTTTAACATGAAGCAATTTAGAATAAAACTTACAAAATAATCAGGGGCCAAATTATGGCATTTGATCACGATCGAAATTTTACTCGAACGATTGAGTTTGCAGTGCTTTAGGTAAGGAGACTCTAATAAGAATTTTCAAATTGCGATCACGTTCATATGCCGTAATTTGCCCCCAGAGGTAAACTAAAAGTGAACGAGATCTGTGCTAGAATTGTGCCAGAATTTATCTACTCGTAGAACTAAATTGAATAAAATTTAAAATTCAAATTAAACTCAACTAAACTTGAACAAAATAAGAATTAGAGCTAAACTAATACTGAAATAAATAAAAATTATACCAGAACTAAAATATAATTTAGTTAAAATAAATTTATAATACAAACTTGAATTGAACTAAAACTAAAGTCGGATACGAGATAAAACTGAACTTAAAGTCCATTAAAACTGAACTAAAATTGAAAATGAACTGTTGGCAATAAAATTTGTATACGAAAACACAGCGAACGAGTGAAAACTTGATCGTACTGGAAATCCGTAATTTACCCTCTGATTTAAAAAAAAAAATTAAAAAGAATTCAAAAACAAACTTCAAAATTGTTAAAAAAAAATTCTTTTTATATATCTAATTACGGAAAAATTGTCCAACCCATGTATACATTTTAAAAGTCTTTAAGTAGACTCCGGAAACTAGAGTTTTCGACCTAAAAAAATAAATATTTTATTGTTTCCTATTTTTGCAGGACCATTTCTAACCCCATAGATGGCCGCTTAACTTATCCACAAATTACCACTTTGATTGCATTGACATGGTTGTGGACCACACCATTTTCCCTCTTACCTTTCCTTCATATTTGGGGTCATTTTATACCAGGTAAAGTATTCACACTGCACGCTTTGATGTTTATATTTTTTTTCTCAAATATTTTACTTTTCTCTTTCTAGAGGGCTTTCTTACCAGCTGCTCTTTCGACTACCTTTCAGAAGACGAATATAATCGTTATTTTGTGCGCATCATGTTTGTTTGGGCCTACTGTATACCCATGGTAATCATATGTGTCTATTATACGAAATTATTCTTGCACGTTAGGGATCATGAACTAATGCTAGCCGATCAGGCGAAGAAAATGAACTTAAAGTCATTGTCAGCAAATCAAAATCCTGCTGCCTTGAGTGTTGAGCTACGTATAGCTAAAGCCGCCATGACCATTTATTTATTGTATGTATTTTCTTGGACACCTTATGCCACCGTATCACTATTAGGTACATTTGGTTATCGTCATCTGATTACGCCATTTGCCTCGATGATTCCGAGTTGTTGTGCGAAATTGGTATCCTGTATAGATCCCTGGGTTTATGCGGCTAGTCATCCGAAATATAGAGCAGAGTTAGAAAAGCGTTTGCCTTGGCTGGGCATAAGGGAGAGAAGTTCTGCGCCCTCATCATCAAGTGGTGAAAGTGGTGGTGATGGTGATACGAGTACGGCGTCAGCCATTAACTGAAATGCAAGAAAAAATATTTTATTGATAAACAAACATAAATTATAAAGCCAAATCCTTTTTTTATCACAACGATGACATTTTGTCCAATTGTATTTCATATCAAGGGAGTTTTTAAAAAAAATCTTATCCAATGATAAAATAGATTCCATGGAAATTAATTTATTAATTATTACAACTTAAAAACGGATTTACGTATTTTCGTGTTATTTCTCTAGAAATTTTTAAAAAATTGTTTTTATGTGATCTTACTGCGAAGTTTTATTTGTTTATTTTATTGTGTTACTGATTTATGCAACACTAAATATGAAAAACATAGCAATGAATTGAAAACAATTCCAAAAATAACAAAAAAAAAAGTTAAGCAAATAAGCTAAAAAAGGCTTCAAAAATAAAAAAAATAAAAAAATAAGTTTAAAACTGTATATAAATAAATGTTGCATGAACACAAACAGCATATAATTATAACTTTTATATAAGAAAATTAACAAAAACATATACCTACTTTTACAGAAGATATAAAGGTTTGTGCATAAACTAATAAGACAAACACAACCAATTTTTAATGCAAGGCATTATTTAGTACATTACCAACAAAAATATTAGTGCTGCCAAGTTATTTCATGTAGAACACAAAACTTAAGCAAACACTAGGTGGTACTTGCATTTGCTAAAAAAGATACTGTTCCAATAACTTGATTTAACAGAAGGCACTCTTTATAAACAAGGTTTGAAGGTTTGCTTAAAGAAGTGCCAATAGTATAAAAAATATTAGCATTCTTGAAATGTTGCCACAAGACAAATAAAATATTAGGTAAGGCAGTTTTTCGGAATAAAAACTATTCCATGAGTTGATTTGGATTGTTACTCGTATGTGCCTTGAAAATTTATTTTAACTGTATAGCGTGTTTGATTTTTAACGAGTCTCTATTAGATTTATATGTTATACCATATTGACTTTACTATTATTACTATTTTTGTTTTTGTCATTAAGAAAGCATTAAGAGAAATTTTAAAAAATTTTGTTTTAAACTTGTTGGCGAAAATAAAAATATAACACAAATGTTGAAAAAATCAAATAATTTTATCTCTTTAGGACTGAGATTAATAATAATCTCCTGTTTATTATGTTTTACATCTACTTGTGTTAAAAATCATATGTGACATTTTTAGAATGCAAATGATCGCTTTGAGTGAAAATTTAATATGGGTTTTGTTTATGTAACAAAAACAAATTACACGCAAAATATTCACTCAAAGTAAAGTTGCACATTTAACATTTTATGATGATACAAAAAATATTTAAACCTTTATATTATAAAGAAAGAAATATTGTTCTATCTCTCATAAATTAATACTTCATTTTCAGTAAAGAAACTATTTTTTTTTTCTCAAAAACTAAATATTTTTAGAAAATTTCCTCTATCTACAATGAGTAAATACCGTTTTACAATAAATGTTGTTTTTAAATAAATTTTGCAAATTTAATAAGAACATTAGCTTACAATTAAAAATGTGATATGAGAAATAAAAGTAATATAATTTATTTCTCTTATATAATATCTATAAAAAACAATAAATTAATAAATTCAGTAAGTTCCTAACTGAAAAAAGTAAAACATCTGATTCCTTGTGTTTCTTTTTTTATTTATTAAAATTTCTTATTATTTGTAACTATTTATTATGCCTATTTAAACGTATCATTAGAACTTGAATAAGCAAGTGTTCTTTAATTTTATATGTCAACTCTGAGAATAAAAAATTCAAATGACAGACTACAAAGCTCTTCTTTTATTTGCGTTTTAAATAAATAATTTACTAAAAAAATTTGTAAATAACAGATTAAAATAACATTACCATTTTATCAACATTATTTGAAATCAATAGTCTTTAATTTAACAATTCTAGGTAATAAATAAAATTCATTAACAATTTACTAATTGTGCTTTAAAATAGTCCACATGAAGATACATGTATTAAGAATCTTCTTTTAAATAATGATATGTTAAGTAATTACAGTAGAAAACAATCAAAATGTATATTTACTTCATTTTCATTATAAGTTCACTTCATTTTTGTAATATTGCATAATATTAACAAAACATCACTCTGGCAACCACATAAATAGTTTGTTTACAAAAATTCACAGATGTTAATTTTGACATCAGCACGTGAGGGTTTCTCACACACATTTGCTCCCACTCTCTTTCGGATGGTCGATAATAAATTTTGTTATTCAATTTGTTAGGGAAAATTTGTTGTGACAAAAATATAAAATTATCAATTAAAATTATTAAAAAATGTTTAAATTGTTCTCCAAACAAATACGTCAAGTCACAGACAATGTCATCCGAAGACAACTATGGACTACGCCAGCAGTTTTAAGCACCAAAGAAACACCGGATCAATTAGTCGATATTACCAAGGCCTTGCATGGATGGGACAAGAAATTAAAAGAGGCGGGCGTAGGTGATATTGATTTTAACTTAAAATGTTTGGTGGCTCATGTCTTAAAAAGGAAATTTGTAAGTTTTTTCAACAAATCTAAGCAAAAATTTGATTTTTATAATTGCAATTTTTTAACAGAATACTTTGCATAATTATAACAATGTTCAATTTAATAGTGAGCAATTAAAAGAATTTGAGCGATTATGTGAGGCCCGGTGTGCCCGTATGCCTTTGCAGCATATTCTAGGCGAATGGGATTTTATGGATATTACTTTAAAAACTGCTCCTACTGTGTTTATTCCTCGTCCCGAAACTGAAGAGTTTGTGGCCAAAGTTATTGATGTTTATCGCAATGTTCAGGAACCAATTGATATGCTGGAAGTTGGTTGTGGCTCTGGTGCTATGTCTTTGGCCATTCTTAATGCCCTATCCAATGTCAATAGTACTGGTGTGGAACGCAGCAAAGCTGCTACTGCCTTAGCCTGGGAAAATGCTAAACTCTTAAATTTGCAAGACCGTTTTAAAATTTACAATCATACCACAGCGGAAAACGATTATTTACCCAAAGAACTGGAGGAACGTAAATTTGATCTTATCATTTCTAATCCCCCATATGTTAAGACAGAAGAATTTGCTCTATTGCAGCCAGAAGTTAAATTGTAAGCGATTTAATCAAAGATATCTTGCCATTATTTTGTTACATGTATTTCTCTTCTTAGATACGAAAATCTTAACGCTTTAGACGGTGGTCCAGATGGCTTACGTATTGCCCGAGTGGTTTTCGATTGCGCTTGCAAGCATCTCAAATCTGGCGGCAAATTGTGGTTGGAATTGGGCAGTGAACATCCTCCCCTGGTCAAGACTATTATGAATTTACAGTATGAAGGTCGCTTGCGTTTCATAAATAGTTTTTTAGATCAATATAAACGTGATCGTTTTGTTGAAATCGAAAAGGTTTAATAATAATAATATTTATCAAATTATTTGTATGCTATTTAATAGCGCTTTTTTAGCTTAACTTGTGATAACAGTTTTTCAAGTATTGTGCTGTTCTATAGAATTAATATTTAACTTGTTCTAAACAAAAAGTAATTTTGTTCTTAACATTTAAGGTGTTTATGCATAAAATAGTGAATAAAAAACAATTGACGATACGATTTTCAAAGAAAATTCGTTACAGAATTTAAAATGATTAATAATGGTTTTATTTCAAAGTGAAATTTTTAAAAAATATTGCTATAAAATAATTTCTCTGCCACAAGTGCACAATTCATATTTTGCAGAATGTTGTTTTCGAAAAGAGGTGTTTCAGATTTTTTTGTAAAGTTTTTATCACAAAGCTAATTTTAAAATTAAAAAGTTTTCATTATAAATCTAATTAAAAACACTCCAAATCTTAAAATAATAAAAAAAATAAGTAATTTTAGAGAATGAAAATTAAAAAATTATATTAATTAATTAAAATTTAATAAAAAAAAAACAGCTTTGTAGATAAAAATGATTTTTTCCTCAGAAATAATAGTATATCAGAAAATTTCATACGAACTGACTATTTTTTTAATATTGCTTGAATGTTGTCAGAAACATTTCATGTTTTTTACGTTACAGAGTACTGATCTCTTATTCCATAAGTATTTCTTAAGATCTTTTTTATATGAGGTTTGACAGCAGTTCGCATAAAATATTGAACAGCGTATCAGGGGCCAAATAACGGCATTCGAACGTGATCGAAATTTGAAAATTCTTATTAGCATCTCTATACCTAACGCAGAGCGAACTCGATCGTCCGAGTAAAATTTCAATCGTGATCGAATGCCGTAATTTGGCCCCAGGGTTTTGGTATAAAAAAACAAAACAAAGACAGTATAGTCTCATTTACAACTAGATTACGGTCAAATGGGTCGATCTTAAAATATGTTTGTATTAAATCGTATGCTTTCGTTTTGATTTTTCATAATTAAAATGTAACATGACTCAATGCCAATAAAGTAAAATTTTAATAATTGAAAAAAATTGTTTTGGAGGCATAATCAAATGAAAACTAATAATACTTAGCACTTGAAGCTTAGGGAAACTTACAGCATTCGATTACGGTCGAACTTCCTGGTTTCAACCCAGGATATACTTAAATATACAGATGGCGGTGATAGCTGATTATTTTTTTCTGTGCCAATTTTTGTCAAACTCCGTTTAAAAAAAAGAGATTTCAGTGCTAATAATTGTCAATTTCCATATATGAAAAAAGAGAGATAAAAAAAACTCTCCTTTAATTTAATTCCGTTAATATACGAAAAAATTCAAAATTATAGGTGCATGCAAATACGTATAATTTTAATAAAAATGGAAATAAATAGAAATATAATTAACAGTCTTAAATTTAACCAAAAATTTTTAATAAGCCTAAAGAAGAATTTTCAAAATTTCTACAATTTAGCAAATATCTTACGCAGTTTTTTTCTTTTTAATTTTATGGTCTTTTCCTTCAACTACTAAATACCTACAATTTCTTTCTTTCTAAGTGAAGTCTTAAAATTTTATATGCGTAATTAAGTTTCACTAAACATGACTCTTAATTGTAATTGTTACAAAAAAAAAACATAAATAACTTATTACACACGTTTTATTACTTGTACTTTTAGTTACAGCCCTTAAACTTTTTTTGCTGTTATTGCTTTATTAGCAGATTAATTGTTACATGGCGGTATTATATAGTGTATCTTAATTATTGTTGCTGCTACCTTTGTGTTGCTCTAAATCATTTTAAAAACAGTCATGTAAAAAAAATCCAAAATATTGCAAAGACCTCCCAAAAGATTTAATCTTATTTCAACAATTGCAAATGCGGCCTCGAAACATTGTTGTGTTTTGTTCGAGCAGTTAACAAAATCATTTAAATGTTATTTACTACCCAACAAAACACAAACGCACACACACCCACACCCACGTGTAAATCACCTCAGTTAACAGACGCCTTTTTGAGTCTTTAATGCAAAATGCAACAGTATGAGAGGAAGAGGTAAACAGCAATGAATTGTATGTTAAGCTCTACGTAACTCTTGTAAACTTTACATCAGATGGATGTACTATGTATAATGGGATGTGTGTAAATATTGCAGCTTAAGACAGTAAGTAGGTACATAATATTAAAAAGTTTATAAATAAGAAATGTTTTTATATCTAAATGAAGTAGGATTTGGATGTTTTACTTTTAGCAACTTTTAAAACAATACTCGTAATTTGTACTTAGTACAGTAGGAAAGATTTAACTCACGACCATTGGCGTAACTAGACCATTCTGTGTGGGTGCAATGGTCCCAATTTTTTTAAAGAAAAAATACGTAAATGGACTTGTTAAATAAAAAAAAAAAAAATACAGAAATGGACCTGTTAAATGCCTAAATAGTAGTTTTATTTGTATGTTGTATAAATAATACCTTAGCTATATTTTCCTTTAATATTGTTAAAAAAACATTTCAATGAATGACTCAGACAAAAGTTTAACGCAATATTTAAAAGAAATTCAAAACTTGAATATTTATCTATACTATACAAGGAAATAATTGAGGATCCTAATTTTTGTACAAAACAAAATGGCGGAAAATAGATTTTGGACAGTATATACAAAAATTTAGTTTACATATTTATTCCACGCTTAGATTTTTTCTTAATCTTCATGTAGAACACAAAACTTAAGCAAACACTAGGTGGTACTTGCATTTGCTAAAAAAGATACTGTTCCAATAACTTGATTTAACAGAAGGCACTCTTTATAAACAAGGTTTGAAGGTTTGCTTAAAGAAGTGCCAATAGTATAAAAAATATTAGCATTCTTGCAATGTTGCCACAAGACAAATAAAATATTAGGTAAGGCAGTTTTTCGGAATAAAAACTATTCCATGAGTTGATTTGGATTGTTACTCGTATGTGCCTTGAAAATTTATTTTAACTGTATAGCGTGTTTGATTTTTAACGAGTCTCTATTAGATTTATATGTTATACCATATTGACTTTACTATTATTACTATTTTTGTTTTTGTCATTAAGAAAGCATTAAGAGAAATTTTAAAAAATTTTGTTTTAAACTTGTTGGCGAAAATAAAAATATAACACAAATGTTGAAAAAATCAAATAATTTTATCTCTTTAGGACTGAGATTAATAATAATCTCCTGTTTATTATGTTTTACATCTACTTGTGTTAAAAATCATATGTGACATTTTTAGAATGCAAATGATCGCTTTGAGTGAAAATTTAATATGGGTTTTGTTTATGTAACAAAAACAAATTACACGCAAAATATTCACTCAAAGTAAAGTTGCACATTTAACATTTTATGATGATACAAAAAATATTTAAACCTTTATATTATAAAGAAAGAAATATTGTTCTATCTCTCATAAATTAATACTTCATTTTCAGTAAAGAAACTATTTTTTTTTTCTCAAAAACTAAATATTTTTAGAAAATTTCCTCTATCTACAATGAGTAAATACCGTTTTACAATAAATGTTGTTTTTAAATAAATTTTGCAAATTTAATAAGAACATTAGCTTACAATTAAAAATGTGATATGAGAAATAAAAGTAATATAATTTATTTCTCTTATATAATATCTATAAAAAACAATAAATTAATAAATTCAGTAAGTTCCTAACTGAAAAAAGTAAAACATCTGATTCCTTGTGTTTCTTTTTTTATTTATTAAAATTTCTTATTATTTGTAACTATTTATTATGCCTATTTAAACGTATCATTAGAACTTGAATAAGCAAGTGTTCTTTAATTTTATATGTCAACTCTGAGAATAAAAAATTCAAATGACAGACTACAAAGCTCTTCTTTTATTTGCGTTTTAAATAAATAATTTACTAAAAAAATTTGTAAATAACAGATTAAAATAACATTACCATTTTATCAACATTATTTGAAATCAATAGTCTTTAATTTAACAATTCTAGGTAATAAATAAAATTCATTAACAATTTACTAATTGTGCTTTAAAATAGTCCACATGAAGATACATGTATTAAGAATCTTCTTTTAAATAATGATATGTTAAGTAATTACAGTAGAAAACAATCAAAATGTATATTTACTTCATTTTCATTATAAGTTCACTTCATTTTTGTAATATTGCATAATATTAACAAAACATCACTCTGGCAACCACATAAATAGTTTGTTTACAAAAATTCACAGATGTTAATTTTGACATCAGCACGTGAGGGTTTCTCACACACATTTGCTCCCACTCTCTTTCGGATGGTCGATAATAAATTTTGTTATTCAATTTGTTAGGGAAAATTTGTTGTGACAAAAATATAAAATTATCAATTAAAATTATTAAAAAATGTTTAAATTGTTCTCCAAACAAATACGTCAAGTCACAGACAATGTCATCCGAAGACAACTATGGACTACGCCAGCAGTTTTAAGCACCAAAGAAACACCGGATCAATTAGTCGATATTACCAAGGCCTTGCATGGATGGGACAAGAAATTAAAAGAGGCGGGCGTAGGTGATATTGATTTTAACTTAAAATGTTTGGTGGCTCATGTCTTAAAAAGGAAATTTGTAAGTTTTTTCAACAAATCTAAGCAAAAATTTGATTTTTATAATTGCAATTTTTTAACAGAATACTTTGCATAATTATAACAATGTTCAATTTAATAGTGAGCAATTAAAAGAATTTGAGCGATTATGTGAGGCCCGGTGTGCCCGTATGCCTTTGCAGCATATTCTAGGCGAATGGGATTTTATGGATATTACTTTAAAAACTGCTCCTACTGTGTTTATTCCTCGTCCCGAAACTGAAGAGTTTGTGGCCAAAGTTATTGATGTTTATCGCAATGTTCAGGAACCAATTGATATGCTGGAAGTTGGTTGTGGCTCTGGTGCTATGTCTTTGGCCATTCTTAATGCCCTATCCAATGTCAATAGTACTGGTGTGGAACGCAGCAAAGCTGCTACTGCCTTAGCCTGGGAAAATGCTAAACTCTTAAATTTGCAAGACCGTTTTAAAATTTACAATCATACCACAGCGGAAAACGATTATTTACCCAAAGAACTGGAGGAACGTAAATTTGATCTTATCATTTCTAATCCCCCATATGTTAAGACAGAAGAATTTGCTCTATTGCAGCCAGAAGTTAAATTGTAAGCGATTTAATCAAAGATATCTTGCCATTATTTTGTTACATGTATTTCTCTTCTTAGATACGAAAATCTTAACGCTTTAGACGGTGGTCCAGATGGCTTACGTATTGCCCGAGTGGTTTTCGATTGCGCTTGCAAGCATCTCAAATCTGGCGGCAAATTGTGGTTGGAATTGGGCAGTGAACATCCTCCCCTGGTCAAGACTATTATGAATTTACAGTATGAAGGTCGCTTGCGTTTCATAAATAGTTTTTTAGATCAATATAAACGTGATCGTTTTGTTGAAATCGAAAAGGTTTAATAATAATAATATTTATCAAATTATTTGTATGCTATTTAATAGCGCTTTTTTAGCTTAACTTGTGATAACAGTTTTTCAAGTATTGTGCTGTTCTATAGAATTAATATTTAACTTGTTCTAAACAAAAAGTAATTTTGTTCTTAACATTTAAGGTGTTTATGCATAAAATAGTGAATAAAAAACAATTGACGATACGATTTTCAAAGAAAATTCGTTACAGAATTTAAAATGATTAATAATGGTTTTATTTCAAAGTGAAATTTTTAAAAAATATTGCTATAAAATAATTTCTCTGCCACAAGTGCACAATTCATATTTTGCAGAATGTTGTTTTCGAAAAGAGGTGTTTCAGATTTTTTTGTAAAGTTTTTATCACAAAGCTAATTTTAAAATTAAAAAGTTTTCATTATAAATCTAATTAAAAACACTCCAAATCTTAAAATAATAAAAAAAATAAGTAATTTTAGAGAATGAAAATTAAAAAATTATATTAATTAATTAAAATTTAATAAAAAAAAAACAGCTTTGTAGATAAAAATGATTTTTTCCTCAGAAATAATAGTATATCAGAAAATTTCATACGAACTGACTATTTTTTTAATATTGCTTGAATGTTGTCAGAAACATTTCATGTTTTTTACGTTACAGAGTACTGATCTCTTATTCCATAAGTATTTCTTAAGATCTTTTTTATATGAGGTTTGACAGCAGTTCGCATAAAATATTGAACAGCGTATCAGGGGCCAAATAACGGCATTCGAACGTGATCGAAATTTGAAAATTCTTATTAGCATCTCTATACCTAACGCAGAGCGAACTCGATCGTCCGAGTAAAATTTCAATCGTGATCGAATGCCGTAATTTGGCCCCAGGGTTTTGGTATAAAAAAACAAAACAAAGACAGTATAGTCTCATTTACAACTAGATTACGGTCAAATGGGTCGATCTTAAAATATGTTTGTATTAAATCGTATGCTTTCGTTTTGATTTTTCATAATTAAAATGTAACATGACTCAATGCCAATAAAGTAAAATTTTAATAATTGAAAAAAATTGTTTTGGAGGCATAATCAAATGAAAACTAATAATACTTAGCACTTGAAGCTTAGGGAAACTTACAGCATTCGATTACGGTCGAACTTCCTGGTTTCAACCCAGGATATACTTAAATATACAGATGGCGGTGATAGCTGATTATTTTTTTCTGTGCCAATTTTTGTCAAACTCCGTTTAAAAAAAAGAGATTTCAGTGCTAATAATTGTCAATTTCCATATATGAAAAAAGAGAGATAAAAAAAACTCTCCTTTAATTTAATTCCGTTAATATACGAAAAAATTCAAAATTATAGGTGCATGCAAATACGTATAATTTTAATAAAAATGGAAATAAATAGAAATATAATTAACAGTCTTAAATTTAACCAAAAATTTTTAATAAGCCTAAAGAAGAATTTTCAAAATTTCTACAATTTAGCAAATATCTTACGCAGTTTTTTTCTTTTTAATTTTATGGTCTTTTCCTTCAACTACTAAATACCTACAATTTCTTTCTTTCTAAGTGAAGTCTTAAAATTTTATATGCGTAATTAAGTTTCACTAAACATGACTCTTAATTGTAATTGTTACAAAAAAAAAACATAAATAACTTATTACACACGTTTTATTACTTGTACTTTTAGTTACAGCCCTTAAACTTTTTTTGCTGTTATTGCTTTATTAGCAGATTAATTGTTACATGGCGGTATTATATAGTGTATCTTAATTATTGTTGCTGCTACCTTTGTGTTGCTCTAAATCATTTTAAAAACAGTCATGTAAAAAAAATCCAAAATATTGCAAAGACCTCCCAAAAGATTTAATCTTATTTCAACAATTGCAAATGCGGCCTCGAAACATTGTTGTGTTTTGTTCGAGCAGTTAACAAAATCATTTAAATGTTATTTACTACCCAACAAAACACAAACGCACACACACCCACACCCACGTGTAAATCACCTCAGTTAACAGACGCCTTTTTGAGTCTTTAATGCAAAATGCAACAGTATGAGAGGAAGAGGTAAACAGCAATGAATTGTATGTTAAGCTCTACGTAACTCTTGTAAACTTTACATCAGATGGATGTACTATGTATAATGGGATGTGTGTAAATATTGCAGCTTAAGACAGTAAGTAGGTACATAATATTAAAAAGTTTATAAATAAGAAATGTTTTTATATCTAAATGAAGTAGGATTTGGATGTTTTACTTTTAGCAACTTTTAAAACAATACTCGTAATTTGTACTTAGTACAGTAGGAAAGATTTAACTCACGACCATTGGCGTAACTAGACCATTCTGTGTGGGTGCAATGGTCCCAATTTTTTTAAAGAAAAAATACGTAAATGGACTTGTTAAATAAAAAAAAAAAAAATACAGAAATGGACCTGTTAAATGCCTAAATAGTAGTTTTATTTGTATGTTGTATAAATAATACCTTAGCTATATTTTCCTTTAATATTGTTAAAAAAACATTTCAATGAATGACTCAGACAAAAGTTTAACGCAATATTTAAAAGAAATTCAAAACTTGAATATTTATCTATACTATACAAGGAAATAATTGAGGATCCTAATTTTTGTACAAAACAAAATGGCGGAAAATAGATTTTGGACAGTATATACAAAAATTTAGTTTACATATTTATTCCACGCTTAGATTTTTTCTTAATCTTCTCAATGTTCTGTATTGATGAGACTATTTTTGAAATATTCACATACCTACATACACAGAAGGGGACTACTTAAACTTCGACGAAAATACCAAGCGAATTAAGGCATTTTGAAACTTGGTGTTGGAAATTGGTAAGGCGGTTGAAAATCTATTCTACGGAAAAAGAAACCACCTAGATATTTAACTACATGTTGGTGAAGGATATACATATAATATTTGGCACGGCCGAATGTAGCACTCTTATTTATTTTACTATTTTTGGTCATTTACTTATTGTTGCTTGCCCAACTACAATAGCAGTTTGTTTTTGTTTTACCTGGTAACAGCTCTATGACATATATTTTTATGCGTCCATATTTTATAACGACCATTTTCACATGGTAAGTAAGATATATGACTTTTTACTGGATCAACCATGTATCGAATGAAGTGTGTTTAAGAACATGTGTGTTCTTTAAGATTAAATTGCTAAGAAGAGGTGAAATGTGTACATTTGTTATTTTACCATAAACACTTGTAATTGATTGCAAACGCATTCACACCTACACACTTTCATGTACGCACACACTCAGCTTAATGAACATTAGTGAAATGAAATGCGTGGAATTTATTTGTAATTCGCTGAGTATGAAAGGAATTAAAACGTGTCTTATTAGGTTTTTTCTCTTATAATTTCTATTATGAATTCATGAAATATTGCAGTTCACATGTGTGGGTATAAATGTATGGGTGGTATGTGGATGTATTACAAAGAAAGTTCTACTAATTGAATTTAATTTGATATAGTTGCAAGATAAATTTTAAAAAAGCTAAAATTTAACATAGAAGTTTTCATAAAAAATCATCGTAATTGTAGTTAAAATATATCAACAGAAAAAATAAAACATTAAAATATGTAAGACGATTTTGAAAAAAAAAAAATTAAAAATTTTTATTAAAATAAAAATAAAAAAATATTCTAAATTTAGGTAAAAAATTAGGAGAAAAAAATTTCTCAAAAAAAAAAAAATAATTAATAATTTATTTTTTATTTTAAGAAAATCCTATACAGAAAGTCTATGCAAATTTTTAACAAAACAAAATGTATAATAACATAAAAAATTGTCTTAATATTCGAAATATAATCCCAACAACTTTTCAACATTTCAAGTTATTGGTTATTTGGTTTCAGCTGTTTTATATGCTCCATCAAAATGAATATCAGCTATCAGAATACCAGCTTAAGCCAAACAACTAATAACTCAATTTATTGAAAATGTATAATATTTATGAATAATGTGTTAAAGAATATTTTATAAAAAGGAAATACCTACACAGAACATTTTGAAGAGAAACAAAAAATTATTTAATCTAATATTATATAACATAAAAAATTAACAGCATAATGTATTAAACATTGTCTGTTAGATATTGTAAAATTCTATTCAACCGAGGTGAATTCATATCAGGTTATGTTACACAGCCAGCTGATTGTTTTTATACGTTTTATTTTAAACGGCACAATAGCAACACAGCTTGTTTACATTTAAATTAATTTTTATGTGGGTCGGTTGAACAATTTTATAAAAGTTGTGAAATTTTGTGAAAAACGTTATAAAAATATTAATATTTGTGCAATAACTCATTGGTAAATAAGTTAAACACAAGTTATAATAAGAATAAATAAAATATTTAATGTTTTTAAAGTAGAAAGTGCAAAATGCCTGTTGTGTGTCCTAGTGGTTTTAATTTGTGAAAATTGTGTTAAATGTTGCAAAAAGCATATACATATTTGTAAAATTTGCTGGCGGAAATTTATGTTATACATTTAAAATACTCATTTATTTTAATGATTATCATGTAAAATTCATTTAAAAAGTTTTAAGTAAAATTTTACCTACAATGTGAATTCGTCTGCATTCAACGTATTTTGTTTTTGACTCGGTGCGGTTTTTTTTAATTATTAGTGCTTTTCTTCTATCTTCGGTGATATCAAATACTAAATTTTAAATTAATTCAAAACAGTTTTCATAAATGTTATTTAATTATTTAATATACAAAACTAAAATAAATTTACTCAAGATTGATATTAAATTCAAAGTAAGTATAGGAAATATATTAAAACTATTAATTAGGAAAATGATAAGGATTGATAGTGCACAATGTAGCAGCCATTTAAAAATAAATAGTTATGAATGGATTATATATTTAACATTATTTATTCTAATTTATAAAATTACTAGCTGACCCGGCAAATGTTGTGTCGCCATATAAATTATTTCTAGAATAAAATAATAATAAAATAACTAACTTACTCTGAGTACATTAAAAAAATCGTAAACCCTATATGTTCTACGGTACGCAGATCTATCTTAATTAAAAATTTCATCGAAGTCGTTACGTTATTTAGGTGAGGCATAAATTGTCCTTTTGGGGTAAGTCTTCCTTAATATTTAGGATTCTGAAAAATAGATTTTGACCGTTTTTCAAATGTTAATTTCTGCATTGGCTGGACTATAAATTGTGTACAATTTGAAGAAAAATATTTAAAACTATATCGATGCAAGAACATAATAAAAAAAGTGGGCGTTATAGTAGGCGTGGAAAAAAAGTATCCTATTAATCATACCAGAGTCTTAGTTATATTATGTGAAAATTTCAAGAAGATCGGTACAGCAATCTGGCCTACCTGAGGGGGCATGAAAAAACATGAGGGGTATGAAAAATAAATGTTGAACAATTCTCAGACCTACCCGATACGCACACAAAATTTCATGAAAATCGGTCGAGCCATTTCGAAAGAGCTTAGTCACAAACACCGCGACACGAGAATTTTATCTATTAGATATTGTTACAAGAACGTAAATAAAGTTTCATGTTGATCGATGGTATGAATATATAAAAATTTTTTTTTTGAATATTAAACGTACTATTAGTTTGTTATAAAAAATTTATATGCAAAAACATATCCTTTTACAATTTTACAAAGCAACAATTGACTTCGTGATCAGGTAAATATTTACTTTGTTAGCAATTTTCATATTGATAGCATAATAATATAAATGGTCTTGTAAAAATGTTCTTTTGTAAAATAAGGTATTCCAGAGCACAACTGGAGTTCAAAAGTTTTTCTGTAAAATAGTGATTATATCGACCCCTGTGCGCGAAATTATCGTATGTTACGTTTTTTAGAACTCGACATTTTTATGCAAATTGGTTCCTACATCCACTAATCCATCTGCCTATAAAATTTTATAGCATTTACAGCTTTAGTTTTGGAGATAACACTGTGTACATATTATCATATGTAGCAGTGTTATTTACGTTTTTATTTATTTTATAGTAATAAAAACGCTCTCAAGTAAAGTTTAATATTTGTAACATACGCACAGGGGTCGATATTGGCAATTATGATTTTAAAGTTGCCACAAGGCTTTAAAATGTATTACTTAAAATAAAATTATTTTTAAATTTTCTCGGTTTATGTGCTTTTTGAAATTTAAAAGTTGACTACGCTGCATACGACTATTTTTAGTTATTATTGTTTGCATTAAATGTTACTGTTCCTAGAAGGTGTATTAAGAAAATATGTAATTGCGTACAGATGTTTTGAGAATTTGTAAATGCATTAAAACTAGTTTAATAATAATCTTATGATACGGAATTACTTGCAAAATATGCAATAAGTTGCCTAAAATTATTTTGCCATGAAGGTTAACATATTAATATTTATTTTACTTAAGAAATGTCTTAAGCTTAAACTGTTTAATTTTAAAATCGTTAAATTTTATATTTTTCTTACTTCCGTAAGTTACTTTTTTTACCTTTTGTTATTTAAGTTTTGTTTCAAAAAACTTATTGTTGTCCTTATTGATTACTTCAATAATATTTATTGTGATCTTTCCACAGCTTAAAGACTTTCTCGGCAAAATTTTTTATATTTAAAGTAACTTTTAGTTAAAGTCGTTTTAATATAATTTTATAATTACATGTCTGACTTTTATTTACTAGTATGTATCGCTGTCAGGTAAATAGCAAAGGTGAAACAAATATGTATACTAATATAAAAAAATCTTCTATAAAATAATGTGTTCATGATTTTCTTAAAAATATTTAATTTTTTTAACTTTTTAGTGTACGTCGCTATGTTTACAAATAAGACATGGTTGTTTGTATGTGTTATTTTTTGGGTAATTCTCCCAGCGAAAAAATAAGGACTAAATAGGGTTTATAAAGGGTTTTATTTAGCAGACAAAAGGGTTTCGATATCAATTGCGTACTCGTTAATTTTTTACACGACATTGGATATAGAGCAAAGACTTTTATACACGGGATTTTGAAAGCCTTTCGATGAAGTTATCGTTGAAACCCTTTTGTCTGAAGATCTGTTAAAAGACTTTGTAACAAAATGTTTGCTTTTTATAGTTTTATTTTTTATACAATAAACATTTTTTATTGTTTCGTCTTTTATTCCGCTTAGGGCATCCTTATGTCCTAAACCTAAATAAGAGCGTTCGCAATTTTTTATAAACGTAATGTAATTTAATAGTTTTTGTTTGTAAATGTATAACACAGTCGAAATAATGGTTTCGTTCGTTTGCTAAAAGTTTAATTATTTCTACTGAACTTAACTGGATTGTTTACGTTTTATATGGAAATTTGTGTAAACGAATGCAATCTTGTAAAGCTAAGTAAAAATAATCAATATTTTTGAGTAACTAAACGAACATAATGACTTGAGTCACTACTACTACACAGAATAGTTTGTGTCACTACAAATACTTTTTTATAATTGACAGGGTATTTACATATGTATTTATGTACATACAGTAAAAAATTTCAAGTTGCTAGATCAGCGAAGACAAGCCTGGCTTTTTAAATATTTTTCTTATGTTCAATAGGATAGTAGTAGCAGTTTCTTTGATAAATGTGCTAATCTCTTATGTATTTTTTTTTAAAGAATTGCCTTTAAAATTTTTTTCATTTATCCGTGCATTTAAATTAACCAGTTGAGTTGAAATTCAAAAATCGGAACTGAAGTAGAGTGTTTAATAGATTTTCTTATTTTAACACTTGACAAAAGTACGAACCCATTATATTCCAAACACAGAAGGACTTTTTCACACAAATAATTATACGAAAAAAGACAAAGAAGGATTACGATACACCTTTAATACAAATTTTTAATTAAGAACATATGAGGTATTCTTTAAAAATAAATTTTAATTTTCAAAAACGACCAAATACTGCTTGGTACAAATTACTAAAGTTGCCTTTATACGGAATGTATATGTGATCTTGAATGTCTGTCAAAATGTTCATTTTACAGATGGTTTATAAATTTTTCACGTTTATATCTAATTACATTTGATAAAACCTCGGTTTGTTTATAATAACTGTACGTGAATTTTGATTTATTAACTTTTTTAATATAATTTTTTTAATAAGCTTGTAAAATTGTTTCAGAAAATTGTTGAACTATATTAAAACCAATTTGTGGTTTTTTAGTCGACGAAGAAATCTCAAAACTAAATGCTGACATTTTTCGCTTGAATAAAAAAAAAACATAATTTGTTAATGTCATTAATTGCACTAACAACAATATTATAATATTTTTTCTTATGAATACAATACAAACATTATGTTTAGGCCAGCAAAATATAATCCGAGCTTGAATTATAAGAATATTTAATATAAAAAACAATTAAACTAAACATAACAATGTTAACTAAAATAAAGCAATATTTTTATTTACTTAAAGGATAGAGGTGGCAAAAATAATTTTTTTTTCTGTAATGTAAAACTATTCAAACTTTAAATAAAAATAAAAAAGTGAACTTAAAACGGATTTAAAATGATTTTATTGTATAAAATAAATATGTTTCACAATAAGAAATTTTTTTCTCTCTACCTGGTGTAGGGAAAAAGCAACTACAGAACAAACTTAATCATTAAATCTGCGCCTAAACGTAGAATCTAACGGTAACATACTTAAACATAACCTTCAAAGAATAACGCGTACATAGTTCTGTTACCAATAAGTCCAACAGTTGTGTTGATTGCCGTGGTATGTTTTATACGGAAAAATCAAAACTGTATGTTTTTCCAACAGGCACCGTCAGTATAACACATGCCAACATATTAAGTATCACAAAGACTGTCACAATGCTTGTTGAATATGCTTGATGTATGTCTAGTTCCCCTTAAGGATTACGATAGAATAGAAAACTAATTATAAAACGATGATGACGAAACATTTTATCATTTTAGAGGACTAGATACACTATCCCTGAAATACATTGTGTAAGTAAAACAAGTAATAGCGCTATATTCGGCCATGCCGAATCTTATATACCCTTCACAACGTGTAGTCATGCAATAACAGTAGTTTGTATCACCATTCCCCATATGAAATACGTACATACATATAAAAAACATACATATATAAAAAACATCCCATTGTAAAATTATAAATTTACGTATGTATGTTAAAAAAAAATAAAAAAAAATTTAAAAAAAAAATTAAAAAAAAAAAATTTAAAAAAAAATTAAAAAAAAAAAATTTTAAAAATAATTAAAATATATATAATTAATATAAAACAAAAAAAAAAAAAAAAATAAAAAAAAATTAAAAAAAAAAATAATAAAAATATAAATAATATATTAAATAAAAAATAAAAAAAAAAATAAAAAAAAATTTAAAAAAAAATTTTTAAAATATAAAAAAAATTTTTTTTGGCTCAGCTGGGATTCGATGCCGCGTTTTCTCTAACCAGTATACACGTTTGTATGTATGTATGTTGTTGTTGTAATGTTGTTTTTGTGAAAAAAAATCGAGGTGGTCGTGGGTTTTTGCTCATATCTCAGTTGTTTATGTACCGATGTTTCTGATTTTCAATAGCGATCTACTCCCGAATACTTCTGATATTTTAATACCTCACCCGGGTCCAAGCGATGTCGGGGGGCTTCAAAAAGTTGATTTTAACATACACACGGACAGACGGTCAGACGGACAGACGGACAGACTGACAATGCTTAATCGACTTCCCTATTCATAAGCTTTCAGAAAATATATACTTTATGGGGTCGGAAATGAAAATTGTAGAAATTTCACACGGAATGACAAACCTATATATACCCTTTTTCACTGTGTGAAGGGTATAATAAAATGTTTTTCGTATACAATCTAGTTTTAGGCAAGCTTTATATTAGCTGTGATTGTTACGTAGTATACTACATATTTTCGCATACAAAATTATGTCTAAGAAAACTGCTGGGACATTCGTTTTCTTATAAATAACCAGGATAACTGAAGGTAATAAAAAGTAAGGGAAAATATTAAATAAAAATAAATAAAATAAAACTTTGCCATTTCTAAGACCAAACGAATGAAAAAAGTATCTAGAAAACTAAACCAATTCTTATGTAAAAGGATTTAATAAGTTGGAAGAAGTAAGACAGTTTTTATTCGGTTAATATGTATGTATATGATAGAGTTATGGAAATAATTATTAAGGGTATTTGTTTAATCTACAAAATTTTTATATATTTAAGATTTATATTTTTTTTTTGAAAAAAGAATCACCTGAATTACGATGTGCTAATAATTTAAGGGATGCTAAAAATTGTAGTTTAAACGAATACCCCTATTGAATTACATGGTAGATATTTATATAAACAACTATGAACATTAATAAATGTTTTTTTTACAAAAACCAATATTTAAAAATTTAATTGTGATAATGAAAAAGCTAGCTGATTGGAATAAACTTTTAGCATTCTTTGATCGGTGATTAAGTTTTGAATGTAAATATCATCTATTTAAGTCACAGATTTTCAAAGTTGTCTAAAGGTTCAAATATTTTATAAAGCCTAATACCCTTAGCGCCAACGAATACATAATAAACGCTCGTATAGTGAATCTACACATTAGAAAACGCACATTTAAGCACAGCGTGCAGAACATTTGCAAGAAACCTGCTTCAAGGTTTCAGTAAAACGCAAAACTGACTTTACTTAAATCGTAACTAAGGTTGTAGTATTCGGTAAAAGCAGTAAAGGGAGAGAAGTCCTTTGTATTTGACTTTAGGCAATCATAGAGACCTTTGTATATATTCAGGAGGGTAGACAGTTGATCGCCGCTCCTTGGCTTCATGAAATTTACTTTAAATAAGTTCTTCCCTGTTGTGCAATATAAGATTGTCAAGAGTTCCATCACCAGAGCTGTTCATATATCATAAGCCGTAAAGGTCTTGAAAACCGCTTGGATATTCGAATGGATATATAGAGGGACTTCCTTACATTTTTATCGAAGGCAAAAAAACTGCACATGAAATATTAAAGGTGTTCCTCTAACATCTAATTCAAAAACAACCGTTCCAGTATCGCCATTCGCTTATTTCGAGCACTCAGTGTGTATGACTTCCAAGTTTTTTTCGAACCTAAACGTGTATATTAAGAAATCTTTGTTTTAAATATTTCTCCAAATTTTCAGATATTTTTTTTTCTTGATATAAAATATTTCTCTCAACACTTACTATCCTGTTTTTTTTGAGAGTTGAGCTAATAATGACTTTGTTAAGGTAGTAAGAACGAAGTTTTGTAGCCTTGAAAATACGATTTGCAGAGTCATATTGATGAGTTGATAAATTATCCGGTCATCGTAATTTTAGCACAAACTTGATTAAATTAGATTTTTATAAATGTAAGATTTTATTTAATTTTTTTTCGAACGCTTAATAAAACTTAATAATTTTTTTTATAAACATCTGAAGTATATAACTAGAAAAATTTAATTTTCACTCAGCTCTCATGTGTATGTGTAGTAATTTAAGATATTTATTACAATTTTAATATCTAATTACATTACAATTTACAATTCTATGTTAATTTCCATCCCCCATTTCCAACGTTTAAATGTACAATTTAGTTTTAATGTCCTACGTTTGCAAATGTCTGCTTAAAAGCCTACTTTCTTTTTCACTTTGTGTTTTTAATAATTTAATAGTAAGTACAATTTTTATGCCTAAACATATGCAACATTTTATTAGTGTCTATTAAGGCCTGAAAGTATGCTAAAATATACGTTTTATCCTTGCTTTATGTAGATGAGAGTACGAATAAATGAATGAACGAATGAATAAGTTTGTTACTTAAATGTTTACAACATTTCAATGTCATTTGGGTGTATATTCACACTAACCAATGTACTTGTACATATGTTTTTTTACACAGTTACAAACTAAGTACATACAGATATGAAAATGTTATACCAACTGCTAAAAAAGCAGTCTCAAGTCAACTTAATAAAATGTTTAATACAATTCACTCAAGCTTAACATTTGTTAAGAGTTTAGTTTTTTCTTTCTCTCTCACTCTCTCTTTCTCTCGTTAAGAGTATTTTCTCACTCATTTTTTGCTTGTTTAATAGTAGTACGCTTGGTTAGCAAGCGTACTGGCAATATGCTTGTGGTTATGAAGTGCTGGGAAATGCAAAATCAAAAAATCACTCATTATCCTTGGCCTATACGTTAATTTTCAACAGTAAATTTTCTTCTTAACATTTTCATAAAGTGTTTAAGTTTTCCCACTTGATGTTGTTGCTGACGATGGTATTGCTGTTCTCTTCTCCTTCTATTGTTTCTTAACTTTGTTGATGTTGTTGTTGGTTTATTTACATTTAATTCATTCATTGTCAAGCACTCATATATATTACCTTTCTTAAAGTACTAAAACTTATGCTAAACATTAGCAACACATTAGTCCAAGAATAGGACGTGAGTCTTTTTATTAAGTCTATGAGTATGTGTGGATCGAAAAGGTACTTTAAATTAGAATTTATAGTTTTGGTACCAGTTTAAGAAATGTATTTAAAAAAAAATACATTTTAGGGGTTTATAATTCAGATATAAAAAAAAAATCAAAAGAATTAGTAAAAAAAAATTCTGGAAAACAAATAAAGTGAAACAGAACTACAACTTAAGTCTTAATGAATAATATCTGTTCTGAAACTTCTGAGCAAAAACCAAAGTAGAACAAAACCAATACTAAACTTAAAATATCCTTCCTTCAGGTCATCCAAGTTTTCAGTAATTTGCCTGAAAAAAGAAGAAGAGAGAACATTTTATGTTAAAAAAATTAATAGATAAATAAAGTTAGTAATAATGGTGGATAATATTATAGGAAGACAGAGTGAGATGGGCTGGGGCCATAACATTAGATGCCAATATTATGATCCTCATAAAACTATCTGCTACTTCTAATATATTACGTAGTTTTACTTCTATATTCCCTACTTAGAATACATAGTTTACTTAAGAACCTAATGCCACCTGGGGCCAAATTACGGCATTCGATCACGATCGAAATTTTACTCGAACGATCGTGTTCACTGTGCTTTAGATATAGAGATTCTAATAAGAATTTTCAAATTTCGATAACGTTCGAATGTCATAATTTGTCCCCTGTACTATTTTCGACATTTCGTAAGTGTAGTCTTATAACATCCCTGAGGTGTATTTGTTCCTTTGGTTTGGAAAATGTTTGTCTTCCCATATGTACCTAAATAATCACTACAAATTAATTAAAAATCAAGTAGATCTTTTATAGAACTAAACTAAAATTTAAACTCAAATAAAATTGACCTGAAGCTAAACTAAAATTGATATACTAAAAAAACTGTCAATTATTGGAAATCCATTTTACGTGAAGTTAACTGATTTTAAAATCAAATCTTTCTTTGTTAGCAGTACATTAAACCAATTAAAAAAATTAAGTATTGCGAAATTTAGGTACTAAAAATATTTCATGTTTTACTATAAAGATACATCTCTGAGCTTTAAGTGCTTTAGCCGTAGGCTGGATGTACATAGTTGAGTGCCAAGGCAAAATGTGCATATAAACACTCATAAACTTTTTACATTTCAACGAGTGTGTTAATGTTAATATGTATCTTAGAATTTATGTGTGCAAAGGAAATGGCCAAAAAAATACGATATAAAGTTTTTATTGTAAAAAAAAAAAATTAAAAATGCTAGTGTTCTTAAAAAAATTTAGATTTGGTAGAAATATTTTTATGGATCTTGAATTATATGGAATAAGTGGCAAAATAAGATAAGCTTTCTTTCAAATTTAAAAGTATTCATGGTCATAGTTTGAACTTTTTCTGGAAGTGTGAAAACGTTCTGCTTAAATTTATTCCATGAACAGTATTTAGAATAGTTAGTTCATTTATATAACTATTTTAAATACGCTACGGAGAACGATATTTTTCTAACTAGCGGGTGCTAGCGACTTGATCTGCGATGTTATCGAGATAAAATATTATCTATCCGTATATGGAATATCATTTAGTTTCAATTCAGGCATTTTTGCGTGACTGCGTGAGCTAAAAGCGAATTATCTCCCTAAATAACGTTAAATCCGTTTTGAAGTTCAAAAATTAACTTGAAGCTCGAGTAATGAAAAAATCTGCATTCAAAGAAGAAACAACCAAATTATGCAGACACTTAAACCTTGAGAGAACTAAGGAAATTTTTGAGAATGCCAATTGTTTCAAATTGTGTAATCTATTATATAATCTTAAAATATATCCTTCAAAAATTTTTATAAAGGGATCAAAGTGCAAGGATTGCAATTTTATGGAAAATAGCTTGTAGGAATTACAAACGTACAATGCCTGAAGAGCAATTTGTTGCAGGGAAAGGGGGTTGGTAATAAGACAGCAGGAGGGGATACCTGATCTTCTATTACCTTAATATGAACAACAAGGGATTTGTTTCAAACAACTTACATTTTTTTATTAAAACTTATATGTGTGCAAAAATGGAGAGATCCTTTTGATGAGCACTTTGGTTGAAACGTCTGGACCGGTTGAACGTTAAAAAGTTAATAATCCAACGAATAAACTTCATAAACATTGAGCTTTCTACCAAAAGACTCGTTTTTTATAACTCGTTACAAATATAAAAAATATGACATGCAGAGATGGGAATATTGATCATAATTTATACAAATTCAAATATTTAAATGATATACAATAATTCAAAAAAAGAGAGAATACATACAAATTGGATTTTAATTCAAGAGTACAAAAATAATAAGATAATAATAATACTTATAAGACTGAACACTGGTTCCAAAAAATCACACAGAGTCAAAAACTTTTCTTGCACGCAGAGCAGTACGATAACTGTAATATGGAAACTGTGGCAAACCTGGAATAGTTTAGGGATTTGAATTAAAAATTTCTTTTGATTAGAATGAATGTATTGGAATGACATAGTGGAATTTTTAATAAATAGGGTTTTTGGTTAATTTGGGGAGAACTTGCTTCAGCAGAGCGAACAACATGCCATAACGGGCGAACGTGCATATCTGTCATGGGTATGAGCTCTGAATTTGTATACCTATTTTAAAGAATTTTTTTTTATCAAATAACGATAATGTTGGCCAAACACTGTACAAAAAAATGTTATGCTTAGTAGTAGTTGTTCTTGTTGTTCTGTGTTTGTTGAGCTTTATTGTAGGAAATTAGTCCTCAAAACATGGATATCAAAACCAACTAGTCCTACTTAAAGCAGTTTTATTTTGTTCTTTTCTTCTTATAATTTTCCTGTTCGAAACGCTGTTACTGCGGTTTTTGTTTGTTGTTCAAAGTCATTGCTGTTTTATTTCCGTTGCCTTGTTCTGATATTAAATATTTTTAATGCCGCTAACGACTGTTGCTCTTTAATATACACAATATGTGCACAATTATCGTTTAAAGGGGTGCTTCGATTAAATTTTAAAAATCGAATGCATAATTCAGCATTTAAAGTTGTGGGAACAGGTATTTAAAGGAGAAAACGAAATAATTTTGAAGGTCATGGATTTTTAGCATTTTCTAACTATTTTTTATAAAATATTTTCTTTAGATATATAAAAATTCTTAAAAAAATTACAAATATTCTATAAACTAAGAAATTGTTAAGCGATTTTTCTATTAATAAAAAGCTTCCAAGACTTTCCACAAGAAAAATGAATAGCCTAGGTAATGTCGCATAAGTTTAGCTTTTAAAAACTAATTAGATACTATTTTATTTTATAATGAAAAATATATGTACTTTATACATCACAGGCTTCTAAATGAACATTTTATTTAATAAACCCACGATAAAGTTTAAACTTAACTTTTAGCTATATACTGGTTCAAATTTATTAGCAACCTGCCATTAAAACATTTTGTGAATAATTGAGAGCCTTGCACTCTCTCTTACCATTTTCAGAAATGAGCTTATTTTGAGTGTTAAATTTGTTGCTATTACTTTGTGAGTTTATATGTAACGAGTTTAACTTATTTAACCTCTATAACAAACTGTACATTTTGCAAAAAAAAAACGTAAACATGTCAACAGTTTTTAGCTTTCTGCTTGCCAAACAATTTAAATAAAAAGCTTTTTTTAGAATTCTTATTACTTTGCAGAAATTTTAGATAAATAAAAAAAGCTTTTTCCAAACAAATTCAAAAAATCAGCTGCTTGTAACAGCCACACAGCAGCTCATACAGACATATACTTGGTGAAGAAGAACTTTTAATAAATCTCGATTGTGCGTTCTGCACACACAGGATACAGGAATTTCAAATTAAACCTGCACAAAAAAACAGCAACTACACGAGTTTCTACAATAAAAGGGAAAACTCTAACAACTTTTTCCACACCAACACAACATGGTACGTGTGTGTGTTATTTTTCTTGTTTTTTTTTGTAGGTAGAAAGTATTTAAATGAGCTTCTCTGTAGACATATACATAAACACTTGTGTGTGTGTATGAGTGTGTGTATAAGAAAAAGTAAGTTAAGGCAACAACAATAGGCAAAATTCAAATGAAAAACACAATCTCTCCTACACAAAACAATTGAATACAACAAGAAGCATCCATGGTCCATGGTCGTATGAAAATCATCATAGAGCGCATAACGTCGCAAGGGTACAACGAGTCCGGACGCATTAATTTGAAACGCCAGCGGTTTGTTTTCAAAAGATGATAACGTGGTAGTGATAAAAACAACAGCAACAACATAAAAAATAAAATAAAATATACACATAAAAAGTTGTTGAATCTGGTAGTTCAAAGAAAAAAAAATCAAGTAAAAATTAAAACTAAAATTGTAATATACACATAAATGTCAATGAAAGCAGTAAAATTATGTATTAAAATTAAATTTGCTTAAAAATGAATGTTTTTTCAAAAATCAAATTTAACACAATTTAAGATAAATTTTAAAAGTATTGTACAAAAGTGGAAAAAAATTGAAAATAAGTAAAATAAAATTTGTTTAAATTTATGCTGAATCTAGGTAAAGAAAATTTGAAAATTTAGATAAAATAGTATGTTGAAATTTAGAAAAAATCCGCATTTCGAAATTTCCTTAAAAAAATCTTTAATATTTATTTGAAAATAAAAAAAATTTATGTATAAAAAAAATTGCAGTGTACAAGCTGTAGCAGTGAGAGTGTTGAGTGCCTGTGTAGTGTATCAACAGTAATTTAGAAAATACACAAAAAAAGAACAACATCAAGCAACATTTTCCACAGCATCTTTTAAGGCGCAAACTATGTATGTGAGACAAACAGAAAAAAAGGAATTTTCGTTTATTTTCCTTTCAATACATTTGTATCACAAATACTCAATAAATAACGTAGGTGTCATTTTTTCTTCTACAATACATACATCGAAAAAGAAAAAAAAAACAAATAAGTTCAAACACATACCTTTGTGTGTATGTATGTATATATATGTATATAATAATTGTTGTTGTTGTTTTGGCTGTTAATCATTAATTTCAGACAGACTGTAAAACGGAACCCATTGCTATTCACTTCTTGGCTAAATAATAAATATTATTTATTTCTTGTTGTTGCTAAAACAAAGTATATATTTTATCTATTTTTCTTTTAGATAAAATTTGTTTTGTAGTTGTTGTTATTTGTGTTTCGAGTTTTAGAAAAACATTCAGGTTGACAATGTCTTTAGAGTTGGGCGAGAAAGAAAAAAAAAAAGGAAAATAAAAATAAAAACGGCAGTAATTTTTTGTTTTCCCATGGTTATTTGAAATTAAATTTAAAGATTGAGCAAAAAACAAGTACATACATATGTATGTAGGTATATAGCAACAGAAATTTTTCAATTTAAGTTTTGCTGTTGTAGAGTTTGTAACTGTGGTTAATTGAAAGAAGAGAATGTGAAAAAATGTGTATAAATATTTAAAATGTTGTGTACCTATTGATAGGCAACAGTTTTTTTTATACATCTACTTATATTAACATGTGTGTATCTCCGTAGTGTTTTTAAATGAAATATTTTAAATAAAGTTTAAATTACAAGTTTGTAAAGAGAAAAAGTAAGATAATAAAGTGTTACAAATTTTTAAATAAATTTTTTTCAATGTCTCAGAAATGTCCCCTTAAAGTAGATAACACATTTTTTGGAACAGACAACTTATTACAACATATTTTATATGGATTGTATAGACAACTAAAATTGCAATTGGATATATATATTAATAATTAAGTATTTAAAAGTAATAAGTGCAAAATTTTAAAATAAAAATTTGTAATTTTTTTGTTGGCGAAATATAAAGATTTTTTTAAAACAAAAAGTGATCTCAAGCCTTTATTAATGCCACTTGTTAACGGATCGGTCCATTTTTAGGAACAGTTCAGGATAAAATTTTATATTCTATATACATATGACAAATTAAACAGTTAATGATAGTTTAAGCTTAGTCATTTTTATTGCCAATTTTTGTTAATATACTTACTCTACATATGGATTCATCAAATGCATAGAAAAGTAATTTAAAGCTACAAATCGATATGGCTGAATCAGTTTGACAATATTAAAAAATTGTTTCAAAAAGTGAAATTATTGAATGACATACGATTTAAATATATTAAAAAAAATTTTCTATAACTCATATGAAAGGAAATTCAATGTTAATAGTTTGTAAACAAATAAAATACTTTTTAAAACCGGGGATGCAACATTTGGTAGATTTTTTTAGTTACTTATAACTTGATAGCTTGGCTGGTCAATTTACAATTTTATAAGATTTGTTATTTTTAGTTTTATCACACAAAGTTAAAAGAGGTTAAAACAGATTGGTAAGAATGTTATAATCGGCCGTGATCAAATCCTAGATTAGCTTAGCTTAGATTTTTTAGATTTAATGCTATAAGCAATTGTACTTTATTATATCTAACGCCTCTTAAATTTTTACAAAGTAAGCTGTAAAGCCCTTTCATTTAATACGCATATGGGTTTTGTTGATAAAAAAAATTATCCGCCATTTTGCTTAGGGTTCCATCTTTAAACTTGACTGATCTCCTTTTTATTTGATACCACTGAGTGGTATAGGTGGATACGTATTTAATCAATTTAATTTGACGTATACAATTTATTTAAATATTTTATATATTTTAAAGTGTGCCATATTTGCTGGTCAAGCCCTTCCTTTTAATATCCAAATCGATTCTCTCTGTTATCCTGGAACACAAAAAAAATAATTTTGTTTGTAAATTTTAGGAAAAATCCTGAAGTAGGTATATTTTTATACTAATATCTTAGTTAGATTCCAACCGATTTATCAGTATTTCCCACAAACTATTGTAGAGATCACGTTGTGCCTTTAGCGTGTCCGAAAACTAATTAGAAGCTTTACTAACTTGATATATTTAAAAAAAAAAATTATTTGTATTAAATATTTTTGCATATAACTTTGGCGATTAATGGGCGATTTATTCAAAACTTTATGAATAATCCAAGAGCCATATCATATCTATAATTAGAGGCAAACTTGTCTATATAATATTTTAAGGCTGAACAATTTTTTATTTTTATGGTAAAAATATGAGAAAAAAAACAGAGGCAGTATTGTTTATTTGCTCATGTCTCAAAAAGTTATGTAGCGATTGTGATAGATTTCAACAGGGATTAATTTCTGGATATTTCCAAGAGATAGATACAGATCTATGCAAAATGTGCACGCAAAGAAAAACCATGGTTACGACATGATCACGACGGTCATATTATTTTTTCTAAAACAATATTTGGTTGTCGAAAACAAGTAATAGTTCTTTTTATTTCATTTCATCATATATTTTGTCACGATAATCAAGCATTTGTTTGAATTGTATCATTTAATCTTTACTTTTCGTAAAAATTTCAAAATGGTTGTCTTTTAAAAATAGTATGATTTAAAAAAATTAATTCGACAAAAATAACATTATATTCAAAATCATTAAAAATTAAAAATAATCATTAAATAATAAGTGAGACAACAGTAAAATTAAAAATTAATCAAGCTATAATTTTTTTTTAATAATAATTTGATTTCAACTGTTCTTCTTCTTGCTGAATAAATTTTTATTATTTTAAAAGTTTGAGATGTCAAAAAAAGGAACAAAAATTTTGAAAAATTAAAATAAATTTAAAAATAAACGAGAAAATGTAAAAAAATATTGGTAAAAAATTGCAATTAAATTGGTAAGCACAATCAATATGTGTAAGTTACAGCAAAAAATAATAATTTGCCGTAATAAAGCAAAGATTGTCGATTTCAATTGTAGCCATATATATGATTATTGAATGATACTTAAATTAAACTTAATAATGATAACTGGTAACCATTATTATTTTAAACATAATCATACAATTCAATAATAGTATGTTGCTCTTCGATTATTGTTACCACAACCATATTTTTTCTTTGCGTTATTATGTAACCACCGATCAGAGAGTGCTGATGATGAAATCGTAGCTGGTTTCGAAAATGCATTCCACTCGGCTAGTGTCGGTAAAAATATAATTTTTCAAGATTTATTCTTTCATTTATCACAATTAAAAAAATTCTTTGTAAAAATAAAGAATATTAATATGAACTCAAGCCTGATTAAAAATTTAAATAATAGTTTAAACAGAAAAGTTCGACAAAATAAAAATTCAATTTAATAATTTTTTGTTTATTGAATGTCCATTTTGGTTCGAGGTGTAACATAAACCTAAATCTTAAGAAAAAAAATAATAAATGGAAAAGTTATTTAATTTTTACAAGCAGGGGTTATTTTGACCGACCCTTACACGCAGGCATGATTTTTCGCCTATTCTGTAATAGTCAAATTTGTTTTTTTTTATTAACCTGAATAGTTTGATTGTTTTCCTTAATCATGAATATGTTTTTTGTCCACATCTTGTTAAACAAGTTTTTTTCCAACCCGATTAAATTGCTTTAGCTCCTAAAATTTTGAATTAAAAATAATTTTAAAAGTGTTTTGAATATAGAAATAAGAGCCCAGCCAAAAAGAAATATTCACTAGGTCAAAGTGATTTACATTTTTCATGACTTCTAAAACAATAGTGCAAGAGAATGCATTAGTTATGCCTCCCTATATGTAAAATAGTTTTCTTTTGTTTTTGATTCTAAGATTGATTGGCAGAGGTACAAAACCAAATAGCCAGGGTATCCCACCTTGTTCAGGCACCGTAAATCGACCTATACCTCTGTCTAGGAAGCTAAAGAAAGCTAAGTTTTATGGTTCTACTCCAGTTAAAAAATTGTTGGTTCAGGCACCGCAAATCGATCTATACCATTGTATAGGAAGTCGGAGACATCTGAACAAAAAATTATAATGAGATTTATGGAACTCCTTATTAACCTAATTAAAATATATGCAAGCGGTTAATTGTAGAATAGTCTAGAAACTGTATCCAAAGGACAGTTACGCGACGCCACACAATTAAACACGCGAAATTGAGACTTAAAACTCTCGATGTCAGATAAAAAGGGACGGCCTGATTGTCCTTATTCGGCAACGATAATGACAATGACGCGCGAGCTCTTGGCCCGACCAGAGCTGAATTACGACTGTGCGAAATAGTTGATCATGAACAATGTGTTTCAAAATACGTGCAAATTTATGCAAAATATTTTAAACAATTGATCTAAACAAACATCATTAACTAATGAAACATTGGATTATTTTCACCTAATATGCAAGCGTTGGAATGAAGTGCATTTTATTAATTTATTCATATTAACACATGGTTTATAATGCCACGTTAACGTGAAATGCCTGGATGTTTTATAAAAATTCAACCCATTTATCATGAGTTGAACCTATGCACTCATTATTTTTTTTATGTCTTTTTAGTTTAAGAGGTTTTGTAAAACAAAATTTTATTTTAATTTTTGTCTTCTTTTTTTTTAATTTTTTATACTATTTGGTTTAGTTTTGATAGAAAATTGCTTCAATAAAGCATAAATAATCGCCCTTATAGCTTAATGGTGGGAATGTTTTCCATAGCCATCTGTGTAGGTATACCTTAATTGACTTATAAAGTCAAAAATACCACACAAAATGTCAAACTTATATAAACCTTTAGTCACCATTGGTGGTTATGTAGGGTATAATAAATAAATAAAATAAACAAATTCATAACTCAATAAATTATTTTATCATATTATTTAAAAGATTTTAGTCTTATGAAGCTTTTTTAGTAAATATGTTTCTTATACTATTAAGGAATTGAATATTGTATTTGAAATAAAGATGGATTTCTTTACTTATGGCCAATCGCTTTACAACTGCAAAAATATTTCAACGACAATGTAAGAGAAAAATTTCAACTATTTAATTTTAATAAGGGAGATTACATTGCGAAGGACTGCATTACTTATTTAATTAAAAGTTCAAAGAGATAAAAATATTCAAATATTTCTTTTTGGTTTAAATAAATTTAAAAATGTTCACATAAATAAATTAATTAAATTCTATAAAATGTTTAAAGTAAGGGAAACACTTAAATTATTTTAACAAAAGTTTATAATAACTCAATTGATAATAAATTTTTCAAATTAAAAAGACAATTACGGCCCCTGGTTTGTCTCTTATTTTTACCACAAACTTTAATATTACATAGCTCTCCGATAATAGTAAGCATGTTTGTTATTACCCAGCAAAAAAAGACAAGAAAAAGAAATAGTGAATGCATGAGTTCAATCCATGATGAAGTGATTCAATTTAGGTGAAACATCCATTATCTTAACATTAACGTATTTTTTTATGAATTTATTAAATAAATTTCACTTTATTCTAATAAGTGCATAACCGCATGATTTAGATTAAAATTAGATGAAAAGAAATCCATGTTACATGAGTTCATAACGCTTGTTTACATTAATTTTTAGGATATTTTGACCTGAATGCATTTATTTCTTAGAAAAAATGACAAATCTAAGATATGAGCACCTAAATATTTACAACTACTTCGATGGTTTTTCCTTAAACTTTCAAACGATAATCGTTTTTATCAGCTTCTGGTGAATAGAGAAGCGCGGTATGGGTATTAAAAGACTAGAAATATTTAATATCTTATAAAAACTTTAAAAGCCATGATGGCCTTCACTATTAAATGAAATACAATAAAATTAAATATTGGTTAAAAATAGTAATTAAAATTGTACCACTTCAATCCCTCAATATCAATATCAACAATACAACTTACTACGTAAAAATTCAAAATCAAAGCTAATGTCGGAAATAATAAAGAAAAATGTCGTAGAATATTAAAGCTAAAATTTAGACTAAGCTACGATGTGGTCAATTTACCTGTGTTCATGATGCTGAAGGGTATAATCAGATTCGGCACGACTGAATAGAGGATTCTTAATTATTGAAATTTCTATTAGTATAAATTTTATCCCATTAATATTTTTCTAAGGAATCGATTAACTTTTGTGTGACATTTGTGTTATGCAATTTATAGTTTTTGTTTTAAATAATTTTTAATTACAACATACCGTAGCTTCAGTATTTAAACCATATACATAGTTATGCCATTAATATTTTATATTGTTAAATTACTAAGAATAAATAAATTCCTGTATTTATAGGTAAAGGCAGTTAAATAAAATATTTACACATAAAAAACCATGATATACAAATCTATAAACTTTGTTCAAAGCAGTAATGTTCAAAATAATGAAATAAATGTTTTTTTTTATTATTTGAAGTAAATATGCATATTAATTAAAATACAAACAACTTATTAAATTTGTAAAAATTTTATAAAAATATGTGTCTTCTTATACTTAAAACTACTGTAGATTCCCAGTTGTTATTAAAATATTTTTTATAATTTTGCAATTCATAACTCATCGCGGAAGTTTTACGTTTAAAGAAGTTTACTATAATATACTAGAAAAAAAAAACGATGATAGGATACAATTTTATAGCTCGGATGTATTCTATAAATATATAATTGTGGTACAAAACTTTAGTGGAGAAATAATCAACAAAATAGGTGAAACTGCTGTACAACACATACGATAGGTTGTGATTTGGAAATTATTAAAACATTTATTTGTTAATTAAAAAGTTTGCTCATAAAATTGCTAAATAAAAAATATACTCATATATTCTAAAGCATTTTTGTTTGTTTAGACTAATTCAAATCTGGCAACACCATTGGTTGTTGACATGCTTAAAATGACCTAACAAACTAGAGAATAAGCTTGCCACAACTCATTTTCTTAAACTCTTTATTATTATCCTTGTGATAGGTTTATCTACGCAACAGTTTTTAAAGCGTTTGTATATAAATTATTTAGGAAATTATTGTTATTTATTTTTATTATGATAATATTGGTACAGTTAAATTATGTATGGAACTAAATATCGGCCAAATGGCCTTGGCGGCACACCTCTATCCGATGGTCAAAATTTTCAATTAGAATGTTGATGTTCAATTGTTGGACACGATGATGAATGAGTCGAGGTTGACTGTTTCTTTTTTCCACACTATCGCAAAAAAAGCAATGTTTTTTCGTTCAACGAACTAAGAAGGCATTTACAGATGTTTTCACATTTCATACAGATCTCTTTTGCTGAAATTTAAATATTTTTCACAATTCTCTCGATTGTGGACGAATAAAACGCCGCTTTTTATACCCTTCACACAGTGAAAAAGGGTATATATAGGTTTGTCATTCCGTGTGAAATTTCTACAATTTTCATTGCCGACCCCATAAAGTATATATTTTCTGAAAGCTTATGAATAGGGGAGTCGATTAAGCCCTGTCAGTCTGTCAGTCTGTCCGTCTGTCCGTCTGACCGTCTGTCCGTGTGTATGTTGAAATCAACTTTTTGAAGCCCCCCGACATAGGTTGGACCCGGGTAAGGTATTAAAATATCAGAAAAATTCGGGAGTAGATCGGTATTGAAAATCAGAAACATCGGTACATAAACAACTGAGATATGAGCAAAAACCCACGACCACCTCGATTTTTTTTCACAAAAACAACATTACAACAACAACATACATACATACAAATGTGTATACTGGTTGGAGAAAACGTGGCATCGAATCCCAACTGAGCCAAAAAATTTTTTTTTTAATTTTTTTTTAATTTTTTTTTTTATTTTTTATTTAACATATTATTTATATTTTTATTATTATTTTTTTTTTTTTTAATTTTTTTTTTATTTTTTTTTTGTTTTATATATGTATATTATATATATAATAACTTTTTTTTTAATTTTTTTTTTTAATTTTTTTTAAAATTTTTTTTTTTCGTTTTTTTTACATACATACGTGTACGTATTTCATATGAGATGAATGGTGATACAAGCAACTGTTATTGCATGACTACACGTTGTGAAGGGTATATAAGATTCGGCATGGCCGAATATAGCACTCTTACTTGTTTCTTTTATGCTCACTATAGTTTTGGTTTTTTGTGTGTTTTTTTCACACGGTAATGTGGACTACTAGGTTTGCTCTCTAAATCACGATTTCGAACCTTGATGTTTTTATATTTAATTACCCAGCAAAAAAATAATAAGAAGTAGTGCAAAACGAATTACATTTTCAAGACTTCTAAATCAATTGTGTAAAAGCATTCATTCTAAATGACTTCCTAAATGTGAAATAGTTTGTCATAAATGATGTGATTAAAAATGAATACAGCATCATGCAAAATATCTTAAACAATTCATGTAAACAAACAAATTCAACTTATGAAACATCCGATGCTTCTCATCAAATATGCATGAGTTCTAAATATGTACTTAGAATAGAGTGAAGTTCATTAATGTATTCATGTAAACACATGATCTCCAATGACACGCTAATGTTAAACTCATTAGTGTTTTCACCTGAATTTTATCACTTCGTCACCAGTTGAACCCCTGCAAATTCACTTTTTTGTCATAGATTTTTTTGCTGGATATATTCATAAATTTAAAGCAAGCTTACAAAAATAAGTTTATGAAAACTAATTAATTTCGTTTAATAAATTATTTTTGTCAAGCAATTCACAATGATACTTTTAACACTCTTTTAAACCTTAAGCTTAAGGCAAGCTTGTTTCAAAATATTTCTTAAGCATTTTGGTTTGTTTGAATGTTTGTTATTTACTTATATAAATATAAAGTATGTACAAACTTTGCAACACGCTTGTGTAACCGGTCGTTTTTCGCTTCTGGTTGAGTAGTGTATACTCATGTTTATAGTTTGATTTCTTATTGCATTTTAAGTTTTAAAAAAGTACATAATATTTTCATATTTTCTGTTGCATTGACGTTGGTTGCACATTTTGAATCATTGCTTTCTTTTTGGTATGGTCAATTAAAAACCAGTAAGCTGGTAATATGTATGATTTAATCAACATTTAACAAATTAAATATGCTGAAAAAAAATTGTTAAATTAGTTTTGGTTATATGTTAATAACAATTTTTAAAAAGTTTTCTAATTAAATGTATTTCTTTCGCGATGTTCAATGCGAAAGCCAGGTAAAAAAATTATGTTGCGTTTATGGTTTATCTGTTGGTTGCAGAATGTGTATCAAAATATGCAACACGAAAGGTAAACTCATCAGCAGGTTACCTACCATAAGTACCAGCATTGTCAAATAAAATAAACATTTTATTTTTTTTTTTAATTTTTATAGACACAGCTACACAAAAAAAAATATAACAATCGACCTTAACCTTCATATAGGAAACTAAAAATCCTCAATCATTTTAAATATTAACTGCCGTATTCATAAAAAATAGTTTTGGTTTATTGAAGGCTTATTTGACAAATTTCTGTACAACATCTGTCAAATAAGCCCTTAATAAAGCTAAAATATTTTTTATGAATACGGCAGTTAAGAGTTTAAGTAGTCCCCACCACTATTTATTCACCAGGTTATTCCCATATAATAATTTAATACAATTTATTGAAAAAATTTACCATCAACATCCATTTTATTGGCCATGTTATATTCGGATTAGGAAAAAGCATAACAAACGCACATGATTAAATATAACACACGTATATTGAAGCAGTTACACGAACAGTGGAACATTAAAACAATGCAAATACGAGCCACAAAAGTCTCGATGACATATGAACTGCCAAAGGCTTGGTTGCTCTTACAGTTTATTTGACAGAAGCTAAATAAAATAACCACAGCAACAAAATAAAGTTTTTATCACAAATGGTTTTGCTATTACGAGAAATCAAGTTACCTTTAGTCTAGAAAAGCACTTTAATTAAGTAAATTCTGAAAATAATATATACAAAAGTGTTCCTTTGTATTTAACTCTGAAAACAGCCTTAACGCCCACCTTATAAAGCTTTTATTTCCTCCACGGACAAATAGTTTTGTATAATAAGGACTATGTGTTACCTTTTTAATATCTGTTTATCATAAACTTTTTCAAAGATGTTGAAATATAAACTTTCCCACCGCCGAAAATATTCTTAATCTGTTTGAAACATATATTCTAAATAATCATTTTTTTTGGAAAACCTGCTCCCTTATAAATAAGGGTGAATTCTTATTAAATGTATTTATTACCTTATTCCTTTTTATTGTAAATATTAAAAACGTTTGTAGATTGTAAAACGGTATTTCTATGCTACTTTGCTGATCAGAAATTCAACCAGAGCAAGTTGGTTTTTACATAAATATTTCTTTATTTTCCATTTATGACCGTAATTATTTAAATTCCTTTAAATAATTTATGAAACTATATCGTCATAATAATCTTTGAAAAGTTTTATGAATATATTTAAAGTATGTATTTTACAAATGTTTGAATTACCTGCACATTACGCATTCATAAGCCTTTAAGTAGGCAACTGATTTGTAAGAATTAAACGTTTGAGTGTAGGTATTAAAATTCTTATGAAATGTATATCATTTAATATATTTCAATTATATTACAAAAAAGGTTATAAGATACTTAAATTATTGATTCAACCCAACAGAATCATTCTAGCATTTCTTTAAGGTGTTTGTAAACGAACGTGTAAGGAAATACAAAAAATATATTTTCATAAGAAAATAAAAGAAAAAATATTGAATTGCTGATAAATTAAAGGTTATTCAAAATATTTTAGCTATCTGCTTAAATAAAAATTTATTTTGAATAACCTTTAATTTATCAGCAATTCAATATTTTTTCTTTTTTTACAAAAATAAAAAACAACTTTGTCTAATTTTAGGATGCAAAGTAATGATTGCTAGAAATGTTTCTTTGAGTAATCTAAGAAAATATTTAATTTTTGTTAACTGTTTTAAAAAAAAAAGAATTATTCTGTATAAATGACTTTAAAGTAGGCTTTTGTAATATGACTTATAATTTTCTAAACTGTGTCTTTTTACTTCTTAATGTTGTACATTGTTTTAAGTGGTACTCAAAATCTCTTAATGCACTTTTTTTTCGCAAACTGTTGCCTACTTTTGTGGTTAATGAAATGCATAAGTATGCATACTTTTAATCTCTTAACATGTGCTTTTCTTAAGCGTACAACATGTGATATATCATGGTAAGAAAAGAGCTTTAACAAAAATGTTTTTGAAATTTCGAAAAATTAAGAAAACATTTTTTTTTTATATTTTCACTTAAATCCATACACAAACAATGACAGCATACTTATAGGATAGCATAATAGTCTACATATGCATATCTTTTAATAGCACAGAAATTTAATTTATTAACATATTTAACAAAACATAATATAACCAACTTGGCAAATTTGAAAGTAAGTACTATGATTCCCTAATTCTAATTGCATTAAATTGTAACATAAATACTTATTTCAAATTACATACATATGAGCATAGCGATAAAGAGTGCTGATGATGAAATCGTAGCTGGTTTCGAAAATGCATTCCACTTGGCTAACATCGGAATAATTTTTGAAATTTTCTGGAAATTACTACAATTTAATTTCATTTAGAAAATGTTTTAGGAAACTAACTAATAGAATAAATGAACTTAAGCCATAATTTACTGTACATTTATATAGATATATATTTTTAAATTAAATATTGTTTTAAAACCATAAAAATAGAAAATTAACAAATTTTTTTTTTGCAATCTATATACATATATAAAAGTGAAACTTTGTGTGTGTGTGTGTAAGCTATAGACTCTGAAACTATAAAACCGATCGGAGTCAAACTTTGGCAAGTTGTTGTACACATACCAGGGAGTGTTTATGGGTGGAAAAAAGTGGGCGGGGCCACGCCCATAAAAATTAATTATCATTTTTAGCTACTTGAACTTGACTGATTTTTCTGAAACTTTGCACACATATTGAGCTGTCATGTCTTTATAATTTCGTGACAAGATATGTGGTCGGGGCCACGCCCATATAAAAATTATAATTTTGAGGTACTTGCACTGGACTGATTATTTTGAAACTATGCACACATATTGAGCTGTCATGACTTTATAACTTCGTGATTAGAAAAGTGGGCAGGGCCACGGCCATAAAAAAAAGTTATAATTTTGAGGTACTTGCACTGGACCGATTTTTCTGAAACTTTGCACACATATTGAGCTGTCATGACTTTATAATTTCGTGATTAGAAAAGTGGGCAGGGCTACGCCCATTAAAAAAATTTTGAAATTTTAGCATTTTGCACTTGATATTCAATTTAAATTTAGAATGCATTTTTATTCATTAAGGGGCGTAGCAACGCACGCCGGGCTTTTCTAGAATTAAATAAATTTCATATAGAGAATAGAGAATTCTTAATATTAGGGTTTATTTCATATTTTTATTAAGGCTTTTTTTTTGCTTAAATATACTACGTATATAATATACATATGTGTAAAAACCTCTTCATTTAAGATGAGTGAATAAAACAACTTTAATATGTAAATATTTAAACTTTTTAAATTAATTGCCTTTCTTAAGGCGTTATTGCATACAACAGTCGAATGGCGACGTGTGCTCCTTTAAGGCTGTTTTTATTTTATTTAAGTTTAATTTTTATAAAAAATTAAACAAAAACAACATTTAATATGTTTATATATTGTTTTCTGAACGCTTAAAGGCTTTTAAGTTGTGTTGTTATATATGTTTTTGCCATAACTTTATTCAACAACATGTTTTATTATATGTATCTTCCCTTACTATGGGTAAAACTGGCTATAAGTTTGTAACTATTGTGTAACATCGAGAAATATTCGTTTTAAATCCTTAAAAATATATAAATTATTGCTTGTTAGGACAAGTTAAGTTTAAATTTAATTGGAAAACATTCATATAAACTACAATAATCTTTTTAGAAATGTTCTACCCTAGAGGTACTACATACATATGTATGTGTAAAATATTTTAAATATAGCAGTTGTATGTAGAGAAGATAAATTATCTGTAACTATAATGAGAAGTTATCATTGATTTAATAAGGTAAGGTTAAGGAGAACAGGTAGCTGTTGTGAAGCTCACTTGCGTCCATCGTATCTATCCCTTTGTGATACCTGAATAGAGTAGAAAGAATAGAATAAAATAACAAAAAAGAAAAAGAAGCATGCCAGTACAGAGTCTCTGGCGGGAATAAAACCCGCAACCCCCAGACTACCAGATTAGTAGGCTCCACGAAAAGCCCCCCAATGAAATAATGCCCAAACGAGAAATGAAATATTCTCCAAATTTTTTTCATACATTATTGGATGTTATTTTATATGAAATAACTCCCAATTTTTTTGGAAATTATTTCATTTTTCATTTGGGGTTTTCAAATTATGAAATAATCTCCAATAAAATAACACCCAAAAAATTATTAAAATTCGGGGCTTGTTTCGTAGTGTGTATAATTTGGGTGTTTCTTTATTTTGTACTAGCCAATCCCGGCGCGCGTTGCTACGCCCCTTCATGAATTTTAATAGCATTCTAAATTTTAATCGAATATCAAGTGCAAGGCTAAAAACTATAACTTGTTCTATATGAGCGCGGCACTGCCCACTTTTCAAAATCAACAAAATGCTACGAGCATTTTTTCAAATACATTAATGATAAGGTTCTGGATTTGGATGGTGCGACCTTCGTGATAGACTACGAAATTAGTCTACGGACCGCAATAATGATTGTTTTCCTTAAATCAAAAGTAATCGGTTGTTGGTTCCACTTCAGCCAAGCAGTGAGGAGGTACATAATAACAAAGTGTAACCAACTGGCAGCACTTATTCATACAACGTATATTTTATCCATCTTGAATTCAAGAGCAACCATTTTGTTTTTTTACCATTCCTTACGTATAATGTATTAAGTTTATTATTTGTGTATGTACATGAAAATAATTTTTTGGTAGTTGGGTTTCAAAAACAAATATATTGGAAATATTAAACAATTCTTTGTCCATACTTCCTCACATCTCCATTACAGAAAGTTACTACCTTCTTTACAACATTGTAACTATAATAACTTCTCCCATGAGTTGGATTTTCAAGCCATTCGTAAAGTTTTAGGTTGGTGGCTGATCTGAAATAGCTTCCATCGTATAAGGGAAACTAACTGCACTTGACTTAGTCCATTTAAAAAACCAAAAGTAGTCACTATTAAACGAGCTTTGTATGTTCTTTCACCAAAAAGAAAATTGATAATGAATGCTGGCACACTTTCGAAGTTGCATATATCCTTATTATGAAGAAGACGCCTGCGGGCCTCCACATGATTTATTTCAATAATTTTGCGATTGTTGGTCCATATTGACTTCATAAAATCCTTAGTGAAACTGACTCTTTTACGAATATCGGGCATAATTGAATTTTTGTTGCTGATGGGGTTTATTTCATTGGGGGTTATTTCATTTTCATCATTGGGGGTTGTTTCGTTTTCGTTTTGGGGATTATTTCATTTATTTTTCGATGTTATTTCATTCACTGTTATTGGGCGTTATTTCCTATTTTTTTTGGGTTTATTTCATTGGGGTTTGTTTCCTGGGCGTTATTTCATTGGGGGGCTTTTCGTGGAGCCGATTAGTACACTATTGACTAGTCGAACGGGGCACCCATTGCCTTAATAATTATTATATTAAAAATACATATTAAGATTGTTATCATAACATCATATTAAAATATTATTAAGTGTAATTTTAAAAAATGGGTTCAAACGGCTTAGGTCATGTACTGCTTTCTGCAGTACATGTACTGTTATTCTTTAAATGTACTTTTATGCATAACACAAAAAATAGTACGCTAATATACCAATTTGCACTGTTTTTTTTTCGATGTTCTACTTGTAATGTTCCTTTGGACGGTATAAATAGATATTTTCTAAAATAATAAATTAAAAATTGACATGCGGCTATAACACTGCACTACGGTGTATGCATGACTTAAGCAAAGTCATATACAGTTAACTTATGTTTACATTAATTTCACTTTGGTCATACACTCCTCTCCAACTCAACAAGAGTAGAAAAAATGAAAAGAATTAAATTGTAAGAAATTAATTGAAAATAATTAAGGCGACTACTATTGCAACAGTTAGTTAAAACATGGTTGAAAAATAATGAGAATATTTTTTTTATAACTACACGACTCTTTACTTTATAAAACAATCAAGTGCTTGGATTAAATGCGACTTAAGAACGTTTTAATACTTTGATGGTTACAAAGTAAATAGTTCTTACTTTAATTAAAAACAACCAATAAAATATTTCATGAAAAGAACGACAACGATAAGGAGATTATAAGTAATGACAATGAAGTGCAATGTTACAAAAAAAAAAAAAAAATGCACAAAATACAATACCACAAGAAAATTTAATTTAATCATAAAATATCATTTTGATTGATTTTATTAAGATCTTTGTTAAAAATGTAACAAGATATTTAGAGAATATTTTATATTAGTTTTGTATATAACAGAGAATAAAATTTGTTCGGTCGGAGAAACTGTCTTATCGTTTTTTTTTAACAATATGCATTTAGTTTTACATTTGTATTGACGATAATACACATACTTTATTTTGCGTGTTCCGCTTAACGGAATCAGTAAAACACAACTTTACAACTTTTATCCGCTATCAGTCAAATTTTTCAGATCGAACTATGCCAACTTCGATCCGTTTTTAAGGATTTGTACCGAGTTCAATAAACTTTATCAACATATTGATTTTTCCTTAAATGTTAATATTGTAAAATGTAAAATAATTTTGTTTTTGAATAACTAATATTAAACAATTGTACTGCTTAATCGTCTGTAGGGATCTAGAATCCATAAAAATAAATAAATAAAATAAATAAAAAGATGTTAGAAGAAGTATGCCAAAATTGGAATTAATGGACGGAGCATCTAAAAGCGTACAATTTTTAAATGGAAAAATATTTAAAAAGTAAACTACTGGCATTGTTTATCGCTTAAGATATATATTTTTACAAACTTTCTATTTTCGAAACCCAAACATCTTATTTTAGGTGCTGTATTTGTATTTTATATTTTTATTTATTTTTTGTTCTTTTAAATCGAATTTTAACTCACTTTTTTAAAATAATTCTTGTAGTGTATTGTTTTATTTCTTCGATCCTAGTCAACAGTACGATACGATATATGCATGCTAGCAAATTATCCACAACTTCGCTATCGAAGTTCTTATTATTTATTAACTTCAACGATGTCGAAAGAAAACACAAGCGAACTTTCATTCGTACAAATACGTTGCAAACAAAAACAAATTTTTAGTTTTTGTTGTTGTTTTCAATATATTTGTACGAATGAAAGTTCGCTTGTGTTTTCTTTCGACATCGTTGAACAGGCAGTAACTACTCAAAAAGTTATATAAGGATATATCGGGAAAATATCTACCATCTCAGTCAAGATTAGTGCTTCTAAGTCTCTTAGTTTTAGATTAATAAATTCGGAAAATGCAAAAATTACTATAAAAATAAGAAAATAAGAAGAAATACCTTTTTTGGTCGCCAATAATATTTTAAGTCTCACCACGGATCTTTAGTCACTAATTTTATAATCTATGTTCACAAAAGTAGAAAATACAAAAAAGTACATTTCAAATACAAAAAGTACCTTCTGTGTCCCACTATCCTATTCATTTCTCACTTCATTCAATAGTTCTTAATATGAAAATTCTAGCTTTAAAAACATACTAAATACAACGAGTGCCACAAAAATGTAAAAAAGTACCTTTTTGACCGGTCACAACATTTTCAGTCTCATCTCGAATCAGTAGCCTCTAGTTTCGAAGATCTTCTTTCTGAAACGTAGAATGTACAAAAAGTACCATAGAAATGCGAAAAAGTACATTTTCTGTCGCTCAATATATTTTCAGTCTCAACTTTAAGCAAAGTCCTTTATTTTTTAAGTCTAGCTTCATAAACGTAGAAAATATAAAAAGTACCATAAAAATCTGAAAAAGTACCTTTTTGGTTTACTACTTTTTTCAATCTCAACTTGGATCAATAGTCACTTGTTCAAAAAATCTACATTGGAAAACGTAGAAAATACAAAAAGGACCAGAAAAAAATGCTAAAAATTACCATAATGGTCGATAAATAGTTTCTAATTTCAAAATTCTAGCTTCATGAACTTATTAAATACAAAAAGTTCTATAAAAAATAAAAAAAGGACCTTTTTAGGTTTTCCATATTAATTTACGAATTTCAACCTTAAAATGTTTAAATATCTATTTAACAATAAAAAAATTTAATAGACATGATTTCAAGTGAATAAATCTACTCGTTTTTGCCTAAAAGAAATACATTTCCGCGGATAAAATAATACAATAGCTGATGGCCTTGGCTGCTAATGCTTACACTTTATATATTACTCTTATATTAACCTATAATGCTAATATGAAATAAATAAATAATACAATTAAATATTATTTTTCTTATATTTATTCACTTGGAAGTTACTTAGGGTACTAAAAAGTACTAAAATAACGTTTTTACCCGTTTTTGCTCCTTAGGTGTTAAAAATTAAAAAAAAGTGCCCTTCTTAGCATTTTCCTCTTAAGGTTCGAATTTCCAAAAATCCCTTCTTAGTGGATTTTTACATCAGAAGAGAACCCACTGTCCAAATTTCGTGACTCCAGCGTTTTTAGTTTGGGCAGTGCGATGATGTATCATTCAGTCACGTTATGCATATTATTTAATTCCATTAAATCCTTTTTCTGCTTTTTGCCAAATTAATATTTGCTCATATATATTAGGCTAACACGGTCTTAACTGAACTATCGAATTTAAAAATTTCACCAAATTTAAAAGTATGTTTATACTCGTAAACAGTAAAGTAGAGTTTGAAAAATATTTTTTTAAAGCAGTGCAAAACAGCGTGTTGTTTTCCTAAAGGGTCCGCCAAATAACTTTTTTTTTTTTTGAAAATGCTATAAAAAAGTGTAGCTTCGGCTGTGTGGTACGTAGCGCCGTTCTGTTGAAACCAAATGTTGCCAATATCCTCCTCTTTAATTTTTGCGAACAAAAATTCGTTCAACATGGCCCGATAACGATCGCCATTGACTGCGGTCACTCCTTGCTCATTTTCGAAGAAAAATGGCCCAATTATGCCTCTGGACCGACCAAAATCCGCACCAAACAGTGACTCGTTTTAGGTGTATCGGCTTTTCAATGTATGCGTGCGGGCTTTCTGTGCACCAAATGCAACAATTTTGCTTATTTACATAACCGCCAAGATCAAAATGAGCTTCATCTGTAAAGATGATTTTTTGGCAAAATCGACAATATTTATCAGCGCTGTTTAAGCGTATACACAACCATATTCGTTCAGCGGAAGGATAAAATTAATTATCTGTCAAATCAGACATGAGCTAAGTGTTACCACTCACGAAATAAGCACTAGCTGAAAAAAAACGTTAGATGGCGGACCCTTTACAAAAAAGGTTTTTCTCTTTTTGTTGACATCATCCAGGAAGAGAATTCAAAAATTAAATTTGAAATCTCTGATATTGCTTGTAAAGTGAGCGTAAAAGAAACAAAAAGCATTTAAGTAAAGCAGTGTTTTTAAACTAAAATGGCGTTAGTGTTAGTCAGCAAGAAGGAATCGCACTTATAGGAGAATAAAAGTGAACTGAAAAAAATAAGTTATGAATTTGATGAAGAGATAGGGGAATTGGTATATTTATAAATTTTTCGGCTGTTACCAAAAATTAGGTACCATGGTCGAACTGTGGCCACTAAGCGAATATTGGTTACATTTAAAATTCAATTTCAATAAAAATTCTTCCCAAAGTGTTGGTAATATTGTTTTTCTTATTTGCGTACAAAAATTAACTTTTGGGTCTAACAGTACCCATCTAATATACACACATACAATTGTGGTAGTTTATTTGTATGCGTATATGTGTTAACATAGAATCGCATGTCTTTTCCCCCATTTTCACACGTTAATCTATGTTTAAGAATTTTTTTATTATTAATAAAAAAATTTAATATAAAAATGAAAATCAAACAAGTTTGAAACCATAAAAATAAAATTAATTTTTATTTGAACTTGTTATCGAAGTGTTTTTTTGTACATAGGAAGAAAGTTAAGGAACAAGTAAAAATAATATCGTAAAATTGCTTTGAAATACATAAGGGAACAAAACCCAACTTTTATGGGTTTTATAAAAATATTTATTTAACACGTTGACTGCCATGTGCGCCACCGGTGGCACACACATTTTCTTTAACATGATGCCGCGTGTACCACCGGTGGTACACAGTGGTTCTTGTATTGTTTATGAAATATTTTATGGCCTGTTATTGATATTTATTTTTTTTCTTCAGTGGCTCCTCAATAAAAGTATAAAGTTTTACTATGCAAAAAATTTTTTGGGTATTACAGGTTTTTCTTTCTTTTTTTTCTAAAAATATTTCATACATTTTTGAAGTTCATAACTTTGGAATATTTTATTTATTACTTTAATATAACATAAAAAAACTTTAAGATTCATAAATTCATAGAGATCAATAAAACAAATAACAATATTAACTTATATATATTATATATAACATTAATCTAATGGTTTTAGCAAAAAACATTCCAAGCATAAAGCTGGCTTGCCATCACAATAGTCACAAAATGTAGACACCCTTTTAGCTTTTTTTATTGCAGCACTTCTTCCTTCATTTTTTTTGATATCGCTATAACAGCTGACACAACGTTTTCTAGATTTCCTGTTATTTTTATCTCTTGTTTCGTATTCCTTCATGGTCAACAGCTAAAATTTCGCCAGGAACTCGAGCATTAACGTAGTTATTCTCAAGAATTTGAAGCAAATGGCTAACCTTACCAAGGCGATTGCTACCAATTTCAGAGTTGTCGGCAAAATGGATAAATTTTAAAAGTAGCTGAAATCGATTTCAGCTTGAACTTGCGGAACAAAATTGTTTCTATAAAAAGGATTATTGCTCCAGTACAGCTAAATAGATGGATACTTTACTAATCCCATATACATTAGAATTCCAAAAAACTTTTTTATCTCCGCGATATTTGTATCACTCCATCTCTTAATGCGGGATCCACGAGTAATAATGGTTTTGGCTACGAACTGGTGGGCGTTCAAATTTGTTTGGAGTACTATTAATTCATACACTTCTTCCGTTACCATAAAATTAAAGATATCAATTGGTTTTGCTTGAGGTCCCACTTCGGATATACGTGGAGTACAGTGATCTAAGAAAAAGAACGTCTTTAGTGTCGTTCCAGTGACGGAAGTCCATACGTTAGATGGAATATGTTCATCAACAATAGGTTCGTCTTCCAATAATGTATTATCCGTATCGCTGGACTCAGTATCAGAAGGCATGTATTCACTCGAACTCGAACCTTCAAAATCAAGGTCGTTGTCATCAGATTCTTCGTTTTGGTTAATTTTGCCGTAAAATAGCTTAGGTGGAATACGTGAAATGTTATTTGCCATTATTCGTTTTACTCTTATGTCAATAAATGAAAGAAGGAACAAGCACTAAATGAAATAAGGGCAATACGCATGTGACCACCGGTGGTACACGTGGCACCACTATAAACAAAGCATTTATACGGTGCCATGTGATCCACCGGAGGACACTTGCTGTAATTACACACAAAGTAACACAAATCACACGTGACAACATCAGAACATTTAAAATAATTGTAACGATCACTTTAAAGCCATTTTTCGAAAAAAAATTTTTTCTAATAATTTTTTTTTATATGGTGGCAGTCAACGTGTTAACAACGAGTAAAGAATTTTTTTAATAAGTTTAATAAATAATGCCATGAATGCTTAAAGTATGTTGATGGTCCTTCCAAACCACAGCTAGCCAGTATTGACACTAAATAACAACAACAACTACAAAAGCATTTTCTTTTTCAGTATACAAGAGTATAAATGAGATGGCAATAAAAATTATGAATTTAATACAAAATGTATGGTACTCTACTTTCGTTCACATTAAAAAAGTTTTTTTCTTTCTTAAATAATGATAACGGTTACTACGAATTGTATTTTGTTTTCTCTTAATCGTATAAATAAACATGGCAATCAAAACATTAAAAACAGAATTATTTAAATAGAAAAGCGTTAAAGTAAGTTTCAAAGGAAATTAGAAGAAAAAAACATGGGGCAAGAAAATCTTATGTATGTAGACCCGGACTTAACAGTTAATATTGAGGGGTTTTGATTTAATTTTTATGTTTATTCTTATTCTATAAGGATTGACGTGGGAAGTAGTTGCGTGAAATGGCCATTGAAAATTCGACAAATTGCTAGAACAGATTTTACAGTCTACATTTCTTCAATATATTTTTAATTAATTTATGAAAATTTGATATTAACTGAAATAATACTCGGTATAAAATTAATAAGTTACCAAGGGAAAAAAATATATATTTTTATTTATTGTTTTAACTTTATGTTAAAACTAATTTTTTTATGATAAAATTTTATTATGTATTCGGAGCAACATTTCATTCGAGAAATTTATGCAAATAGTTTTTGCAAGTATCATGATTCAAAAAGGTTATAATATACTTAAACGAAACTAGGTTTGCCATTTCTATTTAAAAAAAAAGAGGACGCCAGCATAAAAAATGTTGGACATTTGCCCAAAAAAAGAGGACACATTTAAAAAAAAAAATTAAATTTGATAAAATTTACGACGCCACTTAATATACAAAAACAAAATTTGTTTTTACGAAAAAACTTTATTTGCAAAAATAAAAACTTAACATATTCTGATTTAATGGTTAAAAATAAAAACAAAAAAAAAAAAACAACAAAAATTTATTGCATTCATTTTCGGGAATGTACGCTTTTAAAAATTTTACATATTTTTTTCAACACTTCCAATTTTAGCCAATATATTACCATCGCATCTCATCAAATATTTGTAAAATTCTAGGCAATCCATATCAAAATTATATACCATTACTATATTTTTTGTTCAAGACTTTCTTCTATGTTTGGAAAACGAACTTTATGAAAAACACACAGCTGACAAGCAGACCCCTTTGCTGATCTTTTTTAAAATAAAAGACAAGTTAAAATAGGCCACTTCGCTAAATAGCGACAATTAGGGATAATAAAACTAATTTTGTACAAAGAGAAGTTTTAAAATTGTACTTTTTCAAAACTAATTGTACGAGCACCTAAATCTTTTTTTTATACATTTTGTGACCTGTGATTTAAAGTTTAAATATAAGAAAAAAACTTCAGAGAAGGTGCAAAAAGCCGGACAATACCGGACATTTGCTAAAAAAGAAGTAGGACTGCCCCGGATGCCCTAAAAAAGAGGACGGTGTCCGGGGAAAGGAGGACGGACGGCAACCCTAAACGAAACAAATGACATATATTATTAAAATAATTATTTGTTTTTGCTTTACAATTTGAATAAGCTTACACTATTAATTCTTTTTTTTTTACTAATGAAAGCCTTAAAAGAGCAAAATTAAATTTTCTTCGACTCTTGTAAATTTTTAAGGTTATGTTCTTTTTTTCAATATGTTTTATGCAAGCTTTTCTTTGACGTTTTTGCATCATACTCACATTCACAAAATGTAGACACAAACTAATTTCAGACACAAAACTAACGGCAATTTGTAAAGAAGCTTGTAAAAAGAAAATTACCTTTACATTTTTATACCCTTTACAGATAGTGTAAGAGTATATATATAGGTTTGTCATTTCTTCTGAAATTTCTACAATATTCATTTCCTAATTGTGTGGGTCCATGTGTATGTTCAAATCAGTTTCGAAGCCCGCCGAAATCTCTAAGAGTGTATTATAAAAAAAATCAGAAATATTTGGAAGCAGATTGAAATAAAAAATCAGCATAATTGCCCGATAACTTTTTGAGATATGAGCAAGAAAACACGACTGCACACCACAATTATTAGAGTTCTTTATATCTAGGATATTTTATAGGCACGCTTGTGACTATTTATGGATATGATATGCCTCTAGAAATATTCTTAAAAAATATTGGAAAAATTCGTGAATAACCGGCAAAGATATAAGTAAAATTTTTTTTTAAAAAATATTTTTCAAAAACAAATTTTTTAAGTTCCAAAATAATTCTTGAACACATTAAAGGCACCAGATTTTAAGTTGTGATCTTAAAAATTATTTCCGAGCTAATAAAACTAATTAAACGGTTTGAAACTAACTGAGATATAAGCACCAAAATAAAACTTCTTCGGATGTTTTCTAAAATTTACAAACGGAAAATATAGATATTAAATAAAAGGGTTTGACTAGTCAAAATACAGTTAACCATGTAAAATTAAAAGTCCAAGATAGCGTCCTAGATCAAATGGCGAATATATAGGTCAAATATTTATAGTAGTTATGGCTTTGTTTCCTTTAACCCCCACAATATTGGTATTTGACTAGTCAAATACAGTTTACTATGTAAGAATTTAAAATCAAAGATGGCGTCGGAATTAAAAGAGAAAATGGTCTAAAATATGAAATCTAGGAAAACATATTGGTTTTTATAACGAGTTATAAGGGGTTGTTTGCGATGAAGTGCGATTTTTTTTAGAATATAATCAAGTGTCTTTAGTTAGTTTAATAACAGCTCTCTTCAGTATTCCTTAATGGCGTGAATAAGTGACTGCACGTTCTTGTAATGCTTTCCTCAAGTTTTTTTCATATCTACTTAGAAACTTTTAAAACATTTTTTGTATCTAAAGCCAATTCGTATTTCATTAGATCAAATTATTTCCAAATTTTCTTGCTGGACATAAGAATTTCGCCAGTTACACTCCGCAAAATATATACGTTAAAAAAAGTTACTATTCTAAATGATATTGTTCATTGTAAAAGTTTTGTACGCTAAAAATTACTGTTATGTTATCAAAAATAATTAAAAATTCACTTAAAGGTTGTTTTAAATTGCGGAATTGCAGTGTTGCCATTTTCTTAATTTATGGTTTAGTTGACTTAAGCAGTTATACCAATACAGTTTTTTTTTTTTGTTAAAACGAAAATTAATCAAAAATAAAATTTTTGGGAATTTCTTATAAATAAAAATTTCATTGTTAGTTTTCTTTCAAAAGAAAATTTTTCATAATTTTTATAAAATAAGACTATTTATTGTACCTGCTTTCTCAAAAAGATAATTTTTAAATATATATTCATTTTGTTTCCTGTTTAGTAAGTTTTAATATCTATTCATTATTTTGAATAGCCTTAATTGTTGTTGGTTTCTTAAACACCCAATTTCACCGCCATTTTTCTTTAACTTGCCTTATTTTCTCCCACAGGATTTTATCAATATTTACTTGGTTTACATACACACAGACATACATACATGTACATACATATTTATTTAATTTATGCGGGAGAAATAAGTGTGAGTTCAAATATTTTATTTTTATTGAGTAGATTTTCATCTGCTTTTGCTCTTTTTTGTGCATTTAGCTAAAGCAGTACAAGATAAAAACGCAAATAAAAATATAAATAAATATAAAAAAAATTAAGAATGATAAAATAGGTAATGCCGAATCTTTGATACCCTTCATTACATATACTGTTTAACGATTTTAGTGTGCGATAGTAGTAAAAACTTTAAGTTGCAGGAGCCTAATGGAAAGCCCATAATACTTTCTTTTCTTACTAATCTTTTACTAAGTAGTTACTTTTCATAGTACTGGTAATGGGATTTTGATTCATTTTTTACTTAACTGAAAGATTAGTTTTATATGCTGACATAAAGTGATCAGATGAGTTTTAATCAATTTGATTTAAATATTTTAATTTTTATTTTTGAAATCATGAAATTTGCTATATTTTACACATACAACAACAAACATGCTAAGTCCATGATATTACCTAAGAAGCAGTTGGTAATGCCGTGTTCCAATATGATTAAAAATTATCCAAGTAAAGGTGGTCTAAATTTGTGGTATCATTTTAATTGAATTTTAACTTATAGTAATAAAAAAAGAGTTTTCATTTGAGATATTAAAAATATTTTAATTTTAGTTTATTACAAATAAAGGTTCTGGTAAGTAATTAAAGTTTATATCGGTCAAGTGACCTCCCCAACTGGTTAGGCAGGCAGGCTCCCAATGTTTTACCAAAACTCTCAATCACGTCTTTTAATAAACTGTATCAATGCTTGATATATCGAGCAGGTGTTGTTTTTAAGCTGTTGAACTGTTGTGGGATTATTGTTGTACACTCACGATATAAAAAAACTCCACCATGAATAAATAGTCTAAACGATTTTGATGGCAAATTTAAATGCGACTTTTTAACTTTTCTTTCAAAAGATTAATTTAGTTTTATTTAAATTAATCCACAAATTTTGTGTGTTTTCCAGAAACAGTTGGTTACATAAAGAAATGGACATAGAAAACATTGTCTTAGAAATTCACCACAATCAAGAATGTTTATAATTTATTAGGCCTTTGCTTAATAATTCTTAGTGTTACACACGAATTGTCATACTTACGTCTATCTGTCCTCTGTCACCATTAGTGATGGTGGTGGGGGCAATATTAAATAATATTGCCATGTCAGCACTGAAGTTAAAAAAAAATATAAAATAAAAAAGAAAATAAGAAATAAAATAAACGAAGAAAACAAATTTCGAAAAATCTCATTATTTAACGCAACAGCACTCAACTTGTCTGGGTCGGTAAAATAATAAGTACTTACTTTGTTCTATGTTTATGTAGAAGAAATAATACAAAATAAATAAATAAGTAGGAATAACAATAAAAAATCACAGTTAGTGTAGAAAGAATGTTTTTTTTCCTATTTTGGGCAACCAAGTAAGTTACTGAAAATAAAAGCATACTTTTTGGGGGCTAGACGTAGCAGTATACTCATCTGGGCAAAACTATAGCATACTTTTGGGGAAATTAGTAAAATGAGGATTATAAGCAGCTTAAGGCTTGGCGACATATTTTAGTTAATTAAATAAATAACAGTTGTCGTTAAGAATTTAATTTCCTTTCGTAAATAAAGGGTAACTAAACAAAATATAAACGCCTAATCTATTTTGATAAAAATGAAGTAATTTTATTTAAATTAATAACTACTTTAAAAGGGTTAATTTTATTTTAATGAATAATTTAACAAAAAAAAAAAAATAAAAAAATTTTGCCAAATTTTTATTTAACCATGGGGGGTGAGCAGCAAACTGCGTACGGTTTTAAGAAGAGCAAAAGATGTTGTATATTTTAGAGGGTAAAGTTATTTTTTTCTGTTTTAATTTTTTTTAACTACACAAACTGCTGCTGATCTTTTATAATTATTTTGTGGTTACGAAAAAGAGAAAAAAAAGAATAAAAAATTGTACATGTGTTTGCATTTATTTTTTTTTTTTGACTACTGACTTTATGGTCAGAGAAATCTAAGAAGAAATAAATTATTTGAAATATATTTTTTCTATCTGTAAATTGGAATGTTGAAATAAATGCTTTTGTAGTTGAGGGGGTGGTTAAAAAGTTGAACATTTAGAGAACATTCTAATTGAAAATTGAATAATATATTTAATTAGATCATGCATTTTAAAGTTTGTTTTTAAGGGGAGAAATATTTTTGAAAAGGAATACAATTTTTTAAGATAACACAAGGCAAATTGCAGGTAAGCAATGTTATTTGGAAATATTGTATAATTGTTTTGTATTAGTTTCTTTTCTTTGCGTTTTACAAATTCTTTTCCATCGAATAAAGTAAAAGATTCAAAACATTTTTAACAGATTTTGTTACTTTTCATACCCAATTTGCCTGATTTGTAGGTGTGACTTTCACAGACAAACAATTGTAAACTATTATGTCTTGTGTTTATTTGAAAATCTATAAAAAACATAATTATTTCTGTTACCCTAAGAACTTTTAATTTTAATTTGATTTTATCGAAACTGCTAAACACATAATCAGTTATCGACATAGTTGATATACATAGTTGATTCAATGTCACTTTGTTGTTTGTTTCAAGTAGCAGAGATGTGTTGTTTTGTTTTATATTTTTTTAGAATCGAATTGGTGTCAAAGTTATGTCAAAATAGAAATTAGTGATCTTGACTTACCACCCATAACGACATATGGGTGATTGACAAAATGTTTCAAAATATAATATAAATATAATAACATTGTTCAGCCAGTGAGTGCCTTTCCATGAAAGCATACAGCAATAGCTATCAAAATTAAACGGAGTTAATATAACGACAGCAGTAAAGTGTTAGAAACCATAAAGAAAACTATTCAACAGCTGACATTATTAAACAATTTTTCAAAATTATAAAAAAGGGTTGGCGGCCTCTGTTCCAAATTGTATGCAGCGTGTTTTAACGTCGTCAACTATGTCCTTTGGAAACACCAAAAACCACTGGTCATCCAAAACAAGCCGTACAAATTTTATATATACCGTGGATTGGTAGATAGGTGACAATCCAGTAACCACAATTTAGCATAGTGGATAAGAACTACAAATTTCAAAAAGCTCTCTAGAGCGCAAATGTAATTTTCGTTAAATTGTAACATAAATCGAAGATTTTGATAATATATATCAGTATATCGATGAAGAGGTCTGTGGATGAAATCATAGCGGAAATATATTCCATTCGTCCACTATCGGAATAATATTTTAATATTCTTAAAATAAAATTATTTACAATATTTTTTTTTTAATATACATAAATATGTAAACTTTATATTAATACTAGACAAGCCCGGCGCGCGTTGCTACGCATCATAATGAATAAAAATGCATTCGGAATATTAGTTAAATATATAAAAAATAATATTTTATTGATTTTTATTGTAATGCAAGTGGTTATACATTATTTTTGGTTTTTCCATTTGCTGTAAAAATGAACAGATTTTTTGGAGTTCCCACTGTGGAGCATGCGACGTACAGCTGGCCATGTGAAAAGCATGGATATTTCAAATTCAATCCCGCAACACGCAGAGATTGTCCTTGTACTTTGTTGATGGTAATAGTGAAGGCAGGGAGAACTGGAAACTGTAGTCGCTTGAAGTTGAAAGGCAAATCGGTGGGAACCATTTGAAGGCGTGGAAATAGCTAAAAGTGATAACTTATTTTTGATGGGGGTGGTATTGCCCACTTTTCTAATTACGAAATTATATATAGTCATTACAGCTCAAAGTGTGTGCAAATTTTCAGAAAAATCGGTCAAGTGCAAGAAGATAAAAATTATAACTTTTTTATGGCCGTGGCAGTGCCCACTTTTCTAATCATGAAACTTTATAGTCATGACAGCTCAATATGTGCGCAAAGTTTTAAAAAAATCGGTCAAGTGCAATGCTAAAAATTATAACTTATTTTTTATGGGCGTAGCCCCTCCCACTTTTTACCACCGAAAAACACTCCCTGGAATGTGTACAACAACTTGTCAAAGCTTAAGTTCGATCGGCTTTAAGATTTCGGAGTCTATAGCTAACACACACACACGCAGAGTTTCACTTTTATATCGATAGATTAAATAAAAGGCAATAATCCAAACAATTCGCTTTAATGACTATTTCAAAATCAGGCACAGTAAAAAAGTCAATTTAAGAATGAAGCCCTTATTGCACTGAATTGTTCATCTCTGCTACAAAATCTAATTACTATAGTAAAAACCAGCTTTAATTTTGCTTACATGTTAGCACACTTGTTATATATTGGTACTTTTATTTGCTTCTTAAGTACAAATATATAAAACTTAATGAAAATAAAAGTTTGCCTTTTATAATAAACCCTTTGTACAACTCACCATATTGCCTTCTCTTTCTAAGAGTTTTTTTTTTATATAAAACATGTAAAGTTATCATGTTTCCATCATACCTGTCTGTCAATCTGGTAAAAAAAAATATAACAAGAAATTATTGATATAAAAGAGTATTGATAAAAAAAAAATATGGAATATAACTTGAGGCATACTTGGTAGCGGAAATATATGAACACGTCGTACATGTATGATAAACGAACATAAATGAATACATATGTACATAAAACAGACTAAAGATGTGTGCATGCATGTAAGGCACAATGGATAAATATATTGATTGTATGTATACTTAGAAAGCTTAACATAAACAATTTACAACAATAAAAATATTTTTCTCACTGGCAAACAGGCATTCACACATTAACCTACTAACAGCACACATCATACACACGGGATCAGCCAGCCTATCAGTAACATTTCAAAGGATACTAAATAATGTTCAGTTTTCTTGTTATCGCTTTTTTATTCTTTCCTACTGCGTTATGTATTAAATGTTTTAAAAACTGACCGTATTTTTCTATGTCTATTCCTATATGTTTGCTGTTGCTGTTGTTGTTTTTGTTCCTTTCCAAATCATTTAGGGTTTTATCTATTTAACATTTGATATCCTAGTTGAACTTACAAGGATATTTCAGTATGTGTAGAAGTAGTCATAAAATTTTCATTTTATTACTAAAATAAGAAACATTCGGTTGAGCCGAATTGTGTATACCCAGCAATAGTGTTTAGTTTAGTTAAGTAAGTCTAATACGTCCGCGTCAAACGTAAAGTATTTTCAAATTATATTACAAATATTTTGACTTTATATCGTATTTTTATTAAAAATTAACCTATACGTATTGAATATTTATTTATATTTATTTGCTTTCTAATACAACAATATTAAAAATTTCATAATTAAATTAATGGATTTTTTAAATGTTTAAATATATTATTTAACGAAAAAAAAAATTATTTAATAATAAATTTTGATACGTAGTGTATAAAAAAAGTAAATAATAAAGGGTCCGCCAAATAACTTTTTTTTTTTGAAAATGCTATAAAAAAAGTGAAGCTTCGGCTGTGTTGCACGTAGCGCCGTCCTGTTGAAACCAAATGTTGCCAATATACTCCTCTTCAATTTTTGTGAACAAAAATTCGTTTAACATGGCCCGATAATGATCGCCATTGTCTACAGCCACTTCTTGCTTATTTTCGAAGAAAAATGGTCCAATTATGCCTCTGGACCAAAACTCGCACCAAACAGTGACTCGTTTTGGGTGTATCGGCTTTTCAATGTCTGCGTGCGGGTTTTCTGTGCCCCAAATACGACAATTTTGCTTGTTTACATACCCGCCAAGATCAAAATGAGCTTCATCTGAAAAGATGATGAAATATTTCCCAGCGTTGTTCAAGCGTATACACAACCATATTCGTTCAGCGGAAGGATAAAACTAATTATCTGTCAAATCAGACATGAGCAAAGTGTTACCATTCACGAAATAAGCACTGGTTGAAAAAAAGTTAGATGGCGTACCCTTTATAAAAAAGTGAACAAAAATAGTTGAAAAACGCAAATACAAATAATATAATAATTTAACATTGAACATCAATTTAATAAAAAATTATAAAGGAACAATCAAACAATTGTAAAATTAATTTACAGGCGTAAAATAAAATTTAAAAATTTGTTTTTAAAACAGCTGAGCGTTGCCTATAAATTTAATATTCGAGGGAAGGTATTCCAAAGACGGAATGTATGAACATAAAATGCAGTTTTAATACAGATATATTATAACGTACGTGTGCAATTTCATTTGTTGTCGTAGAGAGTAAAAATCAAAATCGCTCATATAAGTACGTTGGGGGACGAGTGTTAATGATTTTATGTGGCAAATCAATGTTCTGATATTTGAAAGACCTACTAGAGTTACGCCATAGAGTCTTCTTCCTTCCCAGATTAAATGCATATCACAATGTAGAGTTGAAAGTAGATATGAGCTTTATACAACTTAAGGAATTACTGCCGTATTAATAAAAACTATTTTAGGTTTATTAAAGGTTTATTTGATAAATTTCTGTACAACATCTGCTAAATAAGCCTTTATTTAATACACCTAAAATATTTTTTACGGTTACGGCAGTTAAAGTTTGCATATATTTCACATCCATAAAGTAAAGTTAGTAAAAGGTATATTTTTGCAAGTAAAATGGCAATAAATAAAACATTTAAGTTGAATTATGTAACAACCTTAATGTCATCTGACCAAGTAATGAACCGATAAAAAGTTATTCCTAAATTCTATGCTTTTATTATATTGATTCTTGTGCCACCAGACATTATTACCGGTTCATGAGGTAAGAGCATTGTTTTTTTTTAATTAAATATTTGTAGTATTAAGACATAGACCATTTGCACTTGCCTTTCAGGGACTCGGCCTAGATTCATAATTTATTTCCCCATGTTTCTGTTTATAGCATTAAGATTACTATTGATATAAAGTTAAATATCTTCAGCATAAAAATGCACATTACAATTTTCTAGTTGCCCTGGTAAGGTGTTAACGTATATAATTAAAAGCAAAGAACCTAATATTGAGCCCTGTAGCACTCGTTTTATGACAGGTTGAAATTTCGTAGTTTTTTTTTTTGGAAAGAACGGATTGATGGCGTTCTGATAAATAAGATGATACAAATTTTGTTAAAGAATTTTGAGAATACGCACATTTTTAATAATTTAAAAAAAGAAGATCATCACGATCCAGCATATCAAACACATTTTAATGATCGAGAAGAACATAAAAGGAAATATCGCTAACATCAATACGCACACCTCTTCAGAAACTTATACAGAAGTTAATTTACTTATGTAGCTACGTCTCGGTTGAAAACCAGATTGCCTGCTAGTTATCACTCCGTTATCATTGATGTATTTTGTTGTTTGCTGCTGAAGTAAACATTTGATAAGTAATTGGACGAAATTATTTGCTAGATTTAGGTATAACTTTTGCAAGTTTCCATAATGTTGAGTTTTTCGAAACTATAAAATGTTTATGTATGTCTGATATTAGAGGTATTGGAACTTTGTCGCTGAATATCATCTAAAAAAATTTGATTTTATTTAAAAATTACATAAACATTAATAAAATTTATACCTTATAAATTCTTAGCCAATTTAAATCAATAGGTTACAAACGCACTAACAAACTTAATAAATTTCCAATGTTTTTTGTTCAGTGGCGGGTAAAAAAACAGTTCTCTTTAATGCTGTGGCACTTAAGATGATTTTGTGAGTAACAACAATAATTTCATTTGATTTTTCTTGATATTTTATGACCATATTAATGCTAGGCTAAGAAGTTAGAAAAGGAAACATATAAAAAGGATAATTGTGCGAAGAGTTGAAGGAGTCATAAAATGTGTTTTCTTAATACTTATGGTTTAATCGACGTTTGCCAGAACTTAACGAAACCTTCAATATATAGTCTTTGAAGGGTGTTGATATAAAATATGCAGTAGAAGGATTTTCAAGTTTTTTTTTGAATACTAGCATATCATCAGCAATATATTTAAAAGGATTATGTGAACAGAAATAATGTCCAACATATAATATGTACTTAGATAAAAAAAGAAAATTTAGGTTTTAAATCTAGAAATTGGAAAATTGCAAAAACTACACTTTTACTACAAATTCAAATGAGTTGAAAAATAATTGTTGACTTCTCAATACCCATGTTATGTAATGTTGATACTGGGGGTATTCGTTTAATTTTCTAAAGTTCTTTTATATCTCTTAAACCTTCTAAAGCCTTCCTTTATATTTGGACATATAAAGGGTCCGCCAAATAACTTTTTTTTTAAAATGCTATAAAAAAAAACTACTGAATATTTTCTGAATTTTTTTTTTATTTGAAAGTACCTTCCGGTTAATAATGGAAAATAATTTCATTCAAATGGTTGCCTCGGCTGGCCATGCAGTAGCCTACACGATCGGTCCAATTTTTAAACACAATTTCGATTGTGTGCAGCTGTATTTTACCAATGGCTTCACGAATATTATCCTTTAAAGCGTCAATTGTCTCTGGCTTGTTGGCGTAACACTTATCTTTGACGGCACCCCACAAATGTTGCCAATATCCTCCTTTTCAATTTTTGTGAACAAAAATTCGTTCAACATGGCCCGATAACGATCGCCATTGAATACGGCCACTCCTTGCTCATTTTCGAAAAAAAAATGGCCCAATTATGCCTCTTGACCAAAATCCGCAACAAACAGTGAATCGTTTTGGGTCTATCGGCTTTTCAATGTATGCGTGCCGCCAAGATCAAAATGAGATTCATCCGGAAAGATGATTTTATTTGGCAAAATCGGCATCTTTTGTAAGTCGATCGCAGGCACACTTAGAGAAGCGAAAACGCATATTTCCCAGCGTTGTTCAAGCGTATACATAGTCATATTCGTTCAGCAGAAGGCTAAAACTAATTATCTGTCAAATCAGACCTGATCTAAGTGTTACCATTTACGAAATAAGCACTAGTTGAAAAAAAAAACGTTATTTCATTTATAAATTTTCAATTATTTTGGTCATCACTTTTAAAATTTGAGTACGAAATCATCTTAATAACAAGACGTGTTTTATCAAAATACAATTGACTGTTTAAGATTCGAAATTCGTTATTTAAATTTCGCTATAATTTGAAGGTGCCTTCAAAAACATGAAATAAATTAAAAAAAAAATATCTGCGTAGTTTGGTCCGTTCGTTAAATTGAAATTATTTGAATTACTTTTCAAATTACACAATTCGCGGGGGTTGTAATGTAACCCAGAACTTTTTTTGTCTTCCAGAATATAAAATAGATAACTATTAAACCCAGTTTAAGATTATCCAGGGCAAGAATATTTTAAGCTTTTGCTACCACCAGGAAAGTTAGTGCCTACGCCATTGCCGTCAACATTCTAGAGCAAGGCGTATTTATTCATCAGGTAATTGCTGCTCGGAGAGAATTTTTTTGTTTATATTTTTATATATAAAGTTTGACATTTAAAATTAATGAGAGAGGAGAGAAAATTTTTTTTTATCTAGACTTTGACCGCAGAAATTAAAAAAAATTGAAAAAGAAAATTATCAGTTGACGAAACAAGACTTCCTGAAGAATAAATATGCCTTGGTTTAAAGTTAGGTTAATGGCTTAAGAAGTATTTCAAAACTTAAATATGAAAAATATTTTTTCCAAACATTTTACTAAATATTTTTGCCATTTATTAATCGATTAAACTTGGTATTCTGAAAATTACCTTTTGTTTACATGTATTGAAACAAATATTTAAATTGTCTTTGCCCGTTTAATTAAGATTTTTGTATAAAACTTACCCCCATACCTAAACAAGAGCGTTGAGCGTCAAGCGTTGGAGTTTTACATGTGTTTTGTTACAATAAAAAAATACATGCAAAATTGCAACGCTTGACGCTCAACGCTCTTGTTTAGGTATGGGCCTTAGTTATTAAAAAAAGAGAGTTATAAGAAACTTTTTATTCATCCCTCGTTTTAATAAACTAACAATTTATAACTTTTCTTCTGTCATAGTTGTTATTGTTTTATATTTATTACAAGAAATTGTTATGAAAGCACAACATGTTTTTATGCCAGAAAAACTATTTAAGTTATAAAGTTTTTTCTAAAAGCAAGAGAGTGTGTTAAGTTTTTTAAGACAAAAAATTGTTTTGGCCAAGTTGCTTCAGAACAAGTTGGAGTGTTTGAAATAATTTAGGTTATTGAACATATGTGAAGAGAAGTATTCGAAAGGAGAAAAAGTTTATGAATATATTTGTTGTTGTAGTTTTATATATTTTAATTAAAGAAATGATACAAAAAGTGTAAATATTTTTGGCAATTTTAAAAAGTACTTAAGCTATTGCTAGAATTGATTATATTTTTTGGCGCAGCATTTGTCAAGCAAGATTTTATATATAAATATTATTTATTTTAAATTATTTATTTAAAACTATTTATTTTAGATTATTTATTTAAATGATTTTTCTTAAATTCAGAAGGACCTTCTTCATTAGATCGAAAAATAATATTTATGAGTTTCCACTTAATTAGAATCTTGTTATTGCATGTGGTATCTTATTAGTCTTTGGTGGCTCAAATAAGACCTATTATTTTTATTATCATTTGTTTTATTTATAAAACACTTTGTATAAAAATTTTAAGGCAATATATTTGTAGTATGACATATATTAGCCATTTTGCGATACATGGTTGTGGTTGCAGACTTCGTCTAAAGGTTTCTGGTTTGCTAAGATAAAATTTGCCTTCTTGTAAACGATGTGATTAAGGGAAATCTGAATTTTTTGAAATCAAAAAAATTTATCACAGCAGGTTAAGAGATTGCATAGCAGTACGCACAGCCACTGCATCTTGTTGGAACAACAAATTAGGGTGCTGTCGAGCAATGTTATGTAAGAAGTTCCGAAAATCGTTTGTGATATTTTATCAAATACATTGTTTTCAGTGCGAATAATCCATTAAACAACTCAATGTCGTTTCACTATTTAGGAGCTGATCTTGAATTAAAAGGTTGACAATAATTTCGTTGCGTCAGCACTATTAACCGTTAAATAGAATAGAAATATTTGAAGTGTTGTACTGTGCATTCATTGCTAATTTCCATTTATTTAATTATAATCCTCAAAAAAATAAATAAATAATAAAGGGTCCGCCATCTAACGTCTGTTTTTCAAATAGTGCTTATTTCGTGAATGGTATGTCAAGCTCATGTCTGATTTAACTGATAATTAGTTTTATCCTTCTGCTGAACGAATATGGTTGTGTATACGCTTGACCAACGCTGAGAAATATTGCGACATTACTTTGGCCGATTTTGCCAAAAGAAATCATCTTTTCAGATGACGCTCATTTTGATCTTGGCGGGTATGTAAACAAGCAAAATTGTCGCATTTGGGGCCGATACACCTAAAACGAGTCACTATTTGGTGCGGATTTTGGTCCAAAGGCATAATTGGGCCATTTTTCCTCGAAAATGAGCAAGGAGTGCCCGTAGTCAATGGCGATCGTTATCGGGCCATGTTGAACGAATTTTTGTTCACAAAAGTTGAAGAGGAAGATATTGTCAACATTTGGTTTCAACAGGACGGCGCTACGTGCCACACAGCCGAAGCTACACAATTTTTTTTATAGCATTTAAAACAAAAAAATTATTTGGCGGACCCTTTAATAATAATATTTTGGAATTAAAAAGTTTTAATTGTTTAACATCGGTAGGCCTTTTTCGGGCTACCAAAATTTGTAGGAATCACATTTTTCAAAATCGTGACCTACTATGCTATTCCGTTTTATAACCTTGACTTGTTGTTCTAAAGGTATATCTAGATTTTTTATTGCAATTTTTTATTTCTACAATATTCATTTCCGACCGACCCAAAAAAGCAGATAAATGCTTTATGAAAGAAGAGTCGATGGATTTTTTTCCGACTATTTGTTTGTTGGTTGAAACCAACTTCGGGAATAAATCACTATTGAAATCAAGCACAATTGCCCCATAACTATCTGAGATATGAGTAAACAAACTGTCCTTGCTTTTTCTTATATTTCGATCACAAAAAGCAAAATTTTTTATCCTTAAGATAATTTATAGACACGTTTTTACGCTATTTTTGGATTCGGTGTACCTCTAGAGATATTCGTAGAAAATTTTGGATCGCCAAAGTTATAGGCAAACATATGTTTTTTCATACACACATATATTTTTTTAATATAATATGTTACTAAAGATTCTAAATATTTTTTGGATACAAGCCATAGTCTTAAAAACTAATATTGGGAAACAATGACAAATCAAGTAGAAACTAACTGAGACACAAGCACAAAAATACAACTACTTCGGTGTTTTTCCTAGATTATGGGCTTCGAAAGAAAAGGCTTGATAAGCACAATATGAGACACTATAAAGGAATTTTAAATCCAAGATGGCGGTCACTTCATATATGGGTCAAATCAAGTAATTAAAAACATATCCACTTCAGCACCATCAATATTTATATCAAACGAAAATAATTGGCCAGTAAATTACAGTAAATCATGAAAACCTTAAGATGTAATTAATCTAATTAATATAACACTGCCCTATATAAAATGGCAGATAATTTTTTCTCAACTCCATCAATATGGGTATCAAATGAAAAGGCTTGACTAGTAGAATATAGCTAACTATCTCAAAATTCAAAATCAAAGATGGCATCTTAAATTATAAAGTAAATTGGCTTAAAACATTAAATCTGAAGCCTAGCCTAAGCTACGATAAGGTCACTTAAGATGTACATGACCGTGAAAGTTATTACCAAATTCGGCACAACCAAATACAGCATTCTTACTTGTTAAACAGTAAATTTTAAAAGTAAAGTATTAAAATATATATATTGGTGTATTCATAAAAAAGATAAAATGTGTTGAAATCTATTCAAAAAAAGTATTGTATGAAATGTTTTAGATGAAATACATTTTAAACTCATTTTAAGTTTTACAAATTAGGAGTTAATATAAATAAAATTTAATAATTGAATTTATTATTGAATGAGACGAAATCTAAAACTAATATCGTCAACTCGACGAACAAAGTGGTAATAATAAAAATAAAGTGCCTCTAGAATCGAAAACTAACCTTTTTATGTAACAAACATACTAGGGTGATCGATTATTCGACTTTTTTAAGAAACCGGTTTTCAAATAGTTTGAAATTTAGAATTTAGAAAAACCGGTTGCTATTTTGAAAATTGAGAAAAACCGGTTAACTGGTTCGAATATATAAATTTTAATATTTAAAGAAAAAATTAAAAAATATTAAAAAAAAAAGATTATAATAAAAATTATATATAAATATGAAATTTTTACAGTTTATATATGTTTGGCTGCACATTTACGCAACAACAGACATGAATGCAGTTGACCCATTTGGTTTTAATTATTTGAATTTAAGGACAAAAGGTACTCTTTACAAGTAAAATAAAAAAATACAATAAATAAATAAGAATTTTTATAAGGCTGTTATAAAATTTTGTGCCTCCTTTTGTACATTTTTCAAATGTTAAATAGATCTTTTATACTAATATGCACTAAGGTGTTTAGTTTGAAAAGATTTCTGTAATTTGAAATACATTTTAAAGGCTAGGGAGAAAATCTTTAAAATTTCATTTTTAAAATTCTTTCTTGTACCCCTGACAGACATACAAATAAAGGCATAAGCTAGTTTGTTTGATAGTTTAATTGAAATTTAAGTTAAAAGGCACACAATGCCATGCATTAAAATAAGGATCCGGAAGGAGAGATTATTGGTTTTTCTTTATTGTAACTACACTTTTTGCCTAAAAGTGATCGATCAGCTAAGTTAATGCTTCAATTACCTTTAACTTTTAACGTTAGGTTTATATCATATGAAAAAATGATATTTAAGCTCAATTATTTTCCTTATTTTACATTTGTTTTTGAAACACCAAATAAATTTCTTACATTATTATGGAAGAATATTTAATAGTTTTTATTTTCTGATTTTTGGAAACTTTCCGCGTACTAAATATACTATGGTACGATTGATTACAAAAATATATGAAAATAAGCTTAAAAAAAAAACAGGCTTTTTCGGATAAAAAAAAACGGTGTATTCGATATTCGAAAAATCAAAATTTAGAAAAAACCGCCAGCTGAAAGATGAAAAAACCGGATTTTCCACCGGTTGTAAAACCAAGTCGATCACCCTAAAACATACCCATTTTTTTATAGAATTGTTTTTTTTGACAATTTCACCTTTTCTTTACATTTTTTTATCGCTATAAAAAAGGAGTATTTTTATTTTAAACAGAAGCAATCTAATTCAATGATTTGATTTTGATTTTTCCACCTTAAAACCATTAAATTTTCCAAACAATTTAATTTAAGCACTTTTTTAATAGTTATTGAATCTTCGTCTGCAAAATAAACCAAATGTTTTACTTTTTTTTTTGCTTGTATACTCTATTACATGAAACCAGGGATTTTATGACATTGTACCGAAAATTCTGTCTCTATGTTTGGTTTACTCGTAATAATTGTGCAAAAATTTAATTAAAAAAATTGTTGCTTTATACACAGGGTGGTCCAACTAGAACACACGATATTAGTTGTAAAAAAATCAAATTATTTTCAAAGAGTTATCTTAATATTTTTTACTATGATAAAAGGTTCTGTGGATAATATGTATAAAACAAAATATTGGCCAAATGCTCGCCACGACTTTGGTGGCATACTTCTATCGAATGGTCTATATTTTTAATGACTTTGAGACAGAATTGAGGTTCAATGTAATATTTAATGTGCCGAATTAACTCATTCTTTAGGTCTTAAATTGTTCTTGACTTAATGACTTATAGAAGAAAGTTCAATGTTGTCAAATCTTATAATTGTGGCTGCCAACTAAAATTGCCACGACGTAAGATAACATGACTATTTCATTTCTAACGCAAAAAGACCATTGTTTTCTTAGCTGTGTGGTAAGTTGCACCAGCTTGTTGGAAACACATATCGTCTAGGTCCATTTCCTTAATTTTTGGCCACAAAAAGTCCATTATCATCTCGTTATATCAAATACTATACATGGTAACTGCTTGGCGGACTTTATTTTCGAAGAAGGCCATAAACCTCGTGACAGAGTCACTCTGTATAAATGCAACGGTTTTTCAACAATTGCTCGTGGATTTTCATTTGTCCAAAATGCAGCAAATCTGCTGGTAAATGAATTCACTGAGGTTAAATTGTGCTTCGTTGCTAAAGAATATTTTTCTTGTTAAGTCACCACTCACTCCAGTCTATTTAAGCAACCATTCGTTGTATTGACGACTCTTAAAATGGTCAGTAGGCTTCAGCTCTTGATTCAATTGAAAGCGTGTAAATTCAAACTTTGATTCAAAATTGATTCAGTGATATTCATGAAATGTTAAATTGTTGGGCACGTCGACAAGTAGAGCTTGACGGTTCCTCTGCCATACTATCGCGAACAACAGCAATGTTTTCCGCAGAACAAACTGGGCGAGTAGGCACAGCGGTTTCATATTTTCTACAGATCCGGTTTGCTGAAATCTGTGTACAGCTCTTTTGATTGTGGACACATTTAGTCGATTGTGCTGATCAAAAAAAAGAAAAAAGTGCTTGAAATATATTTCGATTTGTATAACCATTTTTGCAAAAGGCTTCACAAATTTTAACGCTGCTTAATTGTGTACCTCTCCATGGCTGAATTTGTTAAACACTCAAACAAAAAAATGTCAAATAAAGTTTGCCAAAGAAATCTTGACATTAAGGTGTGACTCACAATTAAAATTGTGCATTATGGTTGGATCGCCCTTTATAAAAAATAAACAGCCAAAATAAATAAATATATGTATGTGTGTTTGTATAGATGCGAGCACTCAGTGTTTAGTATATATCTATATAAAATGAGCTAAATTCATAGCTCTATATATACATACATACATGTTTGTGTATGTATATATTATTCTTTCTTTTTTTTGGTTTTTCCATAAAATATATTTAAAATGCTGTTGGGTTTTAGATTTTCATGTCGTTGCACTTGTACAAAAACAATAAAAAAAAACAAGAGTAAAATTTAACAGCAACATGAAAAACCGAAGAGCAAACAATAATAATGGGTTTTTAGCTGGCATTTCTCTAGTTACAGTTTTATAACAAGTGTTTTTAACACATTCATAGATACTTATGTACGCACAAATATACATATTACATGAGCACATTCTTCAGAATTCATCATTATATTAATTATGTGTTAAGAGCGGATGTTTATGCACTTAATCAAAATATGCTCTAAAATTATGCAGCAGACTTAATTTAAAAAAAATATTTATAACAATTAAAAGCGCTATATTCAGCTGTGCCAAAACTTATAAACCCTTCGCAGAAGTGTATCATCTTGTACATACATATAAGTATAACTAAGTGTGTAGCAGCCAAAGTTTGCTGTTGATGTTGTTTTTTATTTAAATAACATTTTGTTGTTGCAATTTTAATAAATCAAAGTTATATTATTGCCGATAATGGACGGAATGAACTATCTGACTTTATTTGGACAAAAGATAAGGCCAATCATGTTCTTTCCCTCATATCCCAGCTCGTAATGTGCCACATAACTGATTTTCAATCAAATTTGAGTCTGAAATATATGTACGTCGGGGCTTCAAAAAGTTGACTTCAACTTAGACACGGACAGACTAAGCTTAATCAATTCCTATATCTATATCTGTAGGAATAGGGTCTTAAATAAATAAACCTAAAATGAAAAACTAAATGACAACACACTCTTGTGAAGGGTATAAAAACATATTAGCTTAAAAGATAAACCCAAATAAGACTGATAAAGAATTTTCAGCTGTTACAAATTGTCAATTTTTTTTTGTATATAGGAAACCGAAAAAAACGCCGTTAATGCTTTGCATTCAAATCGAATGTTGACAGAGCGTTAAGAAGCGAAGTTAGCTGCAGAAAAAAAGAAATTTTAATAAAAAAATTACCTTAAGCCTGAATAACAGACATTCTTCAAAATAGTTGTTTTTCGTATATCTTTATTTTTAGTTTATTGTTGAATTTAGATTGAACCTGCTTTGCCGCTTTTATTTAGGCACTTCATGTAAGAAAATCCAATCCCTGTCTAAAAACATATATGAGTTCATAATAATAAAAAAATATTTGCTGGTTTATTTTATGCTCTCTTGAGCATTACAAATCTGATTCTTAACGCTTTAAATTATAACGCAACGAATAAAAATAAATAATTAAAATGAAATCGTTATACATATACATGTAATGCAATTTAACATATTTGCTTGTATTACACTTATAAAAAATTTATTTTGTCAATGTGTGTTGATTATAAAAATGTTATCTAAAAAATGCTTAAGTATACTCTTAGGATAAAAAGTTCAACAAAATATTGCCTACTGATAGGAGTAAAATATTTGGTATATAATAATATATTAAAATATAATATAGTTATAAAGTGCATCTTATTATATTGGTGGAAAAATTAGTACAGGGTGGGCTTAAAGTCGCTTTTGGGGTTTAAACATTTAATACATTTTTTCATAATTTTTTTTTTAATTTTTAGTTTTTTTGGTTAAAAAAAATATAAAAGATGTATTGTTTTTACACTAATTATAAAATTACCCTCCGGTTTTTAGCTTCGCAAGCAAGCTTCGTTTTAAGCATTTTCCATAATATATTTCAAAACTTGTGACTTTAGCGCTCGAATTTCTATAACAATGTTTGACCTGAATTCAAACTAGTCTGGTGCTAAAAGATCTGTGGACGTGATGGCCAATTATTCACTCTCCAAAAATGTTACGTTAAAGTGCCATTGTATCTTGAACATTCTAGGCCACATCTCAAATCTGTTTTCAAGAGTAGGACATAAAATATGTTCTATCATAAACCGATACAGCTCTACATTTAAGGTTAGAGAACTTTCATCTATATTTTCGAAAAAGTAAGGGCCAACTATATTTTTGCGAAAACAAACTAAGTATACGCATAGAAAAAATATTTTAGCTTTGTTAAAGGTTTTTTTGACACATGTACAAAAATTTATCAAATAAGCCTTCAATAAACGCAAAATATTTTAAATAAGGTCGTAAGTCTGCTAATCACAAAAAAAAATTAATATATTTTGTTTTTGTAGCACGCTTCGTACCCACTCTGTATAAGTTACAAAGTATTAACGCGTATTTCATATACACTGCACATACTTTAAAAATGCTTAATCATTTAATTTATTAAAATTTGTTTCGAAATACTTGTGCAAAAGATCTTTTATTAAAAAAAATATCATTGAAGAAACCTGGACAATTGTATATTTTTAAGGCAATCGAGCGTCTTTATATAAAGCCAATATGGAGTTCTTTTTTCATTATTTTGGTATTCTTTAATTTACAATAAAATCTTTTTCAACATGTCGCATAAAAATTGTTTTATTAAAATCTTCGCTATAAGCTACTGCACTGTTGGTATGAAGTTTCAATTTTTTGTTATCATAGATTTCGCAAGATGCTGAACAAATGCTTTTTATTTATTTATTTTGTTAAATCTAAGATATTCTAACGTCCTTGCTATTTTCAATACGGTTCTGATGAAAACAGCAAAATTAAAGTTATTTTATTACTTCAATATTTTGTGAGTATTAAAATTTTAATATAAGTAACATATACATTGGACTTACTTTTATTGAAAACAAAAACTATTTTCAATTTTTTATTGCTGTTTCAATTTTTATTGATGTTTTTAATATATGTATGTATTTGATGTGTAGAAATAAACTATTGTTGGCATTTAAAAGCAGGCAGTTAATTTGTAATTTGCTATTTTTATGAAGTAAAAGGTCCTTTTGAATTTATATGATATATATGACATATGTACAACATTTTGTTTAGCGCAAATATTTCCTGCCGTTTGCATTTTTTTGCTTAAATTGCTATTTAAACGTTTTATGGCAGGAAAAACACTTTCTCTAACATTACTTTTTTTCTGATTATTGCATTTTTTTTTTTCTAAATAATTTTTTCCATTTTATGTGTATGTTTTATTTTCCGGCCATGTGGTCGTGGCTCTAAACAAAACAAAAATTCTAAAGTCGCCAAAAAAGTATGAAAATTTCAGCCCTCAGAAACACACATTAACCCCTTACAATGTGCGTTAGTGTGTATGTAGGGAATACACGTACGTTAGGAAATCATGAAGGCGTATTAGTGTATAGTGTATTTGAAAGTTAAATGGTTAAATATAGTAGTGTGTAGTAAACAGCATAGGTACATTTAGGTCTTAAAGCGTGTGCGTTTATGTGTTTGACTGTATAAGGTTATGACTTGTTTTTCGTATGACTAGAATATTGTTGACATGGTCCTTCGTTGTTGTCGTCAGTTGAATTATGGGTTTAAAAAAAAAAAAAAAAAAAACACGACTCATATTCGCCATACAAATTTATACCAACAAATCTGTGAAATTTATTTTTGACTACTTTTTTCATCATACACTTCTTCTCAATTGTCTATAAACTAATACTCTACTACATCTACACACATAAACATTTTGAGGAATAGAAAAAAATATAAATTTTTTTCCCCAGTAAATCTATGTGTTCATGCGTGTGTGTAGAAGAACATAAATTTTCAGTGTGTGTAGTTTTAGTGATCCATGTTTGCGAGTGGAGATTTTTTGAATAAACCATTGTCTCGTAGATAGTATAAGAAGATGAGTAAAAAATTTATAAAGGAGGGCGAAATATAAGTTTCTTTAAATCATTCGTATGTATGAAAAAATTTATTTTTTGGTTTATTTATTTCAACAATATTTTTGTTTTAAATTTTTTTTTATTATAAATTTATTATTGCCTTAAATAATTAATTCTTTAAAAAATAATTAAAAAAAAAACACGATACTAAATTCATAAATTTTTTTTGTAGACAATTCTTTAAAAATTTTATTCATATTTTTCACAAATTATATTTTACTAGCCAAACCCGGCGCGCGTTGCTACGCCCTTAATGAATCGAAATGCATTCTGAATTTTAATTGAATATCAAGTGCAAGAACCTAAAAATTATAATTTCTTTATGGGCGTGGCATTGCCCACTTTTCTAATCACGAAATTGTAAAGTCGTAACAGCTCAATATGTGTGCAAAGTTTCAGAAGAATCGGACCAGTGCAAGTACCTCAAAATTATAATTGTTTTTATACGCGTGGCCCTGCCCACTTTTCTAATCACGAAATTGTAAAGTCATAACAGCTCTATATGTGCGCAAAGTTTCAGAATAATCGCTCCAGTGCAAGTACCTCAAAATGATACCTTTTTTTATGGGCGTGGCACTGCCCACTTTTCTAATCACGAAATTATTAAGTCATGACAGGTCGATATGTGTGCAAAGTTTCAGAAAAATCGGTCTGGTGCAAGTACCTCAAAATCATAAACTTTTTTTTGGGCGTGGCCCCGCCCACTTTTCTAATCACGAAATTATATGGTTGTGACAGCTTAGTATGTGTGCAAAGTTTCATAAATATCGGTCCAGTGCAAGCACCTCAAAATTAAAACTTTTTTAGGGGCGTGGCCCCGCCCACTTCTCTTATCACGAAATTATTTAGTCATGACAGTTCGATATGTGTGCAAAGTTTCAGAAAAATCGGTCAAGTGCAAGTAGCTAAAACTGATAACTAATTTTTATGGGCGTGGCCCCGCCCACTTTTTTCCACCTATAAACACTCCCTGGTATGTGTCCAACAACTTGCCAAAGTTTGAGTCCGATCGGTTTTACAGTTTCGGAGTCTATAGCTAACACACACACACACACACACAGAGTTTCACTTTTATATATATAGATAGATACATAGATAGATAGATAGATAGATAGATATATAGATAGATAGATAGATAGATAGATAGATAGATAGATAGATAGATAGATAGATAGATAGATAGATAGATAGATAGATAGAAGATAGATAGATAGATAGAAATTTTGTTTAAAAATTTTGTATTGCTATCATTTTTGTTTCTTTAGAAAATTTTTCAAAAATTTTATTTCTATAGAAAATTTGTAAAAAAATTTTATTTCTATAGAAAATTTTTCAAAAATTTTATTTCTATAGAAAATTTTTCAAAAATTTTATTTCTATAGAAAATTTTTCAAAAATTTTATTTCTATAGAAAATTTTTCAAAAATTTTATTTCTATAGAAAATTTTTCAAAAATTTTATTTCTATAGAAAATTTTTCAAAAACTTTATTTATTTAATATGTGTCTGCAAATATGTCACATAAGTCCGCATAATGTACTCTAAGTCCCTTTTAGTTTTGCCCTCTTTTGTGCTAACAAATTGTATAAGCTTAGTTTTTAGTTTAGCTTTAATACTGTTTTTTTTTATAAAAAATTAAAATATTTTGCTATTATATTAAAACTACAGATTTTAGTAGTTCATGAAAAATTTGTGTTCTTATCTCTATATTTGTGGTTTTATAAGCTGGAGTGAGGAATAAAACATGTATGGTTTGTCCATGAAACTTTTAGGGGATTTTAATTTAAAGTCAGTAAAAATAAAAACTTAAAGGCACTAAAGTTGTAATGAAATTTTATAAGCAATTTTTTACTACACTGCTAGCGGGAAAGATAACATTGCTAATATTTCACTTTTCTTTACTCAGTATAGCATATTTTTGTTCTTAAATAACTAGAGATAAAAATCCTACTCAATAAATTAAACAAGGACACACTCTTTAACACAATTACCATTGCGTTAGTTTGCGGTAGACTGAGTAAGATTTGAACAAATTTTCTTGTTTAATTTTAAGTTAATTTTTACGAAAAGTTACACACAAAAAATATTGTTAGTTTTTGCTGTCTCTCTCACCTTTATAATACGATTTTTTTATTGCGTTGAGTTTTGGTTTTATAAATGAATGAAGTTGAACGATTTAACTGAAACAGTGTTAATTAAAAGCTAATGTATAGATATGCTTTTATTTCATTACAATGTAGATAACTAATCTTTACAATTGTTGAAATTATAGTAAATGAACCAAATTTTCTTTAAAAAAAATATTTTAAGGATATAACCCTTCACCATAAGTATAAGGTATAGAGTTCACATCATAGCGTTGCCTGGATTTTGGATTTAATATTATAAGCCATTTCGCTTTATTACATTCGAAACAATTTTTGATATTGAATTTTAATGTAGTTAATTATTGTATTCTACTAGTCAATCCATTGTATATGATGCCCATATTGATGGGGTTAAGAAAAAAAATTGCGCCATTTTTTTAAGACGGCATCTAATATATTATATATGTTTCAAAGTTCAAAGTATTTTACTGACCAAATGCTTTTATTTGATACCACTATTAAGAGGTTTGAAGGGGTTCCATTTTCAATACTTGATTTAACCCATAAATTTGTTGTACGCCATTTTGTAGTGCGGCTATAATGAATTTTAAATTTTTTGTAAAGTATTGTATGTGTTATGTTACCCGTATTGACAGAAGCAGAAAAAAATTTTATTTTCTTTTGATTGCTTTAATGAAAAACAAGCAGTTGTATTTTATGTTTATATCTCAGTTGGTTTCAAACCTAATTTAGTAGTTTTTTTTTTTTTTTGGTTATAATTGCTAAGCTAACGATTCGTTTGATTGAGTATTTACATACATACACATGTAGGGGGAATATCGAAGCAGACCACTACTATCACGGGTCCCTTTTCGACCCCCTTCGCTCCTCAGTGATTTCGTGTCTACCGATCAGTATACCTTCAATCACTGAGTCCCGCGCCACAACCGGCGTTTGCTCTGGACTAGGAAAACGATTTCACACTGCCGACTGGTGATTGTCGACAATCCTCATCGCACAGTCCTTTGTAATCGCCAGCATCTCCCTCAGACTAAGGTCCCCCATCGCACTCACACTTAAAGTGTGCTTGCCTGTGATCCTTAATCTTCCGCTCGCCAACGCCGGACACTCGCATACTACATGCGCTGCCGTCTCGGCATCCTCCAGGCACATTCTACAAATATCATCATCCACGATCTGCATCCTCTTCAGATGATATTTGAAGTTACCATGTCCTGTAATCAGCGCAGTGATCCAGCTCATCATACTCCGATTAAAACCGAGTATCTTCACTGCACCCCTGCCAAGTGGCTCCCTGAGCACCATACGGGCCTGTCTACACGTGGTTCCCTCCATCCACCTTCGCAAGTTTATAGAGTTCACCCATTGAAAGATCCTCGCCCGCACTAACCCATTACCCAGAGCAGTTCTGGGTTCCGGTCCGCAGAATGCAGCCTCAGACCCCTTCTTCGCAAGTTCGTCAGCAGCCTCATTCCCAGCTATGCCCACGTGTCCCTTAACCCACATCAGCGTTACCTCATTTGAAGAGGCACACCTATTGAGCTTTAGAACACACTCAAGCACCAAGGAGGAGTTCACATCTATCCGCTGCATACGTTTTATAACCGACTGGTTGTCAAGTGCAATAAGAATTCTCTTCCCATACATTCGACATTCCAACAGGTGGTCCAACGCGTGCAGCAAACCAAGCATTTCTGTCTGATAGACTGACACGTACTCCCCCAGATTCAGGGTGCAGGATAAGTTCAACTCAGATGAGTACACACCAGCACCTGCCCTTTCGTCCATAAAGGACCCATCAGTAAAGATACTGATGTCATTCTCCATGCACTCATCGTGCATGAATCCATCCGCTATAAGCGTGTGATGTAGCCTTTCGACCACCTTCACTCGACTCATGCGCTCCATCGGCATCTGAGCCTCCCTAACCTCTTTATCCACGAGGTCCAGGATTCTCCTATGCCCCAAAACCGATCCAAAGCGATACCACATGCCATCGCTTCGCATCCGAATCGCCGATCTTGCCGCCGTCTCCCTTACAAATAAGTCCAACGGCAGCAATCCCAGCATTGCCTCCATCGCTTGCGTTGGTGTGGTACGTATCGCGCCACATATACCAATGCAAGCAATCCTTTGAACCCCGTCCAACTTCCGCCTAATCGTCGCCTGGGAGGCCTTCGGCCACCAAACAACAGATGCGTAAGTGATCGTCGGTCTCACCACCACTGTGTAAATCCAGTGTGCAGCCCTAGGTGAGATTCCCCACTTCCGACCGCAAACCCGTTTACACTGATGCAGAATCCTCTTTGCCTTCTGTACCCTTGCCTCAACATGATCATTCCAGGTTAGTTTCATATCCAGCGTTACCCCCAGATGATTGAGTATTTAAATCAAGTACAAAATTTATTTAGAAGTTTCTAAAACTTGATATGTTTAAAAGAACTATATATTTAAAAAAAAAAAATTCCCCTATAACTTTGCTGATTATTGACCGATTTGTCCAACAAATTTTTCGAACGGCCCTAGAGGTATTGTTTAAAGTTGGCAGTGCAAGGACAAACCTAAAATTTACAAATAGAAGTAATGAATTAATTAATAAACCATTAGAAGTTTTAATCCTATATTAGTTAATGTTAACACGAATATGTATTAACGGATGACACAAAGAGTGATTTGAACAAACGTTATACTTAACCTTTATTGAATACCTAGGGAATTCAGGCGATAATTAAATGGGGACAGGAGAGGAACCTGTTTCAACTTAAGTAAATAATAACACCGCTATGCTCATTTAATGGTACTCACATTTGTAATTTATTATACGAACTTCTGGTTATTGATAGGTAATTTTCTTTACAATGACGATTCCTTGAGCGCAATAAGCTTGAAGTAAGTTAGGAGACTTGTTATCAGATCGACTGCGTGTAAAAGAATGACCCGTAATCCCTAGGTTACCTCAGCAATTTTTGTTCATATGTTTCGTCAAAAAATCGTTAATGCAATTTATTAATCGTTAAGTTATAAAGCAGCATAAAGTAATAAAGTGGTTTTAGAATAAATCAATTTACAATTATTCAGAAACGGGACTACTTTACAATTACAAAATGTTTGTTAAAAAGAAGCAACAACAAGTTATTTCATTTAAATTAAAATAATATAATATACATTAAAATGCTTTAAACAGCTTTAAAATATCTACAAATAGTAACAAACGTGTTAATAAATTATCCTATGGCTGAAAAAATATTGGATAAAATATAGGCAATCATATCTATTAGCTCATATTTCAGAAAGTTATGGAGCGATTGTGTTAGATTTCAATATTGACTTACTCTCGTTTATTTTGAAAATTCTGATACTTACCTTATGAAGATGTGTGTAACATGAGGGGGCTTCTAAAAATTTATTTCGACCAACTCACAGACCCAGACATTTCTTAATCTTATAAGCTTTCAGAAAATATATACTCTATGGGGTGGGAAATAATTTAAAATGGAATGACAAAGCCATATATCGTTGTTGCTCCAATATATTCAGTTATATGTTTTTTACTGAGTTTCCTGGAGCGCAAAAAAAAAATATTTTATTTTGTTACTTTAAAGATTAAACTTGGGCATACCGACTATTGTTTGTTTTTGAACCAATCAAGATATCCTTAAACCTATTGATGGGTCGATAGATGCATAGTCAATGAATGAAGCAATAAAAAAAATTTCAAAAACTATTACAGAACTGGTCACCTTGGAGCAGCGACGATATAGTCTTGGTAATACAGTTGAAGGGTATACAAATATTTTGTTTGTAATTTTTCTTAAAATTAGAAAATACACAAAATTTTAATTTAATATTTTTTTTTTTAAACCCACTAGTATTTTCAAAAGAAAAGATTTCTTCTTTACTCCATTTGTTTAAATGAGATTTTTGTAATATTACATAAATTATATATATTTTTAGTTAAAGGTATTTTTTTCTGTTTGTTTGTCCTCTAACTAAATGTTTCCAATTTTCTCTATATAATACAATGTCGTCATAATCTATGTAGTATGTAATAAAATCAAAAATAATTTTATGTATTTATTTCAAAAAACTCAAACGTATTTAGTACTTTATGCTTTTGTTTGTCTTTCTTATTTTGAAGTCGTTTATATTGTGATGCTGCACAGTGGTTAGGAAAACTAAAAACATCAATTTTTCAAATATATATTTTCAATTGCTTCAAAGACTTCAAAATATGTATGTTAAAAATTATATAATTTAAGTCAAACTAAGACTTTTCTAATTTGTTTATAACATCAAGCATACATAATGTTGTTCGGCTAAAGCACACATGACGCTAAGATTACTTAAATTTAAAGTGTACTAATATAAAGAATATATATATTTTGAAAGGTTTTCAAATAAAACGCATATTTGTATTCAGCACAGCCTTTTCATTAAAATAAATATATAAATTAATATTTATATTTCCTTTGTCCTCACTGTGCGTTGTTTGTTTTAGTTTAGGTGTATGAGTAATATAGCCTAGTTTGTTAAAATCTAAATCTGTGTTGCCTTATTCCTAGCATTTTTTTTCTTTTTGTTTACCTCGCTTTCAATTTTTCTTATCAGCCATATTGCTATTATTATAAGAACTTAATAAATAAACAAACCAAATATATAAATAACAAATGTTTTAATATAATTTTACTTCAAATTATAAAGTAACAACTTTTTTTCTGAAAGACCTTGTTTCTCACTTAGTTTTTCTCTCAGTTTTCCTTACTTACTTTTATTTCCGTTTCTGTTTTTTTTTGTACACATCAACTGTTTCGTTATTGCTTTTATTTCCTTTAGTGTTTCTGTTTGTCTGTTGTTGTAGCAGCAAGCTGTTGTTGTTGTTAATAATTTTAACTTAATTTATGATGCTTGTAAATGGGTTTTATAATGTCAAGTTCAAAATATCAATTATTATTGTTTTTTGTTGTTGTTGTTGCTTTCGTTGTTATTGTTATTATTATTGCTAAAAGAGTAATAAAAAATATATTGTATTAAATTTGTTTTGTTCAACAGACATTTAGACTTTCTATGTGATAACAATTTTGATAATAAAGCAAAGGAAATAATTTTCCAGTTTAATTTGAGTTTAGTTGTAGTCCAGTTTTTGCACAATTCTAATTTAGTTATAGTCTGTTTCCTATTTTGTTCTTCTACAGTTCCAATACAGTTTTAGTTAAATTCTAAATTTTGTTGTTTTTTTCTTTTTTCTGCAGATACCAATGAACTTATTAAAATTTTAATATATTTTTTAATAAACAGCACTTTTAAGCCCTACAACAAAATTTTCATTCACTGAAATTTTAATACTAGTCAATAAAAATACCCACACAATTAAAACAAAAACCTAACAATTCACTCGATTGCCATACTTGAATAACAAAAGGAAACAAAAAATCCACTCAATTTGCAACAATTGTCAGTTGTGCAGATTTTAGTTTATGTTTCTTTTATGCTCTTTTGCAAATAAAATTTAATTCTCTATATCATTAAACAGGGAATAGATAATAATCTAACCATATTTTTTTGTTTTAACTCAGTACATAAAATCAACAAACCATTGTAGGTCCTGCTAAATTTTTTTTTAAATTATACAGACCGGATATACAGATACTTAAGTAAATAAATACATAACTGGCGTGCACAAACGGCAAATGCTCTCCATATTTAGCTACTCGCTCTTTATCTGACATTTTAACGCTCTTGAATTTTCTCAGCCATAGAATGGGAGTTATTCCAATAGATAAAAATGTATCTTAACTCTGGTAATAGTACTTTAAATGTGTGTATGTATATGTGTAAAAAAAAATAATAATAAAAAAACACAACAACATAAAATAAATAACGACTGCACAAAAGTAAAAACAACTTTAAGTTTTGTATACATTCCTAATCAAAGGATGATTACAAAATAAAAGGGAACCAGTAATTTTTCGATGGACAGAGATATTTTTTCGTTTGCGAATCATTGAAGTGTTAAAAAGCATGAATCTTTAAGAAAGTTGTGTGTATAAATATTAGTAGGCGTAGAAAGTTTTTGTTGACAAATTTTGTTTGGGAATCAAATACTCGTAGAAACAGAAGACGCAAAGAGATAAAGACAATATTTTTGTAGCCAGGTTTAGTATAACTTTTATATATTCAAGTGTATAAAAACAATTAAATATATTGAAAAAGTCCTTAAACAAGATTATCCATATTGATCTTATAATGGTTACGGATTTGAGCTTAAATATCACCAATATAGTTACAGGTAGTTAGGCTGTAAATAATTAGTTCTAGCGAGGTTAAAATATAGTTCTTTTTCAAATCCAGTTTACTTGTTAAATTTCAGTTCGGTTATAGTTTAGATATTTTTATTATTTTCAATAATAACAAGTAAGAGTGCTATATTCGTCCGTGCTGAATCTGATAATACCCTTCACCATCATGAACATCGATATAATCCCACATCGTAGCTTCACCTATACATATTTCGTGTTATACGCCATTTTTCTTTATTATTTCCGACGACATCTTCGATTTTGAATTTTTACGCAGTTTTCTGTATTTAACTAGTCAAGCCCTTTCATTTAATACCTTTCATTCAATGCCAATATTGAGGGGGTTTAAGAAGTTACATTTTAAAATACCAGATTTGACCCATGCATAAATTTATTGTCAGCCATTTTGTAGTGGCGGCCAACATGATTTTTAATTTCTTTTAAAGATCCTATATTGCGCTAGTTAAATAATTTCAGATGATACCAATATTTACTCTTTTAGTTGTCTCGAAGTTGAAAAAAATTGGTTTTTAGTTTGTAAATTTTTGGAATATAAAAATAAAAAAAAATGTTTGCCTATAGCTTTGCCGATTAGAGCCCGCTTAATCCAAAATTGTTCACGAATATCTCTAGAGGCATATTATATCTACAAATATTTTTTTTTTAATTTTTGTGGTAAAAATGTGAGAAAAAACAGGCAGTCGCGTTTTTTTGCTCATATCTCAGAAAGTTATGGGGCGATTATGCTGAATTTCAATAGCGATTCATTCTCGGATATTTTCAAAAGATTGATACTTCACACAGATCCGAAGAGCATATGATTGCTTCTAAAAGTTGATTTAAAGCAACACATGGACAGACGGTCATAGCTAAATCGACTCCTCTATTCATAAGCTTTCAAAAAATATATACATTTTGGGGTCGGAAATAAAAGTTGTAGAAATTACAAACGGAAGGACAAAGTCAAATACATATACCCTTGTGCGCCATAGGTAAAGGTTATAATTAATTCTGTATCTATAGTGTTTTTAATAGAGGTATAAAACTTTTTTTTAATTGGAACACAACAATTTCACAAATTTTATACAATTAAATATCTAACAAGTAACAGTGCTATATTCGGCCGTGCCGAATCTTATATACCCTTCACAACGTGTAGTCATGCAATAACAATTGTTTGTATCACCATTCATCCCATATAAAATACGTGCATACGTACACGTTAGAATAAATGTGGCATCGAATCCCAGCTGAGCCAAAAAAATTTTATTTTATTTTATTTTATTTAATATATTATTTATATTTTATTATATTTTTTTTAAATTTTTTTAAAAAATTTTTTTTGAAAAATTTTTAAAAAATTTTTTTAAATTTTTTTTAAATTTTTTTTTTGTAGTTTTTTTTATTATTTTTTTCTTATTTTTAATATTTTTTTTTTGTAATTTTTTTTGTTTGGTATGTTTTTTACATGTATTTATGTATGTATGTTGTTGTTGTAATTGTAAAAAAAAACGAGGTGGTCGTGGTTTTTTGCTCATATCTCAGAAAGTTATGGGGCGATTGGGCTGAATTTCAATAGCGATTCATTCCTGGATATTTCCAACAGATTGATACCATAAACAGATCTGAGGAGCATATAGTTGCTTCTAAAAGTTGATTTCAACCAACACACGGACAGACGGGCAGACGGACAGACGGATAGACGGATAGACGGACAGACGGACAGACGGTCAGAGCTTAATCGACTCCTCTATTCATAAGCTTTCAGAAAATATATACTTTATGGGGTCGGAAATGAAAATTGTAGAAATTACAAACGGAATGACAAAGCTATATATACCCTTGTGCACCACAGGTGAAGGGTATAAAAATAATTTCTGACATATGGCGACTGCTTCTTATGAACACCGTCCTGGGTTCCAATGCTGAACCACTTATTCGATCATACTCGATCTTATTGCATAAAAAGTGCGTCAAATATTGTCTGCTTAATGATCAATCGTTGTTTGTTAATCAGCATTTGCTAGAGATTTGACGTTCCCCTAAAAGGTTGTCCAAAGGTGTAAAATCACACGAATGAGATGACTAATGTAAAGCAACGATTCATGGTTTAATTTGGTTAACAAACGTTAAGCTTAACAAAGCGACGGTTTCACACACTGTATGGTATGTTGCGCCGACATCTCCTTAAAATGACCGAGTTGCTAAGACAGCCGTCGGATCGATAAATTCAAGTCGTTTGGCGTATCCTCGTCTACAGTTGCGATGCATTCTTCTGTGCGCATGGTACGGGTTTGATTTGGAATTGGTCAATAGTATTGCGTATTACCTGCTCAGATGAACAATTATTCAAACCGTAAAGTTGACGTAGTGCTCTATAAGTATAGCAAACAGAGCAAAAAAATTTTGTAATTAAATTTCCACGATTTGTAAACATTGTTTTGGCTTAAGTCTTTGTATAGTGATTTGCCAAGATAAACTAAAAAAGGTCTAATACACTTGATTAATGTGACAGCTAGTTTTACACTTATCCCTATCAAAAGTCCTATAGCTTTAAAGAACACCCCTTATAATCATAAAGCAATGCAGACTATTCTAGTTAGCAATCAAACCTAGACTATTCTAGTTAGCAATCAAACCTAATCAAACTATTTTATATGCACACATTAAAAATAATTATTAAAATGTTTAAACAAACATCTGCTTAAATTATTTAAATTTTCTATAAAAATTTTGTTGCTTTTATAATGTCCTTTTTCAAAAGAAACTGATTTTTTCGCACATTTTTTCCTCTTTTGCAATCTTTGAAATAAATCCCTAATGCAAGTAAAATTGAACTAAGTGTTGCATATTTAGTAACTGAATCTAAAATTTAATTTTTTCTGTGCATAAAGTTCTTAGCCTTTCTTTTTACTTAAATTTGATAAAAAACAAACTTCGTTGAAGGATACTTTTTTAATAATTTAAATGTTGACTTAAGCAGTTATTCCTTTTTGCCATTGATTTGCGAAAGTAATTGAATTGATTATATTTTCCTTTTAACACAATTTGAAAATTAATTTTATTAAAAATTTTGGTACTTAATTTCAGTTTGCATTTATTGTCAGTTGCTGCACGTATCTTAATAAATCTTGGTTTGACAGTTTGTGAAAAGCAATATAAAATACATGCCAACATACAGACATATATTTTGAAAATATTTTATCTTTAAATCGAACATAAATAAATTAATTAGAAAATAAGAGTAATTACTATACTTTAGTATAAATAATGAATTATATCTTTGGTTGGTAATGTCAGGAGCATTTAAGAAATCACAGATATGTGATGTATATAATTTATATGAACAAATAATTGCAACTGGTCATTAAGGTTGTAATTAAGTTGAAAAAGTTTTAGAAAATAAAATGTCTAACACAGAAACTGAAATGAGGAAAAAAATAAATTATTTTTTTTTTAAATATTTTAAAACTTTAATTATCCTTTTTTATGTTTGAAAAGGATTTTCTACACTTGTTTTATTTTCATATTTTTCTTAAAATTATATTAAAAGAAATTAATAAACCGACTTAAGTACCAAAAACTATATTATTTCACTTAAGATTTAACACAAAGTGCAAGTAAAAAATAAAGACGAAACTAAAAGAAAAAATAGACTTTACACTTGAGTTCACATCTTTAAAGGAACGATCAAGAAATAAACTTTTTTCTTACTACACACGAAAAAAAAGCAATAACATTTTTGAAAAGAAAGAAGTAAAATAAAAAAAAAAATCCTACAAAGATAACATGCTGTCCTTACAACACCCAGATATTTATCTCCTTCCAGAGTCTATGACAAGTTACTATTTCACGATGAGTTTCAGTTGATGTAAGAGGAATTTAAGCAAAAACATGAAAATCAAATGTAGAACACAATAAAAGAACTACTCAAGCTGACATGCACAAAATTATGAGCGAAATGGTTCGATAACAATACTTTTAGAAAACAACAAAAAAATAAATAACAAAAAAAACAAAAACAACAGAATTTGCAATTTGGAAAGGGCGCATATCTAAAAATGTAAAGTGACTAGGAAATTAAAAAGATTTATGAAAAAAACTTTAAACAAGTAGTAATCGTTATGTTATTGTCTCTATTTGGCATTATTGAATCATAGTTTGTGGGCTACAAACATTGGCGTAGCTAAAAAACATTTTCTGTGGATGGCAAAAGTATAAACATGTTTTTTAGTTTAAAATGTTGATGACATTGAGTTAATATATGTGTATATTAAGTGCACATTTTTAATTTTGTTTAAAATTCCGGGGGGTGGGGGGTTTGTGTTTGATGTTGGTAAGGGGAAAAATTATTAAAGGTCTTGTAACCCCCCGAGAATAGTCAAGTTTTGCCTATTAGCTACAGATTTCAGAACATCAACGAAAAGGATTATTTACTAGCGTTTTCATTGTGGTTTGTTGTTGTTAGAGCGTGAAACTTAATTGATTTAAGAGTCGGCTGAAACAAACAAAAAAAAACTAAAAACGGATTTGTGCAAGCCTAAAAGTGAAATCATCCACTAGGTTCCAAAAAAAAAAATACTTAATTTTTCTTATTTTGTGCAGCACAATTCAATATTCTGGAAAATTTGTTCGGCAAATCGAGACTATAAGAAATAAATTGTTAATATTTGACAATTTGACTCTTTTTAAATTTTACTATGCTGTTACGCGCCGCCGAGATTATAAAACAAAACAAACTTAATTTTATATGAAAGCCAAAATAATCCCTAAAGAAACGTAGTCAAAGGACATGAAAGGTATTGTTTTCCCAGCTAGCAGTTGGAATACTGGTTGTGTGATTCTTGACCCGAATTTCTAGGCGCGTAAACATATAAAATTCTACTTTCATGCCACGTACAGAAACCAGAAGTAGAATAAAATATACTTGTATTAATATATGCAACAGAGTAATATATATGACAAGATGTAATGTCATCGAGGTACAATTGTTCCCTCCCTTCACGAAAATAAATACGCCAATGACAATCAAAGTACCATGTTATTTTCCTGATTGTCCCTTTTTTATAATCAGACTCACATTACCCTACATTACGATCTCCAAAACCTGTCATTCCCAAGAAAATAACACAAAAAATTTAAAGATTCATTCTTAACAATCTCAAACGTAACATTTTTATTTATAAACTAAATATGAGTACTTAAAATAGAAACTGGAAAAAAATTTAAATAGTATAAAAAAATTATATATCTATATATGTACATATATATATGTATATAAACGTTTGTAAAGAATGTAAGAGAAAAAAATAAAAATAAAAATACTATTGTTTATTAAAGTAATTCATAAAGCAAAACAAAAACAAAAGAAGAGATCAATTCTCACATTGAGAAGTAAAATTTTACAACCGCGAATATATGTAAGTGAGAAAGGAAATACCGAAGAAGAAATTTACATTATTTGTTTTTATATTATTGATAATTTGGAACGAATGAATTGAAGAAATATGATTTATAATATCAAAGCAGAGAATAATAAATTATCATTGATAATTAACGAAAAAGGTAACTTACAGAAATCGTGTTGTTGTTTAACAGCTGCTCAGTTCCTTAGTTGGGCCCAGCACAGGAATGGAACGAAAATTTCTATATTTGGAAAGAATCTTATATTTAAAAAATAGTTGTATTACTCTCTACTTAAGATACATATTTATACAAAACAAAAAAATAAAGAATAAAATGTTAGGGTTATCGAACAAGATTTTTTTTTTTTGGTTTTTTTTTTATCTTTTTTTTGAAAAACAACTAGATATACATTTAATTTCTTTTTCTACTCTTCTACATTTTTTGCTTTTTATAATTTATGAAAATTAATTTAATTTAATTCAATTAAAATTTTTTTTTTATACTAGAAAATATAAATTATTAATAGTGTGTCATTGTTAATGTAGAAAATTAAATAAGTTGAAAATGATGGACTAACTTTGAGGATATAAATTAATGTTTTTGTTTTAATTTTTTTTAATTTCAGGTTTTAATTAATTTATTTACGATATAAGTCTTTACCCATTTTCAATTTTATACCATTTGTAATTTTCAATTTAATTTAATATTCACTTTTTGTATATATTTAAGCTTTAATTCACGATATTACGTTATAGCAAAATAAACGAAAATTATTATATATAGGTTAAATAAGAAATAAGTTTATAAGACACATTAGTTTTTTCTTTTAAATGTTTTAAGAAAAATTTTTAATATTTAAATAGTTACGTCATATTTAGTTTTAGTTAGCCTTTAGTATGATTTCTGGCTACGAGGCCAGGATCACATGGATTCGTTACCCTGACAGAACTTTCTTTATCAAGTAGGGTAATGATGATATCACTTTATGAACACCTTCAAGTAATTTTGTAAAGAAACGTTGGGTTGTAAGTTTAGTGTCCCTTCTTGATTTGCAATATACACTAAATCCGGTAATTTTCATTGAAAGGTTAGGGAGAATATTGGAACCATGTGGTGACTTTCACCAAATTTCTAGGAGAATATATGGAACATTTTTTTTTTAAATGCTTATTTAAATTAATAATTACATTTACCTTTCCTGTTAATAAGTTTCAAAAGTGGTGAGATTTAAATTTAACTTTTGAAGCTTTTCACTTTAATTTAAACTCTTTTGGCTTTAATTTTAATTTTTCTATCCACTTAAACTTTCCACTGATCTATGTAAATAGGTAAACAACTGATCTTTTCGGCTTTATATTAATAAATGAATGATAGAAAAAGCGTATTTCTTTATTTTAGTTACATACTTGCCCTTGTGTACAAACTAATTTCAACGGGATTAACATTCTTTTAAAACCGATTCATTTGACTCAATTTAACTGGCAGCTAAAAACAAAAAAAAATTAAAAAAACCAAAACCCAAGTACAAAAATTTGCAAGTTGCTCATTAACTCTCACTATATAGAATTCTCCTGTGATGTATATGTATGTAGGATGTAGAACTATAAATACAAGTTAGGGTTTTCAGTATGTGATGTGAAAAGGATTAAAATTTTTATTTTACTACTAATAATTGGGGATTTTTAAAAGTGTGAATTTTATTTTTTTTTCTGTTTTACGTAAAATCGCAACAATGCAAACATTACATGACATGACATGACAATTCATTTTAACCTTATACGGACAAAAATTATATTTGAACCAATTTAAGCCGAGAGTTGTCCAGACAAATTCATTATTCTGTCTCTCTCTCTCGAGAAGACAGATGTATTTACTTTATTGTCCGGCCATTTTTTTTTTCGAAACAAATAGAAAAATTTACCTTAAAATGTGGTAGAATATTTGTAAAGGGTGTTCAAATTTGAGGTATCATTTTTTTATTAATAGAAAAATAATTCATAATCATTAAGTCATAGTGAAATGTATCAGCATAATCCTCTTGTTTTGGGTGAATTAAAATAAAAAAAAAATAATAATATCCAAGCCCTCGATAGAAAAAAAGATAGAAAAGATAGAAAACACTGAAAACGGATTTGAATTTAGCGCGTCAAAATCTTTATAGTTCATATATTTTTTTTCAAGGGTAATACTTTCTGCAAACCAGTTTAATAAATGTTATTTTTTTTGCAGTTATTGTGCTTCGTACAACGAATTTACAAAACGAATTTTTGCCGACTAATTCGTCATGTTGGTTGAAATTCGTAATTCGTGCTAGTTGTGCGCTTAGTAAAATTTTAAGGGCCAATGTTGAATGTGAACCACACTTTAATGTCAATTATTTTTTCTGCATTTCATTTGACATTTCTCAATTTCAAACTAATTCAATTTGAACCATGGCAAGATACACAATAGAGCAACTCGTTAAAGTTAAGGTGAATTCACCCATTTGTTCTGAACAAAATTTTTTCCGGAGAATAACATTTTTTCCTGAGAGCTTTCTGCAGAACGATTCACCCATTTAAGAAAATTTTTCAATTATTTTTTCTGCATTTCATTTGACATTTCTCAATTTCAAACTAATTCAATTTGAACCATGGCAAGATACACAATAGAGCAACTCGTTAAAGTTAAGGTGAATTCACCCATTTGTTCTGAACAAAATTTTTTCCGGAGAATAACATTTTTTCCTGAGAGCTTTCTGCAGAACGATTCACCCATTTAAGAAAATTTTTCCGAAAAATCAAAGCTGCCATATAATATAAAAATGCAAACAGTTGTACAAAGTGGCAGCACCGCTAGCAAACTATGTAAATAAATACAAACGTTAATTATTTCATTAAAATATATGTGAAGAAAATGTCGGATAGAAGAAAACTAAAATTATTATTTAAAATGAGTCGCAGTGAGAAAAACCCTGTTTTAAATAATTATTTTTGTATGCACTATTGCTCATGTCATACAAACATTCTCTTCCTGGTTTTTTTTAATTCTTCTATTAATTTTTGAGCAATATTTTCATTAAATTCCATTTTAATTGTTAATTTTCGGCAAAAAAAAATTTTTGTATAATATATGTACTGACACTGTGTGATGTGGCAACCAAATTCAATTTTCATGTAAATATTGAAAAAAAGTGGCATCCCAATTCAGTTTCTTCTGAACAAGAATTAAAATTAAACCAATTCAAGAAAAAACTTTCTGAACAAAATAATGTCTCTCTCTCTCTCTCTCAAAAGTAAAACATCAAACTCAATATAAAAAAATTTTTTGCTGAACTAAAATTTTATGGGTGAATCCAGATTAAGTTGTTAAAATTTGACAAATTGGCAAGTTAACATTACTGTTCATTGTAAAGGAAAAATTTTAAGGGCCGATGATGAATAGGAACCACACCTAAACGTCAAGCTTTTTTTCTGCATTTCATTTGATATTTCTCAATTTCAAACTCAATTTGCACTATAGAAAAATACGCAATCGAGCAACGTGTTAAAGTTATTCAGGCAATTTCAAACTCAAGTTGCACAATAGAAAAATACACAATCGAGCAACGTGTTAAAGTTATTAAGGCCTATTATAAAAATGGGCGTTCAAATCAAAATGCATTTCGTGCACTTCGTGGGAGAATTGTCAAAAATAATTAAATATCAGTAAAACAGGTATGAGATGTGCAAAATCTTTGAATGCCTTCTTAGTTCGTTGAACAGAAAACTTTCCTGTTTCTTGCGATAGTGTTTCAACCTCGACTCATCATCGTACCCAACAATTCAACATCAACATTGTCAATGAAAATTTGGACTATCGGATGGAGGCGTCGAGGTCGCGGCGGTTATCTGACCGATTTGGCCCTTAAAACTTAACCACCCTTTACAACGCTGACGCTTCTGTATGCATTTTTCATTTCAGCGTTAGCACAAGGCTTGCCACTCATGTTTAAAGTAAACTTGCTTTAATTAGAAACTAAAAACTAATTAGTATCAAACTTTAACTAATGTAGGACTAAACTAGAGCTCCAATAATATTTTGTTTTTCGCTTAAAAAAATCGTTTGTTTATTCATGTGTTTAATAAAAATAAAAATTAAGAAATACATAAATGCATTTTAATACTAAAAATTTTTAATAACTCACAACATTATTAAAATTTTATTACAATTTTTCTTGATTTTTAAAACTATATCTATTTGCTCTTTTCCTTTCAGCTCTAACAATATAGAAATAACAAAAGCGAACAAAATGGTAAATATTTAAAAAACTATATTTTATTGTTTTAAACTAATTTATAGTTTAATAGATTTAAAACATAAAAAAATTTGTTGTTTTAGTTATTGCTAAACAAAAATAATTTATATTTTTGTTTATTTAATCGTTCTTTTCAAAATGTCCGCATTAAATTGCTATTTGATTAATACTAAAAGCTAAATGTTTTAAAATTGTTGATATTGTTTATACAAGCAAACTACATTTAAATAAAAAAAAAAAATCTAAAAAATAATTCAATTTGCAAAAATCAATTTTTATTGTTAATACCTGAGGGCAAAGATAATAAATCACTTATTAAAAAAAGGAACGAATTGGCCATGAAAAAAATCTCTAAAGGATAGAATTAAATTAATAGAATAAAATTAAATTAAGAGAATTAAACGTGGTCAAACAAATGTTTAATAAAAGAAATATTCTATGCAAGAAATATATGCATTTAAATATAAATATTTTACTTAAACTTGGTGTATCAAACAGGAGTGTTATAAAGGGAATTAAATTAATATTATTCAAATATTATAAAAATTTCTTCCATCTTTCTATATCAATATGTCTTCCTTCTTAAGTTTGAGATATTGTTAATTGTTTATTTTAATAAAAAAATTTTCTCTAAAGAAACTACCCAATAAAAATTAAAATAATTATATAATTATAATAAAGAATTTTTTTTATATAAAGGGTGATTTTTTATGAATTAATTTTTTCTGTGAAAGTGAAAAGTGTTCACTATACTCTGCTATTTCATCATGGAGAAACTAACAAACAAGCAACGACTGCAAATTGTTAAAATTTGTTATCAAACTTCGTGCTCTGTTAGAAATGTCCTTCGTTTGTTACGAACTTTTTATGGTCGTCATAATCGATCAAGTGATTAAAAAATGTTACTTGGCCGCCAAGATCATATGATTTGATGCCTCTTGACTATTTATTGTGGGGTTATGTGAAGTCGTTGGTCTATGTGGACAAGCAAATCACGATTGAAGCCTTAGAGTATAACATAACACGTGTTATTCATGGAATACAGGCTGAAATGCTCTAAAAAGTGGTGCAAAATTGGACCTTACGAATGAACCATTTGAACCGGAGCCGCGGGCAATATTTGCATGGAGTTATGTTTAGAAAGTAAATGGAAAGTAAAAAGCTCATATTAAGCTTTAAAATTAGTACTGCGTATTTAATATTATTTTTAAAATTTATTTTCTATTTATTTTTCTTTAAAGCATTTTATACACAAAATTCGAAAATATAAAAATTAAACTTATTATTTTTTTTAATTTCCTCAAATTCTTTACAAAATGTGAAATAGTTTTGTGCTTCGTCTGTCTGTTCTTCTTAAAATAAAACAATTTAATTTTGATATTGAACCCCATTTCTCTATTCTTGTGGCATTTGGTATTGAATACTCAATGACTTTTTGTGTGCAATATACACTTAAAATTCAAGAAACCAATAGAAAAAAAAACAAACCAACAAATCTGGCTAAAATAATACTGTTTAACAAGGACATAACAGCCTGTTGAAATCTAGCTTGAAATAAGTAAAAAAAAACACATACTGAAAATATAAAACATGTTTGCCTTTAGCAAAAAAAATTTATGTGTATTGATAAATTTGGTCAAAGTCGAGAGACAGCAAAAGGCCTAGAAAACCTTAAAGGCTATTTAGTGTCAATAATTGTTTTATATTGATTTTATATTGCTGCAAAATATATCGTTAGAAAAAACAACACAACGCATTGAAAAATACTGCCAGAGTATTAATGAAAATTTAAGATTAAATAATAAAATTGAATATATCTTCAAGTGCGTGTAAAAGCGCTGTAGAAGAAATTAAAGTTAAGAAAATTTGTGATAGTGACTTAAAGTACAAGGTTTATCTCTTATATTTCGGGAATAGAGACAATAGATCTTCGAAAAAAAATCATCGCTTTGTTGTTCTTCAAAATATTTTTTATGAATACAAGCTAATTTTCGAAGCACTTTTTCCACTCCAATTGCTGCACCTCTAAAACATGAATTTTGAATCACTTTTGTAGGGGTTTGCTCGTCACAGAAGGCACGTAAACTGTAAACTACTGTTTACTTTCGGATTCATACGCGTAGATCTACAATGTCATACACATGTTTCAAAGTACCACAATCGTAGTCTTCAAGCCCTTCTTGTGAAAAATTGAAACCACGATCGTTTTACGATTTTCGAAATATGTGGGATCTAGCTCAAACAAATTTTTTTAAGCCAAATGTTCATGCAATATATACTTTCAATATTCAATATTAGCCAGTCCCACTAATACATAAGGTTGCGTCAATCTCACGATAAGTTACTTGATGATCTTGCAGTATAATTTTAAAAAGAGCATTAATGTTTTTCGTAACAACAACCGATTTTAGACGACCTTTATGAAACTTATCGTAAAGCGAATTACGGCCACAATTCCATTTAGTAAACCATCGGTAAAAGCTGGTTCTTTATGATGTTTCATCACTATAATTTAAATTAAATCCATGGACGCACTGTTGTTAATTTAATACACGCCGAAGATTGTAAATAATATTCATATGAAAATGTTTACGATTTAATTGCAATTTTTGCCGATATGGATTTTTCAAGCTACTGTAAACAATACAAATAGCATTCGGGTGTCAAAACGTTCTTAGAACGCTTACATATCAGAAATGTCAAACTTTACTGTAGGACTGTCAGTTGCCAGGTTGCAGTTAAGCTGATGGCTAATCCCAAAATATAAAAGACAATCCTCGTTCTGCAAAATTTTTAATTAATTGTCATTTGTTCTTATTATTTGTTGCAACCATCAATTTATTAAATTTTATATCTTAAAATGGGAGGATATAGAAAAAGAGCTTTTAAAATAAAACAGATTTAATTTCACTACACGTTCTCTACATCAGATAAAAGCGTTAGGGTAGGTTAGGTTAGGTAGAACAGGCAGCTGTTTGTTTAGCTCACTTGGGTCTATTATAATGATCCCATTGTGATACCTGAATAGAAAAGTAAGAATAGAATAGAAAAAGAGAGAAGAGAAGCAGACTAGTCCAGAGTCTCTGGCGGGATTCGAACCCGCAACCCCCAAACTAGCAGACCAGCACACTATTGACTAGTCCACCGGGGCGTTATCAATAAAAATAATTACTACTATAAAATCTATGCATTAACTTAATTTGTGACTCTATAAAGTTTATATTTTCTGAAACTTTTTTAAGTTCATAAGCCTTTTTGAAGCGGCCACAATAGTAAAGTTTTTAAAATATTCCGTAGAAAATCGATATTGCAGGTCAGATATAATCTGCTGAGATATAAGCAAGCAAACATGACTTACTCTATTTTTTTTATATTTAAAAATAAAATTAAGATTAAATTTAAAATTCTAAATCTGAGCTGGCATTCAAATGAAAATGGCTGGTATACGGGTCAAATATGGAAATTAAAAATTAATCCCTTTTAATAGGGATATCAAACAAAATGACACGACTTGTAGAATACCATTAAACTATTAAAAATTCAATAGAGCGAAGTTTTTAACATGAATAATTTCGTAAAGTAAAAACAAATTCGAAATTCAAAATGTTGTTCGAAACAAAATGGCGAATATATTTTACAAAACTCTTCAATATAAAATACACTACACCATGAACAAATTAAAGTCCAAATTGGCATCGGTGACAAAATGGAGTATTTTATGATTTGATCATTAGGTAAAATTAATATGATATCTAGACTACGTTATGATGAGGTTTTTTCTTTTTGAAATTTGTGATTATAGCGAGGGTACTTTGAATTCGGCAAGGCAAAATAAAGCACTTATTTAAGAGTACTGGGAAGATTTATAATGATTTTGTCTCGAATAAAATAATTTTCCAAATTTAAAGTTCATAGCTTTGTCTAAGTCCATGCACTAGTTATAATTTATGCTTACTTGTTAATAGGTTGCTACACTCAAAAAACAAATCAAGTAATCCGTACATAAATCAATCCGTAGCAATGTCAGAAGTACGGTAAGTACGGATTTTCTTAAACCAAGTACAAAATTCTTGATTTAAGAATAATTGTGTCAAGTACGAAATTTCTTAATTGTAGGAATAGTTAAGCCGAAAAAAAAATTTGATTTTAAGAATTATTAGCTTGATTTAAGCCCGAAACCGTACTTAGCGTAAGCTTAAAAAACGACTAATTCAAATATAAATGAGATTGAATTAATCAAAAGATGCGTTTATTTCAAGAATTCATAACTTGGTTTGATCGTTGTATACTTAGCACAGTATCTTCACAACTTACCCTTTGACGTTTTCTTAGCGATACGTTTCATTAAAACTAAAAAAAGAAAACGAACGGATTCGGAAACTGCTACAGCGTTGTTAACGTAAGTATTGTTACTTATAGCTAAAGTATGATAAACAAAATGAGAATTATAAGAACATACTTGCAATTTTAAAGAGTGTGTTTATCTAACCAAAAATCTACAAAATATTAAGTTGTTTTTAATATAAAAGAAATAAGACCTAATTTAAGAATTGAATTCTTATTTTTATAGTCTTTTACTTGATTTTGTAAAACAATCCCGTTTTTTACTTGTTTTAAAAAAACCAGAAATAAATCGTACTTGAATTTTTAAGCACGATTTCGGATTAAATTAAGAATTTAATTCTTGGATTTAGAACATCAGTTTTCTTTCTGTGTAGAGGAGAGAAACTCTTCCCTCCCTTATAAACCTGTCTACAAGAGGCAATATTTCTATACTGATATTTCCCACTTGGAAGTACTGTTTACAGATACTACGAATTTTAAACATACATTTATGCACCTTTTATTCATGCCTTTGTTAAAGCCTGTGCAATAATCTGCTGATTAGAGCAATCTTTTAATTTTTTCCCTATAAAAAAAAATAATTTCTCTGCTGCTTGCCAGTCAGATTTAATACTTAGTTGGCTCCTCCATTTGGAGAACAATTATTTTTTACAAATATGACAACAGATATCATATAGGGAAAGGTATATTCAAAAAGGTATATGTAACAGCAAATTCATACAACGAATAAATTTTTTAGGTGATGTTTTCTATCAAGGTCAAGGTCATATATCAGGGATGGAAAAGTCGTTATGATATATTTAATTTAAAAAAGGATATTTGTTTGTGAAAGCCTTGACCAAGTTTAATTTTATTAAATTTTTTATCAAAAATTCAATACAGAAAATTAAATTTCATTTACAATCCTTGCATAAACAAATAAAATTAAGGCGAACTCAAAAAATTTTAACATTATACTTCCTCACCAGCTGTTGCGACGAGGTTACCTGCATGAATTTACCTTAATATAGGGCATGATAAGATTAAAAAAATTAACAATTTGACAGGAATAAGAAGTATTTTTTTCTTATAATTAATTGAAATTGTATCGCTTAAACACACGCAAACACGTCCAGTGACAAATTGTATAAATCTCAAAAAACGGGATTTAAATAAAAATTATATTACCATGATGGTTTATGTAGTACAAATTCATTTTAAAGCTCCTCCATAATTAATGGCTTTGTAGCTTTTTAACTTTTAAGTTACAATTTATATAAGTAACAAAGACTTTTAACACATATCCCCGTTTCTTGGCTTAATACTTCTTAAGTAAGGAAAAACATTTCCTTACAGATGTTTTTTGCTGTAGTCATTTGTTGTATTGTTGCTATTAAGTTTAACCAGATTAAAATGTATAAAATTTTTAAAATGAACAGCTGCATGCACCACAATATAATTTACAACACGAACAACAAAAACAACAGTTATTGATATGGCAAGAAATAACGAGAGCAATAACAATAAGAATGATAGAAATAACATAAGAAACACCAGCAATAACAACAACAACAACTATAACATTAAGACGATAAAATTTAACAAGAATAATTAAAAGCGAAAGTAACAGCTGGCATGAACATTATTGTTATTTATTTTGTAGTAGTTGTTGTTGTTGTTGTTTCTTATTGGTGCTTTTTTTTGAGTTGCCATTTGTACGAGGCAGCAACATTTGGTACAACTTTGTGTTTTTTGGTTAGGAATTATAGCAGAGGTTCCTAAAGATTAGTGATTTTGCAAAAGCTGGGTTATTTACCTAATTTTTATTATTATTTATAAAAAATTTGTTCAATGTTTTAGCACAAATATAATTAATAGAGAAATTTTAATAGATTTAACATTTAAAGAAAACTTTCCAATAGATTTTTGTTTGTAAAAAATTTACAAAACAGATAACAAGTAAACAAGGTACAAAGTTTAGAAAACTCTGTCAAAAGTGGGCGTTAGAGTATGTTATTTTAATATAGAATTTTGCACGCACACTTAATGAAAACAGCACACACAGTTACAGGATATAAACTTACCTGTAAGAACATAAAATTGCTCTAAGTTTGAAGAGATGAAACAAATATTTTAGTGAACTTTTTTATTAAATATTTTGTAAGAATTCTTATGCAAATAAACTTATCTAAAGCTGTTCGTCAAGCTATACAACATTTTAAAAAGTGTTTTAAGTGTGTTTTTTGCGTCTTTAAACTAATTTTTTTCGTCGAATCAACGAATACTTCTAAATCATTCTTATTTGCGTTCTACGTTGGGGCCTTAGCGCGAAATAGATAAGAGTGATTTTTGTAATTTTGACAAGTCTTTAACTTTAGTAAAAGAACGAGAAGAAGTTGTCTGTCATCAAAACATTTTTTTTACCCTTCACCTGTAGTACCAAGGGTGTATATAAATTTGTCATACCGTTTGTAATTAAAAAAAAAGAAATTATTTTCCAACCCCATCAAGTATATATTTTCTGAAAGCTTATGACTAGGGGGACGATTAAGCAATCTTTGTCTGTCAGTCTGTCCGTGTTGATGGTTGAAATGTACTTTTATATGCCACCATTTATAGCTTCTTGAAAATATCGTGGTATAAATCAGTATTGAAATTCAGCGCAATAGCTTTATAACTATGAGCTATGAGCAATTAAACACTGTTGCCTCTCTTCTTTGCCATATTCTTTTGACATAAAAATAACAGTTTTTTAGGCCTAGGATAACTTATATGCACATTTTCTACTATTTATAGATATAATATATCTTCAAGGCTATTCCTTAGGAAATTTTAAACAAATCGGTAATTAATCTGCAAAGTTATAGGGACAATTTTTGTAAGATATATATTTATTAAGTATATCAAGTTTCTAAATTTCCTAACTAGTTTTTGGACATGGTAAAGACACCAATATATAAGCCGTAGTACAGGAAACTATTGGTGAAAAAATCCGTAAATTATTTTACAAAACTAACTGAGATATAAGCAAAAAAATACAAATGTTTCGGTGTTTTTCCTAAAACTTTAAAACGAAAATCGATTTTTTCAGGTTTTAAACAACAAAGAGGATGAGAATCAAAAGCAAGGGCATAACTAGCAAAATATAAAACACTATAATAAAATTAAAAATCCATGATGGCCGTCACTATAAAATGGCGTACAATAAATTTTTAAATGCGACAAATCTTGTGATCAAAAATGTACCCACTTCAACACCCTCAGTATTAGTAAATATCAAATGAAAAGGGCTTGACGTGTTAAAATAAAAGATGGCTCCCTTAAATAAATGGTGAACATTTTTTTCTCCATTCAAACGATATCGGTATCAAGCGAAAGAGTTGTAGTAGTTGTAGAGTACAGCTGCCAGTAATTCAAAATCCAAGATAGCGGCGAAAATAATAAAGCAAAATGGCGTAACACATTAAATCTCAAATTTAGGTGATATTTTCACTATTCCTTTATACATACATGAAGGGTATTATAAGATTCACCAAGACCGTTATTTGTTTATAGTGTAGTCAGCTGAATATAAGAATTTAAATGCAATTAAAGTACTATAAAAATATCTGTAGGTGGAGCGATAATTTACATTTGTACAAACTCTTATTATGTACTGCAGGGTAACTAAATTTATAAACACATGTAAGAAAAGTAACATAAACCATATTGATCAGATAAACAAATGTACAAGAAACACATCCAAATGGTAACCGCACTTAAAGAGGATCACATTGCTTGTGTTTGTCTGTCTAGCCTAGCATGTTTATGTTTTATGACCGTTGCCAATTTACACATGTATATTGTCGTAACTAGAGCATTCTGGGAGATGCAATGCTACCCCCCAGAAATGTTTTTTTGGAAATTTGAAAAATTTGTTATTATTCCTCTAAGATAAACTCAGTTTAAAATGTTTGACCCTCACAATATAATTATTTGGAATAAGAATGTATAAAAATGTAACTCAAGCCTGTTTAAAAATTTGAATATTAGTTTTTTTTTATTATTTAAAACCTCCTAAAAAATTTTTAGCTACTCCAATGCACAGGCATTCTAGGGTTGTAAAAAATTACGAACAATGCTTTGGACATTGTTTAAAATAACTACTCCATTAAACTTCTTGGTAAAGTTCTTACACTCTTTCACCAAATAACATTTTTTTTTTCACACAGAGACACTATTTCACTTCCTTTCTCTTTCATATGCTACTCTTTCCTTCTTTTTCCTATACTGATTTGTTTTAAAAATACTAATACTACGTTAAAGATTCTAAATAAAAGTTTACATATATACAATATGATAATTTAATATTTCATTAAAATATTGAAACAAGTTACAAAATTTTTAAGTAAACCAAATAAAAACACTTACCAAAGAAGCTTAAAAGTCATATACATACATACCTATTAATACACAAACTTATAGAAAGAAAAAAGTCGAGCATTTAAAAAATATTTAGCATAATACCATCTTTAAAATACTTGTGCGTGTAACAAGACATGCGTACAATTTCTAAATTAAAAATCTGTTTACTTTTTGGGGAATAAACAAAAATTGCTACACGTTTTGTTATATTAAAGCCGGTAAATATAATGAAATTTGACAACTGGAATGTTTAATATACATATATAAAAAAAAATACTAATATTATAAAAACAAAACAACACCCCCACTAACAATGTACAACACTTCGCTCAGCATTTCTTAAATTCATCTTACGCCTTTGTAACACAAACAAACATTTTAATTTTGTATGTTTGTGTGTGTGCCTGCAAGTTAAACGTTGAAAAATATGAAAAACACAAAAGAAATGTAAAGCTGAGCAAAAACTCTTAACAAAATACCAACAAAATAATAAAATCTAACTTAAATTAGTGCTGTCGTACTTGTAAAGTAAAAAAGTAAAATTTTAAAGCATACTTTTAGGTTTAAATCTTTTTGTTTTTCAATATATTTGTATAATTGAAGGTTGCCTAAATAACTGCTGGGTAGTTCGGTTTAGTTGTAAATGTATTTGGGCAACATGTTGAAAAGTTAAAAGAATAAAGTAAAGAAAAATCATTCAATTAAGTTGAAATATGTTTATTTTGTTTTCATTGTTGTTTTCTTAGCCTTTTCCAAAACGAACTCAATTCAATTTAGTTCGAGATTTTTAACCGAAAAATATAATTATTTCTGCTACTGTTTCTTTTTTTTTTAACCATTTTTATATACAACCAAATTTAAAGTATCTATTTGTTAGAGTAGGGTCGAATTTTGTGCACTACACAATAACCGCCTTATTCATTACAATTATTAAAAGTTTATAAGAGGTTAACAAAACTGATTTTCTCTGGTTAATATACTTCTTGAAAGCTTATTCAGTTATTGTTCAAGTTTAGTCATGGGCGTAACTAGATTATTCTGGGCGGAGCCCTCTCTCTATAATTAAGAAAAAAATTAACTATTAACATAAAATATACTTATAAAATTAAATAAGTTTCAAAATCTTACCCCTCCCAGAAGAAAATGTTTAAGCTTTTGTGTTTCCCAGACAAAGTTTTTAGCTACGCCAATGAATTTAGTTCTAGTATAGTTTATATACAGTTGTGGTTTAGTTCTATTGCTATTTAAATACAGTTCTACTTCTTTTCTCTTTCAGTTTAAGTTTAGTTCTCTTTTTGTATTAGTTCATTTCTCTTTTAGTTCTAGTTTAACTAATTCAGATCTGATTCAGTTCCTGGTAGCTTAATTTAAATTTACAACTAATTGATAGATAAATTAATTCAAGTTCATTTCTAGTTTAGTTTGGTTACAAATAGTTCTAAAGAGTGAGTATATTCTCTATTTAAGTAGCGTCATGTACAAATTACATTTGAATTATCTACAAAAGAGAAAATCAAAAGATAATAGTAATTTGTGTTATGAAATCTAACACATTTTTTGTTTTACAAGTTTTCTTTTTTCTTTTCAAAATTGTAAACAGTATCCAGTTAACAATTGTAAGCAGTTTAAATAAACAAAGCACACAATAATATCGAAGGCCAATGCGATTTATTGGATTTATTTTTTTTTTTTCTATTGGAATCCAAGCAAGTTGCTTGAATAGATTTTTGATTAATTGGGCGCAAAAAAACAACAGAAAGATTAAAACTAGTACTTTTTAAGTTTGTGTTTTTTTAGGCTTCAATTCTGTTAAAATGATTAAAGAAGGGGAAAAGTGGGTTGTGTGTTCTTTATAGAATATTTAGCCTCTACAGTATTGTGTTTGGAATTGTATGTGAGTTTTATGAATTTTATTATTTTTGTTTTCAAAAATTTTTTTCAACAAGTTTAATGTAATAAGTTGAACGTGTTTTAAATTTAAAAAAAATTAGGCTTAGTACAGCAATATGCTGAGTGAGTCATAAAATTTGAGTATAAGTGCGTACAAATCATTGAAACTTAACTGAGCTGACGTACCCATACCCACAACAACGTTGATTTTTAAGTACAACTCAAAATGAACATGAATAGTACATCGTACTTATACTTATACCGTCCCATACTTATATGATTCTCAAAACTACTTACGTACGTTGATTCATATTTTTAAGAAACTACTTATCTTTATAGAATGATTCAAGTTGATTCAACAATAAACACAGTAACAGCTCACATTTGTATGAAGAATAAAAAATGTTGCCAGGTTGATTATGGCCTTAAGGCTAAGTTTTGGTTGGCTTCTATAATAAGAGGTAAACAATAACAGTTATTTTGTATTTTTTATTTTTATGTTTAAATTTTTTGCATAAAATAAAAAAATGCGTTTTTAGGTGCTCACTTAAATTCGAAAGATAATACGCAAAAACAAAATCTAATTCTCTTAAACAGACATCAAATAAAGCACTTTATTTTTGCTTATTGTTTTTGTATTATTTTGTTAAATTTAAATTGTCTATTTATTTTTAGCAATTTACAATTATTATGGTGAATGTCAAATTGCGATCTGGCAAGTCTAGTTCAAACACACAACTTCATAATGAATATGTGAATGATACTTGCTTTTTATCGTCTTTTTATCTTGCGTGAACGACGATAGCAATCAACTAAGTCATACGTGTTGCTGAATATGAGTACTATACGTACGTTAAATTAAAAAGTGAGTAAGTAGTGAAGACTTGCCAATAAGTAGTAAAAATCAACGAAATAATGAATCATGATTCAAGTTAATTTACTTTATGAGCATTCGTTGCAGATCTCTGCTACACATGTTATGTATAGATTTAGAAACTCAGTAAATACAAAAATGATTATAAAAATGAGAAAAGTTATATTTTGTCCTTCTTTATGATTTTTAAATATAGTAGCATCTAATTTCAGAGTTTAATGTTTGTATAAAAACGTAAAAACTACAAGAAGTATTAAAAGTACAAGTACAAAGTTGGGTAATCATAACATTTTCAGTCTTAGCTTTAGAAATTCGAAATTCTAACTTCATTAACGTGGGAAATACAAAAGGTTTAGTCGCCCATAACATTTTTACTCGTGCTTTGGATCAATAGTCTATAATTTAAATTTTAATTCTTGTTTTATAAATTTGGAATATACAAAAAGTACCATAAAAATAGGAAAAAGTAATTTTTGTATTCCACATATCATTCTTAGCCTTAACATGGATCAAAAATCCATAATTTTAAAATTCTTGTTTCATAAACTTAGAAAATATAAAAATTACCATAAAATGGACAAGAGTGCTTTTTTAATTTTAACATATTGATTCAGCCTAAACTTGAATCAAAAAACTCTAGATATAAAATTCTTGCTTAATAAAATTGGAAAATACAGAAAGTTTCATACAAATGAAATAAAGTACTTTTTGGGTCCTTTATATTATTTTCAGCGTAAACTTGGAGCTAAAATTTTTAGTTTTTAAATTCCTGCTTCTTTAACTTTCAAAATACAAAAAATGACATACAAATGAAATAAAGTACTTTTTGAGTCTCCCATATCATTTTCAGCTTAAACTTGGATCAAAAATTCTTTATTTAAACTTTATCGTATTTTCCCCTTTTGGGTACCTTTTTAGTCCCTCTTAAAATTTAATAATAAAATAAATAAAAAATGTCAATATTATACTAGGCCTTAATAATTAATTCATGTCCTACTGTATAATAACAAGTAGCATAAAGAGGGGCAAGTTTTACATCTTATATGTGATCCGACAAAAGGGACCTACTGTGTCGAAAAACGTGTCTGAACTTAAAAGAGTGGATTCTGGTACCTAAAGGGATGTCGATTAAGATGAAATAAGTTAGATTTCTAATAAAAATGTATTAACCCCAAAAAAACGTACAAAACGTTGTTGTGGCGGTCACTGGTTGCGGCTTAAGAATCAAGTATCGAGATCATAACAAAAAAAGCAGCAAAAATAGCACAGGTACTGTCACACTAAAACCGAAAAAATACGTCACCACATAGACATGGCGTCATCAAATTTGGTACCCAATCACAACTATCCATACCAAATCGCAGCTCCCAACTGAAGGTGTGTTCACAGTGATACTGCGTGTTATGAAGCTTTAAATGAGTTTTTCTCAAAACTTTATTTTCACACACAAGGTCCTTTTTCTCGGAGAAGGTCAAATATATTGAATTGGAAAATAAGGACAGAATCCTACTGATATTTTTTAAGGAGTAACCAACAATTTTAATTTTGTTTTAATGTTTCTAGGTTTGGAAAAAAACGTATGGTACAAAAAAGTACCAAAACTAAGCTTATACCCGTTTTTTTTTCGTATAGGGTTTGAATATTTAAAAAAGGTCAATTTATATGTCATGGTATTTTTAGTACAGTACCTTTTCCTGTAAATTGTATAACTTTTAGTGAAGCAGATTTAATGTTAACGGGTTGTACCCGTTTTTATCTTCTTATAGTTTGAATTTCACAAAATCCCTTTTTAGTGCATCTGAACTGAAGAATCCACTGTTTAATTTTGATGTCTCTAGCATTTTGCGTTCAGACTATGTGATGATGAGTCACGTTGTTTTTGTTTTTTGATATATAGAAGAGTTTTAGCTTTAATGAATTAAAACCGTTTACTTGTGGCAGCACAATGTTTTCGTCCTACTGTCTTTATACCTTCACTGACTGTCACAATATATGAAAACAATGATGAGCAATGTGATGATAAAAGAATTTTTCATTTATTATTACTCTAATGGGCATTGCGTTTAATTTTTTATGTCTTTCAAAACAACTGACTCTATTTTCTTTGGCAACCAAAGAAGTGAAAATTAAAATGGCACTAGTGAAATATTGATTGTTGCTAAGCAAATGAGGGATAAAAAGTTAATGGAAAATATGACTATATTACAAATTGCTTATGCATAAAAATATCAGTGGTAAATAACGGGTTTTATTTTCCTTATGTTTGTTACTACTTATGAAAAATGATAAATAGGCTACAGCAGTAAAAGTAATTGTTCAAATTAGGACATTATATCCTTGTTTCTTCTAATAACTTTCTTTGCTGTAGACTCTATTAATGATATCTTCAAACCCAGTACAATTTTATTTTGATGTTGCAAATAAGTAATTTATTAACGGTTCAGGGCTTATACGGTTATGTTCACAATGTTTCTAAGACCGCAGATATAATTTAAACACGAAATTTCAAATAATTTATAGCGGCATATTTGGAACATTTCTTTTGGTAGATCATGAAAAATATAAATACAAGATAAACTGCCTTATTTGTTAAAGTTAACAAAGAAATATAAAGGGTTTATAGACTGATTTTCTGATGGAATTTCGATATAATAATGCTTAATTAACCCTGAATAATTTTCAAAACTAACACCGAATGTATGCAATAAGTATTAAACTGAATACAAAATCTTTTACGTATCCAAGCATATTTTTTATTATAATTCCTATTATACATTCCATGACTCAATATCAATTTCAATAATATACTTAGTATGCCTCTTAAAATTAAGGATTAAAAATTGTGTTCAAACTGTCCCTTACTTCCTACTAAAATAATTGCTTATTCATTTCATCTATTTCATTATATTATCTTTAAAATTTGTTCCTAGTAAAAACTTCTATATTTTTTGTGTGCACAAAAACATAGCACATAAGTGCTATGAATTTTCAATTTGATCTAAATTAGCAATCAAACACTTAATAGATACAAAAAACAGTTTAAAAATTTAAATCTCTAACACACTAATGTCTCTGATGGTATAAACTTTAATTATTCCGTTAGTGGCACTGACGACACTGCTGTATTTGTTACCTGACGAAAAAATGTTTTCAATTTAAAGTTTAATTAAACTTCATCAATTTATTTTTGCTAAAACACTTCAGTTCAGGGCTAATTTTTATTAGCAATTTGAAAGTAAATTTTTTCTGTTGTTGTTGCTTAAATTTTGTTAAAATTTTTATACTAAGAGTACGTTAAATATAAAATTCAAAAGAGTGAAAAAACGAACATAAAACTACATTCGAAACTGAAAATGCAATTTTGTGTGACAAATAATATTTCAAATTCTGATGACTAACAGGTGAAGCATAAAAAAAACTACAACAACTTCATAGAAATACACTTAACCAACGCTTAAAAAAATGAAAACAAGTTCAAAATTTTAACCGGAAGCCAATTATGGCAATAAACAAAAATTGCAAAATAGGGGACACGAAAGAAATCAACATGCAATATAAATGCATTTTAAGAGTTTCTATACTAGCAACTTGTAACTTTATATACAGCATTTACATACTCACAATTTGGATACGTACCATGGAGATAAGTAAGAGTTGAAACTTGTAAGGGCCTTAAACAAGAGCGACCTACATTTTTTGTTGACGCGTTGAACTGATCAAAAACTGAAATGGGAATTAACTAGAACTCAACTTAGACAGAAATAGAAATGACATGAATAACTGAATTATAGCTGAGGTATAACTAAATTAAAACAGATCTAGAGCTGAAATAAAACTGAACAAGAATTGAACTACAAGTGAACTAGAACTGAACTATAACTAAAACCGAACTAAAACTGAGCTAGAACTGTACTAGAACCGAACCAGACCTGAATTAGAACTGAACTAGAACTGAACTAGAACTGAACTAGAACTGAACTAGAACTGAACAAGAACTAAACTAGAACTGAACTAGAACTGAACTAGAACTGAACTAGAACTGAACTAGAACTGAACTAGAACTGAACTAGAACTTAACTAGAACTGATGTAGAACTAAACTAGAACTGAACTAGAACTGAACTAGAACTGAACTAGAACTGAACTAAACTGAACTAAACTGAACTAAACTGATCTAAACTGAACTAGAACTAGAATTAAACTAGAACTAGAACTGAACTAGAACTGAACTAGAACTGAACTAGAACTGAGCTAGAACTGAACTAAAACTGAACTAGAACTAAACTAGAACTGAACTAGAACTGAACTAGGACTGAACTAGAACTGAACTAGAACTGAACTAGAACTGAACTAGAACTGAACTAGAACTGAACTAGAACTGAACTAGAACTGAACTAGAACTTAACTAGAACTGAACTAGAACTATACTAGAACTGAACTAGAGACAATTATGAAATGAAATAGAATTAAGCTAGAAGTAAACAAGGACTTAATTTAAATTGAACTAAAACTGATTCAGAATTTTGCTAAAACTAAAACAAAACGGACTTTAAACAACCAAAGAACTAAACTTAAAATGTAACTAAAATTATAGTGTAACACAATTACCTATTTTTATTTTAAGTGTTGCTTAGTTTATGTTTCAAATATTTATGCACCGCATACAACTTTGGACAGCACATTAAGCTTAAAGTATGCATATACATAACTGTACACATTAAATTTGGATTATGATACAGATATTAAAAAGAAAAAACAAAAAAAAAATAATAATTGAAATTAAAATATTTACATTTGGGTATTCTGTATCATTTTAGCTAATTTAATAAAGAAAAAAATCAGTTTTTGTAATTTTTAACGATTTTCTATTTTAGAACTGGGTCTTCTGACATTTCAGGTATTTATTTAAAACTAAAAGCAAATCGACGTACTTATATCTGTCATTTGGCGATATTTTAATAAGGAATTTTATACCAAAGGCACAACAATTTAAAGTACAATACATTTTAAGTGAACTGTTATTCACTACAAACTCATTTTTATACTCGTAAACATACCACAAATCCTTTCACGGCTTTCAGACTAGGCAAGTCACTTGCGCAAGTGACTTGCGCAAGTGTTGTGTTTATAGGCAAAAGGGGTGAGGTCGGATTAAGAGGAAGAAACTTGCTCATTTTTGAGTATACACTTGCCTGTACTCGGCAAGTACGAGCAAGTTTTTGTTGAGAAACCAAAAACAAAAGAGTAATAAAAACAAACAAGAGTGCTATATTCGGCCATGCCGAATCTTATATACCCTTCACAACGTGTTGTCATGCAACAACAATTGTTTATGTCACCATTTATCTCATATTAAATACGTACATACAAAACATACATATATAAAAACATCCCATTGTAATATTATACATTAAGTTTACTTATGTGCTTAAAAAAAAAAAAAATAAATTAAAAGAAAAATTAAAAATAAAACAATAAAAATTTTAATAAAATATAAAATAAAAAAATTTTTTGGCTCACTCTAACCAGTATACCACGTTTGTATGTATGTGGAGATAATTGATAATTGTAGAAATTTCAAACATAATGACAAACCTATATATACCCTTTTTCACTGTGTGAAGAGTATAAGTAAAAGAGAACGAAACTTGGGCAAGTCAGTTGCTGAGTCTGAACATGAAAGCAAGTTCAAAGAAAAATAAAAGAAAATAAAAAACTAACATGAGCAAGTGACTTGCCCAATGAGAAAGGGGTATTTCATCACAAATTCTTGTGGCCTGTTTATGTAAATTTAACTTCAAAATAGTTTTATTTTTTACCAGTTTAAATCATATAAAAAGTGTTATTAAGAACTTTTTCTAATATTGGATGGGAAAAACTAATGCCAACAATCAATTTGTTGTCGATGGTTAAATTTGTTTTTGCTATTACTTACTTTTATGTAGAGCAACAATTTATTGATATTTTTGTTGGCGTCGCTGTTTATTGTTGTTCTCTAGGTTCTTATGGTTCACTGCAATGTGTTGTTTTATTAATGTATTTTTTTCGCAATGTTTTTGCTGTCGAAAGGGGTGATTTGTTTTGCTAACTTTTTTCTACTTATATTCAAAGTTTATTGAGGTATTGGGAAAGGAACAGGAATTATTTGATTATTGAGAATACATAGAGAAGCCAGGAGCTGTAGATATTTATTAGGTCATGTGTATAGTAATTTGAATACTCTTACTTGACTTCTTCGCCTCAGTTTATTTTAAGTGTCAATCTAAGGTTCTAAGTGTTAAATTATTAAAAAACCAATTTTCTTTGTAAATCCCTTTTAAATTTAATATTTAATACTTTTTCATTTGCCTTTTGTTTTATTTCTTTAATTTTTGCATTTGTTTTTAAGCCTTATTTATTTCAAAATTAGTTCATTTTACTTTTCTGAGTCATTTCCTTTATTTTGTCATGCCGCATGAAAAATGACTTGTATTTGTGCATCTTAAAATGTCTCAAATCTTTCAGCCAACATGGCATGGCTTATAAAAATTAAATAGTAAAAAAAACCGTTTATTTATACGACGTTTAAATAATAAAAGAGGCAAAAAACATGTAACAATGCCTTTTATTAACTAAAGTTTAATTTTGTAAGAAAAGAAGAAACACTAATAAATAAATTTTAGCTTTAAGAATTGTCAGACAGTAAATAATTTTTCTCTTAGAAAACAAGAGGAAATAAAATCGTGCACATAAAACAACTATAGAAGTGGTATTCAGCTAATGATAAAAAATATTTTAGATTCAAATTTTAATTCTTAAGCACACAAAATGTTGAATTTCAAATTAATGTGGCAAATTTTTATTTAAAATTTATTTTTTCCCTTTACTCGAAATTTTTCATTTTGCCAAATGTTATACTCTCTTAAACGTAGCTAAGTATAAATAGGGCTTAGTTTGTTGCATAAACGTAATAGCAGAACACTTATAATCTAAGGCCTGCTTTTGCTTAATTCGAGATGTTTGAGATGTATAGTTTGCACTTACACTTTTGCCACCTTATATAAATCTAATACTTAACACTGTTAATCAATTGAAGCTAAAAATCTATGCACAATATCACCTGCACAACTAAATCTCTTTGAAACTTAATAATTTACTTGCAAACTGGAATGCTGACAGGGAATGTAGGACATTTTTGTAATTTATCAACTACTGTTTGCATTTGCATAAATAATACTAGTATATGAACAACAACAGTATACTTGTATATGGGTTGTTTAATATAGACAGAAAACTAAATAAAACTGAACAAAATCATATAACTTAACAAGAAGGGGTTTGCAGAAACTATAAAAAAAACAGCAGTGGAAATCAGAAAAAAAAATCTATGAAAAGTAACCTGAAGATGAATTAAATACAGTGGTCTGGAACTGGCGCAAATCCAAAATAAAAAACGTTAAGTAAATATAAGATGTTGTAAAAAATCTTTAACATAAAAAATATTGCAAACAATATCCAAAATTTTAATCAGTACAGAAAGTAAAAAAAAACCATCTTAAGCCTAGTATTCTGTTCAATATTTCATGCGAGCTTTTGTCAAACTCCATAAAAAAAAAAATATATACGTAAGAAATACTAATAATAAATAATGTTTGTCTAATTAGTACTCTATAACATAAAAAACAGAAGAAATGTTTCTGAAAATATGCGACATTTTATTTCGTATAAAATATTTTAAGCAATAGTTGTTTCGTACGAAATTCGAAGCCAGAGTTGCTACATTTTTTTGTTAGCTCGATTTAAAATTTTTTTTCTGTTTGTCAAATTCTTTGTGTGAAATAACTAATGTTGCTCAATATTGTTGCTCATGAAATAAAACATTTTTAATTTTTTTTAGAAAGTGTATTTAATATTTAAATGTATTGGTAAAATGATAAAAAAGTCTATAATCACTTATAAAGTAATACAATTCTTTCTACATATTTTTTAACGAAGATCAAACACTAAGAATTAACTTACTTAAATGGTAAAAATTTTGCCTCAAAATTGTTTAATGGAAAAAATTTTTTATTGATTTTTTTAAAGTATAAACATTTCATAGACTTCATTATATTTTTAAACTGGCTTAAGTTCATTTTTAAATTTCTTATTTTCATATGATGAAATTAATTTTTTTATATGTGATAATGAAAGAATAAACTTAGAAAGTAAGACACCAGCCGAGTGGAATGCATTTTCGAAACCAGCTACGGTTTTATTATCAGCACACTTTGATCGGAATGTGTTAGTGTTGGATGTAAATATAATCTTTTTAATTTACAAGTTTATATGAAACTAGCCAATCCCGGCGCGTTGCTACGCCCCTTCATGAATTTTAATCGCATTCTAAATTTTAATCGAATATCAAGTGCAAGGCTAAAAACTATAACTTTTTCTTTATGAGCGTGGCACTGCCCACTTTTCTAATTACGAAACTGTATAGTCATGACAGCTCAATAAGTGTGCAAAGTTTCAGAAAAATCGGTCCAGTGTAAGTACCTCAAAATTATACCTTTTTTTATGGGCGTGGCACTGCCCACTTTTCTAAATACGAAACTGTATAGTCATGACAACTCAATATGTGTGCAAAGTTTCAGAAAAATCGGGCCAGTGCAAGTACCTCAAAATGATACCTTTTTTTTAATGGGCGTGGCACTGCCCACTTTTCTAATGACGAAAGTGTAAAGTCATGACAGCTCAGTATGTTTGCAAAGTTTCAGAAAATTCGGTCCAGTGCAAGTAGCTAAAACTGATAACTAATTTTTTATGGGCATGGCCCCGCCCACTTTTCTAATCATAAAATTATATGGTTATGACAGCTTAGTATGTGTGAAAAGTTTCAGAAAAATCGGTCCAGTGCAAGTACCTCAAAATTAAAACTTTTTTAGGGGCGTGGCCCCGCCCACTTTTCTTATTACAAAATTATTTAGTTATGACAGCTCGATATGTGTGCAAAATTTCAGAAAAATCGGTCAAGTGCAAGTAGCTAAAACTGATAACTAATTTTTATGGGCGTGGCCCCGCCCACTTTTTTCTATCCATAAACACTCCCTGGTATGTGTACAACAACTTGCCAAAGTTTGAGTCCGATCGGTTTTACAGTTTCGGAGTCTATAGCTAACACACACACACACACACACACACACAGAGTTTCACTTTTATATATATAGATTGAATTGTATATAATAAATGTAAAATACATCATTTAGCAGCTATTATTATTGTATATAAATACTTTACAATTAAATCTTTTCATTGAAAAATATTTTAATGATATTCTTAAGCGCATAACAATTTATATTAATAAATAAACAGTTTACAGTTCTTCATATTACACTGTATTTGCAAAAGCTATTGCTGTCATTTGACTATTAGAAAAAACTGACAACATTTACTTTGCAACTGGTTACATACAATTACTTCTATGCCTATAAATATCGTGTTAAAATAATATTAGATATATAAAATGGTAAATTCTTTTCACTCCTCCTGCGAAAGAAGAAACATTTTATAAAAAAGTTTTGAATGTGTGCGGTGGACAGATATAAATATCTAAGAAATTTTTCCTCTCTCTGCTGTAATTTGAAACAGGTTCTTTTAGTTGTGAAATTTCCAGCTTTAACCCTGCAGATAAAGTAACAAGTATGTGGTTGGAAATATACTAGTTCCTTCTATCTTCATAACTACAAAGTTCCTCTAGCTTAATTTTTAACTAGTTACGTTTTGACGTATAACTAGTTGTAAGGAGACTGCATTCATTGTAAAATTGAATAGAATTAATTATTGTTTTTTTTTTACTTTTTATAATAATATATGTTTAATAGTTTTTTAAGCTTAAGGTCCTTTTAATAATAAAAAATCTTTTTGTTTTGTTTAATATTATTTGATCAATATTTCGCTACTTCTTTGTGTAGCATCATCAGGATACACGTTTTTTATTATATATTAGTTTTTTGTTGGATTTGTGTCTTGATATTTGTTATTTTTTAAATAAATTTATAGTTTGATTAACAAATGTTATGTTTTTCAAACATAAATCTAATTAGTATCAGTTTAATATAATAGTGTGTTGGTGCAGTAGTAACAGTGTGAAACTTCAAAGATAACATAGCCTGTTTCAAATCCCGCGTGAGATAAGAAAAATTTCAAAATGCTTGATGCTTTAGCTGGTGTGTAAAATCATATTAAATTTTTTTCAGTATGTGTGAGGTGAGTTAACTGAATCATTATTTTCTTAAAATAAGTAGTATTGAAACTAGTATAAAACTATATACAAATGAACTAGTTGCGGTCTTATGATAACTTAATGTTAAAATTAATACTTCGATATATAAACAAAGTACAGGTATTTAACTAGTCTAAAGTATATTTCTAACCACGTACTAGTTACTTTATAGCTTAAAATTTCAATACTAAAAGATGCTGAATGTGAACCATAAATAAATGCTGTGTGTCTAGTATAATTGTCAAGAATACCCATATACAACGACTCATCGCGATAGTTACTTAATTTACAACCTGTCGTAGAAGTCGCATGCTTTAAGATATTTAATTCTATATATTGAAGCAAAATGGCGATAGTACCTAATTGTCCAGCTTTGATATACATATATCTACAACATTCTATACACATAGATAAAATTATTATAAGTAGTATATACAAATTTACCAGAGAAATTATGAACAAAATATGTACAACTCCTAAAACAGGTTGTGAATTGAAAAAGTATTTAAATATAAGCAGTTTGTGCTTGTGGGAAGCTTTAGATTTCTACTTTTTCTACTACCTAACACATGTAGAGTATATTGAGTTATTCTACACATGCAATTCAAATAGTAAATAACTATCACTCCAACACAACTTATTTACTTGCTACAAGTTCCCTACAAGTCACATGTACATGAGTATGCAAAAAACCAAATCAAATCGTTACATACTCCAATTGAGAAGCGACCCCTTTCCAACAACTCAACATGACGGTAGGCAAGATCGTAAGCAATTAAAACGGAAATAGAAAAATATTAGAAAATGCAGAACATGACTGTCATCTTGTTTTGATTTTTTCTATTACTATTTTTATTTTTACAATGATAGTACAGTTTTTTACTTGTTATTTTAGCCGGCGTATACACTATTGTTCAGGCTTATATATGATTGTATGTGTGTGTGTGTGTGTAAGTGCGTTTCTGTATTAGGATATATGTATTCTCTTTCAGTTGACTTTAACTGCCTTCAGCCTGTAATTTTATTATTATTTTTATTTATAAATCAAACCAACATTTTTGCAATGTGGTTTTCTACAAAGAGTTTGAACTTTAAGCCCATGCAGTGACATTTAATGAAATTAAAATTGTATCTAGATCAGTTTAGAAGACACACTCTCTATAATAATTTAAGACATACATTGTGCCAACAATATGTACAAACACTTAGATTGTAGTTGTGAGAAGGAGAAAGTGAAAGAGGATTAAAAATTAAAGAAAATAATATACTGTGACATTAAAAGACTTTTAAAGGGATTTCAAATAATCCGTTTTAAAATTTTTAAAATTTTAAAGAAAAAATAATAGAAATTTTAGACTTACGCTAATAACAGTTTGTATGCAAATATAATTTGTTTATTTTTCAAGGAGTGATTTTTATAAAATGACAGCATAAGACAAAATTCTTTAAAAAAAATAACAGAGAAAGTCTTATTATGTCGGAATCTTGTAAAATTATTAAGGCTTATACTACATTTACACCTACACAAAATCTAGTACTTAAGGGATTTTGAGCGAAATCTTGTTCATTTCTACCAGATTTCCTATACGAAACGAAATCTACTTCGCCACTAGATTTTGACAGAATCTACTTAAAATCTAGTACTACTTCGTGATGCAACTCTGATTTTTATTAAATTGTAATAAAATATTATATAAAATAAAAATTGTAATAATATATAAGGTGGTTGCAATTGCACAAGTACTTTATTGCTTACTTTTTTTATATGGAGTTTGAATTTTGGAGAAGTAGAGCATATAGAGCCTCTGATTACAGAACGAAATGATATTGAATTGATTTGACTTTCATGCGCAGAATGAAAACATTTTTTACAGTCGAAATGCGTAACCTTCTTTTTATTATTTTTGAGTTGTTCAACTAATGTTAGATTTAGATGAAACATACATATATGATTTTAACATTAGCGCGTTATTGTAGGATCATGTGCTTATGCAAACACATTAATAAATTGAATGATTATAAAATTATAATTAATGAGTGAATGATGTTTGCTTTTACGTACTACTTAGTATGTATTGCGGTCGACCCATTCGATCGTTATCTAGTTGTAAATGTAACTGTACTATCTTTGCTTTGTTTTTATACTATACACAAAAGTGTTTGCAAAAATAATATAAACCAACAATGTTGATTCAACATGTTTCTAACTTGATGTTTTTTACATGCACATATCGACCGACCCCTGTGCGCGAAATTATCGTATGTTACGTTTTTTGAAATCGACTTTTTATGCAAATTGGTTCTACATCCATCCATCCATCCATCTGCTGATCAAATATTTTAGCGATAACTGTTTTAGTTATGGAGATAACACTGTGCACATTTTATCGTATGTTCTAGTGTTATTTAAGTTTTTATTTATTTAAAAGTAATAAAAACGCTCTCCTGTAAAATTTTGATTTTGTAACATACGATCAGTGCTGCCGCCGACCAACTTTTTTTCGCAGGGAAATCGACAAAAAAAAAACGCAGTGACGAGAAATAAAAAAATTTCGTTTTCGTTTGGACAAAAAAAAGGAAATTTCTTTCACTTTTTTAACACTTTTTTGCTCTTTTTTTAAGAATTACTTGTTTTTTAATTTTTTAGTTCATTTTATCTCAACTACTCAACTGAAATAGAAAAAAATTATTATTTTTGATTGTCAACAACAGTGCAGTACAATATAAAAATTAATTAAATGGACTAAAAAGCAAATATTGGCCGACTTCCTAAACGCAAGGTTCAATTCATATTTTAAAAAAATGCGTATGCAATGCTAAACATGTCTTAAGTGCAACCTTGCGTTGCAGAGATTTTTTTGCATTTTATCGGCATTTAGCGCTCATGGATCCACTTTTTGTCTCTGCAATATAAAGTGTTAAATTATTTAAATTATTAGTCTGTGTTTTAAATAAACTGTATCAATTATAAATAATTTATTAAAAATAAACAAAGAAAATACTAACTCAGCCATTGCAGCTCAAATGTTTGCATTCAAAATAAAAATGATGCGCGATTTTGACAGCTGATACTTAGTTAAATGAGTTGCCAAACGATTAGGAACATTGGACATTGCTAGAAAGTTTACATATGCGTTTACGAAGTGTATGCATTGTAAATATGCATTGCAACTTGCGTTTAGGAAGTCGGCCATTTTTTTACAAAATAGTTTGTTTTTGTTTTTCTAACGGGATTTTTGACATTTTAATTCAAGACCTAATCAGTCAACTGCGACGTAACGTAACAGCAGAAAATGTTGCCATCTAGCTGCTATATTTTTAACAGGGTGACAATTTTATCTCGTTGTGTTATAATCTTTACAGACTTACGTGTTAAACACGTTTGAGGTAAATCATGTTAAGGCGTTGTTGATCAAAAAAAGAGAAAAACTACCAAAAACTGAAAAACGCAGTGATATTAAAAAAAACGCAGTTACGCAGTGACGACGTGCAAATCGCAGTGAAAAACTGCGATCGCAGTGAAAACGGCGACACTTCATACGATAATTTCGTGCACAGGGGTCGATATGTTAATACCTGATTACTTCTTAAATATTTAACCAATTTTAATTTTGTGCAGGAAAATTTCTTTTAATATAAATATAATAATGTTATTATTAAAATCATGTGCGTACAATGCCCATTCCTCCAGGAATTGTTTTTGCCTCTCCACTGAATTTGAATAAATTAAGTATTAACATTTAATCTATATATATAAAAGTGAAACTCTGTGTGTGTGTGTGTGTTAGCTATAGACTTCGAAACTGTAAAACCGATCGGACTTAAACTTTGGCAAGTTGTGGCACACATACCAGGGAGTGTTTATGGGTAGAAAAAAGTGGGCGGGGCCATGCCCATAAAAAATTAGTTATCAGTTTTAGCTACTTGCACTTGACCGATTTTTCTGAAACTTTGCGCACATATCGAGCTGTCATGACTAAATAATTTCGTGATAAGAAAAGTGGGCGGGGCCACGCCCCTAAAAAAGTTTTAATTTTGAGGTACTTGCACTGAACCGATTTTTCTGAAACTTTGCACACATACTAAGCTGTCATAACCATATAATTTTGTGATTAGAAAAGTGGGCAGGGCCACGCCCATAAAAAAAGGTTATAATTTTGAGGTACTTGCACCAGACCGATTTTTTTGAAACTTTGCACACATATTGAGCTGTCATGACTTTATAATTTCGTGATTGAAAAAGTGGGCGGGGCCACGCCCATAAAAAATTTGTTATCAGACTTAGCTACTTGCACTGGACCGAATTTTCTGAAACTTTGCAAACATACTGAGCTGTCATGACTTTACACTTTCGTCATTAGAAAAGCGGGCAGTGCCACGCCCATTAAAAAAAAGTTTTCATTTTGAGGTACTCTCACTGGACCGATTTTTTTTAAAACTTGGCACACATATTGAGTTGTCATGACTATACAGTTTCGTATTTAGAAAAGTGGGCAGTGCCACGCCCATAAAAAAGGTATCATTTTGAGGTACTTACACTGGACCGATTTTTCTGAAACTTTGCACACTTATTGAGCTGTCATGACTATACAGTTTCGTAATTAGATAAGTGGGCAGTGCCACGCTCATAAAGAAAAAGTTATAGTTTTTAGCCTTGCACTTGATATTCGATTAAAATTTAGAATGCGATTAAAATTCCTTAAGGGGCGTAGCAACGCGCGCCGGGATTGGCTAGTATACATATAAAATTAACTCAGTTTAAGATTTTGCCCCAAATCCTTAACCATTCTTAAACAATTTTAAGGTTTATGCTACCTACCACCAAAAAATATTCTAGCTACCCAATGGTAACCAAAATTCTACTTGCCTAATAATACAGAAAATATTTTGAAAGAGTTTACACGTGTTTCAAAACACATCATTTATTTATTACAGTTTTGGGAGGGATTTAGAACGAAATTTGTTGTTCTATTGTTTCACAATACTTGTGCTGGCTTGTGAATAGTATTTTGTGTTGATTAAAGATGTATGCAATTGCTAACAATATATTGTTAATTTTTTTTAACTATATATCTAATAATTTTTTAAAAGTTTAAATTCTTTAGTTTTTAGCAATATTAAATTTTTTTTCTTTTTTTTTTCTCATTTCAGCTGTTATAAAAACCCACTGTCCTCTTATCACCAAACCACAACGACGTATTAAAAGTGTAGTAATATTATATAAAAAAATAAGGTTTCTAATTGAGTAGTAAAATATTTAATTAAATTAATTAAAATTATTAATAGAAAAATTACTTAAATTTAGTTTAAAGTAAAAATAAATAAATAAATTATAAATAATTATAAAACAAAATATGAATACCAAAAATATCGCTTGTGTTCGTTTAAAAAAAATAACTTAGATAAATAGTTAAAAATTAGTTAAAAAAGAAAATTAAAAGAAAGTTCGTGCTAATGAAACAAATTACTATAAAAAAAATAACTAAAATAAAATAAATATTAATACAAACGACATATTTAGCAAATCTACATCATACATATATAAAAAGAGGGTGTTATCAAGCAAATACTAAGCAAAATATAAAAAAATATTCTATGTTAACCAAATAAATAAAATTTTTTGCAGTGTATTTTGAAACTGTTGTAGTGTTTATTTGTTATATGGAGCTTCTTGTATACATTCTGGACAAAATTACAGTTAAATTGATAAAAATGTTGCTGCTTATTTTAGTTATAAATAAAAATTTAAAATATGCATAAATATTTAAAAAAAATTAAACAATCTTTTAAGACATAAAGCATTTCACTGATTTGCAAGCAAGTAGTAGCAGATTTATAAAAAAAATGTATATATAATTTCTTTAAGATAAATAACATGTAAAACAAACATAGAGAGAAAAAAAAACTAAAAATTTATTATGCACAAATAAATTTGAAACATAAAAAATTATAGGAAAGAAAAAGAAAAAAAAAACTAAATTTCAATCAATTTTCTTTATGCAAACATTAAAACTGGAAATAAATTTTCCCTTGTACAACATAAATTATCAAATAAGAATAACAAAAACATAAAACAAAATTTGGAAAACAAAAAATAATGTTTATTTTGTGATGATACTAATGATGAGATGAAGTAGAAAATTTGTTTTGGTAACAGCCCAAATCACTTTGATAAATGATACTTGATACAGGGCGGTCCTTTAATATAAACGAAAAATGAGAAACACAAACAAATAGTCGGTTCAAATTGTGTTTAAAAATTATTTTATGTAACAATCAAAACTACATTCACTTTGTATTACAATTTTTCATAACAAATGATATTTTGTTTCTCCGGCTGCCATCTCATTATGACTTTTAAAAAGTAGTAAGGAAAAATTAATATTAATCCTTACTTTAAGAAAACACCCTCTTTCTTCAATATATATCTGTTTCTTAAATAAAAAACAAAATAAGCAATTTAAACATTTCACTCAAATTTTTGATCTGTCATTGCAAATCACAATTTTCCAGCGTTAACTATTTCAAAAACTCTTCTAGTTTCTCTCTGCCACTGGCCCATAACCATGTTTAGGTTTTGATATTGAGGAATTGCAAATTCTATCTTCCGTTTATTTTCATCACTAGTGCAGTATCTATACATCAGTTGGTGCATTGCTGAGTTAGTGCTGCTTTAAGCTGCGCTAACTTTCACAAATTATTGGTCATGGATTCGTCACTGCTCTATTTGTTTCTGCTAATATTTGTGACAATTAAAGGTAAGTTTTGTTTTAGATATAATTAATAAAAATAAGGAAAGCAACTAATAATAAAAACCATATGAAGGTCTTAAGTGACTCAACAATTTTTATAAAAATTCTCTAACAGAAAAAATAACTGTAGAAAACAATTTTTGAGAAAAAGAAGTTGTGAGAGACTTAACATATTGGTAGCAAATGAAAAAAAAGAGAAAATTTACCTACACCCAGCCACAAACTAAAAATATATCTTTCAGTTCTAGCTTAGTTTTAGTTAAGTTCTAGTTCAGTACTTCAACTTCAGTTCTAGTTCACTTCTGGTTAAGTTTTTGTTCAGATCTAGTTAAGTTCTAGTTCAGTTCTAGTTCGGTTCTAGTTCAGTTCTAGTTCAGTTCTAACTTAGTTTTATTTTAGTTCTAATTACGTTTTGGTTCAACTCTAGTTCAGTTCTACTTAGTTTTAGTGTAGTTCTATTTAGTTCGGTTCTGGTACGACTTAAGTTCAGTTCTAGTGCAGTTTTAATTAATTTCTTGTTAAGTTTTAGTTCAGTTTTAGTTTCGTTTTAGTTTCTTAATAGTTCAGTTCTATATCAGTTTTAGTTCAGCTATAGTTCAGTTCTAGTTCAGTTCTAGTTTAGTTCTAGTTCAGTTCTAGTTCAGTTCTAGTTCAGTTCTAGTTCAGTTCTAGTTCAGTTCTAGTTCAGTTCTAGTTCAGTTCTAGTTCAGTTCGAGTTCAGTTCTAGTTCAGTTTTAGTTCAGTTCTATTTCAGTTCTAGTTCAGTTGTAGTTCAGTCTTAGTTCAGTTCTAGTTCAGTTCTAGTTCGGTTCTGGTTCAGTTCTAGTTCAGTTCCAGTTCAGCTTTAGTTTAGTTTTAGTTTAGTTCTAGTTCCGTTCTGGTTCAACTCTCGTTCAGTTCTAGTTAGTTTTAGTTCAGTTCTAGTTCCATTCTGGTTTGACTCTAGTTCAGTTCTAGTTCTGTTCTAATTCATTTCTAGTTTAGTCTAGTTTAGTTTTTGTTTAGCTTTAGTCAAATTCTATTCTATTTATATTTTAATTATGTGTAGCTTAAATTTATTTTAGAACTTGAACAGATCTTGTTTATTATGGGTTCACTTTAGGTTCTGTTCTCAGCTAGATCTAGTTTAGAGTTATGTTTTGTTTCTTGTTCAGTACTTAATGAATTTTATTTTAGTTAGAAATTTTTCTAATTTAGTTCAATACATATTACTTAATACTTTTTTTAATACTACAAAAGAAAAGTTCCGCAATTTAATCTTAGTTATAAAAATTTTGTATGCTTAAGAATTTCAATAGAATTTTTTTTTCCCTTAAATGTCTTTTAAGAAAATATTCTTTTTTTTATATACTTCGTTATAGACCTATTGTTAGTTGGGGAAATTCTCTAAGTTTCTTAGTCTTTTAATGGTTTGCTATATAAAATTATTTTCTATAATAAATACTCTGCAGAAATTTTATAAAACTTTTTTTTATTGCTTAATGAACATCTATTGAACTATTGTACCTGCAATTGAATTATTATAGAAATTTTCTATCGATTGTCAACTTTTTTAAGTAACCTTTTAAATGTACAAGCTTAGTACAATGATTTTAAAAGTTAACAAATTGAGTGCTTGTTCAATTTTGGGGTGATAATAATTCGGAATATAAAGTTTAAACCATATTTTCTATTTGTTACTACCTTTAGGATGGCTTTAAAAAAAGCAAAAAAGGTTTAACAAACTATAAAGAAAACACCAACAATTTTTGTTTTAATATTTTATACCATATTTGTTTTAATTTAGCCAACACAAATTATAACCCAAAGGCACAAAGTGTCACATATGTTGTGGTTTAGAAAGCAATCAAACAAGCAGGCAAAAACTAAACACAAATACAAACATATAACAGAAAAAAAACTTAAGTAAAATAAAAACAAGTGACTAAATAAACAATAGGAAGCTATACAATGAAAGTTGACTGGCAAAATATTGTGGAGAGACAAATTCCAAAAAGAGGTTAAAACTATATTTACTTTGGTGCCCTTAGAAGCTATTAAGATAGTGTTTCATAAGAAACAGGCAGAAAAGCGCCAACGAACAAAAGAGAAAATTAAGAATTATTAAGTTTTCAAATAAGTTTATATATTACTTTGTTAAGGATAAAAAGATAAAAGGCATAAGCATTTTAGGGTTGATGAAAGGTTGAAAAGAGTAGAATCATTTAGGAATATTTAAATATGTGTAATTAAATCAAGCAAAACTTTGAGAATTTTTATAAGAGATGATGATTTTCTGTTGAAGTTGATGAATATTTTTCAATTAATTGTTTCGAAAAGTCCTTTTAAATGGTCTTATTTATCTAAATAAATTAAATATATTTTGCTTTTTTATATTAAAAAAAATGTCACCTTCAAATGTTCAAGCTAGTTGTTATTTCGTTTTGATTATATTAAATATGTTCTTAGATACCTTCTTACAAATCCTTTTTGGATTAACAAAAATTTTATAAAGGACGGAAACGGAAGGAAACAAAACGAATGCAAGAAAGTACGGTAACAAATTTTTCAATTTTTTTTTTTTCTTTTGGTTAACAATTCACTTGCTACTTTTAAATCATACAAAGTTGTTCTCGGGGGGAGACAAATAAAACAAGCAGTGGGACAATCAAATAAAGGAAATAAGCAGAGAAAATGAAGTAGAAAAAATGGGTGATAAATTGAAACCGTCTTACTTAAACCGATTGCTGAATTGCGCTATTATATAAGTCTAAATAAAAGATTTCATGAAATTTTGCTGAATAATACAAGTGTTAGTTTGTTGTTATTGTACTGCAATTGAAAAATTTGCGATTTTACACAGAGAACATAAATGGAAGTAGTGCAAAGTGAATTGCATTTTAAAGACCTCTTAATTAAGAATGCAAAAGCTTGCCTTCTAAATAAAATTTTAATTGCGAAATATTTGTCATATATGAGTTACGTGACCTTCACGGGCACTAGAGGGAACATTCGGTTAGCTCACGGGCTCATTAGGTGGGAAGTTTCACTCATCTCCAGCCCCAAAGGACGTACCAATTGAAAAAAAAGCTTCAAAAATCAGAACTACTACAATAGCACATCTTGAGTGGGAGGCAGATGTTAACCCCCAGTCGTCCTTCCCTATCATAGTCAGCCAACTCCATGCTACTGTCTATGGGACCCCTTTTTCTTTTTTTTTCTGTTTACTATAATTTACCAATTAAAGAACAAAATGCAAAAAAAAAACAAATAATCCACACAAAAGTGCAAAGATAAACACAATCCAGCACAACAGCAACAAACACAGCACAAAAGAAAAAAAAAAACGCAAAAATAAATCCGAACTGTGCACCAAAATTTATACAGCCAAGAACACTTTCGAGTATCTTCCCCTACAGCTGCATCTCATCAACCCATCTGGGCCGCCACCAAACTCAATCCTGTCTAACATCATCCTCAACATATGATGTGCTTTAGAATAATTGCAACATCATGCAAAATATCTGAAATAATTCAGGTAAACGAACAAAATCAACTCATGCAACAGCGGTTGCTTCTAGCAAATATTCATAATTTCTATGCAGTTTTTAAAACGGAGTTCATTAATGTATTAATGTAGCTCCAATGATACGCTAATGCTAAAATCATTAGATTAAATCACTTCTTCATCAGTTGAACCCTTGCAAGATCAGTTGTTAGTAATATTTTTGTCCTTGCTGGGTTTTTAAGAAATCGCTTAGGAAATTTGCCGTATTTTGTTTTGCTTATACGTTTAGGTTGGAGCAGCGGATACCAAAAAAATAAGATCGCTACATTTGGCTGTGCTTATACATATACCGTACACACTGTTTATATCATCATGTTATGACCAGTACTGATAATTATATGTTGCCACTGTAAACAAAACTTATTTAGGAAATAAATAATTTGAACTTTTTACTGACGTTTTTTTTTAAATTTTTTTTGCCGATATTTTTAATGAATCAAATTTGTTTTTGAATTTTACCAAGGTTACATATTTTATACTTATATGCAAGAAAATCCATAGGAACTGCAAAATCTACCTTTTTTTGTTTGGGTAAGCAATAGAGGAAATTGTGTTTTTTCGTTCATATCTCAGCTCGTAATGTACTTACATAACTAATTTTCAACACCAAAAATCTCGAAAGTACATCTGATAAATTGATACCATATAAGAGTTTGAAGTATATGTGGGTTTTCAATAAGTTGATTTAAATATACACACGGACAGACAGAGGAACGGACTTAGCAAAAATAATGCCTCTATTTTTAAGGACTCAGAAAGTATAGAGACTAAATTAAATATTGTTTAGAGTTGGTTCATTTAATTTATTTAGCACAGAACATAAAACACTGCGTAGTTAAAAATCAAATGGAAGTATTTGAATAGCTTTGGAGTACAGCCCTGCAGACGTCTAGTACATACCTACAAAGTAACCTTCTGTCGCATATTCATATAAAAAATCTTTAATCAAAAGTTGCTTCCGCTTCATTTACTTGTTTTAGTTGTATAGTTAAAATCAAGCTTCATGTAAAAAAATACTTCACCAATCCTCAGTTCAGAATCACTTAAACTGGTGTGCTCTGGTGTACTCAGGGAATAAAATTAAAGAGCTGAAATTGCTTCCGAGATCTTAAAATAAAGCTATGAAAATTGTTCTTTATTTTCATTTTTTTTGACCATTCTTTGATCATCTATATATATAAAAATCAATGTGTGTTTGTATGTTTGTTTGTGCTTTATAGACGGTTAAACGGCTGGACCGATTTCCTTGAAATTTTCACAGAATCTTTCTGTATGTCTGCAATTGTAAGGGGGCGGGGTGCCACACCCTATTAAAGAATAAGTATTAAATATTATATATCACGAAAGTTAATGCAGCTAGAGTCTTCAAATTAAGTACGGTAAATTTTGACATCCACACGAACATTTGAGTAAAAAATGGGCGGACTTTCAATAGTAGGCGTGGCCACATGAATCAAATACTAAAATTCGTATATTTGGAAAACGATATCGATTAGAGTAGTAAAATTTTGCAAGAGCAACTTTGACACCCAAATGAACATTTAGGCAAGAAATGGGTGCATTATCAATAGTGGGCGTGGCACCCACCATATGAATTAAATACTAAGATTCGTATATCTGGAGAACGATATCGATTAGAGTACTAAAATTTTGCAAAAGCAAAATTCAAATAAACATGTATGGAAAAAATGGGTGCATTTACAATAGTGGGTGTGGCACCTGCCATATGAATTAAATACTAAAATTTGGGGTGGCGAAGCACACCGAGTATTAGCTAGTATATTTATATAAAGATATGTATAACCACCTGCATATTAATGCAACTTTTACTTTATGCTTATACATTTATTCACAATATTGGTCATTGAGGTGTTTTGAAAAGTGGTCCACCATTTTGTTTCAGACTCCATCTTGAATTTTTAATTTTTCAATGCGCAATGTATTCCAATAGCCAAGCCTTGAAAACATTTTAAAATAAAAATAAAGGTTTGTGTGTATGTGTTTTACAAAATTATTCGTTTCTAAGTCTTTAGAGATTGCCTTAGCAATTTAATTTGATTATTTTCCAAATGAGAAAAAGGTAATATTTTGAGAAACAATCGTAGCATTTAAATTTTTCGGTTAAATCCACTTTAAAATATTGAATAATTTTTATAATATTTCGTAGAATTTTTAACACTCCTGAAAACTATTTAAATAACTTGATCCCAAGGTTATTTATATTTAACTATAATTTTTCCTATTAGCATTTCTAAAACGCTGAAGTAGGGTATTTGAAACGAATGTTATTAAAATGAATATAAAAAGAAGATACAATACCAAACCAAATTCAATTGAGCCAAAACGCAGGAAGTAAAAGTGTAAGAATAAAAATATCATAAAAAGAGAGAAAAAATAAAATTTACACACAGACCAAAGTACTGAAAACAGTTTTACATGAAAAAAAAAATAATAAAAAATATTGAAATAAAAAAGGAAATATAGAACTTATATGCACCACTACACTTGACTGTCATACATACATGAAAACATATGAACGAATATGAAAAACTTATAGACGACACTTTCGGAACTAACACCCACACAGAAACACACAAAAAAAAAACTTTTAATAAAAAAAGTCGTATACGTGTTATATAAACGTATACAATAAAAGTGGCGTCAACAACTTGTACCAATATTTATGAAACAAATAAGAAGGAAGTGAAAGAGAGAGAGGGAAAGAGAGAATATAAGGGTGCGTGTGAATAAAAAAAATTGCCGCCAGTGGTACTCAGCTTTTAGAGAATTTTATTTGTGTGCATAAGTACATGTGCACTTCCCAGCAAAAACTAGGTAATGACTTACTCTAACTGAACAACATACTTTTCAATGACAACATACTTAGTAATGAGTAATTTTTTATATTGTGATTAATAAATACTTATTTGAAAAACAATTTCTTATGGAGAATTCTTTTAGTTGCCCTTCAAATAACTTTTTGTAATTTTTCATTTCGTTTAACACACTTCAATTATAAGTAGTAAAGTTTTTGACAATAGTGGCGAAAATATTCATTAGGAAATTAAAGTTTTATAGATTTACATTATTTTTTTTTTCATTTAAAATTTCTTATCGTAGAATATTGTGAACAATTTATTTAATTTCACAACATCAATGGGTTATTTAGGTCATTAAAATCGATAACTTATCTATTGATTTGTAAGCGAGGGTGGTGAGCATTAATTTAAGTCCCGATTTATTATCGAGCATGATATTTAAGAACTTACCTACGATGACATCGCCTTGTTAAAACAATAGCTTTACGTGCCCAATTGTAGGTAGTGAAAGACTGTATTTTACAAATTTTAACTGATTAAATTCATTTCAGTAATTAAAGTTTTTGCTGGGTTATAAGAATAAGAGAAGGAATACGTTAAAGGGCTTTTGAAATAGATTTTCGAAAAATATTTAAAAAAAACAAAATTTATTTAAAAAAATTATCGAAATCTTTTACCGTAAATGAAGAGTGTTTTGAATACAGGCAGAGAAATTTCAATTGAAATAAAACAGAGACAAATTTTTGCAATGTCTTTCTAATAAGTTTTAAAAAATTTGATAATATTATTAAGTCAGTGTGAGAATACTGTTTTTGGCTTGTGACCGTCGAGGCTAGCTAGGTCAAATTTTTACTCGCCCTTCTTAGTAAACCAGGATGTATTTCGGTCATAGTTCGCTGATTGTTCGCATTGAAATTCTGTTTTATCTACAAAAATCTGAAACTGTACATATTATCAGAGAAAATAATTTAATGGTTTTAAATCACATAAACAAGGTGGCCATTTAACAGTTCCATTTATTAAAATTATTTGCTTGTGAAATATTTCATTGATTAAATTAGATATAGCGCAATGAGTAACTTGTGTTATCATTGTGCTAAAATCACATGTTGCAATACTAATGACATTTAATAAGTCAATAAGAAAATAGAAAGCATGTCTCTATACCGATTACCGTTTAGAAATTCTGAGCAACATACTATGATCAAAGAGCAACATACTATGATTGAATTGTATGATTATGGTTAAAAATAATAATGGTTACCTGTTATCATTTTTATGTTAAATTAAAGTATCAGTATATATATGACATTTTTTCATTTATTTTTAAATTTTCTTTAATTTTTCAAAATTTTTGTTAATTTTTTTGACATCTCAAGCTTTTAAAATAATAAAAATTTATTCAGCAAGAAGAAGAACAGTTGAAATCAAATTATTATTAAAAGAAAATCATAGCTTGATTGATTTGTAATCATACTGTTGTCTCACATATTATTTAATGATTATTTGTAATTTTTAATGCTTTTGAATAAAATGTTATTTTTGTCAAATTATTTTTTTTAAATCATACTTTTTTTTAAATGATAACCATTTTGAAATTTTTACAAAAAGTAAACATTAAATGATACAATTCAAACCAATGCTTGATTATCGTGAAAATAACTATTACTTGTTTTGGACAACCAAATATTGATATAGAAACTATAATATGACCGTGGTGATCATGTCATAACCATGATTTTTCTTTGCGTGAACTTAACCAAAAGTATATTCTATACCCAATGCTCTAAAGTCAGAATATGCAGTTTTTGCTTAATACCATGATTTATGATTTATTTATATTTTTTAAATTATTGTCTAAAGAGAAAATGATTACAATTAGAAACAGCTGTGCTAGACTTAAATTATTGAAACTTAATCATAGAAAACCATTGAGTTGAAATCAATCAAAAAAAATTTCAATGTTATGACTTGAAACTTTTTTCCTTTAGTCAAGTAATAAGTAAAAAATAATTTTAATTTTAATAAATAAGAAATTTAATAAAATTTGAAATCGTTGCCGTATCATAAGTCTATTTCTGATAAATTACCAAACTAACCTAAACTCAAAACAAATGATAACTGCAAAACCAGCTTTCACAAAAAATAGTGCTGTTAACTGTCTCTAAAAAAGCTTTTAAATACTTATTAAAACTAATTAAATTTTTTTTTTAACCAAAAAAGATTTCTTTATATAGAGTTTTAAGAAATTCTGTGTATATTGATTCTTATAAGATATTTGTTTAGAATAGAAAGTTATTTTTGTTAACTATATACATATTTTTAAACAATATTGAATTAAGAAACAATTTAATTGAAATATATTTTTTTAAGAACAAAAATCCCTAAGTTTGTACTGAAAAAAATTGCTTATGTTTTTATGAATTTAAAAAATAAAAAAAATTATTTATATATGCTGAATTCGGATATAAATATTGCAATTAAAAAGACTTTATTAAACTTTTTTTTTTTAAATAAATTTCTTTTAAGTATATCCAATAACATATATATTAAAAGGCTTCTTATTTCGTGCGATTTTCAAAACTGTAGTTTTGTACACAAGAAAATTCATAAACGTCAAAAATGTTAGGGTAACATGACCCTCAATTCTGTTCACTTTATTTTTGCTACCATTCTAAATGACTTATGAATTCGCCCTCTCTGTAAGTGTATACATTTTAGTACCATTTCAAATTTTTTATTTAATATTATTTCTGTTGAGAGCAGTCTTATTGTTTGCAGAATAAAAAAAAAAAAATACAAAAACAGTAATAAAAATCTAAAAAAATACAAACAAAGAAAATCCACACGACCAAACAAGTACAGGATATTTTCTCATTGCCATTACTACTATTTCTGTGGCTGATTTTTTTTTTTTTTAAACAAATTCTTAAACAGAAAACTGTCTGAAAATGTAAATGATGGTTGAGCGTTATTCTTTAAAACATTTACAGAACCACTGCCTTATTTCATATGGTTTTTTTTTGTAAGTGAATTTTATTTGATGAAGGATGCTAGAATCCTATTAGTTTGTCTTGTGCCACTACAGGTACAAAGTGTTGAAATTATACTTGTTTTCATTTTCCTTGCACGAGCACTTTTATTTAATATAAATTTTTTTTTCATAAAAATTTCCAACAAACCACCAAAATTATATTTACAACGTGTGAAGAAGCTTTATTATTTGCATATTAAATAGGAAAAAATGTATTGATTCGTGGTTAGAATGAAGGGATGAAAAAGTAGTAAAATATTTTTCTTTATACTAATAAAGGTGCTAGCGGTAAAGAGTTATATTCTATTTGACCTTTAATGTATACAAGCATTTACCATTAGAAAAGTAATAGCGGAATTTTATTTAAAGCCTGCAGTGACGCCTGCATTGGCGTCAGTGGACTATTCTAAGGTGGGGCGGGGGTTGAAATGTCCCACTAAAATTAAAAAAATAAGTATTATAGATATAAAATAAACTCAGTTTGAGATTTTGACAAAAAAATTTGCCCTTGCCATCTCAGAAAAATTTTTTTTACGCCAATGGTGGCCCGGTGGACTAGTCAATAGTGTGCTGGTCTACTAGTTTGGGATTGCGGATTCGATTCCCGCCAGAGACTCTGGACTGGTCTGCTTCTCTTTCTCTTCTATTCTTCTCCTTATTTTTAAATTAAAATAAATTTAATTAATGGAACGTAATGGTTTCGGGGTGACGATGTGAGGGTAACTTTGCACCAGCCTTACCTATCTACCTTTACCATTGGCCTACTGTAAAAAAGGTATACAAGAAATATACCTTAAAGAGGCAATAACTAATCACATAAACCAAAACATTTTACTTCTGCAATGCAAAGAAGTTAAGATCTTATCAGAGAGTGGTTCTTCATATCCTTCGTATCCTAAAATTTTTGATCAAGCACTTGAAAAGATTTGGGTCCTAATTTAAGACTGCATTTAAATATACTACAAAATTACCAATAAGAGATAACATCAATTGTTTATTATGTAGACTAGGGTACGTTAAAAGAAAAAGAGAAATTTAAAATTACAAGTAAAACAGCAAGCAGTTTTTGCGGTTGAATTTCTAAGTTAAAAAGCAATTAAAATTCACCAAGTGGTAGAGGATCTAAAAAAGGTTCCTGTTTAAGCTGATGTCTAGCAAATCCCCATTTTTGAACCATTATTAATGTGAACTGAAACGACTTTTATCTGCTACTGGACGACACTTTGTTATACATATTAAATGCCACAATAAACAATCGTTATTGAAGATTTAAAAGGAATAGTTAGTGATGTAGGTTGGCGAATAAAATCGTGCGATCTGAACTTGAAAAATGTTAGCTTTACATAGTCATATAAACTTTAACTACTTGGATCCCAAAATACAGCAAACAGCCGAGGTGAATGATGTCATATTCCAACAAACATAAGCCTTTCACAGCATATTTGATTATATTTCAACATTGAGCTACTCTAAACACCTAAACTAAAACTATTTTTTAAAGAGTAAGAACTAAGTAAAAATAGAAAGTGTCATTCATCTTTTTGACAAACAAATTGCTTGTAAAAAAAGTTGCCATTTCCATTTAAAAAAGACAGTCTATCACAAAAAGAAGGATATTTCCCCCACAGAAAGAGGATTTTGTTTAAGTCAGCTAAATTAAAAAAACAACAAAAACAACTTAGCATAAAAATATAAAATTTATTTTTTTTTTATAAAAAGGATTATTTCAGAATAACGAAATCCATTTTGAAACTGTGTTCCAAACCTTTTTCAATTATTAATGGACACATGATTATTCAAAATCCTCTGACTGCAATTCAGGTAATACCTTCTGAGTCATGGGTATCTGATTATGAAAAGCTAAGCGTAAACAATAGGCACCTCTTCAATAACTTCCTAAAAATATCCTTTCTTCGACTCTGAGTAGCACATAAACTTCTTAGTAAATATTTTGCTATTTTCCATTGGTCATTCTATGGTTTACTTATTTCAGTTTTTTTTTATTATTGTTTTCTGTTCAAAAACTAACAAAATGTTCCTGGGAGACAACATTCAGCAAATATTTATAAACAAACGAAAGAAAATACTTTGTTTATTATTAGCAGCATATTGGGAATATACAAAAACACACTGTTTTGTTTTATAAAGTTTCAGTATTTATTTTTGTTTTTTTTTTGTTTTGCAAAATAACAATTGTAAATTCTAAAATAAAAATAAAAATATTTGCTTTAAAGTTTTTTTTTTCAAGGTTGCTTAAACGGAGAAATATGTCAGCAATGAAGTCATTTCCCAAAAGATTGTAAAAAAAATCGCCAGCAATTGGCGTTATGTTTTTTCCCTTCCATAAGTAAATAACTATACGTTGACGATAGAGTTTCATACTTTGTTGACGATAAATTTATGAGTTTTACAATTTTAGTTCAAAAGAAATAATAAATATTAAAAAAAGTTTTCTATTAAATAAATGGGGCATTATGGTATTGATGTTGATGGCTAGTTTGATAAAAAATGAATTGAAAAATACTGGTACCTAAGGATTTAAAAAAATGATTAAAAGTTCAAAACCACCAAATAACGTCTATGGTCATTGAAATTTAGTTGCTTGGTTATATTGTGCGTATTTACTCTGTGTTTCGTTATAAAGTTCAACAAAAATCGTAATAGTTTACTATGCGCGACTCGCCAGATTTCGTTGCATGTTAGAATAAGTCTGAGAGGTGGCTTGGGGGTAATAATTTCACCCTGTTAGGTATTTAAGCAGATCGTTAAGTCTTACATCAAATAAATCCGATAGGTTTTCCAGTACATGTTGGCCAATTTTTCTGTGCCTCTTGACAGACATGGCAGGACATTCGCAGAGATAATGGAAAACCGATTCTTCTTTCTCCATTATCATACAGCTGGGACAATGGTTGTTCGACGAAAGTCCAACTGGTCTTGCAGGTTTCTGTAAAGTTCAGCGACTCTTTAATACCGATAGCAAACTCGATATCAATTTGCACCTGATATCAAAACAAGGCCACGTAAGTCTGGCTACTCTACATGTATCCAAGCTACACCACCTGCACTCAACCTGACTAAAAAAGTGTTTGAAAATTTTGTTTTTGATAGCCCCTACAGGATTGTGACTGCTTTTGTGTTAGAGGTCTTCAAAGCTGATCTTATCATGGCTAGCTCATCCGGTAACTCGTAACCGTAGTGGCCCAAAGCAAATAACAAAATTTGAACAACATAAACTTGACTAAGCCTTGATAACTTCTTTCTGCATTATCCGACTCACTAAGATGTACTTTCGCCTGACTGTCGCCAAGAATATAAATATTCCCATGAATATTCTTGCAACCTATGCCTATACCTATTCAATACATGCCTCCAGATAGCAGTTTTTAAACCTTAAACATGATGAATTCAGCCGAAAGGTGGAAAAAGAGCTCTAACTCTAGTTCAACAGATAAGACACCAGGTTTAACAACAAAGGTCATCCTAGAGCTTTCCGCATAGATCCTGGTGTCGAAGCCCACTAATAAACAGGTTAAGAAATTTGACTGCCTCCAGTCTTTTGAACACTTTTAACTACAACGACAATATTGTTGTTCCACATGGCACAATTTTTAAATATGGTTTGACTAAATCATTAAATCATTAAGTTTAAACTACTGTGGCAGTTAAGTATTTCGCAGATTCAACTCAAGCTCTGATTCGGACTTCATCAAGTTGAAGTCTTTAAAATTTCTTGTCCATAAGCCAAAGAAGAAGGCAACTATCTAAGATTTTAATTTTCACGAAGATTGACGATATTTTTGGCTTATATAGGTTTTCTGTCGTATGGTTGTGGACAAATTGTAATCATTGACACACTGTTTATGTATTAAAGAGAATTCCATAGAAAAAGATTTTTACTTAATCACACGAAAAAAAAAAAACGTTTTTTAAAGAATATCCTAGACAAACTAGAGTAAAATATTTCAGAATATTTAGTGAACAATTTGCTATTGTACCTAATTTTGAGTGATTAGAATACCGTAATATTGCAAACGCTTTTCATTACTTGCCATAAAACTAACTAGGTAGGTAAGGCTGGTGCAAAGTTACCCTCACTAAGAGACCAATACGGTCCATTGTGATCAACTAACTAAAAAAAATATTGAAAACACATATTTTCTATAAATTTTTTACAATCGTTAAGAAAAATAAAAAAATATATTTTAAAATTTTATATAAATTTTAAAGTTTTGGTTAAATTAAGAAGTACTAAAAAAATTTAAATTCATATATTTAAAGAAACATTGTAAGAGATAAATAAAGATAGTCAAATACAAAATCCAAAGCATCGTCATCTGTTGCAGCAGCTTTACTTGACTGAAACAAAATCATCAGCAAAATCTTTAATGCTAAAAAACTACAGTTTGTTATCAACTCAACAGAAGACAACCAGTCAGACTTAGTAGATATTCTCGTTTGTTCATGCAATTATGTATGTGTTGTTTGTACAGCAAACATTTATTGCACATTTTTATTTTTACACATTTATTGAGTTGAGTTCTCTTAGTCGCTGTGGTGCTTCGTGCTGAAAGGAAAAAATGTGCAACAGTTTTGCTGTAATAAATTCTGTATCATGCAAGTGATTTGTTAGAAAGTTCAAAAGAAAACAAATATACATTTTATTATTAGGATTAAGGAGAAGAATCTGTATAAAAAGAATAAATTTTTTATATGCACTTTCATGATTTATATGTGTAAATGTATGTATGTAAGTATGTATGTATGTATGTATGTACTTACATAACAAATGTATTTGTATATTTTCTAATCTTTACTCTCTCTCTCTCCATCACACGCTCTTTTTTGTGTGTTAGTTTTCAAGTTAAAACGGAATTCAAGGCTCCTTTAACTAGTTGTGACCTATTTTCATAATAATTTTAAAAGGATAAAAAAAAAATTTAGAAGATAGAATTATCTAGGATAAGTTTAGTTTTTTTATTAGTTATGTATGTGTGTGTGTGTGTGTTTTTTTTTTCTTGTCTACCTTTTTATTTATGTATATTCAAATGACATAGCAATTTGCAAACATTATTTTAATTTTAATTCCGTATATTTATCGCTTGAGTGCTTTTGATACAAACATTAAATATGTGTATGTACGTATGTATGTACATAATTTTAACGATATTAGAAAATGTGTTTTTCCTAAAACACAAAATTCGAAAAATATTTTGTCAGTATTACATTTTGTTATTAACTAAAGGGTGTCGCAGTTAAAATTTACTTTTTAAATTTTGGGTATTTCTTTTTCTGTTTTAAAATTGGCAACTGTTATATCTGTGGCTTGGAGTTAAAAGGGCCAATTTCAAAATATTTACTTTTGAGAAAATTGGAATTGAACCTTAACTTTTATAGATGCTTTAATAGTGACATTGCCCAACATTTTATTATTAAGCTTTTCGGGGTAAGTATGACTTTAGCAGTGTTACCATAATGAAATAAAGCAAAAAAAAAATCTAATGCAATGATTAACTCAAAAGAGCAAAAAAGTGACATTGGCCCTTTTAGCTCCAAGCCACAGATATATCGTCGCTGCTATGACGTGATTGGTTATGTGATAACTTTTGAAATTTTTTTTATTGCTTCATTTTGAACCTTTATCGGTCATACATCTATCCACCAAACCATTCAATGATATCTAGGCAGGTTTAAGAATAAACAATAGTCGGAATGCGTAAGTGTAATAGTGCAAAATAACAAAAAAATTATTTTTTTGGTTCACCTGAAGACTAAATAAGAAACACACAACTGAATTTGTTAAAGCAACGAATATATACTTATTCTGATTATTAAGAATCGATAAAAAATTGGAAAATTATGCCGGAACCGCTCAAAGGATTTTCAGTCGAGAAAGTGCGCCGCCTAATATATCAAGTATGTATTTGAATAGTGGTGAAAAGAATTGAATAAGATTGGTTGGTTATGGACAGCAATACTCCTGTCTATCAATGTACAGGCTAGTTGCTGTTGTAAACGAGTGTGCCGCCTAAAATACCAAAAACATTCGTTCTCAATAACTTTAATTTTCAAGCAGCGCTATGCAGCGAAAGACCTTCATATCATGCATATAAATTACAGCTTTTTCAGGAGTTCAAACCAGCTGGTAATGAAAAGCGTTAGTAATTCTTTCAATGGGAGTAAAGTTAAGTTAATGCCAATTTTTCGAAAAAATTCATCTTCTCCGATGAAGCGCATTTCTCTCTGAATGGCTTCGTAAAAACAAAAAATTATCGAGCTTGGGCTCAGAAGATCCCCATGCAATCCATGAGAAATAAATGCATCCATAACGACCAACTGTCTGATGTGGATTTTAGTCAGGCATTGTAATTGGATCATACTTCTTTGAAGATGAGGCCTAAATTACAGTCACTGTAAAAGACAAGCGTTTGAGGAACATGATAATAAAGTTCTTGTGACCTCAACTACACAACATTAATCTAAGATTTAGCAAGATGGCGCCACCTGCCATATTGCGCAAGAAACAATCTATTTATTGCAGCAATGATTTCCAAAGCAATGTATCTCTATAAACTATAATATTAGCTGTCCACAAAGATTATGCGATATAACACCATGTAATTTTTTTAGGGTCTTGTGAAACTTCGGGTTTATTCGAATAATCCAGAAATAATTACTAAAGTCAAATGCGATATACATTGCTTTACTGGCAAGATAAATACATATCTCTGTGAAAAATGCTTTGAAAATTTAATGAAATGCGTAATGACCTGTAATCCGAGTCGTAGGAGCTACTGGTGAATATTTTATTTCAAACTTAATCAGAATCTGTCCTCTTTACAATCCAATAAAAAAATCAAAACTATCGAAAAAAATACGTGTCGTTATTTTAAAATCAAAAAGTACATTCTTTTTGAGACACCCTTTGCGAAAACGCCAGTAATAAACCCTATCTTTTCTCTTTTGTTTAAAAAAACATTATTTATTGTGAAAAATATGAAAAACTAAATATAATGACAACTTAAAATATTTACTAATTATCTAGGATATTCTCCCGTTAATGTTCAAAATCAACAAACAAAAATTTTGAAAATTAACGGGAGAATATCCTAGATAATTAGTAAATATTTTATGTTGATAAAATAATGTTTATTTTTCGGTTGCCCTCAATTATATTTAGTGTTAACCATGTGTTAGCCAAATATAGAGGGATTAGAAAAATAAATAAAATAAGAATGAATAAAAATTGTTGGTTGGGTTTATGAAGAATTTTTAAATTTTGTTTCTTGATTTATTTAGAATTCTCATATTGTTTATGAAAATTTTAAATAAAGCTTGTAATAATTTTAAACTTCTTCATAAATTTTGTGGTTTAAAGGTCTACTGATGATCTGGCATAAGCACCAGTGAAATGCATATAGACCAGCTTAAACCCAACAACCAACAAACAACAAAAATTATAATGACAACTTTTATAAAAGGATATAAGAAACTCTCTAAATTGAATTAAGGTTAGGTTAGGTTAGATCCGGCAGCCGCCCGAAGGCATAGCTCACTTGGGTCCTCCGAGGGTCCCGTTGTGATACCGTAGGCACCATCGCCCGTTTGTCTATGTCCTCTGGCCGTCGTTCCTCAGCCATCCTGTCCTGTTCACGAAGGTATGGATCTTTCCCTGATCAACTGCGGAAAGACAAGTTTTACTTACAAGTATTCGTTGACCCAGAATCTGGCGTCTAAAGTCCCCGAATGCAGGACAATTGCAGAGAAGATGTTCAGTCGTCTCCTCCTCCTAATTGAATTAAAAACCAGATACAAATCAGCGACAGTTTTTTTACTTTTGCTGATCATTTAAATTTAAAAAAATATGTTAAGAACTAAAAATACAAAATGCATTTTCGAAAAGGTGTTTTTAAAAACTTTAAAGTTTTCTCCCTTTTCAATATTAAAAGTAAAAAAAATCTGATATAAAAAATGTTATGGCAGTGTTGGAAAATGTATCTTAAATTTATAACACACAAATTTCGAAAATTGTAGAAATAATAAAAAAAGTCGGTTTTAATTTCTATAACTTTTAATTAAAATTTGATTCGAATTGTGTTCGAATTTTCGCATTTAAATTATAATATATAAATTTTTAATCCTTGTCTAACTGTATTTATACAGATGTAAGTTTTCGAAAATTTTAATAAAATTTTTTAAATTCGAAGTTCAAAAACAGGAGATACCTTTAATAAATCGAATATAATTTTACATTTACATGGTCTATAAGTCTTAATGAATTTTCCTCTGTATAAATTTTTTTTCGAAGTTTTGTTCGAATTTTCGAACATTGGAAAAATTTTATACTTTTTATATTTTTTTAAAACTATTAACCAAAAAAAATTTAAGGTTTAAAAATTTCGATAAAATTGTTAATATTCGAAACTCAAAGTAAAAAAAGCTTTTTGAAAATCGATAAATTTTTTTTATTTTAAAAATTCTAGTAAATTTTTTTCCATAAACAAAGATTAAGCAATTTTAAACTCTAGTTTATAATCAAAAAATTATTTACAAACACCCAAAAAGCACAAGTGTTCGAAAAGCTTGCTACGAGTATAAGTTAATATACTCGTACAATATAAATTAAATTAAATCAGACGCTGTAGTTTTGCAATTTCTGTTTTCTACTTCATTATGTTAAACAAATTTTTTTTAACAAATTTATACATTAATTTAAAATTAATGTTTACTGTTCCTTTAGCGCTGTTTCCCTTTATAACTTATCTCGCGCAATAATACCAAATCTATTTATTTATACAATACAATAATGAAAACCTTCTAATCGTTTATGTTCAATTTAACCTTGTGTTAACATAATGTGTGCATAAAAACTCTATAAAATCCAATATATTTTATGCTGCTTAAGAGAACAAAACATTAAGAAAAACAGCAAGAATAAACTTATACTTATTTATGTTCATGCTCAAAAATTAAAGATTATTCTTACACATACAGAGACTTATGTTACATCGGAATGTGTAAAAGTATAAATACATATACCTTTCTTTAAGTTATAGAAAATATAAAGTAAGGTAGAAAGTTCTAAATATACCTAAACACATACATACATACATACACACCAACATACATATGTATGTATACAATGACAATATTTACATACATTTTCTTGCACAAGTGCTGTTAATGACACCAGATTTGCAAGTGTTTGTAAGGATATTAAAGTTTAAGGTGTCAGTATGTCTTTGAACTATAAGTTCACCCATTCCTCATTTTATTACATACATTTATTTTGTTCAACAAATACTTTACCTTAAAACCTTTACTTTTACAAATATACTGAAGTATTTTTTGTGGCTGCTGTTGTAACCAATGTGAACTTATCGCTTCTTTCACTGTCAGAGTTAACACAAATTTATACAAGCGAGATATTTCTGATGATTTCTCCAGAGAATGAAATAAATTTAAAAATAAAAAATTTTTTTTATTAACATTACGCACACATACGTTCATGCGCGTTTTCAGGAAAATTCAAGTGAAACACTAAAACGCGAAGAAATATTCTATCTACACATGTGTTTGCTTGAACTCTTTTTAACTTTAAATTGAATATTGTGGCATTTAAGATTTTGTTATGTGAGTTTTACAACAGGTTTATATTTGATGCATAATTCAAAAGAGATTTTAATATAAAATGGCTTTTAATGAAGATGAGGATATATTAGGGATTTTTTGCAAAAAGCTTTGGGATTTATTTGGTTTAAAAAATAATCCTAGTGTAATTTAATAAATTTTTTTAGAGCACATATCCAATAAAACCATGTATTAAATCTATACAATTAAATTGCTTTGGAGGACAGTTATTTTTTGTAGAGATTGAGATCTTGTATATTAATAAGCAAGTCGAATTTTTCATAAAAATTTTACGCTCACATTATACAACCGATTTATTTGCTTTTGCTGAGTTAAAATATTCCGAAACAAATTTCAAGAAATTTAGGTCGCCATTAGGCTATTTGTCCTTCTTCTTGGATCCACAAACTTAAAAGTTTTGCTAAGTAACCTCTTCCATTTTTGAAGATAATATTAGACATAAGACCGGTTTTTAACTGCAATTATATGAGGCGCTCATCGCCAAAACGGCCTAAGCCCAAAAAAATGGTTCTGAGAAAAACGAAGTTAAAAGAAAATAAGTTTTTAAAATATTATTATTATTTTCTTATTAATCCTACTAATATAATAAATGTGAATGTTTGTATGTTTGGATATTTGTTACTCAATCACGCGAAAACGGCTGAACGGAACTAAATGAAATTCGGCACATAGATAGATAACAACCTAGATTAACACATAGGCTACTTTTTATCGCAATAATAACGCGAAGTCGTTGGCACACTCATCATAACACATCCTAAATGGGTTGTTTGTGTTGTAAATATTTTTATTTTTGTTGTTAGTACTTAGTCGCGGGCACAAGCTAGTCGTAAATAAATATTAGTTGTAATATTTGTTTTAGATTAATCATTAGGTCTTAATTAACTTAGATAAAGACTGTTTTAAACAGTTAATACAAAAACTAAAGTGGCGTAGGCCATTTTGGAATCCATTTAAAAAAATATATATTAACAGGAACTGAGGGTTAGATCATTTTGGCTTTATTTATTAAAACATAAAAAATTTCTTCAGATAAATAATAAAAATAATTTTTAGCGTTTTAAATAATACAAATTAATAATAATAATAATTTTTCGTCTTCTTCCTGAATATCTTCTTCTTCGGCTCTAAAATTTTTTTTTAATTATTATAAAATGTATGCTGTATAGGAGGTATAAAATTTTTGAGTTGCTGTAAATACCTAAACTTTGCAGCTTCAATAAATTATCCCCCTGGATAAAGCGGTTCCAATTAAAAATTTACAAACTTGCTGCAGTTCCTCTTTGAAATATCAACTTCGAAGCCACAGAATCTTAAGCTATTCAACTTTTGAAGTCTTGTCGTAAAGACTTTTCTGTTTGTCACTAGTTTCTCGATTAATGATATGCTTTTAATATCATCTGCCGTCATTTTTACCAAGTGAAATGGTTCCCTTTTTTTTGCCGTGATGATTACACGATCCCAATCATTAGGCGTAAAAATGTCTTTATAATATTTTTTTTTCCTTTTTAATGAGACCAAAATATTGATCGCATGGTAGGAATGAGTGGCCAGATACTAAAAATTTGTCGTCTATCTGTTCCACTGAGAAGGTCGAATTATTGACCATTTATATGCAAATAGTGCTCATTCTTATGTTCCGGCTTTGGCCACCACATTGATCCCTATACATTATTAACTTCTTACATTTGAAATTGGCTTTCACGTAATGCATAATGCAAGAACCTATTTCCTGTGGGCCACGTGAAGCTATTCCCTCATTCCAGGTATACATTAATGGCTTGCTCAAGATAAGGTCATAAATACCAAGACAATAGGTTCATAGCTGTGGAAATAACTTGTGTCGGCAGAGTTTTTATAAGATCGAATGCTATAACTGCATATTCTTCCGTGTTAAGTGGCTTAGGCCATTATGGCACCGACATTGTTTTGAACTTTGCATAGAGGAAAAACAGTTTTCAGCAGGTAGTATGACATGGTGTTATAATATGCAACAGGGAGTTTAGTATTTATTTCAAAAGGTTCCGGTTACATCAGCATAGTCAGGGTTAGGCCGTTTTGGCGCTGAGCGCCTCATATATGGGTGTAAAAATATCATTCAAAAACTCAATAATGTTAGCGTGACACCCTCTCCTGTTTATAGCCGTAGTTAATTACAAAACAAATTATGCTGAAAACTAACCAAATGGCATCAAACATTTGACAAATGACATAATTAATAATAATTTAAAACTATATTAAATTGAAACTAAAAAAATCAAAAAATACTTTAAAATTAAAAAAAAAAAATTAAACAAAACATTTAGCAAAAAACTAAAAAAAGAACTCGTAAAAATTTACAGCAATTTAAATAAATTTTTTTTTTTGTAAAATAAAAAAAAATTTCATCCAAAATTAAAATTTAAAATAAAGTTAATTTTTTTTAATTTCAAGAATCATAGGGTTACTTTGTCTAACGCATGAGTCTGGCCAGAACTTTTTTAGTTTAACACGTTAATTTAACACATTTAAAACTTAGCTAGAGACTTGAAATTTTAGGTACCCTTCGAAAGTTTAGTGGGCTATAAACACTTAAAAAACATATCCTGGAAAGGATATTAAAGGCAACTTATTTAAATGTTTAAGTGTACACATTAGTGTAGTCCAACGAAAATTACTATGAAGTCAATGTGCCAATTAATAGGATCCTAAATGAATGAGATTTTTACTGAAAATATGTTTTCTGAATAAGACAGAATGGTACAGTCAATTATATAATAAGATCGAGCGACTTAAAAACTTTGGATTAGCTCCATCCGAGTTGATTGATTTAAATGGACGCTTTATTCTAGGTTTAAAATTTTTTTACAATTTTTTAACTGGGGCCAAATTACTGCATTTTACTCGAACGATCGAGTTTGCTGTGCTTTAGGTATAGAGATTCTAAAAAGAATTTTCAAATTTCGATCACGTTCGAATGCCGTAATATACCCCCTAATCTAATTTGGTGATTTGATGAAATAAATTTGTGAGAAGTTTTTTTTATTGTCGCAACACTATTAGATACAAGAAAGAAGAAAGCCAAATAGTTTCTCTATGGCAGAAAAATGTCATAAAACATGCCCAACGTCTATTATTTTGTGAAAAAATTAGCAATATTTACTGGTATGCAATCACCTTGAAGTGGCTTAGTGTTCAAGTAAACTGTTTTTACAATTTTCAAAGTTATTTCTGATAAATTTCTCTTCTTAATATTAAAATTGGTGAGCATTATTGTATAGTAAACCTTTGTATGTTCTTTTCATATTAAACTATTTATAAACAACTTTTACCAAACGAATTCAGCTTAAACTCATTGCAAATTTGGTGGTTCTCTTTTATAGTCCTCTATCAACAAACACGTTTACATACAAATCAATCAAAAACCTAAAGTCAAATATCTTTTCAATCCGTCTAAAACTGAGGTTACATAGCAGCTACAACGTGTTTTTTTTTTTGTTTTGATTTTTACACCTTCACAACTGTAAGACGAAAAGTAACTGATGTTAGCGGGTAAAAAAAAACTAGAAATAACGTGAAAACACCGAACAAGCCAGCAACTTCTCTATGGTTTTCCATGAATCCTTAAAAGCATTTTAGTATGCCAATAATGAGTTTTTTTGTAGCGAAAAAGTGTTTCGAGAAAAAAACAAAATTTAATCTGTAGAAAAATTTACAAGTTGCCAACAGAGTGCATGTTATATTAAGTGAATACATACAAACGGGTATAGATTCTAAAAAGATTCATCTAATTTTGAGAGTGTCAAAAAAACACTAATTCACAAGGTGTCCTTAATTTTTAAATATTTAAAAATGGTCTAAAAATTTTAAAATAAAAGTACAAAACTTTTAAAACAATTTAAAATTTTTTTTTGGAAAATTTTAACTTTGTGATAACAGGACATTTAGGCTTCCTTGCGAATAAGCCAACTATTTTGTTGCTGGAACAGGCAAGAACATTATTTTTTTTAAGTTTGCCAATTTTTTATGTTGTTTATAAGTTAGCACAAATAAATTACTAATTTATAAAATATATAAAATTGTCACTAAATTTTGCTTCTGTTTTTTCTATAAATTTTATTTGAATTTAGTTTTATATAAAAAGAAACACTGTGTAATTTACTTCTGCTATTTTGTATAGTCTAGAGACTTTATTACGCATGTTTCGTAACTTGGGTGAAATTGGATGCTGGTAATGAAAACAATATTAGTGCTGAATTGATATCCCATTCAATTTACATTTTCTTATCAAATATTTAATTTCTTTCATACTCTTTACTATTTTTTTAGCACTACATTGTTCTTAGCCTCTTTGCCTTTTTATGCCTGGTGTAATTTATTCTGCTTAGGTTTGTTTCCGTTCAGGTAATATCTTATTGAACGTAAGAGAACATGGAATACGAGAACCAACCTTGTTAGAAAATATTTGTCATTTGATATTTTTTTCAAGATGTCCTTTGATATAAATTCTAAAACATGAATTTTTTGGTTATTTGTTTCTCATTTTTCTTTAACATTAAATTTTAAATATTATAAGTTTTCAATCTGGTGTCATATGCTTTTAGAGGGAAGCGAAAAGTCGCTTGAAATAAGACACAGGAAAAGATTTTAAAAATTTATTAAAGTGGCTTAATTTAAAATACTACTTCTGTTTTCTTTCTATAAAATTTTAACATCATAGTGCCTTAATAATAAAACAGAATATAAGCATGACGAGTTTCCACATTAAATATAACATTTAAAAGTTTTATATTTTTTAAATGTAATTGTAAAGGTTTGTCGTTTTGAAAAAAAAAGAAGAAAACCAAACAGTAATATGACAGTATTTGTCGAATGCTACATTATACATATATCTTTTGACATCGCCTTTGCTTGTGTCTGTTGTAGAGTGTTTTCTGTAGTAGAATAAAATCCTATTTTTTTTGTTCAACGTTACTCTTTCTGTTCAAAACTCTTGTAAATTATCACATATATTTTTAGTTTTTCTTTAATCCATATGTATTTCAGATTTTCTTAAAAAATAATAACAAGTAAAACTGTTATATTCGGCCGTGCCGAAACTGATAATACCCTTCTCCATCATGTGCATTGGAATATCAACCTCACTGCAGCATAGCCAAGATTTTATATTTGGCTTTATTATTTCGGACTCCATTTTTGATTTTTGATTTTAACTCTGTTGACTGTATTCTACTTATCAAGCGCTTTCGTTTGATACCCATACAAAAAAAAAAAAAAAATAAAAATATTATCCGCCATTTTTTGTTGCCATTTTCCCTCCAATTCTAATTTATCTGGTTATAATTTAATTCTAATTTAGTATTAATTAGATTATGTTTGACTTATATGCAAGCAAATTATATTTACAAAATTAAGAACCGCTACCTTACACCCTTTTGTGCTTTTATGTTCAGTGCAGGGGGGGTGTGTATGTACCTGGCAAACAAAAGCCTGTTTGGTTGGAAGCATAAATCTTATGCACTTGTAAAATTTTTTTCTATGTTTGGTGCATGCATTAGTGTGCTTATACTGGTGTGTATTATAAAAGTAGCTTAAATTTAATCATGACTTCCAGATTTAAATGATGACATTATGCACCTTATTTCCATTTTATGTGTGTAAGAGTTTTTTTTTTCTTGTTGCCACAAACAAGAGCAGTAACATTTGTCGTTGCATTATTCTGTACCTTCCTCTTGTTTCTTGGTTGACAAGTAGACAGATTTTCTAAATTTCTTTTAATTTGTTTTGAATTTTTTCACATTTTTCTGACAGTTGTTGCTGCAGTATAATTTTTTCCCGTTTTTTATCTGCTTGGGCTTTTATCTCTATCTGTTGCAAATTTAAAGTTTTGAAGAGTTGTTCTATTAGTTTTTTTTAAAGAAAAAATACAACAAAACAAAAATTGTTTTCCAAATACAAGTGTACTATAGATAATTGCTCACTTTGAGGTTTGAAATTGTTGAAATATTTCAAGAAGTAAAAGTTTTTCACAAAGTTAAGTTTTTGTTCTTTTCTTTTTTTTTTTTAGAATTTTTCCTTGTATATTTCTTTTCAACATATCTATCAAATTATGTTTAAGAAGAAGTGCACAGAAGAAAAAAGAGAAACCCCCAACAAATGAGATAGAAATTAAAATTTAATTGAAAAAGTGAAAACATTTTATGGAATATTGCAACTAAGCAGAAATTTATAAAAGTCATTGAAACAATATAATGAGAAGTCAGGCTAGAGAAATTTAAAGCTTAAAATTTTCGAATTTTCTTAGGGCATAATCTATAAGTTTTAAAATTGTGTCATTTTGATAATATTTATTTGCTTCATTTGTATTGAGTTGGTGGTTACAAATCTTTGGCTACACTTTGTATTTGAAAACTGAACTCGAAACTAATTGTTTCTAGTACCCTTAAGTTTAAGTTTTCAATTTGCGTAATAATAAGGCGTTGTATCATCTAATCTTCGTAATTTTTGTAATCAATGTTTCATGTTTCTGTTTTCTTATTGCTCTTTAAATCAATATTTGTTTATTTTTTTCAACTAAGCAAATCCTTTTCTTTTTTAAAAATACTTTTTTTTATAATTTTTTTGTATATATTCTTTTTTATCTTGTTTTTTAATAATCACAAAGTTATCACTTTAATTTGACCACAAAGTTGCTAATAATATTTCAAACTACAACAAGGTCGTTAAAGTTATTTTGTGATTTTTATACCCTTCACTAGTGGTGCACAAGGGTATATATAGCTTTGTCATTCCGTTTGTAATTTCTACAATTTACATTTCCGACCCCATGACGTATATATTTTCTGAAAGGTTATGAATAGAGGAGTCGATTAAGCCCTGACCGTCTGTCCGTCTGCTCGTCTGTCCGTGTGTTGGTTGAAATCAACTTTTAGAAGCAACTATATGTTCCTCAGATCTATATATGATATCAATCTCTTGGAAATATCCGGGAATGAATCGCTATTGAAATTCAGCACAATCGCCCGATAACTTTCTGAGATATGAGCAAAAAACCACGACCACCTCGTTTTTTTTCACAATTACAACAACAACATGCATATATACTGGTTAAAGTAAACGTGGCATCGAATCCCAGCTGAGCCAAAAAAATTTTTTTTTTATTTTATATATTATTTATTTTTTTATATATATTTATTTTTAATTTTTTTAAAAAAATTTCTTAATTTTTTTTTTGTAAATTTTTTTTTGTAATTTTTTGTTGTTGTTTTTTAATATATTTTTTTTAATTTTTTTTTTTTAAACATACATACGTAAACTCAATATATAATTTTACAATGGTTTTTTATATGTATGTTTGTTACATGTATGTACGTATTTTATATGACATGAATAATAATGCAAACAATTGTTATTGCATGACTACACATTGTGAAGGGTATATAAGATTCGGCACGGCCGAATATAGAACTGTTACTTGTTTTTTTGAAATCTGGCCGTTAGATGCAATCGTTTATATTCATAACTGTGCAATAAGGTTAAAGGGATGCAAGAGTGCAAGACAACAACAAAACCAAGGACATTATAGTGTATTGGTTTAACTAATGCTTAATGGTTGCAGAGTTAAAAAATAGTCAGCAATAGTTTTTATTTGTGGGAATTGTTTTAACAAAAAATCAAATAGAAGATTAAGTAGGTAAAGAGAAAACAAGGAATGAATACATTTTTTGTAATTAGAGAATTTGAATAGTGGTTGTGATGTTGGTGGTTAAATGGAAGAAAATAAAACAATTAATGCAGGTCATGAAAAGCGGCCTAGAGTACCTCAGAAAATAATCATCAGAGCTATGTCCGAGTACGTAAAATACTCAGTTCTTTACAACAGGAATATAAGTCAATCAATTCATGCAAGTGATGGAGTTAAAAGGAATAACCTGCCAGCCTGAAATATGCTGCATTCATCCGGTGTTATGAATAATTTTCGGAGTTTTGATTTAGACGAAATAGACGTTAGTAGCAGGCTCAATAACTCTAGAGCGGTATTCGCAAGACTATAACCAGTATGTAGAAGCTCACAAATATCCAGACGATCTAAACTTAGAATATTCAATGCATATTTAAAGTCTAATCAGCTAAACGAAAGTGAAATCTGTGTATCGAACACCATCACGCAAAAGCTACAGCTATTCATCATCATGTGCCTAAGAATCATGATGATCTCACTACTAAAGTAAATAAATTGTAGAAAATGAAGGAGAGTCGTTCACGATTTAAAAGAAATATTCTTAAAGCAAAAATTTTAAACAAAAACTTTTATTAAGTTTTTTAAAAGTTTTAACAAATCTACTTAGTAAATATATTGCAGAGAATTTTCCGCAAATTGAAAAAAAATATTTTGGTATTTCCTTTTTTTCTGGTAGCAAACCAATGGAACAGTGACTAACTGCAACTTAAATAAGTGAGGATATAAAAGAAAGTATCATTAACTTTTATCACAATTGTATTATTTTTTTTACATTTTCTTTTTGCATAAAGAATACTCATAGTAGCTGTTGCTGGGCAAACATCAAGGCACAGTGAGATAATTTTTATAAAGTTTAAAAAAAAATTCTATATTTAACTCGTCAGTAGTAGACATATTGAGCCTTAACCGCTAAAATAACGTAACTCACAACAATAAAAATTTTACAGGAAAAGGTTTTTTAAAATTTTATCAGGACCTTTCTATGGAAAATTTTAATGTGCTCTGTAAATTGTTGATAAGTTTTACCTTAATTTTCTATAAAAACAAAAATTTTTTTGGTCAGCTACGTTAATTTAGTTGTACGCATTTCTAACAGGTTAGACTAAAATGTGATGGCGAAAATGACGTAACATAAATGTAACAAAAATGCTGAAGAATAAGTGTTTTAATTTTTTTTTCTAATTTCATGTGACTAGTTAATCACATTTAAAGCTTTATTATAACCTCATTCAATATTTTTCCTCAATGTGGAAATAAATTTAAGTAACAATAAACATTAAAATTTTAAGTTAAATTTTCCAGTTTCCTTGCAATCAAACTTCAATATACAAGTTAGATCAAGCGTTGGAATCTTATAGTTTTGATTTGGAATTAGAAAATCATTAAATACAATATATAGAGGTGCATTATTGGCAGTAAGATTGTATTAAATTGGGATAAGTTTTTATAGTAAAAAGTCAGAATTTCGTGACAATGAGCTCTATTTATCGCAGGTAATTTTTCGTTGTATCAACGTGAACGTACACATATTTGTAAGCAAACGAAATATAAGACCGTGTATTAGTAATATTTTTATCATGAAGTGCATAAGCGTGATGTTAACAACAGTATAGACGCTGTCAACAACACCAATTTGGCAGCGTAAGCTTTACTTTAAATTTTCCATTCCTACATGCGTATCCTTTCTAACTACAAATTGCTCGCTTGTATTAATTCTCTGGGAAACTAATTTTGCTGGAATAGCGTCTGCATAATCGCGCATGTTGGTGTTTTGAATATTATCGCATGCAGTTGCAACGCGATCACAGTTGGCCAGCTAACAACTTTGGCAGTAAGCAGTCAGTCTTGGTTACGCGTCGAACGGGATTAGTTTAAATTTTAATTGTCGTAAATAATGTAAAATACAAATTGTGAATAATCTAATATTAAATACAAATTGGGAATAAATTTAAATCTAATAAAAATTGCGAAGTTCTGAATTATTGTAATCTGGCTCAGTTGGTCGCGCCTTAAGCTATAATTTTTTAATTAAATCAATTTGAGGATCTTTAACTGTGAGTAAAATATTATTTACTGTTCCACCTCTAGATTAAAACAATTACAGGTAACATTTACAATTTTATATAAAGAAATACAGATTCCCTACGAGCCCCATTGCATGTTTACCAACCACCCGACCCCCATGATAAGTCCGATAATATTCCCCAGCTTCCACTCCGAAACATCACCCAACTCATCATGGAATTGTCCACCTAACCACTTTAGCCTGTGACTCTGTAGCCTTGAGCAGTAACAGACAATGTTTTACACAGTCTCTTGCTACTCCTTATCCTCACACATCATAAAATAATCCGAAGTGCCGCGATCCCATCTACTAATCCTAGTTCTCACAGGACCGTGCCCTGTTAGCACCCCAATAGTGACCCCCAGACACACTCTATCCAGGCTTAGAAAAACACCAACACTCTGGCTTCTCTACAGCTGTCGAATAACCCCCACCAATATGAATTTTAAGTAAAACAGTTCAATCAGTAGAATACAGTTATACCCTGTTCAGACAGATATTTTTAATTGTTTCAATTTAGTAATGGTTGAGCAATTAAAAAAGGTGTTCACACATACCCAATTTATCTTACTCCATTAGCATTTGATAGCTGTAAAATACGATGTATTTATACCAAATCAAATAATGCCTTCTTTTCAGTGTTTTTCCTGTTCATAAAATATATTTACAATTATATTTATACACATATGTATATACTTATATGTATGTATTTAAATTTATTTAAACATTTTTTTTAAATTTTCATCAAAAATTTTCCATTTTCTTAATTTTTATTTTTGTATATTTATTTGTTTGACATTAGAAATGACACCTGTAAAATTTTTTTTCTCACTGAACATACTTCTCAAGAGTTGTTTTTGGAGTTTTAGACAATAAGTGAAACAATTATGTATACATTGTTCAATTTGAAAATAATTTTTAGTATTGTAAATTGAGCTCAATAAGGCCTTTAATTGCGATAATATTATAAATTGACAATTAAGGCGCGTTATGAACATAGTATTAACTATTAAAATATTTAAAATCGAAAATGACGTCGGAAGGGAAGCCTTCTCAGCGATGGGGTCACCATACCTTCATATGCACATGATAGTGAAGGGCATTTGAAGATTCAGCACGGCCGAATAAAATACTCCTACAAATTTTTTTTTATGCAGCTTCTTTTTTTTATTGGTTGATAAATATTTCCCACTGTGCGCACATGACTGGTAGCTCTTATTACTATTGTTATTGTTACTGTCGTTTTGTTTGTTATAACTCTATTGTCTTTTATTTTAATGGATTTTACGTGTAAATAGGAACACTATTGGAAACAGATGGAAAAAAATGTAGCAAAAAAATTGCATAAAAAAACTGCTGTCGCATATAAAATAGAGCGTAACGTTTCTACTCTATATTCGATAGTTGTTTAATATTGAAAACAGCTATAAATGAATGAATAAATGAAATGGACTTTTTATACCATTACATACAAACATACATACGTTAGTATGTCTTTTCATTTGTCCTATCAGCTTTATATAAACTTTGTAAAGCCATTTTTAGTATTGGTAGTTTTATCCATCCATCTATCTACTCTTACAGCGTTCTGTCACATTCCTGCAGTTGCTTAATTGTTTAACAATTTTGAAGATTTTTTTTCCTCTTCGTTATATTAATCTAAATTGTCTTCGCAATAGAGGAAAATCAAATGGTCATTTTGCTGATTATTGTGCGTAGTGTTATTGATAGGAAATAATAAAGAATATTAAGAAAAACTACCCGTAAATAAAAGAAAATTAGACAAAAAGAGAAATATTGACACACTACAAAAAGCTATATATCCAACACAACTGAAGTCTTTAATTTGCATATGAAATGGTTCATTATAATAAATATAAATAGATAAATTGTTTTTCCTCTTCTTTTATTTTTATACCCTTCACACAGTGAAAAAGGGTATATATAGGTTTGTCATTCCGTGTGAAATTTCTACAATTTTCATTTCCGACCCCATAAAGTATATATTTTCTGAAAGCTTATGAATAGAGGAGTCGATTAAGCCCTGACCGTCTGTCCGTCTGTCCGTCTGTCCGTCTGACCGTCTGTCCGTGTGTATGTTGAAATCAACTTTTTGAAGCCCCCCGACATAGGTTGGACCCGGGTAAGGTATTAAAATATCAGAAATATTCGGGAGTAGATCGGTATTGAAAATCAGAAACATCGGTACATAAACAACTGAGATATGAGCAAAAACCCACGACCACCTCGATTTTCTTTTCATAAAAACAACATTACAACAACAACATACATACATACAAACGTGTATACTGGTTAGAGAAAACGTGGCATCGAATCCCAGCTGAGGCAAAAAAATTTTTTTTTAAATTTTTTTAAAATTTTTTTTTTTAATTTTTTTTTTATTTTTTTTTATTTTTTATTTAATATATTATATATATTTTTATTATTATTTTTTTTTATTTTTTTTTTTTTAATTTTTTTTTTATTTTTTTTTTGTTTTATATATATTATATATGTATATAATAATTTTTTTTTTTTTAATTTTTTTTTTAAATTTTTTTTTTTAAATTTTTTTTTTATTTTTTATTTTTTTTTTGTTTTTTTTTAACATACATACGTGAATTTACTGTTATTGCATGACTACACGTTGTGAAGGGTATATAAGATTCGGCACGGCCGAATATAGCGCTTTTACTTGTTTATTTTCTTCTTGCAGCATAAAGATGCTTGAACACAAGGCGGTTTAGAATATATAAACTTTATGTTTAAAATAAATACTAAAATCGTCTTTTATTTTCTTATTTTGTTCGTTCTTGTTTTCATTATGTTGCTGGTATTATTTATTAAAAGGAAAGTTTTTAAATTATTGAAATTGAAATTAGAATGAAAAGATAGATAGAAAAAGATAAGTTACACATAAAATTTATAGTAATAAAGATAAATTATAATATTATATTTATTATTCGAAGAGAGAACTATAAAGTATTGTTTAAAAGAAAACAATAAATCTAATAACAAAAACAAATTAAAAATTTCCATAAATCTTTAAATTTACGAAATTGAGATTAATTAACAAGGAATAAACTAAAATTTTAAGCGAAAGGAAAACTGTTGATCTTAAGATATTTAATTATTGCAGAGGGGACCAAAACTGTATGTTCAGTGCTGTTTCGAAAGCTATCGTCTTGTTATGTTATTGCAGGGGGGTTAAAGTTACCCCTTTTAGCACATTGTTATTGTGAATCGGCAGAAAAAAATATTTATATCGTAGAATATATAAAATACATCCTGCAACACCTTCACGGTTAATTTAACTCTCTTAGGGCCATTATTACAACTTGCCGTTAGCTGTAATAATGGCCTTTAGTCTTCAATATATAGGGATTTGTGGTCTATAAAAAAGGCAGATAAAATCCTGAAAAATATTACGTCTTGAATAAGAAATTGTATGGGAAAATTTCCATACAATTTCACTATAATACTATGTTCACACACGCGCCTTAATTGTCAATTTATAATATTATCGCAATTAAGGCCTTTATTGAGCTCAATTTACCATACGAAAAATTATTTATAAATTGAGCAATATACTTAATTGTCCAAAACTCGAAATACAACTCTTGAGAAGTATGTTCAGTGAGAAGAAACTTCTATAGGTGGCATTTCTAATGTCAAACAAATAAAAATACAAAAAACAAAAATTAAGAAAATGAAAAATGTTTGATAAAAAATTTTAAAAAAATGTTTAAATAAATTCAAATACATACATATAAGTATTTAAATATAATTTTAAATATATTTTATGAACAGGAAAAAACTGAAGAGAAGGCATTATTTGATGTGGTATTAATACATCGTATTTTTACAGCTATCAAATACTAATGGAGTACGATAAATTGAGTATGTGTGAACACTTATTTTAATTGTTCAATCAACACCTTATTGAAACAATTAAAAATATCTGTCTGAACAGGGTATTAGTCTCCAAATCTCGAAAAAAAAATTTAAATTTAAAGCTCAAAATGTGCTCAAGGGTTAATTTTAGACTTAAATAGAATTGATGATTTAATGTTTCACAGAATTATGTTTTGGATAGATAGTTCGTATGAGAAAAATTGTTCGGTAAAACTTTACTAGAGTTTAGGTTAACTAGCGCAAAGCCTACTTGATTCCTCATAGTTTCAACTGTGTTTTCAGGCTGTCATTTCTCAGATATTTAATTGTTCAATCAACACCTTATTGAAACAATTAAAAATATCTGTCTGAACAGGGTATTAGTCTCCAAATCTCGAAAAAAATTTAAATTTAAAGCTCAAAATGTGCTCAAGGGTTAATTTTAGACTTAAATAGAATTGATGATTTAATGTTTCACAGAATTATGTTTTGGATAGATAGTTCGTATGAGAAAAATTGTTCGGTAAAACTTTACTAGAGTTTAGGTTAACTAACGCAAAGCCTACTTGGTTCCTCATAGTTTCAACTGTGTTTTCAGGCTGTCATCATTTCTCAGATATTCTGTTTGACTAACGAATACGTGTATCCTGCCAAGACCACCTTTGAGTAGACAAATTTTGTCAAAAAATATTCGTTGACCTACAAATCAATGACTAAGGATGCCAAATGATAGGATCAGCGCTCTTCTCTTCTTCCTTATCACCACTGCTTCTGCTGAAGTTATTTTAGTAAATGCTAAGCCGTTTTTCCTGTGATTTTAACTGCCAGGATCCAGTTTCTTAGATGTCCTCCATTAATGCATTTTAAGTACAGTTTTTCTTCTCTTCTTTGCATATGAATTCTCCTTCATGTGTTCTTGGCCATCTTGTAAAGTTTGTGCGAATTAAGCTGTTTGCCCTTCAATAAAGGAAAGCCAATATCACAAGTGCATTCGTTTGGATCTTTGATTGTAGCCGCTTTTGCAAGTGCATTGACTCTGTTATTACCGCAATGATTAATCCAAAAAAGTGTAGGTATTCTCGGTATTCGGTATCGGTCGATACTCTTGGGAAATTTGCGATGTGATATACACATTTTACAGGGAGCTATCATCTGCTTTCAGTAAATTTGACTTAAAGTCAATGAATAAAAGAAAGTTTATCTTCTAGTTTAGGACAACTCTAAAACACTATCAATATCCAGCACAAATTCAACTAAAGCCTTTTTAAAATAGATGCCCACATAAACAAAGATCAACTAGTATTAAAACAAATAAAAACATTAATGAGACATTTATTTTTGCCCAAGTTTTTTAAACCTACTTAAATTGTGTTGAGTCATATACAGATTTCTAAGGGCCAAATATATAAAAATATATTTTTTATATTTTGATTTTATTGAAAAATTTTTTTAAACCGTCGATTAAGAAGATTTGAGATTTGATCTGACCGTATTTCTGTGTGTTGCTTAAAATCAGCTCTTAGACACCTGAACATGTGACACTGACTTGTATTTGGTATGAGTCTTTTGAAAATATTCTGCAAGGAATTACTATTAAAATCCAGCACACTCACCCCATAAGTTTCTGAGATATGAGCCAATAAGCACAACTGCCTCTGTATATTTACTACTTTACTATCACTACTTGTTATATTTGAATAAATCGGTTACTTATCGACAAAAATATAGACAAAAATATTTAAAATTTATTTATATACATATATTTTTCAAATATATCAAGTTCCCACTGTTTTTCCTAAAACTTACAAGCTCAAATAGATTTTTTTAGCTTATAAACAACCGAGAGAGGAAAACCTTAAAATGAGTACATATGGGAATCAAATTAAAAAGAAAAATAAGGGTTCCAAAATCAAATATGGCCTCGGAAAAAATAAAGCAACATGCCAGAAGCCACAATATATTAAAATGCGAATTTAGTGAATTTAATCACCAAGAACATTAAATTTGATCTCACTAGACTATTTCTTTGTTGGCATACGAGAAGCTAACGAACTGCGATTACATCCCTGTAAGTGAAATAATACAGCTGACATTAGTGAGATTCCGAACGAAATGCTGCCAGAATTGAAGCTCGCCTTTAACATTTACAAGAAATAATCTTCAAAACGTATATGGCAGGGTTTTGTTCATTACACATTCTGCAAATCTTCTGTTTTTTCAATTTTCAAAATCTAAACGGTTATAAAACCACTCGTTTTTTAGAGTGCTTTTTTCAGTCAGTTCAAAATCCGATTTCAGAAATAATTATTAGGACTATGAATGGAATTCTCTATTTAAAGGTTAAATTAATGTCTATGTCTCAAACGAGTATTGTATTGACACATTTCCTGCCTCTCGTCGAGGCTAATCCTAGTATCAATAAAAATATTTTTAACATTTGTGTGTTTTTAATTAAATGTTAAATTGTTTAAGTAAACAATTTTTCTACTTACACCTTCTTGGTTTATTTTAACTAAGTGACAGTTTTCGTGTCTCTTATGTATATAGGGTGACCCAAAAGTCAATGAAGAATTTAAATTTCTCTATTTTAATATATCAATGAAGTGCCATGTAAACAGGAATTTTTTAAGTCTATTTTATAAAATTCATCGCATGTTTTTTACATGTGTGACTCCTCATATGTAATGCTATATGTCTTTCAAAATTTGTTTTCTGGTCAGAAGAAAATAAAGTATGTTATAATTGAAATTTTGTCAGATGACTTTAAACACGAGTTTAAGAGAAACAATGCTTTGAAGATAACACACAGTACGTTGGTGTTTAAGCAGTGGGAAATTTAACAAGTCAGATGTCAGATGTGTATTAGCTGCTTTAGCAGAAATATATAGCTTGACGCAATTTAACAAGTCAGATGTATATTAGCTGCTTTAGCAGAAATATCTAGCTTGATGCAATTTAATGTTTTTGTTATGGAAAAAATATTTTTTATTTTATATAATTATTTTTAACCTTTTTGGGACACCCTGTCTTTATAACAATTCACTTATTTTAAAATCCCCCAAAGTTTGTTAATATTGTTGTTAGAAAATTATTGTCAATGGTATCTTTAAACTTCTTTTTTTGCTTCAACTGACGCTAGAGTTTGTTTTTGCTTTAAACTAAAAATGAGATAAAGACGGTAAAGAAACCAGAAGCTATTAAATATGTAAAATGTTTTTTTTCATATTTTTAGGTTTTTTTTATTTTTGTAATCATATTGTACCATTTGGCTTTGCACTTTATGTCTCTTAAGTTCATTTTTTATGTTTACTTTGGTGACAATTTGTTTATAATCTTTTCGGATTTTTTATAGTAGTTTATTTGTTTTTTATTTTTATTTTGTTTTTACTGAAGTAGATAAAAATTTCATTTAAGGATTTTCAAAATTAAAATTGTAAATATATAGATTGGTTTAGTTAGTTATTTGGATTATAAAATTCTTCATTTAACATTAAGGTATTATGACGATGAACTCAATTTTTAATGCGTTATAATGCGTTTATTACCTATACATTTTATTGTAGAATTAAGGCAGTCTTAAACAATTCTAAATTATTTCTGGTTAGAGTAATAAATGTAAATATGATGGTTGTTTACTTTGTAAAAAGTTTTAATATTATTTCATTATTTTTTTTTGTTTATTAATAATTCTACACAAACAACGAATTGAACCTTAAGTGAAATGTTGATAGCAACGAAATAAAATTATGGTTATTTACAATTATTTTATAGCACATCGAATTACAGTTCTGTTTTTGTTTAATGAAATATATTGGAATTAACTAATAAAAAAGTTGGTCATGTTTTTAAGACAAAACATCAATAGACTACCACAATGAGTAACTTATAATGGTGTGTGTGTGTGTGTGTTGTGAAGTACTGGCCTGCTTGCACAATAATTTATGCAAGTATAGTAGATAAGGTTTTAAACTTTAAGGATATTAAATTTCTTACAATGTTGTTTGAATACTGATATAGCGTCAAGTTGGTTTATTAGATAATACCTAGGGTGAACAACTTGTTGTAACTTAAAACTTTGTATACCAATTTGGTAAATTTATTATTATTTCTTAAATAATATAATGAAATTAATCGAATATACAGTCTGAATATAAAAATAGTAAATTTTTGCATTAAGTGTTAAAGAAATATTTCTGAAAACCTTAAATGAATTGTATATGGTCCTATTTCTTGGCATTTTCTCTGTCGATTTGATGAAGTTAATTTTTGTATTATTTATTAAAAAAGCTTTAAAATTTGTATATATAAACTAGCTGACCCGGCAAACGTTGTTTTGCCATATAAAAAGTTTCTAGGAAATAATTTTTTAGTTCAATGAAAATAACTAACTTACTCTGAGCACATTAAAAAAAAAAAAACACATAAGCCATATGTGTGCTACGGTACGCAGATCTATCTTAGTTTAAAATTTCATCGAAGTCGTTACGTTATTTAGGGAGGCATAAATTGTCTCTTGGAGTGAGTCACATTAAATATTTAGGAGTATGAAAAATATATGTTAACCGATTCTTAAACGTTTATTTCTGCATTGGCTGGACTATAAATTGTGTACAATTTTAAGAAAAATACTCATAACTAGCCATTTCGAAGGAGTTTAAACACCATGACACGAGAATTTTTTATATTAGATATATAATACGATTTTAAAAAACACTGTGTTTGTACCTGAAATATTAATTGAATGTCAATGATTAAGAATACATTTAATTTTTTTTTTTTAATTTGATTTTGTCTACTGTCTGTCTGTCTTTCTTTCTTTCTATGCTAAGAATGTACTTCACGGTTTTTAATAAATTGTTGGCGTGGAATTATCCTGATATCTTAAGGATGGGTGCAATAACGCCTTACGAAATAAGGCCTTTAAGGTTTTATTTCTCAATGGAAAGTGAAATAAGGCCTTTATTTCCAGAAAGGGTTTATTGCACTTTGAAGGTGTAATAAAGCCGTAAAGGTCTTATTTCACTTAAATTTCTTTTTAAATTAAGCAATAAAATTCCTTATTCTTCTTATATTTTATTGAACAATTATAAAGAAATTTCATATTGACGAAAATTAATAGAACATTAATAATTAATCCCACTTCTGGAAACGAAATAAATCCCACCAAAATGAAAAAAAAAATCACTTTAATCATTACACATTTTTGCATAAAAGCATACACAAATATTAATTTAACTGCAACAAAATTTTCACCTCCATGCGACGCGGCAGGTGGCTTCGCTGAATACAGTTTTCCTGCGCGCGTCCGTAGTGTGATCGGCCGCAGGTTGCCACGCAGAAAAACTGTATTAAGTGAAGATTTAGGTGGCTTTTTCCTACGTAGTGCATAAAGTCCATGAACATTATGTCACTATTTGTGTGTCACAATGTTAATTGACATTATGACATACCATACATGTTCATTATGAGCAATATGTATGATTAGAAGTTGTTTAAAGATATTCGATTGTTGTTATCAACAACAACAAAAAACAATAAATTGAACAGTGTAACAAAAGAATCAAAAAATATAATATAAAGGCTTTATTGCACCATTGGCTAATTTCAATAAAGGCCTTATGTCACTTTCAAAGTGCAATAAAGCCCTTTCCGCAATAGAGACCTTATTTCTCAACTGGAAGTGAAATAAAGCCTTAAAAGTCTTATTTCGTAAGGCGTTATTGCACCCCATCATCTTAAGTAGTATTTCGAGCAAAATTATAGCTTGACAATATCTCATTTTTAAAGGTAAATGGAATAATGATAAATAAAATTGTATTAAAAGTGGGTGGTAATAAATAAATGAGAAAACACGGACATGACAGTAGAGTATGAATAAAAAAAGAAATGGTAATGGCAATGCGCATCGGGTTCAACTGGTAATAGATCAAATTAAACGACTTTTTATTCGTTTGACAAATTAAAATGATAGGAGAAAAAAGACCCAAACTTTAATATAATTTTCGATAACAATATTCCTCAGCTGTACACAGAATGTAAGCGTCCCATATTTTTATGCCGCTTCACAACCACAAAATACACAACCATGTGTATTTGAGAAGACTTCAGACTTGCAATTTAAAAACTCTAATACACGTGTATTATTTTCTTCAAAATTTATCGTTCGTACTATGACTACTAATTTTTGTTTGTTGTTTGCTTTACCAACATAAAATTTAATTTTTTATTTATTTTGTAAAATTAAAAGTTAATATTATTAAAAAAAAAATTTAAGTCTGCCACAACGTAGTTAGGTAGCTGTGCATTATGTTGCCATGTGTCTGTTTCTTATTTCTTTCTCGACAAGATATTCAAAAGCATACAGGTAATTCTTGATCTATTGATATTAGACTTCTGCTTTCACATTCTTATTTCCTATGAAATTAATTCACTTTAACACGAACAGTTGAAAATATAACCTGCACGTTTACTATTCCAGCCGCTGTTAATTATATATCAATTTATGTTAATATTTAGTTTTAAATAAGTTAAGTGTTTACCATGCTGTTAGCTCATTCTTCAAATTATCTGAAAAAAGGTGGAGAAATTTCTTACTTAAAATTTTATCATCAAAGCGTAAAGTATTATTTAAAAGACCGTAAAAAACGTGGCACTGATGAGATGCGTTGAAGATAAAAATATCAAAGTAAATTAACATTTTAAATAAAAAAAATCTATATAGCACTTTTAACAAGCAAAAAAAAATTTAAAAAATATGATAAACAAAATATTATAATAACATTACTCAAGGTGAGTACTATGGAAACAAAACAACAAAAAGCACGCCAGCAACAATATCTCCTTAGTGTGCTATAATCGACGATGGCATACATATTTTTAACAACTACCATAAAAATTTTAAAGTATAATACTTTTAGGTAGTACAAAATATAAATGAAGGCATAAGAGTGAGCATTTTTCAGCAGTTTTTTATACCCTTCACACAGTGAAAAAGGGTATATATAGGTTTGTCATTCCGTGTGAAATTTCTACAATTTTCATTTCCGACCCCATAAAGTATATATTTTCTGAAAGCTTATGAATAGAGGAGTCGATTAAGCCCTGACCGTCTGTCCGTCTGTCCGTCTGTCCGTCTGACCGTCTGTCCGTGTGTATGTTGAAATCAACTTTTTGAAGCCCCCCGACATAGGTTGGACCCGGGTAAGGTATTAAAATATCAGAAATATTCGGGAGTAGATCGGTATTGAAAATCAGAAACATCGGTACATAAACAACTGAGATATGAGCAAAAACCCACGACCACCTCGATTTTCTTTTCATAAAAACAACATTACAACAACAACATACATACATACAAACGTGTATACTGGTTAGAGAAAACGTGGCATCGAATCCCAGCTGAGGCAAAAAAATTTTTTTTTAAATTTTTTTTAAATATTTTTTTTTAATTTTTTTTTTATTTTTTTTTTATTTTTTATTTAATATATTATATATATTTTTATTATTTTTTTTTATTTTTTTTTTTTAATTTTTTTTTTTATTTTTTTTTGTTTTATATATATTATATATGTATATAATAATTTTTTTTTTTTTAATTTTTTTTTAAAATTTTTTTTTTTAAAATTTTTTTTTTATTTTTTATTTTTTTTTTGTTTTTTTTAACATACATACGTGAATTTACTGTTATTGCATGACTACACGTTGTGAAGGGTATATAAGATTCGGCACGGCCGAATATAGCGCTTTTACTTGTTTTTATTAATGTATATTTAATCAAATAACTGTATATATTGAAACTTAGCATCACACACAAAGTACTTCTCTAAGTTTGCAATGTACATAAAGTATTTAAATATATTTACCCAAAAACAAGTTATGAAATCGTATTATGCAGTTTACTTACATTTAAATGCCGTCAAATGCCAAAGAATTTGAAAAATTACGTGTGATTGTCATCCCTCCTATTTTCTCTTTCTTGGACATCTGGGATGTCCTCTTTCGTTATCATCGAGTATACGGGGTTTCAAAAATTTTCTCCATAGTTTTTTTATTGTAAAGAAACGTTTGAGTTTTTGACATCATGGAATTGTTACATTTGTTGCAGATGTTTTAATTAAGAGTTGCATAGGCATAACAAAAATGGCTTACAGGTAATCTCATTAAATTTAAAATAGTTATATATATAAAATATATGTGTTCCGCAAATATATGTTACGATAAAAATTTTGAAGAATAGAATAAAACTGTAACGTTGGAATAAAACAAAGCTGAATCAGGTCATGGACAAAATAGAAGATTAAAACTGAAGTAGAACATTCAAAACATGTTTGAATAGTATACCTAGACCGAAAAAAACTTAAACAAAAACATAAAATTTTAATGTTCTTTAATAAGGCCCCTTTCGCATTAGGCAACTTTAATTGCGCAAGTCTTGTGTTTGTGGGTGTGAGAGGAAAGGTCGGTGTGAAGGGGAATGAATTGCCGAGATTTGAGTACAGACTTGTTTGTACTTGGCAGTTCTGCTTCTGCTGTCATTCTTGTCTTGCAATATTTATTTGTTTTTGACATTGTCTTTTATTTCTTCTTCGGTGTGTTGTGTAATTTTGTGTGTGTGAAAATTTTATTTGTTTAAAAGTGAATCAAATATTTAAAAATGATGAGAAATTGGAAGCGAGATGAAACAGAACAACTAATTAAATTAAACTTGCTCAACCAAGTTGCTCAATGTGAACATAAAAGCAAGTTTAAAAGAAAATAAATAAAAATTAAAATTATACTTGCGCAATTAAAGTTGCCTAATGCGAAAGGAGCCTAAGATGAGTTCACACGTATTTAAAAATTACTTGTAATAACATTTTTGCCCTTAAACTGCCCTTAATGTACCCTGCAGAAAATGTCTTAGTACTAATTCACAATCGACTCTGTCGCCAGTAATACTGTTCTGTGCTTTAGACATTTAGCTTGTGCTTGTCTTTGAAAATTCTCTAGTGATGTTAAAACTACTGACTTAATAGTTTTTATGGTGGTGACATTGGAACCAGGTTTTCACCAGTTGTGTTAAGTAATTTTCATCTTTCCTTTTGGTTTTTTTGACCCATTGAATTAAAATATAATTTTTAAATGTAAAAGTTACCAACAGTTAATTATGTTAAATAATTTTATTGGCAAATTTTTGATATTTTTCTGTTTATTAGTTCAAAGTATTAAATATGTGGACGTGTTGTTGACAATAGCATCAAAAAGTCACTCCAAAAAATTCGACAAAAAAGGTGATGTGAAGGTTTTCTACAGCGTTGTCATTGAGTAACTCTGCTATTCTTACGTTTTTTTTCTGTGGGTTCTAATGTACTTGATGTTTTTGCTATGATTTGCCGTTTCTTAATTTTATTGTCAGTTTTTTTTTGATATTGTACTTTATTTGAAAACACAAACACTTAAAAAGCCGTAAAGAAAACTTTGCGAGTGATGACATACTATTTACTTAAGTTAGAGTAATCTTATGTTAGTTTTATTTTGTTATTAATGTTAATACTAAAATATAAAGATTAAAAGTGCTGTAAAATAGAACACATAAGTTTCAGAACATTTTACGCAGCTCTTTAGTTTGCTCATCGATGTGATATTTCTAAACTAAAAGAAAATTGTCATTTAACGAGAACAACGATGCAATTATTGCGAAGTATTCTTGTTTAAGATTTCAATTATGGTTTTGGCATTATGGTGGATTCTAGTAACACTAATTCAATAGTCACTTCAAGTTTAACCTGAAATAGTTAGTTGACTAATATGCTCATGGAGTTTTTAACAAACTGGTTTGGGAACCCATTTTTGAGAAAAAAAACTGGCTTACTGCAGTCATGATATTCGACAACAAAAACTTTCATTTCGTTTTAAAATAAATAGTTTTAAAATATAGAGGAATTACGCTACGTTTTGATTGTTAAAAAAAATTATTTTCTTTGACTACAGATACTCTAGTCTTTCTCTCAACACCAAATTGCCTTCTTCTGGTATTATGATGCATAACTTTATCGGATGAGTTGATTTCACCCATTCTTTATGCTAAAAATATCTACGAAACAATATTTAAGCCAACTTTTGCCCTTCAAGGTTCGGTAAAGAACAATAGTGAAACCAACGGTGGAATTTTAAAAGCTACATTTAGAAAATGTATACTATTTGTGATTTAAAAAAATGTTTATCGTGTATCAAACTTAATAACAAAATTAATATATCCCAACATTGGCTTTAGTGGTGGTATAGAAATAAATTACCAAAATACAATAGTTCGACACCACACAAACATACAATAGGATAACAAAAAGAAGACAAACAAAAATACAAAAAAGTATACAAATAAATTATGTAAATATATAAGTTAAGCAAGACAAAGCCTATAAGTAGGCAAAACTTTATTGAGACACACGCTAATGCTTGCTGGTTAAAAAACAACTAGATTACAACACCTGAATTCAACACCAAAGAAAACATTATTTTGCATAAAAGAATTTAAGGAAAAAACTTTAAAGGCTCATTGAGATTGTGTGGGCAGCAACACACGCAGTATCTAGCAGCTTGAGTTTTATGTAGCAGAAAACTGAAAAGACCAACTACTCTAAATATAATACTAGGTACTCGTATATGTATATGGAAAAATATTTTTTTTTTTTTAAATTGGTAGTTAAAGCAGGCTGCTGTAAGAGAAAATCTGTATGTATTTGTTGTTTAGCCATATTTTTTAGCTTGTTTACCAAACTGTAACGAATTCGCAGAGGTAAAATTTTAAATATATTATAAGAGTTTTTTAGATGGCTTTTTTATGCATTTCAGTATGTGTTTTTGGTGGATTCGTTTGAACTTGGAGCTCAAATTCTTCTTAATATTATTTTAATATTTTTAAGGTTTTTTGTTTGTTTTGAATTGTCTTTATCTTTAACTTCTTTCGCTTAAACCCCCACTAAAGAAAATCCCCTTAAAATGTTGATAAAGTTGTTGTAATTGTTATTGTTGCTACTGCTGCTTTTGATGCTGTTGTAGTTGTAATTTGTTGGTTTCAAGAACCACCACTTCATTAGGCTTGACATTGTCTCTAAGACCACAGTGTCACCATGACAGCCTCAATATATTTTTTGCTTGTTGTCAATTGTATTCTTCTACTCTCTTTTTTTTTACTTCTGTGTGCGTTTATCGTTTTGATTGTTTTTCTGCTAAATGTCAGAATACTTAAAGAACTTTAATGATACATTGTGGAATGAACGAGACTCTAGACAGCCTATGTAATTGCTGAATATAAAACGATATGGATTAATTACAGACGATTTAAGAGCACACTTCTGTATTTTATTTTTAATATGACACGTGTCCTGATTGGCAGTCAACTGCTTAATGTTTCTACAACTCTAAATGACAAAAGTATTTAAAAATTATGGTAATGACCTACTTAACATTAAAGTGGTGATGCAGCGCAGTAACATTTCAAAGCAATGAATTATGCGAATCTTCAAAGAGAGCAAATTAAAAATATTCATACAGAGTTTATCTATTAGTATAAACTTAATAAGGACAAAATGAGAACAGTAACAAAATTGAATTAAACTAACTTTACTAAAAGTGTGCTAGAACTGAAGGCTAAACCTTTGAAATAAAATATAACCAAACAAGGACTAAACACAAGCTTAATCATAACAAATCTGGAAATGAACTATAACTGAACTAAACTAAATCTTAACGAGAACGAAACTAGACCTCAACAAAATCTAAACTTGAAATGAAATAGAAGTGATTTAGATCTCAACTGAAATTGTGCTTAAACTGATGTAGAAAAAAGCTTAAATTATACTCGAAATAAACTCAAATTAAGGCAGAACTGAATAAAAACTAAATTTGATTTAAGCGAGAAGAGAACTCATCTAGATTCAATCGGATCGAATCTAAAACTCAAGTTCAACTGAACTAGAACTGAACTCAGTTAGCATTGCATTAAATAAAGTCAAATCTTTAACAGGTCCATATTCGAACCAGAAATAATTGTCCCATTAACACCAACATTCTCATTGTTGTAAAAAATACTCCACCTCAAAAAAATTTCTTCAAATTTTTTTCTAAATTAAAAAAACTTCTTAAATTAATTGAAAACCCCCAAAAAAAAATATTAATAATAAAACACAGGCTTTGAATTTACAAAATAAATAGTTGTAGCACAAAAGTATTTACATTTAAATATTTACAATTAAAACAATTAAACTAAGCCATTTCCACCTGCCTTCTTCTTTTGTTTATCCTTCATATATTAAGAGAAAAAGAAAATAACAAATACTTATGTTTTATTCATAAACCCATTTAATACATGTGTATTTACTTGGTTTATTATTACACTCTATTAATTACGGTAATTGCGTTACTTTTTTTATTCATGTTACGAAAATAGGGTGACTTAAGCTAAGCCATTTATTTTGACATATACCTCTAGCTGAGTAGTATGTAATGGTTGTCAGCTTTTGTGATTATTGCTCCGTTTGGAAAATATCTGACATCTTATGTCATGCTGTTTTTAAACAAAGATTTTCGTGTTAAATCTTGCCTTTTACTTAATGTCAATGTTTTTAAAACTTTTTCTATTATTTTATTTCAAAGTCCTACTTGCGCTCTCGTATATTATCCGGCATAAGTGTTATGAAATATTTTATTGAATCTTTAATAAAAAAAAGGGAGTTTATGAAAACTTTTGTTTGTTGAATCTTTTTTAAAACTTTGTGAGTGTCTCTCTGCTAAGACGCTGATATTAAATTGTCTTAAGATTGACTGGATTATATCTATATAGCGAGTGTTTTCATTGAGGTATATATTTTTAGGTTGGCAACAATTTTTTAATGTTAAGTTTGGTTGGTACTTTAACATGAATAGATTACCTTAACAACGCTTTGAAGTTGTAAAACTATATTTCGATGTTTCTCTTCGAAGCACGTATCGCGCACCACATAAGAAAGTTTTGCTTAGCGATGAAGCTTATTTTTGCTTGAATGTACGTAAATATTTAAAACTGCCGTATTTAGAGTGATGATAATCCTCAAGCTTATATTGGGACACCGTTACATCCAAAAAAACTGTCATGTTTGGTGTGCTTTATGAGCTGATGAAATCATTGGTCCGTTCTTCTTTAAAAAGAATGCTAGTAAAAACGTTACAGTCAATGGTGACTGCTATAGAGTCATGAATACTGACTTTTTCGTTCGTCAATTGAATAACGATGATGTGTAGAAGCTCTGGTTTCAGAAAGACCGCGCAACATGTTATACAGCTATTGCCACAATTGATTTTTAAAATCAAAAGTTTGGTAGCCGCATAGTCTTAGGCTTCAAACCCATGAATTGGCCTTCAAGATATTGCGATTTAACGCCGCTAGACTATTTTTTGTTTGGCGATGTGAAGTCGCTAGTCTACCCCGATTTGCCTATAACGATTGACCACTTGGAGAACAAGTAAACAAGAACAAGTATATCTCCAGATTCGACTACGTCCGAGCCAACCACTTTTGTGGTTGAAGATACTTTAAGGGGAATAAAAAAGGTACCAATAAGGGGGTTAATTCGGATATAAATCGTAACATGAGTATCATAGAACATAAAAAATTATATAATTTAGTGAAACTTAAAATACATTCAAAACAGGGTAGAAAGGCAAATATTTGGGAAAACAGTCTGGTAGTTTCTAGAACATATTTGGGTTTTTGCCGAAAAAAAAGTAGATTCATTTACTTTAAATCATGTCGATTAAAATAATTTTTTAATTAAATAGATATTTAAATATTCGAAACTTGGACTTAGAATTGAAACTTGGTACTTTTTAATAGTTTTATGGAACTTTTTGAGTTTTACACGATTGTGTAGCTAGAATTTTCAAATTAGCGTTAATCAATTTCAGGTGAGACTGCTAATGTTATCGGCGACCATAAAGGTACTTTTTCTGAAATTTTTGGTACTTTTTGTTTTTATATGTTAATTAAGTTGGAATTTTGAAATTAGCGAGGTGAGACTGAAAATGGTATGGACAACCAAGAAGGTACTTTTTTTCTTTTTGTTCTACGTTTGTGAAGCTTAAATTTTGAAATTAGTAAACATTGATTTAAAGTTAGACTGAAAATCGTTTGGGTGATCAAAAAGGTACTTTTTCGCATCTTTATAGTACGTTTTGTATTTACTACGATAATAAAGCTAGAATTTTTAAATTTGTGACTTTTGATTCCAGATGAGAATAAATTTGTTATGTTAGACAAAAAAAGTATTTTTTTTGTTATTTTTAGTACTTTTTGTGTTTTCTATGTTTTGAAGTAAAAATTCTGAAATTAATGACTATTGGTTTAAGATGAGAATGAAAATGTTTTTTGCATTGCAATGGTCATTTTTGTCTTTTCCACTTTTAGGAATCAAAATTTTAAGAAGTAGGAACTATTAAGACAAGTTGAAATTAAAAATAAATTAGCCATCAAATAGGTACTTTTTCGAATCGTCATGGTACTTTTTGTATTTCCCACGTTCATGAAGCTGACATTTCGAAACTAGTGACTATTGATTCAACCAAAAAGTTACTTTTTCTTATTTTTTTTACCCTTTTTTCATTAATATTTTGAAATACATACAGAATTCTAAAATTAGGCACTAAAAATCCAAGTTTGAAAATTATGGAGAAGTAGAAAATTGTATCTTTCTTACGTTTGTTGTTCTTTTTGCATTTTCTTAATATATTAATCTAAAATTTTTAATTTTGTAATTGGCTGAGATAAAAGATATAGCCCCGATATGTACTTGCAATACTTTTTTCTAAATAAAACTAATCAGAGTAACAAATTCTCATAAATTTAATGGTGAATTAGTTAGTAAAACAAAGTAGCGGATATTTTTCTAGTATTATATATTTCCTAATATTACAAAAACTTCTCTAAAAGTTTGTAGGGAATTTTTGCCAGCCATTTAGTACTTTTATATATTTTATATTCTTAAATATTTCATTTTCTACCTGAACACTTTCGTTTGCTAATTTGTTAAGTAGTCTTTACGGTGTTTGCTCTTTTAATAATTAAAACACATTTTTCTTGTATGTAATTTGTACGTCTTTATAGCAAAACTCCCTGTCCGATTTTTCCCAAAATATATGCCAAACAAATGAATATTTATTTTCTGAAAACTTCTCTTAATTGTATTTCAAAGAAGAAAAAACAACTCTGTTAGACATTTATTTTCAATATAAGCATATACCTACTTGTATAAAGGTGTGTATGTTGTATGTAGCCCACAGTATTAATGTTTAAGGTAAACATATTAGCAAAGAGCAAAAAAAAAATTTTTTTTACAAATACAGACTTAGTAAATAATTTAAACATCATATTCATTACACACACAAATACCTTTGAAATAATGGAACCAAATCACATGTTTAAAAATTTAAACAAAAATACATGGCGAGGAAAAGCAAGCAATGACTGACGGTTTTTTTTTTATTACTATCAACACAATTATTATCACAAGCAACAACACATGAGATGTTGATAATGTTGTCATTCTGATATATGAAACATACATTGTACGTTGTATAGGCGGGACGAAAAGTCACTTTGAAGTAAGAACAAAGGCAAATATTTGTACAACCCAAATAACGAGAGCAGGGTAGAAATACTGTCATAGCATTTACTAACCAGTCGATTAACATTTTTCATTTACATCACATCATTTTTAGTTTGTTTTTTTTCGGGACGACCAGTCCGAAGGACTAAAATTGTTTTTTTTTTATTTCCGCATATCACAGTCATCAAAACTGAATCCATATACTAATGATATTTGATAATACTGGTGACAAACCTTTCACTATTTTTGTGAAATATTTGTTCAGCAACTTTCGGCTAGCAAACAAGTTTTAAGGATTGCTAAGGCCAAATGCCCCAATATAGTCACAAAAATTTATTGGTGTAGTAAGACTGCACTTTATATTTTTAAAATAAAAGCCCGTATTTTTTTAAAAGTTATGATTTTTTATTGGATTGTAAAGAAGCCATTTATAATATCCGTCAAATGGCATTACGGCTCTGATGACAGGCCATTACTCTTTTCGTGAAATTTCCCATGACCTTCACAGAGGTGTGGTTGTATCCTACCGATGACGCTATGGATCTCGGATTTAAGCTCAGGACTTACTTCTGGCTTATTTACAAAACCCCTTGGTGACCAGTTAACATAAGGATATCTTGAAATAATTTGTTCTGGAAATCGTTGCTGCTAATGTTGTCTTGTGAAAGCCACAAGAACTTCATTATCATGTTCCTGTAACGATTGGCATTCACAGGCACAGAAATCCGCACCACACAGTGGCTTATTGTAGGTAAATTTGTTTCTAATAGATTGCATGAGAATTTTCTCGATCCGAACTTAGACCATTTCCTATATTCACAAAGCCATTCAGATAGAAACGCGAGTCATTACAGAAATTTATTTATTTAAAAAAAAATTACATTGACTTAACTTTGTCCATTATCTATTGAACGATTTGCCGGCGTTTTCAAATATCTACTAGTTTTGATTTCTTAGTTAAGTGAATTTCGTACGCATAAAGATAGCACTTGGTACAAAGTGCTTAGTGAAATTTCAAGTTTTTAAGAACAATGTCGAATTGATGTTTTCGGGTTTTCGACGACACTCTCCTTTACAACAGCAACATTTTCAAAAAACTGACCGTTATGTTGAAGACCAACAGTTTGGTATGTATAAGTGATCACGTTTCTTAAAACTTTTTGACTACTCTTCGAATGGTTGTCATATGATGCACTCTCTCGACTGAAAATTCTTTGATATTTTTCAAGTTTTCTCAATAATAACGCGTTGTTCTTTTGTGAACCGCTCTAATTTAAATAATCTCAGCTGCTAAATGTCAGAGTTGCCACTGGCAAAAAAAAATTAATATTAATTTGAAAAGTTCATTCTTACTAAGACACATAATGAATATAATTGGCCCTTATGGAGATATGTAGCCAAGACCCAATGTTTTAGGCTTTAAATAAAACTCAATACCTAATAAATTCCAAATTCCTGTTGATATAGTGAATTCACATTATAGAAAACGCAATCTCCTAGTTAATGGCGCCGGGAAGTTGCATAGAATATAAACTGCGGTCTCATCCTCCATGTTGTAAAACCAACCGGCTTAGAAAAGCACTTACTGTTCCCACGTCCTTCTTGTATAAGGAAATAAGTCGCTTTGATTTGGCTCTAGAGAAACCATTAGCTCGAAGTTGTTCTTGAGTCATTCTTTTAGGAGGAACATACTCAGCGTCTAGAAGGGGTTAACAGTTTACCTTGAATATACCCTGGATATGGTTTATACATATGTATTAGTGTTTCAATTCTGGAATAATGCCTTCTAGGTACTAGGACCATTAGTAAAATCAATGATATGTATTTAAAAATACTTTGTACTTATTTACAATGACGCTATGCAATCCCAGAGAAAGAAGCCCCAAAAAATCGTCAAATATAAAGAGTTCTGCGAGCATTTAATCTTGTTGCTTGAATCGTTTGCAATAGAAACGTTGTTTAGTGCACTATGTATCAAATGGAACTGTAACTGTTACAGTGTTACCTGCATTATTTTGGAAGAATCTCGATTTGATGACTCCGGCTACCTAAAAACTGCTTCTCACAGCGACTTGTTATCGTGAATAGTTTTTGTTTCTAAAAGCCATGTGATTTTTCCCTAACCCAAATTCAGTGATTGTGCCGTTTGTCGTTTGTCGTTTGGATGAAAATGTTTCTCACCGCCCATGATGATTGTTTTAAATCAGCAATAATGGCTTACTTGTCAATTGATAAATATACGGCACGCAATTACTATCTCTCACTAGTCTCACCTGCTCTCTCATTTATATTACATAAGCGTTTAAAAATAGGGTTTTTGTTAAAATCTGCTGAACGATACAGTACAAAAATACAACTAAATTGCCTTGCGAATTTGGATTGTTGCGGCAGCATATACTTTGACAGCCCTCACATGCACAAATTAAAGTTTGCAAATTTTCGTCTTTGTAGATGAGAAAGAAAGAGAGAACTTTATATTTTTCTCTCACCTAAAAAGTCAAGAGTTTTAAAATAAAAACTATGCGTGACGACTTTCTTAGCAAATATATTTTTGGCAAACAAGCTTTACAAAAACTTTCGGGTATTGAATGTTTTGCACCGACCTCGATTCTACAAATATCTGCGGGAAATTTAAACACTTTTACCCGTTCAATTAAATACCGCTCCATGTGTAAAACAAGTACACATTTGGTAACTATATACTACAATAAGCATGACCACAATTTTCTTATTTATAAGAGCATTTTTTATTTAATCTATTTATAAGGACAGTATAAGTAGACAGTGGGTACGTCTATTTTGTTAAATATTTCCCAAATCTTAGCATACCTTAAGTTTACCGCAGCCTGTACTTGCAATTGTCTGAAAAAATAACATTATTATATCACCAATAATTGCTGCCGCAGATCTGCATTACAATTGAATCACCCCATATGTCTATCGAGACTGTAGTTGTACAGACGGCTTATAATATTTACCTTGACATGTTTCAATTTTGGAGTGTTAAATTATATGTCTCACTTAGGTAAAATATATTTCGTCATTAAGCACCTTAAGTTTTGTTGCCATTTTTATATTTATATTGGTTTTGTCTGTCTATATATTGTGTGCTGTATCTGTTGTAAAAAAATTGATAGATTTTTTTATGTTTTATTTTTTTTTTGTATGTTCGTTATCGAACACATAATTTTTTTGTTTTCCTCATTCTTATTGTATGTATGCATGCTTGTGGGATTTTTTTAGGTGTCCACACTATAGGACTTAAAAAAATAATTTGTTTAAATTTCGTGTTATGTTTGACATGAAGTTGTCTTAGGATAAACAAAAAAAACCTGAGTAACTTAGAGGAACTGTCACTGTATATAATAATTTTATGAAAAAAAGACTTTCTATTTACAGAATCTTAACAAGATTTTGATTAATTGGAATGCAAAAAATATTAATATTTTTTTTTTTAATTTAAATTAATTTTGAATTGAATTTTGTAAGCAGTGTATTTATTATCTTACCGCACCCAGAAAACAAAAACTCATATTCATTGCTAATCTAATGGTTCAGTTGTTTCGAACGAATTTTTCTTTTGTGGTTATAAAGTTTCTATTGCAAGAATCATAATATCATACTGCAGACTATATATTTCTAATCCGAAACGAAATTCTGTAGATGCAACCGTAAAATTCTGCAATCAGAACTAAATTTTGCAATTGGCAACAATAGTGGTTCTCACAACCAGATACAGTTTTCTCTGTGCTTATGGCGTGTACTTAGAAATGCTGATATTACAGCTTAATCAGCTGTAAAAACTAAAAAAAAAAATCGTTTAATATCAACGTAGAGAAAACGCCTTGATAACGACATGATCACGACAATCGTGTTATATTTTTTATCAACTGAACCCAGTATATTGTGATGGTTCCAATATAAAAGTTTATGCATCGATCCAGTAGTTTAAAAACTGTAATCATGTTTATATTTACTTCAGGGCCATGACACTTTAACGTTATTTTTTTCAACTATCAAAATTTACACACTAAAAAATTTCGTTTTTCGCTATCTTCAAAAATTTAACCCACGACGCGATGACGTTTTCAAATTTGTAATTTTTTTTACATGTAAACAAATTTGTACTCATAAAGGCTATAATAATTGCTGAGTAGGCTCATCATTTTAAGGAAACAATATTAATTTATTATGAACATACTAATGTTTTAGAAACGTTAATGTTTGCGTTATAAAATAAAAATTCGTTATGAGTTTAACCAAAATGCGTTGGTGAGTAAAGTTTTTTGAAAATCTAATGATTTTTGTTAATAACACAACATGGCGGAGCTCGTATTGGTATGGCAAAAATTTGGTCATAGCCCTAAAATATATTTCTAATGATTCGGCTACAGCACCACCTTGAGGTTCAACACTATAAGATTCTCTGTTTAGATACCAAAACTACCTAAGTTGTGAATGTAAGTTGCTTTTGTTCATAAATAAAATTTTCAAAATAATTTAACTGCAGCGCCATCTACTTAATAATTTTTGACTGTTTTTTTTTCCAGTGGTTTTCAGGTTTTAATCATTTGAACATAATGGATTGTTCTTTTTATATATAGGTAAAAATATTCAGTTAACTCGAATAAATTAACTAAGAATTGGTATGAATTTTATTATTTAATGTTAGAAAGTGAAATTTGAAAAATATCGAAATCAATAAAGATATCATGTATGTATGTATTTTGTATGAATTGATTCGTTGAGAGGGTGTGCCCCTCAACTATTTTCACTCGACTCATGCGTTCCACCTGCATCAGAGTATCTCTGCCCTTCATTAAGTTTGAGGTTCAGGATTCCCCTATGCACCATCAGTAAATATACTGATGTCACTATCCACGTCCTCGTCCGATGCAGCTCCTTGACCAGATTCGCTCGCCTCATGCGCTGCATTGGCATCTAAATCTCACTAATCTATTTATGTACGAGGACCGGGATTCTCTTATGCCACAGCCATTGCTACTGGAAATACCCCAGACTGGAAGTAACACAAGGACATGGATATTTCATCAAAGTAACATGAACCTGTGGGAAAAACTGCAGTATGATCCATAGTTAATACTTTTCTATAGTAATGTGAATTAAATTTCCAGCGTATTTTGTGAAGAAGACGCACTCAAAATTGCGACATTGTCTTCCACGTGAATCGAATTTGCAGTATACCTGCTGTAGAAGCTCTCAGAAGGCAAGACCGATTTCTGGCTGAAACAAATATGAATTGGCAGCAATTATTAATTGGATTTCCGTGTGCTCAGACGGCAAAACGGTGACGGTACCGAAATTTCTTTAAGTGATTTTTAAGAGATACTACCGAGTTACTATTTATTCGAAAGGCATTCAAAAAGAGCTGATGAAAAATAATTTTTAGAAAATGCACACCCGAGGTTATTCAATAGCAGGCAATTTAGTATTTATTTTTTAAATTTATTAATAATTTCTTTGTATTTATATGTGGCAGCCCCCTCCAATAGTACCAAGATTCTGTTAAAACATACAGTTTGCTCTAAGGAATATCCTCAATAAATTTAATGTGCCTTACTATTGTAGTTCTGCAGATATAGCAACAGTTATATTAATTTTAATGGGGGTTTCCTATACTACCAAGATATTGTTGTAAAATTTAGTGAATCTCATTTGTTAGGTGTGCGGATATAAAAGGATCGGCAAAATAATCGCTTTTGGCCCCACTGTGCTTAGGTCATTTCAGGAGTGTGTATTTTTCTAAGATCCATTCAAATTTCATTTTTTTTTTTCGTCCAAAAATAGTACCTAAAGCAAACGAGAAAAAACATATGATGCGCTAAGGAGGCCAATCTTCATGAACTTTTTTATTAAAGACATTTTTTCTTGTAGTTAGTGTTTATGTCCTTATTGTTTGTGTAGACTGTAAGAATACAAACACTGGCAAAATCAAATAAATATATATTTCCTGATCCGCTCAACTTTCACCGTGTTTTCGATTTGGGTTTCCATACATCCCAAACATGCCATTCACTGTGCACTGATGTCATGTGAAGGAGCCTAAGGTTCAGCATCACCGTTTCTTTTGTATAAAAATTTAATGATATAATTTATTGAAAATTCTTAATATTCCATATTCAAAAAAAGTTTTCTAACGAATATATTTAACAGTTAAATTTTTAGCCTTTAAGTTCAAAACAGCATCGAAAATTTATGGACCAATTAAAAGAGCATTATTTAAAAACTTTTTTGTTTAACCTCGTTTGCATGTACTTAAGTGCTAAATTATGAATGTTGGATGTGTAATGTATTTGTTTTTTAAGTATGAATGTTGTTTGTAAGTTGTTGTTGTTGTTGTTGTTGTCTTTTTTATAGAGTTTTTAAGTAAGTTACTAGGCCTTCTTTTCTACCCCAATTGTACATCCAGCAGCAACCCATTATGTTTAATAACTTCACATATTTAAACGTTCACTGTATCAGTGTGTTCCTCACAAAAATTTTTACAGCCCTTTTCAATGCTCCTGTTGTGTCTGTATACCTATAAAACTTAAAGTGTCTACTTGTAAAATAACCATTATAGAAATAATAACTTTTTTGTTGGAAAATATTAGAAAAAAAAAATGTTGTTTGAAAAAATTAAAACAAATACAGAAAAACGCGACCTGTTAGCATGTATGCATTAAATTACTGTTTATACCAAAATATATACAGAAAGAAAGCGTTCTGCAAACCGTGAGTAGAAGTAAGAGAGATAAAGAGAGAGTTTAGATAAATTTGTAGCTTCTGCGCGTTTGCTTTGAATAATTTTACTAAAAGTCCGGAAAATGTTAGCAACATTGTTTACTGATTTCTTAAGGCAAAAGCTAACTTTAGGTTTAAAAAATACCTAGTAATTTTTATCTTGTTACTGCAATGAGAGAGATGATTATCAATGAGTGTAAATATATAATGGTGTGGTCTGCGTCTGCAAACAATTTTATATTTTCTGTAAAGGAATTTATATTTATCAATGTATTGGAATAAATGGAAGTTAATTACAATAACAAAATATCATTCATGTGTTAAAAAATACTTATACATAGAAATACTTATGCATATACAAGTACTTTATTAAATTCCTTTAAATTTGTTCAAACCCACTAAAGGGATATATTTCATTAAATTTTGTGTGTACACGCAAAAAAAAATATGGTTGTGGTAACCATAATCGAAGAGCAACATACTATGATTGAACTGTATGATTATCGTTAAAACATATAATGGTTACCAGTTATCATTATTATGTTTAATTAAAGTATCATTCAATAATCATATGTATGACTACAATTGAAATCGGCAATCTTTGCTTTTTTACGGCAAATTATTGTCTTTTGCTGTAACATACACATATTGATTGCACTTACCAATTTAATTGCAATCTTATACCAATATTTTTTTCATTTTCTCGTTTATTTCTAAATTTTCTTTAAGTTTTCAAAATTGTTGTTGTTTTTTGACAGCTCAAACTTTTAAAATAATAAAAATTTATTCAGCAAGAAGAAGAGCAGTTGAAATCAAATTATTATTAAAAAAATCATAGCTCGATTAACTTGTAATCATACTATTGTCTCACCTATTATTTAATGATTATTTGTAATTTTTAATGCTTTTGAATACAATGTTATTTTTGTCGGATTATTTTTTTTTAAATGATAACCATTTTGAAATTTTAACGAAAAGTAAACATTAAATGATACAATTCAAACGAATGCTTGATTATCGTGACAAAATATATGATGAAATGAAACAAAAATAACTATTACTTGTTTTCGACAACCAAATATTGTTTTAGAAAAAATATTATGACCGTCGTGATCATGTCGTAACCATGGTTTTTCTTTGCGTGTATGTACGTTTATTTGTATATGTGTATATGTATATGTAGCTCTGTAGTCAACCGTGTACTTCGAACATAAGTAAATAAGTCAATTTTTGTTTGGATATGACAGTTATTGGGTTAAAATGATTTATGGTCATAAATACTGCCTTACGTTGTAGCAATTCAATTTATAATTTTTTTTCCTTTTTTTTTTAATTTGCTACAGTTTTATACTTTTTTGAAGTTTTATACTGATCGCTTGTAAGAACAAGTTTTTAGAAAAATCTGATTTTATTTCGAATAAAATATGTGTTGTAAAATTTTGAAAACCTACAATAATTATCAGACTGATTTCCTTAAAATAGGTAACGTTTCCAGTTCGAATACTTGTTGATGAACGCGGTAATGGCTTATCAAAAATTTGTTCAACTTTTTCTTGGCTTTCGTATTGCATACATGGAAATTCCAAAATTATTTCCAACAAGCCACGTCTACTATACCGCTTATTATTTCAGCAGCTGAAAAAAAAAAATATTTGTTAATAAATAATTATTTAGCATTTTTAAACTTATTTAGCAGGAAAAGAGTAAATTAACCATTAGCCTTCTTTCTAGCTATTTTTTAAATTTTTTTAGTAATTTTAAAAAATATTTTAATATTTCTACTTAAAAATATTTGAATTCAGTTCCTCGTAAATGTGTATGTAAAAAATCACTGCAAACGTAAATATTTTATGAAAATAAGCAGCATTAATTCACTTTATTACTACCATAGAGTGCGACAGTGTTTTTTGTAACTAAGACATAAGTGATGGGTGGCATTGGTGAATAGAACAAATATTTTGACTTTAACTCCTAAGCGCCAATGGTACTAAACTTAGTACGTCTCAAAAAACACAACTTTGAATAATTTTAAGTTGTTTTTCTTTTCAAGTATGTTAAGAACAGTGTTTTAACACAAAAATTAATAGTTGAACTAGCAAAATTGTTTAAGCTTTTCATTTGGTCGTTAATGGGCCGATTAATATAAAAAGTCACTTGTTTAGTTGCTACAAAATATTATTTGGGAGATGTCTGCAAAAAGCGATTTTATTATCCCACTGCATAGAGTCAAATGACCATTTGGTGGAAGATATAACCGGGATTATCTACGGACTGATTAAAAGAAAACTCTTATTACAAACAATTTAAATTCTTTTAAGCCAAAAGCTAAGCCTTTATGGTTGGCAACCTATGACTCCAAGCATGCATAAAATATTGTCACATGGTGCCACTAAAATAAAAAATGCCTTGCTACTAAGAGGTCAGCTGTTAGAAGAAGCCGTAGAGGCATGGTATAAGCCTTTTCATGCATATAGCGAATACTTCACCAGTAAGTTTTCCAGATAATAGTATAATATTGAGGAGTACCATAGATTACTACTGAATTTGGTTCCACTTAGAGCCGCCTGAAGCCTAAAACGAGATCAATCATAAGAACATTTTTCCCGAAAATTTAAATTTGGGGCATAGGAAAATCTTGGACGTCGTGGATAAAGAGGTTACGGAGGCTCAAATGCTACATCACAAGTTGATAGCGGATGGATCCATGCACGGCGTTGGCGAGTGGAAGATTAAGGATCACAGGCAAGCACACATTAAGTGTGAGTGCGATGGGGGCCTTAGTCTGAGAGAAATGCTGGCGATTACAAAGGACTGTGCGATGAGGATTGTCGACAATCACCAGTCTGCAGTGTAAAATAGTTTTCCTAGTCTAGACCAAACGCCGGTTGTGGCGCGGGACTCAGTGATTGAAGGTATACTGATCGGTGGACATGAAATCACTGAGGAGCGAAGGGGGGTGAAAAGGGACCCGTGATAGCAGTGGTCTGCTTCGATAGTCCCCCTACATGTGTATATATGCCACTTTATCATTTGTTGAACCCCTACATAATCACTTCTTCTCCATGTTACTTTCAGCACATACACAAGTATTATTTGTGCACACAATACTAGTTTGTTAGAACGCCCAACTATACACAACTCAAAAATGATAAAAAGAAGGTTACCCAATTTTTCAAGATCATAAATAACTTTTGGACACGTTGTAAACACCAAATTATAATGAGTGCTCTCAAAAATTATTTCTGAGAAAAACTTAAAAATCGGTTTAAAATTAACTGAGATATAAGCAACAAACTACATATGCTTCTATGTCTTTCCTTAAGTTTAACGAAAATCGATTTTTTTCTATACAGCGAAGAGAGCAATACGAATATAAAGTAAAAGGGCTTGACCAGCAAAATACAGTTAATTATAAATAAAAAGAAAAATTCAAGATTGCTTCCCACTTTTTTGGCGAATATATGAATCAAATATAGTAGTTACAGCTTTTCCTCTCTTAACCCCACATATTGTTATCAAATAAAAGGGCTTGACCAGTAGAACACAGTCACCTATTGAGCAGGTGCAAAACTTTAGATGTCTTCTGAAACCAAATAACCTTATTAATACGGATATCAAATGAAAGGAGCTTGACTAGTTGAGTACAGTTAATAATATAAAGAATAAAAAGTAAAGATAACATCCGAAATAATAAAAAAATTGCGTATAACATAAAATCTGAAATCTAAGCTAATCCAAAATGAGGTCATTTTATTTATGTACGTAATGGTGAAGAGCACTCTTAATTGTTATTTTTTATCTTAATAACAAACTTAACTAAATATACAAAATTAATTCTCTTACGAGTTTATTTTTTTAGTTCAAATTTTTTAAAAAATTCCAATTTAAAATTATGAAATTTATTTAAATATTAAAACTTTGTTTACAAATTTCGTGACTTAATTGTAAACAAGGTTAATACAAATGAAGAATTAGGATTTTGATTATAATAAAAAATCTGAGAAAATTAGATTTTTATTTTCCTTAAGAACATTTAAAATTTAACAGCTTTTGTTAAATTTGCCTTTAGAAAATACAAAGAAATATTTGCTACGAAAAACTTAAACATTTGCATTTAAACTTAAATGCCTTTTACCTTCTTTCACATCTTTCATCAACTGTTTTAAGATAAAATATTGACAGAATTAATACGTAAAATATTTCGTCTTCAATCTTGACATTCCTTTCTGGATTCACGCATCAACTGCTTTCGATTCCTTTTGTCTATGCACACACGTGCATGCACAATGCATACCGTGGCATACATAGAGAAATTCAAATATCTATAAGTCTGTTGTATGTGCAAGTGTGTCTGAGTGCATATATGCTAAATATTGACGCATTTTGTCTTAATACTTTCTTTTTTTATATTTAAAGTTTTGGAAAATTTTCAATTTTATTTTTTTTTAACAAATAACTAGATATAACAGAAAATCTGTGTTAACTACCAACATTTATACAAATATACGTGGCAAACCTGCTAACTCACTCCCTTGAGTACTTATTAAATGCAAACATTTGAGTTGCATTTGATTTCTTTTTATTAGTTAGTATTTTACGCATGATAAAATATGACTTGTTGTAACACTTAGTAGTACTTAGTTGAAGTAAAATTACGATATTTTGATTTCTGTTTTATCTATTTTATATATGTATAAAAAAAGAGCAATGAAAAAAGTTAAATATGGCTGCACCGAATTTTTAATACCCTTTTGATACCCTCCACACAAAAGTGAAAAAAGGTATCATTCTGTGTGAAGTTTCTACAATTTTCATTTCCGACCACATAAACTATATATTTTCTGAAAGCTTATGAATAGGGGAGTAAATTAAGCTCTGCCAGTCTGTCCGTGTGTATGTTGCAATCAACTTTTTGAAGCCCCCCGACATAACCTGGGCCCGGGTGGTGTATTAAAATATTAGAAATATTCGGAAGTAGATCGGTATTGAAAATCAGAAACATCGGAACATAAACAACTGAGATATGAGCCAAAAACCACGACTACAACGTAATTGAGGTTCAGTTGCTATCCATAATCGACCCATTAGCATCGAATGTATGAACACAGAATAGGAAAAAGAATGTAAGAGACCGACTACTATGTTAAAGTGTTTAGTTTCGAATTTTGAAGCAGAATCTATTAAACAATAAAGAAGAATTCCTTGTTAATGGCTTTATTAATCGCCAGTTTTATATAGGTTTTTGTTAAAAATAACACCAAAGTGTTCTTCCAAGTTATGAAGAGTTTGAACAAATTTTATTTTATAACTTTTAATAGCTTAAGGCATGAGAATATTACCGACACACCGGCTACACATACACAACGACATATAAACTGACACCGAAGATCGCACCGAATATATCTAAAATGTTACACATGGAATAATAAACTTATAACGGCTGTCGGTAGTGTAGAGTATTAAGATAGTTTTTTCTAAAAATGAGACGTATTCTTTGCTAGTATATTTCAGGTTTGATTTTTGCTTCAATATTTCGCATTTACTCCCTGTTAAGTGTAGTAGTAAAAAAAGCATTTTTCTTCACTGTCTATTGTAGCTTGTTTTTTACTTTCTGACAATGAAATTCTACAGATTTTCGAATGATATTGAGCGTAAATGAAGTTGCTTAATACCATCATACTGTAGACCAAAGTAAAACTGTTTAATGTATTTTTCATGTGTTATCATGTGCAGAAGTTTTGTTTGATAGAACGTTAAGAAAAAGGTTAAATACGAATTCGGGTAATTTTTTTTTTAAGATTTTAACGAAATTCTAAATTTAAGAATTTAATTGGTAGCACACATTTCACAACATTTTATGTAAAAAAATCAAAGTAAAATTGAAATAAAACACCATTTTCTATAACTTTTCAGATAAAACTCTCAAGACTCCAGTGATATAGAAAAACACATAACACATTTGAAAATTAAAAAAAAAACAATTTATTTTTTCTGAAAGCTTATGAAAAGTGGAGTTGATTAACCACTGACCTTCTGAGATCTGTGTTTTGAAGCCCCGCGACATCGCCAAGACCAAAGAGTGGTATCAGAATATTAGAAATATTTGGGAGCAGACCAATATTAAAAAGCAGCGTGTAGTGTGTCGGTTAAAAATATAATTTTTCAGATTATTCTTCCATTTATCACAATTAAAAAAATTTTTTGTAACAATAAGAATCTTAAAATGAACTCAAGCCTGATTAATATTTGAATATAAATAAAAAATATATTAAACAATATACCTTTTAATAAAATATTTTATGTAAACAAAGTTCCTTTTAGCCCACAAGCAAATATATTTTCCAAGAGAAATATTTTTTCTTGGGTAAAAAACTCCCTTTCAACCCAGAGGCAACTATAATTGCCAAGCAAAACGAGGGATAAAGAGATGACATTTTTTTACGTACCTTTAACATCTACCTAAAAAATCGCTTCAGCAGCAAAAGTCCGATCCTTTAAGGGTTAAGACGTCATAATATTTTTTAGATTTTTACAATAATTTAAATCAAATTAAAAAAATTCTTAAATAAATAAAAAAAAATATTCAAATTAATTAAGAGTTCAATTGTTAAACTAATTAAATGGTTTATAACAATAAATATTTTCTTCTGTGCATGTTTTTCATAATTCTGTATAAATGTAGATATGGCTTTTGAAACAAGAATGACAAATGACTTTTTAATGATCCAAGTAAAATATAGTAAAACATGTTAAACATAGTAAATCATGCACTATTATCGTATTATGCTACTGTAAACTTGGCACCTCTGGAAAACTGTCATTGAAATAGAATCGCATTTGATTTTAACCATAAAATTGAATTTTTAATCTAATTTTGATCTCAAGCTGCCATAAATAAAACCCTTTATTATTTTTTTTATTGCCTTCTTTTTATAACACTCCCCATTACTTTAACCACCACCATAAATGATTGGGTAACTACTTATTAATGTTCCTCCGTATACCTTTACCTGTATTTTTATGTTTTCTTTATTTTTATTGCTAGTAGTTTTGCACGTAAAAAATCGCTACCTTACGTGTCGCATACATACGTATGTATATAAATGCAGACATAGGTATGAGTAAAAAATTGAAAAAAAGTAATAAAAGAATAAAAACGTACATAAAAAATAAAAGATATTATATTGAAAAAACTTTTTTGTTATTTATATTTTATTTTTATTTAAAAATTTTATTGAATTAATACTTATAAAAATCTATAAGGCGTACAAATGTTAATAAATTTTTTTTCTTTTTTTCAGGTAAGAAAATGCGTTTAACAAGATTTAACCACAATAAAGAAGCGGTAAGAAAAAAGAAACCTTTCAAAATAAATAAAATCTAAAAACATTAATAAGATGATCTTTCTACAATTTTACCTCTCTATGGTATATTTAAGTACTTATGCATTCAGAGTATAATTATTTTCTTCTGAAGTGCTGTTTGAGTGTTATTTTATTGTTCACCTGTAGTGAAAAGGGTATATATAGCTTTGTCATTCCGTTTGTATTTTATAGAATACTAGCCAAGCCCAGCGCGCGTTGCTACGCCCATTAATGAATAAAACTGCATTCTGAATTTTAATTGAATATCAGGTGCAAAAAGCTTAAAATTATAATTTTTTTAATGGGCGTGGCACTGCCTACTTTTCTAGTCACGAAACTGTATAGTCATGAGAGCTCAATATGCGTGCAAAGTTTCAGAAAAATCGGTTCAGTGCAATAACTCAAAATTATAACTTTTTTTATGGAAGTGGCCCTGCCCACTTTTCTAATCACGAAATTATATTTATAATGATGAGAGTTCAATATGTGTGCAAAGTTCCAGAAAATTCGATCAAGTGCAAGTAGCTAAAAATGATAATTCGTTTTTATGGACGTGGCCCCGCCCACTTTTTACCACCCATAAACACTCCCTGGAATGTGTACAATAACTAGCCAAAGTTTGAGTCCGATCGGCTTTACGGTTACGGAGGCTATAGCTAACACACACACACATAAAGTATATATTTTCTGAAAGCTTATGAAAAGGGGTGTCGAATGGGCGATGCCAGTCTATAAATTTGTTCATCTACAAAATTAACAAAATTAAAAAAAAAAATTTACTTCTTTGAATTTATCAACTGATTCTAGTTAATTTGGGTGCGCTGAATTCAAATCTGTAATCAGTTTGTCTCTATCAGCTTTAGTTTAAGTGAGGAGGGTATATATCAGTTTGATCTAAATAGAAATGACTTAATGTTGTAAAAATAACACTGGCTCATTTTGTTATATTTGTGAAGAATACACCTTTAAAGAAAACATAAGACCTATTTCAGAATGTGTTAAAAAATCGTATTTAGATTACTTTGGGTATGATCTTGGTGACCAAGATAAAAGCTGGGTTCCACACATTGTGTGCAATACTTGCTGTGTAAATTTGCGACAGTGGACTCAAGGAAAACGAAATAGGCTTATGTTTGGTGTGCCGATGATTTGGAGAGAGCCCAGAAATCATTTGGACGACTGTTACTTCTGCTTAGTGAGTATTGCTGGTATTATTAAGAAAAATCGAAATAAATTGCAGTATCCCGATTTACCGTCAGCGCGCCGTCCAATTCCCCATTCCGAAGATGTTCACCTCTACCCAAATCAATATTAGTGTTCTACTTTGGCTTGTTTTGATGCCGTCTGTAACACATGATGCCGTCTGTAACACAAGCTAAATGAATATTAAGAAAATATCTTCATATGAATAAGGGCTTATTTTCATTAAGTACCATTGCTTTATTACACAGTATTCTGTTTAATGTAATATTTGCGATTACTTGGCGTGTATAAAGAATTTTATTTAATCAAAAGGAAATTATTTATTTTCTTATTTTTTTCTGTTAAGTATCCCTTTTCAGCTGCATTCGTATTGAATTCACTTTTGATGTGTAGTGCAATAATAAACCCTAACAGAGATATTCTTTTATAGCATGTGAGTGAAGCAAAAATTTTATAGCAGTTCAAAAAAAAATTGATTAAAAAAAATAAAATCCTAGCAAAAGCAAAACTGTGTATTAATCATGACAAAGGTTAGGTTTTTATATTCGTCCTTGTACACTAATAAACTTCAGTAAAGTTTATGTACAGCAAAATGCATGGTGAAACCTAAATATATTGAATTTAAAAACTTTTATTTTCATTGTTGCACACAAAAAGATCATAATTTTGCAGCAAGATTACTCGGCAGATTTAGAATTCGTTATAATTTGCTACCGTAAAAAAAGTTTAAGCAGCAGGCTCATAAATTTACGTAAATGCGTAAGACATAATATTGATACGGCATATAGTTCAAGCCCCATTTAAATGAATGTTTCAGGTTGTTTTCCATACGATCTTTATTTGAAAGCATGTTAGTTGGACTACTGATGATTATGATTATGATGATATGTAAAATTGTAAAAATTTGTAAAATCTTAGACAGACAACATGAGACTAAAGACTACATTGCCTAATTTACGATCTATAATGTTATAGTATTAATATTGGGCAAGAATTATGAGGAGTGGTAAAAAGATGACATATGGACATTTCCATGAAAATGTCAACCACGACTGTAAAAATAAAAACTCTTCAAAGTTTTTCAATATAAGTTTATTGCTAAAAAAAAAACACTAAAATTTTACTACCTGCGAATAGGTAAGAGCTTAATTAATTATTTGAAGAGCAATAATAAGACTTTAATTTGATTGGCTCTTTGACTGATTTTAAAGAATTGCAATCAACAATTTTTTTTAGCGACTAAATTCAGGTATTTGTAACATTGTAAATATACTTTAAAATTAAGGTAACAACAACAATTAACAAGATCCATAAAAAAAAATGAAAATATAGAGTCCAATTAACTTTTTTGTTTGGATTTTCTTTGGATGTTATTTTAATGTCACGTACGTAGTGTAAAAACATTATTTGTCTCCGTCATTCGTATTTGAACAGTAGCAAGAGTCCAAAAATAAAAGCACCTAATTTAGAATTAAACTTTTTTCTTAACATAATATAAATTTTAACCTAAGAATACTATAAACAAAAAAATATGTCACGTACGATATATCACGAACGATATTAAATTGAATTTATTACAAAATCATTTAATGATTGTTTTCAATTAAGTATGAAGGATTTTAAATGAAAAATATTTGTTTTAGTGTAAAAAATTAAAAAAAGAAAAAAGACCTCCAAAGATTCGCAGATTTTTTCGTAGTTAAATATATACGTCAAAGTCACTTCTGTTTTATGTCACGTACGATATATTCTTATTTTTCTGGATATTTTAGACAACAATGATTCGAATATAATTAATTTTTTTTTAAACAAAGTACCCTTTGAATGGAACATAAAATCTTATTTTGTTTCTGTTACTCGTAATTTTGCAAAAATTATTCCACTTTATAGGAGTACAAATGTCACGTACTATGACATGGAAATGCCCACATGCCATTACTTGTCGGGCACCTGATTCAAAATGTCCCCAATTTTTCTTCAAACTCATTTTTTAGGATAAAGTTTAAAAAATAGCTTTAGTATTTTGATGGCTTAAACAAGTATATAATGACTTTTAAATGCTTGGTTTAGTAATTTAGTTAATAAAACAAATATATCTGATTATTACACCAACCCACAACACCCCCCAACCCCCCCCCCCCCTCCCAATTATAATTTAATTTTAACAACACTCTGTAAATTAAGAAAATATTTCAAAATATTCACAGATTTAAGTCAATATTGATTATGCTTTCTTTTTTTTATATAAAACAATTAAAAAAAATTCTTGCGTACTTCTAAAAGATTCAAGCATTCATAACCAAAATTTATTACAATTAGAAATGTTAAATACATTTTTTTTAATATTCATACATACAAGAGCATAAACATATGTTCTATACTCAGCAACCAATTTAACATTACAAATATGTAGTTTATCAAAGGAAAATACTATTTATATACAAACATTCATGCTAGCACTCATTTACGTTTTCCATACGTTTTCCTTTTGGCAAAATTAAAATTATTTTCAAATAATAATTTCCAGAAATCATATAAACAAATGAAATAAAACCAGAGCAATAGCAAAAATAAAACAAACTGTTTTAGATTTACTCTACCACATAAATGGTTGTAAATTTTATTTTGATAATTCAAACATATTCTTAAACACATAACGTTATTGCTGAGTATGTTTTTTTATTAGTTAAAATTTTTTAGCATTTTTCCTAAGAGTATGCTATGAAAATGTAAACAGAACCATATAAATTGCTACCATTCCATGCAGTCAACACACACACACAAAACACTCTTCGACAAAATACAATTTCCAATTACAACCAATATTTCAACAACAAATAGCACACATTTTGGCAATATAAAGCAATATTTGTAATTATAAAATCTCTCTTAATATTGATGGTAAGAAGAAAAGAAACAAAATAGACTTTCACGGTGTGTTTATTGTTGTTGCTTTTTAAAATTGCCTTAGAAATTATATCTACATAATTTATGTATTTATTATAATTATATTGTTCTATATTCGTATGCAAATGATTTTTGTTTTCATATTTTAGGGTTTGCTTATAATTTTATGTTACTGCAGATTAGCATAAAGCAAATGAGGTTCTTAATTTTAAGCAAAAGATTATAAAAGGACAAAAGTCTTAGCAACAATAGCTTCTTCAAAGTTAAATCGCATAAAACTCAAATAAAAACTTTTTACAATATACATTCATATATACATATGTATGTAATTACTCATAAATTAGTGTTTAAAAATGAATGATATCTATGCATCATGAGTTTAATATAAACAGCAAAAACTTTTTATTGTTGTTGCTTATTATTATAGAGTAAAGTTAAAAGCTGTAAAAATTAAAATACAAATAACATTTAAATTTCAGTTGTATTTTAATTCTTCTTGCATGCAAGTCTACCCTACGTTCTTTTGAAGTTTTTGCTAAGCTTGAGTTCAATGCTAATTTCATTCTGATTAACCTTAAATTATGTGCTTTAAGAGTTAAACTGTAGTTTAGTTTTTGTCAAGTTCTAGATCAATTTTATTCAAGCTTTATTTTACTTTAATATACATTTTTTAAGTTACACACCAGCTTGTCAGGCGATACTCTTGTCACTCAGGTCAAACATAACTTTGTCTAATTTAGTTGACCAATGTAGAAAGGAACTGTCAAAGCTTGGTTAACGGACCACTATGGTAACGACCGGGCAGATGAGCTAGCCAGAAGAGGATCTGCTTTGGATATCTCTAATGCAAGTGCAATTGGAATCCCGTTAGGAACTATCAAAATCAGAATCTCCAGACACTTTCTCCAGAAGGCCGAGGACAGATGGCGTGGGTTGGATAGATGTAAGGTGGCACGGCTTAAGTGGCCCTCTTTTGATGTAAAGCGTACATTGCAACTTACTAGTCGTTGTCGTAGGGATATGTCGAGGTTGCTGGCAGTATTGACGGGTCACTGGATGTTAGGCAAACATGCAAGTTGACTTGGACTTCTATCGAAAGACTATTGTCGCAGCTGTCTAGATAGGGAGAAGGAGGAATTGGTTTTCCACCTTCTCTGCGAATGTCCTGCACTAACGCCTAAGAGATACAGACTTCTGGGTGAACATGTACTGGATTGACTCTTTACGATATCTGAAGTTGAACTAAATTATCTACTGAGATACCTCACGGCCATGGGGTGGATCTAGTACCCTTACTCTTGGCTGTATTCTGAGATACATTAGAATTGACGAGTAATGTGGTCCCTTCAAAACGGTATCATACAGACTCCACTTGACTGTTTGCTTGCAGTGAACTACCACGTAAACCAACCAACCTAAACACCCTTTTTGTTTTAATTCAACGATATTTCAATTCTTGTTAAATTTTGGTACAATTCCAGATCTGGTTCACTTATTGGGGAATAGACATAGACACCTGATAAAAACGATAGATACGCCAGTGAGTACTTCTTTAAAGCTAGGATTTGTTATACCTCTTGTAACTTTAGCTTGCAGCACGTTCTGCAAATTTTAAAATGTATCAGGTAACACTAAAACAACCAAGCGTAAACCAGTATTAAGTATCATTACAAAAAATATCATTTTTATTATTCAAAGAGAATATAGGTACACGTGCAATTTAAGCACAAATTCATATTAAAAAAAAATTCGTCTATAATATTTCTGGTAAGTAGTCTCTAATAGAGAGATAATGAAACGAAAGTATCCTTTGACTATTGTATAGATAGGTCGAATCAATCACTTTACTAGAATAACAAAGAGTTGTTGTACTTCGTAAAAATGAAAAAATTTAACGAAAATTTGCCAAGTGTCCTAACATCTTCACGTTTATTTTGCTCAGAACGCATGAAAACACAACATAAAGAAAAACACATGGAAGGTCTGTTAAGTCCTCTGCGACACTGGATCTTGACATTGTCTCAATTCATAAAAATAAAACCCAACCAAGTCGAAATACATGCCTTCAAGTGGAGATCACAAAAACTCCCTTATTATGTTCTTGAAACGAATGCTGTGTACTGTGAAGTCACTGAAATTTTAGCCACATCTTTAATTGAGATTCATTTACGCGGCCTGACCAAAATCTGCACCAGACAAATGATCATTGCGCTTAATTCTCATATATCATATGAGGGATATCTGATCCCCATATAAGACAATTTTATGAGTTCACGAAACTATTCAGTTGGAAATGAGCTTCATTGTAGAATTGGATTTGTGAAAGATTTGCATTGATTGAAGCAAAATCAATTTCATTACCCCATTAAAAAAATTGCCGACGCCTTCTATGGTCTCCTAACTTCTAACTTTATTGAATTCTGTTGTTTAGGTTTTTTGTCGAATTTTGCTGCGTAATTATTTGAAGTTTTTAACTGTTGAGTACAATGCCGAACTAATGATTTTGGATTTTCGGCGACACCCTCGCTTATAGCATCAGTGTTTTTCAGAGATTAATTCAGTACGTTGACTATAGGTGTCTTACTCATAATCAACCCAAATTCTTTAAACTTGTTGACGACCCTTCGAAGAGTTGATACATTAGATGAACTTATTCCACTAAAAATTCTTTGAAGTTTGCGATCGGTCTCAGCATAACATTCCAAATGATGTCGTTAGCCTTTAGAGCCATCTAATGTTTCAATACTAATATTAACTTTTAAAAGAAAGGCAAGTGTGAAAAATACATTTATTAATTTCAAACCCACTTTTCACAACCAAACTTCTTTTTGTTTATTATTAGAAATCATCAACAAATGCAGGCTGTATTTATGCCTCTTCAATTTTACCTCTTCAATTAATGACAAATTTTAAAATCCATGATGATCTTATCAATACAGAGGTTTTAAACATAGAGTAGTGCTTTTCCAAAGATCTTACTACCAGCAAAACTAGCCGATTTTTTCTTAAACTGACCCATACACAAATTTTTTAAATATAAATATTTAGGTTGTTTGATAAGTATAGAGTAAATTAAATACAGAGAAATATAAGAATCTTTTTGATGGTTGAAATTGATGGTAGAAAACAATAGGCAAACAATTATCGTATAAACAAAGTAAATATATAAGTATATGAACCAAGTAACAATAAAACACATAAAAGGAAATGTTTTACTCTTAATGCAACAAAGTATTTTCAATAAAGTAGTATAAACTTACGCAAATACACACTGACTCAATGAAATACTAACAGATGCCCAAGCAAACACACTCACATAAACAAACACCGAGCTAAAGAGACAAACAACAATAAAGTTTTTGAAAATGTATGTAAATCCCTAAAGCAACTGTGATAGAATAGATTTTCTTTGCATCTCTGTTAGTTTATATGTTTTATATGCATATGTATTTGTTTACAAATACATACAAGCAAGTGTGTGTGTTCATATTTACTTGAGTAACCATATTACAAGAGAATATATGATTTTTTTTTAGCAAAAGTGTGTATTTGAAATGCTACAAAGTTTATGGCTACAGGAAAGTTGAGTGCTTCAGTATTTAGGAGTATTTGTTTACCCTGCAGATAAAGTAACTAGTATTTATGTGATTGGAAATATACTAGTCCCTTTTGCTTTAGACTAGTAACATCTCTGTCCATTTTTTATATATCATATTATAGATTTTAACATTAGATGATCTTAGGAACCCAATCGGGTCACTTGTATATAGTTGTATACTAGTTTAAGAACTAATTATTTTTAGTGTGTCGTGAGTGAGTGTACCTACGTAACAAATATAGTAAGACAAATACTATGTATACATATTACATAGCAATTTAATTGATGCTCTATAAAATTTCTTTCTGTCATCCAGGATTTGAATTAGGGTCTTTTGGCATTGGGACTTAAATCAGAGTCTTTTGGCTTTGAAGTTTTGCGCTATAACTACTGCACCAATTATTTTTTCAAATTAAAAAGCTTTTTGTGTGAAAAAAAAAAAAATCTTCAATTTTGCGTGGGGTAAATGGTGAGTTTGTTTATATTCAGTCAATGTGTGTATATCAATCTTTTGCTACACTCTTGTAACAACTAGTTAAAAATTTAGCTACAGGGTAGTTGCATTAAGTGCATATGAACACATGTATGCAGAGAATTTTCCGTTTCTATATCCACCACCAAAAAAAAATATGTTTGGGTATATTCATCTTGTCATTTCGTTTGTAGCACATCGGAATATTCAATCTGGGCCCCATAAAGTATATGTTTTCTGAATCCTGGCTTAATTTTGGGACGATCTAGCTATGTGCGTCCATATAGAAACAAGATAAAACTCGAACAGAAAATGCCAAAGATAGATAATTTTGCAATTATATTTCTTCTACATCAGAAATTTTAGGTATTGAAACCAAGCAAAATCGATGCAATAGGAAGAAAGTTTTACCATATAAAGCAAGAGGAGGTCATAAAAAATGTCCTTTGAAAATGCAATTGTGTCTAAAGAAACAACTGAGTGTGATTCAATTTCAATCCTATATTTATTGAGCAAAAAGTAAATTTTTGCGAAAGTTGCTCAAATTCGTAAATTACAAAAGTAGTTTTAGATCAAAATGTACGAAAATTGTATCTCACGCAGTGTTTTTTTTTAGTCTATTTAAAATTTCGAACGTCATAAAACCGAAAGAAATAAATGAATGTGGGTTTTTTATTTTAATATTCAAATTATATCTAATTTTCTTTTATTTACAAAATGAAGTTTAAAACAATGTATTTTATTTATAGAACAAAATTTAAACAAAATCAAGTATTCTATCTGTGGCGCTCACTCTACTCGTTCTTGCTGCAAGTTTTTTTACCACATCTCGGCCATCCTGCGGGTTTAATTAATCAGATTCAACATCAACACCATTTGACCACGGCTTCATGAATTCTGCACATGAAGTGGTACGTTTTGGACCTTCACATTCACCAAATTTGACAACATCGTATGTATCATTCTGTTTCGTCTTAACAATCTGGTATGGGCCCAGATACTTCGGCTTAAGTTTGAGACCTGCTCCAAACTGAATCCTTTTGATGGCAACTAGATCATGAACGTTGTATTGTTTGGACGGCTTACGACGGAGATCATAGCTTCTCTTATTCTCCAGTTGAACCTCTTGTATTTGTTGTTTCGCTGCTTGTCTTATCTCGTTTCTTTGTTCCTCATGTTTAGCTGCAAATTCCCGTTCTACCAGCTCTTTAAGTTGAACATCATCTTTAGTTTTCATCTTGGTGCCAACAAGCACTTCGAATGGAGTGGTACCAATACTTCTATGGTACGTTGAGTTTATAATTTGTTGCACTTTTCCAACGAATTTGTACCATTTCGACGGGTCATCAATACTCAACTTTGACAGAACTGAGACTATCACGCTATTAAGCCTTTCTACTTGTCCGTTTGCACGGGGGAGACCTGTTGTGATCAGAATCTGTGTTATTTTTTCCTCTTCGCAATAAGTCTTGAATTCTTCGCTTGTAAAGGCTGAACCACGATCTGATATAATCTGGAACGGATTACCGAAAATACTACTTTGTAATTGTAAGCGGGTAATGGCATCTTTGGCAGACGTTGTCTTTGTAGGGTATAACCAGCAAAACTTAGTAAACGAATCTATCACCGCAAAAATATGGTTGTACATTTTACTGGTCGATTCAAGTGGGCCTAGAAAGTCAATATGATACGTATGCAGCGGCGTTGCTTCTTTGTGCAGTGGATGCAATTTCCCCTCCTGCTTTCCTCGTTTCCTATTCGTTATGATACATGGTATACAATTAGAAACAAACCTCTGTATTTTATCCTCTATTTTCGGTATAAAGTACTCATTACTTATCAGCTCTTTAGTTTTCTTAGTTGAGAAATGACCTTTTTCATGCGCCTTCTTTATGATTTCAGTATGCATACCTTTTGGAATCACCAATAATTCACAATCATTTACGATTTTATACAAAATGTCTCCCTTTAGAAAATAGTCGTTATACGATGACTTATCTTCTAGAATATGTTTTATGGTCATAAGGTCTTCATCTTGATTTTGTAAGTGTTGGACTTTTGAAATAAGGTTATCTTCTTTTAAAACCATGATCGGATGACGACTTAGGGCGTCTACATGTCGCATTTGTGATCCAGGTCGATGTTCTACTGTGTAATCGTATTCTTGCAGAAAAAGTATCCAACGAGCGACTCTTGTGCATAAATCCTTTTTGTCCAGCGTCTTCGTAAAAGCGTTACAGTCCGTTACGAGTTTAAATTGTAAACCAATCAAATATACCCTGAACTTCTTCAATGCCTCTATGACTGCTAACACCTCCAGCTCGTAGCTTGTATACTTTCGTTCTTGGTCGGTTGTCTTCTTGCTCATATAGTATACCGGATGCAAAAGATTGTCATGTGGAGATTTTTGTAGAAGAACTGCTCCGTACCCGTCAATGGATGCATCAGTATGAACTTCGGTCTCAAAATTTTGGTTATACAAGTTCAATACTGGACCGTTACTTAAAATGTTTTTAAGAGCATTAAATGAAGTTATTTGTGCATCTTGAAATACAAACTTTGCATTCTGCTTCTTAAGATCGGTAAGGGGCTTAGCAATAATTGAAAATTTTGGAATAAATTTTCTAAAGTAGCCTGCAAGGCCAAGGAACCTTTCCAACTGTTTGACATTTTGAGGGACTGGGTAACTAACCATTGCATTTGTTTTCTCGTCTGATGGTGATATACGCTGATTCTCAATAACGTGACCAAGGAATTGAACTCTTTTTTTCAAGAAGTTACATTTTTTAATATTTATATCCAAACCGTAGTCCTCACTGACCTCTAATACACGTTTTAAATTAAGCAGTGCCTCGTCTTCATCTTTCGCTGGAATAATGATGTCGTCTATATATGGTAAAGCTATGCCTTCACGAGTCAAATTACGAAATATTGCATTTACATGCCGTTGAAATACTCCAGGAGAGTTTGATAGCCCAAATGGAACTTTCAGAAACTGGTACTGGCCACTATGCGTAACAAACGATGTATATTTTCTGCATTCTTCGTTTACGGAAACATGGAAGAAGCCATTTCGCAAATCAATTGTGCTAAATATTAACGAATTTTGCAAACGATCAAGTTGATCCTCGATAAGGGGTAGAGGATAACGATCTTTTACGATTACCTTATTGATTCGTCTATAATCAATGCACAATCTAGGTGTAGAATCTTTTTTCCTTACTAACACAATCGGACTACAAAACTCTGATTCTGATGGTTCTATAATACCTTCTTCCAACCACTTCTCAATCTGATTGTCTACAATACTTCTTTCTTTTATTGGTAGTCGTCTGGGATTACAGAATATAGGTCTCTCGTCCTTCAAAACTATACGCATTTCGATATTAGTGGTTTTGCACTTATTCGGTTTATAATTACGAATCATTTCTTCTACAGTTTGTTTAGCCCTATCACTAGCTGTTTCTTCAATATTAATATCACTTACATTAGTATCAGCACATACATCCATCACCATAATACTATGCACTTCTTCAGAAATCTCATCGTTAACTCTACTTATTTTCAGTCCATCAGGTGTAATTTTGATTTCAGCAAACTTACAGAATTCGTTTCCCAGTATCACTTCTACATCAATACAGGAGACTGAAACCACGTGAAAAGTTAAATCGTATTTTTCGCCTTCGATCACTACGCTGGCCTTAAAATTTCCAATTGGCTTAATCTTGTTGGAGTTATTACCAAATCCAATCAGATAAAAATCAGATTTAGATAGTTTTGGTTTATTTAAAGAATTATACACTTTCAGGGACACGATATTAAATTTACTGCCAGTATCAAATAAAGCCATCCAATTTTGGTCTGAAAATGTGACGTTAACCTTCATTATATTCTCAACCGCTAATTGCCGCACATTTGCCTTTACAGTTTTTTCCGGGCATTCTTTTGAAATATGGCCAAATTTGTTACAGCCAAAGCATTTAACGCCTTTGCACTTATCTTTGCAATCTTTGGATGTGTGTCCTTTATCACCACAGTTATAACAGATTATAGTCTTTTCACTTTTAACAGCTATTTTATTGTTGCTTGTTGTTCTGGCATCGACTTTTAACTTAGGAATTCTCTCCTGCATCATTTCGTAACATTTTAGTTTTTCTTTAAAATCTTTTAGATTACACGCACCGTATAAAATGGTTTTATTTATTGTTAAATCTCGTATGCCGTCAATAACATATTGCATTAACGCATTGTCTTCTATATTACCGCGTGAAGCCATTTCTTTCATCTTCAAAAAGTATTCATGAACGCTTTCATCTTTATTTATCTTTCGTTCAGTAAGCATTTTATGCAGTTGAGCACTGTTGGCGGTAGCTTTAAACTCTTCAATTAATACCTGCTTTAATTTTTTCCACGTTGTTATGCCTCTTTCACTTTGAATAAATAGCTTTGCGAGGCCTCTAAGAGATTTTTTTGCAAATATAAACTTTTGAAATTCGTCCCAATACATAACAGCTGCAGTCTCTTCAAAATCGTTAATCCAAATATCAATTGGTAGATTGCCACTTCCATCAAAAGGTCTTATTGAGTCCTCAATATCTCGAAAATTTATTGAGAATTTTGTTGAATAGTCAACACCACATCGTGAAGTATGTTGCCTGTAGCCGTCGTTGTAATCGTCGTTGCGTCGTGAGGTTTCCTGCCTATAGTCGTTATTATTATCAAAGTTTATATTACGTCGTAAACCTTGTTGCTCATTGCCGTCGTTGTAATTATCTAAACTACTATTTCTTCGTTCATTCATTATCAAAACATTATTCGTAGCCGTCATTTGCTGGTTGTTGTTCTGCATGATTGTGTTGTCTGCATCATTATCATCGTCATCATGATAATCATCTTCATCAACGTCGTCTACATGCCTTGAACATAACAACTGGCCCTTGAGCAAATTCGTGTAAATGTGATCAAACAAGTTGTCCTTGTTATAATCTAGATCAAGCAAATTGCATATACAAACCAAGTCAGCCAGGCTTAAGTTTTCTTTAACATATTTCTCTTTGGCTCTGTAATTTTCCTCGCTTTTCTGAAAACCTTCAAATTGTCGCAGACGTTGTCTGTTGCCACGGTCGCCTTCCTCCTCGTACACTAGTTTGTGAAAAGCCACTACTACAGCACGACCAATCGTCGCCAATTTGTTTCGTACAAATGCAAAATCTCCTAAACAAGGCATTGTTTTTTGTAAAAGCAACGATTTTTGTTTCCTCTACGATCTTCTTCGATGAATAGATAAACGTCTCTGCTATTTTGTTCTACAAAACTTTTCGCGACAAAAAATAATTAATAATTTTGGTTGAGCCCCCAATTTTGTGGGTTTTTTATTTTAATATTCAAATTATATCTAATTTTCTTTTATTTACAAAATGAAGTTTAAAACAATGTATTTTATTTATAGAACAAAATTTAAACAAAATCAAGTATTCTATCTGTGGCGCTCACTCTACTCGTTCTTGCTGCAAGTTTTTTTACCACATGAATGATGCTGAAATTTTGCAAATATAGCTTTTTTGTCAATATTATTGGAATAACGGAAAATTAAGGTGACTCGCCTACTTAACGCCCACCTTCCATATAATGAGTTTCTTAAATTCATATAAATTCTCTGTCGACAAAGATTTTGGAAGAATAAAGCACTCTGTAGTGCAATATCATTTGATACGCCTACTTTAACGCCCACTTCTCACACAATCACCTAGTAATAAAATTTAAAAGCTCATGGAAACAACGTGGGTGACACGCCCACTTAAAAGCTTACCTCTCTAATAATATCTTTTATGAAATTGATATAATTTTTATATCGACAAAGATTTTGGATGAACAAAAGATTCTCTAAGTTGAGTTCATTGGCAAAATTAATTCACATGCCTACTCTACCGTACGATGCTGAAACTTCGCAAAGGCAGCTTTCTAGTTAATTTTCTCATTATTTGAAAAAATAAAAATGCTAAGTCCACTTTAACGCCAACCTCCTTATAACATATTTTTTTTAATTTTTATAAACTCTTAATAGTAAAATATTTTGTTATCTCTCTCTCTCCCTCCCTCTCTCTCTCTACGCTAATCTGTAGGTTGAAAGCATTAATAGAAATTCCTATGACAAGCTTTGTGTAGTATCTACCTCTAAAATGCGGCATAATCTACTATTATTAAAATTTAAAAGCTCACAGAAACGCCAAAAATACGTATACGAAGTTTAAATTTCGTCAGTGTAGTTTTCTGGCTAATATAGCCTCAAACTCAAAATAATAATATTGTGGTGCAAAAGTACTACACATAATTGATGGTGGGTATCTTTAAATTGCTCTTACTTGTTTTTTCTCATTTTGGCCACTGAGACAGATAAACTTGTTTTGAAAATTTAAATTTTCTGCTTTTTATTTTTATTTATTTTTTTTAATCAAATCCTAAAACCACTAAAAAAAATTGTTTGACCATTCTAAACAAGTATTATTTTTTTAAGGGAAAGAAAATATTATTTTGAGGAGATGTGAAGATAAATATTTACTCTACATAACCGAAGAATAGTTTAAAATTTTATAAAAGGTTTACCAATAAGGATGATATGATTTTTAAGTGACATTTCGGCCATTTGAAATGTGTCATGATCTGTCATTTGTTGTTTATTGTATTCAGTAGTGTTTACAATTTCATCGTAGAGAGATATACGCAAGAACTGCGTTTACAAATTATTCAGTTTTATTATCAAAATAATCGTTCTCCAAGTGCAACTTTTCGTGCGCTTTTGTCATTTTATGGTCGTAATAATCGTCCAAGTGTGCTGCTATTCGTTGAAATGTTGAACATTTTGAGCTTAGATTTTCTTTACATGATGTTCATGTGCCAAAAAGACACCTAAATTTACAGTTTGGTGTGGTTTTTGGGCTGGTTGAATCATCTGTCCGTACTTCTTTCGCAATAAAACTATTATCACGGTTACTGTCAATGGAGAGGGAATATATCACTGATAACCAACTTTTTATAGCTGAAATTGGAAGAAATTGATCTTGGCAATATTTGGTTCCAAGAAGACGGCGCTACGTCACACACAGCAAATGCAACAATTGAATTATTGACAGAAAAGTTTGGAGATTCGATTTTTTAAAAAAATTGTGATTTTGAATGCCCTCCAAGAAGTTGTGATTTAACACCATTAGACTATTTCTTTGGGGGGTTATTTGAAGTCTTTTGTCTTTCGAAATAAACCAGACTCTCTTTAAGCTTTAACGCCACTTATGATATACGACTTGATTTCGTGAAAAAAGTGCTCGAAAATTGAATTCATCGAATTTGTTCCTGCAGAAGTCGTGAGGGCAATTTCAATAGAGTTTTATTTTTAAGTTATTTTTATCGATTGTACATCACATTAAATAAAAAACTTTTAAGTTTCCTTTACAATAAGTATGTTTTTTTTAAAGAGTTCACATCACTCTTATTGGAAAACCTTTTATATAAAGAAATTCACTGAAACTAGACTATGTGTGTGGCGAACTGTTTAGTAAATGGCTGCAAGCAGAGAATTTATCGAACATTATTTGCTTTATTCATAAATATTATTAAACGTTTATGAAAGATTTATAAAACAGATTTTCTATAAAACTATGAATAAACGATAATAACAAAAGTATCGTTTAATTTTCTTTGTGTTAATAAAGATTGGCTTTTTAAAACAAAAACTTATTTCAAGCTCAAGAAAAAGAACTAACAATTTATTAACTCTTTATAAGGTCGTTTTGATTTTTATTAATTAGGCCGTTTGTACTTAGAACAGATAACATAGAAGGCTTTCAATACCGAAAGTATTTACTCTTTATATTTTATTCATTGACTTTTATTTTAAGCTATAGAGTTCTATTTTAATAAAAAGAAATAAATTGTTAACTAACACTCGTAGACGACTTCTCAGTAAGCAGCCCTTTTTTCGAAATTAATGGAGAATAATATTTTTATTAAGGGGGTCATATGGATTTAAAATTGCTATTGAAATATGACAGCTTCAGTCTTTCCACAGAGACAAGTTTTCTGTAACTAGAGGGACCTAAATGGGAAATTCTCCTTCCAGTTTCTTTAAGTACAAAAAATAGTATTTTCTTGGTTTGAATTAAAAACAGTCGTTAACTACACTACTTTTAATGGAGATATTAAAACCTGTATAGGCAATTAATTTCAATACATGTCTGTGTAGCAGCACAAATAATTTATCATCTCCCTTACCCAACATTTGCCTAACAACGCGATTGAGTTACAAACTTGAAAAAAAAATGATGTGTGAATTTGACAGCAACACAAAGTAAATCTGCTTGTTTCAAGAATTCCTATTTTCCTGACATGAGCGCACTAAAATCAATACATTGTCAATAAGACCTACAATGCGGGTTTGGCCATTATGTTCACTCTATCTTACGGTTATAACAGCACAACTATTTAGATTACTTTGCCAAGTCAGACCTTTATGCTTGCCTGGTAAAATAAACTTATCTGTGCTTTTACGATTTTAAAAAAAGCTTTTTTTCCTCTTATCAAATCGTCAGCTTAGTTGTATTACAATTTTGAATTTCAAATATTCTAATAATGTGAACGTTTTTCATACAACTCTTGTATTTACATACAAATCCAGTACTCTAGGCTGTGTTCAAATACTGACACAATAACCAATGTGTTTATTTGTATGTGTGTGTACATGCAAAGTTTTCTATCACCCAGTCTTTAATAATCTCATCGAAAGGATGTTTGCTTATACCAGTATGTTATATTTATTTTGCCTTTTCTATCTATAGTACGTATCAATATAGTACACATGAATATGTTGTATAGCGGCAAGAAGTGTTTGTATATTGAATAGATTTGCTGCCAATTTCTGGTTGAATGCTGCAAAGTAAGTATTTGTTGCATGTACCCAGAGCTTTCTTTGCACTGTGCTCTTATTATAAATATATTCTGACAATAATATTGTATGACTACGAATGGTTTGTTGTTTGAGGTTCTGTGTGGTAAAAAAATATTTAAATATAAATATTTGAAATATAGTGGCAGTGACAACTATTTGTGGCAAAATACAGTTTTTATTTATAAAAGAAAATAAAAATGTTCTTTATAACAAAGAAATGTTATTGGGTTTTAGATTTGTGGCCACAAACAGATAAACAATACCCATTTATTTAGTTCTCAAAGAAATGTGTAGTAAATTTAGTTTAACGGTAATTGAAAAAATAATAAAGATTTTCTAAAGATATAAAATTTTGAGAACATATTTTCTATTCTCTTTATTGTATAAAAATGTTTGCATAAAATCTTTTTGAGTGATATACTTTCCACAAACTTTTTTCTAAGTTTTTTTTTTCTTTTAATTTCAGAAAATTTTTAAATTAATATTCCTTGTCTTAGAAATTGTATCACCCGTATTTATAATAATTTTCATTTATTTTACAAAAGATTTTCAAATATCAAAAGCATAACAAACTTTAGCTTAATTTGAGTTTTATTTTGCTTTTCTTTTAACTACTTTGTTTGAAGCAAGTGTTTGATTTCTATTAAATAATAAATTATAACAGCATGTTTTTACAGTCTCCTGAAAGTAAACATATTGTTACAAAATTAGTTTAATTAGATTTTAATTTATTAGGTTTAATTTACATTGGCTTAACTTACATTTTACTTCCTATTTACTTTCATGTAATTTACTTTGATCTCATTTAGATGCAATATTTGTAGCATACTTTCAGGATGTTTTAATGTCTCTATTTCTAGAATTTACATTGTTTAGAAAATTCTCGATCCGGTATCACAGCATAAATATTAAGGTAGTAGTACTACTTTTTCATAACTGAAATACTAAGTTGAAATAAATAATAGTGAAATATTAAATAGGCTATTTAAATATTTGAGTGTGTTTAAATAAATTAGATTTTTTAGTTTATATTTGCAATTAAGGAAACCCCGGTTTATTTAGTAAATAAACTAGCATACCAATCTTAACGATATGAACCCTAATTTTTCTGTGTATATTAGTTTCAACCAACTTTAAACATCAATTATTTGATTTTAAATTTGCCAAAAAAATAATTATTTTATTTTATTACTAGCTTGTGCTCGCGACTTCGTCTGCGAAGTTATCGGGGTAAAAGGTACACTTAGTATTAACAACAAAAATACAAATATTTACAACACAAACAACCCGTTTAGGATGTGTGATGAAGAGTTTGCCAACGACATCGCGTTACAAAAAATAGCCTATATGTTAATCTAGGTTGTAATCTATCTATGTGCCGAATTTTATTTAGTTCCTTTCAGCCGTTTTTGCGTGATTGAGTAACAAATATCCAAACATACAAACATTCACATTTATTATATTAGTACGATTATTTAAATATCTAAAACTTTAAATAATTTAATAAGATTGTACGAAATACAAAAATAAATGCTAAATGTAAAACAAGTTCAAATTTCTAATATTGAATTAATGTAGAAATTTCGTTATATCATTTAATCTTTATTTTTAAGTTTTAACGAAACCGAAGACTTTTTAAACTCTTTACATCGTTTTTTTTGCAATTTGTGGCCTACAACTTAATGTATTCAAAATTAACTTGCAAATTAATTACAGAAAAGAAACTAAAATATTGCTGCTATTTCTTTTTCCCATTTCGTACAATAAGAAACACTCCTTGAGTGACTGTTATTATATTCGCCCAAGATAATACTTTTTCCTATACCCAACAGACTTGTTTATGACAGCGATATAATTTAACAGTTTTTGCATGTCCCATATACAGAAAACTAATGAACAATGATGACATTAAATATTTTTTTATTTATTTTAAACGTATCAGAAACGACTTATGCTGACCTAAGGCTTAACCATGCAGGTATACGAAACTTTAGTTTTTTTTTTTTTTTTTTTTTTTAAATACAACAAAGAAATACAAACTTAATGATATATCGTTTTTATTTAAAGAAAGTTTTTCGGGCACAGTCTAAAAATTAAGTAAAAAGCATGTTCAGATTATTAATCTTACTTTGGTGGCTGAGCAGAGGGTTTTTAAAAGATTAAGGAAGACTTAATAAAGTATTGATAATGAAAGGTTCATATATAAGTCCTTTATAATTTAATATCAAAATTCAACATCCTGTAAATTTAAAGAAACTTACATTCTAAACTCTGCAAAGACATACTTACAAGGTTCAATTTATGCAAGAATAAAAGCTTAGAGACCATGCAAAAAAAGTGTGTTAAATAAGTGCTAATAATTTGAGTACGATTGTCCTAACTACTGAAGTACACATTGCTTTGTTTATGGTGTTAGTAGTTGTTGAGAAAGAAACGCTTCCATTAAGTATTAAGGTTTTATGCGGAATATAGTCTAATGGAATTACTATGCCATACTTTTTCGAAAATTATACTGATGTGGACGATGTAAGGATCCAACATTGCTGCATTACTTGCAATTCGTTCAAAAATTAATACATTTCGGTTATCAAAGTTGACGTCCTTTAGTATAAATAAACGCATTTGGATACTATTTTGTAGAGGTATTTGACATCAAAATTCTATGCCAACAAGCACAAAACCAGGTGTCTATTCAATATATTAATTCTACCTATCTAAATGACTGTTGTACCCATTGACCACATGGTTTCTATCACATACGTCTTTCTCTATCATATATAAGAACCATATGGTTCATTAAACAATTTTAGTAATCTAAACAATCTAAAAACAAACTATACATTTAATTTTATTTTTCGTATCCTGAAGATAGTATTTCATTATTAAATTACTTCGTTTCATCTACATTGTGGGTTCTGATATCAGCTATTGTCAAAAGTACCTTTCATAGTAGGTGCACACTTTGCAACGTGTTTATGCAACCAGGATTCTTTCGTTGCTGGTTGCATATTGTGTAGTCTCGTTTAAGGGTTGATTTCAAGTTTTATTCCGGTTTTAAAAAATATTAAAATATTTTGATAGTTTCGGATTGAATTGTTGTTGGTTGTATAGTGTGAATCGTTCTTTATATTTTTTCTGGTTGAGTTTATTGAAAACAAGCAACCTGTTTATACGTATGATTGGGTCAAATGCAGAAAAAAGTAAATGAGCAAAAGAAAAAAGACATGACGATGATCAATGCATTCAATATATAAAATACAAAACTGATGTTTCGTTTATGGTTTAGTTGTTTGTTGCACCTTTTGTATCAAAATATGCAACATGAAAGATAAACGTCTTGCGTAAATATGTTAAGAGGTGTGTACCTTCCCTAGTATTAACCTAAACAACAATCTTATTGTTATTTTATTTTTTTAATTAAATCCAGAAACTATCTTAAGGCTTAAAAAAATGTTGACTTATTTGCTTCAACCTGACACAGATTGTTAACTTTTTAATTTCTTTTTACACTAGTTACACCACTAAATATATTGAATTTCTAAAAGTATCTTTAAAAGAAACCAAACATTTGATTTCTTCTTAAAAGTTTTTGTTATATTAGTCATATTAGTCATGATATTGTTAAGTAACTTTTCTATTACCTTAAAATTTTCCACCATACAAATTATTAGCCATGCAATTTATTGTTACATTTTACTTCTTATTACATCTCGGTTTTGGCCTTAAATCTAAGCGCATATTCTCATAATCACATTAAAACCTCGAGTCGTTTCTCGACAACCAAATTTTTATTAAGTTTTTAAAAATTTCATCAGAATTCTGTTTAGCTTTGCTCAATCTAAAAGAAGATTTAATTTTTGTTGAAATGTAATTAAAACTACACAACTTTTGTTTAAAACCATAAAACATGAAACCAACAAAAAAGTGAAAGAAATAAGTTTTATACGAAAGAAAGAAAAAATTATAAGAGATAGAAAATATATCAAAACAAATCTTATTCCAGCCAAACGTACATACATTCGTACAAAACTTAAACAATAAAAAGATGAAAACTTTTAATACTGTGTTAAGAACAATGCAACAGTGTAACGTTGCTGGTAATACTTAAATGTTGTTTATAAATACTATATGTATCTGTTTGTGACTATGTATGCGTTTAATATACTACAACACCAGCCAAAATAAAACAACCATAAAATGGAGCGGGCTGTAGACATGTTCACGTGTAAATGTTTGAATGTATGTGTGTTGTTAGCACTATATTTAAACATTCATATAAACATTTATGTGCAACAAATGTTAAGTTGAAGAGAAGCTTGTTGATATTTCACATACTGACTGATACATTTGAACTTTTTATTGAATCTAAAAATGCTGTAAAAACACATGGATATTTATGCAGGTTTACAGATATAAAATTTACCATGTAGAACATATGCCCAGGGAGCCTGAAAATTAGTAGACAGATTGTTAGTCCACTTGACTTGAATAATTCCGCCATAATCGGCATTTTTATATCGTATTTTTTATACAGAAAATATAATTCTCTAATGCATCTGCTAAATGAGTTTATTAAAATCATGATACATTTTGTAAATTAATTTAAATTAAGTAAGTATTTTTTATTATTTTATTTATACTTCATTAGCACGTTAACGTTTTAATTTAATTACATCCCAAAACTCACTTAATTAATATGTGAGTGAGTGCATTAATAAGTGAATATGCAATCCGCTACAGACTGTGTAGATTTGAGGTATTCGTCATGTCAGATGATGTCAGATGAAAACGATAATAATATGGAGCTTGTTATCCTCTCAAATAATATTAGAGGAGTTGACATCTGTAGTTTCTACTCGTTAAATTTCCCATACAACAAGATCAAAAATTGAATAATTTCAGAACAAGCGATTTTTGTAATGAAATTTTTCTTTATTTATCGAACTAAAAAACTTCGAAAAAGCGCTCATCATTTAACAGTTTTTCTAACAAAAACCGGTTTTGTTTGAGCTTACATGTTTCACCTCTGTTAACGAAATAACTGGTGGTACTGTTTTGAAGGTATAAGAATTAGATGCGATTTTGTTTTAGTTTCAAGGGTTTTAGCTCAGACCTAGTACAGTTTTTTTTGGGTGTCCCGGTGAACTAGTCTGTAATGTGCTGGTCTGCTTGTCTGGGGGTTGCCGGTTCGATTCCCGCCGGGGGGTCTGGACTAGTCTGCTTTTTTTCTATTTTTTCTATTCTAGTCAGGTATGACAAAGGAATCAAAATGATGGATCCAAGTGAGACACAGAATAGCTGCATGTTATGTTTTAGTATAGTTTTATTTCAGTTCTAATTTAGCTCTATTTAAGTTCTAGTTTAGTTCTAGTTCACTTTTAGTTTAGATTTATATCAGTTCTAGTTTAGCTCTATTTAAGTACTAGTCTAGTTTTAACTAAGTTATAGTTCAGTTCCACTTCTGTTCGGTTTTTATTTTGTCTCTACTTTTGTTTTAGTTCAGTTTTGGTTAAGTTTAATTTAAGCTTTACCTTAGTTCTAGTTCCACTTTACTTAAGTTAGTTAGTTTTGTTAAAGTATAGTTAAAGTTTATTTCCAATTTCTTTATAGTTTGGTTTTTTAGTCCAGTTTTTGTAAAGCTCTAACTCAGTTCTGAGGACATATTATATTCCATATCGATCGAAATATAAAGCATTCTTATCAAAATCTAATACTAAATGCAAGAAAACCTGGCAAGTTCGGTTCAAATGTCAACGTTATCTATTTCCGTTATTTGTCTCTAATCTCTCTATGTTTTAATTCTCTTCTAGTTTTAGTGATCGTTAAATTCTAATTCACTTTTTTTAATTGCTGATTGACCTCTACCTTAGGTTAAGTAACATTTCAATTCTATAACTGTTTTTGTTTAGTAATCATTTTCTAAATTTTCTACATTTTATGTTTTAAAACTGCCCTTGATTTTGCTTTTTATCTGAGCCTGCTCTTCTTAAACTATTTCAAAATGCATGAGATGGAGAGAGAGTCTTTTTTCGCTTCTCGAAAAAAAAAATAGAAAGAAAAAAACTTAAAACTGCATACTAAGTTAAATCTGCAGTATTTACAACGTTTTATTTCACAGTAGCATTTTTAATGAACTTGTTTATAGTTGGTTTTGTATTTGTTGCTGTCATTGGTTTTATAGAGGGTGTTGTTGTAGCTGTTGTACTGCTAACAATGATGCTTCTCATACACAAGCATGAGATGTATGTATGTATAAATGCATTTAGGCACAAAGTTTGTATGTCACTCAGTTAAACAGACAGTCGTCATTCAGTCGGTGTATAAATGTGTAGGTTAATGTAATTGACAATGGTGCTTTATGAAACAACTACAAAAATAAAATCAACAACAAATAACAAAAAGAGTGTTTGTGTGTGTGTGAGAGAAGGTTTCTATGTTTCATTTTTAACAAGGTGATATTTACGACATTTACTAACACTACATGCATGTCTCTATGTATGTGCGTGATTGTGTATGTGTATTTATTTGTTGCTTGTATTATACAATTACTTGAATGTTAAAACAATGTTCATGAATTTCTTATGGATATAATGCAGTATGTTAGTTTATGTATAATTTTAACCTTTATTGCTTTTTCTCTTGTTTTAAAAAGGGATGTGTTTTTTTTTTTTTTTTTTTTTTTAGAATTTTTTTGTTGGAATAATGTTATTTGCTTTCACATTATATGGTTTCCTTGACATGTTTGTTACTTTTTGGGGGGTTTTGTTTTTTTTTGGTGAGTTTGATGGTAATATTTTGTGAGAATTGTATTTGATTTATTTGTTAGTTTTAGATACAGTATTAAGTGTAGGTAAACAAATTTTGGAATAAAATTCGTTTTTGAGAAAAAATATTGTTTAAGAATTTTAAAGTATTTTAAAGTCTTTATCAATTAAAAAAAAAATATTTTTAGAAATTTATTTATTTTTCAACACCTTTAAAAAGGTATTGTTAGTTTGTAATTCCGTTTGCTTTTTCTACAGTATTTTTTATACCCTTCACACAGTGAAAAAGGGTATATATAGGTTTGTCATTCCGTGTGAAATTTCTACAATTTTGATTTCCGACCCCATAAAGTATATATTTTCTGAAAGCTTATGAATAGGGGAGCCTTAAGCCCTGTCAGTCTGTCCGTCTGTCCGTCTGTCCGTCTGTCCGTGTGTATGTTGAAATCAACTTTTTGAAGCCCGCCGACATTGCTTGGACCCGGGTGAGGTATTAAAACATCAGAAATATTCGGGAGTAGATTGGTATTGAAAATCAGAAACATCGGTACATAAACCACTGAGATATGAGCAAAAACCCACGACCACCTCGATTTTTTTTTCACAAAAACAACATTACAACAACATACATACATACAAACTTGTATACTGGTTAGAGAAAACGTGGCGAATCCCAGCTGAGCCAAAAAAAATTTTTTTTTATTTTTTTTATATTTTTTTTTTAATTTTTTTTTATTTAATTTTTTATTTAATATTATAATTATATATATTTTTATTATTATTATTATTTTTTTTTTGTTTAATATTTATTATATATATTTTAATTATTTTTTAAAAATTTTTTTTTTTAAATTTTTTTTTAAATTTTTTTTAAATTTTTTTTTATATTTTTTTTTATATATTTTTTTATTTTTTTTTTTATTTTTTTTTCACATACATACGTAAATTTATAATTTTACAATGGGATGTTTTTAAATATGTATATATGTTTTTTATATGTATGTACGTATATCATATGGGATGAATGGTGATACAAACTACTGTTATTGCATGACTACGCGTTGTAAAGGGTATATAAGATTCGGCACGGCCGAATATAGCGCTTTTACTTGTTTATACTTAATTCCTTCTTGATAGAGAATTCGAATTAGCTTTGTCCGTCTGTCCGTTCTTGAGAGCACTGAATTCTACTTTGTTAACGCCCCACATATCCCACGGACTGTTGTCAGAAATTTTGCTATTGAAACTTTTAACCCAATTGAGGCAGAGATATTAGCAAAAGTACACGTATGCCTCTGTTTTATTAAGCAAACTTAATTTTTGCAGGTACCAGATAACTTCCTGACCACTTTTGTTACTGTCACTATAAACTATTTGTAAAAAGAACATAACGGAAAAATATTTATTCAATGGGGTCATTATCGGAAAAGATATGATAAATATCAATAATAGTAACAATATCAATAACAACAATAGTAGCAGGTATTCTTTAATATGTTCAGATGTACCAAAAGAGGGAAAATTTTTACCTTTAATACATACAACTAAAAAAATGTACACGAAATATACTAGTATTTTTTTTTCCCGAGCAACTAATAAAATAAAAATATTTGTTCTATATTAATGCGTTTGAAAGCTTGATAGGGTAACAAAAAAGTACCAATTTATAGTTTTTACCCGTTTTTGCCCTTACTACTCCCCGACCTGACGGGCAATATGTTTGGCAATTCTTGCCACAGCAATTGACAAGGTCTATTGCCAACACCAGATATTAATGTGAGGACCTCATGAATATATCTATGGCTTGGAGCAAAAAGGGCCAATGTCACTTTTTTGCTCTTTTGAGTTAATCATTAGATTTGTTTTCTTGCTCTGTTTCATTATGGTAAAACAGCTAAAGTCATACTTACCCAGAACAGCTTCATAAATAAAAAGCTGGCCAATGTCACTATGAAAGTACCTATAAAAGTTAAAGTTCAATTCCAATTTTCTCAAAAGTAAATATTTTGACATTGGCCCTTTTAGCTCCAAGCCACAGTTATATTAAAACGTATATTTAGCAATTAATATTACAGTACACTGCTGAGCAATAATCTTTTAACACAAGGTGTCAAATTCAATCGCAATAAAATAAAATGTAACAACAACATTAATGTATAAGAAAACGCCGCAGAAAAAAGGGGAAAACAATATTAAAATTTACATTGTAATTATAAAAAAATATAAGCTTTTAAATATATTTATATAAAGGCAAAAGAATTTAATTAATTTAATGGTTTTATTGAAATTCATTTACATAAATTTTTTGGAAAATTTTCAATTACAGAAAAATCTCCTTCAGCAAAATTTAAAATTTTATGTTTTAAGATATTTACGTCTTTACCAGCTAAAAATATAAACTCGAACTTTGGCAGTTTAATGAAGTCATTTTGCCGGCGTTATTGCTTATATTAAGACATCATAAATCGCTTGTGTGGTTCGTGGGGTTAGGGTGGGTCTAAAATTTTTAAAACAGGACAGACATCTGCCAGCTTATTTTAAAAGCAGATTGCAATATTCTTTCATATTAGTCTGTATCATTTTTAGTTTGGGTGATATAAGGGTCCCTTTTTACACGTTTTAATACTTTTCGAATATGGAACTTTTAAAAGTCCCTTCTAATGCTATAAACACATAGACGACAGCAGACAGCAGACAGCAAGCAGCAATATGTCAAAAATAAAATCCATGTGTTTAAATGAAAACGATTATTTTGACGGCAGCACAACAGCACGACTGCACAACAGCATTTGCTGCTGCTGCCAACTTAGGCTATTTTCTATTTTGACGGGCAGCAAGAAACAAATATAGTGTTGCCATTATATATATTAAATTGGAAAAAAAAGAACAAAAACTTATTTTTGATATTTAACATAAAAGAACATTACAAAAATACAATAAAGAAATAAATTTATGTGTTTTTATAGCTTTTCGTGATATTATTACATATTTTTATCAATAACTTTAATTTTATTCATTATAAAATATATATGCGGCATCACTGAAATTTGTATTGCTAAAATACACAACAGCTGATTATTATATTGTGGCTGTCTTCAAAATAATTATGAAGCTGACTTCAGAGCAGCATTTGAAGTTGGCAGCATTTGAAGCCGTGAAGTTGTGAAGTCTGCTGGCGTCTATGTGTTTAGAGCTTAAGTCGATCTGTACTTTAGAAAGAAACTCACTGTTTAAATTTCATACTGTTTCCCGTTTGGCCTGTGCAACGATAAATCAGTCACTCACTCATTTTACTCTTTTGTATATAAAGATAATTCATTCTCATGTCTCTTAAAAAAATCAAGTAGATCCTTGTTCTTCAACATATTTCCGTTTTAAGATCATACAAATTTTTTTAATTAAGCACTGTTATAACCCATTCACTTTAAACATATTTATTTCGTATAAACTATAAATCTAATCTTATGCAGGTGTATGAATGAGTTCTTTAGCAAACATACAGCAGTTGCATACATTAAATATGCATTGAATGTTTCATTCAAATGGACATCTATCATAACCATATATCATGTATTTTGCTGTTGTTCTTCATATCCTAGTAGTTTAAGTGGAATGTAAGCGAAGGATATTGTTCAAAATAGCTGTAGAAGGACATCCTCTATTACACGCATATAACGAAAAGTACATATTTATGCTTGAAGGTGGCTATTTGCACTCATGTGGGAATATACATGGCAACTTCCCTTATGCTTACGTGTATGAACAAATAAATACATCACTTTCACTTGTTCAACATTTGTAGGGTTTTTACACAGTGGAAAAATGATGGGAATGGGGTGCTTTAGACCTTGTAATAAATGAGCGTCAGAACAGGTTATAGAAAAGGCACTAAAAGCCCAAACCCATGACTGAAAGAATGATATTTTTAGAAACAAATCGAAGTTAGGGGACTTTCATAAACAATCTTCAGCAATGTCTTGATCTAATAACTTGAAGGGCTCATGAAGTTCCTTTTAATTTTTAAATATTTTTTTAAAAATTTCTTAAAGAAAATTTACTTTTTTTATTATTGTCTTTATTTATACCGATATTTCGCTGCCAATATTTTGTATAAGACACCAAAAATGTTTCTCAAGCTCAATAATGAGAAAAAATATTAATGTTAAAATCGAAAAAAAAATAGACGATAGGTACATAGGTAGTAAGGCTGGTGCAAAATTATCTTCACACCCTCACCCAGAGACTAATGCGGTCCATTGTGACGTCTTAGTATAGAATAAAAATAAAAGAAAAAAGAGATAGAAGAAGGAAAAGTGGTGAAATAGGGTACGCCAAAACATTACAGAAAAGAGCTAAACCCTACAAACGACCTGTTCTCAGTCTCTTGTCACGAAGCCTGGTCATTCCCTTTACGAATCCTATCAGATTCTCAATAGACGATACTTTTGTAGAATATTGCTTAAAAGTTAAAACGCTTTGTGGTTATTATTGAACTTTAAAGCTCAGTTATATAAATAGCGGCAAATTAACGACCTTCCTAAACTTTACAACACAAATTTTTGCTTCGCTTAGTGTATTTGTTTGGCGATGTTGTTGACTCATTTTTCAACACCAGATTATCATGTCGATATTCTCTAAACACGTTTCATTTCTGTTGCTGTTACTGATAGTGCTACTAATTTCAATGAATGCCACACACACTATTGTACTAAACATTAGTATTTTGTTGTTGTTTTCCATGTTACGTGTCTGTGTGCATGTTCAAGTTAGTTACGAGCGTATGTTGCATTAAATTCATGCTTGAGCAGAATTTTCACCAGGTGCATTTTCTTATTTTTATAGTTTACTATCAAACACGTTTGATGTTTTTTAATAAAAATAAAAAATAAACTAGAAAATAAGTCTGTAAAGATTTTATGACTGATCATGAAAAAATGGTTTGATAAATTACAAAACAAAAGTGCGAGCTGTGGTAAAAGTTTATTATTTTTTGTAAAGGAAATTTTTATGTTGCAATTTTTATGGAAAATAAATATAGATAAATTTTAAATTTAATTTAAGAGTATGGCAAAAACAAACAACAGATTTCAAAGTTATTAAAATATAGTTGAAAAAGTGTATGTATATAAGAAAGTGTTTTAATTCCTCTATACTATTTCCATTAATACCATTATGAGTTAAATAGATGAAGTTAAAACGAATCAAGATAGAGTTTTATATCCTTCACACGAGAGTGTAAATGCGTATGTCTAAATTTTCAATTCGATTTGTAACTTTTACAATATTAATTTTAGACTCTACAAAGTATACAAGAGCAATTAATTAAACGAATTCCGTCTGTCCGCGTGAATGTTAAAATTAACTTTTTAAAGCCCAGACGTATCATCATCAGACTTCGTTTTTTACCCAATCAAAGTCAGATTTTGTACCACCTATGGAAGTTCCTTAAATATTTGCTAGGTATGTAAAAAATATGTACCTTTATCGACAATTAGAGAAAATCTTTAATTGAAAGTTCAGATTTTCGCTTGGCTAAGCAAAAAACAACAAAAGCTTACAAACTTATATTTATATGTGCATGATGGTACTAAATGTGTAAAGAGTATATAAAATTTGGCACAGCCTAATATAGAGCTCTTACACGCAAAGAAATAATGTTGTTACGACATGATCATAAAGGTCATATTATATTCAGTATCAAAATGTTTGGCTGTCGAAGACAGTTATTTTTATTTATTTTATTTTACTACATATTTTGTAACGATAGTCAAGCATTAGTGTTTACTTTTGGTAAAATTTTTGCTATTGTTGTCCTTTTAATATAGTATGATTTACAAAATTATTATGACAAAAATAGTATGATGCCTGTGCAAAAATAACTTTATATTTCAAAGAATTTAATATTAGGAATAATTATTATGAATACATTAAACAACAGTAGGATTACAAAGCCATCAAGCTATGCATTTTTTAAGCAATAATTTGGATTGAAAAATAAAGAGCAATCAATATAACTAACGTTAACTCAAATTTTCAAAATTTTTTACTATATTTCGCTTGTTTACAAAAAATCTAATATATCAGAACATAAATTGAGAGAGTAAAGTAACATTTCTTTTACTGAGAATTTTAAAGTTTACAATGGAAGGTTTTTTTTATTTGTAAAGGTAACTGTGAAAAACATATGATTTCAAACAAAAACAAATAAATAAAAGACTAAGACCAAATTTAATTGTCGTAATTTTTTTAATAATCATCTTAAAATTGTGAAAAAAATGTATTAAGAAAAGAAAAACAACTGCAACAAGTGAAACTTATATATTTTGTAGCCGTTTAAATATATGCTTTTTTAAAAATCAAAATGCTTTCTCAGGCTTCAGAATTTTTTGCTTATTTGAAATCCTGACAAAAATAATTTTCCCACTTTTTTGTAAAAATTTTTTTATAAATAATTTGTATGTTGTTAATTATTTATAATTTCCCTGAACAAGCTACCCAATGTGATAGCGAAATATTAACACAGTACAAAAAAAATTTTATATATAAAAATCTGATCTCAAACTTGATAAATAAACTATTTATATAAATTAAAAGCATCGAAGATATTTGCTTATTAAAATGTCTAAAAGTTGTTTGGGTATTCGATATTCAAAACTAAATTTTTGCGTGTTTTATTTAATTTACATTCACAAATGTGAGTTTTTTTAGTTTACTCCAAAGAAAAATGTATATACTTATAATAATCATTTCATTTCATAAACATTTTTATATAATAAAAAAAATAGTAACGAGTACCAAAACAATTTACGATGAGTAACCAAAAGTTTACATATATAAAAACACAATGCAATTAAATCGAACAGTTGCTTTGAGTAATCTATAATTTTTTTCATTTACTTTTTGTTTCAAATGTTTTTTTGAGAGTAATATTTTTAAATTACTCAGTATTTACTCAGTTACTGGAAAAGTAAACCAACGGACCTAATAATTTGCCATAGAAAAATGCAGAGATTGTATTTAAGTTGTAGTTTTGTAAATAATTATTGGACGATACTTTAATCAAACATAAAAACGACAACTGGCAGCTATTATATGGTTTAACCACTATCATACAATTCAATCATAGTATGTTTCTCCTAGATCATGATTACCACAACCATGGTTTTCTTTGCGTGTACCAGTTCTAATTTAGTAGTATGGAATGTACTAAATTTTCAGTGCACTGATTAATTATCACAAATTTAATAAAAAGTAATAAAAAAAACAATAAAAATGAAATAAATTTAAGCCAAAATAAAAATTACAACTAAATTCATAATTAAGTTACGGCCGGGTCATAATAAAAACACCAACGGCTGTCTTTAAAAATTACCTATCACACCAATACCAAACCAACTCCTTACTTTTTTTAATAACTTATCCCATTCATTCAGCACAAAGGGTCAACATTTTCGAAAACGTTGACCGACCCACTACAATTATTAGCCGACTGAACGGATACTAAAGTACCAATATTAGTAAAGTTTTTAAAATCCACTAACCTTTATCATTACATATAATTTATACTCTTTCTATATTAAAAAAAAGTGTCACAATATGTAAAGTATAACTCTATGAGCTGAAGGTAGTAGTCGCTATTACTCCTTTAAAAATTAGCTTATAACTTTAATTGTAAGTAAATTTTGAATAAATGAAAATATTTTACCACAAAATTTTTTTAGGGAATTTAGTTTAACTTTAATGATTGATTTCTTAGTTTCTAATTTCATTTATATTTTTTATAATTTCCTTAAAATGTCTCCATCTTACAAATCTGTTCAGATTTTTGTACCCACCCAGAAGTGCTCAAAGCCTTCGAAATCTGAAACTGAAATCGAAACGGGTGAAACTCCTAACACAAATGAAATAAATTTAGAAATAAAATTTTCTTTTTTTCCCAGCATTTCTAACAACCGTTAGCAGAAAAATTACAAAAAAAACATAAAGTTTTATGTTCATTCAATCTTATAGTTTTCGCAATTGTTACCGTATGTACACAAAAAATGTTTGTAACACAACAACACAATGTAGGTGTGTGTTAATCAAAAGGATGTTGCAACATCACTTACTACAATTTACAACAAGATGAATGTGTTTGTTAGTCAAAGGAAACTGTACGAATAACAACAATAAATAGGAAAATAAAAGAAATAAATTAAATAAATAAGTCTGTAGATATAAAGAAATGTATTGATACAAGAGAAGAATTTACTTTGTTCTTTGTACGGGTGACAAATGGTCTTGGATTTCTTATCGGAAAAATTGAAAATGAAAAATCTTAAAATTTGAAATACGCTTAAAGTATGATAAAGTATATATATTATTGAAGAGACTGTTCGATAAATTATTTGTGTATTCAATATTAAAAAATCTTTATATTTATAGAACTCTATTCTATATAATGTAGTATTGTTTGCCCTATATCTGTGAATATATAGATAAGAGTTTTAAACAGAGATAAGCCTTGTTGTAAAAATATCAACTTTAAGTAATCATCACTTCTGACAAAATTTATGTCATCATGTCTTAAACATATTAAAAATCATAATATTTTAAATGTCCTATGGCACTTTGAAAGTGTATTTTAGTAAATTTAAATTTAAATAAAAAAACAAACCAATTTTTTTAGCATCCCTTAATGTCATTTAGTTAAAATAATTTTAAGTCATAGTTTCTCAAACCCTTTTACAATATTTCGCATTTAAGCAATAAGAAGTTTTTGCCGATTTAATCCTGTTAGATTAATCATCCTTTTTGAGATAGAGTAGAGTTGTTTTATCCGACTCATCATGAACGACGTGTAATGAAAAGTTACCTTTTTAACGTGAAATATTTACTAATTTGCAAACCAAATGTGGTGAAAGTGCGTATTTAGTTGGCTAATTCACAAGGTGTCGTAATTGTCGTATAGTCGTAATATTATAATTTAAAAAAAAATTGTAAAAAGTCAAAAAATTTCTTTAATAAGCGATACACTAAACTAAATAAATTTGTTTATTTTTTTTAAGTTATGACTTTATGACGGAATGAAGTCATATTTCCTTTTGAACTATCCCAGTATATAATTTTGTCATATTTGTTGCCTTTTTAAAGAACTTGAAATTTTTAACATTTGTATTAAAAAAAATCAAATGTCGTTCATTTGTAATCCCAGCACTAAATAATGGCTGCACGGTTTTCACTTATTATGTTCTAAATGTTTGTCATAATCAAACAAAGGTTTTTTCGGAAATAAAAATTTACCGCACCCTCTTTTAAGATCACGTTTTATAATGAACCCAAAATTGTAGAACTGATGTATCGATTTGAATAATTTTTTTTAAATTATCTACGGGGCTTAATAATGATGCTAAGAGGGAAATTTTTCTTTAACTTTAATGTGGGCGTGGCACTAAGCAAATAGTTTTTGCCAGAATACTGTAATACCTAACGTATTTAAGATTTGTGTGGTTATGATTATAACTTGCAGAATTCTTCTTAAAATGAGTTAGAAAATAATAGTCGGCGTGGCACTTGAATATGAAAAAATTTAATTTATGGCATATCTTGAAAACTTATACATTGAAATCTTAAAACTTTGTATGCTTTTCTTGTATTTGTATTTATACAGCACCGATACGGTCGAAAATGGGGAAGTGATACATCCATTCAAAACTGTTATTTTATCATTATTAATGAACTAAAAATGTTTTAGTTTATAATCCTGATATTAGACTGATGAAATACTGTTTACGACAATTACTGCATACTTAACGAATGGTGTCAGTCAATTCTAAAACCTATTTCCCAATAAAAATAATGCAAATACTTTATTGTGGCCACCAAAGAGGTCTAGGTCCAGCCAGTATGAATGTATTCAAACAATTCCACGTACCCTAAAATTTTGTTTAAACATTTTTTTACAAAAAAAAAATATTTTTGGTTCTTCGAAAAAATTCGAAAAAAATATATCTTGTATTCTTTGAAAATTGTGTGTCCTTTAGCAGGGACAAAACATTAGATAATAAAACATCGAGTACGTTGTTGTGTTATTTTTGACTGCTTATTATGCGGCTAATCGAGTTTATCATATCTAAAGCATGCTGTCACATGGTGTTATTATCTTGGGGGGCCAGTCTATATCAAAATTTGAGCAGATCACTCGATACGAGAAAAAACTAGAAACACAAATTTTAAGTTTTAAATGTCTCAGTTATTTTTCATACATTTTATTTTCGTTTATCAAAAATTCAAATCCAATTTTTTTAGCGTGAAATAATGATGTTCGCAAGGTGTCGAATTTAGAGCATCAAAATGAAACAGTGTTCCACAACTCCCAGACACCTCGTACAAAGATCTCACTATCGTATAGTAGGATGCCATTACTTGTCTACATTAAAAGCTTTTTCTTGTCCTTAAGACAAGAATACTAATAGTGAGCCCGGTTAGACGACAGATTCACTGAAGATCATCGTCACCAGCAGACAGACAGACCAATCTTTTAGATACGTTTATATCCACACTTACTGGTATATAACGTTTGCTGGTGGTGTTTTTGTTTTACTTATGGAGTTTGAAGGAAAAAGTCTCCATATCAATTGAAAAATTAAGACGTGAGAATGAAGAGTAAACAATTTCGCTACAAAAAGTTTTTTCTTGTCGTTTTACGTCATGGTAGTTGTATATATTCTGCTGATAATTTCCACTTTATTTTTTATAATTTTACTTTTGTTTTTAGAAAATTGTATAAACACATCACAGCTGGAAATGTAAATACCATTGCCATTTCTCCATAATATGTAGAAGCTAAATTCTTCGACTCCTTCAACAGATAGTGAATTGAGTATATTTTTAAGAATATATTAAAGATTGAAGGGAGAAAAAATTAAAAACAATATTCTCTTAATCTTGTTTAAATGCTTTGATAAGTGATCGATTGAGACACGTATATGGAGATGTCTAAAGCTTTTTTTGAACTTAAAACTGTCGACCAACAAAAATATTTCCTATTGATAACATAGGTCTGACCACCTTCCCTATAGAAACAAAACTTACCGAAAATGTTTTAATAAATAAGACAGAGTAAAAAACACATTATATTGAAAATTTACCTTTCCACTGTATTTTGGGTCTCACTGCCTTAGGCGTTTATGATTATTTTCATTATTTTTTTCTTCTTGTTTAAGACAAAACAAAAACTAACAAATAATAGCTTTTCTTATCACGTCGCTTTATTATCTTCTTTCTTTCTTTCTTTTTTTTCTTTTAGGTAAGTGTTCCTTTTCGTTTACATTTTTGAAATGGGTTCATTGCGGCCGCATACAAATCAAGCAACAAACAGCCGTAAGATGAGAAATGAATTTTTTTAAAAAATGAACAATAATAAAAAAGAAATCACACATTTAACCCCATCATAAATAAAAAGAAAAATATGAAAAGAAAAAAAAAACGGTTGAAAATTTTAAAATAAAAAAGCAGTAGTAAACAGCAAACGAGACAAAAAATTAACAGAGAAACAACTTAAATGTCCTAAAAGTGACAAAAATGAGTAGACAAATGCTTAAATGAAAAACAAAAAAAATATAGAAAAACACATGAACAATTCAGCGAAAATAAACAACGAAATATATTTTTTTTTGTATATTTTTTTATATTTTCTAAAAAAAGATATGGTGTAATATACAATCATTTTTACGGCACAAACACACACAAAAAAAGGTATAAAAATAGATATGAACAAGAGACGACAGAAAAGTATAAGTTTTCAATAAAAAAAGGCTAGAAAAATGTCAACAACGATATTCAAGACAACCACACTTATACACCCTACTTCTTTTTTTTTTAACAAATACACACAAACATATAGCAAGTCCTTCATATAAGCGAGTACGAATTTGAAACAACAAGCTTCGAGTAACAAATGAACACTCAAATACGAATTTATTTATAAAAAAAATGGGGCTTTTAGTTTACGTTTATAAGTTTGCTAATATTTGTGAATGTCTGCTGTTAGATGTCTATACTTGTTTGTGTAATTTTTAATCTGAACGAAGACAGATGTCATAAATCAACAAAAAAAACATTTGAGAAAAAAAATAAATCATCATAGAAAAAAATTAAATTAAATCAAAAAGATATGATGGAAAAAAATTCGCTAAGAAATTAATAAAATTTGGAAAATGAAAATGTTGTATAAAAAATAGATAACAAATATAGTCTTATAGATCGCGATAATATATTACACTACACAAAATTAATTATTTAGAAGTTCTTGTGGTTTAAAAATTGTATTCCTTAATAGCCCAAATAGCAAAAGAATGCAAAAGAAGATGTCTAAATATCGACATTAGAAGAAGTAAATATTAAAGCCTTTGGGATTATCATTGCGCAAACAAATTGATGGCGCCTTTAGACCTATTATTTTGACAAATATCTACGCTTCAAAATACGTTAATAATTTTCCAACTGATAGAAGTCTTTTAAAGCATTATATGTTCCAAAAGAATCTTTAAAAATATTTCATTAAAAATATAATATTTTTTTAATTTTACAAATGGTATTGTTCAGGAAATTATTTCGGATGTTACAGTTACTGTTATGGTCAACCGTTGTGAAACTCTCTGTGTGTGTGTAAGCTATAGACTCCGAAACTGTAAACCCGATCAGACTCAAAATTTGGCAAGTTGTTGTACACATTCCAGGGAGTGTTTATCGGCCACATAATGCACATTAATTATGCTATGACTTTATAATTTCATGATAAGAAAAGTGGGCGGGGCCACTCCCATAAAAAAGTTATAATTTTGAGGTATTGCACTGAACATATTGAGCTCACATGACTATACGATTTCGTGATTAAAAAAGTGGGCAGTGCCACGTTCATTAAAAAAATATATAATTTTAAGCTTCTTGCACTTGATGCTCAATAAAAATTCAGAATGCATTTTAATTCATGAAGGGGCGTAGCAACGCGCGCCGGGCTTGGCTAGTTCCTTATATAATTAACAGCAGCTGGCACAGTTCTTTTTATTTGTTAAATACTCAAGTTATTTTTTTAGTTACTAAGTAACTTTTCGTTAAATTTATGAAAACTTGTTTGTTAGATTAATTTTATTTAGGACTTATCTCAGCCAATTACAATGCTTCTGAATTCTAAATTCATACCTTAAGAAAATTTAAAAATGACAACAAAAATGAAAAAGGTAACATTTTCTTTTACAAAAAATCCCATTAAATAAGAAAATGTTATTTTTTTTATCAAATAAATAGTCACTTAATTTGAAATACCATCTTCATAAACGTTGAAAATACAAAAAGTAACATAAAAATTGCAAAAAGTATCCATTTGATTGCTAATTTATTTTCAATCTCAACTTGTTTTAATAGTACCTACTTTTACTTTAGATTCGTAAACGTGGAAACGACAAATAGTATTATTAAAATGCAAAAACATTTTCTCCTATAAAAAATCCCATAAAATAAGAAAATGTAACTTTGTGGTCAAATCAATAGTCCCAATTTCAAAATTCTAGCTTCATAAACATAGAAAATACAAGAAATAACATAAACGGAAAAAAGTATTTTTTTTAAACATAAAAGTTTTATTCTCAGCTGGAATCAATAGTCGCCGTAGTACTATAAAAATGTAAAAAAGTACTTTTTTTTAACACTAATGACATTTTCAGACTTACTTTAAATCAATAGTCGCTAATTTCAAATTAACTTCACAAACGAAAAAAATTTAAAAAGTACTACAAAAATCCAAAAGTACCTTTTTGGTTATCCATAACATTTTTAATTTTATTTTTTAAACTCAACTTAGATTAATACTAGCTAATTTCAAAATTGCTTGTATATTTTAAAACACAACGGATAAAAAAAAAAAAAACTTTTTTGTCCATTTCAAAAATCTAGTTTCTTAAACGTAAAAAATATAAAAAAGTATTTTTCAATCTAAAATGGGACCATCGTCCATAATTTTAAAAATCTAGTCTCATAATAGCAGAAAATATAATTAGCAACAATAGAAAAGATAGGCGGTGCCCATAAAATTTAAAGTCACAACATGAATCAATAGTTCCTAATTTTAAAATTCCAATTTCTTTACTTTGGACAATACAAAAAGTACCATCAAAATGTGAAAAAGTTTATCTACGATAGCCCATATAATTTTAAACCTCAACATGTGCCAAAAAATCCCAAATTTTTAAGTTCTATATTCATTAACTTAGAAAATGTAAAAAGTATTAAAAAAAATTATAAAAAGTACCTCTTTAGCTTTTCCACAGTCTATGCTTTTCTGCAAAAATAAAAATATGTTGTAAAGAGTACTAAACGGTTCTCTTGAATTCTCCACCTTCTACCTTGTTATGGTTGGGTATAAATTTTTTACTAAATTATATATATATATATATATATATATATATATATATATATATTTTTTTTTTTAATGTCTGGTGAAACGCTTATTACAAATTTTATCCGCAATAACCCTATAATTAGGAATTATACTAATTTTCCCCTTGACGGTACCTTTATTGTCCCCTTAACAGTTTTCAAACATTTCACTAAAATAACTGTCGTTGTTCTGTTGTTCTGTTGTTGTATTGAATTTAAACTGAATTTATCAATTTCAATATGGCAACACGGTCGGCAATCAATCAAAAAATTAAAAAATCAAAAATTTAAAATAAATATAGATTCGATATGTTGAACTTTTTTACATATGTATTTTTTGAAATGCCTTTATGTTTTCCTTAATACTGGTATCGTCCATCATAGGTTAGGTAGAACAGGCAGCTGTTGTGCAGCTCACTTGGGTCCATTATATTGATCCCTTTGTGATACCTGAATAGAAAAGTAAGAATAGAATAGAAAGGAAGCAGACAAGTCCAGAGTCTCCGGTGGGAATCGAACCCGCAACCCCCAAACTAGCAGAACAGCACACTGCTGACTAGTCCATCGGGGCACCCATCGTCCATCATAATCACGTCGCTCTCCCAAAAAGTGCTGTTACGGTCCTTTAAAAAAATACCATATACCTACACATGAATTATAACCTCCATGAAAAGATACCATTAAACCTACGAATTTCCACAATTCCCTTTCTCTTATTTCAGAGTGTCCTTCTGCCATCCCAACTTGTAGCAATATGTTCAGATTTGTGATTACTGTACATTTACAATTTTTACTAAATGCAAAAACTGTCGTCTGTCATAGCAAAATTTTAATGTGCATTAGTGAGATTCTAATGCAAATAAACGCTGTCGTCTGTCTATGGTATAAGAAAGAAATATAAGAAAAATGTTTAAAAAGTACCAAAAAAAAGGGACAATTTCTACCCCTTATACAATTTTAAAAAGTACCAAAATTGTCTTTATAATTTTTCGCGAAGTAACTAATGCATTTTTCCTATATTTATGTGTTGGAAAGTTACATAGTATTAAAAAAGTACCAAAATATAGTTGTTACTGTTTTTGGCTGTTAGGAGTTGCCTTTCAGCAAATTTTTTTAATATCATCATTATTACCATTATCACTTTTAGCTTATCCAATATAAGTTTACCGCTTTTATCCATTTTTTACCCCCTGAGTTATCGAATTTCCAAATATCCTTCCTTAGTGGACTATGCATTTCACTTCTCTAGCTTTTTTTGCATTTGATCTATGCACTGATAAGTCTGTCGGTCAGTAAGTAACGTTACTCTTTTATAAATATCGATGGCCACAAGTAGAAAGGCTCTCAGTCGTATTGTTTAAAATTGAGTTTTCAGTGATTTCACACAAAAACACCTCGAAAAATTTAAGGCCATAGTAGAGTAATAAGTCTTATAAGCAATTAAACAAAGGAGGCTATATTACGATAATGCAGTTTTTATAACTGTTTTACCTTCCCCTGGAAAATTACAATTATTTGAATAGCTGCCTTTCTCCCGAGACCAACGATAAATAGGTTTATTTACGTAGCTATAGATCAGGACTGCATAGTTATAGCAAATGCAATAATAATAATAATAATAATTATATATATTAATTTATATTTTGTTAAAGAAAAATAAACTACATGGATTGATGGACTCAACAATTAATTCATATAAGAAGTATCTCTTTTGTGTCTCATAGTTATTCACTAATTAAAAAGTTTTAACTAAAAAAAGCTTAAAACAAACAAACAAATAATTCACCAATGTTTTTTTTGCAAATCAAAAACATGGCATTTTGTTTTGTTTTTCATTTATTTATTTTTTTATTTATTTTGTTTGTTTTACTAATACTGCACAGGACAATCACAACAACGAAAATAATCACTAGAATACCACACAGTAACAACCATAGCTACAATAAGAAAATATAGCACTAAAATATTTTTTTAAACTCAAAATAAAATCCTAAAAACAGGCAACAAAAAAAACACAAATGCTAAACAATACAAAACAGTCAAAGAGCCGGAAGTCATTTTAGATTTTTTATAGAATTTTTTTTTATTCTTTACTTTTTATAATGTTGACTTTAGCGCTTAAAGTATTTAAGCCAAAAAAGCTACAACTAAAAGTTTAAGTGGTAGCGACGGTTAAAAGGAAGGGATGGAAGGTCAAGTCATCGAGGTGCCGGAAGAAAACATTTGTTTTAAATTATTTTACTAACTATTGGTACTTAGCAGTTACGTTAAGACAAACCAGTTAAGGAAAAATATATGGTTTAAAGATGTTTATGCAATTTATAGGATTTTATATATCTTTTTTCTATAAGTTGTTATCTTTATTGTTTTTAACGTTAAGAAATTTAAACCTTTTTCAACAAAGGAGCATATTTAGATTGTACTAAATACATTTTACATCGAATATTGTGTCTAATCTCATTTTATTATTAGCTATAAGCTCCATTATGGAACAAATCTTTAAAGTGTGCTTAAGTATTGGTGAAGTTTCCTTAACACAAATTAAAACAATTACAGTCAGTTTTGCAAAGCTTTTAACTTACTTAATTTGTTTTATATTTATATAGAAACTAGTATGTGTTTATCACATATGCTTGTAGTAATCGATATTATAGTATTATGCAATATCAATAACATGACTTAAACTTTGGTGTAGGTCTATTTTTCCTCTTTAGAAAATTAATAAAACTGGTGTATGGGCCAACATTACTTTCTCTAGCATTAAAGCTAGTTGTTTCTCTGATGAAGGTAAGATTTTCTGTTTTGTCAGTGAATTTGAAATTTTGTTAAGAGTTTAAACTTTAATACAATATTTAATACACTTTTTGAATAACTTATACTTCCAAGATCTTGTCTCTTTATACATAAAAACGTTTACCTCTCAAGATACCAGTTATCTATCAGCACCACCAGCAACAACGCACTAAAAAAAGGCAGCTCTAAGTCAGTGCCTGAAGAAGAACATTTTAATACTAACTTATAAAAATGCATCTGATTTTGCATTAGTTGTATTTAAAGCAGTGCTAGTTCTAGCTAGCTTGTCTCCCTTTTTATCGCTAATACAAAGTAATAAACAAAAGTCGACATAAGCTTAACAAAACTTTCTTACATTGACCAAGCAGCAAAAATGTGATTGTGTACGAATTCGCTATCAGAGCTGCCACCTGGCAGTCAACAAAAATATCAATATTCTCACAAATACTGTTTTTGCAACAAAAACGCAGAACAATTGCAAAATTTAATGAAATATTTTTTTTTTGGGTGATAAATGTATCCTGCCATTTATTTTATTTGTTCAACGTTAATATTGTCCATACTTAAGACAAACATGATCAGGGTGCTGCAATTGTAGACTAATTTTTCCAGCATTTCGGCATTATATTATTAATAGCAGCTGCAATATTTTCCTCCAGTGTAAAATTGTAGACAGATTGTCCCTGAACATGAGATATTTTACATATTATAAAAAAAGTGTGTAGTGGGATCAAACCACATGATCCTAGATCCGAATGATAGTAAAACACAAAATTTCAACAGTTTTATTTCACCATGTGGCACCCTCACATGTCAACCAAGTCTAGTACTACTACTTTAGTATAAAAAAGTTTAAAATAATTGCATGGTACTTTGCTCCATTGACTAAAACATTGTCGTTTTTATCATTCTTGAAGTAGTGTGATATTCTTTGAAACTAGCCAATATAGCAGGAATATTTTTAGTGCGCACTCTTTGTATAACTCTTTGTTAACATAAGCTTGCATAATCTATTTGCTGTGTTTATTCTGACGACCCTAAAATGAACCAATTCGGTATGACATTCCATGAGGTGCAAGCGCTGTCATTTGTTAATTTTATTGTTATGAACTACTGACCATTTTTGGCATTTCCACATGTCAGGGAACTTTTTTAATGAACAGATTTGCATTAAAACTTAATAGCAAAATCCTCTTTATCTTAAAAGATTACAAGATCATAAATTATCGAATGAAATATGCTGCTTTTGTGTGGAAAAGGTCATATATGTTCCAAGTTTCTCGGAAAATATTCCGGATTCAATGCCATAGTCTACCTTAAATCTGTCACTTTATATTCCAATGTCAAAGCGTCCCAAAAGGCTGAGCCTACACTTGGAGTAATACGACCAAATATCTCGCATGTCTGAGATCTTCGCAATCTAGAAGCAATAAGTATCACTTAACTACATGAAGAATTAACCATTATGAGAAGATTAATTGGAACGATGTGCAATACAGTGTTCAGTGCTTCTGTATGACTAGGCCGTAAAGCACCATTTATTCTCATGCCATAAATTTACTGTAACTTATAGCATATTTCTTTGGCTTGGAGCTAAAAGGGCCAATGTCACTTTTTTGATCTTTTGAGTTAATCATTGCATTAGATTTGTTTTCTTGCTTATTATATTATAGTAAAACAGCAAAAGTCATGCCTAACCCAGAACAGCTTTATAAATAAAATGCTGGCCAATGTCACTATGAAAGCATTTATAAAAGCTAAAGTTCAATTCAAATTTAGCTCCAAGCCACAGATTTCTTCCTCGTTGATTTAAGGCCTAAGTCTTCATTATGCACAACACATCAGGGGACTGTAGTTTGATATCGTAGCCTTTTTGAGATCTAGGGTTTTCTTCAGATATTAAAATTTTCCTGTTTGTCGTAAACAATGAAGTAATAATTACTAAACTAATCATTATTTTAACAACTCTATCATTGAATCACGCATTAAATGGTCCTTTCTTTACAATATTAAGGAATAAAAATGGTTGTAGCCAGGAATACATATATTTTAAGATGTATAACTGATTAAAATTATTAAAGTCACAGGCGGCTAAACTTTCGCTTCAACTCAATGCAAGTTGTAAAAAATAATTTTTAAATTAAATCCGATCTGACAACGAACGAGAAAACTGTTTAAATTGTTAAGTGAATTCTTACGGATAGCAACAAGTTCAGCTGCCAGATTCCTTACAACTTCTGAAAATTATCTGCTGGCTAAACGAATCTTAAACCTTTGTTCATTATGTATTAAAAACATATTTGCTCGTAACATCTTATTAAATTTTTAATAATTCTGTAAAATAAGTCTTATTGGGTAATAGTTTCGCGTTATAAATTTTAATAAAGAAATAAGATCAGTACTTTTTTAATTTTATAAAATAAATAATTTAAATATATATATATATATATATATATATATATATATATGTTCTTATTTCAAAAATAATAACTAGAATAACGTACTCACCACAATTCCTAAATTTATACACACAAAATGCAACATACACTGCGTATGAGTAATATTACGTTAATCAGTTCTTCAAAATATTACACATACCTACAAGTACTAAACTTTTACCTTGAATACAATAATGAATTTAAGAAATAAGTATATTATTGCATTGAGTTTTGAAAATGTTCACCCCTTAACTTAATATCAATTATTTATTGAGCAAGAGGGAAAATTTAATAATATTACAATTTAATTTATTAACAACCACTTAAAGGTTTTTCCCACTTCTTAAAAAAATAAACGCACAGTCAAGGCTAAATACATGTGTGTGTTGTGTAGGATAAAACTCTATAACAATTTTATACTCATAATTTTCATATTTATTTAGAAGAAGAAAATAAAACTTTGGTAAAATCATGCAGTTTTTTTATTGTAAAAAGTACTAAAATCCTAGAAAAGTTTATTAAGTAAACTGCTTTCAAGCACACTTTCATGTACAATTTCTCTACACATTGCATGTGTATGTAAACAAGAGTGCCTTTTTCTTTCATAACAAATATATGTTGCTCAGAAACAAATATTAAATCCCTTTTTTAAGAATGGTATGTAAATGTATTTTTTTTAACGTTTTGCTATTATTTTAGTTTTCTTTTATCATATTTTTCACTACAATAGAAACGGAAACCGGAACTTCCGCTGCTTGAAAAGTAACTGCTTTACGTGTGTTTATTTTGATAAAGTTTAAAAACTCTTTTGTATTGTTTTGTTTTTCTTATTTTGTGTAAGTTTTCTTTTACGCTTCATTTTTGGGTATGATAAAGAGACCTTTTGTCGAAAACAGAAAATAAACGTTTTTCTTATCAATTTGTTTTAAGATAATGTTTTTCGGATATCAGCTGAATGGAAAATTTTCTATACATGTTTTTTTTTTGTATTTTAATATATAGATTTATCAAAAAATTCTTTTTTCTTTTTAATAACATAAAAAACTTCCTGATTATTATTTATTATAAAATATATTTAATTTAATCTACTGAGTAATTTCTACAAGAATAAGAAAAAAAATTTTTTTTGTATAAATTTATTTCTGCAATTATAGAATTAATAAAAACAATTTACAAAAAGTATGTTGCAAAAATTTGTTATTTTAAAGATTATTTGTTATATAAGTTTGAAAATTATCTTGTATAATTTTATAAATATTTAATGCCGGATGTTCGACTCTATGTCTAGATATATCATTAGGTAATAATGGTTTGCCAAAAATTTCGGCTTCAATAAACTGATCATTCTAGAAATTTTAAAATCTATACAATATAGTATATTTCTTACATTTTTTTTTGTTAATTTGTTCCAAACACATTCTTAATGCTTTATCAGTAAACTTATTATACCATTGACCACCTTCCAATATCATACAATCCTCATATTACCCTAAAAAGTATATATGCAAATATTTTAGATCCTGGTGATTTTATGACTTACGAGTGTATATTTTTCTGTTTGAAAGTCTAGGTACGACTTCTAGACTTCTAAGGAGAACAATAGATATAAGCGCCACAACACGTGGTTAAAACAACGTCAGCACTGGCACCATTGTTTTACCACTACTTATGTTGAATTTCTGTCGCCTAACCACCGCCTTTGTGATATAGTTGTGCCATTAAAATTGTTACAGGAAACAAATTACTTCTGAGTCTATTTATTCGCTTAGGAATTACCAGAGCTACCACGTATTCTTCGAAAATACCTCAACAATAGCCAGTCTAGAACAAGTTCTGGTAACTTATTGATTACCGCGTTATCAGATAAGGGTATGGTCTCTTAGACGAAAATTTTAATTCTCACACTTTTGGCTTTACGATACCAGACGTCTTGGTTTAATCTCTCTACCACATATTAAAAATTAACCTTGGCCTAACACTATGCAAGAAGATATGCCTCTCGGGAGAGCATCGAACACACAGAGCTGAAAACTTATTTAGCTTGCATGGCACTGTTTAAATATACAACAAACAATTCATGTTAGGAAAAGGACAAAATACTAAAACGCCAACTTTTTAAAAAACTTGCTCTTTACAGATACAAAACATTTTAAGAAAATAATATAAAAAATTGGAATAATATGGCGTCTTAGATTTTAAGTTTCTTTGAAACTAATCAGTTCATTTGACATTCAAAACATTCAACATCTAGCCGAATATGAAATAGAGCACAAAATATTTTGAAACGGAATTTATAATAAATATAACTGTTGTGCCATTGATGCAATAAAACCTTATTTTCCCTTAGACCCAACCTATACTGATGTAAGCGTCAAGTATATTATTACTTCTCAAGGTTTATGAACGTGAAACTGTTGAAAAAATCTTGCAATTCATTCAAAAAAATTTCAGTTTATATTTATTGCCGGATTTTTTCTGTCTGAGCTCAGTTCTTTATACACAATTTAAAAAAAAAACTCCCTATAATGGCAGTAGCTGCTGTAAAAATTTTGCAAAATGTAATAATCAAAAGCATCAAGTGATTTCAAAATAGTCTAAGAGTTGTTAGTATTAAAGGTATTTGATTTAAGTTACTATAAATAAGTAATGTTCTGATAGCGAGAAAGATTAGATATTTTCAGGAAATAAATTAACAAATTAAATCAACCAAAAGAATTAGAACATTGCACGCTAAAACAGAACGAGTTTTCTTTACTTAAGAAACTAAAAAATGAAATATTTAAATTGTACTTGAAGTTTTTTTATATCGCAGCTTTTGTTTTAATAAATACAAAAATTGCAAACTTTAAACTGTAACTGCTTTTATCTCAACTTCTCATTAACATATCAACAAAATTATCAAGCAAATAATTCTTATTTTAATTCTTCTTAAAAACAAAAACTTATACTATTTTTCCCTCTTAATCACATTCGGAAAATTTTAATGCTCATGACATCTACTGACATACTTGTTTAAGACAAAGAAAGAAACTACATTAAAATTTAATAAATATTATAAATTGTTACTAGTTACATTATGAATATTTTAAAACACTAAAAAGCGAAGAAAAATTTTCTACTACAAAACACAATGTTGCACAATTTAGTAGCAAGTTGTAGGAAACAAAAAATTCTTTCCGAAAAACAAGAAAAGGCATTGTAGTACAAAGTCTGTCTGTGTAAGGCTGTGAGGAGTTTAAACTCAATAACAAAATTATGAAATTAAAAACAAAATAACAAAAAGGGTGAAAAAGCTTAAGGTTATTAAAATTAGGAACAAGCAAAAATTTGCCATATTTATTATGAAAATGATAAGGGAGTTTAAAAATATTTTTCCAAGTTGTGAGTCATGTAAAAGATATTGAAAATTCAAGCTTTCCTTGTTTTTTTAACATCCACTCATAGTTACTTTTGCTGCTGCTGCTACTACTGCCTTGACTTATTATTGTGCTTTTTGCCTTGTCCCTGCCACTGTTTAATGAAAATTTAAGCTTGAAATTGAAAAGGAAAACGTTAAAAAAATTGAAACGAAATACAAAATACATGCTGATGTAAATACTCCAAATGCTCATTTAAATTTTAATTGCTTCATAAATGTTAACAAGTCCTTGAACTTTTATACCTACATACATACATATGTATTTTGTTTAACAACTTTTAACTACACAACAACAATGGCTACATTATACTGTTGAAAAGCAACAACAACAACATCTAAAACAACAAAAGCATTAACAAGAACTTGTTTTACTATTTTCTCTACTGGCAAGTACAAGTGCAAGAACAACAATCATACACTACTTTACAATTCATTAACACTTGTGCTTGTTAAGGTGTGTGTGTTTGTGTGTGTATTAACATATTTGTGTGCAAAATTTGTTTCAAAAAATAACAAATACATGATGCTTAGACAAATATTTTGTTTTAAATACATATTTAAAAAATATCATCTTATATAAGGCTACTAACTATCTAACTACTTATATACTTTGCAATACTTCAAAAGCATTATAGAGGGTGTTTTTATTTTCTCATTGCGTAATTTACACATCAAAATATTATTTTAATATCTCATTACAATATCTTAATTTATAATTTAATTTATATTTCTGGATACCAGATCCCTCCCACTTTAAAATTTTTCACAGCTTTAAAAATATAAAAACATCTTTTTTAATTTGTGAAACTCATTTTCAGAGACTTATCCTTTCGTCTTATGGATCCCGAAAAATTAAATCAAAGGCAATCTGATTATATTTTAAATGCAATAATGCTGAACAAAGTAGGCACAAGTTTTTACATTTCTATGTTTTGTACCGATTTTCTAAACCTCACATTTTCCGATCCTGATGAGTAAGTGACCTTAAGCATCGAATTTTTGTTAACACTGTGCCATACTTTATTTATATTAAAAACCACCAAATACGAAGGAAGTAATATATACTTCTAGGTTGATTTAGCTTGAACTGCCAAAGATTTTTTTATATGATTTTGCACTATCTTTAAAAACGTTTCTTCTAGAAAACTATTTTAAATTTAAAGTTTTATATTTCAAGTGTAAAAAAGGTATATTATTATACATTTGGTTTTCTTCTTGCAAAATTTGATATAAATAATTAAATTTTTTTTACTGTTTTAAAAAAAAATAGAATGAAAAAAGCAGAATCTCTATAAAAAAAATATACAAATAATACATTTGAAATTAATTAATGAAAGCAGCGGTATTTACACTAATGCTATGCAATTCATTTTGATGTCCCTTTTGAGAGAAATTGTATGTATATGTGTCGTTAAATAATTTTAATCCTCAAGAGTATGCTACGAATTCTGCAGCAATAATAGATATAAACAAGTAAGCCGAATCTGATAATACCTCTAATGTTCACGTACATATGTATAGCGACCTCAACGTAGCTTAGCCTAGATTTCAGTTTTTATGTAATACGCCATTTTGCTTTTTTTATTTCCAATGCCATCTGAGATTTTGAATTTTTACTAAGTAAGCTTTATTCTACTAAACGATTCCTTATATTTAATACCCATATTGTAGCGGTGTAGTAAAAAATTATATGCCATTTTGGTTTGGCGCCATCTTGGATTTTAACTTTTTTATAGCTGATTGTTCTTTAACAGTTCAAAAATGTTTTTATCAATAAAACACTTCTACTGTGTTCAAGGTTTCCCCTTCTACTTATTTTTAAATTACTGACAGTCCTTTGGGGATCTAAAGACATCTGATTTCAAAGAGCTTTGGAGAAGAAATATCAATTAACTTGGTTTGCAAAACATGCTTACTCTGCTTTTGATTTTAGGTTATGCGAACCATGACATCAACTCGCCGTCCAAATAGTAAATTTTGTGGTATGTTAACTGAACCGGATCAATTTTATGATATAAGCCCCATGCATGTTTGAGAGTATCTTAGATTACTTTCTAATGAGTTAAAATTCAAGAAAAAACCAGACTAAAATGTTACAGCTCTAGTCTTAGGCGCTGCGTTGCTGTTTTGGTTACTTTTAACCAAAATTGGTTCTTTTGTCTGATGTGTAGATGTGTACTTTTTTTTGATTTTTGTAACTTTACACTAAAATTTTAGTATGTATATACATTATGTATTTATGTATGTTTCATATTGCAATAAAGTAGCAAGTATGCAAGAAAATCTATCAAGCTTGCAAAAACATGAAATTAAAAAAGATATACAACTGTTTTATATTGAAATTTTAAAGGAAATTGTGAAACGTTTCGATTTTTCAAGAAAAGATTTTAAAAATCTTGAGATAATTACACCAAATAAAGTTTTAAGTAGTTCAGGGATAAGTTTGGAACCTTTGTTATTATCATTCGCAATTTTAACAGGTGGTAATGAAGAAAAAATACAATGAACGAAAAGTGTTTCGAAGAACTTATTTATTTTGTTCAAAACCTAATGTCTTTGCCACATAGTTCAGCTGCTGCAGAAAGAATTTTTTCACTGCTTAGTTTGATAAAAAGCTAATTTAGAAATAAGCTTGAGTTCCACACAATTAACAATGATATGTAATCAAAATCATGTCTGGTCTGCCAAAACTTTATTTTAAAAACTTCTAAAATTTTGTTTTTCTCAACTAAGTATGAAATGAATAAAACAAATTAATAAAATCAAAATAATTTTTAATTTTGTTATTTTTTTCCTCATTTGATTACATTTATGAAAAAATTTGGCTGTAAAATTTTGTTGGCTGTGGCAACGCTTCCTAGGCAGACTATTACGGATAAATATATTCGCGGTAAAGAAAAGAAAGTTTTAAAAACTACCAGTGCAATCTGAAATACTATATAAAAACAGACAATTATGCCTGTTTTAGATTATGTATAATGAGTTCTTAAGAAGTACTTGCCTTTTTTAAGCTTCAAATACATAACAACAACTAGTGTTTAGAACCATAATATCTAGATCATAATTTATGGAGCCAGAAATAAATATTGTTAGTTGCTACTCAAAGGAAAGAATTTAATAAATATATATTATGAAAAAAACAAGATACTTGTACAGAATTTTTAGCTAGTAATTCGATTCGGTCTCTGTATGATTAAAATATATAAATTTTTCTTAATTTTAATTTTTAAATATTGTCCAACTTTTAACATTTATACTAATATTCAAATTTTTAAACAGGCTTAAATTTAATTTTTAAACATTCCTATTTTAACAAAGATTTTTTAATAATGTGATAATGAAAGAATAATCTTGAAAAGTATGTTTTACCGACACCATAAGCACTCTTTGGTCGGTGAGTACGTGTTGGTTGTAAATATCATCTTTTTAACTCCCAGGTTTTAATAGAATTCGGTACCTCATTTTGTATTAATAAAATATTGTTTATTTATTAGGTTTTCTGTTCTACATGTCGGGAATTTAAAACTAGAAAATATATAAATTAAAAATAAAAATATTTATTCAATTTATCAACAAGCAATTATATTTTTATACCCTTCACCTGTGGTGCACAAGGGTATATATAGCTTTGTCATTCCGTTTGTATTTTCTACAATTTTCATTTCCGACCCCATAAAGTATATATTTTCTGAAAGCTTATGAATAGAGGAGTCGATTAAGCCCTGACCGTCTGTCCGTCTGCCCGTCTGTCCATCTGTCCGTATGTTGGTTGAAATCAACTTTTAGAAGCAACTATATGTTCCTCAGATCTGTATATGGTATCAATCTCTTGGAAATATCCAGGAATGAATCGCTATTGAAATTCAGCACAATCGCCCCATAACTTTCTTAGATATGAGCAAAAAACCACGACCACCTCGTTTTTTTTCACAATTACAACAACAACATACATACATACATACATGTAAAAAACATACCAAACAAAAAAAATTAAAAAAAAAAAATATTAAAAATAAGAAAAAATAATAAAAAAAACTACAAAAAAAAATTTAAAAAATATTTAACAAAAATTTTAAAAAATTTTTTTAAAATTTTTCTAAAAAAATTTTTTAAAAAAATTTAAAAAAAATATAAAAAAAAATAATAAAATATAAATAATATATAAAATAAAATAAAATAAAATTTTTTTGGCTCAGCTGGGATTCGATGCCACATTTATTCTAACGTGTACGTATTTTATATGGGATGAATGGTGATACAAACAATTGTTATTGCATGACTACACGTTGTGAAGGGTATATAAGATTCGGCACGGCCGAATATAGCACTGTTACTTGTTAGTATTATGTTATATAGCTGACAATTATATGAGGCAACTGTATGTAAAACTTATTTAGGAAATCGAAGATTTTAACTTTTAATTAATGCTTTTTTTTTCATTTTTTCCCGACATCTTTGTTGGTAATTGAGATCCATCGACCCAAGATATGCTCTAAATAATCCTAATATTCTATCTAAAGAGGTTTATGGAAAACACAATATTTTACACCATTTAAGACACGCTTGTTGCTTGCCAAAAAATATCTAATTCCAACGTTATTATATGGATACGAAATTTTTGCTAGCTGTGATACCACAAGTTACAGAAAGTTTAATTTAGCTTACATTGCAGTAGTGTGGTATGTTTTCAAATTAAAGAAGTTTGACCGAATATCATCTGTAGAGTCAAAATTATATGCAGTATATTTTTGTAACCTCTGGAAATTGCGAACACTAACACTACTACATAAAATCATTCAATCTGACGAACTTGCATATCTCTTTGAACGAATTTTGTTTGCACGTTCCCGCAGATCTAATGACGTGATACAGTTAAGACATCGAACTTTGGTATCAGACTGGCAGTTTTTTATTCATTCGATTACCTACAAACATTTAATTTTTAAGCAATGCTGCGCAATTTAAAAGGGCCCTTAAAGAACATTTTTCCTAAATGTAACAACTTTGTTTTAGTTTTTTTTTCATAATTCTATTTATTTATAATTTTTATTATTATTAGTTCTTGCTTGTTATTTAAATTATATTATATTTTCCTTTTACAATTATTTGTCATTCTGATTAATATTAATTTTATGTTGTGTCTAATCCTGTACTGTAAGGTTTTAGGATGTTTCTTAGGAGCTGAACACTCTGACTTTGTTTGGGTAGAAAATTAATACTATATAAGAGTCTTAAGTAGAAGTGGGGCTTAGAAAAGTTGATTAAAATATACACAGGGACATACGGACAGATGGACTTAGCTAAGTCAATTTCTATATCTTAAGGGTCTCAGATGAATATTGTAGATATTACAAAATGATTTATATCATCTTAAACTCTCCTGCAGGGGCAATAAAATAATATTAAATTGTGCAACAAAGTGTATATAAATTGGTATGTGCTATTTCATCTGTATGAGTACGTGATGTTTATATTTTATTTCAGAAATTCAAACATCTATGATTGTATGCTTGTTTTCTCTCTCTCTTAAACATTTTAAAATTAATTTAAAAAGTTTTCTACATACTCATGCTAATACTCACATAAAGACAATTATAAGTACAAAGATTTTCATATATTTTTTATTATTTCTTTTTTTTTTTTGAGAGCAAAAATCTTGTATGTGTATACCATATGTATGTATGTTCCTGTGTTGTTGATAAAATGTTTATAAGTTTTTTTTTAGTTTTATTTCAGCACATGTGCTTGCTTTTATGTTAGTGCAGAATAGTGTGTGCGTTTTAATGGGTAAATACATATGCAATTGTTTATTTACTTTTCCTCTTAAGCTTATGAAAAATGTTCCGTAATTATTCTTATTGTATGAGTAGTTCGACTGTGTACTTATCAGAGACTAACATTGTTCAAGAGAGCCTGGGTTCACATTCATAATTGTTTATGGCATTTTCTTAACATAACCTTCGAAACAAAATCAATGAGCAGGTTTTTCTCTGGTATTTATAAATATTAAAAAAGAAATATTGTAGATATTTACAATACACATCTAGCATAATACAAGACTCATGTACAAATGTTTTCTTATTTAATTTAAATTTATAAAATTTTTTTAAAATCTTGTGTACAAATATGGAAAAAAAATATTAAATTTATTTCTACATTGTTGTGATAAAAGACTTTTACAAACGAACATAATATTTGAATAAACCAATTAACTACCTCGCCTATCAAAGAGTACTAATGATCGTAGCTGACTTCGAAAATAAAATCCGCTCGGCAAAAATATACTTTTTAGATTATCTTTTATTATATCAATCAAATTCTTTATAAAATAAAATTATATGAACAGAGGCCTGAATAAATTAAAATCAGTTGTGGCCCAACTATAATGCGCGATATTTGTTGTGAGTCACACCTTAACGTCAAGCCTTTTGTTCAACTAAATTTAACATTTCTGTGTTTCAGTATTTGACAAATTCAGCCATTGATGCGTACATAACTGAGCAACGCGTTAAGTTTATTAAAGCATTTTTTGAAAATGGACATTCAAATCAAAATGAATTTCGTACAGTTAGTAATTTTTTTTGCAGACTTGTGCGAAAATTTCATTAAACCAGGTCTGTAGAAAATGTGAATACACCTGTGTATGCTCACCTAGTTGTTTCAGCAGAAAACATTGCTGCTTTTCGTGATAGTGTGGCAGAAGAACCGCCAACCTCGACTCGACATCGTGCCTAACAATTGAACATCTCTCGATCATAACAAGAAATGAATAATGTATCTACACGCTTAAAGGGTTCAATGAACTTAACAGCTGAAGCCTACTGATCATTATAAGCGTCTTCAATTCGACGACTGGTTTGTTGAACAGACAGAATTTAATGGTGACTTTATAAAGAAAATCATCTTAAGCGATGGGACACACTTTTACCCCAGCAGATTTGCTAACAGGCAGAATTGTAGCATTTGGGCAAATGAGAATCTACAATTGATTGTCGAAAATCCGATTGATCCACCAAAAAAGTGACTGTTTGGTACGGTTTAAGGACAGGCGGCGTCATCAGTATTTCTTAAAAAATGAGGCTGGCCAAGCAGTAGCTGTGATTAATGTTCGCTATCGCGAGGTGATAACAAACTTCTTGTGGCCAGAAATTGCTAATATAGACTTGGACGTTATGCGGCTTAAACAGGATGGTGCCAGTTGCGACACAGCCAACGAAACCATGGCTGTTCAGCACAAGAAATTTGTGAGACTTCTTTCTTTAGAGTTAATTCAAACAAAAGATGTACGCAAAAATGCTAAAAATAGTTCAGAAGCTAAAAGACAACGTACAATTGAACCTCAGTTATGTCTCAGTGTCATTGAAAATAAAGACTATCATAGACCCTTTGATCACAATAAAAATGATTAAAATAATTCTTTGAAAACTTTATTTCTTCTTTACAAATAATATAATGCGTTATGTTTGGACCACCCTGTATATCCATATATGATGCGGCGTAGAGTCATGAAAGATTCGACAGCTTTTTAAGTATATTTTTACTAAAGCGTGATTTCTTAAGCGTAGTTTTTTAAAAGATCTAATTAAACACTCAAATTTGCATCATATATACAAAATGTTTATTGGAATCGATAAACTGGTCTTTGCCATTTACTTTTTAAAAATAACTACATGTAAATGTTGCCCGCTGCTCCGGTTCAAATGATCCATTCATTAGGTCCAAGTTTGCACCACACCACACCAAACTGTAATTTTTTCGGGATTCATTGGTAACTCTTGTACAGCATGTGGCTGTTCTTCAGATGCGACAGTTTTGCTTGTTTACGTATCCATTTAGCCAGAAATGAGCCTCATCACTGAACACAATTTTTCGATTAAACATTGGATTTCCATTGAGCTGTTGTAAGGCCCATTCACCAAAAAGAATGCGAGTCGGTGGTTTAATGTCCACCAAAAAATTTTGGTGCAAAATTTGGTAATTCGCTTGGTCGATTATGACAACCACAAAAAGTTAGTATCAAACGATGGACATTTATCACAGAGCACGAATTTTGATAATAAATTTCAACAATTTGCAGTCGTTTTTCGATTGTGAGTTTCTTCACGATAAAATAGCAAAAAATACTGAACTTTTTTTACTCTCACAGATGTAGTTTGGACACAATTACCAACCAGTGCTGCCAGCCCGAAGAATTTATCTCAATAAAAAATCACCCTTTATTTCTAAAAAGTTGTTTAATAGGAGTCAACATTTTTCTAAAAATAGAAAAAACGTACAAACAAACAAAAAATATGTTATTGGTGATGTTTTCAGATTGATGTTGTTACAAGATATTTAATAAAAATTTAGCTAAAAGCTTAACAGTACACCACTTTCTTACGAAAAACATTGCTTAAAATGAGTAAAAATTTCACAAAGTATCTATCCAGTTCTTGTTCGTCTTAAGCATTTGTATTTTGTATACAAATTGCAAAGGGTTATATATCGTGGCTCTTTTTTGTTCATTTATTTGTGTGATAATAAAGGTAGAACTTATACCATACCACTAACCCTTCGAAAGTGCCATTTTTGCTGATAATACACCCACTTCTTTGTGTACCATTAAATTTTTTGTTGTGCGAAAAAAATTATAAAAGAAATATGTTGACAGCTAAGCATATATTCGCTGAAGCTTACAAGCACAAGTGTATCCACATTAAGTTTTTATTCGTTTCGGGCATTCACCAGGTACACAGTTACAAATGACAAAGCAAAATAAAAAATTCCACGAATCATAAATCATGTTGGTTTTTAATTCTTCTTAATTCGGTTTTTTTTTATTATTCGTTATAATAAAGTATTAAAAAAAATTATAATAGAGTGTCGACTAAATATACTCAAGGGTATAATTTTTTTAAATTAACAAAATTTTATAGCTTTTTTGTATTGACTGGATTGTTGTACATATACTTTTTACATTAAAATTTATTTGTAATATGTTTGCTAACATAAAATGTGCTGAAAAAAATCGTTTTCGAACTAATTGGAATTTTTACCTTTTTTTATAGGTTTTATGATATTAAGAGGATTGAAGGGCAATAATTATTACAAGGATAAACATTTATATTTACAAATTGGAAAAAAAAGGAATTTTATTTTATAAAATCCAATTAAATTATATTTTAGAAAAGAGTACTATGGTAGTCATTGTTGTTGCTTGCATCCATTTTCGGCCATATGTAAACGAACTGTATTATTTGTTTATGTTTTCAGATTTTCTGTAGGCATTCAGTTTTTGCTCTCTAACTGCGATCTGAATATTTTATTGAAGATGTTTTTCTCTGTTATGCTCTAACGGCACTAAGACGCAAAATACAAATTGTGTGTAATTTATAACATATATGTGACCATTACCGAGAAAAGGGACCTAGTGTGTCGAAAAACGGGTTTGGACTTAAGAGTGGATTCTGACACCTAAAGGGGTGTAGAATAAGTTGAAATGAGTTAGATTTCTGATAAAAATTTATTTACCCCATTAAACCGTACAAAACGAATACTGGTTGCGTCTTAAGAATCAAGTATTGAGATCATAATAAACAGAGCAAAGGTATTGTCACACTAAAACCGAAAAAAAAATACTTCACCACATAGGCATGACGTCACCAAATCGCATATCCCAACTAAAAGTGCGTTCACAGTGATATTGCGTTATGAAACTTTAAATTCATTTTTCTCAAAACTTTATTTTCAAACGCTAGGTCCCTTTTCTCGGAGCAAGTCACATATAGATTTAAAAGAACAAACAATATTTACATTTTCTCAGACACAAAAATATAAAATAAAATCTAATTCCTAAATAGCGAAAAAAGTCATACTTATCGCATGAATAAAACTTAAAAGAAACCTAAAATTTAGTTTGATTATCCATACCCAGAAGATAGCGAGAACTGTTTTACTTTCCGATCATTCCTTTCAAATAAAAAAAATTAATTGGCAGCCAGTAAGCCAGTAGCACTTTTATTTAAGATTTAAGCTTACGTGGTATTGAATTTCGCGTGTCCGCCAATGTATCAATGTCTCAACAAAAAAAAACACAATCTGCTAGTGCGCAGTGTATAACAGAATATGTACTGTTGCGGTCTAGTTCGTTTTGTATATTGCAAAACTGTAATGTCGTAGCATCTAACGTGTTAGTCTTTCTTTAAATATATTTGCAGTTAAACAAGTAAGAGCACTTAATTCGGTTGTGGCGAATTTTTAATACCCACCAACAATTTTTCGTATTTTTTTCACACAAAATTTATTATTTTATTATTAACAGTAATCGCTACAAAAAAATTCCTTATACTGAAATATATATCACTTAAATTGTGTATCTTCGATCTGCTATTAATTTATTTTCTTAAATTTAGTCTTACAATTCAACATTATGACTTTGTATATTAGAAATGATACTACTGACTGTTTTGTTCAATAATATTGTACTTTTACGGAATCTGAAGAGCACAGTTTGGTACCCAGATGTAGTTAAAAAATAATACTAGCTTTGTGTGGGCATGTCACCTCCTACTTTTTAAATAATATAATTAATGTTTAAATTTAAATTAGAAAATCAGTTCTAGATTTCTGTGTTTTCATATAGAAATAATATGAATTTGAAATAATAAAAAAAATTTTAATACAATTTATTAGAAACCAACATATGCGAAATTTCATTATCTAATTAATATAATTCTATCGCTTAATGAGTTTATAAATTTAATTTATAGTAGACTATGTAAGAAGCGGGCGTTAAAGTAACTAAGATATTTTTTTTATATAAAGTCCATTATTATTACATAACCTTTGTCCCCAGAGAAATTACATGAATAAACGGTAACACGTTATATGGAAGGTTGACGTTAAAGTAGGCGTGTCACCTTAATTTTCTCGAATTTATAATAATATTAATCTGAAAGCTATAAGTGTGAAATTTCATCATTCACTTCTGAACTTTATTAACAGTAGATTACGTGAAAAGCAGACGTAAGAGTAGGCGTGCTGATGTAGCTTTTGCTTACAAACTCAACTTACATATTACCACATAGAGTCCTTTATTCTTCTAAAAACTTTGTCCATAAATTTTTGTACATTTTGATATATGACTTCTTTCGTTATATAAAGATTTGAAAAATTTTCAGGGTAAGATATTTTTTTAAATCAGAAAAAATACTTTTGAAATTTCATTGCTATACGTCACTTTGTTTAGACACAATCGCATTTTATTCGACGTAACAAGGACATTGTTTTTTACCTACTATTGCATTACGAGCTATAATTCTCTTCCTATTATTTCGAGTTGGCCCATTTTCAATACCAGAAGCATTTGATTCACTTATCTTTCTCGGTTAGAGTTCAATCGTGCTTTCAACAGACGGACAGATGGATGAAACCTCGACTGAGTAAAAATATATTTTATAGGTCTAAAATGCATATTTCAATGTGTTACAAGCGAAATGACAAATTGAATATACTTCCACACCATTTTTTTGTGGTGGGTATAAATATAAAGCGTGATGCATTTTGAGGTTCCCTACGTTTTTAAAGAAAAAAAAACAAAGAAAATTCAAATTTAATGGGGAATGTTTATTATCATTTGAAAGAACATTCTTTGGCATTTATTTTTTAAGACTATGTCTATCAAATATTGGCTGTAGCTACGTCGCAAACGGTCTATCCGTTGAGTCCAATTTTCGATAACTTGTTCGAGCATTTCGACTAGTAACTGGCGAATAACACGTGTGATATTTTTCTCCAAGGCTTGAATCGAAGCCGTGATCACGAGCTTCAATTTCAGGCATCAAATAGCCGGTTATCATTGCACGATAATATTTTTAAAGAAATATGGACCGATGATTTCACCGGCGCCAGCGTGCTGGACGTGCTCTATTCGGTCGAAGTTTATCCAACAATGAATGCTCTGTATCAAAATGGGTGATGGTATTGCGAATAGTATGCTCAGTAGGTCGATTATGTTAACCATAAGTTGAGCGAAGTGCACGAAACACATTCCTCACAGTACGTGAATTTTCGTAATAAAGTTTAACGACTTGTAAACACTGTTCAAGCGTAAGTCTTTCCATTATGAACTGCCAAACAATACTTTAAAAAAATATAACGACAGCATGACACGACTCACAAATGATCTGTCAAAAAAAGGCTATTGAAAAATGTATCTCTACTTTTACTATAAATATAGGTTTTATTAAAAATATATTTACGAAAATCAAAGCAAAATAAAATTTCAGAGTTTTTAAAAGTACCTGAGTTAATGCCTAGCGTTTTTTGATTGTAAGGAATTGACATCACTGTACATATTTAAATTCCCTAATTTTTTATATATTTATTTAACTATAAATATCATTAAGTTTCTAAAATTTTAACAACACAATCTGATAGCTGTAAGGTAAGTGTGTAATTTGGTCAGGTTTATTGTCTCTTTTGTTACCTTAGATATGACATTAAGTAAATAATTGTGTTTAACTTAAAGAAGCAAAAAAACAAATTAAACTCATTGCATTTTCTTTTAGTTCTTGGTAAAAAGTTTCAAATTCTATAAAGTGAAGACAAATTACTTATTTCAGCTAATAAATCATTAATGAACTTCAACGCAACGAAGAAATTTTCTTTTGTTGAATAAAAATAATACACGACATTAAAAGTTAAGAAAATTATATTTAAAAATAATTTAGATTGAGGTAAAAGCTCCAGTTCTCTTTATATCTAAGTGTTTTTTATCTAAAATTGCTGAGAACTGAGAATGAAGAACTTTCAGTACAAGTAATGTCTTACATATAAACAACCCACAATTTGTAACACACACACACTACACATTTATAATACATACAATGTTCCTTTACTTTCTTTGTAGGTAGGTTTTTATTTTTTTTTACCACCAGCAACTAAGTACACAAAAAAATAACTTTGTCATACTGTTACTTAGTTACAACCAAAAAAGTTTCATTTTTTTGTTTGCACAAAACAAAACCAAATAAAGAGGAAAACTAAAACAACATGTTTGAAGTATCCCTGCAGGACATGCATAATAATGTACCTGTTTTTAAGTAAATAAAGGCAAGTGCTAAATACCCATCCAACCTAGAACTAAAAGCAACAAATTTTAACACATAGACACGAAGTACGTTTGAGTGTTTATATGGCAAGAATTTTTCTAAATAGTCTGGAAGTAAGAATTTGCTGATTACCGTATTTAACTGTCTTCGTAAACAATTTTTAAGGATTAGTTGACAAATCTTAAATACAGTTACATTTTGTACATACCACAAATTAAGTTTGTTTTAACGTCAGGAATTCTCCCTTTGAAGCAATAGTTCGTAGCGTATTTAATCGTTGTCACCAACGTGGCACAGTGAGAGATTTGCCTCGTACTGGTAAACCAAGTTTAAATCGAAATGCGCAAAATACTGAATGATAGTCCATATTTTAAATGACAATAAGACATAGTTAAGGTCGTTACTTTGCCGAGTTATTTCATACTTTAGCCCTTGAAATGTTTTTAGTTTTTAGCGTATATATTTTTAAATTTCCTTAAGGAAACCTATCTGGCGATGACAAATAACATGAATGTGGCACCTAATTAAAAAAGAGTTGTTGTATTGTTAGCTTTGTGGCAAGTGGCAAGTGGCAAAATCTGTTGGAACACATAACGTTTAGGTGCATACCCTTGATTTCTAGCCACAAAAAGTCTGTTGTCATCATTCACCTCATTTTAGAAAAAGTACGACCCCGTGATCCCGTCAGCCTATAAACCGCACTAAACATTCATTTCATGTGAATAAATTGACTTTTCAACAATCACTCGTAAATTTATATTTGCCTCAATGCGATAATTCTATGAATCCTCTGACATGAATGTGTGCCTCCTTGCTGAAGATGATTTTCTTTTTAAATCCGCAGAAGCGAATGTCTGTTCAACTAACCATTCGGAGTTTTGACAACATTTAAAATTGTCAGTAGGCTGCAGGTTCTAAGTAAATTGAACCCTAAATTAAGATTTTTACTCAAAATTTTCTTGAGATGTTCGAGAGATCTTCAATAATTAAGCATGACAACAAGTCGAGGTAGACGGTTTTTCTGCCGCACTAAAGCGAACAACTGCAATGTTTTCTACAGAACACTAAGCGAGCATGTGCATGTATTCACATTTGCTACAGACCTAGTTTGTAGAAATTTGTGCAAAATTTCACGTCGTCATGGTTGAATTTGTCAAACACTGAAATAAAGAAATCTTAAAATGTCTGTAATCTACTCTTTGCCGTAATCATTTCGGTGTTCTTAGTTGTAGCCTGCTTTATAATCTGTTACACAGACTGGTCTGTGGCTTTGTCTATACTTCATACCTTATTTTATATCAATGTCTATAGTTATAGGAGATATTCTCTAATTCAAGTCAATCTTATGTTGGTTTGTTAATATTTCTTTTATATAATCCTTTAATTTTAAACATTCACTTTCGGCGGTTATTAATTTTGGCCGTAAATGAAAATTTATTCGTTTAGACAAATGTTTAGGTTAATCTATAGTCAAATCCATATTCTGTACTGTATCATAGACTTAAAGCTTGACAATAGTATAATTTATATTTAAATTATTAGTCCACTTATTTATAGTCCAGTTTGAATTCGATTATAATTTCCTTTTGCTAATTCCTTCAGGTATTCCCTTAAAATTTCAAGTCTTGGCCACCCACAATGATTACAGGTCTTTATTTATATTACTTTGAATATGTGAAATTCGACACAGGTGATGGAAGCAATATTGTTTTGTTTTTTTTATTATATTTTCATATTGGATATTTCAAAAAATATTAAATTTTTTAAATAAATTGTATACAACTGACGAGCACTAGATTAAATGATTGAGTTTTATTTTTGCAGGTGACAGTTATCGATTGATTGTTTTGCAGGCACCAAAAGAGACAAGAGAAAAAAAATAAATATAACACAATATAAGTTGTGATATCTTGTTACTATCCTACACAGAGAAAAAATCGGTTTTGGGTACCAAAATCGTAGCAAATCGTACAGTTTAGTAGTGAATTTTTTTTGCGATTATCAATATATAAGCACCACTAAGAATTTATAATTTTTGCAATAGATATTTTGTAACCACAAAAGAAAAATTCGATTAAAGGAACTGAAACATTCGATTGGCAATAAATTAGATTGACTGTTTCTGGAAGTCTATTGAAGTTTTTAATATTTTTAAACATAAAAATTTTAATAAAAAAATAGCTAATTTAGAGACGATCAATTTTTGCTGAATTTTTATACCAGTGAAAAATGGTATATACATATGTATGTATAGGTTAGTCATTTCGTTTGAAATTTCTACAATTTTCCTTTTCGAACCCATAAAGTATATATTTTCTAAAAGCTTATGAATAAGGGAGATTAAGCTCTGTCAGTCTGTCCGTCTGACCGTTTTACCGTCCCGTCCGTACGTATGTTGAAATCAACTTTTGGAAGCCGCCCGACATCGCCTGGACCCGCGTGGAGTTTTAAAATATTCGAAATATTCGGGAGCAGATTGGTATTGAAAATCAGAAACATCAGTTCATAAACAACTGAGATATGAGCAAAAAACCACGACCATCTCGTATTTATTTCCACAACAACAACCTTCCACACATTCATACAAGCGTTACATACTGGTTAGAGTAAATGTGGCATTAAGTCCCCGCTGAGCCAACAATTTTTTTTTTTGTTTATTTTTTTTTTATTTTATATTTTATTTACATTTTTATTATTTTTTAAAATTTTTTTTTATATATTTTTTTTAGTTTTTTTTATTTGTTTTTTATTTTTTATATATATTTTTTATATATATTTTTTTAATATTTTTTTAATATTTTTTATATATTTTTTTTAAATTTTTTTTTCAAATACATACGTAAACTTAATTTATAATTTTACAATGGGGTGTTTTTATATATGTATGTTTTTATATGTATGTACGTATTTTATATAAGACCAATGGTGATACAAACCATTGTTATTGCATGTCTACACGTTGTAAAGGGTATATAAGATTTGGTACGGCCAAATACAGCACTCTAAAATGTTAAAATTAAAATTATATCATGTTGCGAACATGAATTTTGTAAGAAAAAAATTTATGACCAAAAATCATTAATTAGTTACTTACTTAGATTAAAAAAATTTGTAACAATATTTTAAAACTGTTTTTAAATACCAGAAATTTACTTTAATCGCATTTTATTGCATTTTCGCCTTAACCCAACATTTGCTCCTCCCATTATCTACCACCCTGTATACCATGATTTTTCTTGTTTATTATTTTTATTGGTTTTGTTTGTTTTTTTTTTTTTTGCTAAATTTATGCTTTTGTGGTTTTTATCATAAATTTAGTTTTTCATATAGACGATTTCTCTATAAAAGAATTTAATATTGTGAATGTAAAGTAAAAATGCAGTAAAAAGTGGTTTTTTGTGTTATTTTTTGTGGTTTTTTCTTTACTTGTTTCCAGAAGGTAAAATGAATATAAATAGACAAACTATAAAAAACTAAACATTTTATAGACAATTCTGTAAATGTAGATTTTGGCAAATTTACAAACCTAATGACTTCTCAAAATAAAAAGAAGTGTGTCTAAATGCCACAGAAAATAATAAAAAAAAAAACATAAAGATTTTGTTGCAAATTCTATACAAATAATATAAAGTTTGTACAAATAAAGAAAAATTTTGTAATAAAAATAATAAAAAATAAAAACAAATGTAACCCAAAATTATTGTGATGGTAGTGTTAATGAATTTCTAGAAAAATTAATTGTAACACTTAAAGATGACCCTTACGGGGTGAAAGTAAATAATTATTTACAACTGAGTACTTTTGATTATTAATTTTTATACCTGCACTTTTAGCAAAATTGACCACTAAGTTAAAGTATATATCTGTGGCTTGGAGCTAAAAGAGCCAATGTCAAAATATGACTTTTGAGAAAATTGGAATTGAACTTTAACTTTTATAGATGCTTTCATAGTGACATTGGCCAGCATTTTTTTATGAAGCTGTTCTGGGTTAAATATGACTTTAGCTGTTTTACCGTAATGAATTAGAGCACGAAAACAAATATAATGCAATGAATAACTCAAAAGAGCAAAAAAGTGGCATTGGCCCTTTTAGCTCCAAGCTTATGACTAAAACAGTCGATTGAGTTATGAAATTAACACTAAAAAACCTAAAACTCTGTATGTGCCATCAATCTTTTGCAAATATCCGGGAATGAATAGTTATTGAAATAATGCACTTTGGCTCCATAACTTTTTGAGATATGAGCAAATAAACACGACCACAAAAATAAACATTTTTTAGCTCTAAATTTAGTTATAGAGACGTTTCTTTCTTTAGGTACGATATGCCTCAGGAATATTTTTAAAAAACTTAGCTTGAAACGTTTTACTAATCAACAAAGTTATGGCAAAAATAATTTTTAAAAATCAATATTTTTTAAAAATATATTAAACTAGCCAAACCCGGCGCGCGTTGCTACGCCCCTTAATGAATCGAAATGCATTTTGAATTTTAATTGAATATCAAGTGCGAAAACCTAAATATTATAATTTTTTTATGGGCGTGGCATTGCCCACTTTTCTAATCACGAAATTGTAAAGTCATAACAGCTCAATATGTGTGCAAAGTTTCAGAAGAATCGGACCAGTGCAAGTACCTCAAAATTATAATTGTTTTTATGGGCGTGGCTCTGCCCACTTTTCTAATCACGAAATTGTAAAGTCATAACAGTGCAAAGTTTCAGAATAATCAGTCCAGTGCAAGCACCTCAAACTGATACCTATTTTTATGGGCGTGGCACTGCCCACTTTTCTAATCACAAAATTATTTAGTCATGACAGCTCGATATGTGTACAAAGTTTCAAAAAAATCGGTCTGGTGCACCTCAAAATTATAACCTTTTTTTATAAGCGCGACCCTGCCCACTTTTCTAATCACGAAATTGTAAAGTCATAACAGCTCAATATGTGTGCAAAGTTTCAGAAAAATCAGTCCAGTGCAAGTACTTCAAAAATACAACTTTTTTAGGGGCGTGGCCCCGCCCACTTTTCCTATCACAAAATTATTTAGTCATGACAGCTCGATATGTGTGCAAAGTTTCAGAAAAATCGGTCAAGTGCAAGTAGTTAAAACTGATAACTTATTTTTATGGACGTGGCCCCGCCCACTTTTTTCCACCCATAAACACTCGCTGGTATGTGTACAACAACTTGCCAAAGCTTGAGTCCGATCGGTTTTACAGTTTCGGAGTCTATAGCTAACACACACACACACACAGAGTTTCACTTTTATATATATAGATTAAGTGTAAAAATTTGTTTTGAAGTTTTTAGGATTTTCTTTTATGGAATTTATAAATTTTAGAAATATTTTACACTTTTATAAGTTATATAAGTTGCAGATACCTAAATATTTAGTTAAGTTTTTTAGGTTTTGCAGATCTAATAGAAAAAGGCAGTTGATCATACCTAGATTGACCTCAATTTTGGAACGATCTTTTTGTGTGAGAGTGGCACGAACTTATAATAGGTTATCGGATACTTTAAGGACGTTTGATGTTAACATTGATTCTTTTAGGAAAAAACTTTTTCGCGAGTTGTCTGATAATAGTACTTAATTGAATGACCATTCTTTATCCATTTACATATTTCAATCTTGGTCTGAAGTTTGGTTAGTTTGGCTTATATTTTCTGTGCAATTTTCTTGTCATTATATTTTTAATTCCCTTATATTTACTTATATTTAAATTTTTACATTATATTTTTATAGTTTAAGTAAAAAGCATTGTAAATTTTTTTTTTTTTTTTAGTAGAAGTTTGTAGCCAATTATGGCCTAGAGGCTTGGTTGCCGAAATTTAAATAAATAAATAAAATAAAATAAATAAATAAAAATTATGTTGGTTGACCTTTTGTTATAAATGCTAATATTGTTGATTCGGCTAGAGATTAGTTGTTATAGTTAGTTGTTATAGTGTTGTTAGTTGTTTAATTTTTATATTATATACAAGCATTATTTTTTCCTAAAATTTTGATCCTCTTTAGGTGATCAGAAATTTACAGTTTCATTTATATAAGAATAAGTATTCTGAAAAATTAACACATCGCATAATTATAATTACCATTATTTTTCAAACCATCATTAAACCGTTTTTTATATTGTGCTATGTCTGTTTATTGTATATATACCCAGAAAAAACTAGGTAATGACTTGCTCTTTTAGAAATGATTTATAATGTGATACGTAAGTACTTATTTTTCGACATTTACTAAGATATACTCACAGTTTTGCTAAGATATATATACAGTTTTTTATTCCTTAATTTGCCAGAACCCATCAAAATACATAAGTTTCCTTAATTCTCATTTACTTTAATACGCTAAGGACAGCAACAACAGCAACGAAACATTTCATTAACAAAATGATAACTTATAGATCACTGTATCTGTAACTGTATACATGAAGTTAAAGGGTATTATCAGATTCGGCACCTTCAAATATATCACTTTTATTGATTTTTCTGTAAGTCTTTTATTTAACCAACATTATTTTTATTTGTATAAGCATTGAAATTATCTGACAAAACAATTCAATGATTCACAATGTGCCACGCCTTTAAAAATTAAGACTTCGCACACACCTACACAAATTTATGTGCAAATGAAATACAATTTTATAATGAGAAAATAGAGCAAAACCATAACCACAAACGGTAATGGAAATTTTTTTATTTATTCTTCTATTTACGTCTAATTATTCTAATTACTTTAAGTTACGTTTTCAGAGGAAAAACAGCATCGATTTTTAATAATTAATATTTATGTGAAATTTTTTTTCTAAGCCTATGGTGAATTTAAAAAGAACAACAAACCACTTAGTACCCATAGCAAGACACACTAACATTAAGAAAGCAACTATTAATTAGTTCTATAGCCATACCCTATTCATTAAAATTTTTATCATGTTAAATAATACTAAAATAATAATTAAGTTATTAAAAAATATTTATAAAAAAAAACAAAACAATACAAAATTAAATTTAGCCTCACGAGGGCAACGCTATAAATGTCAATAAGAAATGAAATAAGAATCCACCAAACAGGACCTTATCTTATTTTTAATAACATTTTTTGGAATTTTCCAAAGTACTAAACATAAAAACATGAATTAAGTGGAGTATAAATTTAAATAAAAAACACATGGAAAGAAAACAAATGGTATTCTTTAGCAACTTTTATGTTCTCCATAAATTTCAATTATCTAGCAATTTCTTACTGCTATTTTATTATCTTTATGGTTTTGTGTCAATTCTTAGTAATTCCGCAATGAAATAGAAAAGCTAAAAATTATTGTTCTTTATTTAACACCTTTTATTGTTGTAATTATTTTATATTACCGGTATTTTTGTTGGCTTTTGTTGTTGCTAATTGATGCCTTTTTATTAAATTAGTTAATTACGCCAACAACATGAAGACAAGGGTTTAATGAAATTAAAGTCAACTTGCCTGGAGAGCGAAATAAGAAGCATTAACGAAAGTATGCAATAAAGAAAAGTATTATTAGAGAAGTTGTGGTACGATGTAATAGGATTCTAAATATTAAATTATCCAGGTTGTACCGAAAAAACTTTCTACCCAAAAATCTATAAATTTTAATACAAACCAGCTGTTCAGAAACAATAAAGAATGCTTTATTTGAACATGCCAAGTATGATAATGCCTTTCACTATTATATGCATTGACAAAACGATCATATTCAAGAACGATAAAAACAAGACTACGTATTATAAGATTACAAAAATTTACACAAAAAAATACTAGTTTTCCCCTTAAGAGAAGAGTACTACTTTGGATCCAGAAAACCCTATTCTTCTTTGTATTGAATTAAACCATTTTCTCACCAAACATGGCAGCTACGCCTGAATTTCATACAAGTGAATGTCAGTTCATTTTTCTTTAAATGGTAATTTATATAATTCATTTTTCATAACACTATCGAATGTCCTCTTTAAAGATTTTCTATAGATTTTTTAACACGATCTCCGCCAGACTTCCAGTCATCTAAATGCCAGCAAGTATAAACATCATATTTAATCCAATATCTAATTAAATTTATTGTAAAAATTTATTGCTGATTTACTGTTTCCTCTTACCCATATCCCAAAAAATAAATTTTTTTTATCACTTGTATTCGAAGGAGTGGTAATAAATATTTCAAATAATATCCGGAAAAAAAGTTCTTACAGTACAGTTTTACTTTTTTGTTAATACTATTTATAAAAAAAATCTCAAGCAAAGTGAATCAAATAATGTCTTTCACATTATTAAAGCAGCTTTTTTTTTTGCCCTGTTATTTCCACTTGTCTGTTTCAATTTCGTTAATCATTGTCCTCTTCACAGTTTGTTTTTTACATTTTGCTGACGTTTGCATTTTAATCACCTTCTTAATAATAGTAGTAATGACTGCCACGGGGCATACACACTTCATTACAGCCAAATACTTATTGTAGAAACTAAATATTACTTTGTTGTCTATCCTGTTGAACAAACACAAGGATTGCATAACTATATAGTGGCTGTGCTAAAAACAGAAACCTGTTTACAAAAGCAAATCACGTTCAGCAAATTGAGAGAGACTAAGCGAGAGAAAATTTCAGCCCTAGTTAAAATAAATATACAAGAAAATATTTCAACCTATTAAAATTAAGTGCGACAGTAAAGCAAAAAAGGTTTCTTCGAGTTTTTTTTATAAATTTTGACAATGAGTTTTGTTGCCGGCAGCATGAAGTGCAAAATTAAACCAAGCATATTGTTGACATTTTACCGTATAACTTAAAGAAATAAATAAAACCTATATATTTGTCTGCACGGAATTTTATGTACCCTTCACACATTAGTACCATCATGTACGAACATCTATATATACATTCGGAATAATAAACTTAGATATAGTTTTTTGTTTCCCCCGGGGACTAACATCTATTGCTTCTTAGAGACATAACTTGGCAGAATGAAAACTCTTATCAGGCTGGAAATTCGAGGCTGATCAGAGACCTATCTGTAACAACGGGAATCTATTCGCTACCAGGACTTGTTCTGGTCTGATTATTGTGATACTAAACAAAAAGTGTTTAGGAATTTAACTAAAACTGATCTAAAACTATACCATAACAGATCTTAAAGTAAACCATAAATAAGCTTGATCTAGCCAGGTATTGAACAATAACTAAATCAGATCTGCAGTAGAATGAAACTCAAACTTAATTAAAACTTAACTTAAACTTAACGAAAATTTAACTTAAACTTATACAGAACTGGACTAAAAGTAAAATAGTACTAAAATAAAACTGAACTAGGACTTACCCAGAACTCAACAAGAACTGAAGCAGACATGAACCAGAACTTAACTAAACTAGAACTGAACTAAAACTTAACCAGGTCTGGACTTGATGTAAATAAGTACTGAACGAAAATTAAACTAGAACTGCGGCAGAACTAAACTTGAACTAACCTAAAACTAAATCAAATCTGAACGAGAACTAAGCTAGAATAGAACTAGAACTGAACTATAACTAAAGTAGAACTGAACTAGAACTGAACTAAAACTGAACTAAATCTGAACTAGAACTGAATTAGAACTGAACTAAAACTGAACTAGAACTAAACTAGAACTGAACTAGAACAAAACTAGAATTTAACTGGAACTGAACTAGAACTGAACTAGAACTGAAGTACAACTGAACTAAAACTGAACTAGAACTGAACTAGAACTTAACTAGAACTGAACTAGAACTGAACTAGAACTGAATTAGAACTGAACTAGAACTGAACTAAAACTGAATTAGAACTGAACTACAACTGAACTAAAACTGAACTAGAACTGAACTAAAACTGAACTAGAACTGAACTAGAACTGAACTAGAACTGAACTAGAACTGAACTAGAACTGAACTAGAACTGAACTAGAACTGAACTAGGACTTAACTAGAACTGAACTAGAACTGAACTATAACTGAACTAGAACTGACCTACAATTGAGGTAGAACAAACATAAAACTGAAACACAACTGACCTAAAAACTACCTTGAACTAAACTATGACCCAACTAGAACGTAACTTAAACTGTGCTAAAACCAAGGTGAATCAAAACTAAATTGAAATTTAATTTTAAACGAATATGAGTTAAGGTGTACTGAATTAAGCTAAAGCTATAGTGTAATTTATATAAGTACAACTGTATTTAATTAGTCGCCTTCATATCAAATGTTAATAAAAATTTTTATTGTCTCGTGTCGATATTGAATGTAAATAAAATTTTTTTTTGCCTACTAATGATTTGGGAATTACTGCTGTAGATTTTATTTAATATAAATTTTGGCATAATGTACACGTATTCAAGTGGGATGTAGTTCAATGTTTTCACTTCTAAAGTAACTTTCAATTTAAAACCAAACAAACTAGCCAGTAGTAGCGTTTTTTGCTAATTAAACTTACTACTAGAAACAAGCTGTCACGTATGTTATATACAATTATTTTAAATGTTTATGAGGATGTCTTCTGATAATTATTATAATTATACAAGAGGTAAGTAAGTTAAAAGAAATCACATATTTATTTGTTTGAACAGCTGCTTATTTGGCAACAGAACTTGTCGTTTTTCTTCATGTTTCTAACGATTTTGTCAATGTCATGTACTTAGGTATAAAACTAGTCAAAGACTTAACATTCTTCAAAAATACATACGAATTAGCCATAGCCTAAAGATTAACGAAATTTTTTAAACTCTATAAATTCCAGGGATATAACATTCTTTTTTTATTTTCTCTTACATTTTTCGTACATCTCTCATTACTGGCTCTTGAGCTAGTACGTGTTCTTTTTTCCTTTCCTCAAGTTTATAATTATATGAATGAGGATGCTGTAGTTAGTTGTGAAATGCTTCTTATTCCATTTGTATGACCAGACTGCCTTCAGGGGAGGACTGTATACGAGTACATGGCACCTTGTTACTTGCAGCTACTACTTGTATATAATTTTTGCTTTTTCACTTTCTCTGTATTTTTCTGTTTTTTTTTTTTTGAATTGGGTTAAGGTCATTATTGTTGAGTTATTGTTAATTTGTATGTGTTCGTCGTTGTTGCTATTGTTGGTTAGAGTGTCCGTTTTTTTTTTATCGACAATTTTTATTTTTCGCTTATACTTTTAATTTAAGAACGATTTTTATTGTTACTATTGTTATTCTATAGGTTTGAATATCAAAAAGTATATTTTTGTTAATTACACTTTAAGAAAAATATGAAAAAATCGAAGTAATAAATTTTAATTTATATTATAATGTTAAATGGAAGTTAAACTTATTCAGGTTACACATAAAACTTCTCTGTCATTTTCAACTACATGGTAGTGAACAAATTTTAAAAACAGCTAAAAATAGATAATAAAAAATAAAATATTATATGATAAAAAAACCAAGTTAAGTACATAACATCCCTGCAGTAAAATGTTTTTTAAGGCATTTAATTTGTTCATATGTTTTGGTTAATTAAAAGAAAATATTTGACAGTGTTTTTCTCAATCATATGATTTTATAGTAAGTACCTGGTCAATGGTTTTTAAAGCACCAGTGGATTCTTAATTAAAATAAATTTTTAATACAAATGAAAATAAAAGCACCTCAAGTTAAGAACTTCTTAAGTTGAAAGGACGAAAATAATTTTTCTCTTTCTTAAAAAAAAAATCAAAATTCAGGGTTATTCGAAAATTATTGCAACATTTAAATTTGCCGCCATTTGTGCACAAAAAAGTTGGCAACTCCAAAGAAAAAAAATCGACAGGAGACAGTCAAGGGTTATTAAAAATGGAGGGTTACAAGAAAGGACAACATGTCTTTATTGTTGAATAATATTTCAAAACTAATAAAATCTTGGAGACACAGGTCTTTGGTGAGTACACGGAGCTTCTGGACATTTAAATTTGTCAACGACGCCGAATCGAGGATCATAGGTTGGCATTGACACTTTCACGCACTGCTTCGATAGTCACATTTCAACGGCCTGTCTTTAAACGACCAGGATGATCTCCAATGGATCTAGTATCTCATAATTTTTAAAATAATCTCTTCACAATTTAAAGCATTATTTCGACCATATTTTTTTATGAAATTTTTGGACAGCGGACTAAAAACTTTTTTAAAACACATCAGTAAATCCAGTTTGTGAGCATTTTTGTTTACACAGACAAAATATTTACAATGAATGCAGTGATAATATTCTGAGCAATTACCTGTTTATGTATTAAGTGCATGTTTTTCACCAGTTAATGTGCTTATGGAATTTAAAAAAAATTTATAAGTAAAAAATTGCTTGAATACGCTTAGCTTAAATGGCAGCACAGGCTATTGTCTGCGGAAGTAGTTGTCAATAATATTAAATAAAATAAATAAAAAAGAAATTAAATACTAACTTAATACCGAACCAGAACAGTTGAGGTGTTGGTAATTGTAACAGATTATTAATAGAAATTAACTAACCTCACATTTCCAACATTTTTACCTATTTTCTGGGATGTTTTGAGGCTATTTTAACTTTTTAATTTATCAAACCTAGTACTTAGAAATGTACCCCCATCAAGCTCTTCAACATTTGTATCAAATGAAAGGACTTCCGATATAATAATTAGAGCTTTGTAGCCTTCAATACCCACAATACAGTATTAAATAAGAGGGATTGACCAGTACAGTACAGTAAGCTATGAAAAAGTATAAAATCCTAGATAGCGCCTAAAATATAATGGCAGAATTTTTATTAATTCCATCAAAATGGATAAATACTTAAATGAAAGGGATTGGCCAGTACAATACAGTAAGCTATGAAAAAGTATAAAGTTTGAGATATTGTCTAAACTATAATGGCAGAATTTTTATTTCTAAACTCCATCAAAACGGATATCATATAAAAGTAACTGACTAGCAGAACACATTTAACTATGTAAAAATTCACAACTGAATGTAGCATTCAAAATAAGAAAAGAAAATTTGGTATAAAATTAAATTTTAAAGCCAGCCTACCTAACGTTCATGAACGTTTATAAAATTCTTACTTGTTTAAAGTTAAGACAATAATATTAGTATTAGGGCCATTATTACAACTTGCCTTTAGTTAAAGGCAAGACTTTGCCGGACTGATAAATGGCTTTGCATTATAAAGCCCTTATTTATTGTTTTTTATCTATTAAATATTATTATTGATAACAATAATTACAATAAAAAATGGTAGTTTTAATAATGCTAAGCTATTTATCGGGCACAAAAAATCCTGCCTTTAACTAATAGCAAGTTGTAATAATGGCCCTTAATCTCTTAAATAATCACTTAGCTTCAACAAGAACAAATAAAACCCTTCTACCAAACTTTAGATAAAGCAATGAACAGGTATGGAGAACAAATAAACGTTACAATACTTACGAGACCATCGATGGGAAAATATGTGCTTTGATACGGGGAAAAAAATTTTTTTAAGAGTAAAAACGCCACTTTTAATGTTTAGTACTTAACTAAGCATCATTTGGCATAAAATATAATCTAAAATCTGAGCCTAAATTGTGCGGAAGAAATTGCATGATTTTTCTTTTTTGTATTAAATATTTACTTCATTGTTAAAATTATAATTATAAATTTATTTTTTATTTTCTAATTGCAGGTATGTGAACTGTTACTTAAATTTGAATAACACATTTGGTAAGTTTAAGTTTTCAACCAATTCAATTTATAAACTGTAATAGAAAATTATCTCTGAATATTTTAAACCTAAATTATCTATAGAATTAGAATTATAACACCTAAGGAATTTATTAGCTTAGTTTGGATTATGGTTCTGTAGAGAATTCTTTTAATTTATTCGCACAAAATGCCAATTGAGCATACGTGCATACCTGTTATTAGTTCGGTCTTTTTGGTGACCCTCTTTTCAATAAAATTTAAAATTACTTATCTTTGAATAGAATGTTTTTATTAAAAATAGTTTTTTTAATTTTTGACTTAAATTTCTTTAAATATTTAATTTGTATACCTGTATGATTTTCTATACTAGTATATTTGAATTTCAATATTTTTTGTATGCACCTTCATTGCCAAGGATCACGTCTTTTATCCATTACCTGACATGCGTTTTGATGTGGTCTGAGCTGGATTTTATTTTTGTAGTTTTTTACTCGAAATAAACATTTTGTGATACTTGTAGTACTTCTTTAGTCAACTTAAATAAAGAAAGTGAAAATGTAGAATAAATGTGAAATTTTATAAGTGTTAGTAATTGACACGTAAAAGATTAAATGAAGTTTTCTACAGTTCGTTTAAATATATAGTTTTAGTTAGTAAGATTATTGTTGAAACTTTTCACGAAAAAATATGCAAGTAGAAAATCAAACTATAAAAAAAACTTAAAATTCTAATAAATTAAGTCTTGCCAAATAGAAAAACTTTTCCAATTGTAGAGGTCATTTGTTAGATAGTAATAGTGTGCTGAAGAAAAGTAATAAATAAGAACAGAATTTGTTTAGAAAGAAATAATTTTCTTTTTTGTTTAAGCAAATGCAGTTAGGAAATTATTGGCTTATAATTGAAAAAATAAACTGATTAGTAATAAGATTTCTTATTTTTTCTAACCTAAGTAAATTATTTCACTTTGGTCCCACAAAAAAAAATATAATTGCTTGATTGTAGCAATGAATTGCAAATACTTTTTTCTTTTACCCGAAACTATGTTTCCTTATAAGATTTCTTTATAGAAAATGTCATGTTGAATTAAACAAGAATTAATTTAACGCATACTTGATTTTTATCGATCACACTTCAACTAACACTCACATATTTTCGTATAAACAAAATTCCAATATTACGCTCACACACGTAATGACAACCACAATAAAACGAGTGAATGAATGAATGTACGTACAGCCATAATAAAAGTTGTAACTTGCACATAAATAACACAACAGTGTGACCACCCACACACATATATTTATTTACACAAAACAAAATCACATAATAACAACTAATACTAATACAAAAACATTTGTCCAAAGCCATTTACTGCTAGACATTAAGTCGCTGTTGGTGTAATAAATTTAAGGCTACGAATGTTATTTATTATTAAATAGAAACACAATCATACTTACATACATGTGTATGGGTATATGTATTTGGAAGAATACAGGTAATAATAAATTTTAATCGAAAAAAAATGTGTTTTAATTAATATAAGGTATTCTATTCTATACTTAAACCCTTAAATAATTTACCGAATAGAATATCACTTAATTGGTCTTAACGAATTTTGCTACAATTTGTTTATAATTTATACAGATTTTAGATGTTCTCTCATACGTGTTGAACACCACAAATAAAGAAACAAAAATTTTTTTGTAAAAATATCAAAAAAGGATGTTTTTTCGGAATTGAAATTTTTTGATTTTTATGGTAAAGATTACATTTTCTATCCGATTGCATTCTCATCTGGACAACTTTGTATGAAAAAAAAATTAAAGCCGTTTTGAAAAAATGACATTTGCACGCAAAACAGAATGGTTTTTATGTTTAAAGTTGGAATTGTTTTAGCCTCACTGACCATTTTTATTTAATTATTTTCAGCCTTTCAAAATCAAAATTTCGACAAATCTTTCTTTGCCTACAGTCTTATATAGCAATTTCTGTAAGCTTATACCTTACATATTAAGTCAAGTGTTTGTAAGAACAACTCCTTTTTAAGGTACTTGTGCGTTGACCATACACAAATGGAAAACAATTCGGTTATATAAATCCATAAGATCTGGAATAAAAACAGGAGATCTGCAAGTCATTAGTACAAAGTGTTTGCATTATATGAATATGAAACGTTTTAAAAATAGAGAATTTTAATATTAACATAAATTTGCCTCCACTTTACAAAAGCTCTATTGGCAGTAAAAAGCCATAATGGATTAGACCATCTCAAATCAACTTAAGAATTACTGTTTTAAATAATTCTTTCAAAATTTTTTTAATTTAAATAGGTCACTGACTTCTTTGCATCCGAAAACACAAGGCCTTAAAAATCGGAAAAAGCCATAAAAATGTTTTATAGGTACGTAGTTCAGCAGGGTCATATTTGAAAGGTTATTAGATTGGCTTTGATTTAATATACAACATAATTTTTTCTTGGAAAGGTCAAAGGTTATTTTTTGTTATTTATAAGTCGGGAGGTGATATCTATGAAAGCGACCTAAAATTTAAAAAAATATATATGCTAAAGACGGTTTGCTGTCATTACGTGTTTAACACATTAAAATACCAATACCCCAGTCTTTATTACCCTTTTAAGAAGATAAGCTATTTTTTTAATAAGAATCAATGTTAATATTCACACAGAAATTCGTATATTTTTATTTGCCAATTTTTCAAAAACATGTAATAAACAAAATTGGGTGCAGTTATCCGTTAATTTCTACATCCTACAAAAAGTTGCATAGCCATACTTTTTAAAAAATATGTTTTACAAGCGTTATTTAAAAAGTTATTAAGAGTTGTTGGCGCCACTATTGCCAATTTAGCTATTTTATGGCTAAATTTAGCTATTTTTGACCACGCTTAGCTAGGAAAATCTGCTTTTAGGTATTAGCCATTTAAAAAACCATTCATAGATATTTTTGTAGCCTTTTTTAGCCAATTTTTGTTTTAAGTGTTGTTGCTTTTAAGTGTTGTTGTTGTTTCGTTTCCTAAATAGTGAAAAACGCTTCTATAAAACAATGTTTTTTTAACTACTAAAAATTGCATCGATGGGAAGTTCTTTAAAATATTACATAAACAAACAAACAACCAATTAGGTAGTAAAAAACCAACCAAGCATGTGTATTTAATAAATAAATAAAAAAAGAAATTTAAGAAAAATAAACAAAATTTTCCCAGAAGTTATCCCACCCAAAATTAAAAGAATGGATTACAGAAGTTAAAGAGTTTTTGTAAATATTGTAAATGTGAAGCTAATGCAAAATTATATGATTTAACTGTTCACTTTGAAACACAAAATAAATGGTATCGGCTATACATATTATCAAGACCAAGCCTTTACCTTTTAATCCAGTGAATTTCAAGCTACAACAGCTGGAGGATACATTAGCTATGTAAAAGGGTTTTCAATAAGAGTGATATGATTTCTTAAAAAAAACACACTTATTGTTCGGAAATTCAAAAGTTTTTTATTAAAAGAACTACAATCGATAATTAAGTTCTAAATAAAACCTCATTCAGATGGCCTCCACGACTTTTTCTGCAGGAACGAATTCGATGAACCCAATTTTCGAGCACTTTTTCCACTAACTCAAGTTATACGTCATGAATGGCACGTTCAATATTGACTTATAAAGATTGAAGAGAGTTTGGTTTATTTCGAAAGACCAATATTTAATTTTTTCTATATACTTTTTTTAAGATACGGCTTAAAAAGTATTGATAAATGCTGTTATCAATATTAAGTAGCACATAATTATCTTAAATTTATAGGATCTAAAGAAAGTTAAGATGACAATGACAATAATAGCGAGCTAGATGCTGATGATAATTGATCCTTTTAACACCATTATAACAATTCTTGTACTTTATAACTAAAATTTTATTATTTTTCTTTTAAAATAAATTTTTCTTTTTTTTATTAAAATATTGAAGCCATTCTTTTAGCTTTTTTTTAGCTAGTTTCTAGCCATTTTTTTCAGAATTTTAGCCATTTTTTCTAATCAGGTTCTGGCATTACTGGTTGGCGCTTACGTGGTACAAGAAGAGAGCCGATTATATATCGGACAAACGACTGGTATGTTCGGTATCCAACTTTTATTTTAATTTAAGCAATAAAGCAAACCAAACGTACCAAATTTTTAACACCCTGGGACAATGTTCACTATTTCATATAAAAAATTTATTAAAAAGTAAAGTAATTATAGTTCAATTTTATTAAAATTTATTTAAAAAAATATGTATAATGTAAAGATGTGTGAAAATAAAAGAAACACAACCGTTCTATGTTCGTATGTTTATTTAATGTTGTTTGTTCAACGGTCGACAAAAGATTGACGTAAAATGAAAATAAATTACTAAACAAAATGAAGTAAAACTCAATTCAATTCAAAGGGTAAAATAAATATGTTAATAAATAAGTTAGTGTTTTCTTGACGGGACCGTATAATAAGGAAAAATTGTATCGAAAAAATTTTAAAATTCATTCATAAAACTTCCACTAACTCCTATCCTGACGACTATAATAAATGTGAATGTTTAAATGTTTAAATGTCTGAATCTTTCTTACTCAATCAACCAAAAACAGCTTAACGGAACTAAATGAAGTTTGGCACACAGATAGATAACAACCTAGATTAATAGTAGTCTACACAGGATTATATAGGATACTTTTTTGCTAAACCCATGTAACAGCCAAGCTGATCAACATAGATAAAAAAAATTAACTTGTCAATTACTCACATATAAAAGGTTAAAATTATATAAAAAAATTATATTTTATAAATCTAGAACTTTTAAATTCAGGGCTTTTAATACAAGTGAAAATTTAAAATTCTAAACGCTACCCTAGCGGTACTTTTCATATTTTTAGCTGTTTTAAAATATTGGGTTTATATGGCAAATTTTATCTGTAGACAACAGTTCTTTAGTACTTTTAACTCATTATTGTGCAGAGACTTTTTGTTGGAATTCTATGTTAGTTACAAATCGACGCTGATTTTAGGACACAAAACAGTTAAAATTTTCCCCTAGTGCCTGAGAAAAATGTGTACATGCCAGAAAACGCCTTAATCAAGATTTCTTTTAAAAAATATAATTGATATTAAGCTTCTAACAAAGAAAACCATTGTAACTAATTAATAAATTCACTAACTTATTAACTAACACAGAAAAATTAAATTTCACCACATTCAATGACGAAATTTACAAAACTACTTAAGTAAAATTTTATTTAAACGATGACCTGTCTTTAAAATTGTAAATTCAAACAAAACATTGTGAGAAAAATCATTTTTATTTTTTTCAAAATAATTTGATTTTAATCGAGTTTTTAACAAAATATTTATAAAGACAAAAATAAAAATATAAAAATTAAACCAATTTTAGTCAAGCGTTTGTGGAAACATATTTAGATAAAAAAAATGTCTGGACAGAGAGTTGAAAAAAAAAGATAATATTAACTTACTAGATGCTGAAAGAAATGAATGGGAAATTAATAATGAACACATTAAAAAGCACTACAGACCATAGTATTTGTTTTAAAAAAATGCACAAAAATAAATGTATGTTTGATTTTGAAGCTAATATAAATATGTACAGACATAAGTTAATAATATACTTATGTATGCTTTTTTCGTAGATCTTACAACACTCGTACCATTGTGTTAAAAGTGGAACAATAAAAATAACAAATAAATCATGTTCTATTTGAAAAAACATTTAAGCAGTGACAAAGCATATTATTTGATAACATCCCTTTTTCAATGTATTTTTTTACATTTTTATTATTTTTTTTTTTTTTTTGCCAAGATCTGAAAATGAACAGTGTGTATATTTGAGACACAGAAATGTATATGTGTTCATGTTTACATGTATATAAGTCCTTTTCTTTTTATTTTTTTTTTGTTGTAAGTTACAAACAATATGTCATTTCTGATGTTTAAATTTTTCAATTTGCCACCATTGTGTTAGTTTTTATTATGACCAAACACATATGTGTGTATTTATATATGAATGTTTATATGATTTTAAATATATACAATTTGCTATAACAGGGTGTTTTTTTTTCTAACCTGATTGAGCTTACAAAAGGATTAACTATCAAACCAACCATCATACTGCACTCATTGTTTGGTATTTATGGTCAGATAGATTGAGGCTTGAACCACGCATCCAAACTTCTTAAGGTTGATTTGAAAATCTGTTTTCAACTGGATCGATGTTCTATAAAAAAAAATCCATAATATATCCTGCAAATCTTATTATGTAAAACATCACCGTTTAGTGTTGTTTATAAGCTGATGGTTAGAATATAAAGCCGCAGCATATTTTACGGTCAACAGAGATCGTTGATTCATTATACGTTGGCACTACGTGTGTTATGCTGACCACAATTCCATTTTTTTTTTAATTCAAAATTTGGCGTTAAATTGATTTCGGTCGGGGTCATGTAATTGCGCGCTTCTCGATTATTTTCTGTGGAATTACTTAAACTTGCTAGTTAATGCTAATAAACCAACAACAATTGACCCCTTGGAGGCCAACAGTGTGTGCGTTTTGCGTAATATATGACAACAATATTCAAAAAAGTGATCAAAATGTAGACAACATTAGAAAACAATCGCAGTGGATAAACGGTTTTCAAATCTTAACGCCATACATTCGAATATTTTTTTCGAATATTTTTATTCGAATATTTTTTTCGAATATTTTTATTCGAATATTTTAATTCGAATATTTTTATTGGAATCTTTTTTTTTATTAAAATGTACTGTTTTGCTTTTTTTTATGATTTTAAATTCTATCGAGCTTAAAAAATCACTCTATTCATATAAATAGTTATAACTACATACTCACATTCTTTTAAATATTAACCTTTAATCCTTTGAGACTCCTTTGAGGAAGTCAACGAAAAATCAATGTATTTTTGTCATAACATAAATTAAACAAAATTTATTAAAATTTTCTGCTTAAAAAAAAGTTATTAAAATCTTTTTCGTAGTAAAAATGTCTTCTTAACATCTTTTTTTAAATACGAAATGTATAATTTTTTTATGAAATGATTAGAACATTTCATATTTATCCATCAGGTAGTCTTGATTGGTTACTTCATTATATTTTCTTCAATTATTTTAAATATCAGCTGTCAAAGTTTACTAGCAAAAAACAATTTTCTCCGCTCCCTCACTTATTTGAAATGTCAAATTTCATATACAAAAAATATAAACAAATATATTCTTTCTGAACTGTGATTATTTGATGAATAAATTTGCCTGGAATTACACGTTTTTCTGTTAAATATGTACGACTTCATTCACATAGAATTTTTTTTTTTTTTTTTTTGTAATGGAAGAACCTTTAAAATTTCTTTATATATGTATAGACTTAAAAATGGGTTATGAAAACAAACTGTTCGTTAATTTTTTTACAAAATAAAATATTATTTTTATTATATTGTGGAACTATAATAACTGACACATTGTCAGTGCAGACAAGCTTACCATGAAGCCCGATTGTTTATATACTCCTTAGGAAAAACAATCTCTTAGCAAACAATGATTGAAACGGGTAAAGCACATAAAGCGTGTTAGTTTAGGGCGAACATAAAATTAAAAATCACTGTTTTTTTTTACCACTAATTAAAACAGTACATGGTTGCTCTCAGGTTTGGTTTTCTTTTTAAAGGAAGGACTTAAGCTGGAGTTACATACCATCCGTTCATGCGTTGTTGCGTTTGATGGTTTTTCACCATTTTATACATTTCCAAATTCAACTTACACACAATGCGTTTTATGCATCAACTTTTTTGTTTTAATCAGCTGTTGTGTTTATGTTTTTATTAACTAAAAACAATTTTGCCAAAATGGAAAGTGAAATTGACATTTTAAGGGAATTTTTGGAATTCATTGAGTTTATCTATATGATAATTTGTGCTACAAGGGCCTGCAAAAGCTAAAAGATAACACGAGCATAAATAAGCTTCTCCTCAATTGCACCTGTTTTCTTTTAATAACAAACAAACAGAGATGACACTCAGCACATAACAGTTATCGATAAATAGAATAAAAATTTTGGATATGAAAAAATTGTGTTTGAAATTAGTTTTTATGTATTTTTTTCTTAAAAGTAATTATAAACTTTATTTTAAATACTTTTTCTTTTATCAAAAACATTTTCTACACAAAAAAGAAGGAAAAATAAATCCACCACACAAACAGATTTATCGATAACATTGAAAAAAAAATATTATTTGTCATCCATGGCTATCAACAACAGCTAACATTTTTTCACCTTTTCTGCGACGGATACAAAAGTAGAGAGTAAACCTACTTTGCTTCGTTGATACGTTTATGCATTCTTTGCGTTTTGTCGTGTAACTTGTCACATACAATTACACAGATTCTACTTTTTGACAAATGCATAAAAAGGAACAACGGATATAACGCATGGTATGTAACTCCAATCGAGGTTAATTTCGTCAACTCATCGCAATTTGGATAAAGTAATGATAATCTCAAGCTGTTGTCAAAGTTTAAATCTAGAACAAATTACTGTTTGGTGTGTTTTTTGGGCTGGTTAATATATTGGTTGAAAGATGGTGAGAACGTTACAGTTAACGGTAGGCAGTAAGGTTTAGCAGGATGGCTCAACATATCAAATAGCCCGCGATACAATTATTTAACTTAGAGAAAAATTTTATTAACAAATAATAACCAAAAATAAACTTTTTAGACGGTCACCTACTTTATGTGATACAAAACCTTTATATTATTTACTCTTTCTTTTTTTACGTAAAGTCACAAGACTATGCAATATATTATTGTTGAATTACAGCCTGAGTTACTGCTTACGGTGTGTAAGAGTTAGGCCTTTCCTTTTTTTTTAATTTAGCCCCATAAGCAATAGCCCTACAAAATTATTTAATAAATAAAGCCAATTGGATGTGTCCTGAAAACAGTTTTCTCTTTTTCATTTCAACTTAAAGTTCTTCGTCTTTTTGAAAAACACCAGCTACCTAGAGAGCTTACCACAATGTTGCATGCCCGTTAATTTATATTTTCCTAAAAACTGGTTTCATTCAAATGTAATTCATTATGACTGCAATAATAATTTTTTTTTATTTCCAGTTAAAGTACATTGATAAGCACTTGATATTATTTAAATAGAAAACTGTTTCAAATAAAAGCAGGTTTTGTTTTGTTTGAAAATTTTTAATTTGTCAAAAAAAAAATTTTAAAAAAGAATTTTGAAATTAACATTTGTAACCGATTTATTTTGCATAGGATATTTGTAAATGCAAATTGTAATCAACTTTACTGTTTTTTTTATATCAGACACTTGTAAAGATTTTACCTAATACCGGGAAGTTATAAAAAATTTATTAAATTTGAAAAAAATTGAAAATACCTTAAAGAAAAAATAAATACAGTATATTTTTGAAAAATTTTGGAAATAACTAAAACTTTAAGAACTTAAGAATAAAAAACTTAAATTAAAATTATTATATAAAAAAAAATTGTTTATTATCGAAAGATCTAAAGCTTCAAAAAACTGTTACATATAATCAAAATTTTCTTTAAAAAAAAATTAAACAAACAATTTTAGCCAATTTAAACAGTTGTAATTGAAATTTAATTAAACTGTTATTACGAGTATTATGACCTCCCAAAGAGTTAACAATTTCAAGCTCATTCTCCCCTTTCGTTCAGCTTAGTTCTATATTTTTGTTTGTATATGTGAATGAGCACAAACAAAGTGTCTGTGTAATTTGTATTTGTTTTTGTTTATTTCCATTTTGTTGTGTCATTATTATTGCCAAAGCTTTGTGTTCTTCTTGTTGTTATTGTGTATTTTTATTTTGACTTCTGTCAATTACATTTCATTTTCAGTCTCATCTTGTTTTTTTTCCGGCATTTTCCGGTTTTTGTTTGGTATTATTGAAATGTCACTGCTGTTACATTAATTTTGTTGCCGTAATTGTTACTTTATTTCTTTGCCCCTTTCTGTCACTCTTTTTTTTTGCATTTTGAAAAACAAAAATAAGGCATGAAAAACATTTTCTAGTTATTGTATCTTAATTTCATGCTTGAAAGAGAAATAATATGGTTCATAAATTATTTTGGAATAAATCAAAAACGCTGAGATAGAGGAGCAGAAAATAATGTCATAAAAACTAACAGCTTGCAGAGGTTACTTTAAGCTCTAGAATTTAGCTGGGAAAATATTAACGAAATGAATATAATACAAATACATATAAATTTTGTTGGCTGGCCAACTTTTTCTCTATTTTCTTTTAATTATAAATAAAGTTTGTCTTGCCAGAATTTGTATATAAAATTCAAAGTCTTTATACAAGCCTTTTTGTAAAACTTTACGATTACTTACACATTAAGCCATTCAAAATTTAAATTATTTTCAAAAACTTAATTAAATAAAAAGTCAGCAGCACACATGTCATTATGAAATAAAACCATTAAGAAAAACTTTTTGATTGTTTTTCACTTTTATTCCATCATTTATTGTGTTTTACAACAATGCAACATTGTTGCCTTTATACGATGGCTTTTCACTCCTTAAGTGAATAAAGTTTCTTTCCTAGCTGGTGTTTTACAACAAGTAACAACATTGAAAACTATACACACAGGACGATGGAATTGCTGGTGGTAAAAAGAAATGCATTTAAACATAACACACACAGCCAAATGCAATAACAAACAAAGTGTGTATGTGGTACAGGGGACGGCGCAACATTTAACATCCATATACACTCATTATTTTGTAACAATAACCCTGGCATTCAAATATTTTTCACTCTTACTTATGTTTATAATATAGTACACAAATATGTACGTGCGTACAAATGTATAGCAGACCGTACCGAAAATAGAAGTTATCCGTTAACATGCCGAATGCAGGGGTTTCATTTTGAATTAGATATTTCTGTTGTTCTTGGTGTAACTAAATTATTCGGCATATGCTCTTAGCTAATCTTTCAATATTTTATTATAATTATATTTATTATTTTATTATAATTTAATAAAATATTGAAATATTAGTTGGGAGCATATCCAAAATAATTTATTAAATTGTTTATAAATGAATAGTTTTATTTTTCGGTTGCCATTTATATACATTTAGTGTTAGCCAAATGTGAAGTGGATTAGAAATATAAAATACTTTAAAAAAGAAAAAAATTTGGTTGGGTTTTTGAGGAAGTTTTTTATAGTTTTTTGTTTTTTTTAATTCTCATATTGTTAATGAGAATTTAAAAATAAAACTTATAAAATTTTAAAGAATTTGGGTAAAAGGTCTACTGACGATCTGGTTTAAGCGCCAGTGAAATGCATATAGACCAGCTTAAACCCAACAACCAAATAAAATATTTTAAGATATCGCAAAAGTTAAATGGTTTTTCGCCATCAATATTTTTCTGATATCAGGCTATTACAGCAGTGTGGTAAGAACAGATATCTAGTGAATAAATACTACAACGGCATGCTTAATGTTAATGTATTTAATGTAAAGGTTAATAAAAGTGACCCCTCTGTTCGGCAAACAAATTTGAATTGCCTTGCAAAAATATTTTATATTCAAAAGCATACGATACACTTTCTTCTTCTCGTAACATGGTACGGTCAAATGTATATGTCGGCATTCATTTTATACATACATATACAAAATTTTAAAATATTTTATGCAGCAACAGCTATCTAGCATTCAGCAGAGTATCAGCGTAAATTTTTCCTTTTTCGGTCAACGTTTGTAAAACACGTACACATTTATGCAATATTTTACACACGACAAAGTGTTGACTATTTTGGTTGTTGGGCTAAAATTGCAAAAAACCACCAGCCAGCAATTGATAGACTTAATTTTGTTATTTTTGCTGTTTTTGTTTTATTGTAAAAGCGAAATCAAAAAGAAAAACGTTTCGCATAATTTATGCGTTTTACGTTTTAAATGAAAAGTTATTTAAAAATATTACTTTGCCCATTTTGTATCAGAGGTCGAAATCTTGAATTAATTTAAATGTTTTCATTAATAAATAAGTTTGGCATAATCCATTACTAAACATTTTTAACCACCCCTTAAAGTATAAATTTTCAAAAAGCTAAAAACCAGAGGAATTGATTGAGTCTTATCTTTTTGTCCACGTGTAAGTTGAAATCAACTTTTAGAATCCTTAATATGTTGCAAAGATTAGTACTTCTATAATATCAATCTTTTGCAAATATTTGGGAATGAATCGTTACTAAAGTTAAGAATAACTGCATATTAAGTTTTCGAGATAAAAGTAAATAAACACGACTGCTCCTGTTTTTAATCACAATTTTAGCATAAAAATCAAAATTTTTCAACCTTATATAAGTTTTTAGATACGTTCGTTACTTTTTTTAGATACGATATGCTCCTGGAGCTATTCGTACAAAAATTTGAATAAATCGGTCACTAATCAGCAAAGTTATAGGCAAATGAAATTTTTTATTAAAATTTTTTTTTAAATATATCAACACAAGCTTTTAACTAATTTTCGGACACACTAAAGATACAAAATTGACACTCATAGTCGAGAAAACTACTGCTAAAATTTATAAGTGATCAAATCAAAAGAATTTGATTTACCAGCGAAATGTCCACCACTCTAAAACAGCGTACCAAAAATTAATGCCTAGATCGCTTATTAGTAATAAAATTGCATTCAGTTCAATCGCCTCAATATTGATATCAAACGAAAGGGCTTCATTAATGGAATACAGTAAAGTCTATGATAGATGGCGTCCAAAAGAAAATGCCGGATACGTCGGTTAGTTATTACGGATTCAGCACATTTAACCACCACAATATGAATGTCAAATGAAAGGGCTTGTCCAGCTTAACATCAAACTATGACAAGTTAAAACCAATATGGCGCCCTAAACAAAATGGCGGATAATTTTTTTCAACCCTCTCAACATGGGTATCATACAAAAAGCTTGTCTACACGCAAAGAAAAAATATGGTTGTGGTAACCATAATCGAAGAGCAACATACTATGATTGAATTGTATGATTATGTTTAAAATAATAATGGTTACCAGTTATCATTATTATGTTTAATTTAAGCATCATTCAATAATCATATACATGGCTACAATTGAAATCGACAATTTTTGCTTTTTTACGGCAAATGATTGTCTTTTGCTGTAACATACACATATTGATTGTACTTACCAATTTAATTGCAATTTTTTTGCCAATTTTTTTTAACATTTTCACGTCTATTTTTAAATTTTCTTTAATTTTTCAAAATTTTTGTTCCCTTTTTTGACATCTCAAACTTTTAAAATAATAAAAATTTATTCAGCAAGAAGAAGAACACTTGAAATCAAATTATTATTAAAAAAAATCATAGCTTGATAAATTTGTAATCATACTGTTGTCTCACTTATTATTTAATTATTATTTTTAATTTTTAATGCTTTTGAATATAATTTTATTTTTGTCAAATTAATTTTTTTAAATCATACTATTTTTAAATGATAACTATTTTGAAATTTTTATGAAAAGTAATCATTAAACGGTACAATTCAAACAAATGCTTGATTTTCGTGACAAAATATTTGATGAAATGAAACAAAAATAACTATTACTTGTTTTCGAGAGCCAAATATTGTTTTAGAAAAAATAGTATGACCGTCGTGATCATGCCGTAACCATGGTTTTTCTTTGCGTGTAGTAAAATACTATGTTAAAATTTTAAATCAAAGATGACGTCGAAAATTATAAAACAAGATGGCATATAACAATAAATTTTAAATCCAGGTTAGGCAACAATGTGCTTAAGCACTTATATACATGGTCGTGAAGTGTATTATCACGGCCGTATATAGATTTCTTTCTTAAAAAAAATATGGATGCTAGTATTTAATAACACGTTTTAATTTAATATTAAAAATAGATCATGTTAAGAAAAAGATAGGCCATTTATAACTGAAAAACAATATTATATTGTCCAAATGACCGTAATGGCTTCGCTGGAAGGATCTTATTTTTATGAGTTTTTCATGTATCCTTGTCAAAACGGAGTCATAAAGACTCCACTTGACTGTCTGCGTGCAGCGAACTACCATGTTAACCAACCATGTATCCACATTACCACTATGTGATCAATCTTCCAAAGAAGAAATTAAATCGGTACCTATATTTTAAACAAATCACATTATCATGAATAGAAAACCGTCTTGCCAGTAGATGTCATTCACTTTCAATATCGGCCATACTTGTCGTTTTTGGTACGCCTATCCACCTAAAAGTTTGATTCATAAAACGCGTCTTAAAACGCATAAATTTTTATAAACAATGGCTCACTTCAAAGGCTTCTATCTTACAAGTATTAAGCGCTAAACTTTTTTCCTACCAGGAGCAGCTTAGTCATACCCTTCTACTACGCTCTACTTGAAAAAGACAAGAGCAGGGTGAAAAATACATAAAAAATCCTATTTAAATAATTTGTTTCTCCACTCTTCCTACTTCCTAAATAATAAGCTGTACTCTGTTGACCATTCGTACACAATCCATAAAAAAATATTTGTGAGTGATTAAAAAGATCGATGGGAATGGAAATTAAATAGACAAACCTCAACACTGTGGCCTACAACAAAAACAGAACTTAACTAAAACTGAATGAATGCTGAACTATAACTAAAATGAACAAATAAAAATTAAACCAAAATTAAGTTAAGTTCATTTTTCTTTTTTAAACGTTTTTTTTTCATAGCACTGTGATTATTTTTTGATGTCGAGAGAATGGTTTGACTCTATTAGAAGAACACTGTATTTTTTTATTTTTTTTTTTTTGATAGAAGTTAAAGCAGGTATAAACAAGAGCTTGCCTAGTTCTGATTTGCCAGTAAATTATACTTCATAGAATTTTTGTGTTAATACAGTTTTCCTTTAAAAATCCTAGTGAAATATTTATTTGCATCAATTTCACTAAACACGGCACAGTTTAATATATCTTAAATCTTTAGTAAATAACTTAAGCATACAACAAACCATATTCAAGTCAAAATTTATCATAAGGGCATTAGCATTTGTACTTAGTACAAATGTTATTATCTTTACAACCAACATAAATTTCATTCTTTTTCCAATTAACATTATCAACAGCTGACGCCCGTTACGTTTTTGAAAAATTTATTTATTTTACCAAAGAACATGACATTAATGGTATACGGAAGGAATTATCATCATTGAGCGAAATCTCTTTTTTTTTTTTTTTCTTTACAAAAAGCGAAAATAAATTGCGAGTGAAACTGTACTAAGGAATTAAATTAACAACAACATCCTTTAATTATTCCATAACAAATAGAGGCGAAAAGAACAAAAGCAACAACGAAATGAATTACGAAAAAAAATAGAGGAAAATAGCAGGAAATATAAAGAAATGTAAGAAAATTATGTACAAAAATGCTTGAAACAAAACATGTACACACATGCTTGAATGTGTTTAAATACTATTACAACTACATGTGTATAGTGTATAAGTGTAGCGCCGGCATTGTGTTGTAATGACTGGCAAAAACTGTTGTAAACAAAAGTAAGAAACACGTAAACAGGAAACAAAAGAAATTAAAGAAAAGGTTACATAAACGATAATGATGAATATTAAATGTCATAAACATAAACACATTATACATACACATACGAGTACATACATATATATATAAATATGCATATACATACGTACATAGGTATATATACATATTTAATTATAAACTTTCTTTACTCATGTTTTTTTTTCACATTTGTGTGTGTTACATATGTAGTTTGCCCTACTTAAACATTCAGAGCATGCAGCGAAAAGAAAACAAAAATGTTTGCATGCTCCTGAATATTTTAAACAAGTAGATTCAAATTGTGTTATAGAACTTTAAGATCAAGACAACTGATCCAAATCTAACGTTTAAGCTTTTAGTCTCAAAGTTTACAAAAGTATGTGCGAGATTTTCTAAGACCCTATTTAAGCTTAGTAAACTTATTTGTTAAATCAATACATATATATTTGGAAGGATTATAACTTTTATACATTAACAAGGATTGCATTCAAAAGTACAACACACAGAAAAAAATTTAATTTCAGATTCATATACGAATTAAGCAAAAGCTTATTTGAGCTAGAACCTATAGCTAAAATTATATATTAAAAAATTGAGGATATAAATAATTTTATAATTTTCAAAACATTTATAAAAACAATAAAAATAAAAAATAAAAGAATAATAAAAAATATTTGTTTAATTTTGTAAAATTTTTTAACAAAAATAAAACTGTTGTATGACCTAAGGCTCAAGCAAATAAATATTATAACAAGTAACAGTGCTATATTCGGCCGTGCCGAATCTTATATACCGTTCACAACGTGTAGTCATGTAATAACAATTGTTTGTATCACCATTCATCTCATATAAAATACGTACATACATGTAAAAAACATACCAAAATAAAAAATAATAAAAAAAAAATTAAAAAAAAAATTAAAAAAAAATTAAAAAAAAATATAAAAAAAATAATAAAATATAAAAGTTAAGCACGACGACGGGTGTGCTTTAAAAAAATTACTATGTTGGGCCACCCATGGGGCCCAACGACCAAACTCACTTGTTGAAATAAAAAACGGAACCGATTTAATTTTTACGACTGTTGCGTTCAGCACTAGAATTGGAATTAAACAACAGTTACTTTATTTCATCAAAAGAACCTTACCAAATTAAATTATAAAAATAAAAAAAGACTTACGAACTATTTTATAAAATGCTTATACTAGCTTAAAATTGTGAGAACGATTTTGCAATGCATTTCCCATGATTTCACAACTTAAGTATGGTGTCGTATTGCAACACACGCCGTCTGGGATATTTGCTGAGTCAACTTAACGTATAGGTGAATGCACAGTGGAACATACAGTTGAAAGGTAAGTTGGGAAAGTGCGAGGTGTTAACTTAAATAATATATTAAATAAAATAAAATAAAATTTTTTTGGCTCAGCTGGAATTCGATGCCACGTTTACTTTAACCAGTATGTACGAGGTGGTCGTGGTTTTTTGCTCATATCTCAGAAAGTTTTGGGGCGATTGGGCTGAATTTCAATAGCGATTCATTCCTGGATATGTTCAAGAGATTGATACCATATAGAGATCTGAGGAACAAACACATACACAACACACGGACAGACTGTCAGGGCTTAATCGACTCCTCTATTCATAAGCTTTCAGAAAATATATACTTTATGGGGTAGGAAATGAAAATTGTAGAAAATACAAACGGAATGACAAAGCTATATATACCCTTGTGCACCACAGGTGAAGTGTATAAAAATATTTATAGAAAATTAAATTAATTTTAAGCTCTTGAGCGTCTTTGAGCATCTTTTAAATATAATTTTCTCTGTGCAAACTAGAGCCCATACCCGGCTTCCCACGGGTAAATTTAATAAGCATTTATTAGTATGGTTTTCAAAATATCTCTAAATATAAATATCATATCGGTAATATAAAAAAGTTGCAGTTATAGTTCCTAAATATTCCTTAAAATATATATATTTTTCTTCTTTTGTATTGCGGCCTATTTTGTAACTTTTTCTAATAAAACTTTGTGCTGTTAGTTACAAATAAAACACCATAAAAGTAAGCGAAATTAGTCGAACCATTCTTAATGAATATTTTCTGAAACGAATAAACAACTGTTTTTTGTAATATTTTTCAAATTTTTACTTGGTGCGAATAAGTCACAAACGTAAAAAAAGTTATTTCGAGTCGGGCACTGAATTTTGGGCGTCAGGTTATGCTGAAAAAAATAAAAAAAAATAAAAATTCAGGAGAATCTGAGAATTGATAAAAAAAAAAAAATTTTTTTTAATTTGACGTGATTAAGACATTTTCACGAGTTTGTCTGCAAAAATTTGGCTCAATTGGATCATGGAAAAACGGTTAAAACCCGATCCAAAGTCTTTCACACAGGTGGACAGACAGACACTACATAAAAAAAATTCTGACGTGTACATGAAAATCGCCGAAACACGTGTATTTTTATTTTTTCTCCCCTCTCCGAAAAAGTTTATTTCGTTCATAGGACATAACAAAAGCTTGTTTTTGTAACGCGGTGTAATAATTAATTTTCTTTGGATTTACCACGCCCAGTTTTTTTTTCTAATTAAACATTGTCCTAGTTATTACAAGTGCAATACAGAAAAAAAAAATCAACGAATTTGGTTTAGTCGTTCTTAAATAATGATCTTAAAAGTATGCAGTAATTGTATAAATACTTTATTTTCTTTAAAAGTGGTTAAGGTTTTTATCAACCACGTATACTTTTAAAATTTTTTAATATAAGTCTCGTCCTTGATATTAAAAATGCAATTAAGAAGGATCTAGCGAAATAGGTCGAGTCGTTATCATATGATGCTCTTGCATTAGTCTTCTATATATGCAAGAAATCTTTTTGCGTTTTGCATGCGTTAATTACATAGAATATTCATTTTTTAATATTAGAAATGCCACGCCCACTTTTAAGTTTTGTTTCCTTATAAACATTATCCTGGTAAATACAATTACAACCAAAATAAGAGAAGTAAAACCCCTTGAGCCATTCTCAAATGATGCCTTTACGAATAGGCGGCCACGTCAATTTTTTTCACTTGTCCTCCTTAAACCTATGTGTTGATAATCAATAAAACAACACAAAAAGAATCAACGAATCGGCTTTATCTATGTTCACGTTATGCCCTTAAATACATGCAGCAAATGTGTTTTATATATAAAGATTTCCAGCCACGAACTTTGCCTGCTGTAGAATTCAGAAAAAGTAATAAATAACAGCTTTCGGTATGCAAATTTTAAGATTTCATAAAATTTAAATTTAAATAGGAAACATTTGTATACAAATTTAAGAGCCCACAAATTTCTAACGGCAGTTTACGAACCCAGCTAAAGTACCATAAAACAACAAATAAAATGACTTATAAAATTACGGAATAAATTTCAATGAATACTTCAGCGTTCAAATTATACAATTCAAAAGCATTAAACGTTAATAAACAAATAATATAATACAAGCAAAACAAAAATAAAATAAATAAACTTTTTATTTCACATTTCAAATGTCGACGCGTTCATTTATAAAATGAAGAGTTACAAATGTACAGTTGATAAGTACATTGCACCATAGGAACTTAAAAATAAAACACAAATTACTTTAAACTCTTTTCAATATAAAAAACGTAGGAGTACCGTTTTTAGTTTTTGCTTTGTTACCTTCACACTTACACTCAATTTTTTAAAGTGTTATTTATCGATGTTTTTGACTCGAGTTGACTAAGTTACAAGTCAGAAAAAAACTAATGCACAGTATTCCAGCCAAAACTTATCCCTAATAAAAAAAAATTAAAAAATAATTAAAAGTTTTCAAAAAACAAAAACTAAAATATGAAATTTTAAAGATATATTGTCAAATCTGCAGATTCTTCTCTAACTCTATAAGAAAAACTTGAACATTAAACTAGTCAGAAAAAAACAAATTCTGACAACTGGTACGGCAAGAGAATGCGAACAACTCTTTCGAAGACCACCGAATACTTTTATCTGAAAAGCAGCTCGTAAAGTTAAATGTTCTGATGATTTTGTGCACATAGCCAGGGCTTATGCTTTCAGATCGAAATGTGGTAAAGCAAAAAAAAAAAAAAAAACAGACGAAAAAATTGAGGTCAAATTTAAAAATAAATCACATGTTGGGCTACGGATGATGAAGCTTATGTACAGGTAGACTTTTTAGTAAGTTCCGGTCAAGATTATTGTATGAATAATAGACGATCGAACGGAAAAAAAATTCTACAAGAATTTTTTTTTCAAGCCAAGCCTACAAAAACGATATTTGACTTTTTTAACTGCACAGAGTGTATTTATATGTCTAGCTTGAATGTATATAATGGAGCTATGAAAAAAGGACCTCGAGTACTATACAAACAATAATCTCAATAATATCTAGTGGCATAGTTGGTGTATATCGGTCGTTCGGGGTAATAGGGTTGTAAAAGAAACTTAATAGCGGATGCTTGTAACCAGGTCGGGAGGGTATATTAGAGACGTACTCCTGTCTCGGGATCTGTTAAATTAGATATTACATTTTTTTTAGTGATTCAATTTTTTTTATTCCCTATATAAATGGTTTCAGGTGTTGCGTCTCGAACCTGGCTCAAGGGTTAAAACCTTTCTGGGATATGAATGTTAGCTGGCAAAGTTGTCAGAAAAAACAGTTCGCAACATTAAAATGGACATTTATGTTGTGAACCGTTTTGGCCCAGTAAGGTTTCCGGCTAGCCTGTTCATGGAGATAGCACAGGCAGGTGCCCACCCTCTCTTTTGTAACATTTAATCCAGCTCTTTAGTAAATACCAAAAATACAGCATAAAGTAAAAAAAGCAAACCTACGAAGTTGACTTGAAACAGTACTTCAGATTCGAAGGTGTACGACAACTTTCAGGTAGGGTCTAATGTATATTTCTACATATTAGTACATGTGTACGTAAATGAGAATAAGTAAATAATTGCGTATTTAAACACCTACCTGAACATACACATACACATGTATAAATGTTTAAAAGAAATGCTTACAAAATTGTATTAAATATGTCAAGGTTGCCTTTTGTAAAAACGGAAACAAACAAGTAAATAAACTGAATAAAATAGGACACAACTCATACAACAAATAAATGGAAACCAAGTTTTAAACACACATAAACATAAACTAATATACATACATCTGAATACCAAACAGCAATCACAGTACCGTACAATTTGTAAGCGAAACAAATATTTTAATTTAAATTTCATGAATTTTACAAAGAAAATTTTTATCACAAAGCTATTTAAGTAGGTAAATGTTATATCCAATTCATAGCTTATTAAATATGTAAAGTTTTATAAGTTCAATAAATACTCTGTATTAAAGAATGTTATAAAAAGCTTTGATAAATTTAAAAATTTATAAAAAATCAGATAAAAAAGTAGGAATAAAATAAAACTGTTTTTTATAGTGTTTAAAATAATAACAACAATTTGCTCGTTATTGTCATACAATAATAAAAATAAATAAAAAATTTTGCCCGGAAAATAAAACCAGTATAGACAGCAGCAACAATCCCAAAGAGAACACAATCTCTCTCTTATTTGCTTATAATACAATTTTTTGTTTTTACGTTTTACACATACATGGAAATAAATATATTCTAGATATATTTATCTACGCATAAATAAAAAAATGAATTAAGTTTAACATAAACCTATTTATGCTGAGATAAATTTTTGTTTTCAAATTTATGTTTACAAAAGGTTGTTTTTAGCAAGTGGACTACTTTAAATTAAAATAAAATACAGCAAAATGTTTTTAGTATCCAATAAAAATAAAATACATGACATATAATTTTATGAAATTAATGTTTGAAGATAGTTGATTTCGATCATGACGACGATGCGGCAGGCTTTGCTACAGTAAGTTGAATTTGTTATTTAGCTAAACTAGACCATTCTGGAAGGTGCAATACCTTTCCCAGAACTATCTCTGGAAGAATTCGAAAAATCTATTATACATATAACATTAACTCAATTTAAATTTTTTAAGCTATTAGGAACAATTTTTAAGCTTTTGCAATCCGCAGAATAAGTTGTACCTACGCCAATGCCTATATCTTGGACAGTGACTACAAAATTTTGTCAGTCAATACGTCCAAGGTTACCAAAGATACAAAGTTGCATAATGTAAGTAAATATGGAAAGAATGGTTTCCAAAAAATTTGTGTAGTAAGTCAAGTGTTTGACGGGGTGTATGCTATGTGGTTTCGTCCCGTTAGAAACACACATTTTCGATATTCTTTCTAATAAGTCATCCAAATAAGTTTTAATCATGACTGTCGCCAATGATGGTCATATTCTTGCTAGTGTTGTTTTAACTGTTGACGTCACCATTTCATCTACCGCTGCCGGTATCGATGCTGCCGAAAACAAGGAAGAAACCAAATAGAATGCGCAGGCTCAAACTGCTTTCAATGATTAATTTTGCCAATATTTTGAATGAAAATCTCACTATAAGTGAGCAAATTTAATTAATTAAAATGACCATTGAGCATAGAATTTCCCTTAACTTTGAACAGAATACTGTAAATATCGCTGTTGTAAATATTTCAAAACTAAACACAATTTTTGAAATAAATTTAAATAATTTTAAGGATTTTCATTAGCATAAGCTTATTCAACCATAACTTTTTTACCTCAACTTAACTCAGAATAATGGATTCCACACTAGAATCGGCTGTCACAGAAAACAGTGCTCTGAGTCTAAAGTACTACACTTAAAAGAAACACTATACATATTTATGTTTCATTTACGTTTATATTATAACTAGCTAATACCCGGTGTGCTTCGCCACCCCAAATTTTAGTATTTAATTCATATTGCAGGTGCCACGCCCACTATTGATAATGCACCCATTTCTTGCCTAAATGTTCATTTGGATGTCAAACTTGATCTTGCAAAATTTTACTACTCTAATCGATATCGTTTTCAAAATATACGAATTTTAGTATTTAATTCATGTGGCCACGCCTACTATTGCAAGTTCGCCCATTTTTTACCCAAATGTTCGTCAAAGTTTACCGTACTTAATTTGAAGACTCTAGCTGCATTAATTTTCGTGATATATAATATTTAATATTTATTCTTTAATAGGGCGTGGCACCCCGCCTACTTACAATTTCAAACCAAAGTATAGCCTATAGTTCTTTCTGTGGAAATTTCAAGGAAATCGGTCCAGCCGTTTAACCGTCTATAAAGCACAAACAAACATACAAACACACATTAATTTTTATATTATAATATACTAGCCAAACCCGGCGCGTTGCCACGCCCCTTAATGAATCGAAATGCATTCTGAACTTTATGTGAATATCTAGTGCAAAAGCCTAAATATTATAATTTTTTTTATGGGCGTGGCATTTCCCACTTTTCTAATCACGAAATTGTAAAGTCATAACAGCTCAATATGTGTGCAAAGTTTCAGAAGAATCGGACCAGTGCAAAAATTATTAAAATTATAATTGTTTTTATGGGCGTGTCCCTGCCCACTTTTCTAATCACGAAATTGTAAAGCCATAACAGCTCAATATGTGTGCAAAGTTTCAGAATAATCGGTTCAGTGCAAGTACATCAAAATGATACCTATTTCTTATGGGCGTGGCACTGCCCACTTTTCTACTCACGAAATTATTAAGTCATGACAGCTCGACATATGTGCAAAGTTTCAGAAAAATTGGTCTGGTGCAAGTACTTCAAAATTATAACCTTTTTTTATGGGCGTGGCCCTGCCCACTTTTCTAATTACGAAATTATATGGTTATGACAGCTTAGTATGTGTGCAAAGTTTCAGAAAAATCGGTCCAGTGCAAGTACCTCAAAATTAAAATTTTTTTAGGGGCGTGGCCCCGCCCACTTTTCTTATTACAAAATTATTTAGTCATGACAGCACAATATGTGTGCAAAGTTTCAGAAAAATCGGTCAAGTGCAAGTAGCTAAAACTGATAACTAATTTTTATGGGCGTGGCCCCGCCCACTTTTTTCCACCCATAAACACTTCCTGGTATGTGTACAACAACTTGCCAAAGTTTGAGTCCGATCGGTTTTACAGTTTCGGAGTCTATAGCTAACACACAGAGTTTCACTTTTATATATATAGATATATCTGTGGCTTGGAGCTAAAAGGGCCAATGTCACTTTTTTGCTCTTTTGGCTAAAGTCATACTTAACAGCTTTATAAATAAAATGCTAGCCAGTGTCACTACGAAAGCATATATAAAAGTTAAAGTGTAATTCCAATTTATCAAAAGTAAATATTTTGACATTGGCCCTTTTAGCTCTAAGCCTCAGAAATAAGCCTAACCAATACAATACTTAATTGGTAATAGATCGCATCGCCAGCCGTAGTCTTAAACTATACCTGAAAAATCAACAGACCACTGCCTTCGTATTTGCCTTAAAATTTAAAAAAAAACAAGAAATTTCTTCAGCTCTAAGACAACTAAAAGCAAAAACTAAATGAGGCTGCCTAGTAGGGTATAAATTGGTGTCCATAATAAATAGGGGTTTTTAATGAAAAAAATTTAATCTTTGAACATTTAAAATCTAAGACGGCGTCCAAAAAATATTAACTATATAAAGCATAATTCTGCAAGTCTAAGATGACGCATAAAACAAAATTTCTATTTAAAAGTATTTTAAGACCTAAATGTGGGTACAACTGCCACAATATGAGTACAAAATAAAGACCTAGACTAGTAGAGTAGAGCGATTAAAAAAAAATATAATAAATTGAAATAAAATATTCTAGCCTATGGTTATGGCTGATTTAACGGCAAATTTGATGTAAATGTGAACTTAAAATTTTTATTATCAGTTAAAAGAAAAATTCATGGCAATTTCTGCTTGAAAATGATATCATGTAAAACAAATATCATCACGACGGTCATATTATATTTGCCATCATAATAACAATTTTTGATTATCGAAAACAAGTAATGGTTCTTTTTATTTTCCTTAATCAATTATTTTGTCACGATGATCAAGCCTTTGTTTAAGCTTTATCACTTACTGCTTATTTTCATAAAAATAAGTGGCCATTAAAAGCAATAGATTTACAAGCAAAATTAGCGTTATATATAAAAGCATTTAAATTACAAATAAATTTTAAATTATAGGTAAAATATTAGTATGATTACATAGCAATCCAGCCCTGATTTTTTTTAATAATAATTTGTTCTTAATTGCTCTTACACTCGGTGAATAAATTTTTATTATTTTAAAAGTACAAAATGGGAAAAAATATATAATTTCTTTTTTAAAAAAATTAAAAAAAATAAATAAAAAGAAACAATAAAATTAAAAAACAATTCGCCATAGAACACAGCAAAGATTGTCGATTTCAATTGGAGTCATATATATATATTGATTACATGAGAATTAAATTAAACATATTATTGCTAAATCGAACCATATTATGTTTTAGCCACAATTATACAATTTAATCGTAGTACTTATGTTGATCTTATATTATGACTACCAGAACTATGTTGTTTTCTCTGCGTGAAATTTGATCGCACAGTTCTTGTGGCCTCCACTAGATAGTATGGAGCTGGACTTCATGTGGTTTAAGAAAAATGCGACCAAATGCCACATCACGCTTTAAACCACACATTTATTGCAGCAATGATTTTCAGAACAAATAAACTCAAAAATTTTTTATGTCAACCGGCCACTAAAATCATGCGACTTAACACCACAAGATCTTCCTAAGCTCAAAAGCATCATTGGTGGGTATGAAAAATTCATAAAAAAATTCATGCGATTCACTAACATTTAACGATCCGACAATCGTTAAATTTGTCGACACTTGTTATTATTTGCACTATTGATTTTGCGATTCATTAAATACTTTTTAACGATACTCGACAACTCTTACATTAAAGTGGCATCCTTGTCATAAAAAGTGTCTAAATATAATCACCACCAATATTTCTCACACAGTTTGTGGCGCCATAGCCGCAACTTAAACAAGTGGCTTATAAGTAGGATACAAAATTAAACTTTTTGTCGATAAAATAAACAGCAACAAAATTAATGTCGTTTAGATAACAATAACAACTGTCGTTAAAATGTGTTACTGAATACCGAAATTGATAAAATTGTTGTTAACTGTTTTTAACAACTGTTCTCAAAGCATCGTAATTTGACAAATATTTTATTTAATTTTTTTTTTTTTTGTAAATTGTGTTATAACAATAAAAAAATCAAAACTATCTCAAAAAATATTTGTCATTGATTTAAAATGAAAAACTGCATTCCTACTGAGACACCATTGGCAAAGTAAAACATACATTTTAGTGTACAATTTAATCCATAGTGAAATTTACAGTCTATTTTACACTTCCCCAGCAAAATTTTTTTTGAAATTGTGTAATAGGTTTTCATTACTTCATATATTACATAGTAATGAGGGGTCGTTACCAACATCATTATTTTAAAGTACACAGCAATGGCCTATTGGTTATGACCTTCGTAAATACCTTTTGTATATTTTTCTAAACAGTGAACTTAAAATTAACTTCATAAATATTTTAATATGGCCAATATTATAATTTTTATATTTTTTTGTATTGCAACAGTATAAAAATATCCAGCTATAATTCAGCTTTATTGGTAACTACTTATTTTAGTGCTTTTTGTAAGTTCATTTGTAAGCGAGGGTCATGTTTTCTGGGACAACTCAAACAAAAATAAGTAGTTATTCGGTCTAAAAGTAACTAGTTTATGTGTATCTCCAATATTACTCGCTAACTTACTAGGTAAGTAAAGATTTTGCTGGGTGTTTAGTCGTATCCATACTTATGTCTATACTAATATCTAATCTCTCGTTTATAAAAAAAATAATTCTAATGATTTGCTTTAAATATTTTTTAAAAATGCCAGAATATATAGAACAACTTATAACGTCACTCATGGGTGTCTTGTTGATGATGAGATTTCTACAACTTAAACTTAATACGTAAATAGAAAAGAGACAACATAAAAGCTTTTTATTTAACCTGACTGTGTTATGTTGGTTTGGTAAAGTGGTATAGTTGTGAAACATTTATACACAAAAATAATGAAATACATCATATGAAAATATGGAAATAAAACATAAAAGGATTCCCAGGACTTTTTTTGGAAACAAAATAATTTTATTTGGTTTTTGTGGCGATGTAAGCAAAGAGTTTGTAAAATCTTTTGAATGAATATCTTTTTTGCTTATTTTGTTCAACCATTTTAGTTAGAAATATATACAAACAAAAAAGTTAGAAAATTTTGCTTATGCTGCAAGCATAAATTTGTTTAGAGAATATTAACGGTTACAACAGCTACAGAAATATATTGCAAAATAAAAAATTTTTTGATGCTAAGCCTATCACTAAATCTCTAATTAATTCGCTTTATAAAATAAAACATTTTAAATTTGATAACTATAACTATAGCTATAAAGTGAATAAGCCTTTTATGGTAAAATCCGATGCCCTTAATAATAAATATTTTATTAAAATTTTTTTTTAAGTCTAAATCGCTTAAGACAACAATTATTTTATTGTAAAACCTTCACTATATGTTACAGTAAATATCCACATCCCCTTTACTTCTTTTGGTCTAAGATTTAAATTGGAAAAGTTTAACATGTAGACAACAATTGTATTCTTCCTTATATATTTAAGTATATTTTTATTAAATAAATAAAAAATAAGAAGTGCTGGAAACTGGTTCTAGTAGTAACTCATTGATTTTTATTTTAACATTTGTTTGTAACTTAAACAATTTGCATTAGCAAATCTCTGCCTTTTCCCTAACTGCCTTCACAACTAATGCCAACTCAAAAATAGTGAGCACCACAAGCTTAGAATTGTGTAGTAAGTGTAGTAACTCACGCAGCAGGTGGTTAAGAGAAAGTAGAAAAGTAAATTGTTTTTATTTGCCTTAACTTTATGTTTATTCATTATTTTCCATTTCCGATTAAAGAAAATACTGCTATAACTTTGCCACTTTTCAAAGACGGTTCGCAATGTTTAACATTAAATGGTTACATTATGAGAGCTAAAATAAAACAACTTTGAAAATAAATTTATAGAATATAAAAGCATTTATAAAAAAACTTGCAACAATGCTACAGTGTTCCGAGTGTAATAATAAGAAACTTTATTTTCATACCTATTTGTACTCATTGTACAGTTAATTCCAGTTCATGTTTAAAGTTTCAGCTACAATTTTCACATTTAATCATTTATGCACAATGCAACTTAAAATTATTTTCACCCTGAACTTTACCACTTCAAATGGTTTACAAAATTTATATTTAATATGCACACAAAAAATACATAATCGCTTTGATGAATAATTTATTGATTATCTTGCCACATACTAAGACAATATTTTGTATGCCTGATTATGTGGTTTCTTACAAAATTGCCTCTTAAATTAAGCCCAGACAAACAAGAAAAAATGCAAAAAAAAACAAAACTTAAATAAAAACACCTTGAACACGAACACATGTTGCATGTAACATTCATGTTACCCAACAGCTTGACAACAAGAATACTTAATATTTATTACCTAAAGCATAAATTACACGATGCACGTAATCTAATGTTATACATAATATGCAACGTGAATATTTATATAACGTGTTGCAGCTACAAGTACAAACATAAGGAGATAAGGAGACGCTAAAGATATCAAAGCCATTCAAAAGAAAAGAGAGAGAAGACACCATTTTAAAACTGCTGCTTTCTATCGGCTGCAACAACAAGTTTTATGCAATTGCTTTAGTATTAAACAACGTAGCTTGAGGGGAGGAATGGCTGGTTGCATTGCAAATAAACCACGTAGCTTGACTAAAACCGTCTCACGTTTGTAAAGAGCATTTGTATTTTTTCGTTTTTCATTGCCCTTAATCTTAGTAGCATTTGCTTTTGCTGGCAATACGAATAATTTCAATGCAAATGTTAATATAACAAGGTTAACATAAGTACAAAGCAAAGAAAATATATGAACAACTTGAGCCATATTAAACGATAAAAATTTTTATGAAAAGAAGGAAATAAAAAATTAAAACTTTAACTATTTTAAAAAAACAAATCATACAAGCAGCTGAATTAAAAATAACTTGCAATTTTTGCTCTGTTTAGAAAAAATCTAAGTGATATAACTGCATACGGTTACAATATGAACAAGTTAGAGCGCTATGTTGGGCTGTGCCGAATCTTGTATACCTTTTGCAAAATCATAGATATACATCTATAAGCACATACAAGTTGTTTTTGAAACAGATTTTCCTAAATCCTTCTCTTATTTACACTTGCTCAAAATATGTTGTTGCTGATTAATAGCATGTTATCATGTCTATACATAATTGTCCGTGCAATATAGTGAAAAAATTAAGCTTTTTCAACAATATGTTTAACGGAGTCTGCATTATAAAAAATTTTTTTCATGATATCATCATAAATATGTAGAAATATTAATAAAAAGTTAAAACTTTTGCCATTATCTTTGCTGGTAATTAACAAATTGAAGTAATATTTTACATAAATATTCTAGTGAAATTAACTGGGAGCTGCAAAATCTTTCTTTATTCAAGCAAAAAATAGAGGTAATCAAGGTTTTCCGCTCACATCTCAGCCTGTAATATGCCCACCTAACTGAGTTTTAACAGCAAAAAACCCCAAAATCATATCTGGTAAACTTAAACCATTAAGAGTCTGAAGTATTTGGGAGGGACTTCAAAAAGTTGATTTAAACATAAACATGAACCCACAGACAGACAGTAGGTCAGATAGACATACGGACCAACAGACAGACATGTTTAAATATAAGTTATTTAAATTTAACTATAAGGACAGAAAATGTATAAAAATTTTTGGGTTTTAAACGATAAGACAATCTTTAATAATGGGGGTCACAAATAGAAATGTCCTAATTCGTAGTTTTACAAAATTAAGTTTTTCTCTGACTTCAATTTTACACAAATCTACATGGACACAAAAATTTAACACAAAAGTATCAAAAATAACAGTTTTTCAGGCAATTTTACAAAAGAAGTATCATTACGATAATACAGTTTTGTATACGATTTTACCTTCTCCTATTAAACTACAATTATTTAACTTATGGCTGGCGTTTCTACTTGTGACCATTGATTTTACACTCTTATGTAAAACAAGAACTAAGCCAGAACTCAACTAGAGACAACCTAAAACTGAATTCGAATTGAGTTAGAATTGAAGTAAAAATTATCTGGAACTGAACTAGGACTTGAACTGAATAAGAACTGAACTAGAAATGAACTAGAACTGAAGTAGAACTGAACTAGAACTAAACTAGAACTAAACTAGAACTGAACTAGAAGTGAACTAGAACTAAACTGGAACTGAACTAGAACTGAACTGGAACTGAACTAGAACTGAACTAGAACTGAACTAGAACTGAACTAGAACTGAACTAGAACTGAACTAGAACTGAACTAGAACTGAACTAGAACTGAACTACAGCTGAACTGGAACTGTACAAAAACTTAACTAGAACTGAATTATAACTAAATTAGTGTAAAAGAAGTTTAGTTTGAGCAACGCAAATTAATTTGTTAGAAAGTTAAATTCAGTCAATTAAAAAGCAAACATTATAAGTTTTTAAAAGTTATTACGTTCACTGTTCTTCTAACTTACAAAATGCCACTTTGCCACCAATTTTTAACTAAATATTTAAAAAAATTATTTTCTACTATTAACAATAACATAAATTTTTAACTTAGTACTCTTTCACTATTTAACTTTTTTATTTGCGATAGAAACAACTACTAAAATTTCAATAATGCAGACGCTGGTAAATAATAACATAAAAGATTTCTTAATATTTGGATGCTAATTAACTTACTACGAAAAATCCATCTGACCAAACAAAGTATTTGATGTTAAAACATACAAAAGAAATGATTTAAAAATAAACTTGTCTTGAAACAAAGTTGGCAAGCACATATAGAAAAATAAACAAACAAAAAACTAACAACTATCTGTTCTAGTTTGGAAATAGCAAAAAAAATTAAAACCATAAATATATTTTGTAAACAAATTAGTATGCACTTTAAACTGATTCGTCCATAGAAGAAAAAAAAAGAACTGTAGCAAATATAAAAAATTACTCAAATGAATAGAGAAAAATTTTTTAGAAAATAAAAAACTATGAACATATGTAAAATACATCTCGAACGTATTTTATTTGTTCATATGCACACACAAAACATTTTCGCCATTTTTATGGTATATAAAAAGTAACATGCAGCTTGTAAGATGAGAAAAAAACATTTGTAAAATTTTTTTTTATTCATATTCATACATTACACTTGACACATGTGATATTACCCTTGGGCCATGAGAAAAACTTTTTGATATTCAGTTAAGTTTTTTGTATGTTTCTACTTTTTGGTTTCTTTTTTTTCATGCATGTCTACAAGTGTTTGTTAGTTTTAGAGTCTGGCTGAGTATGTTCGTTTGGGCCTTAAGTATTAATGCATTTTTTTTTTTTGTAAAATTATTTTTTATACCTTGTTCATGTGGACATGACCAATAGTATAGCGTAATCTTTTAAGAGCTATAGGAAAGTTTAAAAAAAAAACACATAAAAATCAGAAAAATTCATGAAATCTTTATTTGAATCGATAGTACGGTCCATATCATTCAATGTTGTCTTCCAATGCGTCAATTGAAGCGGGCATGTGTGTATAGACATGAGCTTTAACATAGCCCCACAAAAAATATTCTAAAGGCGTTAAATCGCACAATCTAGGCGGTAATTGACCGGTCCCGAATGTGAAATAAAATGTTCACCGAACTCGCCTCACAATAAGTCCATTGTTAAGCATTCTGTGTGGCATGTGGCACCGTCTTGTTGAAACCACATGTCATGCAAGTCAAGCTCTTGCATTTTGGGCAAAAAAAGTTGAATATCATCTCACAGTAGCGCTCACCATTCACAGTTACGTTACAATTTGCATCATCTTTGAAAAAGTACGGCGCAATGATGCCACCAGCTTATAAACAGCACTTTTTCTGGATGCATTGGTAGCTCTTGCAATGCTTCTGGCTGATCTTCACTCCGAAATCGACAATTCTGCTTATTAACGTGCCCATTGAGCCAAAAATGAGCTTCACAATTTTTCGATAAGAAGCGCGCGATGAACTTTCTTAACAGATCACGGTTTTTAAAAACAAAATTCAATAATTTGCAAGCGTTGTTCGTTTGAAAGACGATTCATGGTTAAATTATAGACCAATGTTTGACAGTGAAACAAAACATGAAACGTGCGTCAGCTGTTTAAACCAGTGTCGCCAAAAAGATAATAGCTAAAAAATCACCCTTTGGAAGATCCAAAAACACGGCAGACGCTGGTTGTTTGTCGAATGGTAAAAAAATATATATGTAGGAAAGAGAGCTGCCCAAAAAAAGAAGAATCTATAGAAGATTTTAAGTCTAACAGTATATTTGAACGTTAAAGTAATTGGTAGATTTAAAAATATCGAAAAACCTTTTTTGTTTGGTGTTAAAATTTGACAATAGTTGGACTAAAGCAAAACTACTTAAATTTATTTTAAAAAAAATGTACACCAATTTGTACTTTGCAGAAGAAAATTAGTATTTTATTAAGAAAATATACAAGAACGAAAAAAGCTTTCACTATATTGCAGCTCTACAAAACCGTTGGTATTTTGTCAAATACCTTAAAAGTATTTGAAAATTATAGTCTAGTTTTACTTAAACTCTAGTTTATTTTAAGTTCAGTTTTTATTAAGCGCTAGTTTAGTTTTAGTCCATTTTAAATTAAGTTCTACGGGGTGGTCCAAGCAAAACGCAATATCTTTATTGTAAATAAAACAAAAAATTATTTTTATATTTGTTATTATGATAAAATAAAATATTGAAACTATGTCTGAAGCTTAATACTCGCCACGGCTTCGGTGGCATACTGCTACCCGTTGATCCATATTTTCAATTATTTCAATGAAGCAAATACTCGCCACGGCTTCGGTGGCATACTGCTACCCGTTGATATATATTTTCAATGACACTGAGACATTATTGATACTCAATGTAGTTAATGTGCCAAACTATCTTATACTTTATCTTCAGACATCTTTTTGGCTTGTTGACGTACACTTTTTCCTTTACATATACTTAACTACAAAGTCTAAGGCCAACAAATCACATAATCGTAATGGCCAACTAAAATCACCACGACGTGAAATAACATGGCCATTAAACTGCTCGCTTAAAAGTGTCATTGTTTCACTGGCTGTGTGGCAAGTAGCACCATTCTGTTAAAACTACATATCGTCCAAATCTATACTCCAAATTCAAAGTCACAAGAAGCCTGTTATCATTTTGTGATAGCGAACACAATTCATGGTAACTGCTTGGCTGACCTTATTTTCAAATAAGTACAGCCCGTTGACTCCACCAGCCCATAAACTGCACCACACAGTAAGTCTTTAAGCATGCATCAGCTCTTTAAGCAATCGCTCATAGATTGCCACTGAGATGAAAGTGTGTCTCGTAGCTGAAGATAATTTTCTCTTAAGGTAAATTTATCGTTTTGATCCCACGATCATTTTTGTAAAAGGTTTCAAAAATTTTAACGCACTGCTCAATTGTGATCCTTGGTTAATATTATCAAGGACTAAAAACGAATAAACCAAATTAAATTAAGCAAATATCTTAACGTTACGTTGCGACTCACAACTAACATCGTCTATTATGGTTACACCACGAGTTCAATGTTCAATCTTGATTTAGTATGATTATAGTTTAGTTTAAGTACAGTTTAAGTTTATTGAAACTTAAGTTGTATAGAAAAAACACCCTTACCTAGTAATTAACATTGACTAAAATTTATGTTTAGGGCTCCATATTTTAAATCAAAGCTGCAACATATATTTAAATTTGTTGATACTTTCAAAAACCCTCATAAATTATTTCAAACCACAAGTTTCAATTTCCGCATATACAAATATGTTTCTATGTTTTTTAATTATATATTTTAAACTTTAATTAAAAACAACCATATGATGAAATTTATATTCAAAACAGTCATAAACACATCCGACATATGGTGTGAATTTGACAAAAAAAAAAAGAATAAAATAAAACAAATTAAACTGCATCAGTGTAAAATTCTAGTGTCACATAAAATAAATTCCTCTCCCTTTTAATACAGTTCGTAGAGAGGAAATAAATATGTTTTTACAAGTTTCGAACCTAACCATACATAGAAGAGAAGGGGTATGGTATAACAAGTATCATATGCAAGCTAAATATGCTTAAAAAGATAAAAATTAATTAAAATATATTAAAGAATAACATGGTGAATGCAAATTAACAAATTTAACGAATTTACATAACATTAGCAGAAAATGCTCTTCTTATGTAATAGAAAAAATAAAAAAAAATATACCATAATGAATTATAAAAATATTCACTGCTTTAGTGGAGAAAATAAGTTAATTTTACTTTTAAGGATGTTAGGAAATAAATATTCGTTTGGATGAAATAAAAACAGGAATTTAAAACATAGGATGTACTTAAATTACAAAATTTCGTAAAAAAGAGTTTTATCTGAACTAAATTGAACTCAAGGTTCGGCTAAAAAGAAACGTATTAAAAGCCCAAACCCATGGCAGATACACACGTATGCTAAACTGGCATGTTGTGCGTGAATTAAAGTAGAACCACAATCCCACACTCTGCTATTACTTGAACTAAGTCACGAACGCAGTTCCTATAATGTAACTCCATAGGGATTTTAAATTTTAATTCTTTAGTAAGTTCAAGATTGGCATAGTGTCAACGTTTTGATTATCTCCGGGAGGTGTTCTCAACCCTAATAGTGGCAGAGGATCGAACAAATATTTAAAAGTTGCTTAAAAATACACTCACAAATTCACAAACACTATATCACGAGCAAATACAATTTATTATCCATTAAACTCCATACTAATATGGATCCCTTAAACCCCACCTTAAATCGCCCTGTCTAAAAATTTAAAAATCGTTTAAAAAAAAATTACTCAAGAGTATTTTTCCACCTGATCAGTATTACAACATCATCTGGCGTAAGAGCTTGATTTAAAACCCTGGTTCCATAAAGTTCTTAGTGTACTATGTATGGTGATTACTTGTAACAAAGAGGCATTCCTGCAGAACTCCTCTACCTACTTTGTCTTTTGTTTTTATTTCTTTCGGCTCGCAACTTATACACCTGTTTCTTTACATACTGCTAATACACTCAATAAGATCAGGGATTAAATTATTACTGAAACAAGAGCATGCTGGTTGTGAGCAGTGGATAGGGTTTTTTTAAATTTTTGAGATATTTCTTTTTTTTTCAAATAATAAGCGAATATAAAACTTTTGACTATACCCAGCCAAAAAAAATTGGAAGTAGTGCAAAGCGAATTACATTTACAAGACTTCTAAATCAATTGTTTAAAAGCATTAATTCTAAATGACTTCTTAACTGCAAAATAATTTGACATAAATGATGTGCTTAAAAATGAATGCAACATCATGCAAAATATCTCAAATAATTCATGTAAACAAACAAATTTAACACATGAAATATCCGATACTTGTCACCCAATATGCATGAGTTCCATGCACTTATTAGAATGGAGTGCAGTTCATTCAAATATTCATGTAAAGATATGATCGCCAATGACACGCTAATGTTAAAATCACTAGTGTTTTCACCTAAATTAAAGTACTTCATCATCAGTTGAACCCCTGAAAAATCACTTCTTTGTCATAAATTTTTTTGCTGGGTAATTTTGAAATTGTTCAAGAACTAGTACTTAAACTACACTTTAAAACTAAGAGTAATTATACATAGCAATTGTTTATTTTTCTTTTTTTTTTTTTTTTTGTCATACAATCACATACAATCCCAAAAAACAACACATTAATTTAATCAAAAGTGTTATTAGGGTTTTATTTAATCCAATTACTTTCTTGCTGTGTACAAAATACACACATGTACTTCTATTTGAATCACACAACAAATATTATTGTTATACACCACGCATGAGTGATATATAATTCTTTATTAACACGTATACGCTCCCCTGGGCAAAATATTCAAACAAAAATACATTGAACTGATTGATGAAACTTAATATACATACATATATTATGATAATTTATTTAAATATTACCTTTTTAGTGTATATTTTAAGGACATGCCAGTTAATACAACTATAAAATAAATTACTTTTTCTAAGTGCGGCTGCTGGCATTTTGTTTTAAATTTATTTCTGCTGCCCTAACTAAAGACGTGCTTCTGCAAATAATTGTTTTAATATATTTAGTTATTTATATACTTACTTATTTGCAATACAAATTTTCTAACATCTTGCTTGAATTTATATATGTATTTACATTTAAATTTATATATAATTATTGTAAGTTTTTATGTTGTACTTAAATTTCAATACTATAGTTCTATAAACTACAGAATAAGTGTGAGTGTGTGTGTGTTTGTGTATTCAATGATTTAGCACACATATGTTAATATTTAATTGGATATTTTTGTCAGCTTCAAAACCTGTATATATATATTTTAATTAATAAACTATAATTTAAATATTAAAATGAGATTTTAAAGATGTAAAGTTTAGTTAGAGAATTTGTTTCTTGAATTTATTCGAAGGCTGTTTATACGTATAATAAACAACAGATAAAGCTATGTATGTCAATGAAAGAATTAAAAAAGTCAAAAGTCTTTTAATAATTTATAACCTTTAGAAAAACTTATACAAATAATACCATGTTAAGGCAGTTGAAACTATTTCAGACTTTATTTATTATATTTATGTATTGAAAATTATGCTAATAAATATAACAAGTGCAATAAATTGTAACACTAATGACAGTTGTTAACTTGACTTATAGTACTTTGCAAGAAATAATAATAGTAATAATGTAATAAAATTTAAGCCATTCATTTAAAGTTTGCAGAAAACTCATAAAAAATATTAACTACTATAAACGATTCTTTCTCTATGATGTTCATGTATGTAGCAACACGCCTTCGCATTTTCATCAATTGTAGCATACATGTCTACTGATAGACCTACAACACTCAAAGATATAAAATTAACATAGCTGTAGTAACATAAAATGAAGCATGTCCATTGTACGCCCTTAAACAAATAATTTACACAATTATACCAAATAACAACATTATAGCAATATCGAAGAGAAACTACAAAACTTTTAGAGATGTGATAAATGCCTACAGCAACTAGAATATTTTATATTAAAAAAAGTATAAAAAGCAGTTGTCAGGAGGATGTAACTTTTGGTTAATGTGTAATTTTGAATATTTGCAGTAATAAATATTATCCTCCCGCCTGCCATAAAATACAGTTATAGTCTTCTAACTTTAGTTAATTCTTATTCAACTAACTCCAGCATTAATGGAACAAAACCCCTAATAAGTTAGTATAATTCAATAAGTCTATTAAAATTCTATTAAAAATACCAGCCTTAAAGCATCTCTAGAAAAGAACTCTTTAAAATTTTCAAAGAATTATATACCATTCTAATTCAGTTTTGCTTTTCATTCAACACAATTCTATTTAAGTTTTAATAAAGCAATTTCGATGTGTTTTTAACAACTCTTACATACATATTTATATCGTTGTGATCTTTTACCACCCATTTGGTATCACGTACACTTAAATCTTATATAACTTCTTATTATCTTGCTAAAGTTTAGCTCTTTTCCAATTTAATCTAAGAACAAAAAGAACAATTCATTCCCTAAAATGATATGTAATCCCTTTCTTAAGTCTTCTTAATAATTATCTGAATTATGTGTCTTATATAAATATTTTGTCAAACTTCTAAATCATAAACTTCGTATGCAAACAAATATAAAACCAGTTTTCTAATGCTTACTCCTACGCAGTAAAAACAACTAAATACAAATGTTACACATACATACACATACTTAATCGCACATTATATGTAAGAAGTGTTTGGCGAATGAGTGATGTGAGCATTACTCATACGTATCAGTTTATCGAAGGATTACATTGAGGTATTTAATCAAAAGAGTCTGCGTATATACCCAGCAAAAAATTTGAAGTAGTGCAAAATGAGTTCAATTTTAAAGACTTCTTAATCGATACTGTAAAAGCATGGACCTCCTAGATGCGAAATAAGTTGTCATTAATTATGTGCTTCAAAATAAATGCGACACCATGAAAAATAACTTTAATAAACATAATCAACTTACGACGGTTGCTTTTTTCACATATGCATGAGTTCTGTGCACTCATTAGAACGGGATGAGGTTCATTAAATATATAAGTTTATACACATGATCCTTACGTGTTATGCTTATGCTAAAACCATTAGTATTTTCGCCTTAATAAAATCACTTCATCATTAGCTTAAGTCCTGCAAAATCACATCTTTGTTATACTTTTTCTTTTTTGCTGAGTATTGATGTCTTTAGAATCGTTTTTAGGCTTTAAGGTGTCAAATTCTGTAGTATAATTGGTTACTGGAAATTGTTACAAAGAAATGGTCCCAAGTTTTTTGTGGCGGAAAACTGATTATTTCGGGGTAGAAAATATATGTTTTCAATACGATGATGGCACAAGAGACACAATGGATCTTTTGAAAGTAAATGTCGAAAATGTCAATATTTCTTGTAGAGGACAAGTGAATTGGCCACCAAGATCGTATCGATATAAGCATATACAGCATTAGTCCCACAATAGTTTAGGATATCAAAAACAGCATTATAGAGCAGATATCAACCATTAAAAATAGTTTATTGTAAAACTGAACACTACCTAACTGGTGGCTAGAGCAGGACAAAAATAGTGATATAAATGAAAGATAATAATAAAGAAAAAGGGTTGCTGTTTGGTAAATTTCAATCTAACTCATTGTGATAAAAAAAATATATGTAAAAAGGACAACTAAAAAGTATTTAAATAGATCATATTTACAACCAACATGTAGCTACCGATGAAAGAGTGCTTATGAATCGTAGCTAGTTTCGAAAATGCATTCCACTCGACTAGTGTAGTTCAAAATATAAACTTTTCAGATTATTATTTCATTTATCACAATTAAAAAATTTTTTGTTACAATAAGAATGTTAATATAAACTCAAGCGTGAATTAAAATTTAAATATTTGTTGAAACCGAAAAGTTCAATAAATAAAAATTTAATTTATATTGAAAATATTTAAATAAAAAGAAGTGTACACATTGATGGCACCACTAATTGCGGAAAAAGAAATTGAAGAGTACGTTGGGGACACTTTTCTTAAGGTTTCTGTGAAGTTTGCACGAAATCGACCTAGTGGTTTTTCAGGTACTTAAATTTTTCTATATATTCCCATACAAATACCAACAAAATATACTCCACTATCCATAATATGATTTGTTTATTGTCACTTAAAAAGTTACCCCACCATATATCGTAATATCTTATGAGTACAATGACATTCGGTGTTTATAATTGGAACTGAAAAGGGGGGAAAAGGGTGAGTGATCCCCTAATATGTAATGAATACAATGCAAACAATTTTTTTTGGGGCCAGCAAGGCGGTCCGGGTTCCGCTAGTTACATATATTTTGTAAATTTAAATTTATTAATTCTAATTACTCTTTCTATTATAGATGGCCTTAATTTCCCCCTGGGATATGTTTATTTTAATTTATTTATTTATTTATTGTTTCCTTGCACAACAAGACTTAGTCTTATAATTATAGTACAGGAATTTAAATTTGTACAAAAAATTTTGCCATAACAAATAAAACTTAAATACAAGATAAAATTAAATTCGATTTTCAAACATTTTCATCAAAGAAAAAACAAAGAAAAATAAAAACTTAATTATAAAGCAATAAAGTAATAATAAGACATTTAATCAAAATAAAAAAAATAAAAAATAATTAAAACATTTATATAAATACTAAAAATTTAAAACATTTAATCAAAATAATTAAATAGAAATTTCTTAAAATTAATTGCGTTGCTATTTGTTTGTTGATTGTGTGGAAGAGCATTCCAAAGACGAATAGCATTTATGAAAAACTGCCACTCAGAAACGAGATAACGAAATCTTGGAATTATAATTTTTTTGCCTCTTGATGATCTAGCAAAACGAATCTTTTGAAATAAGTAATTTGGCTCTTCAGTGTAAATATTTTTCCAAAGGAAAATTAGCATTCTTATCTTTAAAAAGTTTTCAAATGATACTCCATATAGATTTTTTGAAAAAGATGACACATGATCACGTTGACTTAGACCATAAACATATCTTAAAATGTTATTATACAACACTTCAAGCTTCTTCCTACTCAGGAAATTACAACGAGAAAACAATTCACAGCCATAAGTCAGACTAGGAACCAAATAGGCTTCGCCAATAGCATTCTCACTCTCAAAGGCGTAAAATATTGCACTGACCATAATGTCCTTAACTTATTATATACCTTTATAACTAGTGAGTCTATGTGACTTGACCATGTTAGGTTGTTTAATTTCATTTTAATTTGTAATAAAAAATTTAAACAAATTTATTTTATTTAAAACAAGTAAGATTTTAAATTAATTTTCTGCGATTTAATGCCAAATATAAATCAACGTTACATTTGTGCTTAAAAATATTAATTGATGCGCATAACGAAAATAATGTGACCTTTGAGAGTCATTTACTTGCAATAAAAATTAAAAAATCTATTACTAATCATACACATAACCAGTAATATTGTATTTACACCAGGCATTTGGCGATATTAAATAAAAGAATAAATGCAACTGCTTTTGTTAAATATAAATATTTTAGTGAAAAGAGCAAAATAAAAAAACGCTTCAAATAGATCTAGATTTTATTTTAAAATTTTAACATTAAAAAAAGCAACACAAAAACAAAAATCAAAAAAAAATATAAATAGAAAAATTCTTCTTTCCTTAGCTCACCACATTATTTTCTTTGTCTTTTCAGGTACGTTCTACCCATAGTAATTTGAAAGCACTACATTGTGGTAAGCAACCCCGCATTAACGAAAACCTCACTCTACATTTCTTTTATTTGGCAATTACCAAATTTAAACGTAACCACAGTATTTGTATAACACTTGAAGTTTTCCTCTTCATTACTTATTTCATCATAAAAATATTTTAAAATGCTTCAGAGAATAAAGAAATAAAGCAAACAAATACATTCATTCATTTTAGCACCCACTTACTATTATTATTTTTAACGCTGTCTTTTAACGAGCCAACTGAATAATGACAAAATGTACGCTAATTTTTTATTTCATCCACGTAATAATGATAAATATTAAAAAGAAAATCACAAATGTTAATTTTTATATAAAAACTTGTCGCAATTACATTTAAAGGGTAAAAGCAAAACCGCTGTAAACCATTAAGAAAATTAATGTGAAATAATGAAACAATGAAATAAGTATTTAGCTAGTGTAAGTTATATTTTCTTGCGTATGAGTTTAGCTCTAAATAAATTTGTTTTTTCCAGTTTAGTTTTAGTTCAATTTTAGTTCAGTTCTGGTTTACCTACTTATGTAGGGGAAGTATCGAAGCAGACCACTCCTATCTCGGGTCTCTTTAAAATCGTCTTCGCTCCTTAATAATTTTCGGACAACTGAGAGGTATTATTTCTTTGCCTGAGTCCCGCTTTACAACCGGTGTTTGCCAAAATATTGACTTAATATTGCCGGCTGGTGTTTATGGACAATTTTTATCATACAATCCTTGTTTAATGCCAGCTTTGCAAGCAGACTAGGGTCCCCTATATCATCAATACTTAATATGTACTTTGCCTGTATTCTTTAGTCTTCTGCTTGCTAGTGTTTTTTATTTGCAAACTACATGCGCTGCTGACCTCTTTCAAATGCATACTACAAATACAATCATCATCAGTCTGCATCATTCCTAGACGATATTTCAAGTTTTCATATTCTTTTATCAATGCAGTCACCCAGATTATCCTGCTTGGACTTAAACCGAGTACCTTTACCGCACCTATACAAAACAGTTCCTTAAGCAGTTTCTTCACGTCGCTTCGCAAGTTTATAGAGTTAATCAATTGAAAGATTTTTTTTACTTATATTTTAATTCCAGTTAATTTCTGGTTTAATTATGGTTTAGTTCTAGTTTAGTTTTAGTTCTGTTCTTGTTCAGTTCTAGTTTAGTTCTAGTTTACTTCTAATTTACTTCCAGTTTAGTTTATAAAGTATATCAATTGAAAGACTTTTTTCAGTTCCAATTAGTTTCTGGTTTAGTTTTAGTTTACTTATAGCTTATTTCTAGTTTAGTTTTAGTTCAGGGGCCGAATTACGGCATTCGAACGTGATCGAAATTTGAAAATTCTTATTAGAATCTCTACACCTAAAGCACAGCGAACTCGATCGTTCGAGTTAAATTTCGTTCGATATCGAATGCCGTAATTCGGCCCCAGTTCTTGTTTAGTTCTAGTTTAGTTCTAGTTTAGTTCTAGTTTAACTCAAGTTTGGTTTACAGAGTTTATCAATTGAAAGTCTTTTTTAATTATATTTTAGTTTCAGTTAATTTCTGTCTTAGTTATAGTCTGTTTCTAGTTCATTGCTAGTTTAGGTTTAGTTCAGTTCTTGTTCTAGTTTAGTTCTAGTTGACTTCTAGTTTACTTCCAGTTTAGGTCATTTAATATTTAGTTCTAGTTGAGTTTTATTAGAATTCTAGTTGAGTTCTAGATCAGTTCTACTTTAGCTTTAGTTCATTTCTAGTTCACTAATAGTTCACTGCTTGTTAAGTTAATGTTCAGTTCTAGTTTCCTTCTACTTCAGTTCTATTTCAGTTCTCTCACAATCTACTTGCGTGTTAGTTAAGTTTAGTTTCAGTTCACTTCTGACTCTAGGTCATTCAGGTTTAACTCTAACACATTATGGTTCTGCAATCACATTAATCTACATTATACTCTCCTGGCTCTTGTCCATTATCAAAGTGATTAAATACTATCAGTTGGTTTATATGTTTGAAATAGAAGCAGCTAACCAGGCTCTTCTTTACTTCGGCATTTACAGAAAATATTGTTTAATTTGTAAAAAAAAGAAAAACACTTTGATATCTGTCTGCCAAATTGCATGCGAATTTCGTTTAATGTGAATATAATGTTTTAAAGCTTAAAACTTTGCAGAAAATAATACAACTTTTTTAACACTTTTATTTTTGGCGCAGTTTTATTTAAATTTAATACTGCTGATGTTGTCAAATTGAATTGTAGAATTGGTTTTCACTGCAAAAAGTGTAAAACAAAAATGTTTTTGTCCTTCTTTTTGGAGTGCTTTAAACCGGCATGAACTAAGTTAACAATTGTATGTGAATATTTCAAATTTACTTAAATAATGTAATTTAAAATTGTAGTTTTATAAATTTTTTATTTTCTTTCATTTAATAAAAAAAAAATCAAATATGTTTAGTAAAAAGTTTTACTAAGTTAAATGAACTATATGGTAAAACCTTTAAGTAATCTGGAAGCTCTAATAACAGTTATATTCACAGCTTTTAAGTATCACAGTCTGCAAGCAATAGACCGCCTTCTTGAGATACTTAACTACTTCAAGCAAATATCTATGTACTCTCAGTAACACCCTTAGTAATCTTGGTCACAATTCTTTTCCTTATAATTAAATTCTACCACGTCTTCTTAATACCATTATACCCTTAAGCTCCAACAACCGCCAAGTAACTTTTTATATTAATTCAATTATTGTTACGCTTCTCACATACACATCTTGGCAATCAGTTATTCAGACACTTTTCTCAACAACAACAAAAACACTCGCCCACAAAACAAAATATCAACTTAACAATACAGCTATTGCCACAGCAACTAACAAACAGAAGAAAAAGTAGTCAGTCATAATTGAAACGATGATGCACTTGGCGAATGTAACACTTGAAAATAAAACAAACAAACAAACAAAAAGTTCAATGTTCACATAAAACATGTTTAAGTGTTTAAGGCACCAAAATAAAAAATCGAGCAAAAAAATCTCTCAACTGATATAAAGAAACAAGGGAACGATTTTAAAAACTACAAACAAAAAATTATAAAAAAAACAACTAACGATTTTTTGCACGTTCATATTAAGTTAAATAAACGAAAATAAAATCATTTAGATTACGGATATACTAAGTTCCCAAACTTTGTTTAAAAACGGGGTTACGATTTCTGCTAGGCATTATGATACAAACTCACTAACTGCAATAGATATAACCCAAAACTGGACTTATGTTAAACTAATGAAAAATTAAATTAAAATTTCAAAATATTTAAAACGAACTAGACTTGACCAGTACTGAGCAAAAATCAAAGTGTAGCCATTCTCAATTTAAAATTTTCTAAAAAAAAGTAATTACATTTTTTCAAAAGTCTTGATTTATTGCAAATTCAAGCTTTCCGTGAAACTTAAAAATTAAGCACAGTGTCAGGCGCATTTAAAAAATTATTCTTAGACAATAACGACAAATGTTCAGTTCCTACGAACTTCGATGAGCTGATACTAAAGGGTATTCACGCACAATCCCGGCAATAGCACAAATATTTTCAGCACGAAAATTTAATTTCCAAACACAAAGAATCATTTGATATTTTTCTTAAAATCATATCATAAAAATTTCACTTGTACACTTTCGGCAATTGCAGCTATAATTTTAGCACGATAATTAAAATTTCCAAGACATAGAATCATCTGATATTTTTCGCAAAAATCATATCCCTAAAATTTCTCTTACCCTAAACATCTTGAATGCAATTTTGTGAATCACTGCTTTAAAACAAAATTACTATTTGTACTGCAATTATAATGAAATCACTAAAAACAACCAACAGCACAGCAATACAAGTAACAGAAAAAAGTATGTATAAATTAATTAAACAAGCGGAAATAATTGTAACTGTAAACTTTACAGAGGAAAAGTAAGAAAGGAAAAGTGAAAAAGAGCACTTCGTAATAAAATAACAAAATTTAATTTTTACTACTGCAGCTGCACATACACAAACTCATGCCTCGAATGTATGTGTGAGTTTTATTAAACTCTGGTGATGGTTAAATGGCTGCAATTTTTTGTAACAAAACAACATTTTAAATACTTAGTTCGCATTATTTATTTTAAGCCATGAGATGGGTTAAAGAATATAGTATTAATGAATTTATTTATTAATTGCGGGGTAATTATGACGAACTATGAAAAACATTTATAAAGCTGTCATGTATGAATATTTGTAAAATTGTTTAATTTTTAGTTTTTGTTAAAATATTAAATACAAGAAGAACAACCCAACAAGACAGACTGCATCACAACGATTTAGGGCTTTAAGTGCCTTCTCTAGGAAGGATCAAATTAAGATAATACGTCTAAGACTCGGACACACACGAATTTCGCACTCCCATATAATGGGTAAGAACCTTGTTAAAGGCTATAATACACGACATGTTTTTTACATCTGACTTAAAAATTTGTGAGACATATGTAAATCTACATGTCTGTCAAAATTGTACTTTTACGCTGACTGCTTTGCAGCAGAAGCAGAGATTTCTACCAACGGCTGATGTCACATGTTTTGACAGAAGAAAATAGAGCGCACTCTAATTTAAATTTTGTCAGATGTTTCACCACATGTTTTTTTACAGAAGAAATGTTTTAAAGGTAACACACGACATGTTTGTATTAGCAGTGGAGAATTTGACAAGTCAGTGCCCACTCTGTGGACACAACTCTATTAACATCATACACATTTCTTCCGACTGTACACATATGGATAAATTTAGAAAAGCATTTCTTGGGAACAAAGGCTTTTTTTTTATTAATAATAATTACCATGTCTAATAATGATGTCAAACTAATAGTGAAATTTTTAAAATTGAGTAACCTCTATAACTATATTTAAACTCTACATACCGTCGAGCTTAAGGCCAACGCTGCTATAGTTCAATATTTTATTATTATACTAATAATTTAGTTATAAGATTAATATGTGATAAAATAAAAATAAATAAAAATAAATATTTTTTAAAAATGTGTAGTTTTGTTTAATTATTTACCGAGTACTGTTTTTAAACTAAATCGCAAAACTTTGCTTTCATTTAGTATTATAGCTCTCTTTAAACCACCACGAGCATTATTCATTGCATTCAGTCATATGTTGTTTGTTAATGATAAGCATAATAACTTTAAATATCAGTGAATACTCTTACTACATTTTATATACTTTTGTGTTGTTATACCCTTCGCTGAGAGTGTAAAATTGAAATTGAGTCTTTTAGATACTCCAGTACATTTCACACAATAACACCTCGGCACAGAAATTAATGAAACAGTAAAAAAAACCAAGCAATTTAAAAAAAGAAACTACATTATGATCATACAGCTTCTATAACGTTTTTGTCTTCTTCTGTAAAATTACAATTATTTGTTTTAAGGACTTTTTACTTCTGACCAACGATTTAAAGGTTTCACATTCCTTGTAAAATTTCTACAAAATAATTATTTCTGACCCCTTTGAAAATATATTTTCTTAAAGCTTTTGAATACCAGAGCCCTCTGAACATCGCTCATCTGACCAACTGAACGTGTGCATGTTGAAATCTGTCTTATGAAGCCTCTGACGTTGCCATAACCCGTGTGGAGTATCAAAGTATTTAAAATATTTGGGAGCAAATTGATACTGAAAATCACTTAAATCGTCCCATAAAATTTCTTAGATATAAGCTAATAAACACCACTACGTCTATTTTATCCTCTTATTTTTACAAAAAAAAATAAATTTGTCAGCCCTATGATAATTTATAGCTGTGACCGCTTATAGATATAATATGCTTTCAAGATATTTGTGAAAAATTTTGGATATAGCAGTCATTAACTGGCAAAGTTGTATACAAAAGATACTGAAATAAAATATATTTTTACATATGTACATTAAATTTTTCTACTTCCTTAATAATATTTTTACATGTCAATTACACCAAATTATAAGCCGGTGACCTTAGAAACTGAGAAAACTTTACAATTTAGTTTTTATTTAACCCGTAAAACAGAAGAGATAAGTTTATTCTTTTTTAATGGTTACAAACTGGAACTGGTTGATTCAATAGTTGATTTGTGTATTCTTATTGATGTTAAATTTATATTTAATCAGCATATTACCCTAATACCTAATAAAGCTCGTGGGGTTCTTGCGTTCATAAAACGTTGGGCCAAAGAATTTACAGACCCTTACATTACCGAACAGCTCTATACAACTTTAGTAAGGCCAATTTTAGAGTTCAGTTCAATTATCTGGAATCCTCAATATAATTTGTACTCTGATAAAAGTGAGTCTGTACAGAAACAATTTCTGTTGTTTTGCTTACGACACCTTTTTCAGAATAGTGTTTTAAGTTTACCATCTTACAAATCTAGACTTGCACTAATTAAACTGCCTACACTACAGAGCTGTAGAACAAGGCTGAATATAATGTTTGTAATTAAATGGATTAACGGAGGTGTATGCTCTAGTTTCCTACAAAGCAATTTATCCTTCAATATTCCATCTTGTAGAAATTTTAATCTATTGCACGTGCAATTTTTTCGTCGAAATTATGCTGATGATAATTTTTTTGGAATAATTTGTTGCGATTTTAATAATCTTTATCATTTAATTGACTTTTCTATTAGTGTTAATATTACTAAAAGTAGTATACTAGTGTTTTTAAATTCGTAATTGTAATATATTTCTGTCATTTTATTTGAATAGTCTGTAAGGATTTATACCATAAACTTACTTAAATAAATAAATAAGAAATAAATAACCAAATACAACTGTGTTTCTTCTGTGTTTTTCCTAAAATGTACAAAAGTAAATCGATTTTTTTTAAGTTTCTACACTATCAAGAGAGCCATTATTGTTACAAACTTAAACGTCTTGACGAATACAGTACAGTTAATTATAAAAAATTAAAATTCTAGATAGCGTCCTAGATTAAATGGTGGATAGAAAACTCAAATTTAGTAGTCACGGCTTCGTCCCATTTAACCCCCATAATATTGATACCAAATGAAGGGCTTGGAAAGCAAAATACGGTAAATAATTAAAAAAGTGTAAAATCAATATGGGTTATCAAATGAAAGGACTTAACTTGTAGAATACAGTTAACTATGTAAAAGCCTCAATTCAAATATGGCGTTGGAATAATAAATAAAATGGGGTATAACATTAAATCCTAAATCCAGAATAAGCCACTATGTGGTCATTATACCTATGAACATGACGTTGAAGGATATTATCAAATTCGGAAAGGCCGAATATAGCACTCTTACTTGTTTTAAATAAATAGATTTAAGAGAGATTTTTAATTTGATTATAAATTTGGTCAGAATTTACGTATTGACGATTGGAGGGAATGTTTTGGAATATATTGTTAAAAATAAAACGTTTTAACAAGTTTTTTTATAAATAAAAAAAAAAATAAAAAAATAAATGTTTTTTTTTTCGTCTTAACTGGGATTCGAAGCTACGTTCATCCAGTTTGTATTGGTATGAAAAGACGATGTGGTCTAGGTTTTTCCATCATACATATCATGTTTATAAAGCAATTTTTTTGATTTTAAATAACGATCTGCTCCCAAACATTTCTGATATTTTGGTACCTCACAGGAGTCTTGGAAATGTCTAGGGGCTTCAAAAAGTTGATTTCAACATACATTTGGAGATATTTATATTGTTTCAGAAAATATATACTTTATGGGGTCGGAAATGAAAATTGTCGAAATTTCATGAATGGCAAACTAAATTATACACAACAGGCAATAATATTGTTTGTAGAAAATATTATCATAAATAAATATATAACATTTTTAAGGCTTAATTGACATTATTTTAATTCCTAGTTGTAACCTTTGGTCTACTGAATTCAAAAAAATAGTCAACAAATATAAATAAATGTAAATGAGATAATAGCAAAAGATGTCAGCTCCTCAACTTTTATTAATTAATTAATTTTTTATATCATCACACACCTGCATCTTGGTAAAGCGTGCATTAGATTCTAAACGTCCAAATATAGAACTCTACATACATACATTTTTATTTATTTTCCTCCTTTAATGCAAATCAATGTGTATGATTATTTGCCTTTTTATTCTTTATATTTTATAACTTTATCTTCTGTTATTCTTACCTGTATTGAAGTACACTTTGACGCTTAAACATTTCTCAAGAAAAGCACTTGAATAACATTTTGAATGGTCTTATCTGTTTTTTTGTGTTGGCTTTAAATAAAAATAGCAGACACCATTACAATAACAGCAACATTAAAAATAAAAAGCAACAATAAACATAAGTTTAAATATATATCTGTGGCCAAGAGAAATAACAGCTGAAGTGGACAAAAGCTAAAATTAAGTTAACAATACTATTCTAATCTCGCAATTTTAAGTTATCTATAGGTGTAATATGTACTATTTTCTATAAATTTATAGAAAGTTATAGCGTAAAAGCGTATCACTTATATTTTTTAAACGAACAACATCGTTTGGACACAACATATGACTTTAACAAAAATACGAAAGTCGATATGCTCTTAAATAAGTACAATACGGAATTTATTTAAGAGTCTTTGCTTTAAAAGAAATCAAGAAAAAAAATAATTAAAAATTTTAAAGTGCTTTGCTGAACAACTATAATAACAGACATGAGCAGCTTTTGCTTATTACCACAGATATACTTAAAGCCCATCACAAAATGGTATAAAAGAAGTTTTTATAAATTAATTTTTAACTATTAAAAGAAAATGTTTTTCGCTGTCTTTACATCTTTCTTAACAAATCTGTTTCAAAAGTTGTTACTTAGTCCATTTTTTTTTTGGAACATACACAACCACATACAAAAGTCATTAAATTTTAAATGTTCGATTAGTGTTAGATGACGTACCTGCAAGATATTTCCAAGACCAGCACATTGTTTAGAGTCGCTGTTTGATATTTTTTTACTGCATTTGTAAGTTAATAAAGAAGTAATAAGTGTTGACTGTTCAACAAAAGAAAACAATTTTTTTTATAGCCAAATACTGCAGCATTTAAACAGGCTCTGCGTGCCAAGATATTGGCTTTATTTGTTGGCATATTCAGTTAGTGATTCAGAATTAGTAATACATTGCAGCAAGAAAAGAGGCCATCGAATTTATAAAAATTATTTGATAATGCAAAGGCCATTCAATTTATAAGAAAATTTGTATATAAAAAAAATTTTAAATAATTTGCAGTGTTTAAGAAATATGTTATCAAAGGTCCTTTCTAATCTGTATTTAATTGCTTTGATTAAGTATAGATAGTAATTTTAAACAATTTAAATAAAATCTATTTAAATATTTTCCCAAAACAGGGTTTAACACAATAAGTTCTTTTTCTTTAATAATGTTTACATTTTTTGTATAAATTATATTTTGCTAAGACTTTTAATAAAAAAAAAAAAAAAAAAAAAAAAAAAAAAAAAAAACACTATTTACAATTTATGGCATCATTTTAAAATTTAATGTATTTTTCTACACGTGTTTTTTTAACCATTTGATTTATTATTGTTTTTCGCACAAATAAATGTTTTAAATTGTCATGTTTATTATTGATTTCAAAATTATTACATTTCATTTGAAATATGTTTGTGTATGTATTTGTTTGTAACTTACAAATGTGTGCAGAAAAATATTTGGCATTTTGTTATTTGATTTATTTTCTTTTCTTTTCTTTTTTTTGTATTTTGTTTTAGATTTTCATATAATTCATTTGTTATGTATTAGCTGGTAATTGTTCCTTATGTTCAAAAGTTAAACGGTCTATTCATAAATCATAAATTATTGCCATATGCCACCTCCTGATTGTTTAGATATTTTGTTTGTTTGTTTTAATTTTCAAATGATTTACATAAGCTTTTTAAAAATCGCAGTTTGAAGTATATGTTTAAAATAAATAACATGTTTTTAAGAGCTAAAGCCATATAACAGTTCACAAGTAATGTCTTTTTAAATACTCTTTATTGAAGGATAAAATTACACCATCTGGGAACTTAAATAATTATGCCAAGAATACTAAGCTTTAAATTGTATTTTTTGCAAGATTAAAACAGTTTTCGCTAAACTTATTCTTTAACCAGCTGAACCCGGTTCACATTGCTGGCCCCACTTATATTTTTTTGCATTGTACTAATTTTAAGATAAATTCAAAATTTTATTAAGAGTGCAAGTTTATAGCCATTTACTTTTCTTTTTTTATCACGTCCGTATTTCTAGTAATTTCTTACCATCCTGTTAGTTTTATTTTAAATTCCATTTGATTTGATATTTTTCTATTTTCTGTTAAATATGTTATGTAAGTACTCTATATGTTAAATCAGGTATCAAGGTACTTCGCTCTAAATTTTATCGAAATATATCAAGTAGTTTGTGAGACAATTAACTTCAGGAGAAAGAGAGAAAGACAGATGGACAGCTAGTCATAGAAAAAGACACACAGACAGACAGATAATCATACAAGCAAAAAAAATTCTAAAAACTAGATTATTATACTTAATTTTTTAGTTTAACACTGCCATAAAAATTTAAAAAAAAAACTTCATATACAGACACAATTTTTTTTAATCTCATTATAAGTATGGATTGCATACAACCATGACAATGTTTTAGTTTTTTCTATAGAAAAAAATAGAATCAGTGAAAAAATATTCACGACATGTGGTAGTGCCAGAAATTTTCAGAAACGTTTGCTATTTCACCATGAATAGACTAACATGTAGACAACGCTTGAGAACCATTAAATTTTATAATCAATATTCGTGCCGTACGTGAAATGTCCTTCGTAAATTACGTCTATTTTATAGTCATCATAGTCAAGCTACCGAATTGGTTATTCAAGCTGTAATGACTAAAATTTATATTAATTTATTGGGCATTAATCCACCATATCGTACGCCGAAAGTGCATTCCGAGAAGAATATTGCTGCTGTATCGACCAGTGCCAATAAATATCGTAATATGTTTATTCATCGCCATTATAAACAACTGGCTTATGTTATTCGAGGAAGATAACGTACTTCGATTACCGATTTGTTTCCTCAATATGAAGACATTGGACTTGGTTGACATGCAAATTCAACAAAAGAAGTTCACATACCACATGGCAAGCGTTACCATGAAACTATAAATATGCGATTTAGTTGAGAAATTAATATCACTTTATAGAGCATTTCATTTGTCGCCAAAATTTTAAGATTAAACCCCATTAGATTATTTTTTATTAAAATATGTGTAGTCTGTCGTATACATGGACAAACTGGTCGCAATTCCAGCCTTGTAGACAACATTACAGCTGCTATTGGTGAGAAACTGGCTGAAAATGCTGCAATAAGTAGACCAAAATTGGAGTTGTTAGGTTTGACCAATTTATGAGCCTTCGTATACCCGCAAACAATAAAAACAATTTCACTTGCTGTTTAAATACAAAACTAATACGTTTATATTTATATAGATGTACGCTTTAAAAAACTTGGTCTTTCTTGGCTGACGGTTTAATTCAAAATCAGACTAACAAGAAACAAAAAACTACTTTCAATGTTGCCATATAAAGCAAAATAAAAAGGTGCAAAAAATAAATGTGCAAATGACCAAGATATTCAATATCAAATTTAGGATTAAAAAGTTGTGGATGGTCAACAGAAATCACCCTATAAATTTAACAATACCCAAAAAAAATGTGTCCTACATCTACAAATTTTTAAATATGATGTGCGTTTTCCCTGCTCCTTCATGCAGACTTTAGCTGAGTCAAACCCTGCACTACTATGTTTTCGTAATGTATCTGGAAACTAATAAATAACTTTTGCGAAACTTATTTTTCTTTTTAAATCTATACTTTAATTTACAGGAATATATCTAAATTTTTAAACTAATTTTCAACATATTAAGAAATTCTACTTTTTTTAAATCACATTCTTTAAAAGTTTTGCTTGTTTTATTATTTTGTCTAATTTGCCTAACTTACAAATATACTTCTAATTTCCAATAAAACAATTGTTTAAAATTTTTGCCCAAGCAAAACCTTCAACTATTTTTCATTGTCCCTATTGTTGCAAATCTCCAATTGTTACACTTGTGTTGCTAACAATGAAAGGCCAATTAGAATTAAAATAGAACAGAAATACAGATAAATTTAATAGACATTTTTAAAAATCCTTTATGATAACAAAGCCACAAACGAAATTTTTTTTTAATTATTATTTTTGGGTTAAAATAAGTGTCTCTACTGCTATTTCCACAACATAAAGATAATATTAAATAGAACTGAAAACCACAGCTGAATGTACATAGGTAAAAGTAATACCGTGACACAGTGACAGATAAAAGTTGGAAGGATTATACTGTATAGTAAAATCGACAAATAAAATTATGACTGTTACTTTAGTATAGATCACAAATCATTTTAAATGATATGTTTGTTATTTTTATGTAATATTAGATTAGAGTTATTTTATCTCAAGTTTTTGCATATAACAATTCATTATATAAAATTGTTATAAGAGTTGCCAACATAGTATGCAGAAAAAACTTTGTGTAATCAGCGGGCTTAACTTTTTATTTTTTACTTCATATAAAAAAGACCGATTTACGTTAAAAGCAGGTATAAAAAATATTTCAAAAAATACAGGGTGCGTTCAAAGTCAAGCTTGTTACACACAAGCATAAGCATTTTGTTTATTAATAATTTTTATTTTTGTTAAATATAATATTTGCTTTTTTTCATACCTAAAATAGTTATTATAAAAAATAATATCAGAGAGATGACCAATATTTTCCTCTATGTACAACTGTTTTCTTAAACAGGCGTTCTGAATAACTCTACACAAAAATTTAGACTCTATTGCCCTGTTTGCAGCATCAGTGTTGTGCTTATGCTGCTCTATATTTTGGGGTCTGTTAACATACACTCGTTCTCTGAGTTAACTTTATAGAAAATGATCAGCGTCAGTAAAATTTCATTAAAAAAAATTATAATTACGCCAATGGCTTTATATTTTTCTGAATACATTAAAACTATAAAAAAATAAGTTTAACGTACAGAGTGGGCAAAAATTTCCCAGAGGGATTACAAATTAATTTTATTTTATTTATTTTAACTTGTTATTTTCGACAATAACAAAAAAAAATAATAATTTACGCCCCACGGCAACATTTGGCCTACAATGAACATAAAATTGAAAAATAAAAATGTTATACAAATCTAAAGAAATTTTAAAAGCCCCGTGTTAAATAATTCTTCGATTTAGTTATACATATATTTTTTAAACGAAAAATTATTGCGCCATCTGGTTAATTTTTAATTTATTACATAGATCTTGTGCTTAATAATTGCTAAAAATAAACATTATTTTATTGTTAAAAATTCAACAGCCAGCGTCACATTTTAAAATTCTTAATGGGAAATTTTTAAACTTATAAATTTATTAAAATTTAATAAAACCTTTTATTTAATTTTTTTTAATTACAAATATGTGTTATGTATGTAGGAATTGTAAAAAAAATATCCTTATAATCTATCTAATGGAAACTCTGTTCTAATGGAAATTTTAGAAAAAAAAACTTTCTTTAATAAAACATTTTGTGAAAAATTAATTTCTAATAGAAAATTTTAATAAAAGTTAGTTTATTTAATAGAAAAATTTCTTGTCTTAAAAATCTTAAAAAACTTTAATTTATTTTGTTTTTAATCTTTATACAAATGTTTCGAAAAATTTGATTTTTCATAGAAAATTTTTGAAAAATTTTAGTTTCTTATAGAATATGTTTAAACAATTTTTAGTTCTTATAAAAAAATATTAAAATACCTTTTCTGTTAAAAATTTTATTTGTGTTTTAAAAAATTTAAAAAAAAAATTTGTAAGAGAAATTATAAAAAATATTGTTTTCTAAGAAAAATCCAAAAAAAATATTTAAAAAAAAATCTGATGATAGATAAAAAAAAACGGGTGCAAAAAATTTATTAAAAATATATAAATAAAAATTTTTAAAAAATTTATTAAAAATATATAAATAATTTATATAAAAATATCTAAAAAGTTTAAAAAATTTCTTTTATAAATAACATGTTTTACTACATTACATTTAGGGCCATTATTAAAACTTGCCTTTAGTTAAAGGTAGGATTTTTTGTGTCTGATAAATAGTTTCGCTTTATTACAGCTTCCAGTTTTTATTGTTATTATTATTAATAATAATAATAATATTTATTGAATACAACAATAATAAATGTAGGATTTATAATGCAAAGCCATTTATCGGTCTGACAAAATCCTGCCTTTAACTAAGAGCAAGTTGTTTGTCAAGAAAAACAAATTTTTAGAAAATTAGAAAATATGACAAAGACAATTCTTGCCGAATTTAATTAACAAAACATTTTAAGCTAAATCGGTGATATCTTCATCTAAAACTTCATCATCGATCATGAAGTGCTGACGAAGAAACCGTATCTGTTTTCCAAAATACATTCCACCAAACTGGTGTTAGAAAATATACATTTTTTTAGTTTTTTTAACGGTTTCATTCAAACTTCTATGTAATAAGTTGTTTTGAAAGAACTTAATACCATAGATAGACGACAGCGTTAATTTGCATTAGAATCTCACTAATGCAAATTAAAATTTTGCTGTGACAGACGACAGTTTTTGCATTTAGTAAAAATTTTAAATGCACTAGCAATCACAAATCTGAACATGTTGCTACAAGTTGGGATGGCAGAACGACACTCTGAAATAAGAGAAAGGAAATTGTGGAAATTCGTAGATTTAATGGTATCTTTTCATGGAGGTTATAATTCATATGTAGGTATATGGTATTTTTTTAAAGGACCGTAACAGCACTTTTTGGGAGAGTGACGTGCTTACGATGGACGATACCAGTATTAAGGTAAACTTACACCTAAACAGATAGGCATTCCAAAAAATATGTAAAAAAGTTACACATATCGAGTCTATTATAATTTTGAATTTTTGATTTTTTTAATTTTTTGATTGATTGCCGACTGTGTTGCCATATTGAAATTGCTAAATGCGGTAAAAATTCAATATAATTTAGTTCATTTACGTAAAATCTAATACACATTGGAATGGGGATAATTCATAAGTTAATTTGAATTAAGACTTTTAATGCAAATTAACGCTATCTTCTGTCTATGGTATAAGTCTGAATAAATTCGAATATTAATTAAAAGAAAATTCTTAACATTTTTTTAAATTTTTTTACACAATTTTAGAATAAGAAATTACATTTAATAAATATTTTGTAGAACAGTTTTGAAAATACATATATTAAATTCTTTTTTAAATATAAAAAAAAACTCTTTACTGGGAATACGTATTTGTATTTTTTATAGAAAATTTTTCTAAAATTAAAACAAAAATATTTTAAAGCAAATTTTGCTAAATTTCCATTTTAGAAATCAAACAAATTTTCTATTTTATCTAACATTATCCTTGTATGAAAAACGTTCAAAGAAGTTAATCTTTTTTTTAATAAAATAGTTAAGCCTGGCATATTCTGCTTTTCAAAAAAAAAAAAAAAAAAAACAACAAAAATAAAGCCTGCAACAGTTGTAGATGTAACAATAGGCCTCCTTTGTTCTCCCATAATAGTTGTTGCATTGATATCCAGGCCCATTACTGCATTTGCCAACAACATTATCATCACCAATGTTTCGTTGTAATATCGTAGCAAAAACAATGACAGCAACAACAATAATAACGACAGTAACATGAAAACCAAAACCAACCTCCTAAAACCACAGAGATCAACCATGTATTTTAACAGGCACGAACAGCATGTGGCAACACGTTTTAATATATATTTGCACATACAAACATATAATCAAATATCCCTACAGTTGCGAGTAATCTCTCTGGACTAGATAGTGTTCTTGCGCCTAATGTTAACGAGTGGCTACAAAACTGGTTTATAAAAACATAATTGTCGCCATGTAACTACTATAAACCATTCACAATGGAGCAATCAGAAATGTAATAAAGCTTACAACCTCATGGATTTCGCAAACCAATGCTAGATTATTTTGATAAAGACATATCACAAAGTATATTATATAAATCTAAAAAAATTAAAAATTTTTACCAAAAAATATTAGATAAATTAATTTAATTAATATAAAAGTTGTTTAAATTATTACTTGAAAATTTTCTTCAAGTAAAGGATTTATTAACAATTTTTTGAAATGCTAAGGTAGAGCACATTTAATTAGGTCGCTTCAGTTGATCAACTGATGATCAACTGTTGCTTTCCAAATGTAAAATTTCATAAATATTTCTTTTCTATCATAATTTTCAATTATCAAACTTCATATAAAACAATTTATAAAAAAAATCTCTTCAAAATTCAACCGCCTTAAAAATATTGTTACATCATGTGCTTCGGATTACTTAGCAGCAATACAGAAGACAATTAAGTTCTATTTTTGTTAATATTATCAAATTGCCATATCAAATTGCCATAGTAAACAGAAATTGGGATAAATATAAAAGATTATTAAATCTAAAACATCACCTCCAAGAAATCTACAGGGATATTTAGTATATTTCATATGTGGCTATATAGATAAAACTTAAAAAATATATGTACGTAAATGCAAACAAATATTCTCATAATAGTCATTGTTGCAGTCATAACATTGTTGACGTGCCTTTAGCAAAAATCTTAAAGCCACAAACATGTAATTTCACCACCACTTTTATACTCAATAAAACAAAATGTCCATATTTAAACAGCACATAAAAATTTGCACACATTTATATGTGAATATGTGAAGAAATTATTACTTAATGCTCGTACTTTCCAGATGACTTTTATCAATCTGGTGTTGCGCAAATAAACTTAAACATATTTCAACTTTCTTTATCTTTCACCTGTGGGAAGTCGATTGATCATTTTTTAGTCTGTTCATCTGTCCGTATATTAGTTGAAAGCAATTTGTATAAGCCCTCCCATGTTGTTCAGAGCTGTATGTAGTATAACCACCGGTTCTTATAAAAAATATAAAAAATTACGTTTGTAAATTTACTATTAAAACAACAACAGTTTTCTGTAAATCGTTTTTCTTTTGGTTATAAACAAAAAATAATTTTATTTTTATAAAAACAGGAGTTAAATGTTGTTGAAATATTTCAGAATAAATCACAATCGAAGTTCTTCATAATCGCTTCATAACTTTTTGAGATATGAGCAACTAAACAAGAATGCCTCTACCTCTACTCACATTTCTATAATAAAAATTAAATATTTTCAGTACAACGATAATTTCAAAACAAGTTTATTACTATTTTTAAATATGTATGATATGACAAGGCTATTTGTAAAAGTTTTAGTACAAAATGGTCACTAATTGACAAAGTTATAGGCGAAAATTCTTTAAAATTATTTTCGGATACGCTAGAAACACCAAATTACCAGCCATTAACTCGGACAATATTTTTGAAAAAAACTAACAAATCGGTTTGAAACTAACTGAGATATAACCACCAATATACAATTGCTTTGTTTTTTTCCTAAAAGTTACAAATTTAAATGGATTTTTCAGCTTTTAGACAACCGGAATAATCATGACAGGACAAAAACCTATAAAAAAATAAAGTACAAGGTAGCATCCTAAATTAAATGGAAGATATATAAATCCAGTATAGTAATTACGGCTTTGTTTCAACTCCCACAATACTGGTATCAAATGAAGTAATGGAATCAAAGATGGCGTAAGAAAGAAAAAAAGCAAAATATCGTACAACAACAAATCTGAAATCTATGTTAAGCTCCGATGTTGTTATTATTAAACAGCTGCACAAACATAAGATCTTGTTATTATTAAAGATTTGCACAAGCATAAGAAAAAAATAAAATATTGAGTGCATATTACTTGGAGTTTGTCAGTGAATATTCATGCAATCGAATTTATTTTATTTTTAGTACTTTCAGCTTATAATTTAGTGTTAAAACTTGTAATTACTTGTTGGTTTCTTTTTTTATGAATTTTGTAAATTCAAAAATTTAAAAAAAAAATTGTTGTACCTTTATTTATTGCTTTTTTCCCTTATCGGGAATAAAACTAGATTTAATTTAAGGATTTTCATAAAATAATATTTATTTTTTATTTCCCATACAAGCAGCTTTAAGATCAAGTAGAAAAATTAGTAATTTTTTGTTGCTTTCTATTTTTTTTTAATTCAATAATGTTATTATTAAAGCAAAAATAATGACTTGTTCCTCAATAACTCCAAAGCTAATAGCTTAATCAGAAAATAGTATTAAAAAGACTTTAAGCTGATGTAATTTAAAGTTTTTTAATGGATAGATTAACAAAGTATAGTACCTCGTTTCACAGTAATGACAAGTTGTATGAAGCAGCTTCTTCAGCAGTCTCAAATTTTACAAAAAAAAAAATAGAGAAATAGAGAAAAACTTCACCATAGAATTTTAAATAATGGTGACGACTGCAGTATGGTAACTATAACGGATAAAAAAAAACTGTGATTATTGATGGAAAAATAAAATCCCCCAATATGTTGCATAGTGTTTACATGTATTAAAATTGACTATAAGAAAGTTTTTTCTCCTTAAACTGCCCTAAATATATTATTCCGTAACATTGCTATTAAATATTTTTTACGTTTTTTGTATGTGTTCTATTGTATTCGATGTTTTTGATATGACAAACTATTTCTTGATTTCATTGACGCTTCTGTTTTGATATTCTACTTTGTTTAGAAACGCAAACACTAGCAAAGCTGTAGAGAAAATATTTCAACTGATGATTGATATATTTTTGTGAGAGTAAAATAATTTTTTAGTTTTGTTTTGTTATTTGTGTTTACACTGAAATATAGTTGTAGTTAGTATTAAATAGTACACAGAGCTTTTTTTAGCAACTTAGGCAGCTCTTAAATAATTATACATAAATAAGTATATACATGATGTTGAAGCGAATTGTCAGAGTCGAAACATTCTGAAATAGTATTTTTTTTTTTTTTTTTTAGCTTGAAATTACTATTAATTGTGTCTGAGCTATTTGACCTGAACAATCTCCTACTATATTTATATTTCATTAACCGACTCTTTCACCTGTTTATGTACGTATTCATAGGTTTATGCTCTTATACGTATGAGCTACAATACATGCTTTTAAGAAATGCCAGATTTTGCAAATATGTAGCATTTCTATTTTGACTTTGATTTGCTTTTAAAATATTTGCAGTTCTATGTATACACATATCGTGATGAAATTTTTGTGGGGAGCAAACATTTAAATAGCTTTTAAATATGAATACCTTTATACGAAAACGTTTTTAACAGTTATTTATACCTTAAACTTACAGAGCATTTTCACCTGAACGAAATATGGCACGTGAGACATACAAAATTGAATCAAGTTTGCAGCTATATTTTGGTCAAATTTCATAAAATCAGATAATACAGCTATATTTTTTATGACATAATTTTTTCATAAAAAATACTTAATGATATAACTTGCAAAATATCAAAAAAAAAAACATAATCTAATAGTATAAACGGTAAAGATTTCTTTTTCTTTTTATTTTCTATTTAATTATTTTTATTAGTATTAGTAATACTTTTTAATAAAGGTTTTACTCTTTGAGAAATTTTGCGCATAGTTTACGCGCATGTTATTAAATCTAAAATCATCATGAATTTAAACAATTTTCAAAAACAATTTATTAACAGCCTGTATGTTTTAAACTAAGCTGTTGACTTGCCTCTTTAGTATAGTTTTCAAAAATATTTAAATATTTTTATTTTTTATGTTGTTGCCCTAACAATAATATGCTAATATTTAAAACTCTCATTAGACTCTATATTTATTTTTCCCTAAAATCTCCTATTTCATATTAATAGTATGGCTTGAAATTTCGCAAACTTTTAAGCTTAACGGTAAAGGGAATAAAATAATAGTTTTTTCCGGGAATTTTCAGAAAAAATATTTATTTTAAAATTAATTGTAGGGTGCCCCGTGGACTAGTAAGTAGTGTACTAGAATGCTTGTCTAGGAAATGCGGGTTCGATTCCCGCCAGAGGCTCTGGTCTGGTCTGTTTCACCACAACGTGCAAATGGTCTTCGTTACTCAGCTCGGTTCATTAAATTTGAATATAATTTATTACTGTATAGTAACAAAAATAAATAAATAAATTAATTAATTAATTATAAATCATTTTGTTATAGCCTAAGTTCATTTACAATAAATTTAAAATAAGAAATTCGAATAAAAATATTAACTTATCATTATTTATTTTTTCAAATAATTGTAGGTTAATTAAGTAATCAAGATATAATATGAATTAATAATTTTATACTTTAAAATTAATAACTAATACTTAAGTTTTTATACAGGCTTGAGTTAATTTTTAAACCTCCTTGTTTTATAAAGAATTTTTTAATAGTGAAAATGAAAGAATAATCTGTAAAATTATGTTTTGCCAACACCAGCCGAGTGGAATGCATTTTTGAAACCATTATTACAATAAAGTTCATAGTTATGGCTATGAAAGTACTTACCACTCGGCTAGTATCGGGATTTTTTTATTATCACAAATTCATTTTTTTTTTCATATAAAGAAATCAAAGAATTCCAAGCTAAATGTTTTCGAGAAAGCTTTAGAGAGCACGTTTTTGGTTAAAACAGAGTTAAAACATGCCATAGTGAAGATTAGTAGATCTGAACTCTTTTTTAATTCTGAAATCAAACTCAGTGTCAGCCAATAGAGCCATATTAAAAATTAAAATACCTCTTTACCTCTTCCCTGTCTAATTTTTTCTTTCCTCTATAAAACCTTATTATGAATCAACTTTGTCACAAAATGAGTATTCTCGGTTGAATTCTGCTGCAGTACGAACCAAATCAAATTGTTGGCTTTAATGTCTTTTGACACATACATAATTTAAAGTGTCCTTATTTGGATATAAGAGGCACTTCTTTCCTATATACACACACACAAACAGACAGAAACATTTATACCAACAGCAATATAAAACTTAAGTATGTTAGGAATTTAAGCAAATGTGACCAAGAGAAGCTTAAATTAGATTATCAGTGTTAGGTATTTCTGTGTCAGTGCAGCCAGCATTGCTTAGTTAATGGATAATGATTAAAAATGTTGTACTAAATAACTAATTCACGAAATAAATGTGTTAAGAGGATAGCTAATATCTAGCTTATTATTAGCAAAACTACTTTGAAAATCTTTTAAACTACATTTAATTTGGCACAAATACACTGAATATTACCTTTTTAACTTAAAGAAATACCTCGACCACAATTTGCCATATCCTTACGGCCTTACTAACCTGCCACATGTTGCACTCACTTTAAAGTTAACTACTTTAATAAAATGTTAAGTGACGCCTGCCCTAAAGAAACATTCAAACACTCTACTAACCGCACACAACACGACCATACAATAATGGCTTAAAGTAAACATTTAAATATTTAAACGACCACAAATATCTTTATATATACACAAATAAATACATGAATATGTACACTGTCGAAGTAGTTTCTTTATGTATGCAATGCCATGGAATACCAATGCATTTAATACCACTTCGTTTTGTTTATATTTGCACCACTTAAGACTTAAAAATATCATGGTGTTGTAAAAACATTTTTAAAATTATATTTCTTTTTTAGTTTCACTGATGTTATGAGCATGTTCACGACTTTAAGAGAGAAACAGTTGGCAATACAATTAATTTTTTATTTAAACTGCTTAACGCAAATTCAATTCATGGAGATATTTAAAAAGGGGCTCCTTATAAATATTGTTGGTCTCACAAAAAGCTTACTCTGCAAAATCATATTGAAATAAGAAACCAAATAGCCTTTTATTTTTAATCAGTTTTAATAAATTTTGTAAAGATATGAGATGTATATGAGGCTGTAAAATAGAATAAATAGAAAACAGAATAGTGGATGTGAGTATAAGTTGCGCAAAATAAAAATGTTAAATTTTTCTGATGTTTAAATATGCATAAAAAAAGAAAAAGGTTTGACTGGTTTTCGTAAATGCTCGAGAAATAACCATACAAATCTACTTACTGCCTGTTCAACGATGTCGAAAGAAAACCCAAGCAGAATTTCATTCGTACAAATATATTGAAAACAACAACAAAAACGAAAAATTTGTTTTTGTTTTCAACGTATTTGTGCGAATGAAATTTCGCTGGGCTTTTTGTTCGACATCGTTGAACAGGCAGTTAATATTCGGGATACTGTCCCAAAAAATATTAACTAGATTTTTTTTATTAAATTTATTTTTATTTTTCGATTATTCCCTTAAAGTATATTTAGTGTTATCCAATGGTTTGTCAAATATATAAGGTACTAGAAAAATAAATTAAATTAAGAAGAATAAAATTTTAGATTGGTTTTATGAGGAAGTTTTAACTTTTGTTTCTCGATTTATTTAAAATTCTCATATGGTTTATGAACATTTTAAATAAAGCTTGTAACAATTTTAAACTTTTTTATAAATTTTTTTGGTTTAAAGGTCTTCTTATGACCTGGCATAAGCATCAGTGAATTGCATACACCCAGACAACAGCAAATCAAGTTCATTGGTAATTGAACTTTTCATTCGTGGTTATAAATTTTCAATTGCAAAAATCATAATTTATAAGTGCTGACTACAGATTTATATTCCGAAACGAAATTTTGTAGATATAACTATAAAATTCTACTATCATTACTAAACATTGCGATTAACAACAATTGTGGTACTCACAACCGATACCCTATTCTCTGTGTAAACATCAGCTTCAGTTCAAAATAAATTCTAGTTCAATTCTAATTTAGTTTTAGTTCTATTTTCGTTCAATTTTAGTTCGGTTTTAGTTCAATATCTATTCTACTGTAATTCCGATTTTGTTTAAGCTTTAGTTAATTTTTCTTTTATATTCCAGTTTTGTGCCTTTCTGGTTTAGCTCGAATTCAGTTCTTGCTTAATTTATATTCAAATATTGTTCTAGTCAAGGGTTTTTTTACTTCCAACAAATTGTTCAAATCTTACGTTTTTGTTCTGCCTTTACAAATCAGCATGTTCAAGTTAAAGTAGGCATAAAACTTACAAAAAACATAAACAGCTTTTCTTAATGCTTAAATTTTTTTGCTTGTCTGCAGTTTTCATTTAATTTACTTTTAACAAGCGCCTCAATACTCAGTAAAAAATAATACCTAATGGTAGCAAAAAATCATTTAAGCAGCGAAGAAAGAAAATAAAACAAAGACGAAAATCTATTAAACACACTAAGTGTAACGAAACAAATAATATAACAGATATATACACTCCTGCACTTCAATTGCAGCACATGTATAAAAAACACTGTATTGCACACATTGCTACCCTGTACCCATATATAAAAAGAATGTAATACAACTTCCCGGTAGCAAAAGTTTTAACTTTTTACGTTTTTGCCCAGTCACATAACCAGTTGTCACGAGTCTGCAGCAAAAGTGATAGATCTTACACGCAATGACTGAAAATAAACAAACTCACAATTCTCTCATCGCAAAATTAAAGAGTGTAATATGCTTATTTAAAATTAACTTGTTGTTTGATATTATTTGAATATCATTGTTTCATAGTTTTTATTGTATAAATGGAAAATATAAAAACAGAACTTAGTTTTTAAAAACCAATTTTCAGTTCAGGTGTGGGGTCATACAAATAATAAAAATTTAAATCAATCGACGTCCAAGTCGTCAAAAGGTGATTGATAGTTTAATTGCATCAAGAATATCGATTCCTGAATCTGCAACAATGAGTCAGTTAAGAAGCCTATACGATTCTATGAAAGAAGCTCCGAGTAATAGTGAATCAGGCTCTGGCGATGTATGAATTTTTTTCTCCTGAAATTACAGACTTAACTTCCCATATTTCTTTATTAACATCTTCAACCTCCGTCGTAAGCACCGATGTATTTACTGCTGTAACTTCCGCTTAAACCTCAGCTCTAATCACCGATGTTTTTACCTCTGCAACTTTCGTTAATATTCGATGTGCATTCAACTCCAACACAACTTCCGTCAGATTGTCCAATACAACATCTGCTAAAGGCCACCTTTTCGATGAACTAACAGAATATTTGGACGATAAGCTTGAAAACAAAAATTGTGTTGACTCAAACTCACAGCGACACAAAGTGTTAAATGCAATTGGACGATCTCAAAAATATAATTAGAACTACGTATTTTTACAAGCATTATGTACCTGCTAAACAATATGTGGTGGGAGATTATGTTGTAGTTAAAAATATTGATAATACCGTTGGCAAAAACAAAAAAAAGTGGAAAATATAAAAACAAAGTTTAGTTTTTAAAAACCAATTTACAAGAGTAATTTGTTTTTCAAACAAAAATTTTATAAAAACTATTTTAAAATAAAAGTATAAAGGCTAGAGCGGTAAACTTTAAAACCAAAAACCCTGGTTCTAATTCTGTGAAAAAAAAGTTTAAAGCCCTTGATGATTAAATTGCTGTGTACATTGCTTACTCACCACTCTCTACAAAAAGTAATATTTCAATGAGTTTTGTACTCAAATTAAAAATGAACTAGATGAGCTCCTATGATAACCTGATATTAAAATGGATAGTTTGATTTATGACAAACAGCAAGATATATAACTACTCTTATGGCCGTATTTTCAATAATCGGATAACTACTGGTGTAACTACCTAATAGGTATCTTTAACTAGCCGGTTAAATTACTTTGGTAATTTAAACGTTTAATTTACCTACGTGTATGCACCGACGACATTTGTAAAAAAAAATGGCAACAATAACGTTTGACATTATATTATATGTCAAAAATATTTAACAAATATAAATTTTCTTTTTAAAAGTTATACGGGTTTTCACATAATTTTAATTTTATATTAAAAAAATGTCTGGAAAGGAGAATAAACGCAGCCCAAATTTTACGGATGGTGAGAAAACCACATTAATCAATTTTGTACATCAACATAGAAGTGTTTTAGAAACAAAAAAAACAGACGCAGCTAGCAACCAAATAAAATCAGAGGTGTGGGCAAAACTAGCAGAAAAGCTTAATGCCGCTAGTAGAAGATCTCCAAGAGATGCAGCTAATTTGCGTTCCAGATATGATGACCTAAAGAAGACTCTACGGAAAAAGATGGGAAACAACAAACGGGAGATGTACAAGACAGGCGGTGGGCCAGCTGCGTAAAATCGTAGAGTTAGCAACAATTGATGGCTTGGCGAAATGTTCGTTTTTCTAAAATGCAAATATTTTTTAGAACTTTTGTTTGAATGTTAATTTATATACAAAAACTTACCTTTCTACTTTATGAGACAGTTTTGATTCAATTTTTTGTAAAACCATTTTTGCACTCTTCTTTAAAAGACGAAATCTTTTCAGAAACTCGGATTCATTCCATATTTCGAAATGATGCATTTTTTCTCTGAAATTATGTGGTACTCTTTGCGAATTCAATTTCAGCAAATATTGTAAACTTTTCAGCTCATCTAATTCTGAATTCAGTGTTTTTTTTCGTTTATCAAACAATTAATTTTTTCTTTAATTTATTTTAATATTTTATTTAACTTTTTTTCAGAAATAATTTGACATTTATTTCAAAAAAAAATTTACCTAAAGAAATAACCAACCAGAATCTATAGTGTAGGATACACCATAGATTACCTATCCGATATGTCTTACCTAGGGGTAGAAATTACTACTTTTTTTACACCATAGATATCTACACACTGATAGTTATCTATTCCTTGAAATTACGGCCATTATAGTGTTTTCACACTTAAAGTTAAAATCTGGTTTTAATATTAAAACCTTTAACAGCAGATTTTGCGTTCACATTACAAATTTATTAATCAGGTTTTAACTCACAATATGTCCAATAAATTTCTTGAAAATAAAATTAACTTATTGAAATAGGTGTATTTCATGAAGTATTCTTTAACACTTTTGTTAAAATATCTGTTTCGCACATGAAACATTTCATGTTTATATGAAAAACTAAACAATTTTTATAATGCACTCCAAAATAGAAATGATTTTTTGTAAATGAATAGCTGAAAAGTTGTTGAAAATTGTGGAGATACTTTTTTTTAATGTTGACGTTGCTATATCCATTGCTTTTATTTTGCTTGTTTTATTTCACTGGTAAAACAATTTTTTTGTTCAGCTCCATCTAACGTTGTCAGCTATTTTAAATATTTTTAACTTGGTAGCACTGAATTAAGTACACCGAAAACAAGGTTGTATTTAATAAAAACTAACCAGCAAAAAAAATTGGAGTATTGCAAAGCGAATTACATTTTAAAGACTTCCAACTTAATTGTGTAAAAGCAGTAATTCTTAATGACTCCCTAAATGAAAAGGAATTTGTCATAAATGATGTGCTTGAAAATGAATGCAACGTCATGCAAAATATCTTATACAATTCATGGTAACAAACAAAATTAACTCATGTAACAGCGGATGCTTTTCACCATATATGCAGGAGTTCTTTGCACTTGTTAAAAAAGAGTGCAGTTCATTAAACTTTTCATGTAAACACATTTTTTAATAACTTTAATAACTTAGTCACCAGTTGAACCCCTGCAAATTCACTACTTGTCATAGATTTTCTTGCTGGGTTCTTAAATCCAAAACAAAAAAGGTTTTAAGATAGTTTTAACGAAATTATTTTGTATGGTAAACCAGGTTTTATTGATTAGTTTTAACGTTAAAACCGAATTCAGACTTAAACTGCCAACTGGTATACCACATACTAGTTACTTTAACTGTAGGGTACTTCTCATGACTTTCTTTTTCTCCTTTAATGCTTGGGCATTCTAAATGAATAAAAATTTGTGAGGGTATACAGACTCGCATGTCTGCGTGTATGTGAATTTCTATAATATGTATTAGTGTAATTTTTTTGACATGTACTGTTTATGTTAAACAAACTGTTTATATAGAAAGAATATAAAACTTTTTTCTCCATATTTCAATGAGGTAAAAAAGTGTTAATGTGTTTGTGTGTGTATGCATTATATAAATTATTTGCATGTTTTCTCAATGAATGAACGAGCCAGTTTTATCTTTTCATTCATTCATTCAAACATTCCATTTACAAATTTTTTTTTACATTTCTGTTTATTTTCTGTCATTATGTTTAACGTTATTTTTTTTTAATGTGTGTATAATGAATGCAACAAGTTGAGCAAACATTTTTTTATGCTGCTTTTTATTTGTGTTTGCTCATTCCTTTATGTTTTCAATTATGCATTTAATTCTTTTGTTGTGCTGTTTAGTTATTAATGAGTCAAAGAAATTAAATGCACAAATAAAACTCTTCTATAAAATTAGTTTGTTAAGGAAATATTGTGTGATGAGATAAAATTTGGTAGTTTTTTTCATATGTTCAGAGAAATTTGAAATTTGGGGTTTGAATATCAAGGTCGCAGAATAAATTAGAGGCTTTGCGAGTACAGTAACGCTTTAGTTTTTTATATTTGAATAAATTTCTACCCAATATTTTTAGGAAAAAATCAGATTTAAATAAAGCAGAAACTATTATGCAATTTCATTATCATTTAACCCAAGAAATTATATACTCTTTGTTTGTGACATTCAAATTATATACTCTAGCAATCATTGCCAAATTTGTTGAAGAATTTTTTCACCACTTAAGGTTGAAATTAGAATCGAAAGAACCTACCAAGGATTTCAAAAAACTGAAGCCACTTTTAATAATGCAAAAGCTTACCAGGTAAAAGCAAATAAAGTAGTCTTCCAACTACTAAGGGATTAATTTTTACTTTACGAAAAAAGATAAACAAAATCTAGAATGTTAAACAACTCACTTCCACAAAAAAAATTACTTAAAAACCTTTGAAATTATCCTTGTATCCTCAGGAAAAAAAACAATAGAATCAACACAACAAATTTATAAATTGAAAATAAAACGTAGTACCTCCACAAACGTGAGAAAAATGTTTAAAACACACTCACACACAGATATGTTTAAATAAAAAGAAAACCAAAACTTATGTTCTTAAAACACAATATACTTAAATAAAAACAATTGCTTTAACGGCCAGGACTATGAAAAAAGTGATTTGTAAAAAAACCAAAAGCGAGAAATAAAATAGGTAACTTGGGATTAAAATAAAGTACAAAGATATCAACTGTCAATTTGTTTTTACTAACAGCAAAAGTACCAGTGAGTATGTCTGTGTGTATGTATGTAACAGAAAAAAAATTATTCAAATGTTTTTGAGAGTTTCTAAAATTGCTTGTTTCATTTTACCCTAACCTTTTTGGCTACTAGTGCAAATTTCTATTTATTTAACTATTCTTGTTTTTTGCAAAATATTTTTAGTTCACAAAATTTTTCCTTTGTTCCAAATTTATTAGGCTTGTAATTGGCTTTAGAAAAAATATTTAAATTGCATTTGGCAGTGTTTCTAAAGGTCCTACTAGGTAACCTTATGGGAATTTCCAACCTATAGGGATAAATTGACATTTTAAAACATCTTAATATCTAGCTAACATTTCGCAGTAAATTACACTAGTCAATATAAACATTTTGTTGATTAAATTTTTTTTTTCATTTTTATTGCCAAAAAAAATTTTTTTGTTTTTTATAATTGGAAAAACGTCCTTTAAAATTGTGTCTAAACTAAAAACATTTACTCTGCCAAGAAAAGTGGCAAACCCAAACTAATATCGAGACAAGTAGAAGATTTTTGTTTTCAATAAATTTAATTTTGAAAAAGCATCCATTTAATTTCTTGTCCCTGACAATTTAAATTATTTTATAAAAGTGTGGCCTATACGTGAAAATAATACTATTAAATTCAGATAAATGTTTTCGTTTGCTGTATGTTCGGTTGAGAAGACAACTAAACTACCTTTGATTCCTAACCCAACGTTGCCACATGCAAGTGCAAATGAAAAAAAACCAATACACTAACACTTTTTTACTAACCATACTTATACATACAGCTTGCGAAGAAATTTTCAAGCAAGTAAAATTTTTACAGTTACGGCAAGTAAAGTGACAAGCCGAAAAACAGTGTTGTCCAATACTGAGTTTTTTGTTAACTCACTAATATATCATACAATTGTGGTAAATAATTCAGCTAATTTTTTTAATAAATATGTATATATTTATGTATATAAAGAATATTAAGAAATATTATAAATATTCATTTAAAATTTAAGTTTTAATATAAATATCAATTTTTAGTAAAAAAAAAATTATATTAAAAAGTTATATGTCTAAAGGTAACGTTCAATAGTGGCTATTGACAACACTTAATTACCCATTGAAGCAGCGCTATTTGTTTGAAGTTTATTTGCTGACGACATTTTAAAAATGAATTTGCACTGTGCTGTGTAGCCACTCAAAAAATTTTTGTGTTATTTTTTTTTTGACATTTCTCTTGATTTTCGTTAATAATACGTATACACTACTTGCAAGTAAATACTTGCTTGTGGCAACGTAGGGTAAAGCTTTTCTTGTAAGTGATCTAGAAAGAAGACATGAAAAATTTCTTACTAAAAAATTACATTTAAATTTCGTTTTGACAAAGTAGTCATAACATACAAGATGACGCAGAGATATCACCCTGTTGAAAGTTGCTATAAAACTTGCCTTTTTGAAGTAACCAAATAACAAATATATCACAATAAGATACTTATAATTTGGAAATAAAGAAGTAAACAAAATGTTAAATAGAATATGAAGTGAAGGAATATGGGGTAATAACTTTAAGGTCATCTTGTAGAATCACTTTAATTAAACAAGCTTTTCATGTGCTTTCATTTTCATACACTCATTTTCACAATAATGTGACCATATCTTTGAAAATTTTATACATTTTGTAAACAAAATGATTAATAAATTAAATAGTTCTGTTATCGTATTATCATAACGTCAGTTGTGCCATTCAAAAACTTGATTAACTATAATCATATCTTTAAAAAAAGTACAGAACAATCTGAGTAATTTCGGTATTTAATAACATATTTAAACGATAGCTGGAATTGTTATCTAAGCGACAATAATTTTGTTGTTGTTTATTTTATCGATAAAAAGTAGAACTTTATACCCGACTCATAAACAACTTGTCTAGGTCACGGCTATGACGTGACTATCTGTGGGAGTGGTGATTTTATTAAGACACCTTTTATGACAAAGATGACACCATGGTATAATCATCAGGTAGCCTACATGCATTTTGTTTTAGAAAACGACGACTTAAATGTCAAAAATCAAATGTGGGTGTGTTTTTTTGGTGGTAGAATATACAATATTCATAAACAAAATTTGCCATTTTAGTTAAACCTAAAGGTAGAAAAAAATATAAACTGTTTTAGTGGAGGCTACCTGATGATTGTACCATGGATGACACTTTAATGTTACAGTTGTCGAGTATCGTTCAAAAGTAATTGTCGATAAATTTAACAATTGTCGGATCGTTAAAAGATAGTGAATCGCTCCACAGGTTTGTTATCATATTGTATTATCAGAACGTCATATTCTCGAAATGGTTCAAAAATTTGAAAATGCACATAACAGTGTTAGAATTAAAAATCAATTATGGCGTTGGAAATAAAGAAAAAGTTCGTTTAATGTTAAATCTTAAATCTAGGCTTTGCTGAGATGAGGTCATTTTTCATAGTACATGATGGTTAAGGGTATTATTAGATTTGGTTCGGCCAAATAGAGCACTCTTGCTTAAAGTCATATTGTTAATGCATTAAAGAGTTTAGTTCATGAATTGGTTTTAGTTTTAATTTTTCTCAATTTTACACAGAAATAAATTAAATTAAATTTTGTGTGTGTCTTTTTTTTTTTTTTGTAAAAAAATGTAACATAAAAGAACTGTCTCTACGTACAAAAAAACCCTTTTCTTAAAGTGAGGAATTTTCAAATTATTTAAAAACCGGTGTATCTTATATGCCAAATTTTTGATAACTCTAATTATATGGCAGTACCTGAAGTTTCCTAAATGCAAGGGAATTTATAGGACTTTGTTTCTTTGACAGTATTTTAGCTTAAAGGTACAGATGTGTCTGTTATTATTCAGTCATAGACTAATGAGCAACAGTATTATATTGCTATTTGTTTTTTAAATTTTTAGACCAGGAAATATTATCATGGATACATATGTGACAACATCTGAGCATCAAATGAGACCGATCCAATGCCCCAAAAGAGTTCTCTCCCAGAGATATGCGCGTTTTATAAAAGTGAAGTCGATGATTCTAAGCGCAAATAGAAAGGGACCTAACGGTAAAATTTATTTATTTTCATTTTTTCCCTACTAAATTAACAAAATATCTTGATTTTACGAAACTAAAAAAAATTATTTTTTTCCTAATGAACAAATTAAAATATAAAAATAGAAAAATCATTTAGGGCCGTATTTATAAAAAATATTTTAGGTTTATTAAAGGCTTGTTTGACAGATGTTGTAGAGAAATTTATCAAATATGCCTTTAATAAGCCCTTAATCTTTAAAATGGCTCTCCTGAACATAACCTGTTTTTACCCTTAGGTCCCTTTCTCTATGCGCTGTCACATATGTATATGATATCTGGCTCTTATTAGTGCAATAGCCTTATCCGTATACAAGTAGGAAAAGTTCTAAATACTAAACACTGAAAGCCTCTTGTGAACAGGCCAGTAACGTTAACAAATATCTTTTTGCTAGTTGTAGTTCCGAAGTTGGGTTTTCTCTATAGAGAGACTTTATGAGCTTGTTGTCTCTCAAATTTAAAATTATTTAGAAACCGCAAGATATTTTGATACAAAGCCTATTTTTTATAAAAATTTAAGGTTTGGAAAGCACTGTTTTCAATGATGCACTCAAAAATTGGTTGAGTCTTTAAAATTGAGTTTCAATAGCAATTTGTGGTTAAAATTCTACAATTACATTTTTGAATAATACCATTGATGGCATTGACAAAACATTAAACAATAAAAACATAAAAAAGTGTATATACACAGACACTTGATTTTTGCAGTCCTTAGATGTCCGCATGTGTTTTAAACATAAGTATACGATGTCATGCAAAAGATCTGATAATGCAAAAAGGGTATAAACATGTAAACAAATTATTACTATTTTTTTTTTACAGTAATTGGTTTCGAAGAACTTGTTGAACTAAATTTACAATGAAAAATTATTTGTGAAAAAATTTATAATAATTTTTATTTTTAAGTGCTTGTTGGGGTAGAATACAACTTTATTAAAATCTATAAATTGCAACATGTTTCGATATACCCATTTACTTTACATACTACTTGCACAATAAAATCCATGAAATATTGACAACATTATGTCCTGAATTAATTGTAAAATAATTTCATTTTATATTTTGTTTCTGCAACAATGCAAACATATTTAAGCCAAAAAGGTTTATTTACGGCATAGGAGGCCAGCAAATAATGTGTAAGAAAATGTTTATCCTGCACCCTCTAGTTTATATCACAAACAACTTATGTTGCAATTATGCACTAACTCTTTGGCAAAAAAAAAATGTTCGCTCAACTGGGCGGTGTAGGCACATAAAACTATTCAGGCAAAACAAAGTATTGTTGGCAATAATTAAAACTAAATTATTTATTAGTGAAATGCAAATACTAATAAAGTTATGCACAAACACAGTTATGCACAAGCAAATATATATACACACATTTAAGCACAAATCTACACTCGTACACAGTTATACAGTTAAATATGCATATAGTGTTGCATACTTTATGGGAAAAGTTTTCCCATAAAAAAATTTTGCACTTGTAAGCCTTTGCTTAAATTTATAGTTTTAATATTGTAAACTCGAATTTATTTTTGTGTGTATTTTAGCGCATAATAAATATAAACGTAACTATGCTTAATTAAAACATCACTATATTTGATTTTGGGAAGAATATCAATATTGGTTTTACAGTAAATTTATGTTGTTTTGCTCGCTAACACTGTACTGTGTGGACGTGTTGTGCTTGCTGCTCTATTGTGAATCGTACTATTATTGGTCCGGGCATAATGCGCTTACCCCCTTCAGATTGTCTACAAATTGCTGCAGCACTATTTTTTAAAGCATGTGCTGATTGTAAATATGGTAAAGCTTTATATTTTGTTAGTTTTGCTTGTTAAGCAACATAATACAACTGTCAATACATTGGTTTTGATTTTAGTGGCACCATCACCATTATTGGTTGATTTTTACTACCCACCTACGTAAGTTACCAAAACGTTAAAATTTTCAGCAGAAAAAATAAATAGTTTAATAATCATATTTCAGCCCCAAATTATCGATTGTTAGAATACAAATACATGTATTAACGTTTCAGGTAATGATCCAGTTTGTTGTGTCTTGGAATACATCATATTTAGTATAGTGTACTTAAAGAACTTAAAACAGATGCTCTTACTGATCCCATCCAATTAAATGGTTCTCGCTGTAAAATTATGAATGTTGAATTTTATAAATTTATTAAAAGTTATGAAGAGCAGTTCGGTCACCATAATAAGGAATTTTTATCGGATCAATCTAAGTTTTCAAAATCCGGTAATCTTTTTTTCTTTACACCTAAAAAACATCCAATCTCTTCAATAACAATATCCCAAAAAGGTTTCTCTTTATTTAAGTAGAAAACAATAAGTCGTCTTCTTTAACTGTGTTGAACAAAAATAATTTGAGACCAACGAGTAGAAGTATGCCATTGAGTGGAGAGGCCGTGGAGTGCACTAGGCCAATATTTTTTTCACACATTGTTATCGTAGATCCTTCTAATAAAAGAAATTTAAGAAACCTTTTATTTTATTTACTATTATCATCGTGCGTTTTAGTTGGTTCACCTTGTAATAATTTTTGTCTTAAAAAATATATAATCCGCCTACATGTTTCAAACGTCATCTTAGATCTAAAATTTTTTACACTTTTTTTACTTTCTTCTCCTAGCTAAGGCCTTTTATTTGATGTCCATATTTAAGGAGCTTAAAAATATTTATGTAATCCGCCATCTTGTTTCGGACAAGATTTAACAAAAAAATTTAATAAGGGCCATTATTACAACTTGCCGACAAAGTTCATGTTAATAAAAGTTAACTTTTGTTAACGTGAGCAATAAACTGACCATTAAGTATTTTTCGTTATTACAACCTGCCTGTAAAATAAATTGTATTTATTTTAAAGTATGGCAGCACCAAAGCAAATGCTAAACAAATTTATTAGTTTTTTAAAACCAAAGTGGCAACGATAAGCAAATAGTAAACAATTCCCTTATACGGTAGAAAATATGGTAACTTTTAATTATAAACCTCACGTTAAAAGTTAAAGGTAGAGTGATCTTCCCTTTAACTTTTCGGACACTTTTAGGTTAAAGTGAAGTTGTAATAACGAAAAACTAGTTATCTGTCCGATAACATCCTAACTTTAGTTATTGGTAAGTTATAATAATAGGGCCATTATTTTGTTTGCCATGCCATAATGGCTTTAAAATTTATTCAAACTGTAATTAATTTGACTAGTTAAGCCATTTTATTTAAGCCATTATATTTGTATAAAAAATACAAAATCAAACCATTTGTTTAAAGCAAATTTGACATGTTTATTTTCTCAAAAATATTCAAATAATATCAGCTTAATAGAAATAAATTACTAATTTTTTTTTAACTTTTTTTTTATATTTTCATTGCAGGTAAACGACTTGAAAACTTAAATCTGAAATAAGTGGACATTTTTGGTAACAAATAAAATTTAAGTTTGATACATAGTAATTATTATTAAATATTTTTAATTATTTAAAATATTTTAGTTATAAAATTACAATAAAAAAATATATTAAGCACAAGCAATCTAAGGTTATGGGCTTAAATCTATGTACATAAAACAAATTATATAACATTTTGTAAGCACATATTCATATCATCGTTGCTCTTACAAATTCAGTTATGTGTTTTTACTGACTTTTCAGGAGAGCAAAAAAAGCATTTTTTTTTCTTACTTTACAGTATTTAACTTACTCATACTGACTATTATTTATTTTTGAACCAATCAAGATATACTTAAACGGTTTGGTGGATAAGCGTATGATGAATAATCCCAGCAAAAAATGTTTAAAAAGGTAATCGAGTGTGGAATTAAGCATTTTTAAGAGAATCATTTCCCAACTGGATTACCAACTTAATTATTTTAACAAGGCGTGAGACTTAAATAATTAGTTCTGTAATAAAGTGTTTCCACTTTATTAAGAAGGAGTTGGGATTTGTGTTTAAAAATATGTTATTTAGTTATAACTGGTTCAAACAAGGCAATGTCGCCAGTGTTCGACCTCAGTTTTGCTATTCACAGTAGTCCATACAGGTCTTCCTGTGTCTGAGCAATTAATATTTATATTTTGGGTTTTTATTAAAAATGAAAAGAATGCGCATCTACTTTAAAATGATGTTTATTGATCAAAAGTTGCGTTAAGAGTGAACAAAAATTACTGATGCACTTAGCTTACTTAGATTTAGTAAAATTACAAAAGTCGTCTAGTACAAAACAAGGAAAATAATACAAAAACAAATATACATTAATAACGGAGATAGTGAAAAATTATACTTATGATATATTATACTCTCTCTTTGTTGTTTTTATACGAAATTGATTATTGATAATAATTATATTTTGTTACATCATTAAGGTGACCAGTACATAAACAAATAAACAATTCAAACATTTAAGCAATAATGTAAATGAAAATATTACAATTCATAAAACAAGTAATAATTATATAATAAGAAATAATAATAAACAATAAATATATTATTCAATCTGTTACAACCTCCCCCTCTGGTGCATTAATCGTCCCGATGATGCAACCAGGCTTTCATGTTCTTGGATTATCCTTTAGTCGCGCTGATCTTCTCAAGGCATTTGTTGGATTGTTATTTCTTGGCTTATATATTTCTTCGGTTTTATTGTTTATATATAACGTTGAGTTGTAGTTTTGCTGATTATTATATTTTTGTTGGTTAAAATGTTGCTTTCTGTTGCTAACTTGTTGTTTGTTGCTTTCTGGTTGTTGGTTATTGTCTTGTTGTTGGCTGTTGTTTTTCTGTTGTTGGTTGTTGTTTTGTTGCTGGTTGTTGTTTTCTTGTTGTTGGATTTTACTTGGATTATTGCTCGGACGGCCTCGTTTTCGAATTGGATATATTGGAGCTTCAGAAGTGCCCTCATATGGTGATATAGCGGATGTGTGCACTGTTGCAAGTGGTAAATGTGGTGAATTTAGTGCAGAAATTATAAAACATGATGAACCCTTGGTTCCAGTAACTATATATGGGCCATCTCTACGAGGAGCAAATTTTGACGTAATTCCATCTTTTGCTTTACTTAGTATATGCGTTGCGACTAACACCTTATCTCCAATTTTTATGTTGTTTGAAGGTTTTCTCTTAAGGTCTGCAACAGCTTTATTTCGGTCTTGCAATTTATATTGAAGTTCGTTTGCAATTTCTAATGTATCAGCCATTTTTAACAAATAAGGAGTAATTTGTGGAATGAAATTTTCTGCTTGTATTATAGCTTTGAAATCATAGTTTACTTATGTTGGGGTTCTAAGCTCACGACCAAATGTTAAAAAGGCAGCAGAAAATCCGGTACTATCGCATTTTGCTGTATTCATAGCAAATCTTATTGCTGGTAGCATTACATTCCATTTTGTATGGTCTTTACCGACACAAATTGAGAGTTGGGTTTTCAGATCACGATTTTTTCTTTCCACAGGATTAGCTTGAGGATGATATATCGCTGTGAAAGATTGCTTAATGCCTAAACAATACGTAAGTTTTTGCATTAGAGCAGAAATAAATTGTGTACCATTATCTGTATGTAATCTTCTTGGTACCCCATATCTCAGGATAACTTCATTTAGAAGTGTTAAAGCACAGTTTTCGGCAGTTGCTTCCTTTAATGCAAAAAGTTCTACCCATCTGCTACAAATATCTTCTACTATTAGAATCCATTGATATCCATCTATAGTTTTAGGCAAAGGACCAAACAAGTCTACTGCAACAATTTCAAATCTTTTATTGCTGCTAAGTGTTTGCAATAATCCACATGGCTTATGATTTGTTGGTTTGTATTTTTTACATTCTTCACATGCTTTAACATAATTTGCAATATCATTTCTTATACCTGACCAATAATATAGTGGTGTTATACGACTTGTGGTTTTATCTATACCATAATGTCCAGATAATGGGTCATTATGATATTTATTTAAAATTTGTTGACGATGTAATTTTGGTACTACTAATTGACCATTTTCGGAATCCTGATCGGAGTTGTACTTATATAGTATTCCATCAATCATAATAAAACCACGATTTGTGTGTCTAGTGACATTTTCGTCATTATTTTCGAAGGAAGATATAATATTTTTTATTTGCTCATCTTCAAGTTGAGCCTTACGGAATCCTTCTAAGCCTTCTCGAGGAAAATCAATTTCTACCGCATTGCACTCACAAGATTCAGTACATAGTTCACTCATACATGGTGGTCGAGAAAGAGTATCGGCAATAATATTTTGTTTTCCAGGAGTATAATTGAATGATAAATTATAACTTTGTAATAACAGCGACCATCTTGCCAATCTTCCGGTTGGAGATTTTAACGTAAATAGCCATCTAAGTGGTTGATGATCTGTAAAAATAGTTACTTTAGAGCCTTCAATATATCCTCTAAATTTTTGAACAGCCCATACAACAGCTAAAGCCTCTCTCTCAGTGGTAGAGTAGTTTCTTTCTGCTTGTATCAGAAGTCGGCTTGCATACTCTATAGGGTGTTCGGAGTTTTTCTCCCCCTGCAATAACACAGCTCCGATAGCATAATTGCTTGCATCGGTTCTTATTAAAAATGGTTCATCTTCTTTAACCTGTTGCAAAATTGGTGGAGTTGTTAATTTTTCTTTTAGTTTTAAAAATGCATTTTGCTCATTAACTGACCATTTCCATACAGCATTCTTTTTGGTCAAATTAGAAAGAGGTTTTGATATTTCCGCAAAATTTGGAATAAATCTTCTAAACCAAGAACAAGTCTGTAAAAATGACATAAGTTGCTTGATGTTTTTGGGAGCTGGCCTTTTTACAATTGCTGAAGTTTTCTCAGGATCAATTTGTATTCCGTCTTTTGTTAAGATATGTCCTAAGTATTTTACCTTAGGTCTACAGAAATAGCATTTATCTTTGTTTAAATGAAAACCAATTGTTCTTAGTTTGTTAAAAGTAATGTTGAGATCATTTAAGTGAGTATTAAAATCTTTAGAACATATGATAATGTCATCAATATATGCTAAAATAAGAATATTTGGTAGACTGGATTTAATCTTATCTATTACCCTTTGAAAAGTTGCTGGGGCATTCTTAAGCCCAAATGGCATTCTATTAAAAACGTATATTCCGAAAGGTGTTGTAAACGCCGTTTTCAACTTATCTTTCTCATTAACTTTTATTTGCCAGTATCCTGATTTCAAATCAATTGTAGACATATAAGGCGTAGATTTTGCAGCATGCAAAAGATCTTCCATCCTAGGTAATGGGTATGTATCGGTTACTGTTATAGAATTAAGTTTTCGATAGTCTACGCAAAGTCGTATAGAGCTATCTTTTTTTGGTATTAACACGACCGGAAAAGCCCAAGGAGATTCTTTTTCTTCTATAATTCCCTCTTGTAGCATTTTCTCTAGTTCTTGTTTTAATTTTACTTTCATTGCCGGTGAAATTCTATAGGGTGTATTAGCTATGGGTGCATGACTTCCAGTATCAATTTTGTGTTCGATTCCATCTATAGGTGAGGAAATGTTTTCAAAAATATCTTCATAGGAGTTTAAAAGTTTCATTAAATCTTTCTTTTGCATTTCATTTAAATGATAATTTTCGTTTTCACATATATTAAAATCGATTGCGTTAAGTGCAAACGCTTTTGTAATAGGAGAATCTGAATCCATTTTCTTTTTCTTTAACGGAGGAAATAAATCGACATCGTTTTCCTTTGGCATTTCAAAATTTTGAGGTAAAGAATCTTCGAAAATTTTAAAAATTCCTCTAGGTGAGTAATCTATTTGAGAAGAATAAATAGTTTTAAGAGTAGGCACATTTTCTGAATCATTTTTGTTGTTAGATTCAAACCATGACATAAATTCATTAACATGGCTTTGTTTAGACAAACTTTCCATACCATCTGTTAAATTTGTTTGATTAATATTTACGTTATTTATGACCTTGGATGCTTTGGATTTAAACTCAAAGACTTTTTTAGGGTCATCTTTGTAATACCACGTTCTTTGGGCTAGATCCATTACTATACCAGCTTGCTCTAAAAAGTCAATGCCGAGTAGCGTTCTGTTATCTTTAGCCTTGGGTAGACAAATAAAACGAATTCGCTTTAAGCGGTTACCAATCATTATATCAACTATGGTTGAATATACGTTCTCTTTTCGAGATACTCCATCAGCTAGAGTTATTTCTGCAAAAACTGACTGGAATTTGACTTGCTTTTCTAAAAGCTTTCTGTACAAAAAATAACCAGCTATGCTAGTTCTGGCCGCTGTATCAAGATACGCTTCACCTTTCAACCCATTTACATTTATTTCTACAGTAGGCACATTACGACCAACAATATTGGTTTGAATGCTATGAAAATCCATTTCTTTTGGACTTTCTAACACCGTTTTGTAGTTGCATGTAGGGCAGTTAGATCTATAAAAACCTACAGCTCCACAACCATAACAATTTAGCTTAATTTCTTCTAGTTTTTTCTTTTTCTCCATCTCTAGACGTTTATAACACACATCAGCAGTGTGATTTTTCTTTCTACAAAAAGAGCATATGGCCTGAGAATTTTCTCTTATCTCTAACGCTTTTCTTGAAGATTGCGGATTATTCTCATTATTTAACAATTCAATATCGCGAGCCTTCGAAAGCAAATCTTGGAAAGTTTCTAGGCTTTCTCGAGGAATTTTTTCACGAATTTGAATATTTATTAAAGAAAATATCATATTTATTTTCGTGCTCTCTGGGAGTCTTTCTTTGAGTTGCGCAAAGAGGCGCCGTTTTCTGCAAACAAAACTGTCTGTGGTCTCAAACAATTTTTGTTTATCTTGAAAAATTTCTGCATATATTCTCCAATCTGGTTTAGGAGGAGCGAATGCGCTGCGCAGAAGTTCTATAGCTTCTTCAAAACTTTTAGCCTCATGCTTAACACCTTGCCACCATGTCGATGCATAACCTTCAAGCAATAAAGGTAAACTAGTTAATGCCATTGAATCGGAAATATGTTCAGCCTCTTTAAAAACTAAGATTGTGGCTATAAAATCTTCTACCTTCGATGTACTACGTCCCCCATTAAAACGAGCACTACAGGTACTAAATGTTGCTCTAATATCTTGGCGAACATTCAGCGAACCTAAAAGTTCAGAGAATTGGCGTTCTGTCAAATTAATATTAACAGGAGCACTGATGTTTGAATTTTGTGTTTGGTTACTTCCACTTGAAGCAGAGCACGATTGCTTGTTATTAATATTGCTGCTTTTAATAGTAGAATTTGTAGGTACAACGGGTGTTGAAATTACGTTTGAATTTTGCATTTCAGTACTCTGGGAATTCATGGTTAATCTTGGCATTTTTAAAAATTTTCCGAAAACCCTATCTCTACTTCAAGACCTTTCGATTTATGTAAATATTTGTATAAATAAGATCAAATGTGCAATTCTATATTACGTAAAAAATTAAAACAGCAACTGCAACAACAACGCATATACTTCAAGAGTTATTACCGTTTTAGAGCAATAAACCAAACGATAGCAGTTTAAAATAAAATTGAAAAACAACAACAATAATATTGCAGGCAAATTGATTTCAACCGAACAACAACAATATACTGCTTGCAGATGATATTTAGCCGAACAACAACAAGTAATGCAGCAAAACTGTTTTTATTGAATTCTTCAATTTTGTGTGAATTTCGCAAAAATTTATATTATTTTGCAGCAAATATGTTTAATATTTGTTTTTTTTTTTAATTTTACGTTGGGCGCCAGTTGTAATAAAGTGTTTCCACTTTATTAAGAAGGAGTTGGGATTTGTGTTTAAAAATATGTTATTTAGATATAACTGGTTCAAACAAGGCAATGTCGCCAGTGTTCGACCTCAGTTTTGCTATTCACAGTAGTCCATACAGGTCTTCCTGTGTCTGAGCAATTAATATTTATATTTTGGGTTTTTATTAAAAATGAAAAGAATGCGCATCTACTTTAAAATGATGTTTATTGATCAAAAGTTGCGTTAAGAGTGAACAAAAATTACTGATGCACTTAGCTTACTTAGATTTAGTAAAATTACAAAAGTCGTCTAGTACAAAACAAGGAAAATAATACAAAAACAAATATACATTAATAACGGAGATAGTGAAAAATTATACTTATGATATATTATACTCTCTCTTTGTTGTTTTTATACGAAATTGATTATTGATAATAATTATATTTTGTTACATCATTAAGGTGACCAGTACATAAACAAATAAACAATTCAAACATTTAAGCAATAATGTAAATGAAAATATTACAATTCATAAAACAAGTAATAATTATATAATAAGAAATAATAATAAACAATAAATATATTATTCAATCTGTTACAGTTCTTAATAATTGATTAGTTTATATATCTAATAATGAGTGATTTTTTTATTTTAGGAAGTACTTCTTTATTTCAATAAGGTAGTACTTCTCTAATTTGTAATGTAAATAGTTCTTTTTTAAAACATAAGGAGTACTTCCAAATTTAAATAATATAACCTATTATAATTTTATTTCAGTAAGTAATTATTTTTTAAGTTTTATGATTAGTTTTTTCTCTTTGTTTTTATTAAATTTAAGCACAAGTTATTTATCCAACATTTAAATTTTTTATTAAAAAAAGTTATACAGACATTAATAAAATAATTCATTAACTTATTGACTTTTGTTATTTGTAAATACTTTAAAATCATTTTATATGATGTAAAAAATATTTACATTTTATTCAGAGCTTTCCGACTCGTCCAAGATTTCCTTCTTACGCTTTAAACAAGTTTGCTTAAGATGTTTAAGCAAACATTGGCACTTAATAGCTTTCGCAATTCTACTACAAAGTCTAGTTCAGTAGATATCTCAGTTGATCTTGTCACTAAAAAAGTGAAATACTAAGTAAATATAAAAAGGAAGCCACAATAGCTTTTAATTTTATTTAAAACTATACTTACAAAAGGAAACGTTCATTGTTGTCTTGTAATTCATAGTCGCTTTGTGTCTAAATGTTGTCACATTTGATTTAGAGGGCTTTCTTGTCAAAATACTTTTTTTTTTAATTATTTTTAACTTTTTCTTATGATTTTAATATTGCAACTTACGCGACATTTTTATACTATCGTCTTTTCTATTTTATTTAACACACACACGTCTGTTTATGTCGATGAACACTTCAAAACTAATGTTTTGCACTTAAAAGAATTTTTTTTCAATATTTTTTCATAAGAAATAACTGTATAGCTTCTTTATTTTGTACTCTCATAATTTTTTTTTATTTAATTTCTTATTTAAAAAACATGCAAAAGCAACTCGATTACATTTTATAAAATTATATTCAAAAGGTAATCGAGTTGAAATATTTTTGAGTTATTTTAATTGGCTTGAGAGAGAAATTGTTTGCAATCTCATTACTTTTCAAGCGATAAAACCAAAATTTCATTTAAATTTTTTGGTTGACAAAGTTCTTTATATAGGTACAAGGCGTATTAACTTTGCAAGGTGATTGCAACAAAAAAATGTTCGCCACTATTTTTTTAAGTACAGTTTGACATTTAAAAACGCCACAAATTTTTAAAAAGTTTGTAATGAAAAAAATCAAATTTCTTGTTTTTTTATCACTAATGTTAATTAAATGTATTTTATATGCATCTTTTTACTAAAACTTTGAATATTTGTTGCACACATTAAAATAAAAAAATTAGTAAAATAAATTAATTGCAAAAATGTAACTCATTACTTTTTAATCAAAAATAATTAAGCGGAGAGTTCAAAAATGTGTATGTTTTTGTTTTAAAAACTAATTTCATTTGAACAATTTGTAAGGCCTTCTTTTATAACTCAAGTAATACATTCAACTACCACTTGCTATTTTAATTATTTAATGTAATGTGTTTGGTAATCGACAAATAAATTTTAGCAACATCAAAAGTAAGTCATTATGTGGCAAGTTGTTCTTATGGTAATCTCTAATTTTTTGCTGGGATGGTTTGAAATTGAGCATTAAAAATTTGTTTTTAAATTATCACATAACCGGTTTCGTCAGAATAGCGACGATATGTTTTATTAATATTATTTTCTGTAGGGCCTTTAAAAAATTCTTTGATAGTTTTTGTCTTGAATACGTTTAATCGCGTATTGTTTAATACTGGGTCGTCTGATAGGAGATAAGTAGTTCTCTGTAGAAAGTGCACAGCGATTAACTGTTCTTTGTAATCAAATACTGATGCGTTAGTTTTGTGTGTGTGTCAATCGAAGTCGTGTGCAACATTTATGTGGAAGTTGGAAGCCTTATCGGTTGTCTATTTGGGTTAATGCTTCGGTAAGGGTGGTTGTAGTTATTCATTCCATTTGTTGTGGATTGACAAATTTATGTTAATAATTTGATTTCTAGTGATACAACTTTTGTACTGTGGAAGAGTAAGAAGAGTAGTAGAAATTATTACATTTTTATTCTTAAGGTTAGCCGTTAGCATCCACATGGTAATAATTTATGTCGAAGTTGATTTAAAAAATTAACTCCATACTTTTAGAAAATTTTTAAGTACATCTTATTTTGAAAATTTAAAAATTAATTATAACTATGGGTCTTACTTTTTATTTTCATTTGAACATAAATTTGATAGAGCAGGTTTTAGCTCCGTTGTCCATTTTAGTAAACTCATTTATTACTCACCTTAAGCTTTTTTGTTTCAAGAAAATCTTTAATATTTTTTATGACTGTAACATGATTTAACACTATTAAAATAGTCATCATATTTAACTGTATTTTCTCTCTCTCTCTTGCATTATTTAACTGCCTTCTAAAGCAAAGAAAAATGTCTACGATGTTTCTTTTATGTTTAATAGTGCAATATGCCAGTGCTGACAATATAAATGCTGGTGAAACCATAAAACTAAAAACATAAAAACGTGAAAGATCTATACAAAAATTTGATAAGAATTTTTCGGTGTGCACCAGCTTCTCTAGAGAAAATAAATGTTTTGTTATCAAAAATTAAATTAAAATTTAAATATGCAAAAATAAAGGTTTGTTGAATTTATATTATAAAAATATATAATAAAAATTATCGTAAGTAGTAGATTGGGCAAATAATGTCCATAGCATGGCTGTTAGATACCAACTCCTGTTTTCATTTTAAAATTTTTTTAAACAATTTTGTCATAAATAGAATAAATCCGAGCAAAAATATTCGGCGGCGTAGGGTACATATGTACTAAATTACCATTATACTTTACACCAACTTCAAAAAAATTGGTAAAAAATGCAAGAGCTGCAGGAAATTAATAAATTTTTGTTCAATGTTCAAAATAAAAAATTCATAATCGGCGCCAGGATAAGGACAAGTCCCATATATCCTTTTAATTAAAAAGGCGACCAGAGCAATACTATTCTACCCAGGGTAAAAAAAAATTAACAATTCCTCTTATAAATCAGCTTTTGTCAGATTTGAATGCATTTGAATATTTATTATGTTTTTCAAATTTTGTAACGGGCATAACATAGTTTCTAAATAAATCTGTGGCTTGGAGCTAAAAGGGCCAATGTCACTTTGTTGCTCTTTTGAGTTAATCATTGCCTAAGAATTGTTTTCTTGCTCTATTTCATTATGGTAAAACAGCTAAAGTTATACTTAACCCAGAACAGCTTCATAAATAAAATGCTTGCCAATGTCACTATGAAAGCAGCTATAAAAGTTAAAGTTCAATTCCAATTTTCTCAAAAGTAAATATTTCAAACTTTTTATGGTAAATATTATTAAAGAACATTTAATTATTAAAAAAATATACAAAAAAATATAACTCAATTTAATACTAAATTTAAAGGTGTACCTAAACCTTTTGCTTAATTTTGTAACCGAAAGTAAATACCTTTGTAACTAGCCAACAAAGAAAACACCGCCTAAAAGGTGTCTGACTTCTTTCTCTGCTAATAGCAGATTAACTTTTATTATCTTTATCTATCTATATATATAAAAGTGAAACTCTGTGTGTGTGTGTTAGCTATAGACTCCGAAACTGTAAAACCGATCGGGCTCAAACTTTGGTAAGTTGTTGTACACATACCAGGGAGTGTTTATGGGTGGAAAAACGTGGGCGGGGCCACGCCCATAAAAAATTAGTTATCATTTTAAGCTACTTACACATGACCGATTTTTCTGAAACTTTGCACACATATTGAGCTCTCATGACTTAATAATTTCGTGATTAGAAAAGTGGGCGGGGCCACGCTCATAAAAAAAAGTTATAAGTTTGCGGTACTTGCACTGAACCGATTTTTCTAAAACTTTGCACACGCACTAAGCTGTCATGACTTTACAATTTCGTGATTAGAAAAGTGGGCAGTGCCACGCCCGTAAAAAAAAAGTTATCATTTTGAGGCACTTGCGCTGGACGGATTTTTCTGAAACTTTGCACACATATTGGGCTGTCATGACTTTATAATTTCGTGATTAGAAAAGTGGGCAGGGCCACGCTCATAAAAAAAAGATATAAGTTTGAGGTACTTGCACTAAACCGATTTTTTTAAAACTTTGCACACGCACTAAGCTGTCATGACTTTACAATTTCGTGATTAGAAAAGTGGGCAGTGCCACGCCCATAAAAAAAAGTTATCATTTTGAGGTATTTGCACTGGACCGATTTTTCTGAAACTTTGCACACATATTGAGCTGTTATGACTTTACAATTTCGTTATTAGAAAAGTGGGCAGGGCCACGCCCATAAAAAAAATTTTAATTTTTAGGTTTTTGCACTTGATATTCAATAAAAATTCAGAATGCAAATTGATTCATGAAGGGGCGTAGCAACGCGCGCCGGGTTTGGCTAGTATGAAAATAAAATGTAAATAAAATTAACTGTTATTTCTCCATTTATGCATGTTATGATTATTCCTCTTGAGATTTGTTAAACTAAAAAAAATACTTTTAATAAAACTCAACTTTCTAGATCCCGGCATTTTCTGTCTCATTTTAATACTATTAAATAAGAATACAAATACCATTCTAGAAACATGTAATTTATAAACAACTTCATTTGATTACTAAAAAAATACAGAATTTTTTTCAAAGCTGCTAACTAAAGCGTATACAAATGATCATAAAATATAGTGCAACAACTTCATCTTAAATCATAAAATTTAAATAAAAAAAATCCATAAAGTTAACCTCTGCTGTTGGTTATGACTTAATATAACAGTTTTGAACTAAACCCAGCAAACAAAACGATTCAGTAGAAGATTACTAAAAATTAAAATAATAATTCCTAAAGCAACACTTCCACTTACAGTTGTCTATACAGAACGTTAAAGTGATAATTTTTGATTGGTTGGATGGATTATAAATTAAATACATAGACAACAACAGGCTATAGACCACTATATGTCACAATTTTAAAAAAAACACGTTTATGAGGGGCCTATATTTTTTTAACGTTAACATAACTATATTCTTATAAAGCCACTATTGCCCCTACTGCCAACTAATTCTAATTTATACTGCCAATATGAACGCATAATATTTTTTACAGACGAAAGCTGGCTAGAGAACACACTTTAGCAAAATTAAAAAAAAATTCCCCCGTTTATGTAAAGCCAATTATTTTAACGTAATTCTTATAGAGCCACTGTTGCCACTATTACCAAATAATGCTTGCATTGACTCAAAATATTTTTTCTTATTCTACAAAATTCTTTTAAAATTTATTTGTAAGTTTTTTTTCATAACCGGCGAGGTTATCAATATATGAACCATAGGATTTTGTAAAAATCAATTATTTAGATTGGTGCCAGAACGATTTTTTTATATTTTATGCAGTCTTGGGCAGTAACAGATAATATACTCAACCGTTTCTATCTCTTCCTTATCCTAGAGTAATTCGGACTGTTGCAATCCCATTTACTGATCTTAATCCAAACTGGCCAATGTCCCGTTATAACCCCAGTAGTTAACCTCAAACGTGCACTATTTAGGTCTAGGAAAGCCGTGAAAGTTTTTAATTGAAATTGAATATTATATGGAAAACTAATAAATATTAATAAATAAAAAATATCACTGAAGAGTTAAGGAGACTCTAGGTGACCACAATATCGTTTATCCACCATTCATGAAAATATTCCTTTACCACCATTGTGTATAAAACTTCTTGTGTTAAAAAAATAAACTTTGTTAAATTTCTTAATTTAAATTTTCCAAAATGATTGTTTTTAAAATAATACGAAGCAAAGATAACAGAAACTGTGAATATCATAATCATTACATTTAAATCTTAAAAATTTTCCATTCCTTCAACAACCTTAAAAAATAATAATACCCTAATTTGGTAAACATTTGCTGGGTTATACAAATATTTTATAGCAAAAAATCTTGCTAGATTTTTGTCATGTTGCTTAAAACTTAAACTTTAAAGTTTTTCTATTGCCACTTACTCTTCACGTTTCCTTTGTTTTATTATTTGTTATTATAACCACAGTTTTAAAATGCCTCTATAAAGAATTTTTTTATGATCATTGTCACGTGTTTTTATGGTCTCAGTGTTTGCTTAAACTAAAGTCTATTTGAGCATGAATGAACATGGGCTGTTTACTACTGTGGCTTTAGTATGATTTTTATGTGAATTACCTTTATGCTCAGGCAAACAGGCACATAAATAAAGCTACCTTTATTCATACTTCAAGAAATATGTATAAATATGTCTAATGTAGAAGTTCTTGTTATTCTTAAGCTTGTTGTTGTTATTGTAGAATATATCATGTATTTCAGGTTATTATTTATTTCTTCATTTTGTTATTTTTGCTTTTACGCTTAATATATGTAGATAAAGACATAAAAGCAAAACTGAAATTGAGTAAATATTTAATGTTTTATCAGCCTATAAATATGCAATACTCCTTGTAGTAAATGCTGCATATACGTGTACAAACAAACGCAAATTGCCTAAAGCCAGGCAATTAAATTTAAATTGATTTATAAACGCCAGATAAAGGAGCGAGAGAAATACCTACAGTTTTTTTTAACACTTTTTATGCAAATTAAAAATTTAACTGCCTATAACTTCCGCACATTTAGAGGATTAGAGGCTTGCTAAGGCAAAGTCATATAAAAGGGAAAAATGTCAATTAAAAGAAAAAAATACTCGCCTTACTTTATATCATCATGTCCTTTTTGATTTCCTGTAATATCTTATTTAATCGAAAGAAACAACCCGTTTAACATTTTTTTTAATAAAAAGTTAAATAAAATACAAATTGCCGTTTTAAATCGTTCTAGATTTGTTGTTTTTCCTTTTTTCTAATCAAATTATTTTTTAATAAATTTCCACTTATTGCATAGATTTATCTTCTTTTTCCCAAACGATTATTTTCACTTTAATCATCATTAGCTATTTGACTTTTTTTGGATGAAAAAAAAATTAAGAAAACAGTAAAAATATCAGTTAAACAGAAAACTTAATACAATTATTTTTTTTTTTGTTATTTTATTCGAAGAAGAGTTTGAGAGTTTTAATTATTGTATTCTTTGTTATACTTGTTTTTCAAATTGGTTATTGTTATTCGAACAAAGTTAGAAACACTTCTCCAAAGAACCATAAGGTAGACTATAAGTGAAACTGGAAAGAAAACAAACGGTCATGTTTATATTTAAACTTTAGTTAAGCAATAGTTTGCTTTTAGTTAAGCTATAGTTAAGTTTACTTGAATTTTAAAGTTTGTTCAATTCAGTATATTTCATATGCAGCTCACTTGGGTCTATTATATTGATCCCTTTGTGATACCTAAATAGAAAAGTAAGAATAGAATAGAAAAGAAAGAAGAGATAAGTCCAGAGTCTCTGGCGGGAATCGAACCCGCAACCCCCAAACTACCAGACCAGCACACAACTGACTAGTCCACTAGTTGAGTTTGTAATTAAGTTCAGTTGTAGTTTAGTTGTAGTCAAGTTCTAGTTGCACTTGTGTGCACTTCCACTTCTGCTTTAATTCAATTTATTTTAGTTTAGTTCTAGCTAAGTTTTAGTTAGGTTAAGTAGAACAGACAGCTGTTGTGCAGCTCACTTGGGTCGATTATATTGATCCCTTTGTGATATCTGAATAGAAAAGTAAGAATATAATAGAAAAGAAAGAAGAGAAGCAGACAAGTCCAGAGTCTCTGGTTCTCTTCTAGGTGTTCTGGCTTAGTTATAGTTGAGTTGTAGTTCAGTTAAAGCTCAGTTTTAGTTCAATAGTAATTGTTAGGTTTAGTTTTATTTTAGTTCTAGTTTCGCTCTAGTTCAATTCTAATTAAGCTTTACTTCAGTTATGGTTAGATTAGGTTAGGTTAGATAGAAAAGAAGGGGCACGAAAAGCCCAAAAACACGACAGGTATACACTTATGCCCAATCGCAATGTGGTGCGCTCCATATGAATAGAATAGTTAGAATAGAAGAGAAAGAGAAGCAGACCAGTCCAGGGTCACTGACGGAAGTTGAACCCTCAACCCCCAAACTAGCAGACCGGGACACTACTGATTCGTCCAGCGAGGCACCTGTCTAGTTATGTCGGTTATCGTTAAGTCCTAAATTATATTAAGTTCTGTTTGAATTCAAGTTTGTGTTCTACGATATTTCTTTATAATTTCTACTTATGTTAAAGGTTAGTTCTGTTCTGCTTCATCTTAGCCCTTACCGTAAATATCTATTATTTTTACTATTTCTCTGAGTCCAACATGCACATACATATTTAAAGATTCATGTGTTTTTATGTTTCCTTTGTTTCATTTTCCATACTATTCGGCAGATAACTTTTTAATTTTGTTTAATTAACGTAAACTTTTAAAACAGAACAAAAGCAACTCCTTTTAAAAGAACAATGCTTATTAAATACATACAATATGTACAAGAAAAAAAAAAACAAGGATACCTCTTAACATAGATAAATGTTGCACCAATTGCACACTCCACTTACCAGCCAACCCACGTACCATTGATAGAGGAGAATCTAGACAAAGTTACAGTATCAGCGATTTTTTTATTTTTGTTTAAAAAAAGTTTCAAATTGTATTAAGTACTGGGTGTTTATTTCGTTAATGTTATTTGCTTTAGCATTTTCTGTTATATGCTCTCAATGTTAAACTCTCTATGTGACTCTGTTTATCCATGAAGGCGGTAACTATATTTAAGTGTAGTGGTTTTAGTTACAATAGTAGTTTTTGTAGTAAACTACCAGTAACCACAGAACAAATGTTTCTAAGAATGGGATCATTAATTGAATTTGATATTTAATTTTTCTATTTAGTTTAGTTTGCTTTTTTGGCTCCTTGTTTTCTTCGGTATGCAGTAAGCAGCTTGTCAATTATTAATTTGCTGTGCGTGTGGCCGGGGGGAGGATGACTCAATTATCTCAAGAGTTTTCATATAAATAAAAGAAACATAGAACAAAAAGCTAAAGCTTATAAATTAAAACGTTTATACAAAAAAATTACATTTAGTAAGACTTGGAAAAAATATGTCAACTCTTTTAGCCAGATATAAGAATGCAGAAAAATTTTAAGCTAGTAAAAGTCAACCCTATTCTAAATTAATCTGTTATGGTGAAAAAAAAAATAAAAGATTTAATAAAAACCTTTATAAAAACCATACTCAATTGAAATAAATTTAAAAAAAGGTTTTTAATTGTAAATAATAAAACTGAGATTTTTATAATAAATATATTTCTTATATTTAAATTAAATTACTTTTTTCTTTATCGTCATTACCACTAAGCTTTTCGACTCATATCTTAACCTCTCTCATCTAAAAGTAATAAATAAAAAAAAAATGTCCTCTTACTTTGGGTCACTGCTTTTTATTTATATGTATTGTGGCCTAAGCTGTCATCAAAACTTAATTTGCATTCAGAGGTTTTCTTTTCTTTTTTTTTTTTGTTTTTTAAATGATTCATATCTAACTTTTTGTCATTTTGTAAACACTTTTTTAATGATTTTTTTCCCAACTTTTTGTTAAATTTTTTATTTTCCTAAAAATCCAAAATTGAAAAAAAAAACTTTTGTTGAGTGAATTACCACAGACCTTATCAAATTATAGTGTCAAAGTAAAAGGCTCATATTGATCAGTAGTGCTTAGGCTCTTTTTGTTAAAATGTTTTTCTTTGAGAAAGCTATAAACAATTTTATCTGCTCTCCTTTTCAAAGTGTTACTATTGTTTTATTAGCATAACCCTTTAACCCTTGTTATTATAATGTCATCTTAACTCGCTTGAAAAAATGCCTTTAATTATTAAAACTAACGCCTTTAAAGTGCAGTTTAAAAATAAATTGTGATTTCATTAACTTCTTTACCGGCCACGAGTGTTAAGGGTCGAGTTTTTGACACCCAATTTCCGTCAATTACTGCCATATTTTTCCAAAACAAACAAAACTCATAATTGGGAATTTTTTAGTACAACACTCTTACAGCTTATAAATTGGCACTTTCCAAAGGAGTGTATGCCTACTAAACCCTTGTTATAAATTCTGTGGTTATTCAGCGACAGATTTAAATATTGTTTGGTGAAAGGTACATACAAAGAAAGGTACAAAGAAGAAAGAAATCTGTCACTAGCACAAGCATTAGTCTTTAAAACACCGCTCTCGGTTTTCCGATTTGAGTAGCAGCCATAGCTATTTTGTAATTTCATTAGAGGTCTCAGCAACAGCCACTTTAGTTCCAAACGCTGTACTTTTTCTGGTTGTATCAGATGGGACACCGTTCAGCCCAGGGAAGGAAAATGGCTTTTATGATTTTGTACCAAGTGTGAAAACAAAATGTACTTTTTAGGCCATGACGGTACCATTTTTTAATATTTATTAATAAAAACAAAAACTCAACAATAGTGTTTATAAAAATTCAGAAGTATACAATAAAAAATATTAAATATTACATTCATAGGTACATACGTAGAGATCGGTTGTTTAACAAAGTTTTTTTTTTTTTAAATACTTTTAGATAATAATTTTTCTGTTATTTCAAAATTAAAGCAACAAGAATTTGTTGACTTCAGTTAATCTTTTGTTTGTATCAAATTTGAAACAGTAGAAACGTGTAGTCTATTTCTTTCCTTTGTTTTAATTAGTTTTTGGAAAGAAAAAACTCGACGTTCGACTTTGGCCGAGGAATGCGGAATAGACAGAATTCCTCTTAAAATTATTGAAATATCTAGGAACATGAACTCATTGAATTCATTTTTAAAATGTGATACTTTAGACCAAAAATAGGAATATTTGAATTTTTATGTGATCTAAGTTCAATCACATCGGCTAATTTTTTATTGCTTCAATATTGGCACCACCTGTTACATGAATTTGCTTTGACAACAGCATTGCAACAAAAACAGAGAAGCTGACAGTATAAAATAAGACACACAAAAAACAAAATTAAAGAGAACATGGACAAAATTATTGTTGCCATATAGTGAGACATTGGAATTTTTAAATTGTACCAAGTAGCTCGCGGTAGTACCACGGTACTAACAAGGTCAAAAATGTACCATAAAAAGTACAATTGTACCATGTTTTCCATCCCTGGTTCAGCCGTTACAAGCCTCCAAAATGTTGGATCCAGCATGTAGGTATTATCAAGAATATGAGCATTAAAAAAAAATTCCAATTTTTATACAGTTTGAATTTGAAATATTTTGGGTTATATTCCACATTTAGGTCTTTTACTTAATACAGAAACACATTCCAAATTTGTGTGTTTAGAATACAAGATAAGCAGTAGTAGTCTTGTTTCTTTCCTCTTATCTTAGGTCTTGCTTTGTAGTACCAATTTCATCACGAATAGTTTTAAAGTTTAATACTGCATATGTGCGGCTTTTAGAGGCTTCGAAATGTTGATGTCCTCACACATACATTTGGGCAAACATACGTGTATTTAACTGTCACCTATAAGTAACTTATTATTCACTCACAATCATACAGCTCACGGTAGAAATATTACTAATACTCACTCTTGTTTTTTACTTGTTTGCACAAATGTACTTTCAGGTAAAAAAAAATCTCATGGTCAACGCAAACTCAAGGAAAAAAACATAATAACGAAATCGTTTCTAAATTTTTACTATCAAAACTTAACCGAATATTTTATGCAAACTTACTGCCAATAATAAACCTCTTAAATTTTTATTCAATGATATTCTAATTGTTAAGGAATTCCGAATGATAAATCAGAACATTATTTATAAATTTTATTTCCAAATTTAATTTTAAGATATTGGAATATATTATTAAAAAAATTGTTGAATATGGCGTAGCAAAATGAAGTTAGAAAAAAACTTCACCTTTAAAATTATTTTCTGTATCTTACGTTATTTTTGAGGTCACATTTTAGCTTTACCTGTAGGAAACGTAGAAGACAAAATTAACGTAGGTGGCCGAATAGATTTTATAGTATATCGAAAATTAAGGTAAAACTAATTTGAATAAGATAATTAACAAAATATTGGAACAAAAATATTAGGTTGTTGTGTGCTGTGTTATTTAAGCGATTAAAATTGATGACATGTAATTTTGATGATTATGAAATCAGTGAATACGATATTTCTGTGATTTTCATGGACAACAACGTATGTCTTAAAATCAAATTTTTCAGGAGAGCAACAAAACCATGTTAGTGCTAAACGATTTTTAAATATATATAGAAGGTTCGTTGTTATGCCATTAAAATAATCGGAATGGGTCCATCTTATTTCAGAAAATTTTTAAAACCAAGTGAAGGCCGTCTAATACCACGAAATATGACATTATTAACTAAAAATCGTATAAAATGAACATACGCGGTTGCCCATGAAAACCACAGATTTTTGTTTACTCTTTTTATACACCCACAAACATATTATTAGAGTTTATTTTTATTTGACCACTTCGTCTTCAACACAACTAAATATTAATTTCATTTCACATGGAGTATACATATGTCTGTGCGAAAATATTGTTTAATACTGCTTATTTGCCTTGAACGACTGTCTTGTATAAACAGCATATAACGTCAGAAAGTTTTTAGCCTACTTTGCATAACATGAATTATTTTCCATATTACAGACTACTTTTAGGCATTTATGTACTTGTAGAAAGAAGTCGCCCATAAACGAACACAACATATGTTTAAAATATCATTTTTATCTCCATTTATCGTTTATATTATTTCCACTTTAAAATTTATTATATATTTGTTTAAGCATTTCATTTACATTTCTAATATTTTATGGCATACTTTTCGTTTAGCGTAGATAAAATTATATGTTCAAATATTTGTCATAAATATGTTGAGGGAGTTTTTAACAGTTGCAAATTATATAAAAAATAATGTTTTTGTTACTAGTTTTTTTTTAATTCAATTATATTATGTATTTTGTCAAGCTCTTGTTTCATAATTTATTGCCTACTATGTGTGTATGTGTTTTTGTACAATTTCTTCTTTAACTTTTAGTTGAAATATATAACGAGAAATTATATGTGGGGGTTTCAGACATTTTTGTGTTAATTTTGCAATAGACAAATCTTAGTAAAAACTATCGCCAGCAGCTTTTAGAACTGATTTTCTATTTTAATTAATTTTTTTTTGAAGATAGATTGTAAATAAATTTTTTTTAATGTAATTTTTTTATATCACCCCTACATAGTAAACCGTGAATATCTTTATATGTGTTTTTCTCTTAAATAGTTTCTCAAAGTGCATATTTATTACTATTTTATAGAATTTAGTTTTTGCATGTTAACACAAGAAAAAAGTTTTCCCATATAATTTCACAATTTGTCATACAGTCTCAGCAAGCATGCATGCATGTGGTAGACCATTATAAATTGTGAGCCTAAATGTAGGCTATAAAAACAATTTAATATCTTTGAGAGAAACATATGTATGATATAATTACAAAAACTGTTTAGCTAGCTTATCATATTTTTAAATAATGTGTTTTTTGTACCCTCCAAAAAAATGGTGGGGGTATATTCATTTTGCCATTCCGTTTGTAACATCGAAATATCCATTTTAGACCCCATAAAGTATATATATTCTGAATCGGGGTTTCATTTAATGACGATCAAGCTATGTCCGTCCGTCTTTTGAAAGCACGATAGAGGTCGGACCAAAAAAGCTGAGGGGCTTTAATTTTGCCAGAAAATTTCTTATACACAAGGTTTGTTTGGTATTGAAAATGGGCTAAGTCGGAATGTTAGGAAGAGAGTTTTAGTTCGTAATGCAAGAGTTGGTTAAAAAAAACATGTCCTTCCAGCATCGAATAAAATGCAATTGTGTCCAATGGCGTTAACGTTGAGCCATAAAATCTCAAATATATATTTCCTGAATAAAAGAAATATTTTTCTTCGAAAATTGCCATGAATTGCCATGCAATTGTCGATGAATTAGAAAAGGAGTTATAGATTAAAATGTATGAACATTTATACCGCACAGTGTATTTTTCGGTATATTCAAAATTTAAAACGTAATAAAAGTAACAAAATTGGATGTATGATTCTGAAATTTTGCAAACATTGCTTCTTGGGCAAGGGCTTTGTAGTGACTGAAAAATTTTCAAAAAAATTTTCAGTGAAAATAAATGTGACACGCCCACTTTTACGCCCACCTCCCATATAACGCTTTATCTCAAATTCATATAATTTCTCTATAAATAATGATTTTGGAAAATTAAAGGTCTATATTGAAATATCAAGTTGTATTTATTATCCTACTGTAAAGCCCACTTTTCCTGTTATCTATGATGATGAAATTGGCTACATATATCTTTCTAGTCAATGTCATTATTATGCAAGAAAATTTAGGTGACACGCCCATTTTAATGCCTACCTTTCATATAACGGTTTATCTTAAATTCATATGATTTCTCTATTGACAAAGTTTTTGGAAGAATAAGTGCAAGATGTGCCTGGGGGATGCTGAGACAGCAGCTTATGTAGTTTACGAACTTCTAGCTGGCGATTATAAAGGACAATCACCATTCGGCAGTGTACAATTTCCAGTCTAGAACAAAAGTCGGTTATGGTTCAAGACTCAATTATGGAATGGATACCATTTGTTCGTTCCTTTAGAGCAAACAACATACCAATTGGGTACACGTGTATACCTGTCATGGATTTGGGCTTTTTGTGCAACTCTTTTTCAACCTTACCTAATAGCTGTATAGGATGTAATGGTAATTGTCTGGCATAAATTTGATCAACTGTTACCAAAAGCTGACTTAAAAAAGATCTGTCCATAAAACTGAAATAATCTGGATCGCTTATATTTTTCCTTACATTCAGTTGCTTGATATGTTCCATAACTTGTCTCTTATCTAATGCCAAATAGATGGCACTTAATGCGTTTTAGCGAAGTAAGTGAAGTAAAATTAATATTTATTTTTTTACTCAATCTCGAGATAATTTTTTAACATTCTTATTTTTAAAAAGAATTTTTAATTGTTATAATTAAAACTTAAACTTGGTTCCAGACTTTTGTATGATTTTTGTCAATGAATGGTGATAATACTACTCGTAGATATTTAATTTTAAGGGCTTAGCGAAACCGAAACCCAACACCAACTTTAAATCGTTTTTAGTTCACTTATTATTTTCTTTTTCTTATAGAAGATTTTAAATATTTTTCTTGTTACGTTGTTTAAAAGGAGCTGCAGTAAAAACAAAAAACAGAAGCAGCAATTTAAAGAAAAATTAATGGTTTCTGGTATAATTATGATCTTCAATATTCATTATGGTTAATTTGAACGGCTCTGTACATATTCCTTAACACAATAACTTACTTTTGTTTTGTTTTTTTCATTTAAATGTTCTTTTGCAATGTAGATTTTTTTATTTTGCATATTTTTTTACCTCTCTTAGCACTGCTATCAAGTTGTTTTTTATTAAGCTTAATTTAACATCTATTGAATTTCAAATGAGTTAAAAAAATAACAAAAGAAACTATATAAACTTTTATAAGAAAATATTAAGTGAAGCGTAAACACACACATACACAAATATACACAAAATACATAAAACATAGATAAACACATACATAAAAAGTAACAAATACGAGTAAGTCTTTCGAGAGAGAAGAAGAAAATAAACCAAACATGCAAATATGCTTGAAGGGATCGAAACAATTTCATGCGCAAGTAATGAGAAATATATTCATTATATTAAAAATAGGCAAAACAAAATTGTTACCATAAAAATAAACAACCCATTCATTCAATTGTTATTTCCATTGCAAATAGTATATAACTTAAGACTAATTTTATTAAAAATTAAACCACAGAAAAAAAATCACAACAAGAGCTTTAAGTAAAATAGCAATATTAACTAAAAATGCTACAATTTATAAAATAAATAAAATACAGCATAAATATAATTTTTCCTACTATTTTATTAAGGCAATTTTTGTCTTTCCAGTCCTTAAGGACTTCAGAGCATAACTATTCAATGTATTCAAGGTCTCTAGTATGGGGAGGAGAGAAAGTGCGTAAAACGTGACTAACAGTTTTGCCTTGTCGTTCGAGAAAAAACAAACAAATAAAAACCACCAGAAAAAGGATTATTTTGTATTTGTATCACTACTTTTATTTATACTATTTATATTTCTTAGCTCTAATTTGCATTTTCAATTCCTCTAGGTTTCATTCTCATTCGAACACAAGACAAGGTGCTCTATGTTTGCTTCCTTTTTTTGGCAGCCCTTTTTCTTCCTTATTTCTATACAGTCAGTATAACATGCAAATATTTTTATTTTATAGAGCAAAGAAAATGTTGCTAATAAAATTTACATTTTATTTTCTAATTATACTAAAAATTTACTTTTACATAATTACAATAGGTTTGGGGCTGTACAAAGAAGGGTTTCTTATTATTGTTGAATAACATCATTTCAAGGTACATGAACAAAACCGAAATGAGTCACTAAAATTATGTCGTCAAAACGGCGAAGAAAATATAAGTTTTGTCAACTGTTAACAATCCAACACACCGTCGCGACATTTCGGTATTTCTGTTCATTGAACTAAGTAACTCCAAAGTATTCCAAGCTCAGCTATTTAAAAAAACTTTTAGTTGTATCAGCAATTTGAAGAGAATAAAAAGGTATGCCTCTTTGGACTTTATTGGATATAAGAAAATCGGCAAAGATACAGTAAAAACCTCTACAAATACTGAAATATTAGGTAAATTCGGTACTTTACCAATTTTTTGTATATGGATTTTTTCCTTTTTAATATAAATAAATAAGAGTGCCGAATTTAATTATCATTTACACACTTAGATATGATGAGCACATCGCAGCTTAGCCTAGATTTCTGATTTCTTGTTTTACGCCATTTACTCTAATATTTCCGCCGCCATCTTTGTTTTTTAAATTTTTACATAGTACTTTCAATACGGGCATCAACGTATAGATGGGGTTAAAAAAATTCCCATCATTTTTTTAGACGCCATTTTGGACTTCACACTTTTATAATAGATAACTGTGTTATTCTTATCAAGCTCTATTTTTTAATGTCAATATTGGTAAAGACTAATTTGTTCAATTTGAAATACTAGATATTTATCATACATAAATTTATTGACCACCATTTTGTAGTAGCGACCATCATGGATTTTAATTTTTTTTACATTGTATTTTATTGCGTTAGTCAAGTCCTTTCATTTAATAATCATATTGGCTCTCTCGGTTGTTTAGAAACTGCAAACAATAAATGTTCATCTTGGTGCTTATATTTCCGTTAGTTTCAAACCGATTTGAAAGTTTTTCTCAAAACAAATTTTTAGTTCATGACTTATAATTTGGTAACCTAAAACATGTTCAAAAATAAGTGAGAAGCTTGATAATTTAGATATATTTAAAAAAAATATATAAGATTCAACAAAGAGTTTTGCTTGTAACTTTACAGATTTCTTCAAAAAAATTTACGAATATCTCTACGCCCATACCGCACTTAAAAATAGTCAAAAGATTGTTCATGAAATCCTATTATTACAAAAATTTTAATTTTTCTGGTACAAATAAGATAAAAAATTGAGTCAATAATCTTTATTTACTCATATCTCAGAAATTTATACTGCGCTTGTGCAGTATCGATCTGCTTCCAAATATGATATTTTGAATTTGGCAATATGGCTTCAAAAACTAAAACGGACAGATGGACCTAAGGGACAAACAGACACTGTTTAGTCGACTTTAAAAAAATTTAAACTTTTATAGGGTCGGAATTGAATATTATAGAAATTTCACACAGAATGACCAATACTTTTTGTAAAGGATATAAAAAGAAAAACTCAGTCGGTCTTCACATATAAAATCCACAAGTGCTCTTGTAAATAGGTAAGCACCAATTAATCTAAAAAATAAATGTTTTTCTTATTTATTTTTTTTTTTATAAATTTTTATTCAGTTCTAAGTTCGTTTGCGTTTATTCCCAAATAATTTATTACATAGTTAGACTTCGTTATTATTAAAGCTCCACTTCAATTCTAGTTAAGTCTGATTCAGTTCAAGTTCAGTTCTAGTTAAGTCTGATTCAGTTGAAGTTCAGTTCTAGTTAAGTTCTAGTTCAGTTCTACTTCAGTTCTAGTTCAGTTCTAGTTCAGTTCTAGTTCAGTTCTAGTTCAGTTTTAGTTCAGTTCTAGTTAAGTTTTAGTTCAGTTCTAGTTCAGTTCTAGTTCAGTTCTAGTTCAGTTCTAGTTCAGTTCTAGTTCAGTTCTAGTTCAGTTCTAGTTCAGTCCTAGTTCAGTTCTAGTTTAGTCCTAGTTCAGTTCTAGTTCAGTTCTAGTTCAGTTCTAGTTCAGTTGTAGTTCAGTTCTAGTTCAGTTGTAGTTCAGTTCTAGTTCAGTTCTAGTTCAGTTCTAGTTCAGTTCTAGTTCAGTTCTAGTTCAGTTCTAGTTCAGTTCTTGTTCAGTTCTAGTTCAGTTCTAGTTCAGTTATATTTCAGTTCTAGTTCAGTTCTAGTTCAGTTCTAGTTCAGTTCTAGTTCAGTTCTAGTACAGTTCTAGCTTATTTCTACTTCAGTTCAGTTCGAGTTCAGTTCGAGTTCAGTTCGAGTTCGGTTCTAGTTAAGTTTCAGAGCAGTTCTAGTTCATTTTTACCTTAGTTCAGTTTTAGTTCAAATATAGTTCAGTTTTGGTTTACTTTAAGTTAAGTTCTGTTTAAGCTTAATTTAAGACTCTTTTAGTGTAGTTTAATCCTATTTGAGTATAGGTTATTCCTATTTAAGTTTTTAGTTCATTTCTAAAATTTTAGAAATGTGAAGTTATAAAATTGTTTTTCTTTACATTAGACATAATATATTTAGAAAAAAATCTTATGATTATATTATTTATTAATATATAGAATAAGTAAGTAGATATATATTTAATAATAGAAATGTTCGTATATCCATCTACTTAAATATTTGCTGCGACTTCTGTGTTTACAACCACAATTATACAATTATACCCATACACATTTACATATAAATACAGGCATAGAGTAAGGAGAGCAATTGCGAAAATACTACAAGTAAAGGAAAAATAAAAACAAGTTTGCTTAGCTTTTATTAAGCTTGAATGGATACTTGAAAAGCACATTAAAGCAACACTTTGTGGTAACAAGTTTTTAGCACTTCAAGTGAAGAAAGAATGAGAGAACAATACAAATACACGACCACATGCAATACATACAAACCACCATACAGTATTATTAGATTCATCTATGGGCATACATACCACAATAAGACTACTTAAATATGTGGCATATAGAGAAAGGGAAAGAATTGTGCAAATAAAAATAATAGGTAGCAAAAAAGTTTATGCAAAATACAGATGTGAGAAAGAAGTTCGTAATGATGAAGATGAAGCTAAAATCTATTATGATTCAATTAGAAATTTATTAAAAAAAAAAATTATCTACTAAACAGAAAATAAATAAAGAAATAAATTATAACACGATTTAAATATTTAAAGTAAATAGAATATCTAAATAAAAATGAATGTCATACCCAACTAGAATTTTTGCAAAAACTGAAATGAGAATAACACTTCTCATTCTACCCTCGTTTTAAAACATGAAATAACATATTATATTAAACGTAAACTTGCTTACAGTAGTAAAACTTATACTTGTCATTGCTTTTTTTTAACAAAAACTCAAACGGAAAAAGTTGCTAGTTAATGTGGTGGTAGTTCGAGCTAAAACTTTAAAAGATGAAAACTAAGAAAAAAGAAAACAATAAAAAAAAGGTCATAATCATTATTAAGATTTGTATGTGGTATGTAACTAGTATATGATAGTAGCATTGACATAAGTGTTCTATACTCATAACGTTGAATGGTTATATTGTTAGTGTTTGTGAGTGTTGTGTTGTGCTGCGTCTTGAAGCTTGTGTTGATATGAAGCGTAGCAAATTGTTTACATGTCATATAAATTTAAGTATTTCGAACTTGGCATTTCTTGTTGTTAAACCATGTTCAAGATCAAAATATTATTTACAAGGAGACATATGTACATACAGATGCATTCATGCTTACATTTATATGATGTTTGTACTCACTTGTAAATAAATTTAATACACAAAATGGCAAAGTAAAACTTATACGAAGGTTTGACAACTAATTCTCATAATTTTACTTTTGCTATGATTTAAGTTTTCTATTTAAATGTAATCCTTTTCAAGAGTATTATATCTACGTATGAAATAAAATAAATAAGTAGTTTCTCTACCTCTAAATATATGTGCGTTCTTAGTTAAGAGAAAACTATTATATCTAGTTATACTATAGCAGAAGTTTTTTTAGAAGTTATTTTTAAAGAAAGTAAAATAAACAAGTTTTACCGGTGAAAGCGCAAGATTAGTAGTCACCTACCCAGCAAAAAAAATTGTTTTTTAGAAGCAATAATAGCTGGTAGAAGCAATGTATGCTATTAGATAATAAACCTGTTATAATCTGTTACGATCCAAACTGGTTTGCCCTACCTCTCATATCGCTACCTATTGTTCCGACCGTGCTCAGGGTTTGGGATGGTGTTCTTGTCTCGCTAAAACATGGGCTAAGAATCGTTTTATACAATTTAAAAAGGTAGCTAATCTTAAATAATAACTAGCAAAAAAATAAAAAAAATTAAAAATAAAAAAATTAAAGTCAAACAGAAGATGGTGTCATTTCCTCTCATTCGGATAAGTGTTAAATTTAGGTACTAAATAATGTAAAGAAATGTGCATTAATTATTTTTATAAACAAATCAGTTTAACACAAAAAAAATTTCATTTAAAAGAAATATTATAATTATAACAATTTAAGAGGGAAATAAACAATTCAGCCAGAAGCTATTTCGCTAAATTAAAAATAACAAAATTTAAGTTAAAATAAAGTAGTTCAAATATAAGATGAGTAAAGTTTTAATATGGTGTCGTGCATAATTTCAAGTTACGTTAGTTAAAGAAAAAAAAAATAATTAAGTTAGGATAAAAAAAATAGATCCCAGAATTGAAGATAAATTCATCTCAAACTCAACGTTGATTTATAAACAACTTATTGAAGTTTGATACTATCTAACAATTAAAAAAACAATTTCACGTGTAGAGTATTACAACGTTGCTGTGAATACCACAATATCAGTCAGGAAAGCCTAATCACATTAAAATTAATGTTATTTATACACTTAGTCATGGACCACTATGAATTTAAACTTCAGCTTACCTTTCTCCTTATCTCTTATTATTCTTCCTCTTATTTATCCTTCCTTTCTTATACTTATGTATATGTATGTTCCTTTCCTTTCTTTATTTTAAACAAAACTATCAATTCCAACACTTATATTTTCCAATTTAAATTATTTTATATATTATATATATATATATATATTTGTATATTATATTATATATATTATACAAAGGACGTAAAACCTACATAAAAATTTCAGTTACATATAGCCTTCACAGATCTTTGGTATGCTTACTAATATGTTTAAAAATGTACTTATTTTATTTACATTCAAGCTTCCATGGAAGCATTCAAGTTAGGCAGGATTCTTCAACTTGTTTTTGAGTTGATTTAATAATCCACAGAGTTTTCAAGTATGAGCATTTTATGAGCATTTTTTACTTCTGTCGTGCTCTTATCGTCTTTAAATTCGTAAATTAATTCGCAGTTGTTTAATGATTTAAAAAAGCATTATATAAGATTGTATTCAATTTTTATGTTACGCTTATTAAAAACAATAATGTCATTACATTATATTGCAGCCAAAGCTATTGCTTTTAAGCGGCTCATCGCAAACAAAAATCCGTAGTATTGTCTCCCTTACAAAATTGCTTCTAAGCAAGCAATAATTTTTGCTGGGTATATGGTGCTGGTAATTAGATCAATAAATTTTTCAACTTCTCTCAAACTTTACTCCCAATTGAATCATTTGTCTTTGTCCCGTTTTATATGCCTTGTGCGTTACGGCAATAATCTCCTGAAATTGAATAAAAGCTAAAAAGAAAACTTTTCTAATCATTCATTGAATTTGCAAACTTTGAATTTGTTTGAGTGGGGGGAATATGTCTTACACGTACAGCAAAATTAAACCATTAAAATTAATAAATATCTGGCATAAATTTTATTTATTTATTTTTATTTTGAAATGCTTGTTCTTTTTTATTAAAATTATATAAAAACTGAAGAATACTTTAATTGAACTAATAAAGACCTGAAAGGGAACTTAAGCCCTTAATCAACTGAACTGAAGCTACACTAGAAATAAACTGAAGATATATGCGTTTTACCTTTAATATTTCATGATTAAAGACAAATCATTATTTATCATCGGGAATGGCTTTGTTTCCTTTTAAAAGTATTATCCATGAAGAAGAATACACTTTTGCATATAAGTGAACCAATATTCGAAGCACTTTTCCCATTCCGATTGAGGTACAAACATGAATTTTGCACGCTTCATCAGGTGTCTAAAAACATAGGCCTCGCAATATATTTTTTATGTTAGGAAATAAAAAATACTCATTAAGCGTTAAGTCAGGACTAAACAGCTGGTGACTCATTAAATCGACGTTTTGGGCGCTTAAAACTTGAGCTCGCATTGTGGTAGGAGAGAATGCTCCATCTTAAAATGTTGAGATTTCTAATTTCTTCAAAGATTTCTGGCAAACAAATGATTGTGTATTATTCAGAAACCACCAATCTACGTTGTACAAAAGATACGATTGAGAGAGTTTTAGTTTTTCCGAAAATACACAAGACCATTTGCTTTAAAGTGTATCGAGTCTGCATGACCCTTGCAGGGTTTTGCTCGTCTTGGAAGACGCATACAGTCGAATGATGTTTACTTACGACCTCAAACGCATAAATCGACAATTCATCAGCTGTCACGATGACATACATTTTTTGTAGCACACCACGATTGTATTTTTTGAACATTTCTTCCAACCTATTAACGTTAGCATTTTGTGAGCGAACAAATAAACGCGAACAAATCTTTTTTACAGCCAAATGTAAATCATGGATATACACTGGTCCCCGGTAGTGCTTCTTGTCTAAAAATCAAACTGAATTTATCAATTAACTGTTGATTTGACCCACGTCGAAAGTTGTTAAAAATTATTGCACAAAAATTTTCATTATTTAGTTTAATTTCTTTTGCCGATATGAACTTTTCGAGTCACTTTAAACAACACAAATAGTATTCGTACCTCAAAACGTTATCAGTACGTACATCGTCAAAAATTTTAAATTTTGCCATGGTGGGGTGCAATAACGCCTTACGAAATAAGGCCTTTAAGGCTTTATTTCACTTCCAATTGAGAAATAAGGTCTTTATTGCGGAAAAGGCTTTATTGCACTTTGAAAGTGACATAAGGCCTTTATTGAAATTTAGCCAATGGTGCAATAAAGCCTTTATTTTATATTTTTTGATTCTTTTGTTACGCTGTTCAATTTATTGTTTTTTGTTGTTGTTGATAACAATCCAATATCTTTAAACAACTGCTAATAATACATATTGCTCATAATGAACATGTAAGTATATATTTTCGGTGGCATGTCATAATGTCCATGAACATTGTGACACACAAATAGTGACATAATGTCCATGGACTTTATGCACTACGTAGGAAAAAGCCACCTAAATCTCACTTAATAAAATTTTTCTGCGTGGCGGCCTGCGGCCGATTTTATAAAGCAAAGATTTTCAATATTGTTGCAGTTAAATTAATATTTGTGTATGCTTTTATGCAAAAATGTGTAATGAATTAAGTGATTTTTTTTTCATTTTGGTGTGATTTCGTTTCCATAAGTGGGATTAATTAATAATGTTCTATTAATTTTTGTCAATATGAAATTTTTTTATAATTGTTCAATCAAATATAAGAAGAATAAGAAATTTTATTGCTTCATTTGAAAAGAAATTTAAGTGAAATAAGACCTTTACGGCTTTATTTCACTTTCAAAGTGCAATAAAACCTTTTTGGAAATAAAGGCCTTATTTCACTTTCCATTGAGAAATAAAGCCTTAAAGGCCTTATTTCGTAAGGCGTTATTGCACCCCATCTTTTGCCATACTAACGTTAGTTGCCAGATTGCAGCTTTGGGATTGCCCAATTTCAAAATTTTAAAAGCAAACCTCGTATAAGAGCTGAATCAAATCTGAACTAGAACTGCCAGTATAGTAGTAATTTTGATTGAACTTAGCTAGCACTTAAACATAGTTAACTTAGAACTGATATAAGAAAAGTTAAAACATGTCTGACTTAAAGCTGAACGTCATGGCAGGAAACGAGAATTTATTTTTTGGACTAGAACGTATAAAGTACTGAACTATAAAGAAATTGAAATATACTCACACTATATGATAAAACAAAGTTGGTACCAGAGATCTGCAACGAATACTAATGAAGTAAGTCAACTTGAATCATTATTCATTATTTCATTGATTTATATGCATTCAAACTTATTGAAAAGTCTTAACTACTTATACGCACTTTTAAATTAAATGTACTTACAGTACTCATATTCATCAACACTTCTGACTTAGTTGATTGCTATTGTCGTTCATGCAAAATAAAAGCGTAGTCATTATGAAGTTGTGTGTTTTAACTAGTCTTGCCAGATAACAATTTGGCATTCACCATAATACTTGTGGATTGTTTTTTTATGACTCATATGAATATTGAAAAAATGACTCAAAGCCGATCGCTGGTTGGTACTCAATAAGAAATAAGATAGAAAATTTTTTTAGCTTAAATAGATGTAAAATTAGAAAGTGAACTTACTTAATAGCTGATTTTACGACAAACCAGGAAAAATTACAGCATTTATCTCAAACATTCAAGTTCGCTATGCATTTGCTATAGATATTCTAATAAAAACTAAAACATTTCTAAAGAGTTCAAATGCTATTGTTTTTAACCAGAACTGAGCCTAAATAGAAATTAAAGGACCGTTTTGAATAATTTTTTTTTAACTTTAATTTAGCATAAAGGCAGCAGCTGCAAATTACTTGTTTCTTAGAGCTGCTCTTTTCAATATCTCAACTACATTATTTAAACCAGGAGTTCCACTGTTAAAAGTTTTAAAAGGTGACAACATGAGAAACATTTTCAAATATAAATTAAAAATTAGACATTTTGCCTCTTTATAGACAATAAAGGTGCCGATGTTTATTGAGCATACACACATGTGTATTTATAAAAATGTATATGTGTTAAGAACACGCACACATACAATAACTGTAATTTATACTCGTACATACCTAAGACATATATTCTACGCCATCTCCATTCATCAACACTTCAATATTATTTTAAGATTTTGGGAAAATTTATGGGTCTCATACACACAGCAACACTATGCTTGTTATTGGAATGCCGAGAACACACATATACAATACATATCCATATGTATGTATATGGGCAATATACACAGTAGGTAGATTACTTATACATAGTAATGTTTAAGTTATTGCTTTATTGTTAAATGTTGAAGTGTGCATGGGTGTGAACATAAATTAAAGTACAATTTAATCGTATAGAGTTCTTTGTCTTAAAAGCAAATGTTTTAAAAATAAGATTTTATACTGCAACTTTTAACAGAACATTTTATAAGTACTTGTACATGTTTGTTCTTTTTTTTTTGTATACGAGTTCAATTAAAGTTTTTCAGATGATTAAGGCGATAACTTATTTTATTATAATTGATGTGTATGGGTGAGTAGGTAATATTCTACTAAGTGCTTTATGGTTGCTTTTAATAATTAGAAAAACTTACTAATAGAAAGTTATGGCTAATTAAGTTATTGTAAGGCTTTTAGTGAAATTTTAGAGCACATTTTAGGGGTTGTCTTACAAAAGTTGTAGTGTGTAAAAGTTTTATAAATTAATGCGAAAGCTTCAAACAAAATTTTAAAGTGAAATGTTAATAATTACACAAGAGCGTATGTCTTAACTTTTGCAAGCTTCACCTTCGAAAAAGACTTCAAATATTCCTTTTTCTCTGGTTAGTAAAAACCAGCAAACTTTGTTAGAAAATTCACGTTGAATTTTAACAATATTTTGATTTTTGTTTTTCGCTAAAATATTTTCCAAATTTAACTTTTAAATGGATCAACTGTTTTATTTTCCAATTCAAATTGTATTCAATTCTATCTAAGGCAACTGAGTATGATTTTTTTTTTGTTTAGTTATTGCTGCCAAATATGTGATCTACTTTAGCTATAAAATTATAGGACCTGAGGAGTGTGTGACACAGCCAATGCAATTTACGATTCATAATTAAAACATGGACGTATTGTTTGATTTCACAGCCAAAAGCAAAATTCTGTAATTACTTACAGCTCATTATTGTCGTCTATACAGTAATTTTCGAGAACGAAAGCCTACTTTTTCAGGTCGTATATATTTAAAACAGCATCAATGATTAATTTATTGGTCAGACGTGTGATAATTTTATTTACCGAACTATTTGTTTGTGATATCTTCATGGTTACTGCAGACGGTAAGTTCACCTTTTTTTTCAAAATATTTGCCATAAGACCTAAAACTTCGTTCATGAGTGACATGAAAGTTTTCGATAAAAGGGTCCTTAAATCTTATTTAACATTTCAGTGGTTATCCTATCTGAACCCGTAGCCAAAAAATTCATACATTTTACGGCATTGTGATTTCTATAGTGATAGTGATTTCTTTATATATCAATTTGATCTTTTGAAATAGTTATTACTTTATCCTGGATATTTTTAAGGGGTTTAGCGATTAAATTTTCTTTCCGACAGTTCAATATTAAAAACAAAATGTTTTTAGTGCAGTTCTTTGTCACTTTTAAAGTTTCGTTAGACTAACTTTAATGGTATATTTAAAACTTTATTTTACCCCTTCCTTTTCAAAACTAATTTGCAGTTTAAGGCTTCCCAATATTACCACTGTAACACTTTCATGAACTGCGGTAATGCTAAAAATACTAATTAAACTCTGAGTGCAATATACCATAAATACTAACAAACAAACAACACTAACAAATTATTGAATTTTATTGTCAAAGTTTTAAATAAATTTCATATATGACGTTTTTATGATTGTCATATTCGACCAGCCGAACAGGATATTTAAGAATTTGTGACTTACTGCCTGTTCAACGATGTCGAAAGAAAACCCAAGCGAAATTTCATTCGTACAAATATATTGAAAACGACAACAAAAACTAAAAATTTGTTTTTGTTTTCAACGATTTTGTACGAATGAAATTTAGCTAGTGTTTTCTTTCGACATCGTTGAACAGGCAGTTAATTTTGTTAAAGTTTCACTTTATTGGACATTAATCCACCACCCCATAAGTGCAAAGTGTGTACCGAATAGAAAATTGTCGCTTGATCGATCACTGTCAATGAAGATCGCAATATGTTAAATCGGCAATAAGTCATAAGAATTGGATTTGGCTGACACATGGCTTTAACAGAACGGTGTCACATGCCGCAAGGCACGTGATACAAAGAAACTATTGAAAGGCGACTTTGGTAAGATATTATTGCTATACTTTGGAGCAGTACATTCGCCACCAAAGTCAAGCGATTAGACCTCCTCACTTTGCTATATTTTGCAGGAATACGTAAAATTTCTCGTATAAAGGGACAATGCAGTCACAATCACAGAAGCTGGCCAAAAATTGTTTAAGTATTAAGAATTAAATGAAGCATAAATTTTACTAGTTGCCTGCATATGGACTGTACATTAGTTATTCATTCAGTCACTTAACTCTTTGCTATATATGTTTACAAATTGATTTTTTTTTTTTATTTAAAAATTTAATATGCAGCTCTCTTCAGGAAGATTGTTCAACAAATAGGGCCTTTTATAGTTAATAGCGGTAATGCTGTTGAAGGAACAACTATCGTGTCTACCGTCAGTTATTTTCTTTGTGTTGTCAATTAAACAATAAAATTGTTTAATCAAATTCGGTGTTCAGTTCAGGCAACATTCCACATAACTTTTTACCAAAAACCTATTTTTAGCGATGAGGACAATTTTTGCAACTAAAACAACTAAAATGTTTGAATTTAGGATAATAGCAATTCACGTTAGAACAATAACGTCCAATACATTCTGAAAAAGATGCTATTAATTTTAGGCGGTCTATGTCATCGTGCCAGTTGTCTTCAAGAACAACTTCGGCCAGACCATTAGCGATAACGCAAGCATTATAGATCGATGATGATGAACTTTCTTAAGCTTGAGTAAGATGAAATGGATATCAGCGGTATATATTTTCAATAGTATGATGTAATATGTCACACAAATCATTCTACACTAGACATTCCGCACGAGCGATTTCAAGTCCTCGTCACCTTATGTAAAGTTGATGAGAACTGGCCACGTAGATCATGTTATTTAATCCCATTCATTTTTTTTTTCTTGCTTATGGGAATTAGTTACAAACCACAGTGGCCCTTAAAGCCATTATGCACTCGGTATAATTCAGTCTGGTGTATGCACCAAAGAAGTCATTTACATTTCGGATGCAAGCTAACCAACGAATATTTGAATTATAATTTATTTTTTATATATGTAGTATTTAGTGTTATATTCCTAATTATTTCAAATTAGATAAAAATTTTACCTGGTATCCTTTTTATATTCTTCTTTTAACCCAACAATTTGTTGCTTCTAAAATGTCTCTATAAAAAAACTTTTTATTTTATTTTATTATCATTTTCACAAGCACGTTTCAATTTCTTTAACATCAAAAGCTCATGTCTTTCCTTTCAACTAAACTACAACTATTTTCAGTTTAATTAAAAAGTTTTTCCTGGCTTGCCTTTTCTTCAATTACCCTAAACAAAACCATTTTAATATGTAATATTCTTATAAGTAATTTAGACTTGCCACTTCAGCATGCACTTTTGGCACTTGCTTACAACAAGGAGTACTGCAATAATGTTATATGAATAAATTAATAAAAATCATAGATTCATTATAAGTACACACATGTGTGAGTGCAGCAAAAAAACAACCCACACATACACATAAAACCAAGTGGGAGTTGTCACTACCTAAACCAACTTGTAGTCGCAGTAATAATGGTCACTTGTTTGGAAGACCTTTTGTACGTGTTTATATGCGAGAGTAAGTTCCAGTATAGAAAACCAACTGACATTATTGCTTAAATAATGACAGTAATAAATAGTTAAAAGCTTATTTTTATGTATATATATATTAGTGTATAGGTTTTGTTGCCCATATACACACTGGGTTATGTGTGCGTTATTATATGCAATATATGAGATTTTGCATTTTATATCAACCTACAATATGTTCGTGTCGTTTTGTGTGTTTAAATATGAAATGAAAATACATAATTGATGCTCTATACATACATATGTTTATATAAAAATATGTATATGTAAATGTTTCGCATGCCTATCATCATAATATTCCATATAAAAATATAAAGAATAATAATATAAATGTGTTTATGTGTAGACAGTGACTACCAAAGTGTTAATAAAAGAGAACATTTTGTGTTATATTCAATGAATTAATCCTTTCCTACGAAGCAACTTTGAAAGGGAGACTATTAAAAACATTATATGCCTAAGCCTGTCATTAAAATAAAAAAAGTAATGCGTCAAAGCGGGATTCGTTAGATTCGGCAGCCGCCCGAAGGCATAGCTCACTTGGGTCCTCCGAGGGTCCCGTTGTGATGTCAAAGCGGGAACTAGCCATACAAATTTTACGCCATCCGTTAACAGTGTGAATTCATTTTTTTTTTTTTTAATTTTAAAAATGATTTTTTAAGAACAATATGCTTTCAAGACTATTATACAATTTTCAAGTAATTTAAAAAAAAAAGAAAAAAAAACAACTTCTTTAAAAATACTTATTTCTTTCAAAGCTTGGAAAACTCTGTGTATAACCAGCAATCACACTGGGAAGTAATGGCAAAACAACCACATAATACATTGAATTGCACACGTATAAAACTATAACTACCAGAAGCAACAACTACAACAGCCGCATGAAAATCATCTGCCCTCATCATAAACATCAGCAGCATCATCATGATTGTCACTGTCCAAAACCAACATCATAACTATGATTTTATAGAATATTTATTATGCATCCATATTAAATAACGTGACAATTGTCCACAATATATTAATATTTTATACAAAACTCACTTACATATACATATGTATATGTAGTATAAACACATACACTTTGTTTTCCTGTGTGGCCTTCTTGGCCACGTTCATAGATCTCTGTTTAAAATTGTACCAATTCTTTTTTATTTTATTTTATTTTTTTTATAAATATTTGGATTTTAGTGTATTTCCTGCCTTATTTTAATATGTAAGATCATTATTCATTTTAGATAAAGTTGAGGTTTCAGCAAGAGTTTGATTAACAGCAAAATTTAAATATTTATCTTGTCCAAAAAAAAAATAATAATGAAGTCTTTGGAGATTTTGTTTTAAACAAGGCTAATGGAAGACAAAGATAGTTTTGTACACAAGGATAACTGAGTAAAGAAAAAAGTGCATATCAACTTAAAACTAGAATAAGATTATTATGTGGTATTTTGGTAAATGTTTGCATTTAGACTAAAAAATTTAATGAAAAAAAATCTAATTTTTAAAAGTTCTTTGATGTCCACAATTATTCAAAAAAAAAATACTTATTATACGCTATTAGTCAGTAATGTGCTGGTCTGCTAGTCTGGGGGGTTTCGGGTTCGATTCTCGCCAGAGACTTTTGACTTGACTGCTTCTCTTCTTACATTACGAATACCTTCGAGCCTTTGTAGTAAAAAAGAACTAAGTTAACACTTCCCCAGAGATAACAAAAATCGAATCTTAAATTATGACATTTCGTCTTCTTAAGGTACATTCTTTTACTACACAAATGCTAAGCTGCTCAAATGCTGTCTCTTTTACCTATCCAATATCAAATTTCAATATAAAATCTTGTGTATAAAACCCATAAAAGGTAAAAGCATTAATTTAGCTTGTACGATAGAATGCCAAGAAAGCTCTTAACACAATAAAATGTCCCAGTATACTATCCGTCTCAGGTTGAAAAAATTACTACACTCGAACTAAGACAATTTGGTCACATTAAGAATCCTCTCGAACCTTTGAAGTTAATAGGAACTATGTTAGTAAATCTATACTTCCACAGAGAGAACAAGTACATTATGGGATCTAGTACTATGATCTATTGTTTAATTAAGATTCATTATTTCGCTACATATTAGGACAAAAGCAAGTGTTTATAATTCTCCCCAACACTAGCTTTACAACATAGACAAAATTTAGAATCAAATCTATATAAGTACCCTCTAAAACTACCATTACTAGCTTTTCCGTAACAAAGTTGTCTAGATCTCCATGTATCTGCTTAAACTGTGGTCCCGAATAAGGAATAAGAGAAAATATTTATTATTTTATATCGGAAGAGAACATCAGCTATGCCACTAAGCAACCACTGCTACATCTAAAAAGACTCTGATCTCTAGATTCCTATAATTACTTTTCATCTGTCGCAGTCCTCAATTCACAACCATCTCGCAAAGCTGAAAACCATTGGATTGGCTGATAATGCTCTTCTACATCCCCAATCTACAGACTCGAACTACAGATTCACCAAAAAATTACATTTTATCCTATTTCAATCAAAAGTTTCGGAGTAAATATTTTGAGCCCTTCGTTTTCGACATTATCCGATTCTTCTAATACACCTCTACATTTCTACATCAGATAAAGGGTCCGCCATCTAACACTTTTTTCAACTAGTGCTTATTTCGTGAATGGTAACACTTAACTCATGTCTAATTTGACAGGTAATTAGTTTTATCCTTCCGCTGAACGAATATGGTTGTGTATACGCTTGAACAACGCTGGGAAATATTGCGACATTACTTTGGCCGATTTTGCCAAAAAAAATCATCTTTTCAGGTGAAGTTCATTTTGATCTTGGCGGGTATGTAAACAAGCAAAATTTGGGTCACAGAAAACCCGCCCGCATACATTGAAAATCCGATACACCCACGAGTCACTGTTTGGTGCGGATTTTGGTCCAGAGGCATAATTTTGCCATTTTTCTTCGAAAATGAGGAAGTAGTGGCCGTAGTCAATGGCGATCGTTATCGGGCCATGTGGAACGGCGCTACGTGCTACACAGCCGAAGCTACACTTTTTTATAGCATTTTCAAAAAAAAGTTATTTAGCGGACCCTTTATTTAGCAGAAGGTTCGTTCTCCCGTACCTATCCTCCAATACCACAAAAATTTTGATGAAACATATAGTTTATTTTAAGAGGTACCCACATCAAATTATTTAGTGTAAGTTCTTTAGATATAGGAAAAATAATAATTAGTTTCCATTAAGGGTACCCGTACCTCCCACCCCTCCTATACCACCAAGATTTCATTGGAACTTTTCATTTGTTCTAAGAGCTATACACATAAAATTTAGTGAGCTTTATTATTGCAGCTGTGGAGATATGAATTGATTTGCCAAATAAGAGACTTTTGGCCTTATTGTGCGATGTTTCCGATTTAAGAAATCTACTTTAATCAATAGTTCTGCCACATAGATCGTTTCGAATGCATTGGCTAAGATTATGTTGACTTTGAGGCTATCGGCTGCAGTTTATCAACAATATAAAATGTGATTTTGTTAAATCGAACAAAAAAGAAGCTCTCGAAGTTAAACCGGCACGACTGCATGGGAAGGCTTATAAGCAAGATTTTTTACAGACTCCCCATAAACAGCATGGTCATTACAAACTGTCAACATCTGCCTTCCATTATTAAAAAATCTTTACGTCTACTTAATTACTACTATCCCTCTTAAAAGAAAATTTCTTTATAAATGTGTATTAATTATTAACTTTCAATTTACATTTAATTATAATTATCTATTTAGAAAAAAAAACAAGAAAATTTTTTTTAATTTTAAAAATTCCTAAATTTTAAACTAAAAGTTTGTTATATAAATTAAAATTAATCTTTACTTAGCTTTTCATTAATTCTTTAGTAGTTTGTTCTTGTAATATACCCTCAACACACATACATACACATTCTCCCATAATGTTCGCCTGTTTTATTATTTCATAAAAAAATTTCTTGTTTTTAATTTCGAAAGAAAGGTACGATATTTTAAAACCTTTCATTAAAATTTGCAAAAAAAAAAAAACAAACAAACCAAATTTCATATTTAATTAATGAACTCTAAAATTTATATTGTTTGTCGGTTTGTTTGCCAATTTACGGATGTATTTTGGTTTGTTTTTTTTTTCATTGTTAACCTTTTCACATATTTTGTTTCAAATGTTGAAGGTTATTTTTGAGTTGTGCTTTTATAAATTATTGAAGCATAAATTCAGTCAAACATGTAAACGCAATCAACTATTACATGCATACCTCGTACACACTGCAACGCGTTTAACACACACACACACTTTTACATATAAAACCACAAATTCAGGCACTTAAATGAGGACCAGATAAATAGTGGATAAACAAGTTACATGGGAACGCAAGTTAATGTGTTTGTGTGTGTATGCAATGAAATTAGTGCAACAACAAATCGTTGAAATATTATGATTTAAGCCAGAGAGAAATTTCTGAAATTCACATAATGCCAAACATATGTCCGTATTCATATTTTTGTATCAGGTGCTTATATATAATTTTTACAGAAATACAAACATGATAAACTTACACAAAAATAGTGGAAACGAATAAATTTAGGGTTAATTTATGCCTAAAATTGGTAGTCAAAAAAATTCACCTTTTTAAAATGATTTAGTGTGACGTGAACAAAATTTAATAATAAATTTTTTTGATTTTTGAAAGAAAAAGAATTACATATGAGTCACTAATAAAATCAATAAAATGTTTAAAACTGTTTCTCCCTTTTTACAATTATCTGTTAGGAAAAGGTATCCTGTATATAACTCAGATATTAGGTTACCTTAATACAAAATTTAATCAAAATCCATCCGGTAGTTTTTTAAGCACGAAAGGCAAATCCACTTAACTGTCTAGAACTTCGGCTTGTAAAGAACACTAAAAGCCTAAATCTATGACAAGTATACACGGTATGCCCAATTGTCTAGTTGTGCGCAGGAATGAAATTCAACTAATTAAAATCATAGTCCTAATTTTGTTAAATATATCGACACTTCTCTCAATGTAATTCTTGATGGGTTTGAATTTCTTAGATATAAGAAGTTTGGCATAGTGTCCACGTTAAAATTCAGGTATCTGGATACGCCCAAACGCAGGACATTGACAAAGATAATGTTTTAAATCTCGTCCGGTTCTTCGCATGACTTACAAGTCATTTTATCTGATAGCCTTATGCTAACTAGATGAGACCTGAGACTATACTAGTTAATATCTTAAGTGTTGGTCTATTCAGTTTCAAAATCTTCATCGTTTTCTCAAGATTTGGATCAATTTACCAACATCAGTATTTTGACATTTTCTGCCGTATTTTTCCATCGCCCAATTTAAGTTAATTTTTAAACATCTTAAAAGCTGTAGCATTTTTCGAGGTTATAGTACTCAGAAATGATCACAATTTGGATAATTCTTCGGCTTTCTCTTAACCAATTATGCCGTGATGGCTTGGTATTCATACTTGCATGCGGGGGTATATTACTTTTACATTGCAGATCATTTTGGGATTCAATCTTTTCGTTCATTAGCGTCCTGATGACTCACTAGCTATCCGTAAAGATATAGGTATAGTTATCAGTTTTATTTATTATTTTAATTCATTCCACAATTGTCATAATCTAAGCCTGAAATACTGTTTTGTGATCTAGTAGACAGAAGTACTTACTTCTGTTTCGACTCATGCCACACAAACACATTCCAGTTCGATCACCAATCCCTGATCCGTCCGTATAAAGATTTATGGGTATTTCCTACCCTAATTATTCATTTAATTATCTTATGTTTCGTTGGGATTTTGTCGAATGTTATCTTTGGGATCTTGTAAGAAAAAAAACTAAGGAACACACTAATAGCATCCTAGGACATATCCGATTTTAAGTGGACCAATCTTTATAACTGGCAGATTTTTCTAGTATGATCACTAGTAATCATTTGAATACAAAATCCCACACTATTTTATATAAACTTTTTTTTCTTTTTAAAGTTTGTTCTTTTCAACGATTCCCATATTTCTGAAGTATTTTAACATTTTTGTTTTCAACCCGTTACATTTTCGCAACTTATAACTAAAATTTTTCAACAATGCAAAATTTTCAAAGTATTTAATTTTTTTTAAATTATCCTACTAATTAAAATTTTCATATCTAATAAAAAAATATTTTGTAGGATTTCTTTAATGATTTCTAGTTGATTAACATGAGTTCCCTAAAAAAACGTATCACAAATTATAGAAAAATAAGTTACTTAATTCAATTCTTTATATGGGTTGTTACAAAATTGCACTGTACTGTAACATATATTCTGGTATGCATGTGCATGCATAACTTTGGGTGCAAATGCATGTGTATATGTGTACAAATATGTGCGTTTATATTCACGCAGGTATTTTGTTTATATTGTTTTGACCTAGTTTTCTCGGCTAAATAACATGCATATGAACACCAGCTAAAGTCAAAACATACTTACCTTCACTCTAACGTAAACATGCAGCTACAAAACTCTATTAGATTGACATTAAATTCGACTACTACAATTACTTTCTACACCTACCTAGAATTGGTATTTCGGTGTTTTAGGTAAATCTTCTGTCAACTACCACACTTCCTATGAACTTTGGCCATAAAACAACAATTCAAAGTCATGCTTTTAAGCTTAAGTATTGTTGTTGTTATTGGTAATGTGAGTGCAAGAGTTAGGGAGAGAGTGTGTGTATGTGTGTAGAAGGGGTTTTATGAGTGATTTGTTTATTTGTGTGTTAAACTGTGCGTTGATTTTAAATGGATTTTTATATGTACTTGAAGTTATATTTATTATATTACCTAGAGCTGTTGCAAAGCAAACAAAATTGTATCATTGAAACAGTGTCAAATCAAATTTCACTTTGGTTTATTGAAATCACATCAAATCAACCATAGTGTTTCTAAAACATTTCCAACACCAATTAATCTTAATAAATCATATAAAATATAATGTTTTCACATTATTTCTAATTTTAGTGCTCCCATACCGCCCCTCTCACACCATAAAAGTCAGTGCGGTTTTTTTTTCCTTATACATACATGTGTTGTATGTATATAGAGTAAATGGTTTTTGCTCGATATATGCACTCAATTGTAATAAATTTAACCTTGTCCTCAACTTATCCATATAGAAAAATTGTTTATTTACACACAAACACTTTTTTCTCAATACCATTTTAACAATTTAATGAAATTTAAATCATTGCTTTTGACAAGTTGTTTTTCACAAACTTTATTAAAAACCTTTGTTCATTTTCAATAAAATAAACAAGCGTATAGAAAAAAAAAATATGGGAAAATTAAAAAATATAGTTCAAACTTTTATTTCATTTGAATTTATTAAATAAATTTCTTTAACATTAAAACAGTTTTATCAAAAACTTATAAAGATAAAAAAATTATGTTATTGAAATTCGTTAATTATATAACTGTATTACCCAGCTGTTGCGTTTTAAGGGTTTTTTGTCAATTTAACTTAGAAATTAGGTTTAATAAACCGACAGGTCCCAGATACAGATTTGTCTTTGTTCATACCTGATGATATTTGATATCTCGTGCAGCTTGTTTGTTTTTGATTTAAAAAATAACAATTTACAGCTACAGCAAACCAGCTACGTTAACAAACAAATTTATTTCTACTAACTGAATTTGGAACGCTTTGCTAGTTCCCACAAAGATTTAATTTATTTATGCAAATCGCTTGATCGGGGCGCAATATCTTTAGTACTTTCGCAAAAGTGTAAATATACAAATATAAGCATATATAAATTATTTGTAGAACAAATTTGTCTATATATTTCTTTTATTAATACCTGCTCACTTTAAACTGTTATTGATTAACGACATGTCATCATGTAAGTAGATACATCTGGGTGTGTGTTATCATTTTCGTGCGACGGCATTGCATATACGAAAAACTTTTTTATTTCAGCATACGGCTGTCGAATTTTGCATTACATACATTGGTACACATGAAAAATAACAACACAATTAAAACCCACACAATTTGTGCCATCATCTTTGTACATATCAGAGAACTTCACTTGCTGATTAAAAAACCGTTCAACAATAACAAAGGCACAAAAAATTTGTCTTTTATTTGCAAATGATCAAACCTGCCCATACACTTTTTTTTTTTTGTTTATTTTTAAGCAACCGAGCAAATGCCTCTCTGTTGGTTCAGATGGTTTACACATCGGTTGACACATAAAAATAATCTTCTTTATACTGGGAATGAATAAATAAATCAAACTTGTTTAAACTTTTATATATGTTGTTCATTTTAAGTGTAGTGTATACATAAGATGCCTTAATATGAAATAACAATTATGTACTACACGCGTAAGATAATATAAACAATGTCCCACACGCTTAGACAATTCAAGGAAACATTGTAAGCCCACAAATTTAATATAAACAATATTTACACGCGCTCAAAATTATTATAAACAAATAATATTTACATGCGTTCAAATTCAATGTTTGTTGCGATAGGTCAGTAGCAAGTTCTTTTGCAAGAATTACTCATAAGTACTTTTGGGCAATATGACACTTTTAATATAAACGGCCATTGTACGTTTTCAATCCATGTTTATACAATTTGCTGAGTTGACTAATGGACATTAGCAACCAGTTAGGAAATTCCAAAATAATTTGAATACAAATGAGGGCAATAGTAACATATACGAAAGTATTACTCAATCAATATAAATTAATGTAAAATAAAATTAATGTAATTAAGCTAACAATTAAAAATTGAGTTAAAACAATGAGAGTTCTCGAGGCAATCGAACCACATGCAGGTTGAACACTGCCTTATTTTTATCATAGGTCGAATCAAACTTGTCAACTCGTGTACTTGCCTTTTCCACTTTAAACATAAAAGTTTGATTAAAATTGAAGTCAAAAAAGCAAGAAATCGTTGTGTATTAATTCGTTATTCCCATAAACAAAGACAAGCTTTTTTTTATTTTAATTTACAGTTATTTTTGATGTACAATTAATAAGAAAAACTCAACAATTTATTAAATTTATTAGATTTTTTTAACTTTTAATTCATATTTTCTAACTAATAATTCATATAAGTTAGGTAAGAACTATTCCATATTATACGTTTTCCCTTACGGCTCGGTGACAAGGTGTAAACGTTGTTGAATATTTGACTAATGACATAATTTTTACCGTCTGCCATATTTTTCATGTGTATTTCGGCGTATGCCATTCAACTAAATTTAAACCGTTAAGCGGACACATGTTTTACAAAAAAATACCAACAAAAAACAAGCAAGAGTGCTATATTCGGCCATGCCGAATCTTATATACCCTTCACATCGTGTAGTCATGCAAAACATACATATATAAAAACATCCCATTGTAAAATTAAAAATTAAAAAAAAATAATTTAAAAAAAAATTAAAAAAAAAATAATTAAAATATAAATAATAAATATAAAACAAAAAAAAATAAAAAAATAAATTAAAAAAAAAAAATTTAAAAAAAAATTTAAAAAAAAATAAAAAATAATATAATTAATAAAAATTAAAAAAAAATAAAAAAAAATTAAAAAAAAAATATAAAAACATAAAAAAAAAAATTTTTTGGCTCAGCTGGGACTCGATCCCACGTTTACTTTAACCAATATACACGTTTGTATGTATGTATGTTGTTGTTGTAATGTTGTTTTTGTGAAAAAAAATCGAGGTGGTCGTGGGTTTTTGCTCATATCTCAGTTGTTTATGAACCGATGTTTCTGATTTTCAATACCGATCTACTCCCGAATATTTCTGATATTTTAATACATCACCCGGGTCTAGCCGATATCGGGGGGCTTCAAAAAGTTGATTTCAACATACACACGGACAGACGGTCAGACGGACAGACTGACAGAGCTAAATCGACTCCCCTATTCATAAGCTTTCAGAAAATATATACTTTATGGGGTCGGAAATGAAAATTGTAGAAATTTCACACGGAATGACAAACCTATATATACCCTTTTTTACTGTGTGAAGGGTATAACAAGCAAACAAAACAAGCAAATGTTTATCAATGTTGAATTGGTTCTGTTATTTGCATTGTCGGTATATCATATTACTCAAGCCACACAGACGGTCGTTTCACACATGTTGTATGAATAATGAATTTACTGGAAGCTTTTCTCTTGCCCTTGGGAACTTGTTCATAAAATGCTTTTGTTAATTCTACTCATAATCAGAATTTTATGTGTACATCAGAATGAATATGATTTTTTAATAATTATTGAATTTTTCTTTATTTTTTCAAAATGAACAAAAATTTTTGTGCTGAATAAAATCAAGAAAAATCGTGATTTTAAAGTTCTCTGGTTATATATAAATATATATAATTAGGTGAAAATCAAGAAAAATCGTGATTTTAAAGTTCTCTGGTACATATATAAATATAGATAATTAGGTGCGTATCAGCCACCGCTTACTTTTGTTGTTCTTGTTTTTAACAAACTTTGTTGTTGCAGTCTCAATCAAAAGTTGATAGTTTTGCCATTATCTTTGCAGATAATGGACTGATTGAGCCAATATTTTCCATTAATGTTCTTATATATAAAACTTATAGAGACATTCTACAAACTGATCAAGAAGATATCTCGGAGCCAATGGCATATCTAGGCCAATTTGGAGGTGAAATTAATCTCTTCAGAAATTAAAAAACTAGATTATAGCATTTAAAATTTAATTAGAAGTATTTTAAATTTAATACATATTAAATTAACTTAGCTTGAAATTTTAAACAACAAAAATTAAGATTTTGCAACCCACAGAAAAAATCTGTAGCTACAAAAATGTTCGGAGTTGCAAAATCTGATTTTGTTTGGGTAAAAAGCATATGTAGTCTTGTTTTTTCGCTAATATTTTAGCGCGTTTTGCATTCACTTAACTGATTTTCAATAGAAAATTCCACACAAGCATATCTGATAAATTGATATCATATAAAAATCTAATACCCTGTTCAGACAGATATTTTTAATTGTTTCAATTTAGTGTTGATTGAGCAATTAAAATAACTGTTCACACATACTCAATTTATCTTTCTCCATTAGCATTTGATAGCTGTAAAAATACGACGTATTTATACCAAATCAAATAATGCCTTCTCTTCAGTGTTTTTCCTGTTCATAAAATATATTTACAATTATATTTATACACATATGTATATACTTATATGTGTGTATTTGAATTTTTTTAAACATTTTTTCTTAAATTTTCATCAAACATTTTTCATTTTCTTAAATTTTGTTTTTTGTATATTTATTTGTTTGACATTAGAAATGCCACCTATAGAATTTTCTTCTCACTGAACATACTTCTCAAGAGTTGTATTTCGAGTTTTAAACAATAAGTGAAACAATTAAGTATATATTGCTCAATTTAAAAATAATTTTTAGTATGGTAAATTAAGCTCAATAAGGCCTTTAATTGCGATAATATTATAAATTGACAATTAAGGTGCGTGTGTCAACATAGTATTAAGTATACGTGGGGGCTTCAAAAAATTAATTTTAACATACACACGGACAGGCGAAAATACAGACTTAACAAATGAATTCCCTTAACTATAAGGATTTAGAATACATATACTTTATAGGGTTGCAAAACGAATATTGTAGATGTCATAAACGTTTTGACAAACTTCAATATACCCTTATAGCACTCTCGTGTAAAGAATATAAAAACAGTCCTTAATTTTCTTAATTCAATAAATATTAAAAGGCTGGCATAACACTCTGTCTTAATCAATTTATTTACTTTTCCAGAAATCCTCCTATTAAATATTTTTTAGTTACTTCCGTTAACTTATATAAAGAGGTAGTCCACTTGCGCTTAAAATAGGACATTTTCTTAAAAACATTTCCAGTTATTTCTTTCATATTTAACAAGAGCCCAATACCTTTCCACAAGCTTGAAAATGGGAACATTTTCCCACCATAGAATAAATCTAACATTATTATACATACTATATGATGTATACCGAAATATGTTTATTAATATACATCAAAGAATAATTGCAAAAAGGAGGAGCATGACATGTGCTCATATTTTTAGCCTGATTTGGCATCTTGTCACTATGACAAGAAATCTCTAGAATGGTAACACAATAATAACATAGTTTTTGTACCAAGAGAGGCCAATCCTCAAAAGTTTCCGGAGCTAAGGCCAATAGAGAGGTAATAGGCTCTTTTGAAAAAAGAATTAAAGAGCATATTAAAATTGTTTCATAATATGGAAGATCTTAAAGAAAGATTGTCAAGCAACTTAAACAACAATCAATCATAAACACCTATCAAATCTCTGGTGAAAGCGGTTCAAACAAAGTTCCAGGAAATCAAAAGTGCTAGTTAGATGTATAAAATTTATATTATTTCATGTTCTGTAATACAATATCAAACAACTTCCAAATTTATTAAATTTTATAAATTTTAAATCTCTTGATCTCAATCCTTATCTAATAGACAACTTATACTTATAAAACTACAACAATAAAAAAACAATCTTTAAATTATTTAACATATTTGATTGATTTTATTGGCATATATTATCTAATAAGAATCACGTTTATACAGTTTTGGATTCGACTAAAAAACTAATCACCAACAATGACAATTAAATCATGACCATGATCATGTTTTGTACCAATATGTGCAATTTTTGAAATTTTTAAAAGTATGCAGTTCTGCATCATTCAATGTATACCTGACAGAATATTTTTGTTAGTTTAAAGCGAGACGAAATGATCGTCTACTATTTATAAACACCAAAGGTGTATCACCTAAGAAATGATAAGGAATGAAGCATAATAGTTCAATAATAAAGATTTTTTTAATTTTTTAGTACTTAAACAAACTGCCGTACCTTCATATTATTGACACATCTACCTTGGCACTTGGCATACTTTGTTAATACCAATCTAAAGATCTATGTAAAGCTATGCCAAATTTATTTTATAAAAAGTGCCAGCAATTTTGTTAAAGTTAGGTTTTAAGCTTCTAATCTCAGCTACTCATAAATTTGTATAGTAGGTTAAGCAATAGCTGTAATGAACTGCCTCATAACATCAATTACACATTGACTTTTTTACAGTAATGTAATTTTAAGTCAATTTCTACCAACAACTATGCTCTAGTTCCTATTACATTAAAATTTTTTTAAAATTAGCATCTGTATCATAAATACTCTTTCTATCGTTTATAAGCAATTTACTAATTACTCAAATCTACACCCACTGTACATATACATTCCAAAATACCCATTATTAAGTATTTTTAATGTTTTGTCATTTATCACAAACAATATTTTTTGGACAGTTTAGAAACTCATTAAAATTCAACTCTCCTAACATCTATCCATACACACCAGCACTCACACACACGCACACCTAACTACTTTCAAAAACAAAAAACTAATAGCAATTAAAAATCCTAAAAATTTCATTTATAATTACTGTTTTACAACTACTTCAAAATCATTAGTATTTTGTTATTTTTCCCCACAAAGAAAAAAACAACAACTCTTTGTTTAACTACAGTATCTTGCTTGCTCTCAGTGTCCCTAAGAGTTATTCTCTTTATATATGTGACTCGCTCATTAGCCTAATGTTAAGCTAACAAAACAATAATGACAATAATAACAAAACAAGTTCTCATAACAATACTTAACAATAAAAACATGGCAAATAACTGAATTTACAATTGCAAAACAAATATTTCTTGCCCTAACTACACGCGTATAAGTGCTTGTGTGTACGACATTGTTGTTTATGTTAATTTTGTAGCTATTTTGACTATTATGTTTAAAGCAGTGATACTAAACTGGGGGAAAATTTAACCAATATGGTATTTTGTTCTAATATACAATATAATTTCTTAGTTCTTTCCTTATGAATATATTGTCCTTATTTGAATTTCCAGAATTTTTTTTAATTAAATTCAAATATGTTTTTTTTATTATATTAATTTATATAAATTTTTCCTGAAGAAGCTACCCAATGTAGTAGTGAAATAATAAGTAGATAAATAAAATAATTTTACAGAAAAGAAACTGATGTTGACCTCTTAAATTAGGACAACATGTCGTGGTTTATATATATTTATTAGTAAATCACAAAACTTTAAATATCTTTACAATTAAGGAAAAAATATTTATCAGATCCTTTAATTATTAAAAAAATTAAAAATTTACTTCTAATTTGTAGTAAATATTTCTCAAAAATTTTCTTCCCTCTAGAAGCTTAAGATAAATATAATTTCTATAAAACTCCTTGTACGAGAATTGCTTTTAAAAATACGAAATAAGATTTAACTTAACTATTTTTCAAAATATTCTCCATTCGTGCCACTTTTTCCATTCTGATTGAGGCACCGCTGCATCAACCGCTTTACCAGGTCTCGAGCAAAATTGGCCACGTTATTTTTGTTCATGTTCGGGAGTAAGAAAAGAGCTAATGAGTCCCAATTCAGGCTATACTCTGGACTAAATCAACGTTTTAAGAACTCAAAATGTCCCTTGTCTGAGCTGATCTACGTGGGCTTGCATTGCAGTGAAGGAGAATTATTATCTTTAGCAGTTGGCTGGTTTTATTTCTTTTATTGTCTTCTGGTAAGCAAATGGTTGTGTACTATTCAGTAGTCACCATCAAAGGCTGTACTCATAGTACGATAGAGACATGTCCAGTTTTTTTTGAAAAATTATATGCGATCACTTGCCAATTTCACGATAAGTTACCTGGTAAACAGATAATCACATTCGTTGCCAATCCAATGGTTCAGTTCCTGCAATCGAACTTTTCATTTGTGATTATAAAACTTCTATTGCAAGGATCATAATTTATTAGTGCTGACTAGATATTTATATTCCGAAACGAAATTCTGTAGCTATAACAGTAAAACTCTACAATCACAACAAAACTCTGCGATTGGCAACAATTGTGGTACTTACAACCGATACAGTTTTCTTAGTGCATCGATAAGCCTCGATGGTGCTTCATTGCCCAAAAAGGTATTGAGTTCATCGATGCGCTCTTGTTTATTTAATCCACTTTGAAAGTTATAAAAAATAATCACTCGCAAATGCTCACCATTCAATTCTATTTTTCGGCCGACATGAATTTTGTTACTTTTTCTGCAAACACCATGAATACCGTTCGTAGATCAAAACATTCTCAGCATATTTAGAAAGAGTCTAATAGCAATGTCAGTTGCCAGATTGCAGCGCTAAGGTTGCCCAATCCCGAAGTATAGAAGGCTGAATTCGTGTTTTTAATAGGCAAATCGAGCTATTGTTACGCCGTTTATTATCATTTAAATAAAGTAAATACCATTTGAAAAGAATTTTCCTGCAGATGCGCAGAATTCCAATCTTATTCAAATTAATTCAATAAGAAATCAAAAAAATTCAAAAAAAAATTATAAGTTGATACAGATAGTTTTTTCAAGAACACTGCTTAAGTGTACGGTAAAAAAGAACAGGGAGGGCAGTCACTACTACTACTGTAGTGCAACAATTTTACCCCCCTTTAAAAGAGGTTTTTTTTGTTTATTTTTTCTGCACTAGATTTAGTATTCACAGGTTATTTAATAAACCAAAAAAAAATCATTTACAACTAGATAACGGCCGTATGGGTCGACCGCAGAACATGCCGGCTTAATTTTACAATAAATTTTTTATAGAAAATGTTTACAATCTATAATTTTTATAAAATGTTCAGTGTTTTCAAATGCTTGAAATTTAATGTAAATGTTTCATGACGTATAAGCATTTATGAAACTAAATGTTCAGTGTTTCAAATGCTTGGAACTTAATATAAATCTTTCATGACGTGTAAGCATTTATGAAACTAAGTCTAATTGAAAATAGTGGATTTTCAATAAAATTTAATATTATTTTTTTTTTTTGTTTCACAATTTGCCTATCACTGCTTTAAATATAAAAATCTATGTGAAAGCAGCATTTAAAATGTTGATGTTGCTGTGTTCAACAACACACAAACAATTGCCAGATAAATAATGATTTCACAAATTTTTACGGTAATTACACACAAATGCAAACGAAATGCTTCAAACACAAATCCTAAACACTTTTGTCATTGCTATTGTGAGCGTGTGCAAAATTGTGTGTATTAATATTTAATTGTTAAAATTTTTTTGAATTTACTTTGCTGGTTGGTTGCTTTATTTTTCGTTAAGTTGTTAAAGTTTCTTAAATTTCAATTAGAAAACAAATATTTAAATGGGATCTAAGCAAATGATTTAGTGTCAAATATTTTATGTTTCATCTCTTAACAATTTGAGTATTTATTTAGTATTAGCAGAATAAGCGTTTCTTTTTAGGATGGTGGGGGAGGGTTTTTTTAAAGGACCCAAAGGACATTTTTAAGCAAATAATATTTTGTACTTGTATAAGTTTTTCTTTCAAGTGCCATGTTATTCTATGATTTTCCGTATATTTTTCATTATTTCAATAAAGTACAGTACATGAGAGCGTATGAGTGTTGTTTAGTACAAATTGTGTGCAAATAATATAATAAGTATACGTCACCCTGGCGATAATGATAAACATATAAAACAGTGTTGCCATAAGATAAAAGAGTAAAATGATAAATTATAGAAAAAAATTGCTTTAAAAATCTTAACAGCTTAAGCAAACAAGTTATGTTAAGCGGGTGTGTATTTTATACTAATGTTTATATTAAATTTATTTAAAGCAGCAAAGTTTGTTAATTTTGAAAATCATTTCGTTAAAAATATTTTTTATTTTTATGTAAAATAAATTTTTTTTAATTTTTTCTTTTACAGAAAGCTGCCAAGGACCACACGAAAAACGTTTACTAAACCACCTCTTATCCACCTACAATACCTTAGAGCGACCTGTGGCCAATGAATCAGAACCCTTAGAAGTTAAGTTTGGACTGACGCTACAGCAAATAATTGATGTGGTAAGTGCGAAAAGTTTCCAATTTTATATTTTTATAAAAAAAAAAAAAAATTTTATTTACTAAACTTAAGATTAAGTATTTAAAAAAAAGAAAAATACCAAAAAAGAGAAACGCGTTTTACAATTTTTAATAACAATAATAATTCATCTTCAAAAAATATTTCATTATAGGATGAAAAGAATCAGATTCTGACCACAAATGCGTGGTTAAATTTGGTAAGTGACATGTACCCGTATTTTGTTTCATAAAAAACCGGATTTTTCTTTTAATATTGAAAGAAAAATCTAATTTTTTATTAAAAAAAAAACAAATACACTTCAAATTCTTTAATGTTTTCTTAAAAATACAACAAAATGGAAAAGCGACTTTAATGTTTTTTTTTAAATTACTTGTATTTTTTTCCTCTAAAACTTATAATTTATTTGTGTTTAATTGTTCAAAAACTATTTCTAAATTTAGTTGTAAATGTGTGTGTTTTGTGTTTGTATTTCACGTTCACAAAAACTAACTAAATGTTTTTCTCTAAGAAAAATATATTAAATAAACAAATAAACGACTAAACGTCGATGCTAAAAAAATATAAAATATAAAAGTTTTAATTAAATTTTATGTTATTACGAATATCTCATTATTATTTTTCACATAAATTTAAATTTATATTGTGTTTTAGAAAAGGAAAACAAGTATACAAGTCATGCTATGTCATGCGGAGCCATATTAAGCCTTACAACCTAAGAAATAAAAATTAAGAAGACTGTGTTTTATATGACATATTTTCTGAACATTTTAACCACAGAATGACTCAGAATACTGAATACCACTTTTTAAAATTTTCGTCCGTTATTCTGTCGGCCTTTCTGTCTGTCTCCCTAAACTAGATTTGCTCAAAACCTATCACATGAATTTTAATAACATTTAGAACGAAGGTATCTTAAAAGCTGGGTTAACATATAATATAACTTTTATTGTGTGAAAATATTTTATTTCAACTTGGGTTTAACCAGTATGTAATACAATTCGTGTTTTATTTTGTTTTAGATAAGTTTTATAGATTTACCTTATATGGTGTCAAAACAGTATCATGCAAAATCCACTTTATAGTTCGTACGTAGTGAAGTATCACAATAACCAGACCTTATTTGGAGACCAAAGTAATTTAGAATTTCAAATTTTCTTAACAGACTTAATCGCCTCATATAGACAAAATAATTATAGTTCGCATTTGACTTTAATCTAATTGAAACGGGTGTTTAAATTAGAGGTATCATTTAAATTTTAATAAAAAAAGGTTTTTTTTTGAGATATCAAAAATATTTGTATGTCGATTTATTAGAAAAATTATAATTAAAAATTATATCGCTCAAGTTACCCTCCCCTACTGGCTCAGCAGGATCCCCATCTTTTCTTAAAATTCTCACCCACGTTTTCCAAAAAAACTGTTGTCAATTGTTAAAATACGATAAAGTTCCTTTTAAGCTTTTTAACTATTGCTGGATTATTGCTGTATACCTTCGATTCCAAAAAAAACCCAAAAAACTAGTCTTAAGATGTCAAGTGGCCAATTCACTTATCCTCTACGCAAAAAAAGTAAATTAATAGCTTATTCATCAATTAATTATTTAAGAAAAATACAGCTACATACATATAGTAGTAATTTAGTATTAACAATTTACATTATATTTTATTAATTTTTGTTATTTATTATAATTTTTATATTAAATATATTCAAAAGTTCATATATTAATCAAATATTTAGTTTTTTTTATATTTTTGTTTTTATTTTTCAAAAATTATAAGATATTTTTTAATCGATCCAAGTGTCATCATTCTGTTGAAAACACATATTTTCTATGTCCACATAATAAATTTTGCTCCACCGTAATTTCCACTGAGCATTGGTATTTCAAATTTGAACACTCTTTAATATATTAAAAAAATGTTCATTGCACTTTGAATTCGAATACGTAGGGAGAGAATTTAAAATATTGACAGGTTGTTAAACCTAGATCCCTTATATGTAAACTTGACCCATTTGATAACCAAAAGGCAGGAGTGCTTAAGTTTTTGATTCTTAGCGATTTCATAAGAAATGCATAAAACTAACCATCTTAAAACAAAAACCGTGTACGTAAATAATAGTTTCTTAAATCAAGCAATTATATCAGAACATCAAAAAGTCACGTCGTATGTTCGAAGAAAAGAGAACTAAACATTTTCTTCTTGTTTACCACCTGAACTATAGAACAAATTTTTATTATCTTCACTTGATTAGCAATCCGATAAATTGCATATTTTATAAATCTTTTTATTTATAAAAATTTTAGCGTGTATTTTAAACCACAGTTTTTCAAATCCTTTCGATCCCCCACAGGCATGTAGCACCACTACTTCACATATATCTAAAAATAGTTTAAAAATCAAAAACCAGCTTCAACTGTTATTTTTTATTATTTTTTTTTTCAACTAAATTTTAATATGAAAATTATTGGGTTAATTTAATGCATTTTTCAATTTTAACTTGCCACTATCCTTGCAAGGATTCTTTCTTGATTCTGCTTAATTATATGCATTCCGCCAACTCTCTCACTAATAGCAGCTAACCAACTATCCTCAACATATTCCTTTAAATATAGAGTATTATTCTTCTAGTTTCAGGCTTTTTTAAAATGATCTTGTCTCTAATGAGGCATTTTAAAATATTCATTCAAATATTTAATACAAATATTGTCGGTAAGAAGGTTTTGAACTGCCATAAACAGAACCGATATTTCTTACACTTTTTTCCACTTTTATCTTTTTGATAATTTAGTTTATTTTATATTTTCAAATCAATATAAGTTATTTATTACGCAAACAATTAAAAAAATTATTCCTCTGAATATTGTGACACATTTTTATTTTGCAATCACCTGCTATCAACTGCATTTTTATACCCAAACCTTCTCTGACCACTAAGCAAATTTTGTCAATAAACCAAATCCTACTCTTTATTTTTTGCAATTTTTGTCAGATTTTTATTATTTATTGTGTTTTTTTAGGTATTTGCTTTTGTATATTTTTTGTTTATTTTTTCGTTAATATTTGTTCCTTTTTACTTGAATAAGTAAATAGCGTAAATCTTATTTTGGCAAACCACCTATTTTTTACGGTCATATAAATTTCCACCGTTTGGCAAAACAATGTGGCTTTAATCCAAAGTATGACAAAATAAACGAAAACAAATAAAAATAATAAAAAAATAAAGCCATTAAAAAACATTCACAAAAAATAGCAAAATAGTTGAAGAATTTTTTTAAATTTAAATGGTGCCACAGATAGAGATTTTCGTAAAGAGAAATCTTTTCAAATATAAACTCAAAGTAATACTAACGGCTTTCGTGGTAAAAAATTTTTAATAATATGCTTTATATTTAAGTATATAATGAAAATTTGTATTCTTTATCATAAAAGCTTGAGATCGCTCCTTAATTATCTTTCAATTACAAAATATATATTAATTTCAATATTTTGCTTTCACATTGGATAGCTTCTTCATAAAAATAAAAAATAATTTGATAAAGATAAATTTTCTTTAACAAAAGTCTTATTTTTCACAAAAAGTTAATATTATAAAAAGGAGGCAGAAAAAAACAATATGTTTCAGAAAAAAAACGGCATTAATAAGTTTGAGTCTCAACCAGATTTTATTATCAAACCTAAAAGAAAAATTCTTCTATAACCAACTCCACTTAACCAGTTTTTATAAAACTTTACACAAAATTCGACCTCTGGTTTTACTAAACAACTGATCAGCATCACGCCCATTTATAAAGAATATAAAAAAAAAAATTTTCTAGGTTTTTGCACTGAAGTGCTCGCATTGAGTTTATATGAAAATATACCATCATCCTAGCACTGTCAAACTAAGAGATGTTTTCTGGCGTCTCTATGTTTATTAAATTCAAGGGGCACGAAAACAGAAACCTACGAATTTTACAGAAAATTCCCCGCGCTCTACAACAACATTTTACATTTTCACGCAAAATCAAATTTAAATTTTAAGCTCAAATTCAATATTGACGAACCAATTGTGCCAATAATCTACAATATGTAATACAGTAAAAACCCTTTATAGTGGATAGCTACGATTGCCTTAAATTTATTCATTTTCGAGATGTGTTCGTTTAAGGGTACATCTAATAACGAACTTATATGATGTTTTTAGAAACCGAGCGATCGCTTTGAGTGGATGATTTGCATGTTTATTTTCTTTAATAAGAAAATTATAAAAACTTTGCATACAGAAGCCACCCAAGATTGAATTAAAATAAAACAATTTTTATAAAAACCTGACCTTAAACTTATAATAATAAAACAAAATTTTAAAAATTATTTAAAGTTTTTTATTTTAAATTCCATAATGCAATAATTTTCACTTTTTTATTAATTAACATTTATGTTTCAAAGCCATTTTTGATACTAAAACCAAATTAATTTACAACATAAAGAAAATTATGTGAATCCCCTATACACATCACAAAAACATACCCGCCGAAAAAACATGACGCATAAGTAAATTTGCATGTATTCAACTGAAGAATACGAAATACAAAATTTAAACGTGTTGTTGAACAGCAAGTGTTCTTATAAATATATCAATGACGTGCCCTCCATTCTATTAGTGCATAGAACTCATGCTTGGTAATAAGCAAACTATATTTAACGAGTTACTGATGATTCTTTACATGAATTGTTCAAAATATTTTGCATAATCTTGAATTCTCTTCGGAGCACATCTTTTATGACAAATTTTAATTTTTTATAAAGTCTTTTAGGATGATTTTCTTCTATTATTTTATAAGTCTTGAAAATAATTAATATTCAATTTTCACTTTTTACAATTTTTTAATTTATTTATTTTTTTTTTTTTTTTTTTGATAAATATATGTATATGTATTTGCAATAGAGTTGCTAACTGAAAAATATTATAAAACAATTACAATACAAGTCTCAACAAATTATTTGTAAATTTATGAAATGGGTGGGTCCATATAGGGGAGCGTCCACTTATGGCAGGTTGATTCACACGGAAATTATTATTTGGTGTTACGTTTCAGAATTTTTGTCCATTAAGAAGAGTGTCTTCTATCAGGATTTTGATCTGTATTTCGATTTTATTTTGTTAATCAGAATTGGAGGTGTATCGTATTTTTTCATAAATAGATTTTTCAAGAGGGATACAAATAAAAAAAATTTTATTATATAATTTAAATTTAATTCTCAGACTATAAGTTCAATGTGATAATGACAGAATATCTAGGAAAATTTAGTTGTTCAAGACTATCTGAGTGAAATGCATTTTCAAAACCAGCTATGGTTTTATCATCAGCACTCCTTTGATCAGAACTTCAAGGGTTGTGTGTTAATATCAACTATTTAACTTAGTGTTATATTGATTTTAATTTAAAGTCTTAACAATTTCGCTTTCTGGTAAATATTAACTTTTTTCTTAATCTCCCAAATACATCTATTAAAAGTAATTAAAAATTTTAAGCACATTTTTAAAAAACTTCTTCCAAAATTTTACTTTAATGCTGATGTTGCTCCATTTTATTTGTCTAACTTAAGCTGAAACCCATCCAAACTTATCTTACAACTTTCGTTTAAATTACCATGGAATTTGATCTTCTATTTATAACTTGTTTCGTACTCTGTAATAAAACACAATATAAATTTAATTTTACTTTATTTTTTTTATATTACATTTATAACAAATATCATGCCTTATTTAAATAAAATAACAATTCAACTTACCTATCATTTAATAACACAATACCATTTTATTTTATTTACACTCATTATCGATTTATTTTTATAAAAGTAAAATAAAAAAGAAAAACAACTTTGAACAAATAATAAACAATAACAAAAAACATTAACACGAAATAAATACGACAACATAAATAAATAGAAGCAAATAAACAAAATGTGTTGTTTTTAAAACATGGTTTTAAAAAAATACTAAAAATATTAATTAAAAAAAAAATAAATAAAATTTAAAAAAAAATATAATAAAATATAGCATACAAGTTCTATACAAATTTATTAAGGCTTTCTTTTTTTAACCACAAATTATTTTTTACTGCATTTTTTAACATAAAACGTTAAAAATTACTACTGTTTCAGTGTCTACTCTTTGCCTTGCTATAAATACAGCAACAAAATCTGCTTAACAACTTGTTTACAAAAACAAGCAAAATATAATACTAACAATTGTTGATGTTTATTTTCATATACTTACATACACAGTTACAATACAAAATAAATAAAACAATTTAAGAAAAAAAAAAAACAACTGAAAATTCAAGGTGTAAAATTTTATTTGTATTTATTTATGTTTTTTTATATTTTTCCCATTTTAAAAAAAGAGAAAAACTTTCAATATAAAAAATACAATAAACTCTCATATGTGCATCTATGTGAGTGTATAGAAATTGAATGGATAAATGTTGTGAAATTATAATATGCATATATTTTTCATTGGATATAACTTTTATATTTTTAAATTTTAAAATTCCTAGAAAAACTAAAAAAAAATTAAATTTTTATTTATATTTTTGAATTGAGCATTATTTTAGTTTTTAAAAAAATATTGTTAAATGTGTTTGTTGGTTTAACTATAAACTATTTAAACAATTTTTACCCTCCGCCTTTACAAATGTAGTAAAAATACTCAAAATAATTATTTGAGTGATAGCAAAATTAATACAATAAAATAAAATATAAATTGATTCTAAAGAAAAGTTGATTTCTTTTACACCTCGCACCTGGCTAATTCTTGCCATAAGTGAGTCCAAAAGTAAGCAACAAATTTATCTTCTTCTTTACAATCTTTAAGCAAGAATTTCAACCAAATAAAATTGGGAGGAGGGTAAAACGCAATTTCTTAGACTTTTGTTTAAAATATTAAATTTTCAAATTTTAATTCGCATTACTACTAAACATTAATTATTTTATTTTTTACTCTACAGTAAATGTCGCAAAAACTATTTTTTATTTTTTATATTATAAAACCAAATTATTCGCATTCTTTTAAGTACAAATTATTTCTTATATTGTTTTTAAAATTTTTCCTCAACTTTAACTTAATTGCTGGGTACATGTCATAATGTGATTTAAATTAAATAAATTCATATTAAAAGTATATATATAAAAATATAAGCTAAATAAGAACAAGTTAAAAATAAATTAAAAAAATTGCATGCCGATTTAATATAAATAAAAAATGTATTAATTAATTTAAGTATCTTTTCTAACATAAAAAAAGTGGAAAATTAAAAAAATAAACAAATAAAAGAATTACAAAATAACAGCAGAAAAATTTAAGTGTTCATGGGTAAACAAAAAAATGTTTTAAATGTTCTCGAATAAACGATCTCTACACTGTTTATAAAATTTTTTTTAACCTATTAAGTACTTATGCAGTCGCTCACTTAAATAGGTTGATATATTTTAATCTCGCATAATAAGGCCCCTTTCGCATTAGGCAACTATAATTGCGCAATTCTTGTGTTTGTTGGTGTGAGAGGAAAGGTCGGTGTGAAGAGGAAAGAATTGCCGAGATTTGAGTACAGACTTGCTTGTACTTGGCAATTCTGCTTCTGCTGTCATTCTTGTCTTGGAATATTTATTTGTTTTTGACAATGTCTTTTATTTCTTCTTCGGTGTGTTGTGTAATTTTGTGTGTGTGAAAATTTTATTTGTTTATAAGTGAATCAAATATTTAAAAATGATGAGAAATCGGAAGAAACTGAAAGAAATTGAGCAACCAAGTTGCTCAATGTGAACATAAAAGCAAGTTCAAAAGAAAATAAATAAAAATAAAAGTATACTTGCGCAATTATAGTTGCCTAATGCGAAAGGGGCCTAAGGGTTCAGATTAGTGTTGCCAATTTTACCCTTATTTGGCTACGTTTAGTTTTTTTTAATTTGGTTTAGCCGAAAAAAGATAATTCAGCCCTCAACCTTTTTTAGGACATTGTTTTGATCACTTCTTATTTATTTAAATATTTAAAAAATTTGTTGTAAGAAGTATTTAAATTAAGTTCCTCGTATATATGTATGTTTGCAAAAAATCGCAGCAAACATAAGAGTGTTATTGTAAAAATGCAGCAACAATGCAAATAGTTGTTAATATAAAAAAATGTGCTTAATCTAGAACTATCTAGAACTAAAACTGCTTAAATGGGAAGACTGATTAGGTTTGTTATTCTTGCCATGAGTATTATTTACCCTTTTACACAATAACTACGACCATTTACTTTGCTGTTCTTAATTGTTTTTTTTTTTACAAAAAAAAACTATATATTGTTTTGTGAAGGGCTTAAAATAAATTGACAAGTATAATACATTTTAACACTCCATGTCATCATCCCTAGACAACAGCTTAAACCTATACTCTCAGAAATAGTTTGCTTCTTCAACTCTTCCATCATTTAAATAATAAATAAAATAAAATAAAATGTCTAATTGCATTATATTTCTAAACACCAGCATACATTTTTTTAGCTCTAGAAATCTTAAAATGACCTTCAGTCATCTAGATTTCAATAGGTAATAATCTGCAAGTATATTTTTTGTCATGCATTTTTTTCATAGAGTGTTACTTATTATTTTCTTTACATACAACCTAATTTATATTGCACTATTAATTTAAAAAGGGCTAAGCATAGAACTTCTTAAGCTTCCTTATGCTCAGATCCTTTTTTATTTCAAAATTTTCTTGCTACTCGCTAAACTATATACCCATTAACGATAAAACCTTATAAAATTGATATCAATTAGTTAATGTTTTTGTTAGTTGAAATCAAATTTTTCAAATCATTTATATTTATCTACCACAAATATTTTTCAACAAAAGTAAGCCAAGGCAAACGATAAGTGGGTATGATATTAAAAAGCATATACAGACAATCCTTGCAGGATTTAAAATACCTCATTTTGAAGTAAGCTAATTATGTGTGGAAAGAAAAAATGGTATTTCCAAATATATAATTTTGTTAATAATAATTGTATATATATAAACGAGGTTTTCACTTTGACACTTCGCTGCTTGCTTTGTATTACAACAAGTAAGTAAAGACTTAGACTTTGCTAAAAACCTTATATCTTCCCTCCAGTTGTTCCAAACAATCCTGGAGAAAGCCTAAGGTCTAATATTCCAAGTCACCAATTCATACTCTTTTTGGAAATATCATATTTACTTTCCCATATTAGTTTAAAAATTTATTGCTTTATCCACTTCATAATAATCTTAATGAAGAAATTCATTATTCACCCATCATTCAAGAAACACTCTTTAGTGGCTTTTTAATGGAAACCGCATGAGAGATGTCTTCCATCCAGCACAGTGTCAGAGGAAAAATGGCTTTATAATACTCATGACAAATTTAGTAGCGAATCAGAGTAGGTTTTCTGCAGAAATATTATTAAATAATTTTTCTTGAATAACCCCATACATGTTTAGACATAAAATGAATATTTCTGTGGTCAACAGCAATAGAAGCCTAAGTTAAAAACCATACTTTTTTGGTAATTAAATTTAAAAAAAAATACAAATAAATTTATTTGGTTGTTGGGTTTAAGCAGGTTTATATGCATTTCACTGGTGCTTATGCCAGATCATCAGTAAACATTTTACCCAAACTCTTGAAAAAGTTTAAAATGTTATAAGTTTTGTTTTCAAATTCTCATTAACAAAATGAGAATTCAAAAATAAGACAAAAAACTATAAAAAACTTTTTCAAAAACCCAACCAACAATTTTTAAATTTTAATTTATTTTAGTTTTCTAATTCATTTAACATTTGGCTAACCGCTGGTTAACACTAAATGTTTTTAAGGGCAACCGAAAAATAAAATCTCTTATTAAATAATTTACTAAATTTTTTCAATAATATTTATTTGGTTGTTGGGTTTAAGTGACCGAGGAATAGGTAAGATATTTATGTATTCCTAAACAAACCTGATCAGATATTAAGAAAATAAATAACTTAGTATATCTAGGTGCTTATTAATAATGTTAAAAATGTTCATAGCGATTTAAGGACCAAAAACTAAGGTAGAGAAATGGGAGTTTCAGAAAAAAAATAAAGTCTTTTTAGTTGATCACAATAGTATATAAAACTGGTTTCTTTTTTAGTTTGAGTTAGATGGTTTGTGTGCACGACAACAGATTTTTGAACATACTTCGTTCGACACCGAAAACAATTTAATTTAAACTTAGGCGTTAAACAGTAACCCCCCATGTCACGTATGTATTTACACAGTAAATAACAAACATATACATATATATTTAAAAATGACATATGTACTTGAATGTAATATGATTATTTATGCATGATAAATCAAAGTAATTCAATTAAAAATTGACATATGAACTATTTAATATGTTAGAAAAACTTTACATTTTGAACTTTTTGTCATTATACAAATGTACAAATTAATATAATTTGTTGTTAATTTTGATAATAAACAAAACACTAATTTATAGTTCTAAAAGAAAATTTATTTACTATAATCTGTTTACATGACATATATTTTGTGTCATCTACATATATAATTATAACGATTTTTAATCAAAATTCATGTTTATTAAACCATGTTACACCCACACTAATATGCAATTATTGAAATATAAAAATTAAAAAAAAATCCCTGCAGATAAAGTAACTTATATGAGGTTATAAATCTGTGGCTTGGAGCTAAAAGGGCCAATGTTACTTTTTGGTCTTTTGAGTTAATCATTGCATTAGATTTTTTTCTTGCCTATTTCATTATTGTAAAACAGCTAAAGTCATACTTAACGCAGAACAGTTTCATAAATAAAATGCTGGCCAATGTCACTATGAAAGCACCTATAAAAGTTAAAGTTCAATTCCACTTTTCTCAAAAGTAAATATTTTGACATTGGCCCTTTTAGCTCCAAGCCACAGAAATATACTAGTTGCATTTAACTTCATACTAGATACAATCTATTCTGTTTTCATATATTAAACTACTGAATTTTAAATAAGGTTTTATAACGTAAACAAAGCAAAACAAAAACTTTTCAGAGAATTATCCTAATATTTATTATGATAGTCGGGTCTATGGCATTACATGTAAAAGAAAATTTCCGACAAATTCTCGCCAATTCTATTTGAAGGCTCAAAATTTTTAATGGCACTAATACATTGTTGCTGTTCAATGTCATTATTGTGCTCTTAAATTGTGCTTGGCTTATTGACGTTCTTTATTTAGATATCTCCAAAAAAGAAGTCCAAAGGTGTCAAATCACATGATCGTGGCGGTCATTGAATTAATTGGCAAGTGGCACCATTCTGTTGGAATCACATATCGTTCACGTCCATTTGCTCAATTTCTGGCCACAAGAATTTAATTATCATCTCGCGATAGCGAATACAATAGACGGTAACTGCTTGACCGCCCCTATATTTAAAGTAGTACGGCTCAATAACGCATCCAGACCATAAACCGCACGAAACAGTCAATCTTTGTAGATACATCGATTTTTTTCAACAATAACTCGTGGATTTTCATTTATCAAAATAAATCAATTTTGCTTGTTCCACTGGTGTGAAAGTTTGACTCGTCGTTAAAGTTTGTTTTGCTTGTTAAGTCACCATTAAATTCTGTCTATTTAACGTATTGATGCCGCTTGAAATGTTTAATAGGCTTCAGCTCTTGGGTCAATTGAACCTTGTAAGCGTGGTAACTCAAATATTTATTATAAATTCGCATCAGTGATCTTCGTGAGATGTTTAATTTTCGGGCAGGGCATGATATAGGTTGATGGCTCTGCTGTCACACTATTACAAACAACAACAACCAGCATAACACTTCTTGTAGATCCTGTTTGCTGAAATTTGCGCAGAATTTATATGTAGACACCAACACATTATTATTTAAAACTAATATTAATAAGATTTTTATTTAAAAAATAAAGTACTCTTCAAATCTGCGATGAGCGAATAGTGAGTTTGTTTATTTTCAGCCCATGCGTGTGACTACATTCTCTTTAAACTAGTTAAATGACTGTTTTAAAACGTAACTAATTAAAAATTTAACTACAGGGCTATAATCGTTTAAGTGCTTCATAAGTTTAAATGTAGAGCATACTTTTAGGGACATGTAATTATGAAAATCCAACAGCTGATGAATGAGTAGAGCTGCTGCTGAGAGCTTAGTGCTGCAACAATTATTTATTTGATTGTGTCAAGGTAAATTTATTTGTGAAAGTAAAGAAAAAATTGCCAATATAATCAATCATGTACAATACCACTGCTGAAGTAGTTGTCAGCCAGTGTGTCAGTTAATAAGGTTGAATATAAATGGTACACAAATAATTGACAAATTGCAATTTGATGTTGGATAAAGATTTATTTTTTTTTCTCTCTCTCAAATTGCAAGTTGACTAATTTTGTAAGTGTTATTTAGAATGTGCAGTTTGGTGTGTAATAAATTAATGAATTGATGTTAGATTAAAATAAGTTTATAAACACATGTGTGATACTTAAGGAGCTAATACACGGCATGTTTTTTACATCTGACTTGTCAAATTCTCCACTGCTAATACAAACTTGTCGTGTGTTACCTTTAAAACATTACTTATGTAAAAAAAAACATGTGTTGAGACATCGAACAAAATTTTAATTACAGTGCGCTCTATTTTCTTTTGTCAAAACATGTGACATCAGCCGTTGACAGAAATATCTGCTGCTGCAAAGCAGTCAGCTTATAAGTACAACTTTGACAGACATGTAGATTTACATATGTCTCCCAAATTTTAAAGTCAGATGTAAAAAACATGCCGTGTATTATAGCCTTTAGATATTTATAGAAGATACACCAAAAATACACAAAACTTAATTTTAACTAAAAACTTATTTTATCGTAATAATTGTATTTTTATCCATATGGTTTGTTTATTAAATATTCTTTTAAAAAACAATAATATTTTAAATTAATTACAATGGAAAAAGAAAAATTAAGTTGTCTTTAAAATTAATTACCAGCAACTCGAGTTGCACATTGGCTTGCTTATTGTGCTGTTGAAATAAAAAATATAAAAAAAAATAAATAAATTTATGATGCACATGCCACATATACTTTAATGTGCGTACATGTATGTGGGTTTGTTCATATTTAACACAGTTCCAACCAAACGTTAACCAACATACCCATATGACAGCCAGTTATAATTTCACTATTAATTGTTATAATTTAAAATAATAATCTTTTGTTAAAATTCGTTTTATTTAAACATTTTTTAACGGGTTTTTTGAGTGCACTTGAAACAACAGACAGAGACAAAAAGAGTAAAATGGAATATATTTGTATATGTATGTGTAGTGTCATATAATGACATTGATTTATTGTACGAAATGCAATTTGCATGCCTAATACAAGATGCGCCACGCCACACCACGCCATCTATACTCGCACACACTGAAAGCGTGTTTAAAAAATATTTATTATTTAAAAAAAAGATTTAAGTAATGTAAATAAATACAAACGGATTTAGTAAAGAAACATACGACTGCATAAATGTGTATTTGTTGGCAATAGTATCGTGTAAAATATTTATTAACTTATTTTTTATTATTTTGGAAAATAAGAAATTTGTAGCATACCCAGCAAAAACTAGTTAAAGACTTGCTTCTACTAAACAACCACTATTTCGCACCATCTGTTTTATTTATAGACATAACTAGACTATTTTTAGGGGTGGAATGCCCGCGAGAATTCCCCCTCCCCCATAATTAATTTACTCAATTTAAAGTTCTGGCCCCACCAGAACAAAGTTACAGCTACGCTAATAGTCTTCTTTAACATTATTTTAATAATCACTTGATTTAAAATAATATTCATAAATATTTATTTATCAAATATTTGCTTCGGTATACACAATATTTTTTAATTCACAATCTGCAGTAAGAGTCGTAAGTTGCACAAAATGACTTTTCTTTTTTTTTATACGACATTCTTTAAACATGAATAAAATTTTTGTGTTGTATAAAAAATTATTGTAGAAACTATAAGCAAAAGGAATACAACTACTGCGACGTACAACTCCTACGACAGCTCGTTAGTTGAGAATATCGATTCCTGTGCACGATATGCTAGGTTTTTTTAGAAATCGACTTTTTTTTATGCAAATTGGTTCTACATCCATTATTCCATCTGCTGCTAAAATATTATAGCGATAACTGTTTTAGTTATGAAGATATCACTGTGTACATTTCATCGTCTGTAGCAGTGTTACTTATGGTTTTATTTATTTAAAAATAATAAAAACGCTCTCCTGTAAAATTTTGTTTTTGTGACATACGATAATTTCGCGCACAAGGGTCGATATTTAATATTGCTTTGTAAAAATTGTTAGGAGCCATTCAAATAACATTTTATATTCCTCATTTCATTTAACACACTTAAAATATAAGCAGTAAAGTTTTCGACAACGCTAATAGACCAGTCATTGAAGTTAATGATGTCTTATTAATTGTTTATAAGTTTTTAGTTTCAATATAGTAAACTGTATCGCAAAATAAGCAAATTAAACTTTCGCCTTCCGAAATACTGAGCTACTTCTGTCAACTCATAATAATAATGGGTTATTGAGGTTATTAAAATCAGGTAATTATTGAATGCTATAAAGTAAGGCTCTTATCTAAGTCCGTATTTGAAAGAGAGCTTAATAACTACTTATTTGAGATCTTATTTGTAAGTGAGCGTGGTAATTTCTTACCTATCTAGACCCACTATTTAAATAGTGGATGCCAAATTGTAAATACCAAAGAACTGTATTTTAGTAAATTCAACTTGTTATTTTTTAATGAAAGTTTTTGTCGGGTACTTACATACGCAGCTAGTTGTACATATATGGCTAAAAATTTATAATGCGTAACTGTTGAAGAGTGTGTGTGTTTCTTGTTTTATCCCTACAGGAAATGTGTATAGTGAGACAGTACTGATTTCCTATCGACTCTGTCACCAGTACTAGTGACCAATTATACCACAGACAATGTGATTTGCTATAGACATTTAGCATGTTCTTGTGACTTCAGTACTACTGATTAGATAATTCTTATAGGACCATATGGCGACATTAGAACCAGGTATCCAGCAGTTTATTTTTGGAAGTTCTAATCTTCACTTTTGGTAATTTTTACCCCATTAAATTTAAATATTTTTTTCAAATGTCAAATAAACTACAGTTTATCTTCCAAAATAATTTTTTTTTTTATTATTTCAAGGTGTTAAAAGTATAAACATTTTGATTACAAATTCAGCAAAAATTAAAAAAAAAAAAGTATATAAAATAAGTGACCTGGAGACATTTATCCGCAGGCTTCCTGCAGGGATCTTTACCATGGAGACAGCTCATACAACGATTTAACCATTTAAACAATAACCATTAAAAAAAACATTTAAGTGTAATCAAAGAATAATTAATAAAAATAACTGAACTCAAGCCTTAATAAATTAAAAATTTTATTTAAAAAAATGCATGGAAATAAAATTAAACTTATGTTCAACATTTCTTCGAGCATCAGCAATAGAAAATTTTTGACACGAAGACTGCGAAAAATCTGTCAATACAAGCGTTACGTCGTCCCTTATACAACATGAGTATTTTTGTATGAAATTTGATTCTAATTCTAAAAAAACATCCTACTTTTTGCCTTCTTAATTTTTTTCTTTTTGGACTTTGTCATAGCCGGAGTACTGAGTTAACCGGACTTTATTTCTACCACATGAGTTTGAGGCTCTTTAAATATGCCTTAAATTTTTTCGACCTGTCCAATATCATGTCAATTTTTTTTCTTCCCGAACCAGGTTTCCTATCAATCACCATATTTGTTAGGCAGGCCTTTAATTTTTTGTTGCCATTTGTTTAGGAACAATTTGGATTCTTATTTTAATATTTAATAATTTTAGAACGTACTTTTTGTTCGAAACGCATTTTAATTAAACTCACAACAAATCGACATGTTTGTCAAAAAAAAATTTTAATATTTTTTAACATTGCTTCCAAAAAAGTTAACAGGCAAAACATGCCTTAAGATTTTTTTAATTTCACTTCTTAAGCAGTGCTGAGCTTAATGGGATATTCTCCAACAGTTTTCTGTTTGTGAAATGGAATTGGTTTAACAAACATATCAACTAGTCAGGCAGTATTGCTCGGACCTGTGAAATTTAATAGAATCGCAAAAAGTTTTCTAAATACTTTTGGTCAAGCAAACATATTCTTTGCTTCTCTCTGCCTTTTTTAAAGGTATATTTTTTTCCTCATTGTATCTAGTACATTATCATTTCAACATCTATTATTAAAACCTTTTTTAATAAATGATAAGAATTAATTTGAATATCTGCTTCCTTAAAAGGCATCTGCAAAATTTTAAGTACCATTAAGCAGAATTAACTCCAACAATTGTTCATTTAAAAAAATGTATTTTTAAATTTAAATTTTACTAAAAATCTATTTTGTCTGTCATTTTCTTCTCTCTGTAACACTGTTTTATTAAAACACATTTTTTTACATGTTAACGGTTGATGTGTGTTGAAAATAAAATAATGGGAAATACTGTTCATTCGCCAGTGCACATCTTGATAAAAATTGTGACAAATTGATAAAAATGGTTAATTATTTTCTCCTCTCTTTTCCAGCCCATTAAAGCAGTTAATTGAAATTAATTAAATGACTTTGTTTCATCTTGTATCGTAATTTTTATAATTGTTATTGCTGAGATTTACTGAAATTATAAATTATCATGCACACAATTAAATTAAAAATAAATTGCGATTCAAATTAACTAGAGATAAAGTTAAAAAACTTATTAATTATGCTTTACAATGACAGTATATAAGTACTTAAATAGGGAATTTAATTTAAAATAAAAATTAAAAAATATTTTTTACTTAAAATCCACTTAAATTTTCAACAACCATATTGGCCTTCATTAGTAAAAAAAAATAAAGTTATCAAGTTGCATTCTATTTAATTTTGTGAACTTTTTTACACATAATTTTACCTGCCTTTACTTAACAGTCATATTAGTAATTATAACGCTGATGACTACATTGTTGAAACTGATGTTGTTGTCAATTACGACGACTTGACAATTTAATATGTTGGTAGCTTAAAACAACAACAACAACAAAAAGCCAAATTTTTTTGGTTGACTCCAAGGTTAGAGACAGAATTTAGTTTTAAACATTAACCTTAATGGTTATAGTTTTTTTTACTTAATAGAGAGATTCTCTATCTCTGTACCAAAGAAGGATGGAAATACTTTAATATGTATGTATAAATGTATGTATGAAGGTACCTATATCTGTGTAAATATTTTTCAAAATGAATAAAAAAAATTTAACCTGCACCTGCATACATATACATAGATGAACTACATATGATAGACATTAGTTACATAAATACTAGGAAACATGTGGTTTGTGTTTAGAGGTTAGAAAGAACTTAAAAAAATGTGGCTTAAAAACCTCACAAGTTGGGTTATTAGGGTGCAAAAATATATAGAAATATTTATAATTTTTTTTTATTTTTATAAAAAATTTCTGACTGGAAAATTTATTAAAAGAGATGATTTTTATTAAATTGTCATAAATTAGTTCAATAGAGAATACGATCCATTTCGATCTCTAAGATCGACTTTATGGTCTACGTGTAGTAGTATTTTGCAATGGATATATTAAGACAACAAGAAAATTTTGTGGATGCAAATGAAAATGATTTTCGTGGACCACTCTGTTCTACATTATTGTCTTGTTTAAAAAACTCTTTCTAGACAACGATATCTCACATAAAGTTGCACCTTAAATACAAAAACGAATAAGACTGTTATATTCTTTCCGAGCCAATAATACCCTAAACAATCGTGTCATAGATATACTGACCACATCGTAGCTGACTCAAGATTTTAGTTTTAATGTTATAAATTATTTTCTCCTCAGGCCAAATCTAAAAACCTTACTAACCCAAACTTAATTCTTTGTACGACCAAATTATTGGGTAATTTTTTTTATTTCTTATTGTATTTGGTAGCGCAGGAAGTTAACCCTTTTTAATGTTTACCATGAAAGCACAAAGAGCAAATCTTTTGACATAATAAATATACCATACAACTACCACAGAATTTCCGCTCTCTGATAGATATAGAGTTGCACATTGTGACACCAACACCAAAGGCAAGGATGATGAATCAGCTGTTGATTCAAATTTTTAATAAAAGCTTCTCAAATTTTAAAGCAGTACAAAAAAAAAATTGGTATTTTTCAGGCGTATATGCCCTTTGAAGGTTTTTCCTACTCGAATGACTCTGAACTAATTGGGATACCAATGATTGTTTTTCAAATGTTAATATTTGAAAAAATTAAATTTACTGCTTTAGACTAAAAACTGCCTCTAAACTATCATCATCTGGGTAGTTAAGCATAAACATGGTAGTGATCGAGCTAATATGTTTTGGCGTCATTAATTTGAAAGCAGTGAATCATTTCGAGCCACGCAGCAAGCTGGAATCAACAAGGGTTAAAAGTTGCACATTGTTGCACATTGTAACACCAATAACAAAGGTAAAGATGGTGAATCAGCTGTTGATTAAAATTTAAAGTATAAGCTTCTCAAGTTTTAAAGCAGTACAAAAAAAAATGGTATTTTTCAGGCGTATATGCCCGTGGAAGCTTTTTCCTACTCGAATGACTCTGAACTAATTGCGATACCAATGATTATTTTTCAAATGTTAATGTTTGAAAAAATTAAGTTCACTGGCTTAAATTTAAAACTGTTTCTTAACTGTCATCATCTGTGTAGTTAAGCATAAACATGATAGGGATCGAGCTACTTAATAGGTTTTTACGTCATCAATTTGAAAGCAGTGAATCATTTCGAGCCACGCAGCAAAATAGAATCAACAAGGGTTAAAATGGCACAACTTATATGGTTAATCCAAAAGAAGAAGCAATTGAATCCTTAATAATTACGAAAGTAGCTTAATAGAGCTTTTGTTTATACATTGCATTCATGATGTGTGACATAAACTTCTGAACTATTAAACTCCTGAGAAATTCCACTTAAAGTGAACACTTTGATCTAAAAATATTAAATTTAATTAATTTTAATTCAAATATTATGTAAATGTCTTCGATGTTTTTAAATCAACATGTTGTTTTAATTTTTTTGAGCTAAAGATCACCTTTTTACATAAAAATTATTATAACTTTCCCTGAAGGAGCTACCCAATATGGTAGCGAAATATCGGAATAAAATAAAAAATTAAAACAACATATTTTAATTCAATTTAATATAAATTAAAAAAATTCTAATATAAAAGAAATTTTTTTTAGCGAAAATACAAGGATTTTTTTTATATCGTAAAGATTTTTACAGACATGTATACGGCAAGGTTGTCTTTACTACAGATTGTCTTTATTATACATTAGATCCAAACACTTTACAGAAACTAAAATGAAGAAAATAATTTATCTCAATCCCTTTAAGATAAATATATTTGGGAAAAACTTAAAGGACTATGTATAAAGAACCAATAGATCATGACGTTGTCCTAACGTAACGTTAACGTTATGCACTAAGGAACTTTTGCTTTTCACATACCTAACTCGACCGTAAACAAAACACACTGCCCATAATGTTCAAAGAGTATGAGTGTAAATACACACACACAGAGAAAACAATATCGGTTTTGAGTACCGCAATTTTTGACAATCCCATAGTTTAGTAATGATAGTAGAATTTTATGATTATACCTACAGAATTTTGTTTCGCAATATTAATATGTATTCAGCACTAATGAATTATGATTCTTGTAATATAAATTTTATAATCACAAATTAAAAATTTAGTTGCAGAAACGGGACCATTCGATTTGCAATGAATGTGATTTTCTGTTACTATGTCCATATATCTCTTTTTAATGATGATTGATTTAAAAATTCTTTAAAAAAATTTTACCTTCTCAATGAAGGCAGAAGTGAAGTTTTTGAAAATTATTTAATACGAAATAAGTACCACCCTAATTTTTACTTAAACGATATAACACATGAACATATGATATCATACATACATTAAAACCTGTATATACTTACCATTTACCCATCACATTGACAAAACTCTTTACATCATAACGGCAATTGCTTCATCACTTTTAGCCAGACACATCTGCTTAATATTACTTTGACATGCAGTTTGCAGCAACATGTTTAAAAATGTTTGGATTCTTAGCTAAAATGTCAACATACACACTTACTTTAATATAAAAATTTTGTACAACGGCAAGTGGCCAAAAACTACAAAAATCAACACCTATTCTATAGTAAAATCATTTTTACAACAAATTACCAACTTTCGGTAACACATAACACTTTTGGAATGAAATATTACAACAAGCACATATACTTGCAATTGAAAATATACAAACATTTGAGTGTATAAGCTCTTAAAGTTTTTGCTGTCTTCGAAATATGTTTTTTTAGACAAACATACATCATAAAAGCACTGACATTGGCATACACTTTTATCTAAGCCACAACTTTAATGACTTTCTTTAGTTTGTCTGCAAAAAAATGTCTTTCCTCTAAAAAAGGTCATAAGAGTTCTTTCAATTTTTTATTATTTTTGTTGTATAAAACTTGCTATTTTCATTATTAGAAAGTTTCGACAAAAAATCACATTAAATGAAACATTTTAAGCTCAAGAAGTGGCATTAGTTGTGAAAAGATGGTTAAGGGTGTAAAATAATAATGGAGAAAAAAATCTTACAGCCATAAAAGTAAAAGTTAAAAGTTAATGTAGGGGTTTTTCCTGTCTTAAAAGGGCAATCTAGGTTATTAAATTTTTTTCTATCTTAACCTTGAGCCTTTGAAAGTGATAATTTAAGAAAAACTGTAGTTAAATAATTTGGTACAAAAGTATGAAATATAAAAATCTCTTGCACTTTATAAATTATAAATCCATGAAGCTTGGAATAATAAAAAGCAAAATAAGGACTCGTGTTTATTTACTGCAAGACATACACGTATGCATGCTTGTACGGGTTTAAATTAAAGCAAACATTTAAGGTCATTTAAATCAAACTTATTAATTTTAAATAGACGTACGGACGAACAGGCTTTAAATTAAAAACAATCTTGGAAACCTATTGTTTAAAATAGTCTTATGCGAAAAATAACTGCGACAAATTTAAGTTGTCGTATTGTTTTAATTATAATATTTCGAATGAAATTAAATATTTGGAATTTATTACAAACAAATTCATTACACTCTTTGTAATAAGATGGGAACAAGACAAATTTACAGTTTATGGTTAACAGAATGGTTCTTTAACATTAGACGCGAGCACCATTTGTTTTGTTCGCTTAACAATAATTAAAAATTATTTATGTTAATCAAGTATTGTTGACCTTTGTTCTTTGTTTATATATTTAGTAAAGTAACTTATAAATAAATAAGATTGTTTTTCAACTCGATATAAAATTATATCAAAAATATTTTTTAATATCACTGATGATGATCTACGAAGTACTCCGCAATATTGGAATAAAATAAATTAAAATTTATAAATCTAAAATATTTTCTCTAAAATAAAACAACAAAATTAAGTTTGTATGCCCTAAAGCCAATCAAAAATCTGCAACAATTTATTTATCTTTACTTACTTAATATAGCAAGTATTATTTGAGATAATACGGTCCTTTTAGACCAAACAACTTAATTTTTTTTGTTTAAATTGTCCCCAAAATCTTACAAATGTATTTAGAAAAACAAACAACTAGTTACCAACCAGAACATAAAAATTTAACTTATAACAGTTTATTTGTATACTCTTGATGCTAAAAAAAATATTATATTGCATAATTATATTTACAAATTTCATCACATATGTAGGAGGCGTGGAGTTGGTGGATTTTATCCAAGTTTTTGATTCCCTACACTTTTATTTTTATTCTCTTTCGAGCTTACTGACTGCTATAACTTCCTTCACTGAATGTCGAGCCGCAACCGGCGCATAAAACAATTTCATACTGCCGACCGGTGATTGTCAATATTTCACACCGCATCCTCTCTTATTGTATGATTACCTGTGATCCTCAATCTTGCGCTTACCAGTGCTGAACATTCGCATTCCATATGCGCTGCTGTATCATCATCCTTCAGGCATATTCAAGCATCAATCTGCAACCCAGATGATATTTAAAGCTTTCACGTCCTGTAGTAAATGCAGTTATTCTGCTCATCGCACTCTAATTAAAACCGCAACTTTAAAGAATTTTCCCATTGCAAGGAATTTTCCTCTATCAACTCATCACCCAGAGCAATTCCGGGCCATGGCCTACAGCTGCATATCCCCTCCTCGCAAGTCAAAGCGATTATCAAAGTCACCTTATTTGCAGAATCGCACAAACAATATACTCAAGAATAAAAGGGGCATCCGCCGCAGCATTTTATAACCTAATGGTCATCAAGTATTTTATAACCTAATGGTTATCACGAGCATTTAGAATTCTTCTACCTTGCAATCGACATTCCAACATGTGAACTAAAGCGTGCAACAAACCAAGCATTTCTGCTTTAAAAACCAACGAATTTAACGTCAATACAAAAAAATGTTTTGACTAAAGCCCTTACAAAAAAAATTGTCAACAAAAAAATCAGATATTCCAGAAAAGCCATACAGGTTACTTTCTCGATATAATTTATCCTTTACCATCCTTTCTTGTATGCTTCATTATGCAACAAAGAAATAACAATCTGCAAAACATTTTTTTTTCTTTATTATTGAAATTCGTCTTACACTTTGAGATGACATTTATATAACTAAAGAATCAAAGATCTTTACACTGTTTTACTATCTGTCTTCAATGCCTTATTAAATCAATGTCCATCTCCTTAATATGTTTCAATTGTTTATCATTTATGTTTTTAAACTAGTGGCACAATACTTCTCCACAAATTCCCTACAACTAAAAAACAAAATTGTTTTTATACACAAGCCAAAATAAAAAAAAACCTAAAACATTGTATAAGAAAAACAAATAGCAATCATACTGTAAACTTTACACAACACTTAGCACAACAAACAGATGTCATGCAACATCAAATATAAAATTGCAACGACATACATACTTGCATACAAAAACTGCAATAACATAGTACAAGAAAAAGAAAAAGAAAACATTTATATGGACTTTCGAGCAACATAAAATATTTAGACAGTTGAAAAAGCAATACAAGTGTACATTTGTTCAACGTTCAAAATATTTTTTTAATTTTTGTTTTTATTTTTTTTTTATTTATTTGTTATTTTTTTTTATTGAAGACAATTTCATATTGTTTTGTTTGATGGTGCATGAATGTAACATGAATTGAAAAAGCAGGAAAGGGAGTGGAAAACACTTTTTAAAGAATTTTATTTAACAAAAAAAATACTCCTTAGATCGGTCGGGTGTAAAAATACCAATACAATTATTGTGACACTAAGCAAAAATCCATCGTCAATTGTGTCATTGCTCCCTCAATTTTTAAGGAGATAATATGGCTAAAAGTCAAAAATTGGGAATCATAATAAAAAGCTAGTGGTTTTACTATTGATTGCTGTGGTAATACAGAAAATTTATGTTTGATAAAAAGAAAATACATAAAAGTAACAAAGTGTTGTACGATTGATGTGATAAAGAAAATGAAATTGAATTTTATGGATAAAATTATGACTTAAAATATCTATGTATGTTTTCTAAAGGAAGGAGAGAAAACCCTAAATTAAAAAATAAAGGAAAATACTTATTCTTTAACAAATTTAAAGCATTTGAGAGACTTTTTAGCAACTCTTTAAATTGTTATACATTTCACTAAGAAAGTCGAATGGTTTTAAATTCTTTGAAATTTACTCTTTTCAGTCCCCATACTTTAAAAAATTCTTATTGTGATTTATTGATCGCCGTGACGAATGCAAGACGAACCGTCAATTTGTTTAAACTCAAGTGGCGTATCGTATAGGGTCTTAGTAGTTGCGTAAATAACGTTGCCCATGACCTTTCTCAAGCTTATGTCCTTACATAGTTTTGTTTGTTTCAGATTCCTGCTAGGCAAATAAAATAAGTTCTATTTAAGAATCAGTTAAGCGGTTTATTATGTATTTATATGTGGATTACTGGGATATCGAAGCAGACTACTACTATCTAGGGTTCCTTTTAATTGCCTTTTCAACACCTTTCGCATCCCAAAGATATCATGTTTACCAATCGGCATCCATTCCTTCACTAAGTCCCGCTCCACTACAGGCAGTGTTTGTCAATAGAAGGCGCTCGGGAAAACTTCATGCGTAAGTGTCTTATACATGTAAAGCCGATGAGAAAAAACGTACTTAGGTTATATAACAAGTGTTGCCAATGAAGAATTCCATAAGAAAGACTTCTTATATACACATTTGAAGCAATGATATTGCTTAAAGAGAAGCACAGAAAATCATCTCATCTCTCATGTTATAAAGGGTCCGCCTTCTAACGTTTTTTCTTCAACTAGTGATTATTTCGTAAACGCTAACACTTAGCTTATGTCTGATTTGACAGATAATTAGTTTTATCCTTCCGCTAAGCGAATATGGTTCTGTATACGCTCGAACAACGCTGGGATATATTGCGATATTACTTTGGCCGATTTTGCCAAAAAAAAATCATATTTTCAGATAAAGCACATTTTGATCTTGGCGGGTATGTAAACAAGCAAAATTGTCGCATTTCGGACACAGAAAACCCGCACGCATACATTGAAAAGCCGATACACCCAATCCGAGTCACTGTTTGGTGCGGATTTTGGTCCAGAGGCATAACTGTTAATGGCGATCATTATCAGGCCATGTTAAATGAATTTTTGTTCACAAAAATTGAAGAGGAGGATATTGGCAACATTTGGTTTTAACAGGACGGCGCTACGTGCCACACAGCCGAAACTACCCTTTTTATAGCATTTTCAAAAAAAAAACAAATGTTATTTGGCGGACCCTTTAGTTTATAAAAATCATTTAAGGATTGATGAAAGCAAAAGTATTAAATAATTTTAATAATAAAAAGCTTATTGTTCGCAGATTTACAGACAGCCATATAAAGCAAAATTAGACGTAATGATCATGAGCGTAACTAGACCATTCTAGGGGGTGCAGGATTGTTTACAAGGAATTTGAAAAAATAAACTAAGTTAAATATTTGAACACAAAAACACCAAAGAAAAAAGTTTTTAAGGCTGTTGTTGTTACAAAAATTCTTAAAATTTTGTTTTGATGCAAGTCCATCAAATTAATGTTCTGTTAACACACATATATTAATATGTTAATATATCTAAATGATCTAATTAATGGACCATTTAGTACATGATTTTGATGATGCAAACCGACAAAAAACAAATGATTAAGCGATAATCTACTTGTACACAAAATAAGAATTTCACTAAAAAATCTGGATAATCAATATTACCATTTAATATGTCAAAAATAAGCAGTATTGACAGATGTATGCAATGTGATAAATAATGGTTGATAAGCAATAGTTGCGAATAAATAAAATTTAACTGAGGTAACGCATAACGAATAAATCGCTTTTGAAGTCTATCGATACGGGAAATATGAATACCGCATCAAAAATAATGGGTACCATATAATAATTAATATATAAATCGGAAAACTCAGAAAAATGTTTTTTACAAATACAAAAGTCGAATATGCTTTAGGAATTAACACATCTGAATGAGGTTAAAAGTAAATGTACATTTTAAGGAATATTTGAGAATGAAAAATGTCTTTATTTAGCATTAGTGAATTTTACCAGAGTTAAACCGGGTCAGGTGTATAGTATTCATATGTATATTGATGACTAACTCGGCAGGCTGGAAGGAAGTTCAATTAGAAGCCGTATGTCACTGATAACGGGGAACATTTTTCTTCCAGGTAGTCAACCGTCAATATTGACAGACTTTACAAAATTTGTTTATTTAATAAATTTATTTAATGCATCTAATATAATAAGCTACCATTTTTTTAGAATAAGGGTAAACATTTTTTTGTAACAAGCACATTTTCAAATTTCTAACTCTGTTATTTTCTTAACGGTTTTTGTAATACACTCAGCTAGATAGATCTAAAACCAAAACTAGTTCACATACAAGTGTTTGCAGACTAAAAATATATAAAAATATATAAAAAATAATAACATAAATTAACCATAGCTTTGAAAATTACTCTTTCGCCACTTTAACCTTTTAAAGTATTAATTTCGATTTTGCTTGAGAACCTGTTGTATTAAAATCTATTTTTAGTTTGCGGTTGTTTATGTATTTGAGCTAAAAGTTAATTAAACTTATTTCTACTCAATTGCTTTGTCGTTTAAAATTTCGCACGCAATAACACAAACTAATTTATTACATTTTTAATCAAAGCATACACTCAGCTAATTACATTTAAACAGCGGGAAATTTTTGCTATATTGACAGTTTGATGCCATTAACGTTATTATTTTATTGAATGAATAAATATAGCAATTTTTTTATTATAAACATATATACATATAATACAAAACACATAGTGAAATATAATGTCGCATAATTGTTAAGAACTCATTTAACATGGTTTCCTTTAGCTGTGGTACCAAGGGTATGTATCGCTTTGTCTTTCCGTTTAAAATTTTTACAATACTTATTTTTAACCACATAAAATATGTATACACTTTTTGAAAGCTTGTGACTGGGGGAGTCTACTCTTGTCCGTATATCAATCTTTTAAAATTAACCCGAAATTAATTGCTATTTAAATACAGCACAATCGCCCTGCACACAGGGCATTGCATTAATTTTTTTACAAAAAACTACAAATAATTTTTTTATAAAAATTTCAAATAAAATTTTTTCAAAATTGTTACTACATTCTTTTAATATATATTTTTTAAATTTATTTCTTTGAAATACTCTAGATTAATATAAAATAGTTAACATCATAATCATATATAATCAATAAAAAAGATCAAGAAATTTAGACGATATATCATAATTAAACATTTTATTTGAAGCATCTATTTGCAAAGTTCAACAGATATCTGGCAATGAAACTTATTTGTGTAGAAGGTTCAATGTTTAACTTCTTCTAATAAAAAAACTAATATACTCTAGAGATTTTATGTACCTTGCCTACCACAACTTTTATGAAAAACAATCTATACAAAAAATGCTACTGTAAATATAATTTTTACAAAATATCCTAAATTCGATCAATTTTCCTAAGGGGAAAAAATTTTTATTGCTTGTTATTTTTTCTCTTATAAAATTTAGAAAAAATGTAATATATTATAGAAATGTATGTATTTCTTTCAATGCCTTGTTATTTGGTTTTTTAACAGCCCATCATGGTTTTTAATTTAAGTTGTTACCCCATCAACAACCGAATGTTAAACACAATAAATGGAATACAAATTAGGTCCTACATCTACATATTAACTTAACATGAGATCAGTGTTGCCAAATCTTAAATAAAGTTGAACAATTTGTAAACGTTGTTCAGGCGTAAGCCTTTCCATTATAAAATGCCAAACAATACTAAATAAAAATAACATGACAGCATGACACGACTCACATGTAATCTGTCAAATAAAGGCTATTGAAAAAAGTATCTCCACTTGAATCACCCATTATAAACGAATAAACAATTTGCTTAAAAGTGGTCTATTTGATCGAATACGTATGAAAAATTAAATTTAATGAAAGTTCTTTCACGGCGGTACGGTATATGAATTGCTGCAATAAGCACAACAATTGAAAAACACATGCATTTTGTTTTTGTATTAGTATCTGCATATGGGCAATTCCATGTCATCGTACGTGACATTTGAACTCTTATAAAGTGGAGTAATTTTTGCAAACATAAAAGTAACTGAAACCATTCAAACGGTACTTTATTTAAAAAAAAATTATGTTCGAATCACTGTTGTCTAAAATATCCAGAAAAATAAGAATATATCGTACGTGACATAAAACAGAAGTGATCTTTAAATGATTTTTTAATAAATTCAATTTAATATCGTTCATGGCATATCGTACGTGACAGATTTTTCTCTAAAAGTATTCTTAGGTAATAAAACTTTTATTATATTAATAAAAAAAAATAAATTCTAAATTAGGTGCTCTTTCGACTGTTCAAATACGAATGACGGAGACAAATAATTTTTTTTTGCACTACGTACGTGACATCCAAGGGACTTAAAAAAAATACCGCTATTTGACTCCTTGTTTTTTCTTTTTTATGGATCCCTTTAATTGTTGTTGTTACCTTAATTTTAAAGCACATTTACAATTACAGTTTATTTTTACAATTTAGTCGCTAAAAAAAATAGTTGATTGCATTACTTTAAAATAAATCAAAGAGGTAATCAGATCAAACTCTTATTATTGCTCTTGAAATTATTTAATAAGCTCTTAATACCTGCGCATAGTAAAATTTTAGTGCTTTTTGTTATCAATAAACTTTTATTGAAAAACTTTCAAGAGTTTTTATTTTTAGAGTCATGGAAGACATATTCATGGAAATGTCTATATGTTACACAATTTTTTTCTTTCGTTTTAATAAATTTTAACAATTTTCAAAGTAAAAAATTTCTTTTGTCGGTTTTTTATTTTGTTAAATCTTTTTGTTCAACTGAAACTGCAAATTATTTACTGTAAAATAAAAATAAATAAATTTAGTCTGACAAATGTAGACTACCACTAATAATTGTGTGTAAGAAAACAATAAGCTAATTGCATATTGCAGCTGTATTTTTATATAAAAATAATTTTAAATGTAATATGTATAGAATTTAATATGCTAAAATGGCCACACTGTATAACACACATTCTTTTTGGCACCAAAAAAAAAACACATCAAACAAGAATGACTTAAACCTAGTAAATGTTCAAGACAATTTTTCATATTTAAATTATACAGATGTTGCAAAACATTAAAATATGCCAAACAACAGCAAATACACATTTACCGTTATTTATTTTTGTTTTTTTTTTTTTTTTTTTGTTCTTCTTAAGGGAACGTACAATGCATAAATAAAAAAATTTACATTTACACCGGAGTATAAATTGAACAAATATTTATGGATGTTATTTTAAGGTTTATGTACGTACACTTTTCCTTGCAATATTTTATTTCAACACAGTATTGTTTATATATATGTATTTGTGCAAAGATATACCTATACGTATACACATATTACATGAGTAGATGGGTATGTAAATATATTTTCCGTTTACTTCAAACATAAAAAAAATAACAGAAGAAACACAAACAAATTTTTGTATGAATATGAGGTGTCAACAACAAATACCTACAAATAAAAAAAAGACATTATAAAACATTTACACATCCATTTTATTTTTCCCCTTTGGAATCTTTATTTGCTTGTGCAAGTTTTTGTAAACTAACTCTATCAAGCACACACACTCATACAAAATGACTCATTGCAAAAAAAGCACGTTAATGTTGATGATTTGTTTCTTACTCTGGGTTGTCGCTGTCATCGTCTATGTGTGGCATGTATGTAAGTGACACTTGTTAAATGACTTTAGAAGCTGTAAATGTTCAGCTTTTTTTTTATTTCTTGAGCAAAAATCGTAACTGATATTTGGGATACAAACGAAAATTTGTTACTGCTAAATTTTTTTTAACGTTGTTCCTCTTTGTAAGGTTAAACTCTTGTAAATAGATAAATTTGTCAGTTATATTGAGAAAAATTCGAGATACATTTGTTTTTGCTAACTTGTCGTTACTTTGGTTTTGTCCAAAAAAAAACACATAGTCATTCACACACACACTTACACGAAATTGTCATTAACAGTTTTATTTTCCTAGCAAATGATGAATAAATGACTGGGGTTTCTACCCTTAATACACCATAATTCTTTAATGGTTGTCATGGAAAGTTCTTGACATCATCGTTAACATTAATTTGAAATTGCTCACAATAGAGAGCCAAATATAAACGAAACGTGACCCATTGAAAATGGTAGTAAAAACTTAAAGGTCAGGAATGTTAACTTAAAGTTATTTTAATTTAATAACCACGATTAAGGCAAATTTTAAAGACATGTGCTTAAATTTGCTCTAAAGTGTATTAGCTACCCCCAAAAGAAATAGAATCTTAAAGGTATAATACGTTTACCGTACATTAAATAATGTAAAATATGCTATTCAGGCATGTAGTACAAGAACATATGAGCCCAGATTTTAAGCACAAAAAAACAATAAATCAGTCGTAAGTTTTAATATAGAGTGGTGTACGATTTGACAATAATTTTAAACATAAAAATATTTTGATTGAGTAAAATTTCAATATATAAATAAGGCTTATTAAGTTAAATTTAAAGCATAGAAAGCAAGGAGACATAGCAGGCAGAAAATTATAACTGCGCCAATATGTTTAAGCATAAAAGGACTAAGCCAAGTGTTTAAGGTATAGCAAGATAACAAAATGAGGTACAATTTTAATTAATTTTAATTTTGCCTCATCCAACAGATGAGGCAAAAGTCAGTTGTGCTCGTTTGCTATTTCACAATACCATAGTGAATGATAAAAAGAGCTGTTAACAGCTTCAGATCCTTTTCTCCAAATGTATAGGCATTTTCTTACTTTTCGGCTATATTGCACAATTATTATTTTAATTATTGTTAGAATTCCTATAATTGAGGGTTTACTGGGGTGACGTTAAAAGCAGTTTCTATTTCAGAGTCATCTCGTCACTCTCTTTGTTCTCGAGAATACCAGGATGGCCTACATTCAGTACAGCCTTAGCTTGATTAATATCCTTCGCAATGAGCTCTTGCTCGCTCTTACACTTTTACAAATTTGCTTGGAATTTACTTTATTGATTCATTTCAATGACTCTTCGATCTCTAGAGACAAACTTAAAATGCCTACTGATATGTATATTTGTCCCTTGAAGGGGATGTGTGTGAATTCAACAAAGCTGCTGGTTTAAGTCATTAATTCAAAATCGAGAAACGATGAGTAGTAGTCTCTTTCATTATGTACTTCAGCTGGCTACTTGTCCCATAATAATTAGGATGCTGGAGTGTCCAGCTTATGAGTCACGTTAGACGATAATTTTTTTCCCCCACAAAGCGCCCATTAGTATATAAAGCTATAATTACACGAGAATATAAAAAAAGTTTTATATTAATGTTTTTTGACAGAAAAAATATGGTTTTTATTTTACGATTTATTCTTATGAAAAAACTATATTTTAAGAAATAATTCTGGTATTTAAAAGCTTTAGCTGTATCGTTTGAAATATATAAGCACTTCAAGTAAAACAAAAATCGTTTAAGGAAGCTTATACAGAGAAAAGCTTTCATAAAACCTTCATAAAATAAATTACAAAAATACTTTTATTAAACATTAACAGCTGAATGTTAATTACTACTTTCCTTAAAAATACTTTTCCAAAACTATTTTTAAGTTGGTCACGTCTTATAAATGTCATCAACTATGTGGTAATTATGTTCAGAAGTTAATTTTTTTGTCCCTAATATTGGGAAGAAACTATACAGGTTTTTTTTTTAATTCACAAAGTTCGTTTATTTATCTAAAGGAAGCAAAAAAAAAAAGAAGAAGAAAAAAAAAACAAGAACACATGGTACATTTTTTTCTCTGATATTTAATGCACACGTTTTTTTATGCAAAATGTTTATGACATTTTAATGGCTCACGTCATTACAATATTTAGACACGTTGCATAATGTTGGTGTTGTTGTACCTCTACCTCTTAGTTCTCTTGATACGACATTGAATTTCGTTGCAAGTTTTTTTTATTTTTTAATATACAACGTGCCAAAACAAAATTTTGTTGAAAACGTATTATTTTACTAGCACACACTAGCAGATGTTCAGTTTTAAGTTAAAAGTTATTAAATACCTGTATTATATAATGCCCCATATAGAGTATATGTATGCGTGTTTGAGTTTATTTGTCTTGCATGTAAAAATGTATGTATGTATTTGTATGAGTTTGTTCCTTTCAAGAAGATGGTTATAAATACTTTATTGATCATCATAATGATGTTGGCAATAATTTCATTTTTGTTAATATTACATGCGTTGCAACAAAAAAATATACTTACATACAGTTCCGGACTCTTTGATGATACACTTACACATATGGCATTATTGGAAATTAATTCATCAATAGCTTTAATGAATACACACGCATATTTGTGTTTTATAAAGGAGACGATAGGATATTAATGGCATTAATATGATGACACAACAGATTTGGTATAAGGTAGTAAAATTTAAGGAAACAAAATTAAGGAATTGAAAACATTTCTATGTATTGTTTTTGTAATAGAATACCTAAATTATTGTCCTCAAATAGATTTATTTTTTTTATTTTTTTCTCGCATTCTGTTTCAAAAACCCCTGCTTTAAAAAATTTTTTTTTAAATGTCATATTTAAATAAAAATAAAATACCCTTCACCATCATATACAGAGGTATCGTGACCTCATCGCGGCCTAGCCTAGATTTAAAATTTAATATTAAAATAAATTTTTCTATATTATTTCCGAAGCCATCTTAGTTTTGAGTCTTTACATAATTAGCTTCATTCTACCAGTTGATACCCATATTAATGGAGTTGAGAAATGTCCGCCATTTTGCTTGGGGTATATTCATAAATTTTAATTTTTTCTTAGATTATATTATTTTACTGGTCAAGCCTTTTAATTTAATACCTATTTTGTGGCGGTTGAATGGGGCAAACTCGTTATTACCCATAAGACCCATATAGCAGCCATTTTATTTTGGAAGCCATTTTGAATTTTGTTTTTTTTATACTCTACTGTTTTTCTAATTTAATACCAATACTGAGGGGGTACCTTTTTAATTACTAGATTTATCCAATATATAAAATTATTGCGGATTTTAAATTTGTTTTAAGAGTTTTACATTTTGCTAAGTCAAAGTTAGTCAAGCTCTTTCTTTCTGTATCCGTATGGATCCTCTTTATTATCCACAAGCTAAAAAAATCTATTTTCGTTTGTGAAGTTTAGGAAAAATACTAAGTAGTAGTTGTATTTTGGTATTTACAGTGCGAGATATATATGTGTAAGTGTTTGTTATATGATTTTATTTTCCAATTTTATTTTTTGATTAATAAAATCATGTAGTTTGGACAGATAAATTTTTTTGTACTAGATGTACCAAAATTCTTTAAAAAAAACGAAACGCTACATTCACTGATCCCAATGTTATGCCGACAAATACTTACATATATTTGTCTCGCACTGTATATCTCAGTTAGTTTCAAAATAATTTTTTACTTTTTTACAGCAATTATTTTAGAGATTTCGGCTTCTGTTCTGGTGTCTTGAGCGTGTCCAAAAATTATTTGAGAACCTAAGTAACTTAATATATTTGCGATCAGTGCCTGATTAGTTTAAGATGTTTTTATAAATAGCCCTAATGGCATATAATATTTACAAATGGTATCAAACGTGTTCATTAATTATCCTAAGGCTGAAAAATATTCCTATTTACTGTAGAGATATGTGAAAAAAACAAAGTCAATCGTGTTTATTTGCTCATATCTCGGAAATATAGTGTGCGCTTGTGCTGGATTTTAATAGCGTATTATTCACAATTATTTTTATATGATTGATATACAGACAGGTCTGTAGAATATGTAGTGGCTTCTTGAAGTCCATATCCCCCAACACACGGTTAGATGTACCAACGGTTGGACAGGCGGGCATTGTGCAAACGACTCCTCTTATCATAAGCTGATGAGTTGTAAAAAAACGAAATGGTCTTAGTTTTTTCAAAAAATATCTCATTTATGGACCAAGTTTTTTGATTTTAACCTACACACGCACGAACAGACATTCTTCAATCGACTTTCCTAGACATACTTTAAGAAAATATATACTTTATGCGGTCACTAACGAATGTTGTAGGAATTTCACACAAAATTATATTCCTACATATCCTTACTAGGGTGATCGATTATTCGATTTTTTTCAGAAGCCGGTTTTCAAATAGTTTGAAATTTAGAATTTAAAAAAAAACCGGTTGCTTTTTTTAAAATAGAGAAAAACCGGTTAATCGGTTCGAATATTTAAAATATAATATTTAAAGAAAAAATTAAAAAATATTTAGAAAAAAAGATTATAATAAAAATTATATCCAAATATGAAGTTTTTACAGTTTATATACATTTGGCTGCACAATTACGCAACAACTGACATGAATGCAGTTGACCCATTTGGTTTTAATTATTTTAATTTAAAGACAAAAGGTCCTTACAAGTAAAATAAATAAATACAATAAACTAGTACATAAATAAATAAGACTTTTTATAAGGCTGTTATAAATTTTTGTATCTCCTTCTGTACATTTTTCAAATGTTAAATAGATCTTTTAAACTAATATGCACGTATTTTGTTTAAAATGAATTTGAAACACATTTTAAAGGCTAGGAAGAAAATCCTTAAAGTTTCATTTTAAAAATTCTTTCTTATTACCCTGACAGACATACAAATATAGGCATAAACTAGTTTGTTCGATGGTTTAATTGAAATTTAAGTTGACAGACACTCAATGGTATTAATTAAAATTAGGTTCTGGGTGGAGAGATTATTGGGTTTTCTTTATTGTAGCTACACTTTTTATTTAAAAGTGATCGATCAGCTAAGTTTATGCTTCAATTATCTCTAACTTTTAACGTTAGCTTTATATCTTATAAAAAAAATTATATTTAAGCTCAATTATTTTTCTTATTTTACATTTGTTTCTTAAACAACAAATAAATTTCTTTTAATATTATGGAAGAGTATTTAATAGTTTTTGTTTTCTGAAACTTTTCGCGTACTTAATATACTATGGTACGATTGATTACAATAATATATGAAAATGAACTTAAAAAAATAAAAAAAACCGGCTTTTTCGGATAAAAAACCGGTGTATTCGATATTCGAAAATTAACATTTAGAAAAAAACCGCCAGCTGAAAGATGAAAAAACCGGGTTTTCCACCAGTTATAAAACCGCGTCGATCACCCTAATCCTTACACTCTCGGTAAAGGTCATAAAAAAGGTAGATTTCCTTATTTATAATAAACATTAATTTAATTAAAAAAATATACAAGAGGGAGCAAAATCCATTTCCTTAACAGAAATTTTTTGCAAAAGGTGATATGTGTCAGTTCTGCTTTGGCATTTTCCCGGTTTTCCAGATAAAATATACTCGTCAATAAGACATAAAAAACTTAGACTTCATACAAAATCAAACATTAGGTGACAACTTCTGCACCATCCTGTATTAGATTTTAACTTACGATTATTATTTCGATTTTAAAATTTACCCAGCCATAAAGATGGACATAATTTTTTTCGTTATTCTTAGCCAGTAGTTATATCGCAAGATAACTAAACTGACTTCTTGTTTCTTCACTACAATTTCAACTAAAACGCTTAATACCCATTTCTAGTATGCTGGTGTAGGGCAAAATAAATTTTTATGCAAAAATTTACTGAGTTCGTGTACTGGCAACTTTTGTACAAACACACTTACTTGGTAAGCCACACACAATCATACATTCCTACGTAAATACATATACTTATATGTATGCATGTCTGTGCATTTTTGTTTAATTTTTTAACGTCAAAATATCCGCTTATTTCCGTTTGACAATAATAAATTTTTAAAATGTTTAACAAATTTATGTTCAACTTATTCATGTATGAATTGTAGATGAATTTTTTATTATTAATAAATTATATCATCCGCTGACATTGAATATTTTTTTTAACTCAATATAAATATTTAATTAAGTTGACGAGTCATTGCTTTAAGAATGGTAGTGACAAGCTCAAGAAGCAAATAATTTAAAAAGAAAAACAATTGTGTTATTGTTCTTTTCAATGCATTTTTTAAATGTTAAAAACAATACCTTTTTCCAACCCTTATTTTTTCCAATTTATTTTAAAAATTTATTGTAAATATCTAGAATTCACTGAAGAGCTAATTGTCAGCTAAACCATTTAAATAATGAAGACCCTGTTATTTAGTTACTATTTAAAGTTTTTGTTTAAAATATTTGATATCGTCAGCCTTATCATGATTACAAATAAAGTATGCAAATATGTCATTAGCACAACAACAACAAAAAAAATTAATAAATATATGTGAGACAAATAGATTGAGTTTCCGCTTAAGAAAATATTTTGTTTCTTGTTGTTTAAAATAAATCCCTTGCCTCTATAAACACGAATTCACGAATTCATGAAAATTCTTTGTTTCTGTCAAAAACAGTTTTTTTTAGTACCAAACAGTATTTTTACTTTTAATATGGGTATTAAAACAAACAAAAAAAGATTTCAAAACATGGCATAGAAAAAAAACGAAATATAAAGTTTTGGTCAAAAGAAAAGATACTTAAAGAAAGTAAAAAGTATGTGTTAGAAAAGTGTTAAAGTGTTCGCTCATTTCCATTTCCTGTCTCTCTACATATTTTATGCCACACATAAGCACACTCATGTTTAACTTCTAGTTGTATTAGAGAAAAAATGTGTTTCTTTGTTCTTGTGACATTTTCTACATGTTTGGTAACACTTTTGATAGACATTATAGGGTTGAGAAAAAGACATTTTGTCTTTTGTTTTAATATTATGTGTGGCTTTAAGAATGTTTTGCGTGAAAATAATTAAGTACAGGGTGAAGGTGTTAAAAAAATTTTAAAAATGTTTGTATGTAACACGCAAACATTGACACACTAAACTTTGTCATACTTCAACTAATAATGTTATTAAACAAAGCTAATATTTAAGAAAGATGTCTATGAAATATTCTGTTAAATACCAAAATATGACACAAATAATGTTCTAAGGAAGCAAAAACATTTGAGGATTAATTAAATACCTTCAAGGCTTTTTTCAATAGGGATTTAATGTAAAATTTTTTTAATATTTCTTCTTTGGAATTAAGAATCTTATATAAAAAATCCTGTTCAAAATTTGAAAAGTTTTTTTAAGGGTTTATTGCAAATATTAAATTTTTTAAACTAAAATCATTAAAAAGCCAGTATTAGCGCTATATTGTGCAGTGTCGAATCTTACATACCCTTCATATAATTTGTTCCATCATGTTATAGCCATAAATGACAATTATATGGTGCAATGTTATCAAAACTTATTTAGAAATTCAATAATTTTCATTTGTTTTTTACTGTGTTTATTAACAAATTTTGCAAACGATATCTTTATCGGTAATTGACCCCCTGAGACAATTTTTTCCCTAAATGTTTCCAAGGCTCTACATTTTATAAATACATAACAAATGTTGACAGAAGTTTCATAGGAGCTGCAAAACCTAACCTTGCTGGGTAAAAATATATATGCAAACGTGTTTTTACGCTCATATTTTAGTTAGCAACATACCCACATAACTAAATTTCGAAAGAAAAATTTTCGAAAGAATATCTGATAAATTAATACCACATAAGAGGATGAAGTATGTGCAGGCTCTTCAAAAAGACAGACTGACTTTGTTAAATACAGTACTCTATATATGTATAAGGAATTTTATCTATACTTTATAGGGCCTAAATAGAATACTGTAGAATTTAAAAACGGAATGACAAACATTAACATTCCCGTGTGAAGGGTGTAATAATATACAATATCAAGCGCATGTGTAAAGTTCAGAAAAATATTACCAGTGATGTCAATCTTTTTTGAACAAAGCTCATATTAAAAAATATTAAAAAACATTGCTGTTGGTATCAATATGGGTTACTCAAAAGATATTTTCTATACTTTTATGATACTTTTTGTATTTCACAAGTTTATAACTAAAGACTATCGTTCCAAGTTAAGATTTCCTATTGGGTATGTAGCTTAAAAATTCGGGATTTACAACAAATGGCATAACTGTTGAATAAGGTTTTCTCTTTAATAGCGGTTATGTAAACGTTTTTCTGAGGGAACATATCTTTCATTTATTTCCATTTAGTTATCGAACATCACAGTGTAACTAGCAGAGTTTTTGTTTGCTTCGAATATGTCAAATTTTTTACTTATTTAAATTTAAGAAAAGTGCTTAAGGTGAAAGTGCTTTATCAGTTTCAAAGTGTGACTGATGATTTGTGTCTAAATTAATTCACCACGAACATCACTTCCACATGTAGTCATGTAATAGCCAAGACTTAGACAAGTGCTTTTTTAGACCAAAAATTGGGGATTATTTTTTTCAATCCCAACCAAGACTTGCATATTCATTGTAAGCTACTTAAGTAGCAACTTCATAGTGTTTGCAAGCAGCAAAATTCATCAAAAAAGACGGAATTTAAGTACTGCACAAATTGAAGTCGAGAGAACTTGAAAGCCAATTTTGCTGCTTGAACGCTTAAAAGGAAAAGGGTCCTTTCTATCCATTAAGCTTCTGTAATCTAACCATTATATTAAAGGGAAGCTCCACTGAACGCATCTGATTTGTTTAAAGCTAACATTCATCTATATGTTTTAAACCTGTTAAAAACTATTTTAAAAGAAGTGGTAGATAAGTTTTCACCCACCCACCATATAGTGCATTTAACTACTATTTTTTTCAATCAATGCAGTACGCATTCTTTGGGATACGCTTTACTGAATTCGTTCTTTGTCTCTAATCCATATGTTGGCATAAAGAAGAGTGAAAAAACATAGAAACAATGGCCATTATTTTAAATAAAGAAATGTATACAAATTTTCCAGAGTAAAAGCAAAAAGAAAATTGAAAAAAATTTCCGCAAATTTATGTTACACATCCAACACTTTAAATTTTTTTTAGCATTTATTATTATTAATTGTTTAATATTAAATGAAACTAGTGAGAATTATTGCGAATAAAGCGATAGGGAACTTACGACAATGGACCTGCCGCATTTTCTGTGGACGCAGTGCCTGGTCGATTGGTTGATGCAAATAAAAGTCGTTTAATGGGTAAACTCTATAAACCCCAAAAACTGAATAGAGCCAACCACTTGCAGACAGACTCATATAGTGCACAAAGAGCCTTTTTGCAGATGTGCTGTATTAATTCTCGGATTTAATTACAGTACGACCGTCTGAGAAATATAAAAATTAATAAAAGAGAATTTTTGTAGAACGTACCTAAAGAAAGCTGAGAGAGCAACGCACGTTGTATACAAATGTCCAGCATTGGCTAGCGATTACCTTAGAATGATAGATAAGTATGCATTAAGTGTATATGCTATATGAGACTTTAGTCTGGAGAAATTTCTGGTACTGACATAGGACTGTACAATGAGAATTATCGTCAATCACAAGTCACTAGAGTTAAATTGTTTTTAAATACGTGTGTTCGCGTAAAACTCAGTGAATAAAACGATGCCAATAGGTAGCCTTGAAATCGCTGTTGAGCAAAGAGATCTTAAATCATAGTACAGTGCACACGCGCTAACGTGAACTAATTAAAACCAAAGCAGTTCATGTTAGCGAAATTGTTAGCGATTGTCGAGTTTCATGGGAAAACATATTAATTTTTTTACAATATTAACCTGTGTTTTACGCACTTGAACGTGAAATTATTTTATTATTTGTATTATTACAATATAAAACTAAAAGTTCTATTTATTATTCATAACAAGATCATGAAATCCCTTTTTGAAAACTATTACTATATAACTTTTAACGCCAAACATTAAGATTTTCTAACACTCACAGTGACTGAATCACCGCTTTGCATAAGAAAAATACTTCAAATTTTGATGCCCAACATACAAAAAAATAAGGTGATTTAGAGAATACATACAGGGGATTCCCTAAATTTTAAAAATCGAATTTAACATATTTCAGTAATGTCTACATGCTTAAAAAACATTTGCAGTGAAAAAAAATGTTTCAAGTTATTAAGCTTTCACGTTAGGCGGTGTTCACGTTACCGCGAGTGCACTGTAATCTGCTTTAACATTCCCACTAAACATATACAGATCCTAAGACAATGGTTATCTTAGTTGCATCGTTGCAATACAACTCTTATTGTCATACAAACGAGAATTAAAAAAAAAATATTTTTAGTAAAACCAAAAAGTAAGAAGTGGCTATGATGGAAAAACTAAAATCACGAGTTTTTACTTTACAATGTCAAAGCATGAGAATTAACCTCCAGTTTTGTTCGTTTGCATTATGAAGAAACTTACCTTGGCATACTCTTATCAGCTTTTAATTAATATCAAAAACAAAAGTTAACAAAAGCACATTTCTATTCTATATTTTCACAGCGAAAAAAGATTTTGTATTAAGTTGCTTAACATTTCCACTTAACGCCAACCAAAAGTAACATGATAATATGAAAAACTTTTCTTTACATTATTCTACTGTGAAGAAATTAACTCGTTTTAAGACATGTAGTTCCATTTACACTAACGCTTTTCTTCTCCAAGAAAATAATCTTCAAATAAATGCACATCTCTTGTTCTTACATCAAACTCATACATTATTCAATTAATTTATAAAACCTGAGCAGATAAAAAAGAACAAGGTCTTATTATCATTGTTTATTAATAAAAATTTTTTTGCTTTTATTAAACTTTTTGTTCATTAACAACTTTTTCTTTTTGTAAATTATTTATTTATTACACGCTTAAATCGTTTAACGCATAAACAACAAAATGCATTTTCTTTTCCCAAAAAGGCTTGTAAAGGGGCTGGCTGGAGATAAACATTAACGGAAGGTTTCTTTACATATAAAGCACATACGTGTGTTTGCCAACATTGACAAATGTGTAATGAAGCTTGTTTGAAACTAAATAAAGAAAACTTTTTGTTTCAAAGAAAATTGCTTCGTAATGAGTTTGTAATGAGTAGATGTTTGTGTAGCAATTTTTCTTTGGTGGAAGGAACGAAAATCTTCTTACTTTGTGCAAAAGATACGGGAAATATAAGACGAAAAAACCAAACGTAGTATCGAAATAAATTGTATTATAATAGATGAGTTGGTAATTTGGTAACTTCATATCAATCAAGTGTTTGAAAAAAACGAGAATATCTATAAAACTGTTAGGCAACAGCAAACAAAACTTTGAGCGAAAACAAGTGAAAAGAATATTGGAAAACAACAGTCTTAAGCAATCTATAGGTGTAACAAAATAAGTACAAGTTTTTTTCTTTCATCCAAAAGCATTTAAAATGTTTGTGTTTACAATTATTTTCTCCTTATTCAATCATTAATACATTTGTAATGCTTTTATCTTTTAAAATTCGTATCAATTATTTGTTGTTTACAACAAAACATAAACTAATTATCAACTAACTGTATACACTTCTTTAAAGCTGTGTTCATTTAACTCTATAATTAGTTTTTATTCGTTTAGCTACATGTATTTAATATGAACAACAGCTCTTTACAGGGGTATTTTCTTCTTAAAAATTGTGACAGAGATTTTGAATTGTAGCAGATATTATCTTCTCCTGTTTTTAGAACGTTAATAGTTCAGTTTTGCTGAAATAAAAATTAAAAAAAAAATAACGCAGTAAACTCTGCTATTTCAGAGTCTCTTTGACAATTATTCAGTTCTGGGTACAAATCTTGTTTTAATTCTTTAAATGCATCTCATACAAAACTAATATTTTTTTAAAGATATTTATTTTTTTTTATTTTTTTATATTAAATTGAGCTGGTAGGGAACATTGATGGCTGGCATTCATTGCTCGTATTATTTTGACATCGCCTATATATCAATTTGTTTGCTATAGCTGCAGTATTGATCTCCTGCTCTCCTTGATATACCGTTTACTTTAAGTCTTTGCAGCTGCTACTTCTTTATTGGCTCACACTCAGCTTCAAAGATACAACTATAAAAAGCTGTGAATGGTATCCGTCCTGAATCTGGTGTAGAGAAACTTTTAACCAATTTCATATTTATTTCGCATATTATTTACACATTAATCCTTAGCCTTCTTATTTTTTATCGATGCTCCTTATAAAGCATATTACCAAAAATGTCGTTTTCAATAATTTGGAATCCAACCAACAATGCTTACATTAATAGTATTGAATCTGTACAAAAACAGTACATTTTATTTTGCCTTCGTGGCTTACAGTGGAATTTGTTAAACCTGCCGCCTTATACTAACAGACTTGCACTTGTGTAACTGCCAACTTTAAAAAGGCAAAGAATAATGCTAAATGTTACGTTTGCTCTAAATTTAATAAAAGAATGTAGATGCTCTGATTTCCGTATAGCAAATATCCTTTTTAATGTACCATCTCGTTCTACACGTCATATCTGTCCGCTATCAGTCGAAGTTTTCAGAACGAATTATGACAACTTTGATCCGTTTTTAAGGATTTGTACCGAGTTCAATAAACTTTATCAACATATAGATTTTTAATTAAATGTTTAAATTATGAAATGTAAAATAATTTTGTTTTTTTCTTGACTAATATTAAACTATTTGTATGTACTGCTTTAAAGTCTGTAAGGATCTAGAATTCATAGACTCAAATATATAAATAAATAAATTACTGTGTTGAGCACATGCACCCAACTACGCTCCCGTATAAAAAGCAGAGCAACGGCTCTTCAAATTTATGCAACTTTCTTAACTATCTAAATTAGGCAGAAAAACGGTTTTGGCACTGCTAGCAGATACAAGAAAACTTTCAATTTTACTCACTAATGTAGGCTAAATAACACAAAAGGCAACAACGCCCAAACTCTGAGATTATTTAACCACTAGCCTAAAGTAACTGTTTTGGGTAGTCACCATAACCACTATATAGCACAAGTCATAGTGGCTACAGTTTTTTGTGGTGACAGAAAAGATTCTGGCCAGCCTTTGTTTTGGTCATTGACATGGCTAAAAAAATTGTTCGTCAAATTTTTAAACTAAGATAATTTCATTTGTATATTAAATTTAAATATTTAATTTTTTCAAATTCAAATTCAAAAACAAATGGGCTCTTTCAATTGTTTATCTCACGCAGCTGGAAGTACTGATTACAACTCTTTTCCCTAGATAAAATAAAAAAAAGTTATAGATTTCTTCAAGGTAACATTACCACAGGGTAGTAAAAATAAACAAAGTTTTGGACTTGGTTAGCTAAACAAACTATTAACTACATTGGCAATTAATATTCAGTGACTGCTCAGTCGACTTCTTCAAACCGATTGATCTCAAAACAAAACAAACGCTCAGCAGTACTAAATCTAATAATACCCTTAGACATCGTGTGCATAGGTATGGTTACCACATTGTTACTCAGCCTAGATTTTAGAGTTATTACACACCATTTTGCTATGTTTTAACGCTATCTTTGATTTTTGACTAGTCAAGACCTTTTTTTGATACCAATACTGATGGGGTCGAGAAAAAAATGATTTGCCATTTTGTTTATGTCGCCTTTTTTTTTTTTTTTTTGTGGTAAGGTAGAAAAATCCCTTCGGATCATCAGATGTTGTCACATCCGGTATGGTCTTTAACCTTTTCATAATTTACTATATTCTGCTGTTTAAGCCCTTTCACTTGATGCCAATACTGTGGAACTTGAACGGGGCAAAGCCGTAATTATTATATTTGACCCACATATCCGTAATTTTCCTTCGAGCGCCATCTATAATTTTAACTTTTTCATAGCTTACTATATTCTACTGGTCTAGTACTTTTATTTGATGCCAATATTTAGAAGTTTGAAGAGGATACATTTTTAGTTACTAGATTTGACCTACATTTTAAATTTTTTTTTGCTTTTCTGATACTAATATAGCTAATCCTTGTTACCCAGAAGCTAAAAAAAAATTATTGTTTGTAAATTTTAGGCAAAATATCGAAAAAAATTGTATTTTAGTGCTTGTCTGGTTCGTTTCATACCGATTCATCAGTTTTCCTAAACAAAAATTTTTAAAACAATGGATTATATTTATTTTTGTGTCTTTAACTTGTCCAGAAATTAATTAAGAGCTTTAATAACTAGATATCTTTAAGAAAATAAATGTATTTGTAAACAATATTTTTATATATAACTTTGTGGATTAACGACCAATTTGTTCAAAATATTTACGAATAGCCCTAGAGGCATATCATATCTGGAAATGGTAGAGAACTAAAGACTGAAAAATATTGATTTTTGTGCTATAATGTTGTTTAGAAAGTTACTGGACGATTATGTTGAATCATTCTTGTATATTTCTAAACGATTGTCACGACATACGGATCTGTGCAACATGTGAGGTCTTATAAAAGTTTATTTCCACAAGCACACGTACAGATAGACAGACAGACAGACAGACAGACAAAGGACATTGCTCAATCGACTCCTTGTCAGAAGCTTTACTTCATTTGCTCGAAAATTAATATTGTAAAAATTTCTCAGATAAAGCCTGGTATTCCGTTTCGTCAGCTGATTATGTTTTTCTTCATTATATTAAATTTCAGCTTTCAAAATCTATAGATGAAAAACCGTTTTCTCTTCTCTCTTATTTATTTCAAATGTCAAACTTCATAGATAAAAAATATAAACAAGAAAATTCTCTCCGATCTGTAATTACCTGATGAATTAATATGCCTTGATTTCATGCGAACTGTTGTCAAACTCCATATAAAAAATTTTTAACAAATACTTATGCAATAATGTTTTATAATCAGTACTCTGTTTATAGCTTAAAAAACATATAAAAAGTTTCTATCAACATTTAAGCAACATTCTCTTTCGTATGAAATAATATGAATAATAGTTATTTTGAATGAAATTCAAAGCAAGAGTTGATAAATTTTTTAGTTTGCTCGATTTAAACATATTTTTGTATGTCAAAATCTTCGTGTGAAATAACTAATGCTGCTCAACATATTAAAACAAAATACTAGGCTTAAGGAGTATAAAAAAATTTAACACAAAATTTTTAAAATTTTTATCAATAAACAAAAAAACAACTACACTGAAATGTAATTAAAAGCTTGAGCAAATTTTATAAACTCCAACATAAAGGAGAAAATAATAGACAAAAGTATAAAATAATTAAAGATAATAATTGTAAAACTATGACTATAGAGAGTTAAGTGACCATAGGTTTTAAAAAAATTTTCTAAAATTTTTGTTCAAAATCTGTTATTCGCCTTATAGCAAAATTAATTTATTTTAAATTTTTCGGAACCTTAATAAGGTTGGTTCTTATAACCAAACCTTTAAGCTTATAACATTAAAAATTATATAACAATGTTTAATATAATTTTAGTTCTCATTACTTTCGTTTAAAATCTGGTCACCTTTGTACTCTTTATCCTTCACATAACCATAAAAGCGGCAACTTCACCATCATCAAACATCCATACAAGCCACAGCTGTATTTAGTTGTAAACTAGTGTCTAACTAAAATAAAACAAAAATACTTGTCTCAATGACTAACTGACTGAATGGTTAAATGAATTTTGCAAATGCTCCTGAATTTTATGAATTATTTTTAAACTATGTAGTTATGCAAAGATTATATGATAAAGAGACAATAATGAAATTAATTTATGCCTCAAAAACAACCGAAATATCATAAAGCTACAGAAATAATACATGCGTGTAAATGTGCACAAAATGTTTTGAAACAATTTTGAATGTATTGTTTTTTTAGCATAAAAGCATATAAAAATTAAACAATTATATGACTTTTATTCACGCAATAGCGACATCAAAAAAAAATCATAAAATTTTATGAGTTCTGGTAAACCATCTAAAAAATGCCATCCTGTTAAATTTGATGTGATTGTTAAGAGATGCAAATCTTTGAAAACACAATTCTTTTTTAATAGAAAAAATCTAAGAAAAGTGTTGAAAGAAAATTACTCTTTAAGACTGTTAGAGACCCCACAAACAGAGAAAAATAATGGTAAAAATCAATCAAAAAAAGGCTTAAATTCAAGCTCGGTTAAAGTTAAATTTTAGTTTAATTTCTTATCGACTTCTACTTAAGTCCTGGTTTGATTCATTTCTAGCTCCCTTCTAATTCAAATTAAACCCAATTCTACAATTCCTGTTTTGTTCTTGCTTAGTTTTAGTTCGTTTCCAGTTGAGTTCTAATTCGGTTCTTGTGAAGTTCAGATCAGTTCTGGTTGTATTTTCGTTAAGTTATAGTTCAGTTTTAGTTTTGATTTATTAAGTGCTTCTATAGTTTTAGTTAAATTCTACTTGAGTTCTAGTTTAGTTCTAGTTCAGTTCTAGTTCAGTTCTAGTTCAGTTCTAGTTCAGTTCTAGTTCAGTTCTAGTTCAGTTCTAGTTCAGTTCTAGTTCAGTTCTAGTTCAGTTCTAGTTCAGTTCAGTTCTAGTTCAGTTCTAGTTCAGTTCTAGTTCAGTTCTAGTTCAGTTCTAGTTCAGTTCTAGTTCAGTTCTAGTTCAGTTCTAGTTCAGTTCTAGTTCAGTTCTAGTTTAGTTCTAGTTCAGTTCCAGTTCAGTTCTAGTTCAGTTCTAGTTCAGTTACAGTTTACTTCAGCTCTCCTTAATTTCAGTTTGGCTCTAGATTAAGATCAGTAATATATTAATTTTGGTTTAGTTTTTTTTTGAGTTCGAGTTCGAATTCAGCTCTTATTTAGTTCTAGTTTCAGTTCAGTTCAATTTACTTCTAGTTCTAAAAAATATCTTGTTAAGTTTTAGTTCACTTTCAATGTAGCACTTTTAGACACTATCAAATATAGCTCAGCATAAAGTCAGCTTTAACTTACCGTTTCCACTTATTTTGTATACAAATATTTTTGGCAAAGTGCCTGCTTTATAAGACTTTTCAACATCATGCTACTTTGTTGGCGGCTCTGACTAAAGCCAACAAACCAAACAACTTTAGCAAAAGAGCAAATAACAAGAACCGACAAAAAATGCAACAAATTTAGCAATTTATTTTCATAAATTAAATGAAAATTTCTTTATGACAAAAATAGCTTAACGAAATACTGCTAAGAAAAGACAAAGTTAAACCTTCGTTGTTACTAAAAATTTGCTACAAAAAATAAATTCGCAAAAAAAAAGATTGAAACTACAGTAACTTTAGGTTTGTGTTTTTATTTAACTTATAAGAAACAGCAATATTTTGTCGAATAGATTTTATGTTTAAGTGTGTTTTTTCTGTTGTTTGTTTTTTCGCCTGACGTTTAAAATGTAAACATTCTTGCCGCTTAAAGATTTTGCCAAAGTCTTAAGTTGTCAAAGTCATAAATTTCAAGTTTTGGGGGATATCAATAATGTAACAAATTTAATAAGACAAAATAATATGAAACTCAAAGAACGCATTGCATATATTTTAATGATTAAAACGAGTATGAACACTTGAATTAAAGTTATTTTGTAATTCTTTTAATAAAAATATTAATAAATATATTATTAACAAAATAAAAGTCTGTAAGTAGATGGCACTGATTTTATTTATTTTAAGTATAAGTTGAAGGTTGAGTTTTACATTTTTTAATTATTTTATCTTTTATTTTATAAAAAATTTTATTTCTGTTTGTTTTTGAAGCCTGTGTTTACATTGAGCAAAAAGTGCTTAATAATGAGTTTTCGTAGGGGAGCGATAGAGAGAGAGTACATACTTTTTCATAATATTTTCTTTTGTTTGTTCATTTGTTAGTTTTTACTAAAATAAATGGCTGCCAAAACTATTACTTATGCGCTTTATTATAGTGAAATTTAAATTTATTTATTTATCACTAATGGAATTATTAAAATTATGATTTATAATAATAAACTTTTAATAATTTAATGATTACCTGCAAATTTTTTTACAAAAAAATCATTAACGAAGCCTTTAAAAAACAACCATCAATTTTTTTGTGTAATTTCTGTTATTGGTTTTTATTTAAAATCTTTAAGCATGTGGAAATTATTTTATAGTATTTTTTTCAGAACAAAGTGAGTATAGAAACAATTTTCACATGTAGAAAGAGGCTTAATGTAGACTGAACTCTCAAGAAGATATTTTTGCCATGATGATTCTTACACCTTCGTGTGAAAACACCATTACATCTAAAGAAACTTTTTATATAATAATGTTTTATAGGCCGATAGAATCATTGGTCCCAATGCCTTCACAAATAATGATGATCAGAATCTTACAGTCAATGGTGTGTAATATAGAGACATATTTAAATTTTTTTTGTGGGTCAACTGCAAGGCATTAGGGAACAGTTTCAGCAGAATAATTTCAATAGCTTAAACTGTTAACTGTACATCTCTTTAATGTGTTTTAAAGACACTCCATTTTTTCTCTAGAAATATGTAGACCCGCAAAGAGTACTTTAAGCTAAATTAAAGAAATTTTCTGGTGAAAAAGAAAAACAGAGAAAAGAAAAAACGAAGAAATGAAAAGAATAGAAGCAGAGAAGAAAAGAGTGGAGAATATAATAAAAGGTTGCTGTAAGGAAGACTAAGGTAGAATTTATGTAGCCGCAGAAACTAAAATTTTAGTTTCTTACAAGGCCTTTCAAAAAGTGAATTCCTCTTGCTAAATTCCAATTATTTAAAATACGTTCGTTAAGCAGAACCACATACTGGCCTTTAGACTGCCTACTCAAGTTATAAAATCAAATGGAATCACCCAATTAATTCATACGTGTTTTCTTTGAAATTTTTTTAAGAGTATAAGTTTTTCTTATTGATATCTTTTTTTGCGATTCTTTAATTATTCAATAGATTTTTTTTTACTCCAAATTAGCAATATATTCGTAAGCATTTTCCCATTTGCAATTTCCATAGTTTTAATTTTTTCTCCAGATTCAGTTTATTATACCCTTTATATGGGAGTAAGTTAGGCTAAGTAGAACTGGCAGCTGTTTTGTAGCTTACTTAGGTCCATCGTATTGATCCATTTATTATACTTGAATAGAACAGAAAGAAAGAGAAGCAGACCAGTCCAAAGTCTTTGGCAGGAGAAAGTGTACTTTGGCCGTTTTTTTCGAAAAAATCATCTTTTCAGATGAAGCTCATTTTGATCTGGGCGGGTATGTTAACAAGCAAAATTGTCGCATTTGGGTCACAGAAAACAAGTACGCATACATTGGAATGCCGATACACCCAAAACGAGTCACCGTTTGGTGCAGATTTTGGTCCAGAGGCATAATTGTCAATGGCGATCGTTATCGGGCCATGTTGAACGAATTTTTGTTCACAAAAATTAAAGAAGAGGATATTGGCAACATTTGGTTTCAACAGGACGGCGCTACGTGCCACACAACCGAAGACACACTTTTTTTTATATCATTTTCAAAAAAAAAAAGTTATTTGGCGGACCCTTTAGAAAAACTGATTTAGTTATGTCCATCTGTCCGTCTCATATGAGCGTTGAAATCAACTTTTTGAAACAGCCACATCTCCTACAGTCTCGTGTGTTATACTAATTTATCAAAACTACCTTGGAGAATTTCGCTATTGAAAGTAAGAAATTCAAGCTCATTACCAGCTAAGATATGAACAAAAAATCACTTATGGCTCTATTTTACTTAGTAAAGTCAATTTTTTCAGCTTTCAAATAACTACTTGATTCGTTTGTTGAATGTCTCTTTTAGATGTACATATAAGAACATTAATGGAAAATATTGGTTAAGTCGATCGGCAAAGATATTTCCAAAAAGGTCAACATTTATTGAGATTGTAACAGACAAATGTTATTAAAAGAACAACAAAAGCGGTCGATATTCATGATGGTACAATCTATTTCTCTTGTAGTTGTTATATTGTTGATGCTTTAATGTATTAACGATTGTATGTAATATAGACTTCGTCAGCCATATTGCTAAAAGTTTTTTTATTCATTGTACGTAGCACGAATATGATCACATACAAAAATATGTATGATGACATGTCATGAATTAACCAACAACAGCAACGATTATTTAAGTGTAAAAGGAAACAGATTTAAGAAAATATATTTTACAAATAATTTAAATATACTTATAGTTGCTTATCTGCAATTTTTTAAAGGTTATAAAAGATTTGTCACAACCAATTATATGAACAACCGTTCATGCATTAAGGAGCGCTAAAAGACTATTTTGTTTTAATTTAAAATGCAGTTTTGTTCCTAGAAAAAATGTTTTTTTTTAAATAATTTTTTTTATTTAGGTGGTCTTAGGCAAAATGTGCAGCTATAAAAAGTGTTATTTGTATACCCTATTTTCAATGTCTTTTTATACCCTTCACACAGTGAAAAAGGGTATATATAGGTTTGTCATTTCGTGTGAAATTTCTACAATTTTCATTTCCGACCCCATAAAGTATATATTTTCTGAAAGCTTATGAATAGGGAAGTCGATTAAGCCCTGTCAGTCTGTCCGTCTGTCCGTGTGTATGTTGAAATCAACTTTTTGAAGCCACCCGAAATCGCTTGGAGCCGGGTGAGGTATTAAAATATCAGAAATACTCGGGAGTAGATTGGTATTGAAAATCAGAAACATCGGTTCATAAACAACTGAGATATGAGCAAAAACCCACGACCACCTCGATTTTTTTTTTGACAAGAACAACAATACAACAACAACATACATACATACATACAAACGTGTATACTGGTTAGAGAAAACGTGGCATCGAATCCCAGCTGAGCCCAAAAAATTTTTTTTTTATTTTTTTATATTTTTTTTTTAAATTTTTTTTTAAATTTTTTTTATTTTTTATTTAATATGTTATTTATATTTTTGTTATTTTTTTTCAAATTTTTTACTTTTTTTTTTTATATTTATTATTTATATTTTAAATATTTTTTTTTTAATTTTTTTTAACTTTTTTTTAATTTTTTTTTTTATTTTTTTTTTATTTATTTTTTAACATACATACGTTAATTTTTAATTTTACAATGGGATGTTTTTATATATGTATGTTTTTTATATGAATGTACGTATTTCATATGAGATGAATGGTGACACAAACTACTGTTATTGCATGACTACACGTTGTGAAGGGTATATAAGATTCGGCACGGCCGAATATAGCGCTCTTACTTGTTCTATTTAACATGTTACATCAATTTGACTTTTGAATATAATTTAAGTTTTTGATATTCCTTTTCGTTTGGATTTTTTTTTTTATTATTATTTTAATTCAGTTTGCCATCTACTGCTTAAATAAGTGTTGTTATGTATTCTTAAATAATATTGAAATAAATAAAGTTATTTTAAATCTTATAATATATAATAAATCTAAACAAAAATATAATTGGGGGAATTACAAAGTTAGCCATCATGCTGTATTGTTATTAATCTTTGAAAATATTACATCTTATAGAAACCGATACATACAATATATTTAAGAATTTTAAAACATTATAACATTAAGGCAATAAATCGACCCCTGTGCGCGAAATTATGGTATGTTAAGTTTTTTTATATTTCGACTTTTTTATGCAGATTCTTATACAATATAATAGCGATAACTGTTTTAGTTATGAAGATAACACTGTGTACATTTTATCGTATGTAGCAGTGTTAATTACGTTTTTATTTATTTAAGAGTAATAAAAACGCTCTCCTGTAAAATTTTGTTTTTGTGATATACGATAATAACGCGCACAGGGGTCGACATCATAATAGTAAGCTCTATAATTCCTCCAAAAAATAAACAAACAAAAATAACTAAACTGTGTTTATAAAAAGTTTGCTAAATAAAAAATATTTGTTGTTGTGCTCTCTGTTTCATTTTTTTTCAAAATATTTTTTTTTTTTATTTTAATTATTGTTTATTAATTATAATTTTAATATTATTTTATGTAATAATGTAAATAATTTTTTTTTTATTTATAAAATGTTTTATTTTATTTATTTTTAACAAAAAAACTTAAACTTTTTAATACATTTTTATTTATATTTTTTATTTGTAATTTTATTTATTTTTGTTTGTTTTTTTTTTATTTTTTTTTTCCAATTATTTTATTGTTTATTAAAAATTTTCTGTACAAAAACTAAAAAAAAAACTAAACAAAACTGTAGGACGAGAAAAATCAACTTCTAATAACAAATCTTTGGCTTTCGTTGGTAAGTTTTTTTTCTCACTCAAGTAAAAAAAAAAAAATTAAAAAAACAAATACTAAAAAAATCTAGTTCCAAGTTCAATACTACTATCTACTTAATTAGTTTCTTTTATTAAAAAAATGTAGCTAAATTAAACTTAAAACTAAAATGCAAATATATTATATTGTTTTTGTAATCTAATTGGAAAAATATTATATTTTAATGCACACGAGTGTTTTTTTTTTTTCAATAATATTTCTTAATACCCCAAGCTTTCTAAATGCTTTTATCAAACTTGTTTACTCTTTCCCTTTTTGTAGAGATCCAACTTACATCCTACTATGGTTTTCTAATACAACTTTCTCTAAATCCATATTTATCTGTTTTTATGCTCCTTTTTTCAAAAAGTTTATAATAAGCTCAACTTTTATTGTATATACCTTTATTATATTAAGAAACAATTTTCTTACTTTTTGCTTATACTTTTCTTGTAGTATCTTTAATTAATCTATGTGTTGTAATTTATTATGTAAAAACTGTTTTGAAATATAAGCGTGATGTTAACAATTGAATACAAAACATAGACTTTCTTTCAAATGTATCTTATATACTTTACTGTCAAGTAAATTACATAGGATGGGGTTTAAACTAAAGAACTGCATAAAAGCCCTCATACTAAAATCATTCCATTAAAAATACTTGGAAGTAGTGCAAAATAAATTTCGTTTTCAGCACTTCCAATATTAAATTCAAAATGACTTCTGAGTGGCGAAATTATTTGTCATAAATAATGTGCTTCAAAATGAAATCATGAAACATCATGCAAATTATTTTTAACAATTTATGTAGCAGACATAATCAACTCATCAATTGCTTTTCATCAAATATGCTTAAGTTTTATGCACTGTTCATTAACATATTCATTTAAACACCTGCTTCCCAATGCCACATAATTGTAAAAAAGATGAGTTTTTTTCCTAACTAAAATCACTTTATTTTTATTTGAGCCCCTTGAGCCATTCCTAGTTGAACAGAACACTTTCTGGTAGATGATTCTGGCGTTTCGTTAACACTTTGCTCTACACGTTCGATATTTTTCGTAGTGCAAATAAAACGTAATCTACCGGTTCGAGATTAATCTGCTACGGTGCGGAGATAAAAGTATAAACTTTAATCGGTTTTAAACATTTTAATGCATAGAAGTAATTAAAATGATTTTTGAAATCTCAATGTTTACCTTTCTCTTTGACATCAACAATAAATGTTTCCATCCCTGGTATGTACTTACATGCATGCATGTTCCCTAAAGATTCAATTCTGAGACATACCCTTTCCACATGAAATTTTATATTTAAATTTTTGTTTGAAATTGTATACATACAATTTAGTTTTGGTTTATAAGGAAATTATAAAGTTTCGTTATTGTAAAAAAATTTTAAATTCAAAATAAAAAGAAAATCTTTTTATTTCTTAAATACTCCTATAGTTAAAAGAAAACACAAAAATAACAGCTTGGCAGCCCTAACATCTGATACTCTGCTGTACCAGTTTTCTTAAAACGAAACCATGTCTTTTGACATTGTTAAATAATTTCATATGTTGAAAATTGCACATTAGTCATAAGGATAAAAAATACCACATTGCTTAGCATGATTTTGATTAAGAAATCAATATTCACCTATTGATGTTTCATAATTCATTCAACAAACTATCCCCACTGCACTATGTTAAGCAAGTAAATACATTTATGGCATGATGAATATGAAATCAATATCAAGATGGATTCATCATTATAGCTTATGGTCTGATGATTATGTCTATACATGAGACTTCATACATGTCATTTTAAAAATGATTTTTGTTTTTTCTTTTTTATTTAATAATGCTTAGTCATGACAAAAATAATATCTCTAAAGCAAGAATCTAAACATTTTGAAAACTTGACTTTGCGTTGATAGAAAAGGAAGATGTATTATGTTATAATATCATCCACTTTTTCCCCATATTGGCATTTATTTTGTCAATTATTTTTTAATTTGTTTTTCAAACTGAATTCAAATTGATACTATTTTCTATTTAAAACTTTTAAATTTTTTTGAGATTAAAGTGCTTTGATAAATCATTCGCCAAAGGACTTATTGTAAATTATTAAAATTTTTTTTCAATATTATTTATTTTAAAACTAGAACCTTCATACCTTTTTAAGCAGTGAATTAGATAAGCGAAACAATCAATAAGCCATATTTATGTACTTGCATAATTATGTCCTTACTACAAAGCGTTAATATTGCCAGCAGGTGATTTCAACGGAACATTATCTCATGTCATACTATGGGCAAGGTGATTTCAGCCTATATGTTACCGCTATAAAATACTTCCAACAAAAAAATACAAAATACAATACAAAAAAACAAAATACTTCGAAACGCCTATGTTTCGTTGTAAAATACGGAAAGAAGTAGAAGGAAATTCAAAAAAAGTTAAATTAACGACGAAAATAATAAAATCAAAATCAGCTAAAAACGGTGCTATCAAGCTATCATTGCCTGTCTACTGGTCACACGACTCCCATAAAGAATCCGGTAATATTCTGTAGTTTTAACTGCAAGATGTTGCTCATCATGGAATTGCTTACCCAGTCACCTGACCCTATTTTGATGTAGTCTCGCGTAGTGAAAGCTCTACCGTTTCTATCTCTTTTTAGGAAGTGTTGCGATACCATCTTCTTATCCTAAGCTCTCACCGAACAATGTTCCATAATGATCTAAATATGGCCCCTTGGATATAAATCATTCATAATTTTACTTTGAGTCTTGACACTCTCTAATCCCTTCTAGTTTTCTATGTTCTTTCAGTCTTGCCTGATTTTCACTCCATAATCCGTCCAAAGTAGTGACCCATCGATGGCCTAATTGTACTTTACTTCTACCCTAGTGCCGAGCAACTGCGCCTAAGGTCATCCCGAAAACCCCTGTGCCTAATATAGTCTAAGGATATATAAATCCATAATTCTACCAAAATCCCTTTCACGTCCCTAAAAGGCATTGAATTGACATAATGTCCCTTAATAATTTTGAGAGCTCCATCTGGTAGAGTAACGTACAGAGTTACCTTCTTTGCCCTATGTACATGTTCCATTATGAGAACTGCTGCCCATATATGCCCAATATTTACGCTTGAAGCACAGTATAACTTCCTGATATAACAAAAACTATCTTTTTATTTTACTTTGGTCACTATTTCGCTCATATAGACATCCTCTAGGCAGAATTATAACTCCACTAAACAACATCGAGCTAATTTATTTTACTAGCAACCCAGCTTCGTCTAACCTACCACACAATGCAGTAAAATCTTAGGAGAGTTACCCTTCACATAAGCATGCCAAGCTCTACCGCTGAAGCGGGACTTGATCAACACAAGACTACTTAAATATTAGGCACAAGTCTTATTCTGTAATAATCATAATCTTTTTTTTTTAATTTTTATTAGAACGTACGTTATAGAAAACAATTTTATTCCTTTTATACCATTGTGTACTACGTTAAGGCTATAATATAATACACGGCATGATTTTTACATCTGACTTTAAAATTTGTGAGGTATCCTGGAAAAGCAGTTTTTAAGTTACGCATCATGTCGAGTGATGTGAGTACAGCTGCACTCTACTGGTGGAATCGCATGTTCTCATTTTCACGGTGACATTCACGACATTATTTTTTTACATAAATTGTACTAATATTTGCTTTGCAATTATCATATAGAAACTGTAATTTGCAAAAATTATTTCCTGTCCCAATATTTATTTATTTATTTTTTGGTGGTGCCTCTCAACTAAGGTGATCGACTCGTTTTTACAACAGGTGGAAAACCCGGTTTTTTCCTCTTTTAGCTGGCGGTTTTTTCTAAATTTTGATTTTTCGAATATCGACTACACCGGTTTTTTCTCAATTTTCAAAATAGCAACCGGTTTTTTTCAATTCTAAATTTCAAACTATTTGAAAACCGGTTTCTTAAAAAAGTCGAATAATCGATCACCCTACTCTCAACATATATGTAAATAAACAATGAGTCTATATTTTTAAAGAGATTAAATGGTTTAATATTAACAAGTTTATAAACATTAAAAAACACTCATTGGAATTCAATTCCAATATTTTGCAAAAAAAAAGCAAAATTCTATGCTATATTTCGATATAGTCGTGTGCAAATATTAAAATTCAATATATATATAAAGGAAATATGTACATTCATTCCAACAAATTTATACATTTGCTTTAGACGAGTAGATTTAGAACTTTAAAAATAATAAACAAATAAAAAACTAAAAAGTATTTCGATAATAAAAGCTTTTTTAATTAAATTTAGAACAATTGTTATTTTGTTTCGAATATGTTATTTATATATTTTTTTTTTCTTTATTTAATGCTGTATTTTTTTTATTAGTATTAAACTTAATTTAAAACTTTTTTCTGATAAAATTTCCATTTATTTATTTATTTTTAACTCGTAATAGATTAAAGAAAACAAAATAAACTATTCAAATTTAAATATTTTTATATATTCTAATAACAAAAGAATAACCTTGAATTTCTGCATGATTGTTTATTTATGTATGCATGTCATGTATGTATCTGTGTATATCTTTTAAACCCCTTTTAAAAGTTCTATGGCATTGTATTGTTCTATATTATATTTTACTTATAATTATTTATTACAACACTTTTTTATTAAAAATAAATTATTTTAGTAGTATATAGACGTATGATATTGAAGTGATTTAACAGCAAAGGACAATAACAACACCACCAGTGTATTATTAAGAAATTGAAATATGTAAATATTTGCATTAATAATAAAATACCTAACCAGTGTTGAATACAAAATTTATAGCATTCATATAGTTGATTATGACTACGTACACATATACAATGTAAATTGCAAGGCTGGGTGAGGGTGTGACTGTGTAGAAATAAAAAAATGTTTTGTTTTTACCTTCTAATAAATAAACAATAATATTTTTTTTATATTTTTATTATTATTTATATGTGTTGAATATTTTTTTAATATTTATAAACTAAAGCCTGCTTTTAGGTGCTATAACTTTGGGTTTTTAAATAGTTTAATGTTAAGAAGCAAAAAATAAATAAATAGTTTTTTTTAATGAGTAAATAACTTAAATCTTTTTAATTAATTAAAAATAATAGATTTTAACTTTAAATTCTGTATTTCCAATTTCCTTAGACAAAAAGACAAAGAGAAATACATATGTTACACAACATGACGATAGGGACCTTATCTTGCCAGAGTAAAATTTCCAGTACAGGCCAAAACGTGAATTAAAGTCTAATTTTCATGTTTTGAGTTTTTGGCACCTACCGCTACCTGCATATCTCGTGTCGTGTATCTACATCACATTATCGGTCATTTTCTTTTGTTTAATGAGCTGTGTTTGACGCTTTAGAACTTTGTCTTTGTCTTTAAAAACACGTTCAAAAACATAGTCTTTACCCTCAATTACCTCGAAACTACCTTTTTTGAAACAAAAACTTCAAAATGCTGTAACTTCGTAAATTTTTCAGATTTTTGCATGATTTTATCTTTTATTTATTGGTTTCAAAAACTCGATTTTAACCCCTGGCAAGATAAGGTCCCTTTTGTCATGTCGCGTCACATATATATAACGACAAATTTTATTATTTTTGTTTCCATCGCGAGGATATAAAAATAAGTTTTACCACTCTTCATAAGATTGACTTAAAAGCAAAACCATAAAAACTTTTTATCTAAGGTTTTATATAAAAATTAATTGAGTTTATCTAACACTGACACTTAGAAATAAAAAGCTAAAAGGAACATAGATTTTGTGACGTCAAATTTCAAACATGCATAGAAAATTTTAAAAATAATAGTTACAAGCTGGCTTAGCAGTCACTCTTTTCGATCGTAATCTAGTTGTAAATAGGACTATACTATTTTTTTATATCATACACAAAAACAATTGTATCGTTGCGTTACACAGATCTGGTTTGCGCATATGTTAGTTGCAACTTTAAGCGTTTATTAAAAACATCGATTTTGATATAAACAAAATTCTTTCTAATAGAATTTTTTTTATCGGTTGTACAATGTGAGCGTAAGCTATGTAATAAGAAAAATCGACTTGCCTTCTAATATATAAAATCCACGTTATGACGTTATCTGGCTACATGTAACTATATCTTTTTCTTTTGTCTATTTGATACATATCCTATATAGGATGTCATGGAATTTCAGTTATTAATCATTAACTTATACTTAAGTATAAAGGATTTTTCATACAAAATTAAATCAGAAAATCGTCATAGAAAACAACAGTAAGATGAAAACTTTTATACTTGGAAAACGTTTATTCTTATGTTCTTATTTAAAGATACCTGCTTAATTAGAAACGATGCCATATTTCCATAAAACTTCAAATATTTTGTTAACAAGCAAATAAGACTCTAAAATTCTTGCGCAACAATAATTTAATTTTTATTTTCAACTACCTAATACCCGGTGTGCTTCGCCACCCCAATCGTAATGAAATAAAAATTTTATAGTTCAAAAATATATTTATTTTGCAAGTGCCACGCCTACTATTACTAAATCAACCATTTCTTATTCAAGTAATCATATAGACGTCAAAGTGTCTCTTGCAAAATTTGGGTACTCTAACTATCATCGCTTCCCAGATATACGAATTTTTTTATTTATTTCATATAACAGGTGCCACGCCCACTATTACTAAAGCATCCATTTCTTATCAAAATAGTCATATAGATGTCAAAGCTTCTCGTGCAAAATTTGGTTACTCTAACTGTTATCGCTTCGCGAATATACGAATTTAAGTATTCAATTGCTATGAGAGCTGCCACGCCCACTATTTCTAATGTACCCATTTTTTCCAGAAATGTTTATTTGGGTGTCAAAGTTGCTCTTGCAAAATTTTAGTACTCTAATCGATATCGTTTTCCAAATATACGAAATCTAGTATTTAATTCATGTGGCCACGCCTACTATTTTTTAGCCAAATGTTCGTGTGGATGTCAAAGATTCTGTGAAAATTTCAAGGAAATCGGTCAGCCGTTTAACCGTCTATAAAGCACAAACAAACATACAAACACACATTGATTTTTATATATATAGATTACATAAAAATGCTTTGAAGTAATGGACTCACTGTAATTTCTCTTTAATAAAAGCTGTCTTAAACTTAACGCCATTTGTGCAGTGTTGGCAACCCTAAAAATTTTCAGTTCTTAAAATTGTAATTTCTTGACCATGACTTTCCTCAATTTTTTAATTAATCTCCTCACAGTTGACGTAGTTAAAACACTATTCTAACCATATTTTGTAAGAAATTTTTTAACTACTATCAAATTGTTTTTTTTACGATTACCAACTTTTTACTGCACAAGTGGCAATAACTTCAAATCCTGCACTACCTTTGGGACACTCTTTATTTTCAAACTATTTTCTGTTTGCTTTTTATCTGACGAGTTCTGAGATTGATCATTATCTCAAATTACTACTTTCGAAAGTGAACAAAATTTCAGAATTTTTACTAGAATTTCTATATCAAAATAGCGAACTCGAACGTTGAAGAAAATTTCGTGAGCATTCGAGTTTTATAATTATATCATTGACTTTTACATAACCATTGCTTCTAAAATCTTCCAATTTCTCGTTTATTCTAAATTATTTCCTAAAATGGTAAACAAAACAGTTTTGTTTTATCTCTTCTGGTAGTTTTTTTAAGTTTTAATTTTATAGAGTGATTACTACTCAGTTCTTAGTTATTACATTATCGAACAACAATAGGTCCATATTTAAAAACTTATAGAGTTAATCATGCCAATTGGCTGGGAATGATTTGTAGGTATAAACAATTTCTGTCATTTAATTTTGTGTTACAGATTAAGGTTACACTTTTTACTATATTTTAATAAGAATTGGTCTAAGCATTTAATGGGCCTAGATCAAATCGAAAGTTTTTCGAACTTCTTACAAATACCAAAAATCTTTATAGCGATTTTGGAACCTTATAAAATATATATGTATCAGGAAAGAATTCACAAGAAAATAATTTAACTTAGAGACAAATCATCCTACCAAATTTATTTTGAAAGCAGTGCTGGCTTTTAAATCCTGAAAACTCATTTGTATCTAAGCAAAAAAACAAACATTATTTAATTATCTCATTATATTGTTTTAATAAATTGATTCTACATAATAGATATTAAAACCAGTTATAAAATATTGTTGCCATCATTGCGTTTGTGTTTGCCAATTTTAATTGACAGACCATAACGAAAGATTAAACGAACATATGCCATTAAAGTTGTTGTCATATGACACATAATTTGATGGATTATTTATGGGTAGTATTGATGATTTTTGCGTTATGATATCAAGCAACAAACAATAGTAACCCCAAAACCATAAATTTTGTATTGGATGAAAAAATTTATGATCTGTAAAACATAATAGAAAACAAATAAAAGCCAACATAAACCAAATGAGTAAAACTATTTAATTTTTAATTAACATTTTTTATTACTAAACTTTAAGGCCATTAATAATAAACAATCAGGTCATAGTATTAAAAAAAAATAATAATGACAACTTTTGTTGTTTAACCCCTAGTGTGTTTTTTCCAATATTTACATGCAAGCAGTTAAATACTTATTAATTAGTTTTTGTTTAAAAAAGTTTGGGAGAATAAACCAAAAATTGTATTTCAATCAGCTAAAAGTTATTTAAAAACTACTAGCGCTGGGGAGTACGATAAAGATCTTTTTTACAAAAACGTCTAAACATTGTTTTTTTTCCTTTCGGATAACAATTTACCAATTTTAAACAATTTTCGAATTTATGTTCGAATTTTCGAATATTGCAAAAAACGCAATTATTTAAATAGTAAAGACGTAAAAATGTCTTAAAATCAAAATCGATGTTTATTTTTTATTCTAAGAACTAAGAAAAGATTTTTTCGGATTAAGGTTTATTTCAAACTTTAGATATTAACTTCCTTTAGTTGGCAAATTTAAAAATTGAATTTACAAAAAAGCTAATTTACTCCTATAACACAAATCAACACAATTAAAGTGTTCTTTATTTTTTATGATGTTGGGTATTTCTACGGCCCTGACCATGAAAAGAATGGGAGATTGCTAACAGTTTTACATTTTAAAAAATACAGTTTTATTATTTGAACAAAAAAAATTTAAAAATTTATATATGTATATGTTAGGAAAATTTCTATCGAAAACTATCAAATGATCTTTTATAAAACTTCCTTAAATAAAAGAGTTAAGGTAGATCTGGTTGAGCTTTCGGCAGTAGTCTGCCATAATATATGAGTGCCACCATTCCTAATGATGCTTTTTCATTTTCCGAAGATTGTAGTGAAATCTTTGACCCTGCTCCACATTAAAAAACTTAGATTTTTTGGATATCAGCCGAAATTCCAGATCAGAAAGTTAATTCTTTTGCTATTGTTGCACTTAAGCACATACAATTTTAATAGTGTACACACAAGAAACCTCTATAGTCATCACATTACTCATGAATTCTATTAAATTCTATGGTCTGGATTACACTTCAGCCATTTATTTAACGTAATTAGGATTTAAGAATTTACCTATTCTGCGGTTAATCAAAAATACCATCTTTAAATTTTTCTGTACTTAATCCTGGAAACTTGCATTAAAGAAAATTAAATCATTAACCACTTATGTCAAGCGCCTTCATTAACTGTTGCATTATGCGGAAGTATAATGCGATCTCGTCTAATAAAAGGCACGTTTACATTTTTTTTGTACCAACTTTTAGCTCTTTCGGCATTGGCCAAATATTTTATGTCCAATTGGTGTTGTTTGTCACGACTGTCTTAGAGACAGATGAAACGAGGGAACTTTTTGACCCCTTTTGTTGACCTTAAAGGAAGCTAAGTTTTAATTCTTAATTTTTTCTATTTTTCCAACATTTGGGTATCTTTTTTGTAAAAGTCGTCGAATGTGCAATTTTTTTGCTGCTGTATATGAAAAGAAAGCAATCACTGGAATGATACTTTTTTAAACCCACCTGTTGCAAAATACCAACAACATCGTTATGAGTAACTTAATCATTCACTTGAGAAGAACACGTTAACGGGGTTTTTGCGGTATGATAAAATGTTAATTTGTTCAAATTTAGTCAAATTTTTTCTTTTAAACGAGATTCTAAATTTTCAGAACCCACTTTCGGTAAGCTAAAGTCTTTTTCTTAATCCTTAAGTTATTTCTGATTAATTCGTTAAAGTTATAAAACACTAATTTTATAGTCTGGATCAGAGTCTTCACCTGATGCATTTCGTTTGGGTTCGCAGAGAATTTTACAATTATCAGAAGTTTGCATTTAAAGGGTTTTGTGCAACGTTTATTTTTTAAATATTGCTTCAACGTTAAAAGAAATAGTAAATTAAAGGATAACTGTGATCTAAAAACAAAATTTGTTGGAGAAAAGAGGTTGCCATATTTAAAAAGTTCGCATTAATTTTAGATGGAAATACAATTGCTTACTATCAATTGTAGTTCTGGTTTCATTCTGATTCCATTCTGGTTTCGTTCTGGTTTTATTCTGGTTCCGTTCTGGTTTCATACTAGTACCGTTCTTGCTCAAAACATACATATATACTTGTTCGAATTATGAGTTGATACTAACGTTCTACACTTTATAAACAAAAAACCCGAATTCAAAATGTGTAACCAGCAACCCCTTACAGCATCGCACACTCTTTATATATTTATAAAAAAATTTATACATAATATAATTTTATTCCCTTTTTTTGTGACAACAATGTCCTGCTTCGTTTTTACAAGTTATTCCTTCTACATTGTTTAAATATTCTATTATTTACGACTTTGAGCTTGGGGACTTTGAGAGAGGGAGTAAAGCACAATTTGAAAAAAATTAATGAATATTTAATTTTTTAACTTTTTTTCAATTTTACAACATATAAAATATTTGATGGCGATTGATAACAAAAGCATATGAATATTGTAAGACAATATAAATACATGAGCTACAAACAAATAAACAAAAACATGATGCATAAGCATAAACATACATCTGGTTATTATATGTTTTATTATGTACACATGGATATGCATGCAAACATACTTATGTACACATTTAAATTCATGAAGAATTCCGATTATAAATTTAGTAAATAATTGCGGTTAATATTAAAGAGTTGCGTAAAATGTTCTAAAGGTTATAGGAATTATTTCATACTACTTTCAGTCACTACATTTGAGTGTAAACATAAATAACAAAACATTACTCTCACTAAAAAAAACTTGTCATGATTTGAAAAGTGTTTCTTTTTGGCTTTGTGTTTGTATTTTCAAACAAAGTAGAATTTCAAAACAAAAGGTGACAATAAAATAAAAAATGGTAAATCATAGCAAACCTATTAAGTATAATAGAACACATATAATAAATTTACAAAATATTAAACAGCGTGGTTACTAAATATTTAATCTTAAGGCAGTTGAAAGTGCAACCACATTGTTCTAAGCTATTTTTTAATACTAATGAACTTCTCTCAGATTGAAGATTAAAATTGTTGTAAAAGTTTTTTTTATCTAGGTTATTGGCGTAGCATCAATTGGGGGTATCAAAGGCTTAATAAATTTTTTCTGAGAAGAAAGGACAAAATCAAATTTAAACAGTTAATTTTTTAAATTATTTTAAAGCTAATTCCAGAGTGCATTGCCAATAGTCTAGGTTCAAGCATGTCTTGATTATTCTTTTCAGTTTTAATGTTCTATTTCATCTTAATTTTGATTTAATTGCATTTTATCCAACATTTTCATATTTAACTAACGTTCTATTCTTTTATATCTTGATCGCAAAGCAAAACACTCATTTTTGGAAATATTTATTTAATAAAGAGAGAGTGATATACATACACTATATAAAATTTAATAAGATTGCTTGTAAGCAATTTTTCTTATGCTTGCGCAGCTCTTTAGTAAATGTATGCAGGATACTTGGATATTCATTAAATCTTATTAAATATTAAATGTTTGTTGATTTCAAAACATGGTTATTTCGTATGTAATTTGAGGTAAACATGATTATCTAAAATTTGTTAATAATACATTTTTGGAAAATTAACAAATAACGATGCATGTAAATTAAATTTTTGAATGAACATAAGAGAAGAAGAAAATAACACTTGGTAAATACTTGATTATATATAAAACGTAATACTAAACATAAATTCTCTATCTAATAGCTTATAGAAGTTTATATTTTGCACATTTTTATGTCATCACTTCTTCTCTCTGTATAACCCAAAGCCGCTTTTAACACATCCGTCTACACCATAAATAACATAAAATTAAAAAAAAAACTGAAAGACACAATAAATTGTTTTATTAACTATGTAGCATTATTAAAAGCAAAAGCCGGAATTACAACAAAGTAATTTGTTTAATTTGCCAATTGATATTTTATATCCTTTACTAAAATCCTTTTGTTGTTCCTTTCAGCAAACGTAGTTATGCATTATTGCAAGTTATAAATTATAAATGAATGGTTTTATTTTAATGAAAAAAAGAACCGTTGAAATGCAATATATCTGCCAACAAGTAAAGGATGGCTCAAAAGTAAAAAATTAAATAACGTTTTTATTACTTTTTTAACATATTATTAACTTTTTATGATATAAATTTTGATTATGAAAAATAATATCAGAGAAATGACCACCGATTTCATCGGTGCATAACTGGGCTCTTAATCAGGCATTTTGCATAGCAAGACTTCACTTTATGCTGCCCTGATCACAGCTCTAATATGGTACTTTCGTTATTCTATAGTTTGGGGCTTGTTAAGTAATATACACTTCATCTTTGAAGTAACAGTATTAAAAATAATCAGGGGCAGTTAAATCTAGTAAACGTACTGGTCAATTAAATACTATTTTTTTTAGTTAATACAGTCAACAAAAATTTAATTTAAGAGTAATTGTGTCAGGGGCCCTGTGTGATGTATCTCTATCCTGCTAGAACCACTTTTTGGCTACCGCAAGGGGCACAAAATTATTAATTGCAGTACTTACCTGTCCCTATTCACCATCACTGCTTTACGATTTTTTTTTTCGAATGTTCTCGGGCCCTGTTACTCTTGAGCGTGAGCAATTGGCGCTGGTAATCAACCCTGGAGCTTGCAGTATCCCATATTTTCCTTATTTGTTTATCCTTTAAAATGAAAATGTGCCTCATCACTTGTGGTAGTGGTAATGTGGTAGTTTGCTATCCAATTAGAAAAGTAAAATTATTCCACTTTAATTCGTTGCTCAGTCCTTAAATTTCGCATGGTGATGTAACACGGTATGATAAATAATATATACAAAAAAACACAAAAAGTTTATAGGAAAAAAGGTATACCTTTTTTTACACGTAGGCGTTACTTTTGGCCCACCGTGTACATGAACAAATGACAGAAATACATACTTGTTAATGATAAATATCACAGAGTTCAAAGCTAAGAACTGAATAATTAAAAATAAATCAATGTAAAATATCATACAACAGAGGCAGATAAAACTAAAAAAAATGCCAGGATTATTTAAATAATTTTATTTGAATGTAAGTAAATAAGCCAGAGAGAGTAACGTAGTGAAAGGAGTGATTAAACTATAATTACCCCTAAATACAGGGAATGAATTTTTTAACGAACATAAAATTTTGTTTCATCATGAATCTATTAGGTGTAAAATTAAAAGAGAAATATTAACAACTTAATTTTTAAAAATAATGATGTAATGAAAGAAAATAGTAAAGGTAATTTTAAACAATTTTGTTTTTTAATTTGGTAGAATGCTTTTTAATAACGTACGTTAAAATACCTAACGTCACTTCTAAGGGATCATGGTTTATTAAGTGTCTTTTTTTTTGAGCTTATGTTCTTTAAGAAAAATTTAGCTGAATTATTATTAAAACATATTTAAGTTAAGCTTTCCCAGATTATTTTACCCTTTGTAACATGAGCCTAGGCGGACAGATTTAGTTTATAATATAATTATTGTACTTCGGAAAAAAAAATTGTTTCCCAGAGTATCAGCACCGTTGTATCAGCACTATTGGTCACTACTGGTGTAATCTTATTCAATTCAATTATTCAAAATAAAAATTAGATCAATTATCTAACTAAGTTATTGAACACATGTCTTTAACTAAAACTAATATTTATTGGTCTTCTTTAAAACGTTGACAAGTTGAGCGAGTACTAAATTGTTTGAGTATATTAATGTTATTCATTCAAATACTCATTCATTCGTTCTCAATATTGGACGTCGTTCATCTTTCCTCAATAAAACATAAAAAATATCTAAACAAAAAATAATTTGAGTTGCCAAAAAAAATTTGCATTTACAGCATTTTCATTAAAAAATGTATAGAGAGAAAATATGTGTTAAAAATGCGTGTAGTTTAATATTTGCTCCAATATCTTTCTAGGATTTGTTTTTTAAATCATCCTAACTTTGGGAGGTTTTGAGTACCCTCTAAGTCTCTAACTTAGTGTTAAATATGTTTAAACAAAAACTTTTCTAACTAAAAAATATATCGCCATACTCATGCGTTAGATGAAGAGTTAAGTTTATTTGTAGTTAAGCTTATTTGTAGCTCCGTTTGTTGAATTTTCAAATAGTTTAATTCTGCTTCAGCTTCAGTTATCTTCTACTTTACTTTATCTCTAACTAGAAAAGCCCGGTGTGCGTTGCTATGCCCCTTAATGAATAAAAATGCATTCTGAATTTAATTTGAATATCATGTGCAAAAAGCTAAAAATTATAACTTTTTTTAATGTGCGTGGCACTGCCCACTTTTCTAATCACAAAACTGTATAGTCATGACAGCTCAATATGTGTGCAAAGTTTCAGAAAAATCTATGAAGTTCAAGTAGCTGAAAATAATAATTTTTTTGTGGGCGTGGCACTGCCCACTTTTCTTATCACGAAACTGTATAGTCATGACAGTTCAATATGTGTGCAAAGTTTCACAAAAATGGATATAGTACAAGTAGCTAAAAATGATAACTTATTTCTTATGGGCGTGGCACTGCCCACTTTTCAAATCACGAAATTGTATAATCATGAGATCTCAATATGTGTGTGCAAAGTTTCAGGAAAATCGGTGAAGTTCAAGTAGCTTAATATGATAACTTCTAATCACGAAATTGTAAAGTCATGACAGCTCACTATGTGTGCCAAGTTTCAGAAAAATCGGTCCAGTTCAAGCACCACAAAATTATAATTTTTTTTTATGGGCGTGGCCCTGCCCACTTTTCTAATCACAAAGTTATAAAGTCATGACAGCTCATTATGTGTGCAAAGTTTCAGAAAAATTGGTCCAGTGCAAGTACCTCAAAATTATAACTTTTTTAGGGGCGTGGCCCCGGCCACTTTTCTTATCACGAAATTTATTTATTTAGTCATGACAGCTCGATATGTGTGCAAAGTTTCAGAAAAATCGGTCAAGTGTAAGTAGCTAAAACTGATAACTAATTTTGTATGGGCGTGGCACCGCCCACTTTTTGCCACCCATAAACACTCCCTGGAATATGTAAAACAACTTGCCAAACACACACACACACAGAGTTTCACTTTTATATATATAGATTACCGCCCTACAGCAAGTTTGATTAAAATCATTTGTATAAATCAAAATGATATCAAACACTTTGACTTATTTCCAATTTAAAAGTCTATTACATTTTAATTATTGTGTCAACAATTTTTTACAATCAAAATAATATCTAAGTATATACTTTAGCTAATAATGAGTAGTAAAACAGGCAATTATTTTATCATTTATTTTTATATTTTCCTAAACGACCATAAAAACTATACCAGTTTTAATTGCGAAAAAACAAATATTTTGAAGCTGCTCCATAAACATGTTATTTACTTAACCGCAAAAGTTTTAACATAAAACTTTTCGTTAGCAGTTAACTTTTTGAACATTAAAAATAATATAAAAATAGAAATAAAGCCCACACACATACTCTCACAAAGCACAGAGTTTTAAACTTAAACCACTATGACCACAAATGACAACAAAACGTTTAGCAATTGTACAAACATTAACAAAAATTGCACATAGTTTTTGGTAAAAATAAAATTAAACCCTCTCACATATCGTCGGAAGTATTTCAACGCAACCACTACAAAAAACAAACGTAAAAAAATAGAACTAAAAACGAACAACTTCATTTAAAACATTCCCTAAAAGAAGCTTTTTTTGTTATCTCCCCATAGTAGACAATAGTTTTGTAGTTTTATTTTTTTTTTTTTCATTTTCTTTTAAAATATAAAGCAAATCACACAAGTACTCAAACTAAAAACAATCACAGAAAACCAATAAACTTCTTTTGTGTGTTAGTATTTGTGTTGGATTTTTTTTTAGCAATTTAATCCTTTTCTGTGTGTGTTAAAAGCAACAAAAATATTTAAAACTATACAAAAGAAATTTAATTTTTGGGAAAAATCAGAGTATTTGAATTAAAGAAAATAATACAGAAATTTTATTTAACAGCGAACACTGTTTTAGGTTTAACAACTACACCTAAAAGTAGGCTTTACTATAGCTTTAATATATTTTATCTTATATCTTCTTACATGCATGCAATTTTACTTCTTATAACCAAACAACTATTTTTAACTATTAATTATAAATTAACTTAATCGCCTTTCAATATATTTAATGTTTTTTTTTAATTTCAATTGTTTATTTAATTATTTTTATTAAATTTTAATTATTCTAGTGGTTACTTATGGCATTAGTTAGATTGTTTTTTTTTACCTTATGAACAAATTTGTTTTGTGTATTGTGGTTGCTAAAAATGTTGATATTGAATATTATATGTAGTTAAATGTTTAGCCTTTTTAGTTGACTTTCAAAATTAGATCATGGAGAAGTGCATTTTTTATGTTAAACTTTTTGCTTAATATGATAACAAAACAATTTTATTTTTTTTTTAAAATGTAACTATTGCTATTATTATTTATGTCGCCATTTCATTTAACCTTTAAACAAAATTATTACAAACAAAAAAAATTACATATATTTTAGTTAAAAATAAAATTTAAATATACAAATTTTGAAAAAAAAACGATTAAAATTAACATGTAGTGTGTAGTATCCGTAACAGATATTCTTTTAAATAAAGTTCAGTTGCATTTGAATTAAGACTGATTTCAGCTTTTATTAATTCCTACCCAGTTAAAAAAGACAGTTTTTGAAGCACTAATATTACGTTTATAAACGGAAGTGTGTTATTATGGGTTTGAAGAAGAAATCTTTTCTTAAAAACAGCAGTGGTAATGAATAAATTAATGAAGATTTGTACAAATTAATCAACTACAAGTGCATTCATGCTCCTCATGCTCCAAAGTAGGTTATTAAGGGAAATAATTAGAAACACTCTATGCATAAACATATCATTTACACACTACAAAGAGCTTTGACAAACGCACATTGTGTGCAAAGAAAGTAATACCTCCATGCGATAACTCTCCATACAAATTTGATATATGTTTCCCTTACAAACATGCTCCGTCCGAAGCACTTTTTATTGGGTAATCTATCATTGCTTAATATCTGTTTGATTTTCTTGTTAATTTTTACAGTCGTTGCGTATATTTGAATTTTATTTTTAATACTAACCTTTTAGTGAAAAGAAAACAATTTTAATAAAATTTTTATTTGTGTTTTTAACTTGCCTTTACCTGGAACATCTCATTTATACACAACAATAAAATGAACAGGAATGGAATGACTATAATTTAAGATGGAATGATTCCGAATATGGTGGTGTCAAGGACTTACGTATCACACCCAATAAACTGTGGAAGCCGGATGTGCTCATGTACAACAGGTAAGTTGGCAAAAAAGAAAAAAAATAAAACCCAAGATGATTTTTTTTATACAATAAAGGGGATATATTTATTTAATAATTACTTATATTGCTTAATAAGCTTCTAATGATATTTATAGGTATTTTTAAATGATCCTTAAAATAAGTCTTTTATATGAAACAACAAAATTTATGAAAATCTTTGTATATAGTTGTGTACTTATTTTTTTGTAAGCTTTAACAAAATCAAGGTAAGCAAACAATAAAAACCAAGCAGAAATTGTAAAAACATTTTTATGTAAATGGCTTTGTTAAAAAATTTTTAGTAAAACAATTTGTTTTTAAATTTTATATTTTTTTTTTATTATTTGAATTGAGCTTTTAAAAACGGCACTTTGTATTATATTAAAAAAAATAAAACAAAAATTAAAAAATATACAATAACTAATCCAACATAATTAGTTTTACTAACAATCAAATCAAACTCATTTTGTTAGTTTGAAACATTTCAAAATAATGTTTTTTTTTTATATGACATTTCATTAAAATCAAAGCTCGATGAAAAAATTAATTTTGATTTGAAATTAACATTTTTAATTTAAAAAGAAACACATTATATTATTTAAAAAACATAAAAACATTTAATTTTTTTTGTATTTAAACCTAAACATAAACCTTAAACATAACTAACATTTCAAACTCAATAATTAAGCACATAAAATATATACAATTAAAAACTTAATCTGTATATCAACATTTCAATAAGAGTAGTTTACATACGCAGTGGTCACCAAATGAACGAATACCAAAAGAAAAAGAAAGAGTGGGAGAGTACATTGTCAGCTTGCCGTTTATGTGGGCCTTACATTGTGAAACTATAAAAAAAGCAAAGCTATCCAAGAAAATTATCGCAAAAAGTTCATTCATATTGTCATAACAAATAAATCCCAAAATTAATATTCTCCAAACTCAACTACCTGTTTTAACAAAAATAAATCTGTCATTTTACTAATAATTACTATTAACCCAAGAAACCCCTCTTATCCACCTTTCTCAATTCTTTAAACTTTAAATCCTTTAAACACTCGTTTCAAACCAAAAAACTATTTCTTAAGTAAAACCCTATACTATATCTATGATCCCTCAATTCCATTTCGCTTTCTCTGTTTAACTAAAATGGGTTTAAACCCTTATTTAAACTTAAGTGAACTATCGTTTAACCAGAACATTATGCAAAATATTGTTTACAAAACTTCTCTCTCAAAATAAAAAATTAATTTTAAAAAATCTTAAATGTAACTTAAACTTATCATACTTCTTCTATGTCTTAACTAAGATGTGATTTCCCCACTTTAACTTCTTTTACATGGCATCTCTATTATAAAAATTTTAGAAACAATATGCTGGTGTAATATCTCTGGTTAAACCAAACAATACTTGACTTTATTTAGCCTTGCTACTTATAAAATAAATCTCGAGTAGATTTAAACGTTTTTTTTTCCAAATGGAAAAAATTTCAAAATTTTTTTTGTTAATATTTTTTTGTTTTATTAATTAATATGCTATTTCGGGCCAAATAATTTTCAAGTATTGTACATTTTATAAAAATAAAGAAGAAAAACCAAAAAGCGTTAAAGAAATGTGAAGAACAAATCCAATCCCTCAATCAACAATTAATTTACAACATACATTTTAAAATTTATTTTAAATTTCATTATAAGTTATATTTAAATTTAAAATTAAAAAAAAAAAACAAAAATAAAATTTATTATAAAAAATTTAACCCTTAAAGTATTTAAAATAACTTAAGATATATTTACACAAAAAAATTTTAAACAAAATAGAGTCAGTGATGGTAAAAAAGTTTGTGATAACACAGTTCATGGTAACACGGTTTATTGTAACACGGTTTATCGTAATATTGTTCATATGTTTATAACATTAACTAATGAAAACAAAATATTAAAGATAAAATTTAAAATAGACAAAAAAAAAAGGAATTTTTTATTCTCTAAAAGACCGTTATAATTGAGTTTTGTGAGATTTTACAGATCAGATATCTTAAAAGCTGTCAAACATATATTGGTTGTTTATTAAAGAGGCAAAGGAATTAAAATTATAATACTACAGTGAAAAACTTTTTTAATTTCTCTTCAGTTGCCTTTGAGCCTACGCAGCATGAACTGAGGGTCTAATTTTCACACATCCTTTGCAGTTAATCAGAATGTATTTCAGCTATACTTGATCGTATCTAGTTTATCAGCATAACACTAATAGCATCAAATTACATACACAAGTTGGCCAGTTAACAATAAATTTCTTAAAATTATTCGTTCATCAAGTGTTTTTCTTAGTAAACTGATTGTATATATTTATTGTTTTATGTGTGCCTGCAATAATAATGCTTACCAATTGAGGCACAAAGAAGTTAGTAAGCCTCTCAACTAACCGTCGACTGTATTATTCTAGCTATCGTTATTTGTGAAGGCATATCAAGAAATGATTTCACTGACCAATAAAGCGCAGCAAGGAGTGAGGTTTACTAAATGTAACCACGTTGAGACAATGGTTCAAGAATTATTAACGCAGAAAGTGCGGCAATTGAGTTTATAGTCATGTAACTATAAGTATGTTTTATCCGGTAAGCTTTTGTACTTACGTCATAAATTTCAAAGCAAATTCTAACCTTTTTCGTTGCGTTTTATTTTATGTTGCTTAAACGTTGATCTATTCACGATGAACAGTCAAACCAAACTAAATTTTACAACACCGAAACTATCAAATCAGCATTTGCAAAAAACACTGCAGCCAATTTAGAATTATTTGCCTTAAAAATAAAAAAATAACACGCTTTATATAAGAAATCACAAATCACAACATGCAATATGACTCAAGGTAAAATAATGTTATTTAAAAAAAAAAATCAAAATGCGTTTTACACGTATTTAAATATACAAAGCAATATTATTAAACCAAAAACTTATTTTAGCAATCTTTAAGGGTTAAATTCAGACATACTTAAACTTAACAATAAAAAGATTTTTAAAACACATTTTTATAAAACAAAAATTAATCTAAAAAAGAAATATATTCATTAAGTTGTTGCGCTTAGGTTGGTCCGAATACATTTCACTAACGTTTATGACAGTGCAATGAGTATAGACCAGCTTAAGCTCAATAACAAAATAAATACATTTTAAATCTAAATAGGATCATAACCCGAATACTTAAATGAATTCATAATTAAAAAACTCAATAAAGTATTGTATTTAATAAAAGTGGTATTAATGTTTTTTATATAATTAAAAATTTTATCATGGAAATTATTTTACATAAAGCCGAGGACAAGACGATCATACATGGCCTAAATATTTTGAATATCCAGTAGTGAAACCGATTATTCCATTTTTTTAATAACGGTTTTTTATTTTTTCAAATACTCAGTTTATTTCTACAGAATTATTGGATTTACTAATGCATGACATATCTAAATTAACAGAAAAAATAAAAACAATTAACTTAGATCAAAAGTTTGTATGTCGCTACAATCAATATCTATTTTTCTAATTATAGTCAAACAAAGTGATTTTTTAAATATCTTTCCATTTTCATATTTAATCCCAAAAACTTTAATTAAAGAAATATTTCCATTTAAGAATTATTTCAGTTAATTTTAAATTATTTTCAAATAAATTAATGTGTGTGTCATATAATAACCACTACATTAACTTTACCTTTTAGCTAACCTTTTTTGTTTACATTAAAATCATGAAAAATCACTATTTTATGTATAAGAGAACTGCGGTCAAAAATACTCTGAAAATTCTTAACAAACTTGGAAATTATTCTATTTTTTAAAAAAAATATTTCCTGCAGTTTATTGTAAGGTCAGCGTTTGCCTTGACCCTTTGCAACTTCGGAAAACTGTATTTTATCATCTTTTCCGCACTAAAACATTAATACCACTCTCTTTAAATTACATAATAAAATAAAATATTTAACAAAATTATATAAAATATAAATGCCTTTAATACAATTAAACTTCATACGATTAGCTGTAATCTTTGATTTCTGATCATTATTATCATTAGATTTACTAACAAAATTAAACCAAATTAATATTCATTACATTTCTTCATTGAATTTACTAATATGCTAATATGTATTCCTTTATGAAAACAAAATATATAGTTTATCATTAAATGTCTCATTAAAATGCATAAGTTTTATAAACATTATTAGTATAAATTTAACTGCAATACATGTAGCCATATATACATATTTAATATATATGTAACTGTGTGTATATGTACGTATGTATATATGTATGTCATTCTAGTTATATTAGCAAAAAAAAAAACGCTTAAAAAATGTTGTATTAATTTGTTATCAATGTATGTACCTAATAATCAGCATTTGCATTTCACTGTATTTGTGTGTGTATAAATGTCTATTTGGATATAATAAACAGCAAATAAACCTTATTATGAAATACGCTAAAAAAAATTATATAAAACTGACAAATAAACTATAACATTTTAAATGCAAATCATCCAAAAAAAAAAATACATGAAAATTATTAACATAAAACAATAACTATTTATGTATTTAAATAAAATCAAATAATTTTATTAAAAATAATTTAAAATAAAGTGAATCTCTTAAAAGTAAAACTAAAAAAATAAGGATTTAGGGAGAAAATAAATTTAAAATAATACTAATTAATTCTATTTAAATGACATACTCACCTCTCGACGTATGAGTAATATGTGATTTAATACACACAATTGCAGCTCATACGTACGTACACTCATATTACGTATGAGCATTTTAAGTATGTTAAAATTTAAATATTAATCATACGCTTCATTATTGTTCCTAAATGAATTAAATTCTAATAAAAAAAATTCATTTAAATAAAAACTATTTTTAGAAAACAATTTTCAACAAATATTTAAATATTTATAAAAACTTTAGAGAAAATTTAAAAATTTTAATTTTTCTGCAAAATTAATAGGGAAAATTGAATGAACCTGTTTTGTTTAAAATTTAAAAAAAGAACTTTATGAAAAAAAAATAGTTTTTTTTATTAAAATTTTCAAGTAAAGTTTTCCTGTTTATTTCCGTGCACATTAAACTGAAATCGCTTTGATAATTTGTTCACCACAGCTAATTAATCAGCAAAATAAAAAAACTAAACTAAATAAGTATTAAATAAAAAACACAGTTTTTTTAAATTTACAAAAATCAAATTTTAATATTACTAACATTAAATTCTATTGTGTTTAATAATTAAATCACTATTAATCATATTGTTTTCATAAAAAATACAAACGTGACATTTAAGCGCACTTAAACTTAAACAACCACATTGACACGCACAACATAAATACATTAATTAACACTAAACTGTCATTTCTTCTATCGTTATTAACCAAAAAAAAATATAAAATTTTGTTATATTAATAAACAATATAAAAAAATCCTTTGGAAAACCCCTATAAATAAATTTTTAAATCCACATACTATTTTCTTGCTTTCTTACTACTTAATATTACACAAGATTTTTTATTGTTTCCATCTCAATATGCTACAAACATTTCCTTGATTTTAAGGTGAGCTTTAGGTTTAAGGATTAACTGCAATTTTTTTATAAATTAACGATTTATATGATTTTATTTAACTAGTTTTAATCATAAATATAAATGGCTACAAAAATCTTATTCATTTTCATTTAAGGAAATTTCTTCTATATATTCATTCATTCATTCAAAGACATAGTCTCCAACAATTTTGCCAACTTTTTGCAAATAAAATTATTAGCTTGACAACTAAATTACTTCCATGAACTAAGAAACCAAATTATATTGTCATATTTAGAGAAAAGCTTGATATAATTGACAATTGCGGGAATTTTGTTATGTTTAACCAACTTGTAGATAGAATGCTTTTGTTTTTAGTATCGATTCATCTTCACTTACTATCTCTTACGCTTCAAATTATCGCAATGTATGCGTAAAAACAATATTTCAAGCATTCAATTAAGAGACTATTAAGGTCTTAAGGTATAGGGCCCAATTTTCATTTTCTTGTATAAATTCTGTTGGTAATATTCTGTCTGAAATTTCTACTTAAGTAGCCCCAAATTTTCAACTGTTAAGTTAATCAGAAGTTTTCATTGAGTTATACCTCTACTTATATGTCTTAAAATTTTTTCTAAAAAAATTTTCGTCGTCATAGCTTATAAGTAAGAAACTCTTACTTAAGAAATTTTAAGTAATAGAGGTTCGCCTCCTATTGCTTTTCATATATTCCAAATTGTATACAAAATTCGAATTTCTAAAAAGATTACAATAATATTGATAGCTGTAACTTAACTATCGACAAAGCTCTCCTTAATAACAATAAACGTAAATGTTTTTTTCTTCTTAAATATAATAACTTTCCTTCTTAATGCCACTACCTTTCTTTTACTCTTTACAACTAAAACAACACCTTAAACTACAACAAGAACATTGGTAAGCTTAAATGTGTTTTTTGTTATAAATATTTTAATGTATACTGTCAATGTTATTAGTTTATTTCGTGTTAATATACATGTTTGTTTTATTCAAAAATAAATAAAAATATTAACAAAAATGTAAAAAATAAATGTAATGCTTCGTTTTATGTATGTGTGCGAGTTGGTTTTCATGTTTCACTAAACACGATCAAACAACATTTTGAAAATGAGCAATTACACAATTCATATTGCGATATTTAAAAAAAAAAATGGCTAAAAAAAATTACACGCACACATAAACCTTAAAACTACATAAATATTAAATAAAAATAAAATATATAAAATCGTATTCGTTATATTTGTGTGTCTACTTAAGTGTTTCTGTTAATGTGTTACGTGCAAAATATTTTTTGTTGTTAAACGATTGTCTTTGAAATTAAATGAATAATAAAACACAGATATTAGAATAAAATTATATTAAATTTAAATGTTTGATGTTGCAAATTTGTATTTAAGTCGGTATGGAATATAACAACAAAATTACTAATATACTTACTACGAGCAAGCATAAATTCATACATAAATATTTTGAATAATTTTATATGAAATTTTGCTGTTTTGAATTTTTTTGTTCATAAAACAGACCGTTTAGTTTGATAACAAACCTATATGAAATGCAAATGGTAAGAGTAAATTTAAGCTTATTTTCATTATACATACATATACATATATTATTGTAATTTCAATCAAACGTATATTTTTATATAAATAAGCGCTTTAGTAAATAAAAAATGCTTTCAGTTTTAAATTTACATGAAGAAACTAATTTTAATAAATTTTTATAAATAACGAATACTCAATTTCAATTTAACTAAGGCAAGGCTGAGAAAGTCCAATAATAATCGAAAGCATATGTTAAGGAGACTGAGTTTAGTTTTGGTATGATTTTTTTATTTTAAGGCAAAGCCGTATATTGTTTAGACTTAAACGGACGGACGGACGGCCATTTAATTTTATGTTTATATACGTGTGTTACTATTTAAATGTGAAATAATAAATCAGACATCTATGAAAACTAGCCATATGTTCTTTGTTCAAACCATTCATTCGCAATCAAGTTATTGTTGTTCTGAAAACTTTTTTATCTATTGTCTTTCCTTAACTAAATCTAATAAACTATTCATACAAATTATTAGATGCTTATAAAAAGTTTATAAGATTGATTTTTGATGGAAATTGGATTTGTAAACCTTCTAAGAGTTGTTTTAGTTTTTATTAGTTAGACCGCAAATTTTAACAGAAAAAAAATTTAAGCAAAAACGGGAGCTTAAACTATTACAATAGCAATAGTAGCGACTACACCCCAAAAAAACTCTCCTTTTAAAATAATTCTTTGAATGTACTAAAAAACACTTCTTCATTACTTACAATTTAGCATATAAATTTATGCCGTGTTGATTTCATTGAACGTCAGAACTTACCACCCTCGCTTACAAATAGGGACTTGAATAAGTATTTATTATAATCGCCTATAAAAAGGTACTTATGTAAGAACTTACTTCTATAGCAATAAAAAAATATGTACCTGATTTAATAACCTAAATAACCCATTAACATTATGAACTTATAGAAGTCATTTGTTTTTTTTTAAACAAAATTTGTTTTGATTATTCTGCGATACGTTATTTTGCAATTTTAAAATCAGTGCAAATCTACATGTCACAATTTTTTTTACAAACTATTTTGTCGCTATTATCGAAAATATTATTACTTATACTTTAAACGTGTTAAACTAAATGAGATTTATGATAAGTTATGCCCTTTAATTTCACAATAAAAAATTGTATTGGGTGTATATCTAAGCAAATTTCTTAAAAATAAGTACTAAGTAGTCACATTATAATCCAAGTGATTACTACAGTACTTCTTGGTAAGACAGGCATTATATGATAAATATGTTCCTAAGTAAGAGCATGTCATCACATAGTTTTTATTCTGACTCTGTTTGTTTTGTTTTCTACACCCTTTACAAAAAACACCCTTTGCAAATCAATAAGTATCAACACGCATTAATTGTTTTATTTTCTATTTTGTTCGACCTCCCTTTTATTATAAAAAATGGGTTATGTTAGTTTTATTAGATTTTTACTTCATTGGTTTTATTTACATTTAAATTCTTATTTAAATTTGTGTAAAATACCTTAGTATAATCTATCCCCCATACCTAAACAAGAGCGTTGAGCGTCAAGCGTTGGAGTTTTACTTGTGTTTTGTTTTTGTTACAATAAAAAAATACATGCAAAATTGCAACGCTTGACGCTCAACGCTCTTGTTTAGGTATGGGCCTATCTTCTATTGTGCCTATGTGGCAATATTTAGATTATAAGCAATTCATACTTTGTAGCATATTTTCAGGATGAATGTAACAGAACTACTTCTAAAATTTTTATTCTTTGGAAAATTCTCGATCCGGTTTCACAGAATAAATATATCTACAGCAAACAGTAGTTAGATGAGCATAAGACATACATAAGTGAATATCAAGTTGAATTTAGAAATAGTTGAATGTGAATGTTTGGATCTTTGTTACTCAATCATGCAAAAACGGCTGAACGGAACTAAATGAAATTTGGAACACAGTTAGACAACAAACTAGATTAACAAAAGTCTACCCTTTATCACAATAATTAAGCAAATTCGCGAAAAAATGCGAAAAATAATTTCTTTTTTGTATTTAGTTAGTCGGTTGATCAAATGTTTTCAGTGTTCACAATTTACACATACTGACGAAAAAAAATTTAATCTTCCAACATAGTCTATAGAATTTCTACTCCACTAATATAATAAATATAAATTTTTGTTTGTTCAAATGTTTTGATATTTTTATTCAATCACGCGAAAAATTACTAAACGGATTTAAATGAGATTTGCCACACGGATATATAGCAACCTGAATAATTACATAAAGAGGCTAACGTGCATGCCGATAACTACGCAGACAAAGTCGCAGGAACAGGAATATTAACCTTGTAATAAAGGGTGGTTAAATTTTAAGTGCCGATGTTGATTTTGAATAAAACAAAAATTATTATTTAGGAAATTATTGTAATTTTTTTTATTATGATAATATTGGTATGGTTGAAATTTGTATGGAAGAAAACACCGGCCAAATAGCAGCTGCGACCTCGGCAACGCACCTCCATCCGATGGTCCAAATTTTCAATTACAATGTTGATGTTCAATTGTTGGGAACGATGATGAGTCGAGGTTGACTGCCCTTTGGCCACACTATCGCGAAAAACAACAATGTTTTCCGTTCAACGAACTAAGAAGGCATTCACAGATGTTTTTACATTTCATACAGACCTGTTTTAGTGAAATTTAAATATTTTTCACAGTTCTAACGATTAAGGACGAATTTTAGCGATTATGTTGATTATTATGATTATGTTTGGGTGTGGTTCACATTCAACATTAGCCCTTAAAATTTAACAACCCTTTTTTATTCTTAAAAATGCTTATTATTATTAGCAATTAAAAGAATCTAGGCTTATTAAAAAGAAATAAACCAAATAAAGAGAATTTAAGTGATTTATTGGAACATCCGTAGCTCTTTACCCGACATTAAAAAAAGGGAAGAAAAAACAATATACTTAACATATATCTTTTAAAACTCCTAAACCGGTTTCATCAAGGGCTTATAAAGAAGAAAAACAAAACTGTAAACATTAATTTTTCCTCCTTAACTTACAAATCATAAACGGAATACCTTAAATACCCCTGTAAATGCTTAATATCAAACTCAAATCCTTTTTACTTAAGAGCAAAGCTGCTAAAGCTACAAAAACCACAAAAAATTGTAAGTAAATACAGATTTTTATTTTTAAGTGACCATAACAAACATAAAGTGTACCTTTGAGTACAAAAAAGTACCCTCAAAAAGAACTAAAACTAGCCACGAATTAACGTCAAAAAAATTGGTTGTGCAAATAGCGCTGTAGAAAACCATTTATAGCTAAAGTTTTTTTTAACTACTTTTACCTTAATTTCAGTAGTAAATGGCACTTAGCTGAGCTACTCAAAGTTATTTCGTGTTTAAAGCTTTTTATTTTTGTTAGCATTTTAGAGCTTACTGTAACCCTCCTGCCACCTATTGCTTTCCATGTCATTTACAAAATGCGTCTAAAAAATATAATTTTTTTATACAATATATTTGCGGAATTATGTTTGCACATATGCTTAAATAGTTTTAACTACTTGGGGAGGGCATAAAAACAGGTAAAACTGTTTGTACCCAAAACAAAAACAAGCAAAATAATGTTTAAACAAGCTGCACTTTATAGTAAGATTGGCCACAATGTAGAGTAAAAAAAACGGATTTAAGTAAAAAATTTCTTTTTAATGCGTATACAAAACGAAAATAAAGTAGTTTTATCTCTTAGTTTTTATGACAAACAAAGTCAAATGTTTTGGTTGTACAAAAAACTGCACTTAAAAAGTTAAAGTTTGTGTAGAGTTTTCAAGAAAAAAGTTTTGAAATAGATTAAAAAACGGTAAGGCACGTTAAGAAGTGTAACTTAAAACAGAACTATGAAATATTTAAGGAGGGTTAGAAGTGTCAACAATGATTTTCAATAGCATGTATGCAATATAAAGATTTTTAAAATAATACTTTATCTTAAACTGAAATTTTAAATGCAACTAAATTCAAAAGAAAATATTGAAGAAAACAGTTTTGAATATAGTTTAGTTTTGAAAGCTGAATTTTATAGTTGCATCTACAAATTTTGGGTGCTGCGGTGGACTAAACAATAGTTTGCTGGTCCGCTAGTCAGTGGGTTGCGGGTTCGATTCCCGCCAGAGACCCTGAACTGATCTGCTTCTCTTTCTATTGAGGTATTACAAATCAATACGATAAGTCCCAGTGAGCTGCACAAAAGCTGCAGATGAATTTAAACTAATATATAAAGTTCTATTTAATGTAAAATTTTTAATTAAAATAAAATTTAAACTAAATAGTGATTATGCTAATTAGGGCAAATATTTGTCAATTGTGAATGCAACTTAAGAGTGTTCTGATAAAAAAAAATATTAAAAAACTTACGAGGGATTTTTTGGCCCATTTCTTTACAAAAGTACCAAGTCTCATCTGTAGACTTGGCAGTACTGCAACGTACTTATTTCAAAATTTGTAACCATTGTATGTAACCAGTGCTGAATTTCGACGACAATATAAACGATATGTTTTTTTATTTTTATTTTTATTTAAAAAGCACCATTGGAAGCAATCTAATGGTGTTGGATCTCATTTGTTGCGAGTTACGTGATACCTTTAGAACAAAATTTGGATTGAATTTTTCTTTCACTTATACCAAGCGAGTTTTTTGATTGTCAAATGAGCTCATGTTGCAATGACCAAAGCCATCAATGTGAAAACTTTCTTCATTTTGTATGTCCTTTTAGCTTCTTGGTACCAAAAAAAACGTAATATTTAGTTAGTTGGACTGAGCTTTCATCGACGCTCATGCACACTCTCTAAATTATGCCGAATTTTTACACTACACTACACAGCTACACTGCTTGGCAAACCTTAAAGATTTAAATGACGAAAAAATGACTTTACGTGAGCTATGGCCGTTATATAATTAAATGGATAAAAGTTATGTTACTAATCATAAAGTGTATCAAAATTTAAATTATATTTGGACATATACTTGTCAAATGCAGCTTTCAAATATGTAAAACCAATAAATAAATATTAATTCACTTTAAACACCTTAAACATATGCCCAAACAGATGCAACATTAAACCAAACTTGTTTCTAACAAATTTGGCGTACCGCATAGTAAAATATAAATTCGAAACTAAGTTTTATCTTCTTTGTTTCAAGAGAAGCAAAAACATTTTAAAGTAATTTTTCCCAACCATGCAAAGTTTATTTGTTCTTTTCTCTACTTTTTTGAAAAGTTTAAATTTTTTGTTTAGTTTTTTGCCCAAACACACCTGTGTGCATTTTTCATTTTACAGTAAACAATATTTTAGACTAATTATAATATAGTTTTTGCCGCAATAAAATGTTTTCTTTAACAAAAAAAAATAAACAAAATCTTGTTGTTGCACAAATTCAACAGATAAAGAAGAAAAAGTGTTTTATTTCTATCTCTTTTTGTGTAAGTTAACAAAAAGCCACAACTGCTGCTTGATAATCCTTAAATCTTATTGTACTACATCTAACTATAATCCTCCTTTGTGAGTAATAAATTTAAAAAATTAGTGTTAAAGTTTTTTTGTTTACCAAAAAAATATTTTAATTACTATTTGACAGCTGTTTACTAAATCAGTGTCAGCAAAATGGTCTTAAAAATCTAGCTTGATTTGAATATTCAAAATTTAGCACTAAAATTTAAGGTAATCCACACCCGAAAAAGCATACTTTCAAATTGATGTTATATTAGTATACTTCATATATACATATACTAATTTGATGAGTAGACCCTACTTATATGTTTTGAGTAAAATCGACCTTAAATAGAGTAATTGCAAAGTCAAGTACTAAATTAAGTAATGTAACATAGTTTTATATGTTTTAATAAATAAAGTGCTGTAAAGTATATTTTATTCGACATTTTTAAAACAAATAAACACAAACATTTATAAAAGTCATTAATGCAACAACATTGTGTAACAGATTAATCGAGAAAGAAACCTTAGGTTTTAATACAAATAAATATTTATAATAATATTGAAAATTTAAAAGATCAGCATATTTAATAAGTTTAAGTTACTGTCCACTAAAGCAAAGAACAAATATATTTTCTTATACATTTTGTAAACAAACCAGCAACGCAAAAAATATAAGCAAAAGGAAATAACAACATGTAAGAATGCTATATTCGACCATGCCAAATTTGATTATACCCTTGAAAATTATTGACGTAGGTATATCCTTGCTTAGCCTTAATTTTAGTTTCAATTGTATACGCCATTTGTAGGTGTTAAACAGGTCAAAGCCGTAATTACTATATTTGACCCATATATCCTATAATATTTTTTCGGACGCCATCTCGAATTTTAACTTTTAATAGTTTACTGTATTCTACTGGCCAAACTCTTTCACTTTATATCAATACTAAAAGACTTAAAGTGGGTACATTTTTATTACTAGATTTGACCCATATATACATTTATAATACGCCATTTTATATTGGCAGCTATTATGGATATTTGATATATTCACTAATCAAGTCCTTTCTTTTGATATCCATATCGCTTCCCTACATTTTTCAGAAACTGAAAAACCCGATTTTTGTTTGTAAGTTTTAGAAAAAACACCGAAACAGTAGTAGTTTTGTACGTATATCTCAGTGAATTTCACACCTATTTGTAAATTTTTCTCAGCAGTAGTTTTCGAAACCACGATTTGTATTTTGGTGTTTTTAGTGTATCCAATCAACTAGAAGCTTCAGTAGCTTGATATATTTAAAGAAATATAAATAGTTTTTAAAATTATTTTTGCCTATAATTTTGCCGAACATTCATTGACGGACAGACGGACATTGCCTAATCAGCTCCCCTATTCAGCTATATTGGGTCAGAAATTAAAATTTTGTAAATAACAAACGGAATGACAAAGCTACATATACCCTTGGACACTGCAAGTGAAGTGTATACAAAATATGATCATTTAAAAAGCGTATTGAATATTACTAAAGACAATTAATTTATGCAAATATTCTTAGAATAATGTAGATATAAAATTTATAATTAAATAATAATCTAAAACAAATTACTAAATTATATAAATCAATACCAAATGTCGGTTGTTGGTAATAGCATCTCTGAAGAACGGCTGTTCCGATTTTGCTTTATTTTTTTCAAATGATTTGTCACAACTCAACTTAGGTTTTTACGGCAAGAAAAATTTAATATATCCACTTCTACATCCAATTTTTTGTAATTTATCAAAAATCGGAGAATTTCTGGATGCATTTGTCAATTGATTTTTAATGATCTATGAAGCTCAAGAGTATTTCTCCCGAAATTTTTTTCTTCAAATTGGAAGTACGAGTGGCACTTACCTCCTATACAAAATTAACCGTTCTTATCGCTAATCCATATTACTTTAATATTTAAAGTCTTCCAAATGCGTGTCAATTGTTATAACAACAACTTGCATAGAAGAACTATGGGCGCGGCAAGTATCTAGAAAACTATTATATCTTTAATCTTAAAACATTGTCTGTCTTATTTTTATTTTATTTTTCTAACCAAAAATCGATATTAATATGATTGGCACTGGAAAGTGAATAACCCGTATACAAAACAACGTTAAATGCATTATTTCAGAAACGAAATTATAAAAAAAATTATATAATACATTCCAAAAACTAGATAGGATCAAATGAACGGGAAGTGTACCTTTCATACAAAAAAAATATATTTAATGACATACCTGGGGAAGTATTATTGTTCGAGGCTTTGAATTCTGTGTAATTGTCTACGATATTAATTTCTTCTTTGGCGCAAAAACGACAGAATCATAATAGAGGAAATTGTGCTTAACTAACCCAAAACATCAAATACATTTCATATAGTTTTTGGAAAACTGTAAAGTCTATTTGGTTTAAACTTAGGAAGGAAATGTCGTTGAAGGAAGCCGGAGACACTACCAAAACCCACACTCGAAGACCGGTGTGGTCCATTGTGTTTTGGTTTAAACTTAGTACGAGATACTTTTAATAACAATATTCTAATTAGAGACAAAAATGGTAAGGATCAGAGAAGAGGGCAGTGATACCCTGTTCGAAATAAAATACTATTTATGACACTAAATATATACTTAATAAATGGTATCAGAAACTATTGAAATTTATTTCCAATTGAATACAATCGAAATTTTGCATCCAGAAACGCAGTCCAGGTTATACCAAAAAAAGAAAATACATTCAATAATACACTTTTATTTAAATGATTAACCCTTCTTTTATAGCATACTTTTAAGAGTTTTTCTTTAAACATTTGTTTCTGTCTTCATTTTGTTTAACAAGTTATTTGTTAGAATTTACTTAAAGAATTTTGCTTTTTTTTAAACTTCCTTTTATTATTTAAATAATAGCACACTTTGTACTTTGGTTCAATTTAAAAACTTAACATTTTATCAATTAATTTTAATCAATCAACACTTGAAAATCTATATACACGTTTTGATTATATTTTAAACAGTTCTAGTAATAAAATTCTACTCAAAAGAAATCAAAACACATGTACACTTTTAAATCATTTAGTTTTGCAATATAATGAATAATCTATTTCAAAAAAATACGGCCACAACAGGAATTTCATATTTAATTTTGTATTCCCTTTTCTGTAACAAAATTGGCCTTGTTAATGGCTATTGAATAGCTAATGAAAAGCAGTCGAGTTAATTGATATTACAGCATGTTGAATGAATCTTAAATGGGATTTTTTATTACGCAGTACTTTTAAAAACAAAAGCTTAATATATAAGGAATTTTAATATGTTTCAATAAAAACTAAATAAAAAATTTCGAAAAAATGTTTGGGTTGATCAATTTTAGATTTTTAAATTTCCGATAACGAATTATTTTTTTTTATATTTTTATTAGAAACTGTACTCTACTATAAAACTACTGTGATCGAATTTTTTTTGAAAACATAGAATATTTTGGACTGATTATAAGTTTTTTTTGAAATTTTTCTTACTAACAGAAAAAAATTTCCATGACTTACATTTCAGTGTTGTCTTTTTTATTACAGATAATTAGAGTTGGGTCAAGTGGTTATTTAAGTTAGTTTTTACCAACAACCTTCTTTATATTCAAAAACCATTATATAATTTAAATGTGGTTTGTGGGAACAACTAAATTCGTTGTTGGCAAAATGAAAAATAAAGAGTCGAGCACAAGTCTATCCCCTGAGTAGGTAATATAACTTTTTAATTCAGTATTTGATAATTTTTTTTAATTACATTTGTCAGTTGTCCCTTTAATAAAAATATGTTTAACAATTATTTTCTAATAAGGTTTAGATTTCAGCAACAAAATCTTTATGTTATAGGTCAACAAGTGTAGATGGTGGCAGATCTGATAATACCCTTTACTATTACGTATTTTTAAATAATGTTATTGAATAACAGTTCTGATTCTGTTACTATAATTTATAAGAAATTTTTTCTTGTTGTATTAGAAAACCAATAAATAAATACAAATACAAAAGTACATAGCTAAAGCATAGCGTAGATTTCAGATTATATGTTTTAAGCCATCTTCCTTTTTTATTTTCGATTCCATTTTTTATTTTAAAATTTTAAATAGTTAACTAAATTCTACAAGTGAAGCCCATATCATTTGATATTCATATTAATTGGGTTAAAGAAAAATGTTTCGCAAATTTTGTTTTTGGATTCGACACTTTCGCACAGTTTAGTGTATTCTACCAGTAAAGGCCTTTCTTTTGAGGGGAATAGATCCGCTATTGCCACATTTGAACCATTTTAGGTTTTTCATTAAGTAGTTAAGTAACCCTTTTTTTATTTTATGCCAATATTGAGGGGATTGAAAGGGGTACTTTTTTAAACACAAGATTTTACCCATATTTAAATTTATTGAGTGGCGGATATAATGCATTTCCTATTTTTAATAGTATGATTCATTTTTCTTATTAGGTCATTTGATATACGTATCGTAAATATTCGATTTTCATTTGTAAATTTTAGGAAAAATACCTAAACAGTTGTATTATGGTGCTTATATCTTTGTTATTTGCAAGCCGTTTTTACTACTTTTCTCAGTTATAATTTTTGATGCTACAACTATCAATATTGTGTATGTATTGTGCCCAAAAACTTATTATGAGCCTTAGCGTAATGATATATTTAAAAAATATATATATATTAGTTTCGCCTATAACTTTTCCGATTACTTACCGATTTGTATAAATTTTTGTACTAACAGCTCTAGAGGCATGTCATATCTGCAAAGAGTAGCAACTGAGTTTATTAATTATACTTAAGTTAAAAGATTTAAATTTTTGTGGTAAAAATATGGGAGAAAAATAGAGGCAGTAGTGATTATTAGCTCATGTCTCAACAAGTTATGGAGCAATTGTGTTGGATTATAGTACCGATTTATTATTTTATTATCACTTAAGATTTTCATTTAATAATGCTTATGATAAGGCCGCAAAGCTATAACATTGTGTGTATATTTTTTACAAAATTTTTTAAATAGATTGTTAGCACACACCAACATGTGGGAGCTTCAAACAGTCGATTCCCACCAACTAACGGACAGACTGACTTTGTTCAATAAACTCCCCAAGTCATTAACTTTTAGACTTTTATAGACTTTATGTGATCGTAAATGAAAAAAGTTAAAAATTGCAAACGGAATGACAAAGCTATATATACCCTTGGCACCACAGGTGAAGGGTATAAATATGTTTCAGTTTTCCCCGCCTAATAATTCCACAAAAAAAAATTTACAATCCATTAAGCTAATTACTCTTAAAATAAAACACTTTATAAGAAAACGACATGTTAAAATAAAAATTTTCCTTGCCAGAAAATTTTTGAAACAATAAAGTCACTGACATGCCTTATTACAACTGACGGTTTTATATGAGAAAACTTTAACTTAAAGAACATAAAAGTACGAAGTTGTTTATGAATAAAGTGCCTTTTGGAAAAACATTTTTAAACGCAAAAATTAGTAAACAATAAACATCAAAATTGTATATACAAAACTTAAAGCATACTTTAAGGCAGTGAAATTTGATAAGAAAGCATACATAGTTTAAGGGTGGGTGTAAAAAGTATTTGAACAAAAAAGAATTGCAAAATTCAGAAAAATGTTTAAGACAGCCCTGTTTAAACACTCTTTTACTTAAGCAGCCATAACACACTTTTAGGTCTTTAGTATTACATTTTTGTCGTTTTCAATTTCTGTTGTCTTCTCAACTTTACCCTGTATTTGTAGTTTTGTAAGCAATTAATCTAAAAGCTTTTTCTTTGAAAACATGGTTCTTCTTCTTTTACATATTTTTTTTAGCTTTATTTGATTAAATGTTTCATTTTTTACTCTTAGTGATAGGTTTTTTTTTTTTGTTCTTTGTATTGTTTTTTAATTTTCTTAAAAAAAGATACTGGTGGTTGGATTTCTTATATCTCAAATAAAAAACTTCGGTTGTACTTGATTTTGTTTTTTTATGTTAAAATGAAGGAATATAAAGAAATAAATCTTTTAAAAAAAGGAACTTTTTTATATTTTTCTTCGATTTATATCCCTGTAAATTTTATTTGTTTATGGATAAGGAACATTGAATATAACAGTGTCTAGGTCAGGGAAATTATATAAAAAGAAAGCAATTAAAGTTTAAAAGATTTCTTAGTATGGTGAAGTCAATTTTAACAAACAATAGCGGCACAGCTGTCAAATGTATGCTTATTATTTAGCCACTCATGGTTACAAAACACACGACTGATAATTAAAAATGTTTCAATGTTTGTTAGTTTACTCTGGGAAACACAATCTGCTTTACACGCAAAAACGCAAAAAAATGTGATGCAGCCGATTCTTCTTTGTTGACCATGTAGCAATGTATCCACAAAAAACGACTGTTAAGTGCAAAGCTTAGATTAGGGTACATTTATACTTCTAAAGAAGTGTCAACTTGGCCAACACTGAAAACAACAAATGCTACAGGTATAGATTTAAATACAATCTGATAACTGCAGATCAGCTCTACATATCATATAGTGAAATTTAAAAAAAAATTATGAATAAGGAATTGACTGCAATATATTTTAATTAGATAAACACATGAATGTTTTTTCAAAAACGAAAGGTTTTTTCGAAAACAAATTATTATATACTTAACTAAGAATTTTCAGTAGCATGATAATCGAGGCTACCTCATGCAACTCTTATGTTAACAAGGCGTATTAGTTATTATTATAGATTTCTAATATCAATACTTTAAGTACCTCAAATTTGGCATTCCAGGTCTGACACTGGCAAAGATAGTGGTCCAGAATTTCTTCTTCTTCGTATGCTCTACATGTTATGTCATTCGACAATCTCGTATGGGACTAGATGGGCTATATGAGTTCTCAGCTTCATGTGACTTAATACTACACTATTCAATCTTCTAAATATTGGCCTTTTTTTTTTTATAATCTCCTTCGATTTTTCATTATTAAGGTCAACCCAAACTATGTTCGTCACTTTACCGATAATTCTGCCATTTTCAAAACATAAAGTTCGTTTTCTTACCTTCATAAGGATTTAGTATTTTCCAATGATGATTTTAATTTATTATACCTTGATAGCCTGATATCCGTATTATTTTTGGACGTTTGCATTATCCCTTATGCATTCTAGGACACTCCAAGATTCATTAGAATCTTGATAATTTATTCACTCTCTGTCAAGATACATATTGGAGATTAGAGTTCATCCATCTAATGTCTTCCTCAATTACCATATTCTAAGCGTAGAAAAAAAAATCAGATTTCACAGACGAAACTATTAATCTCGGTTTTGGTTTATGTCATAGATAACAATTCCAGTTGGATTATCTATCTTCGATCCATCGTACAAAAATCGGTACCTTGGGTATTCCTTACCTTATTTACTTCATTCTAATCTGCCTCCCTTGGAATTATGATGCTGCAGTTAATGCTCTCATACTTTTTTTTGTAATGCTTCCCATCACTAAAATATGGATTATTCTTTGGTATCTGATTTTATGGTCTCCCAAGCCACTCACATTATCTTTAATGTAGTGATCATATTTCATACGGATCTATTAGCCCGAATTTTATAAATTGTAAATTTAATGAAAAGTTAGTTTTAAGTAAATATTTTTCAGTAAAAAATTAGCATTTATAGTTTATTTAATACTTATTTTATTTATTTATTTATTTTATCAATAAAAAAAAAATCTTAAAATTTTGCTAATAAATTGTATTTGATTAATTTAATTGACTAAAAGCTTTAGCACGTTTCAAATTAATTCATTGATAAAAAAACTCAAAGAGACAAATCCAACGAATAGTTAGGTTTTTATTTGCTACAGATCGTAGCTGGTATGTAAAAACGATACAATCCATTTTGTTTTAAAAAAATGGCTGCTAAATTTAAAATTATTAATAATAAAAAGTTTTTTCTTGATTTTTATTCCATTATCAATAGTTAATAATTAATAATTCGTTTTGTTTATTATTCGGTGTATTCGGTTTTCAAGCGAACAATTTTTATTCGATTATTCTTTATAAACTTTTCATTTGTTTTTTAAAGACTAAAAAAAACTAACCCCCCCTATTCATAAAATTTTAAATATGTTCGAAATGAATTTTATTAACAATTTCTATATAAAATTTTATTTTTTTTTTTCAACGAACAATATTAACTATTTAATTTTGCATTATTTGTTATATTTTGTATATTTGTCAAAAGTCTTTGAAAAATATTTTTAATCATGTGACAAAACGCTTAGAAATCTTATTACATTGATACCAAATTTTTTTCTTACTACTATTCACTAAATATTTCATACTCTAGGTATAAATAATGTATTTCCTTTTTTAAATATGCCAGATTTAAGAAGATTTACTTTTTAACCCGCATTTCAATAAAACCATTTAAAGATTTACTTATTACTTGGAAAAAAAAGTTAATAGTTCTAAGACTTTAAATTGGCTAAATTGTATGCCAACCGCCCTTATGTCTAAGTTAAATCGTTTAGATAGAAATGTTTAGAGATTTACAAACTCGAATCTTTAACATGTTTAGATGGGAAATGAAGGAAAAATAATCAACTCTTGCAATAGACACATATACAGGCTCAATCGAATAAGTATAAACAAATGCACAAGAACAAATGCAAATACAAATATATTTTATGGATTTAAGCAAATAAACATGTAGTCAATAGAAAATTTGCTTTACATACAAATTTAGTAAATATGAGGGCAGCATACATACAAATGTACATAAAACAATACAACAATTTAATTTCACAAGTGTATCTGTGTGCATGAACATGAACACATGTGTACATTGCTTTATGCCAAACCTATAAGCAGTGTATAAGTAGGTGGTTGACTACGTATATATGTGTGAGTTAAAGTTAGAGATTTTACATCAATTAGAATAGCAATTCTTGTGTCTTGTTTCAATTCTGGATTCTTTTATCTACAGATTTACTAATGGTATGGAAGAATAAATTTGCTAATGAACTTTGGGGGAATTGGCAAAATTAGCAAAAGGTACATGATTTCCTTTACAAGGACTTATATTTTTTTTTTTTTCTTAACTGTATTTATGCACATTCACGGCTTTGGTATGCCAGACATGTTTTAAGATCTAAAGAAATTCTTTACTATTGTTGTTTGTTTTCCCCCCCCCCCCTTAAAAACTTGACAACCAATAAAAATCAACAGACAGTTGCTTAATACAACACCAATACACACAAGATTGTTAATGGTCGTTAATCACTAAGCATGTTTTTGGTGTTACACAATAAAAATTCAAACCTTTGAAGATTGTTAATGTTTGTTACATTATTTAACAGATGTATTAATGTATAGTTAATGCATTTTAAAATTACATAATGTTAAAATGGATAAGTTTTATTACACACTTAAAAAAGTAAAGCATAACTTTAGGAGTTAAGTGGACTATTAAAAGTTTAAAACTTTTCAAAGCAATACCGGAGAGGGTAAATTTTTGCTCTGAGAAAGTGAAAAAAAAAATTAAAAGTTTTTTACATTAATGTAAAGGAAATTATTTTCCAATGTAACGAATATTTTTTTATTATTTTGGTTCAAAATGTAGAATAAATTAATTTTATTTTAAATTATTAACTATTGATTTTTTATGTTTGTTGTTTTAATTTTTTTGTAAAAAAAAAATTTAAAGTTTGTTCAAAAGAATAATCTAATGAACAAAAGTACGTGAGATAGTGCAGCGACCATATAGACCATTCAGTACCAACTTTCCGTTGAAAAACTGAATAGGCAACCTTATGAAAAAACAATAAGTTGTGACAACAACAAAGCTTTTATTACCACTAGTGTAATGCTTGAAAAAAAAAATAAATGTATAAATAAAAAAATAAAATAAAAAGGTGAAGCATATATGAATAGAAAATACGATGTTTGTTTTAAGATTTCTATTTCATTAAAACTTATGAGATAAATAGATAATATTTACATCCAATACTTAATATTCTTAACAAAGAGTGCTGATTATTAAACCGAAACTGATTTTCCAAAATACATTGCACTCAGCTGGTCTCGTGATAAAACTCAGTTTTTCAATTTATTTTTCATTATTACAAATAGAAAATTTAGTCCCTTTGTATAGAATAATCGAGAAATAAATGAACTCGAGCCAGAAAGAAATACATAAAATTATTTTCTAAGTTATTCTGTAAAAGTTATTTCCATGCCTAAAATTATAAAATTCAAATTCAAATATTTATTTCTCCGTTCTCTAAATTCTATAAAATCTCAAGACTAAAGGCTTGGTTAGCCGACTGTTGATGGAATGTAACCGCATTGTTTACTTACCGTACGACTTAAGTGCAGTTATAGAAACTTTAAAAACGTACCATATGATTTGTACATAAGCAACCAAAACAAAAGGTGTCGTCAACACGGTGCTTTAGAATTTATGGAAACGTTTTACAACGATTTTTCTAAAACAGCTTAAGACATTTAAATGCGGCTTTTAAAGTTTCTTGAATAGTATTTTTAATATAGACGTTTATATATTTTATATATAACGTATATTATATAAAACCTTGCTTTAAATATTTTGCAAAACATAGCAAGCAAAAGTTATTTTATAAATTTTATTTTTATGGGAGTGTTGCGATTTGTTGTACGATTACGACCAGTTTTAAAATAAATTGTAAGGTTTAAGTGGATGTGTATGCATGACATAATTTTTTATGTCACACGTGGTCGTGATTAGATGAAAAATTAATCTAGCATGACTATGCGTTATTAATAAATCTCGCAAAACTTAGGATCAGATGTTAAAAAGGTGTGGTTTAAACCGAAAAAAATTTGGTATCTTTGTTTATCAAAGATAACTTTTCATAAGCGCTCGAGAAAAAAAAATTGAGAGAATGTGCGTGATTAAGAAATGTTCTTTGTGAGCATGCGTGATTATAATAGATTGAAAATTACCCCGTGCGTAAACGTTATATTATGTTATTATATTTTTTGTTTGAAATATACATGAAGAAGGTAAATATTAATTATTTGGAATCATATTTATTATGTGTGTTTTTTGTTGTACAATATAAACAAGGTTTATAACCAATTGTAGCGTTTAGGGGTAATTGTATAAGCCCGTGTTACAGCAGTTTGATTTATGTACATAAAAGAAAAAATATACACATATTTTTATTTTTTTTTTATTAAGAATCAAATAATTTTTTTCTTGATTTAACAAGTAAATATAGAAAATTGTAGATCAATTATTTTAAACAAATGTAAAAGAAATATAAAATCCTTTAAATAAAATTTGATCGCTCGTCTTTACAATTTAGTCATGGCTAAAAACTTTTTGTAGTTAAAAAAATTGATTGCCCATTTTCATTATGAAATAATAATAATATTATGTACACACTTAATTTATATATATATACATATGTATATAATTCCGATTTTTTAGAAAATTTTTTATATATTAGTTTCTTGTTTGTTTTTAACAAAGAATTTTCCATTTAAGTGAGTTCAAAAATCAACAAGTTGACATCACTCTTAATAAATGTCACGTAGAAACGTAATGATTTTCTATTTTTAACAGGTTCGGACGTTACAGCTACATCACATAACATTACTATAACTGCTCGAACTGTTTTACACACAACAAAAACGATCAGCTGTTCCGTTCCGTTAAGGAAACATTACATTCCGGTCGGCTAATCCAGGCTTAACTCTAATATTAGTAGTTATGTACGTTAAAAATCTTAATGTTTTATTATAAGGAAAATACCACGTCCACTCTATATAAATTCTGTTAAAGTTGTTTGTATATAAACTTGTTTCAGAAACGTAATGCGACTGACGCAAAATGTTGAATACTTTTTATTTGGTTTGTTTAATTTTTCTTACAAATACCATTTACGTAAATTTTGATCAAAACTTTTTTCTTCGATATTTTTATTCGTTTTATTATTCAAAAAAAATTTTATATTTAAAGTTTTTGTATTTTATATATAATTTTTATAATTTCTTTTTTAAACATCTTATTTCCATAAAATTGCCTTCCCCCCCTTGTGATTAGGTTAAAACCCCTTTCTAATTGAAAAATAGCAAAAAAAATTGTTTTGAAGAGTTGAAAGAAAATTAAAGAATTAATATGAAAAAAGTGTTATTTCCTTTATTTAAAATTTGGTTTTACCCTAAAGTTCTATAAATTCTTGAAACTTGTCTTATTGTTGTTGTTATAGCAATGACTTGAAACAATTTTTGAAAACAATTATTTTCTATTACAAATTTTTCCAGAAATGTAACTACTAAATATCACTTGCAATTAAAGTTTTTTTCTAACCTGTGCATGTGTAGTAGTTATTGAAGTTTTTTTTTTATATGCAAATTTTAACTCTCTTTCCATTACCATTTTTGCCAGCAACTCCTTAAGGTATGCTATGTCATTACTATCAATTACAAAACATTTTGTTGTGTATGGGTTGAAGTTGATTTTATTTTTTTTTTTTACACTGCAACACACATGTGCTGTTTAAATGTTTTACAGACAAGTGGGAGTTTAGTTGTTGTGCACAATTCGAAAGTGTGCATGTACGTACAATGATGCCTGCAAGAAGCAAATATCCATTTTTGTAAACACAATTTTAGAAACTTCAAACAAATCGAAATGTGTGCGTATCATTGAAAGTTTGTCTGAATGTAGATTTGTTGAAAAAATATTTCAATTTTTTGTGCTAAAACAGATGCAAATAGCTACTCCAGTAAACTTATGTTATCACAGTACATTAAAACAAAAAATTCAAAAAAAAATGGGAAAAGAGAGAAGAGTTAAATAAACATGTGTAAAGTACAAAAGGAGTTTTATAAACTAGCATTTTGTAGCAAATGAACATTGTATAATTTCAAAAAAAATGTATGATGTGAAAAATATATGTGCATGTTTATTTAAAACCGTAATGAAGTTTGAAACAACTGCAATTTGCATACAGCAAATTCCTAAAAATAAAACTGGACACATTTATGGCAGCACTATAACAGACCAAAATATAATTGCTATAGTTATACTATGTTATCAGATGTATTTCAATGCACTTTTTTACTTATTTAATACTTGCTGGGAATAACAATTAGAAACCAATAATATTTGTTTAGACTTTAAAATATTTGCAATGTTCCATATTTGCAATGGATAGACAGAAAACAATTATAAAAAAATTAACTATATACATCGAATAGAAATTAGACTGTATATAAATATTTTTGACAACAGATCTATGAGTAAAATAAAAAAAAAAATATTTTAATTTAAAAAATATAAAAAATTTGTATAAAAATTTTTTAAAAATTTATACAAAATTGTAATTTATTTCTTATTGGGTTATAATAATATTTGAGTTCACTTAAGTAGAGATCAGTTTTAGTTTAGGTTATACTAATTGAGTACCAGTAAAACTTTATTTCAGATCTAGTGCAATTCTGTTCTGTTTAATTTTAGTTCCAATTCATTTAGAGTTTAGTTCTACTGGAGATTTGTTTGAGTTCTTCTTCAGTTCTAGTGAAGATCTAGTTAAGTTATTGTTCAGTTTAATTCAGTTCTAGTTTTAGGAGTTCGGTTTTTATTATTATTTTTTTTTATTTTATTTTTTATTATTTATTTTAGTTCTACCTTTATTTTAATTCAGTTTCAGTTTTGTTCTATTTCAGTTCAACTTGAGCACTAGTTTAGTTCTAGTCCAGTTTAAGTTTATTTTAAGTTCAGTTGTATAAAATTTTTCTTTACTTCTAGTTCTAGTTTAATTCCTATTGAGCTCCAGTTAAGTATTTCCTCAGATTTCATTCAGTTTAAATTAAAAACTTCTTATTCTTTGGTTCAGTCTAAATTAGAATAACCATAGCTTATCCAGTTTTAGCTCAGTGTAATGTCATGTTCTATATCAAGCCATCTTTTGGACAACCGTTATCTGAATATGCTTTCAAGTGGTTGATTTTAAAAGTATATTAAGCCAGTTAAAAAGTTATAGTTGTTAGAGTTAACAGACATTTTATGTCTCATTAAATCTTATTTCTTTTAACCTTTAAAAAATTTATATCTAATCTTATCAAAATTGATATGATATCATCTTTTGAAAGTTCGCTAAAAAAAAAGAAAAAAGAAAAACACTAAGATCTCAATAAAACATATGAAATAAACTGAAACCATTTCCTGAATTAATAGCTTATATAAATAACTAAAGTTCTTGTTAACAAATCCCAGCAAAAAACAAGATGTAGAAGTTACTTTTCAGGAGTTAAACTAATGACGAAGTTAGGTTATGAATTAAATTTGGTTATGACAAATTATTTCGCATTTAGAGAATCACTTAAAATAAATGCTATTCCACGACTGATTTAGAAGTCCTTAAAATGTAACTCCCCAGCAAAAAAAATCGATTACATTTAAAGGACTTCTAAATTAATTGTGTAAAATCAATAATTCTAAATGACTCTCTAAATGCGAAGCAATTCGTTACAAATAATGTGCATAAAAATGAATGCAACATCATGCTAAATATCTTATAAAATTCATGTTAAAAATTAACTCATATAACAGCAAATGTTTTTCACCATATATGCATGATTTCTTTGCACTTGTTAAAATAGAGTGCAGTTCATTGAAACATTCGTGTAAACACATGATCTCTAATGGCACGCTTATGTAAAAATCATAAGTGTTTTCACCTAAATTTAATCACTTCGCCACCAGTTGAACCCCAGCTAATTCACTTTTTGTCATAAATTTTTTTGCTGGTTCACAACCAATTCTTTTGCTGGTATATATATTGTGTAGTCCAGACGTATGATTAATAAATATTAATATTGAACATCACATGAATATTCATCATACGCCACCACGCATAACTCATTATTCATTAAATGGATATTCCCTTTGTTAACAATTAATTATTTACACAAAATATACGAAAAATCTACAACAACAACAAAAAAAAACAACTTAAGCACACAACTTAATAAAATGTAATAGAATACACCACTAAGAATAATTCCCAAATCGCACATTAATCTTCAATATGAAACACATTTGATGAAAAATTTAGATACAAATGCAATAAGCGAAAATACAAATGACCCAAAATATAACACAAAAATTAAAATATGTAAGTAGTAAAATATGTATGCAGGCTTTTATGAATCTCGAAAACAATCAAAACTGTTAAGAGACTTACAGACCAAAAAATAAAACGAAAAAAAAAGTTGCAAGTAAACGTAAACGTACAGTTTTGTAGGAAAAATATTTTATAATTGACAGTGCTAGTAGCAGCCAGTCAATGTATAGTCGCTTAAATGAATCTGTTAGTTTCCGGACAATAAGGGTACGGATTTTCTACTACCAAAATATAAATATTTTAATAAAATATTTGAAATACAATACATGCATATATGGCTGTAATATCGGGCAAAACCAAAAAGGCCTTGTATAGGTTTTTAAGGTTAATTTGTATTTTTTTATTTTATTTTTTAGCAATAGTATAACCAAGAGGAAGTGTATCGGTAAATGCATTTTCACATAAATTTTAAATAATATGACCACAAACATATAAACTAACGGGAAACAGTATGGTGCACTTAACGTAGCCAACGTAATAAAAATGATTTATAGAGAATTGAATGAATAAAAATTTATTAAGCAAAATAAAAGTTGTAGAAACCAAATTACAATAAAAAGTTTATTTGAAAAAAAAAATAAAAATAAAAATCATATACGTATATGACAGCCAAATTTTTAATATGTGTGAATTTTAAAAATTTAACTGAAAGCATTTTTTTTAATTTTAATAAAAACTAGATCAAATGTTCATGTATATTTGCTAGTATTTAAGTAAGTTTAGATCTAAATACAGTTGTGCTTATGCAATTAAATTACTCATGATATGTCATTTTCTCTTTATATAAAAAAAATAATTGGTCAATTTGTAAGCGATCGTAGGAAACGTAGGTTGTAGGAAATATACATACTGAAATTTACATTTTATATACTAAAGAAAAACAGCAAGAGTATAACATAATACTACATTCTGTAAACATAGGTTAAACATTTACAAGTGTTATAAAATAAATTATAAATTAAAAATTGCATAAAAAATTAATAAATTAATTGAACAATAGGTTCTATATTAGCAATTATTTATTTACTAAAAACCTAGAGAAAACGCTTTACTAGTCTACTTTCATAAAGGAAAGTTGTGCCAGTAACCAACTAGTTTGATGATCTGTCGTGAGAATTGATTTGTAATGTCAAATGAAACATATAAATTTTAAAGTGCACTTAAAATTTTAATTATAAATTAAAAGAAAAATATATAGAATTTACGGTTTGGGAATTATATCATGTAAATTTGGTCTTGACTACGTCTGAGATGGTCTTTTCTGAGCAAAGCGACTGGTATCTCGCGTGTAATGTATGCTTTGAAAGTGTCAATTGTAGCTGGCTTATTTCTGAAGCTCTTATATCTTACATAGTCTTTGAGAAAATAATCCAAAGGTCTGATATCGCACGATCTACATAGCAAATTTAAGATAGCAAAAGGTGGCGTAGGCGCTCACCAAATTGATTTCTCAATATATCCATTCACGCGCTTGAAAACTCGTTGCGCCGTACGTTAACATGGTGTAGTAATGGTTACAAATGACGGAAATAGTCTTATTTGCCTGATTTTTAAGATAGCAAAAGGTGGCGTAGGCGCTCACCAAATTGATTTCTCAATATATCCATTCACGCGCTTGAAAACTCGTTGCGCCGTACGTTAACATGGTGCAGTAACGGTTACAAATGACGGAAATAGTCTTATTTGCCTGATTTTTGAAGATGTATGTACCAATGATTCCACAAGGCTATAAAGCACACCATATCGTAGTTTTTAATGGATATATGAAAATTTTGTTTATTATAGCGATTTCAGTAATTAAGTCGAATCGCAAGAAAAACATTTTTACAGAATGCTCTTTTACCAAATGTAGCCAAATAATTTGGAGACGCTGTAGTAGTGTGAATCTTACCATGATGACTTACCAAACGATACTGAACTAAAATGACAAAGCAATTCGAAATGAGTCATGCGTGATGTGTCAAAATAATCGTATCGAAAATCAATCCTCAAGACGAATTATCCGATATAAAGTATATTTTATGACGATTTTAAAAGAAACCAACAAAATTGTCACGCCCTAGAATACAGTGATTTAGTTTTCTCTGTATTGTATGGCTACTATATTGTATACCCTTTTTAATGGGTATAAATTTTTTTTGTTATATATTATTTAAACGACAAATTTACTAATATTGCGGCTCCTTCCACCCCCAATGAATAATTGTTTTTTCAAGCCATTTGACATAATTTTAGCTTTTAAAATGTTCATTTATTGCCACACAAAAAATAGAGTCCATTTTGATTTTTATCAACTGCATCAACATATTAGGTCCGATGGATATATATTGGAAATCATTGCACCTTCATTTGTAACTTTGCTCCTTTTTTAAAATAAAGTCAAGGTCTTCATGACACTTCTGGCATCTCAGACCGTTCCCCAGAAATATGCAATTTTTCCAAACAATAAGAACGTGGAGGGTTATTTCGTAATTCAATTCGAAGAAAAAATTTTCGAATTACAATTAATTAAGCATACGAAATCCAAAAATTGTTGTTCCGGATCGAGTTCTGGTATAACCTTCTTGTGTTAAGACTATTTAGCTTCAGCCTTTAAACTACTAACTTCTGTTCATTAGTTATAAAACTTTAGAACAATCTTGCACTCTATGGGTGTTTGTCTTAAAATTATTTATATAAAAAAATAATGATAGAAAATTAATATTTTACAATTGTTAGAGTTAATATTTTAAATAAATTTAATAAATAAAAATAATACTTTGTGGACTAGTATCTCAAACAGTAATTTTTTTAAAGAGAATATGTCATTTAATGTGCAATTTATTTGCAAGAACACAATTGTATGGTTTTTAAGTATTTTTAATAATTAAGTATAGTCCTAACAACTACGTATTTTACACAAAAACTTTAGTATATTTTTAAAAATTTTTCATAAAATAGTTACTATTAATCAAACCACTATTAACTATTAATCTTAAGTTTATTATACTAAAATTCTAGTAAACCTATTTCCAACCCCCTCTATTTATGAAACTACATAAGTAGTTCAGCAAAAAAAAAATTAACAATTATAAATTTTCCTTTTATATAAATAAAAATGTAAAAAATTTGCATCAAATGTTATGCGTATCTATAAAAAAAACAAACTATATATAAAACTTTAGTGCGGATGAGGGATTTGATGGCACGTATCACACCAACATTGTGGTCAAACATAACGGCAGTTGTCTGTACGTGCCCCCTGGTATCTTCAAGAGCACATGCAAGATAGACATCACGTGGTTCCCATTCGATGACCAAAACTGCGAAATGAAATTCGGTAGTTGGACTTATGATGGAAATCAGGTAAAGTGTGTGTGTATGTGTGCATATATATATACAAAACAATAAACGCTTCATATGAGTACAACAACAAAGAAAAAGCGAAATTAAAATTTCTAAAAGAGCAAGCGTAAAGAAAAAAACACAAACAACCAAACACCTCAAACCGAAATAAAAAATAAAATTTTTTAATTTTTTCTACATCACTCATGAACTTTTAGAAAAAAATAATCAAATATAAGGAAAATAAAGGAATTGTATAATATAATTTAAAAAAAAATCGTTAAAAAATTAAGCAATCTCAGCTCTTGTTTAGTTCCAGTTTAGCTAAAACTTTAGTTCTGTTCTGGGTTAGCTCTAGTTCGACTCAGCTGTAGTTTAATTCTAGTTCAGTTTTATTCTAGCTCAGTTCTCGTTCAATTAAAAATATTTAAAAGTTATTAAATTCTTATTAAGTTCTAGCGCAGTTCCAAATCAGTTTTAGTTTACCTCACTTTAGTTACCTATCGATTCTAGTTCAGTTCTAGTTCGGTTATGGTTCATTTATACTTAAATTCTAGTTTAGTTCTTAATCAGTTAAAAATATATTAAGCAGTTTAGTTCTAGCTTTGTGCTAGTACGATTCTATTTTCTAGTACAGTTCTAGTTTAGTTTGGCTTCAGTTTAGCTAAGCTATAGTTTAGTTATGCTTTAGTTTAGTTATATTTTAGTTCTCGTTTTTTTTAAATAGTGCGGCTCTATTTTAGTTATAGTTCAGTTGGTTAAGTAGGTAGGTAGGTAGGTAAGGCTGGTGCAAAGTTACCTTCACAGCCTCACCCGGAGAACATTACGGTCATCACAATGGACCGTCTTAGTATAGAAATAAAGAGTAGAATAGAATAAGAATAGAAATAGTTATAATAGAAGAGAAAGAGAAGCAGATCAGTCGAAAGTCTCTGGCGGGAATCGAACCCGCAATCCCCAAACTAGCAGACCAGCACACTACTGACTAATCTACCGGGGCACCCAAAATGGTTCACTTATCTTTAATTTAATTCTAGTTCAATCTAAATAGTTCGTTTCAGCTCTAGTTTAGTTTAGGTTCACTTTTAATTTAGCTCCAGCTCGATTTTAGTTTACTTTTAGATCAGTTAGCTTTAGTTTATTTAAGCTGTTGTTTAGTCCTCTAGTTCAATGCTAAAGCTGTTCTTTTTTAGGTCTATTTAGTTCAGTTATCTTTAGTTCAGTTCTAGTTCGGTATATTTCAGACTAGTTCAGTTAAAATAGATCAATTCAGCTTTAGTCCAGGTTAGTTCACTTTAAGTGTAGCTCTAGTTCGATTTTACATCAGTTCTTCTTGAGCTATAGCTCAACTCTATTTCAGTCTTAGTTCAGATCTGATTTTGTTGTTCAATTCAACTAATTTTTAGATTAGTTCTAATTCAATATAAGTACGACTTCTAAATTTCTTGTTCCAAAGCTTTATTTTCCTTTTATTTGATTTCATTTTCAAAGACATTCTCAAACATTCAAAATCCACTATTTACAACTTTATTTTACCAAAAATAATTTTTTTATTTTTAAAAAATTTAATTCATCTACAAAATCACACACTGTTTTATAGCTTGATTTCAATATTTTATTTTACGTTTCAACAAAAATTTTTTTTTCCTAAAACTTTTATTTCTGATTTTTGTTTTTTGTCTACAACTGTGAAAACAAAATAAATTAGTAACAATTCACTGCGTTTTTGTGAATTGCAAAACCAGATTTATTTTTCAATTGAAATTTTATATGAAGAAAAAAAACACCAATGATAAACACAACCAACAAATAACACTAAAACACTTAATTTCAACACAAATACCTTTAGTGTTGTGTAGAATAGAAAAATAAAAAAATAAAAAACAAATATATTTTTAATTAATATTTTTTCTAAACATCGACTTTTCTATGTAACACTAAATAACACAAACACTTAACAAAAGAGATCCTACAAATTTAATTTCAAATCGAAAAAAAAATAATAAAAAATAACAGCAAATTCAAACGAAACGAAACAAGGTCCTGATTGGAATCATGTGAGAAATGATTTTTTTCCTATTAACAGCAATAATTAAAACAAACAAAAATATAACAGAAAAAAATTGATTTCAACTATTTTGCATGAGTAGCCTAAAAACAAGGAAATGCTAAAAAACAGACAAACAAAACCACTATTAAAAATTTTGTTAACTGCAAACTAAAAAAATTGATTCTACAATTGATAAAGTTTACCAAATTTTTAACGCTTGTAAAGACTCTTAATGAAATAAAACACTTTACACAAACTAACACTATTTTAAACACTTAAAACAAAAAAGGCATATTTTGAAAAAAAATGTGTCTTTTCCTAAAACACTTTATTTCATATTATTTTTGTTACTTTTTATTTGATTTTTTAATTTTTAACAATAACATCAAACTACAATAAAAACTTCTTTTTTAATCTTAAAACTAACAAAAACATATTTTCTTCAATTTCTTTGGTTTTTAAAACGACGTTACAAAAATGTTCAACAAAATTTTTTGAAAAATCTTTTAACAAAATGCTGGAAAATATGTTTTTGATCTGTGTTGATGAAATTTTCATTAATTAAAAAAAATTTAAACAAAAAAAAAACAAATTAAAATGAAAATATCAAACACAGTTGGATTTGGTTTTGAATTCCGAAGATGGAGGGGATCTTTCCGATTTTATAACAAATGGCGAATGGTATTTACTCGGTTAGTAATTTATTACTTTATTTTCAAACTTTCCACAAAAAAATAATAATAACTGTCTACTATCACTACTGTTATTATCTGTTCTATTACTAACTGTCTATGTCTATGTTGTTTTATCAATTACGTTTTATTTGTGTTCACATGTTGATTAAATAAAACAAAACTTAAAAAAAGCTCCTTTTTAAATAAAAAAATTTGCTAAAAATAAATTTAATTTATTCGGTTTAATCGAACAAATTATACTCCCCACTACATCTATAAAATTTTACTCTTATATGCTAAAAGGTGCTACTTGTTCTTCCGATTAAAAATGCAGCTCAAAATAATTAATTAAAATAAAGAATTTTAATTTTAAGCTTGTTATCTCCAGTTCTAGTTACAAAAGAGTAGGTGAAAACTAATTTTAATTGTATTTCAATTCTAGTTCAGTTGTTGTTCAGAAGAAATTCAGTTCTAGTTCAGTTTTAGTTTAGTTCTATTCCAATACTAGTTCAGTTCTAGTTCAGTTCTAGCTCAGTTCATTTCTAGCTCAGTTCTAGTTCAGTTCTAATTCAGTTGTAGTTCAGTTCTAGCTCAGTTCTAGTTCAGTTCTAGTTCAGTTCTAGTTCAGTTCTAGTTCAGTTCTAGTTCAGTTCTAGTTCAGTTCTAGTTCAGTTCTAGTTCAGTTCTAGTTCAGTTCTAGTTCAGTTCTAGTTCAGTTCTAGTTCAGTTCTAGTTCAGTTCTAGTTCAGTTCTAGTTCAGTTCTAGTTCAGTTCTAGTTCAGTTCTAGTTCAGTTCAAGTTCAGTTGTAGTTCAGTTCTAGTTCAGTTCTAGTTCAGTTCTAGTTCAGTTCTAGTTCAGTTCTAGTTCAGTTCTAGTTCAGTTCTAGTTCAGTTCTAGTTCAGTTCTAGTTCAGTTCTAGTTCAGTTCTAGTTCAGTTCTAGTTCAGTTCTAGTTCAGTTCTAGTTCAGTTCAAGTTCAGTTGTAGTTCAGTTCTAGTTCAGTTCTTGTTCTAGTTCAGTTCTAGTTCAGATCTAGTTCAGTTCTAGTTCAGTTCTAGTTTAGTTTTATTTAAGTTCAATTCTAGTACACATTTAGCTTAGTTAAATTTATTGAATTTTTTATTAAGTTCAACTTTGGTTCCAGCTTAGTTCTGGTTCTGTTCTAAAAGAGTTTAGTTGGATTCTAGTTAAGTTCTACTTCATTTTTAATTTACTTCTACTTCAATTCTAGCACAGTCTTAGTTCAGCTCTATGCCTTCGGGCGGCTGCCGGATCTAACCTAACCTAGTTCAACTCTAGTTCTGTTCTCGTTATGTACTGACAAACTTTTTGCATCTCCTGTTTGTTTATTTTTTTAATGTATCTCAGTTGGGATGGAAGAATTTCAAAAGGTTTTTATGAAATGCTATCTTCACCAAGTAGTAGTTACACATGTCACTTAAGTGGGGAGTATAAAATCTAAATCAAATATTTTCTAAAATCCTAAAAATAATAAATTTAAAATAAACAGACTATTTGCTAAAACTGTTATTTAAAATTCTATTGACAGTTAGTTAGTTACTGGCCTGTTAATTTTAAAACTTAACTTTAAATAACATTATCAACTGGCCTGGCCTCTATTTAAGCCAGCCAGTTAATAAACTTAATTATTCATCATTGTTTATAAATATTGCGGTGGATCAATTTATGTCTTCTTAAAATAAATACAAGCCCTTTCATTGTTAAAATATTTAATTTTTATTTACTTTAACCATTTTTCATTTTATTTAAGCAAAATTTTTTGAAGTTAAAATTATATTTTATTAAGTTATCGATTTAAAAAAAATCCAATTATTTTTTTATACTATAATTTGATCTCATTGTATCACTTGTAATGACTGTTAATGTATTATAATGGTTTTATTTGAAATTTATTTGCATGTATATGAATTTTTATAAAAGTTCTCAGTGCATGATTGTAAAATAAAAATGTGAATAGTAATATTATATTCAGTTTTATATTTGTTCTTAGGAGCTCTTAAGGTCTTAAGGCTTAAAAAAAGTTTTAATATCGCTCCGAACACATTAAGTCTACAATTTTTATAACGATTAGAAGACTACGACGACAATAAAGATAATGACATTAAAAGCCTTTTTAACCTTAAGCGCTCAATTAAAAATATCTAAATAACACGATCTAAAGTCCTTAATCCACTTGTGGTTTAAATTTAATTGTTTCGTCTGTAGATATCTGAATCTTTTTTCCATAAACAATTCGATGATTTAAGCAAAAAAAGGACTGAACATTTTTAAAAATTGATTGTGATGAGTGATTTTTGCTGGAGCGTATAAAAAAAATTTTTTTTCACTTTAAAAACAAATTCCTCTCAACGTCAGTAATTAAGGCTGCTGTTAAAAAGTGGACCGTATTTTTAAAACAGGAAAATACAATTATACAAAATCAAATGAAATATTTACTTTTTGTTTGTTTAATTTGGTTCAATATGCATGTTTTTAATAAATTTTGAAACAAAAATTTTGTAACAATATATTTTTTTTTTTTTTATTTAATATAATATGTTTATATTAAATAAAGAATTTAAGCTTTTTTTAAACTATTTTTTATCATTTAACAAAGTACAAACAATTAGCTCGACTCGTTAAAAAAGCACCGGAATCTAAAAATTTAAGAGTGAGTTTTTTTTTAATCCATGTTGGCCGCGTGTACAAAATGGAATACAATATATTTATATATGCTTGCGTCAAATCTATCTATTTATACCCAGATTTATCTGGCTGACCAGAGATTAATAAAAATTCTATTGAAAAATTATTATGATAATGAAACGAACAAAGGAAGTTATGCTTAACAACATCATTGTACTTAGGAAAGTTAAAACTAAGCAAACGTTTTCCGCCAAGTATATATTTATGTGTGTGCTTACTGAATTCGCATGTCTTGTTTTCAGAATTCAAATGAGCGTTTAAAGTGGAAATACTTAGATTGTCAAAACGAAACAAATGAGTCGATCTGCATGTTGTACTTTAATTTCAGTTGTATGATGATTTTCATTGTAAAAGGAATAACTAAATTTTTTATTAACAAGTTCAAATGCTATCTATACTATTGCAAAACAAAATTGTTTCTCCTATAAAAAGCTTTCAGACCAATAACTTCGAATGCTTTTTTATGTTGAAACAGAATACATCTTTGTTGTAGGCAATAACAAGCTACTGATATGTTTTTAAGCTATTTTTTTCCCAAATTTTTTTACGCGAATTTCATTTAACGTGATTCCTAAAAAAATATTTTATTTCATTTAGTTTTAATATTGCATTCCAACTTTCTGTTTTCTATTTTTATTATATTTAATTTCATTTTGATTTTCAGACTATAAGTTAAATTTATTCATTTGATTCTTATCCGGTTTTACTTCATTTAACGCCGTCTAAAAACGTTTGTATGAGATTTTTTACACAAAAACCTATATCCGATTATATGTGGTTTGAAAGATTTCAAATTAAATATATAGTAGGTAGAACTGTAAATTATGTGATAGGAAAAACGCCCCACAATCTAATATCAACTGAACAACAAAGGTTGTTATTTTAAAGCTCTGTTGATTATAGATAATGAACAAGGTGATTCACGTTTAGAATATCTGAATGTCCAATTCTGTTTTCTGCCTCCAAACACAATATAGTTGATACAGCCGCTGGATCTAGGAGTTATTGCAACTTTTAAAATATACTTTATAAAGCAAACATCTTTGTACATTTTAAATAAATTTATGTTTAAAAAATTTTAAAGTCAACGACGCGTCCAACAAACAAAACCAACCAACAACAAAAATACTTTTATTTCTGAATATGAGTAAATGTAAAAAGTAACGCAAAAAAAACAAAAACAATTGGTAAGCCCTTTGTTTGTTGCTTTTGTTTTAATTTTTTTTATAAAACGTGCACTTCGCAAAGCACATAATAGTTTTGAAATTAAATTAAAAAAATAATAGTATTTAATAATTAGAAAATGGATCAAAGAAAAATAACATTTTCGAACTCTGAGGTGTTTAAAATGTGGATAGCCGCTTCTAAAAATTAACGTTTTCATAAATTATGTTCGACAATATTTGATAAAATACATATTTCTGACGCTGATGATGAAGAAAAGAAAAAGGTTAGAAACAAAATTTCTGCGCTTTGTTCGAATATTGAAAAAATGTGGGTTGCAGCAGGTACTCGTACTCTCAGTATATTGTGTTCCAACCCTGTACTATCACCTCCATTCGGCGAATTATCTATAACATCACAATTCATTGAAAAAATATCGAAAAATAAAGTAAAGAAGTAATTCTTACCTCATTGGCCCCTTAAAATAGGTCCTAAGGCTCTCAACGACCCCTCGTGAGGTCTTATCGGTCCTTGATCCTGTCAAAATTTTTCATGGACTCATTTTACACCAAATCCATCTATTTTAAATTTAAAAATAATTTTTCCCGGCTAACTTGTATGGGGTAGCTCACTGTGCGACGCGTGGAATAAGAGCAATTTGACGAGAATGCGATACAATTTTTAGCATGATGTAAAATTATTTACAAGTAATTATTGTGAATTACAGCAAAGTCTTACCAAAACTCATAGTAAGCGATTGCTAATAGAATTTTTTACTAAAATTACTAGACCATCACATGGAAATAGGTGTGTTCTTGAAAGTTTTCTAGCAATGCACTTTCAGCAATTCATTCATGTCTACCAAAAACGAATGCGGTTATCAGAAAGTGATACTGATTTAATATAAGTTGTTATACTTGATGTTTTTCGATTTTATGGGTTTTTATCAAATTTAAATCGCCGATTTTGTTGAATTTTTATTAACAAATATTTTAACGGATATTAGAGGAGGTAGCTTATTAATATTATAGACAGCTCGGTTTAGCACATTATTAGCCGATCGCTGCAGGTATTTGAATAGTTATAACAGCACAATAAACTTTTGTATTTCTTAGTATATACTAAGTGACACATATCATTACAACTACTAATAATAGATAATTCAAATCTTATCTTTTTGTGTTGTATTTCAAAAGAAATTAAATTGTTTTAAATTGCCATTGCAGTATTGTTATTATTTATAACAGAAATTCTAACACAATTCCGAATAATTTAATTTCACTAAAAATGCAAAACAGAGACGTTTGTAACAGTTTTGTCTACCAAGCTGAACCATACAAAGCTTCCTTCTCTTTCAACAATATTTACAACACTAAATTGTTTATCAATATTGCTAATGATTCGCATGAATCTTCTTCTACTATTATTTAATATCACGAAGATTTTAGTCATAATCATTGTAAATCCTGCACTTAAAACAATTAAACATTTTATAACAAGAAATAAAATGAATAGCAAACATTTAAAGCTTAATTGGTTGCTATTTAGAAACCAAATATTAAATTGAATTGCAAAAAAAATATATATATATATTGTTAACTATCGTAAAATTCATTTAAATTGCAGCACTACAGTGCTTCTATAAGCCTCAGCAATAAATTCCTTTTACAATGACCATGTTTGTGCATTTTTCCTTTTTGTTGCATTTTCGTTAACCATTCATTTTTTCAATACTTTAGGCTTTATTTGTATATTTGTAAATATTTAATAATTTTATACAATCAATTTAATGTATGACAACAATCTTGATGTTGTGCCAGTATTTTTTTTTTATATTTACTATATAAGTGTTTAAAGCAAAAAAAAAGAATTATATAAATGTGTAAACAACGTTTTAATATTTTAACCATATATGTATTTAAACAACAAAATATATGTGTAATACACATTGTGTATCTATATAAAATATTTTTTCTTAACAATTTAATTTTTACTAATTAATTTTATTGCTATTTAAAAAAAAACACAACTGTTTTTCCGCTTAAAAAAACAAAATCCCTGAAATAACCAACTGCATTCTTAATTATGGAATAATTAAATCTGCAAATCTGCCTTTAACCTCAATACTGCTGGTGCACTGGTGTTTGTGTGTGCATAAACAGGAATGCCGGGCAAGAAAAATACCATCGTTTATGCCTGCTGTCCGGAGCCATATGTGGATGTTACATTTACAATACAGATAAGAAGGCGAACATTATATTATTTTTTTAATTTAATTGTACCATGTGTGCTGATATCATCGATGGCTTTATTAGGATTTACCTTGCCACCCGATTCGGGTGAAAAACTTACTTTAGGTATGTATACAATTTAAAAATCTATTTTAATTTAATAAAACTTTAAGGAAAATTTGGTTTTCGTTTAAGTTTTTAATTTATAAGTTAATATAATTAAAACATTTTATTGCAGCAATTTAATTAAAAGTTTACAAGGCAAAATATTAATAATATCTATTGGTATAACCCTTTTTCGATTTTAGTCAAAACAATAGAAAAATCGTCATTATAATGACGAGTATTCTTTTTCAAAATTTTACCGGCTTTTTTTAGCGGTAGCGAAATGAGGAAATGCTGGATTGCGTATTTTTATTAAATAAAACTGAATAATATTAAAATTTAAAATCAAGTGCTAAAACGGCAACCCTTAAGTGTAACCGAAGATTTTGCATGTTTTATTTATAGTTTTTTTTTAACAAAACAAATTTGTTTTAAAAGTCAAGTTGAAGAAAAGTGGCAATTGTTTTTGATTAAGTGCTTGTTCCAGCTTTGTACTAGTTAAGTTACAGTTTAGCTTTAATTCACTTTAAATTAAATTTTAATTGAGTTCAAGTTCAGTTTAAATTCAGTCTTAGTTCAGTTCTAGTGCATTTAAAAATTCATTCCTATTTCTAGTTAAATTCTGCTACAGCTTTGATAAAGTGTAGTTCAGTTCTAGTTCAGTTTTAGTTCAGTTCTAGTTCAGTTTTAGTTCAGTTCAAGTTAGTTCTAGTTCAGTTCTAGTTCAGTTCTTGCTCAGTTCTAGTTCAGTTTTAGTTCAGTTCTAGTTCAGTTCTAGTTCAGTTCTAGTTCAGTTCTAGTTCAGTTGTAGTTCAGTTGTAGTTCAGTTCTATTTCAGTTCTAGTTCAGTTCTCGTTCAGTTCTACTTCAGTTCTCGTTCAGTTCTAGTTCAGTTCTAGTTCAAGTTCAGTTCTAGTTCAGTTGTAGTTCAGTTCTAGTTCAGTTCTAGTTCAGTTCTCGTTCAGTTCTAGTTCAGTTCTCGTTCAGTTCTAGTTCAGTTCTAGTTCAGTTCTAGTTCAGTTCTATTTCAGTTCTAGTTAAGTTCTAGTTAAGCTCTTGTTCAGTTCTAGTTCAATTCTAGTTCAGTTCTAGTTCAGTTCTAGTTCAGTTCTAGTTCAGTTCTAGTTCAGTTCTAGTTCAGTTCTAGTTCAGTTCTAGTTCAGTTCTGATTCAGTTCTAGTTCAGTTCTAGTTCAGTTCTAGTTCAGTTCTAGTTAAGTCCTAGTTAAGTCCTAGTTAAGTTCTTGTTCAGTTCAAGTTTAGTTCTAGTTCAGTTTTAGTTCAGTTTTAGTTCAGTTTTAGTTCAGTTTTAGTTCAGTTCTAGTTCAGTTCTAGATCATTTCTTGTTGTGGACTAGTTTACTCATTTTTTTTCTTTTGTTTTACCATCTTCAACTTGGCTTTTGAAATATATTTTTTAAATAATAAATAATAATAAAACTTCTTTAAAACAGATTTATTATTCTAATAAAAAATGCAAAACAAATAATTAAACAAAAAAATCAATAAAATAAGTTTGTAACAAAAAAAAATAATATTAAGCATAAAAAATAAAATTACTTTTATAAATATTTTATTTAATTTCAGTACGTGAAAAATTTTTTTATATTTTCTTTGTGTTGTTTTTGCTGTTGTGTTCTTTTATTAAAATCTTTTTTTATAAATATTTCAGGCGTTACTATACTACTCTCACTAACAGTTTTTCTAAATCTTGTTGCTGAATCCATGCCGACAACGTCGGATGCTGTTCCTCTTATAGGTACACACAGATCTCACAAAAAGTGAAATTTTTAAGCAAAAGAAAAATATATAATTTATTATATATTTCATTAGTTTATATATATATTTTTCATAAACAATTTGTTTTCCTTGAAATAAAAAGAAAAACATTTATAACTTAAAAGAACAAGCAAATGATTTAAAGAAAGTTTTAATTAAAAGTATTTTGCGAATGTATTGTAATTAAAATTTTAAAACATATTTATGAACCAAACAAAATTTTAAATATTTTAAATTAACGAGAAAAAAATTTTACCGAAAATTTCTTTAAATTGTTTCCTTTATTCATTAACGTCTCTTTTTATATTGATGAAAATTAACATCTTTTTGGTTTGTAGTGTCTTGGAGCATTAAAAAAATATAAAATTAATGGTTTTTACACACATTATTTTATTTAATAGTTATAAAAATTTCAAACGTATGTTTACATATGTACCTAAAATACCAATTATTTATAGTTTTCTTTTTCAATTTTAGAGGAATGGAATGACTAGAATTGTATAGTTACAAATATATAAAATGATTTTATTTGCAAACAGATATTATTGCATTTAAATAAAAAATTTCAAAAAAAATAGATATGAATACATGGTAAAATCTCATATTATCAACATGAAGTTTATATTTTACAATTCATCAACGGTATTTAACTATTGGTCCAAAGGTCACTTTAGTCATGAGTTCTTAGGTAGTCCAAAATATCGTAAATAAACGTAAATATTTGATAATTTAAGGAATAGCCTTCATAAATAATATTTATAGAGGCCACTTGCCAGACTTATTTGTAGACCCGAAAGATTTTTAATTAGATCTTATAAAATGTAGTCACATGGGAAATACTTTTTTTAGAAACTAAACATATCCAACAGAAGTAGCAAATACGTACATCAGCCGAAACCTACAGATTATCCACGTAGTGTGATTTTTTAATATTTTTAATTGTTTTTTAATATACGAAATACTTATTTCGCTAAGCAAACAGTATTTCACAAATCAAAAAGTAAAATGATACAAAAGTTCTGAATTGGCTTATGAGCATCAGTGATGCCAAATCAATTAAAAGAAGAGCGCTAAAAATACGAATAAAAACTGAAAAGGTACACCTTAAGAAAGAGAACGGTATACGGAGGAAAAGAAGACAGATGGCAATCCTATGTGTTACTTATTAATATTACAAGTCCACACTTTGCTTATGCAGTTCAATATAATATCGTCATCTAGTATTATTAAGGTGTGATTTAAACAAAAATCTTCAATTTTGAGAGCTCTGTAACAAATATTAGGCTTTTTTATTTCTATCACATAATGATGGCCTCACATGCAAAATGGTTAATATTTTTAAGAAGTCCTTGCATCATCGTTACTTTATTATACAGGAAACATTCAATGATTAATTTGCATAACAAATATTCTAATCGAGTACTACCTTAAGTACTTACTACCCAGTAAAGAAAGTCGAGTTATTCCAAGCACTAATATTAAATTTTAAAAAAGAAGTACGTTGATATATGCTTTACTTTGATGCAGCAGTGAAAGTGAGTAAATTAATGTAAAACTTTACAAATTACTTAATAACATCTTTCCCTCACTACGAAGCAAGTTTAAAAGGGAGAAAAGTTAAAACACTTTTTAAGTAAGCCTGTCTTTTACAAACTACAATAAGCTACAAGTGTTTCAACGCGGAAACTCGCTATAAAAATTTCATGTCTTCCTTAAGCTATTTGTAGGTGAAACTTTTACATTTTCTCCTTACAAACTTTCTTTGTTCTAAGCATTATTTTTATTGGATAATTAAATTTAAAAAGTTTGGATTGTTACTCATTTGTTTATTCTAGAACGGACATATTTTTTTAAATACTTAAGGAAGTTGTCGATGTTTTTTTATTACTTTAGCTTTTAATTAAGGGTAGTGTGATAGCGAACGTATTCACAATATATAGAGGAATATATCTTAAAATGTTCCTTATTTTCTAGACCTGTTACAATTTGATTATAATGTAATTTATCGCTATCAATCGGCTTCCTTTCCTTCTTCTTTCTTTTGCCTTCCCCCACCACTTGAGGCATGTTGTCAGTAATAGAAACTGCAAACTGGTAATTGTCGATAATTCTTATCACACAGTTCCTCGTAACCACCTACATATACGCTTTACTGAGGTCCCCATAGCATTCATATTTAATGTGTGCCTAAAAGTGATCCTTAGTCTACCCCGATCTCCGTCTCCCTAACCTCTTAAAGTACGAGGTTCAAGATTGTCACATACCCCATCAGTAAAGATACGGATGTCCATCTATCCATGCCCTAATTGTACATGGATTAATCCACTATGAGCTTACCATGCATTATATCGCCTTTATTTGCTCGCTTCATGTACTCTATCAGCATCATAGTCTTCCTAACCTCTTTAAGTTTTCTTACTTTTTTTTCTTTTCTTTTTTTTAAGTTCAGAATTTTCCTTTGTCCCATCAGATAAGACAGTGACGTCACTACCCATGCCTTCAATATACATGGACCCAACCTCTATGAGCGTGCTATAGAATCCCTCAACCAGATTTACTTAATTCAGGCGCTCCATCGGCATCTGAGACTCCCTAACCCTTTTATGTACCATATCCAGGATTTTCGTAAACACCATCCGTTAAGATACTATCCCATGCCCCATAAGTATAGATACTGGCGTCACAATCCATGGTCTCAATATACATGTATCTATCCGATAAAATACCTAGACCTCTTAGGCGATCCATCGGCATCTGAGCCCGCATTTAAAATAACACCAAAGCGTTGACACTTCACCGAGCTAACGTATCCCCGTAAAATATCCATATTTATGTATATGGAAATGGAAAAGTTTCAAAGACTGTGTCTTTATTCTTTATATAGTATATATTTTATAGATACATCGATTTCGGAAACCTTCGTCATGTAAATAGAATAGGGAATAATGTAGCAAGAAACAAAGCATTAATTAGTTTTAAAACAAATGCAGGACTTTGTATGAACTTTTTGTGACAGTAAAAATCGTAAATCAACAATTAGCTATACCTATTTAAATGAAATATAAAGCGATGTTTAGCATTAAGCGGTCTGCAACATTTTCATAATATGAATATTTATATAAAATATAAACATCAGCCATTTTACATATTTCTTTAAATCAAGTGCTTTTTAGAAAAAAAAATAAATAGAAAATGTTTGCAATGCTAATAGTTTTATAGTTAATAGTTGTCTTATCAAATTTTACAATAATTGGTATTCGAAAGCATTCATAAAAAAACATTTCGTTTCCAAAGCAATAACCCAACAAACCAAAAAATGTTAATTCAGATCTATGTATTTGTTTGCCTTACACACTAACCAACTACACTGATGAAAACATTTTTTTTTTTAATTTAAACTGTCACTTTTGAAAAAAAAAACTACATGTTTCTTGATGTTATGTTTGATTATAAAGATTTTTAGTTTTTTCTAATTTAATTGCATACGATTATTTTTTATCTATATGTTTTGTTTGTGCTTAACAAAAATTATAGCAAAAATTAGAATTAATTTATCAGTGATTGTTTGTTATCTCAATGTTATGTTTCAAAATTAAATTCTAAAAAAACCCCGATATAAAAAATTAGTACAAAAAAATGCATTAAATTTTTTTTTAATTTTCCTCAAAATTCCATTTAAGTTTCCGCTTTTAATTTGACTCATTTAACCCAACATTTTTTTTTTACAAAATCAAAAATTTCAGATACAAAACATATATAGATAGGATTTCCTAGCGAAAGCTTGTTTTAATTTTTTAATTTTTTTATGTTTTGTTTTTGTCTTTCAGTTGTATATAGATACATACTTTATTTATTTCTTAATTTACTTAGTTTTAATAAAATGCATTTTACTCAATAAAAACTAAAAAAAAAAATAATAATAATTGAAAATCTTACTAACCAACAACTAAATAATAAAGTAGTGCTGCTTTTCTATTTAGTTTTAATTAAGTAGTAACAAAAATCAACTAAATTTAGTTACTAGTGTGCATACCAAACTAATAAACAGAGAAAAAAAATCCATCCAAAAACCTTTATTTCGCTACCAAAAATCATTTTATTCTACAATTTAAAAAAAAAAGAACAAACAAACAAAATTCAGCATAAAATAGACTTGATCATTTCAAATTCAAAATCGTGTCAATTCAAAAAAACGTTATGATTATGAGGACAAAAAGAACAAAAGTTCAAGTATCCATTTTATAAATAATTCATTAATAACATTTTATACTTGGCTTTTGGAGAAAGTCCTAGTTCAAAAAACTCTACATAGACAAACTACGTCATTTTTGATTGAAACAAACCAAATTTAATTGATCCTTTTATATAATATTTTAATTCTTAAGTGTTGTAAGCTGCGTTGGTAGGTATATATACTTACATATAATATTCATTAATATTTATATAAACACAATCATTTAATTATCTATTAATTGTTTAATTTTGTTAAATAAGAAAACTTGTGATTTTTTCGTTTCTACTGCTATTGTTTTTTCAAAAACAAACATGTTGAGTTCGTAGCAAGAAAAACAAACTGTTTTCTCTTTGTGTGTTTAACAGTGTTGTTTTTAAAGGAAAGCAAAAGTGTTGCCAGATTTAAGAGTTGGATATTTCTTTATTTATTTTTTTTTTTTTTTATTTTAAAAATAAATTAAAAATATACAGATTTGTGATAAAAAAAATCAAAACTTATATAATTATTACTTATATGATTTAGTGTTACTGTCTTTGAAAGTTCCTACCGTTTAAAAAAAGGAGAAAATGTTAGAACTCATTAATTATAGTGCAGTATTTAAGCACTAAAACGTATATATTCCATGACGTATAAATATAGCATACAACTTTTATTATAATTAATAATCTTTCATTTTATTTAATGTATAGTCTTGGGTTTTATACAAGTTTTTTAGCATATCGCTGACAATAAATATTATTTTCAATTGTTTTCGAAATTTATCTCTGGTCGGATCAAAAACTTGAGCGTAATTGCCATGATCATTTAAAAGCAATCAGGTCGTTATTGACTTGGGCGCATTGTGGTCTTTTTCAGATGGCTGTGAATTTGTATTAAAAGGTTCGGTGTCTGAACCGACATTTTTGTATCTGAAAGAGTACCGTTAAACTCATTTATTTGAGACTAGTGGAGAATCAACTATTTATTGTTCAGATATCTTTGAATAGAAACAATAGTATCGTAAAATATATTTTATTGGTAGGATATACTATACAACGTAGAATACCGTAACTTATTTTGGTTATGTACCTCTGTCATTAAATTTAAGAATTAAAATAAACCTAACCAGCAATTTCAAATGATTCCTAAATTAAAAAAATATTTTGTTTTTAATTTCGGAACACTTTGGCGCTGAATTCCGGGAATATTTTTTTATTATATCAGCTTAAGTATATGCGCAGGCAATTCTTGAAGATAGTTTTTATTAATTCTATACAAGGTTACCTCTGATTTCAAATTTATTTTATGAGAATGTCAAACCTTATATGTAAAATAATGGCCAAAAATTATCGTTCCTATAAAATCACTCTGTTAATATGTCAATGCATTTATTTTATGTATTTGATGGTCCAATTAATAAGATTATGCACTAGAAAAACAACTATATATTGTTTAACTAACCTGCAGATAAAGTAGCTAGTATGTGGTTAGAAATATACTAGTTTCTTGTAACTTCAGAGTAGTTAGTTTTTTCGTTTTTTTCCATAATTTTTCCACACAATTTAAAAATTTTCAGCCATGGAATAAATAATGTAAGCATTGGTTACTGTTTATATGTACCATATACCTTAAAGATATTTAAAAAAATTTTGGAAAAATCGGTCACTAATCGACAATGTTATAGGCAAAACATATTTAAAAATACATTTATTTTTTAAGAATATCAAGTTACTGGAGCTCGTAATTAATTTTTGGACACCCTAAAAATACTTAAATACAAACCGTAATCTCTGAGAAAAACAGGCAATCGATTTTAAACTAATTGAGATATAACCACTGATATAGAAATGCTTCGTTGTTTTTCCTAAAATCTACAAACAAAAATCGGGTTTGTTCAGCTTCTAGACAGCAGAGAGTAGCCATCAAAAGAAAAGGCTTGATTAGCAGAATATAATACACAATAAAAAATCTAAAATCAATGATGGCGTACAATAAATTTATATGTATATGGGTCAAATATTGTAATTAAAAATGTACCTACTTAACCCCTTCAATATTGGTACCAAACAAAAGAGCTTGACCACCAAAAATTATAGTAAACTTTGAAAAAGTTAAAATTTAAGATGGCATCCAAAATGAAATGAGTCAAATATAGTAAGTACGGCTTTGCTCCCTTTAACCCCATCAAAAGAATAGAATAGTAGAATACAGTACACTATGAAAAAGTTAAAATCCAAGATAGTGCCTTAAGCAAATTGCGGTATAAGGTTGCAAATAAGGTTATCAAATGAAAGAGTTTGAATCGTAGAAGAAACTCTAACCCTGTTAAAGTTTAAAAAAAAATGGCATCAGAAATAATTAAGCAAAAAGGGGTATAACATTAAATCCTAAAGCTGGCTTAGCTACGATGTGTTCACTACATCTATGTACAGATGAAGATGATGAAGGTTATTATCAGATTCTATACGTCCGAATATAGCATTCATACTTGTTTCATTATAAAATAAAAATAAAAATAAAAATTCAATTTATAAAATAAAATAAAAAAATATTTTCTCAAATGTTTTAGGAAAACATTTATTATTTTCTATTAAAATGTATTTAAAAAAATTTGTCTTCAAAAATCATTCACCATAAAAAAGTTAAATCAAAGTTATATCTGGCAACACTTTATATCTTTAAATAATTATCATTAGCGATCTCAAATGTTTTTGTTTTTTAAATTTTTTTAAGTTGTTTTAAATTATTTTATTTTATAATAACTGCAGACAAACTGGCATCTAATTATATTTTTGAGCCAAACACAAAAACACACTGTAAATATAAAACACTTAAAAACCCATAAAATTATATAAAAAAACATTACTAATAAAAATCATGTAAGTACATAAACATAACAAAACAAAATCCTAAGCAAACATAAAAAAATCAACTTAAAAACTAGCAACAAAATAAATAACCCAGCAAACATAAAGCATGTACAAACGAAAACATAATATTGAAAAAAAAAATCAAAAAAAACGCACAAATCATTAAAACAAAAAAAATATACCGGTAGAAAATTAATTTATAAAAAAAACCTCATACACATTTCAAAGCACATATAAATTTAAATATATTTTTTATCAACTTAAACTACCAAAAATAAAAATTATAACTTTATATAGTGTGAATGTTTAACAGACTTTTTCAAAACTAAAGATTTTGCGGTAAAAAAAAAACAAACAATCAGACAATAGATTTTGCTATACAACTTTATTTATCTGAAATAATGTATAGCGGCGCAAAATACTTAGTTTTGAATAAAACTTGTAAATGTTAACACTATGTTTTAAATAAAATCACAAACTAAATATTTAAAAACTAACAAAACATTCTAATTAAAATAATAATAAAAAAACTAAACGATAAAGCACTTAAACAATTTCTCACCTAAAAATCTTAAACAAAAAAACTTTCTTCCTAAACAAACAAAAAATTTCTATAAAAAAATCTTAAATTTAATATTTTACTACTTGTTTTAAATTAAACAATTAAAAATTTTTTTAACTAAACATTAACTAAATCATTTAAACAAATAAATCATGAAAATTGAATATCAAATTTCAAATTTCATTTCAAAATTAAAAGAAATTAAAAATTACGCGCAGTAGATGGTAGAGTTGCAACTCCACATAATAGGATGCTTCATTGTCATCTATTATGTCATGATTATCAAATAAAAAAATTATATACATCTCTGATTATGTAAATCATTAAGCAAAAATTTAATCATTTTTCCAAAAAAAAAAATAAAGTAAAGTAAAGTAAAATGAAACATTCAAAACATTAAATACATTTTGGTGAGGATATTAAACACTGTCATACAATTTTACAAGCTTACATGAATAACTCGACAAACAATCATTAATTAAAACGGTATAACGGGCAAAAATTACATTAATTAAATAAAAGATATAAAGAGGAAATATGTTAAAGTTTGAAAACCACCAATCAGTTTAACAAATTCTACATTTTAAAAGAACTATTTGTGTTGACGATACACAAAATATATTCATCTAATACCAAACAAGGTTTATATTAGGTTTGTTCGATGAACGATACGGCGGGAACCCGAGTGCTCCCAATTTTACCGAAAAGCATTTTTTGTGTTGAAGAATGGTTAAATGAGAATGTTCATAAAAAAATAACTCTCTTTCTCTTCTCACTAATGTTTTTTTGTTTTTTTTTTTGAGTTTAAAATGGTAAAACTGTCAAATCAATAAATCAGCTGTTTTGAGTTAACGAAAATAAACAATGATAACACAGCCCGACAAAATTAAAAAAAAATTTTGCTTCATTGAATTTACTGATTCTAGTTAATTTGGGTGCGTTGAATTCAAATCTGTAATCAGTTTGTCTCTATCAGCTCTAGTTTTCATGATATAGCTTTTTTATATCCTCCACTGTAAGTGAGGAGGGTATATATCAGTTTGTCATTCCGTTTTTTCCGAAAATATTAGTTTTTGTGTAATTGCTAGCTGATTAACGGGAATTTTATTTGTGTAATATTATTCAGAACGTTATTTTTTCTTTATGCGCTCCAATTGCATATCGGAAGTTAGTTGCTTGTAAAAAGTCGTTTATTGCAGTTGGCAAAGTTTATTAAAAAAGTGTTGATCTAAATAGAAATGACTTCCAATAGAAGATGTTGTAAAAATAACGCTGACACATTTTGTTATATTTGTGGAGAATACACCTTTAAAGAAAACATAAAACCTCTTGCGGAATGTGTTAAAAAATCGTATTTAGATTACTTTGGAGTTGATCTTGGTGACCAAGATAAAAGCTGGGCTCCACACATTGTGTGCAATACTTGCTCTGTAAATTTGCGACAGTGGACTCAAGGAAAACGAAATAGGCTTAGGTTTGATGTGCCGATGGTTTGGAGAGAGCCCAGAAATCATTTGGACGACTGTTACTTCTGTTTAGTGAGTATTTAGTGATTTTGATAAGTCAATGACCAAAACTGAACGAAATGCATGGACATCATTCGTGCAAGTTATAAAAAATTTCTTGGGAAATAATAAAGCTCTAAGTTATGTTCAATTAGTGGAGAATGTGCTGGATAAGTTCAGAGACCTTGGCTGCAACATGAGTATTAAAATCCATTATTTGCACAGTCACTTGGACCGATTTCCCGAAAATTTGGGTAATTTAAGCGAAGTACAAGGAGAAAGGTTTCACCAAGATATCAAAATTATGAAGAATCGGTACCAGGGAATGTGGGATACACATATGATGGCAGACTACTGTTGGAATTTGCAGTTGTTGTTGTGCACCTTGTCGTCAAATTCAATTTGATATAAACTCAACACACTCTTCTGTATCAGCTGCTCTTTCAACTATTTATATTAGAGCTGCCATGATAGTTACAATCTACAATAATCTATAAAACTCTTTGGCAATAATAAAATTAAATTCTAGATCCAAAAATACAACAAATTCATGTGTCACTCTTTGTTGAAAGAAAAAAAATTAACCTATATTTGTACGTATGGGGCTTGTCTGTGACAAACATGGTAATGCTGACTATCGCTTGTTAAAAGATATAAATCAGACTAAATCTGTAACAATATTTTTCTTGTAAAGTTTACTTATGATACACATATTAACCCTCTCGGTTGTCCAGAAGCTGCAAAACTGTAAGATTCGTCTGTAAATTTAAAAATCAAAAAACATCGAAGAAGTTGTATTTTGATACTTATATCTCAGTTTCAAATCCATTAGTTAATTTAATTAAAGCTCTGCATGAAAATACATTAATTTCATATTTATTTCCATACCCACATTAGTGACTTAGTACACATTTAATCTTTGCCATCGAATACAATCCTTCATAAATCTGTACAATCAATTTCAGTAAATTTTACTATTTATTGTTGTTGTTGTTTTATTGCTTTTTTTCGAAAATCAGTCAGTCCAACTTAAGACCACACTTATTGATGTACGTTAGTAGATTATTTGTTTCTTATAGATGCTATCGCAACCATTTACCACACTATAAACTTCACCTCCACAAATATAAAACGTGCAAAATGACACGTACGTATTTGGTCAAATCCAGACATTATGTGCACAACTCCCACTCTACATGCAGAAATGCAAGAATGATCAAAAATCTTTGACCATTAAATATTGAAGTGAATAAATGACTCAGAGCTTTACACACATGCACACGAATTGAAACAAAGTGATGCTGCTGTTTGCTCACATTTACAAGTAGTAAAATGCAGATGACTAAATGTTTGTTCTCGCACTTTGGTCAGCAGTGTGCCACAAAAAAAGAAAAAAGATAAATAACAATCAAACATCAGCACGCACTATAAAAAATACATGTTTAACCATGCAAGAGTGGTTGCATTAATGTACTCCAATAAGTACCTCATCGATGGGTGGTAGTGTCTATGTACTTAAAATGATACTTTGTGGCATCAGTACACAAAGACAACGAGTAGTGCGAAAAAACAGAATGAATGGAAGAAAAAAATATTGCATAATTTTTGAAACCAGATTCATGAAATTTGGTTACGTTTTTTATCATTGATGACTACCACATGATGATTCAAGTTTTTCCTCATTTTTTACTAAAGATTGAGTAGTGATTGTTTGAAAATACTACAACTCAGATTTAAGTATTTTGAGGCAATTGTAGTCAAAAAAAAGGCGTAAAAGTATAGAAAATGAGGCATAAAAATTGTATGATTGGTAATAGAATACAGTGAAAACAATTATATAAATATAAAATGTATGGGTCATTTGTTATTTCGTGTTATTTCTCAATATGATTAAAAAAATTCTCTATTCGACTTTTTTGCAATCGCTCACATAATATTGTTGTCCGAAATTTTCTTAATCCGGAGAAAATAACTTAGTGTAATTAAATATTATAGTTTTGTCTAGTGGCACGCTGCTTGGCATGTGAAATTATGTTGTTTGAAAAACATGTTTCCAAAAAATATCCCTCTCTCCAAATAATTAGAATTTATGTTTGTAAGATGCATAAAATATTTCTTTTGCAATTGGCTCTATTTAAAAAAAAATAGGAATAGCAATAATTCTATTGGCTTAAAAAGTGAACTAAGCAGTATTTTTTATAAACAACTAGCGAACCCCCTGCACACTTCGTAGTGCAAAAAATTAACTCAAATATTTTCAAATAATTCGAAATAAGTGAAGTGTTCACTAAAATGGCTATAACTCATGAACCAATACACATACAGAGACCGTTTATACAAAAAAAAACTTGATATTGCGTCACCTTTCAAAATCAAATTCGGTTCACGCATTGCAGAAAAATCAATTACAGTAGTATCTCGATATAACGATCTATATATTGTCAGCCCTTATCGTTAAATCGAAAATATCGTTATATCGAATGAATTTTTTGATTGTTGAAACTGCAGAGTAAAGCTTTTTTTTAGTTTTATTATATGTATGTATTTATTATTATAAATATTTTATAAAAATAAATATAATAAAAAACATTAAAAATATGACATTCAGTAATTTATTGGCAAGCAATTATTTATAAAAACTAAGAGAATCCATTTTATGAAAAAGAAAAGAGTCTATGAAGATTTGAAGAATTGATGAATTGTTGTTTGCTTTTGAGGAACTACTAGGCTAATACGAATGGCTTCTTCTTGAAGTTCTCTCGAAACTATCGATTTCGAAGAATCAGTATTATTCTGTTCGCTCCCGTTGGGCTTGGAACCAGGAAAACAGTTTTGTTTCTATTCTTTCGAATTCCCTCGATTTCACCGATCCTCTGTTTTTACAACCAAAATTTGTTGTTTCCATATTGTGCAAAAGCTTTTTACCAGACTTTAATATAGTCGATATAGTTGACTGGGGCAAACTATATTTTGTCTTTAAAGAACTTACAGATTCGCCTTTGCGGTGATCCTCTACGATCTTTAATTTTTCATTTAACGATAGTTTCTTTCTTCCAGACATTTTACTGCTTATTCCACAACGATCTGATCAACAATGGCAATGAGTGTTAAAAACAATACAGAAATCTAAAATACAACAACTGGAATAATTACGGTATTTTTTTTTTGTTGCTTGTTTGCGTTTTTCTTACCTACATTATAGAACCACTAACAAAGACACTCTCTGTAATAATTTTTCCTTTTTAGTGTGTAATCGTTATATTGAATACAACATTTTTGACACCCATCGTAATATAAGGTACACAATGGTAATGAATTGTTCCATCATTAAATCGCATAATCGTTATACCGGAATACTACTGTACTAATATAATGCAACTTACTTTTATATATATACATCTCTTGTAGATTTTTCTCACTGCTGCATTTTTTTATTACAAAATAAGCTATAACGCTGGTTATAATATTACAAGCAACAACAACGACGAGCAAATAATCTTTCCAAACTTGTTTTTTTTACTTTTTTTGACACATTTTTTTTAGTTGATAATTAATATTAATTCTCTATTGCCGGTCTTTGTCTACTTTGAATTCAATTATTTTTATTTCAGATCTTTTATCCATTGTATCTTTTAAAGGATACATTTAACAAGCTTGTTGAGACTGCATAAGCAAGCCATTGGCTTGTATATAAAATTTCATAAGTCTTCAAAATCAAATCCCAAAATTCTTTACTTTTCAAAAATGCTTCGCTTTTATGCATAAAATTTATTTTTTGGTATTCATAAATATTTATAAATTTATTTTTCTTTTTGTCTCCTTATTCGGTTTTAACCCTAACTAAGGTATTTTATAGCTGGTTGTTTATAAAATCCTCAATTGCAATAAAACTTTCATTATAAATTCGCACAGTCATTCAACGTATAGCCGTTATACTCATAAATATTTGCAAATCTCAACCAAAGACCAGTCAACAACAATGTAGTCATTTACTCGTATTAATGCAAAAATATTGGTTTTCAAAGTCACCAAATAAGAAACCAACCATATAAAAGCAGAAAAACTAAATGCAAACTTTGTTTTCTTTTTTTTTTTTAAAATTTAAACTAACAACCAATTTTCGCTTGTTTGTATAAATTTTGGTTGTAAAAGGATCAAACTGAAATGTAGTGGCAAAAACTGCACAAAAATGTTGGTCATTCATTCCCCATTCTGTAGCGAGCAAAAAACAAGTTACAAACTCAAAGAAATGCAAAAAAAATGAGAAAATATCTAGATACATATTGCGTTCAAGCAACAATGTCAACATTGTGATAACAACTGTAATGACAGTCACAAGAGATTTTCGCCATTCAGATACATATAAAACAATAATAAAAAAAGTTTTTTGGCAACTTTTCAAAAGAGCTTTTCGAAAAAATATATGTAAGTGGAAGAAAATAGCAGTTGAGAATTTTCAAATTGAATAAAACAGACTAGATAAAAAATTAATAGATTTTAACATTCAAACCAATTACAGTTTAATTATTGAATAAACCAATTATCGACAGATAATATTTTACACATATAACATAGTCATATACTTATATAAATAGAAATAGTTTTTACTTAAAGTATTGCTAAAGTTAGAAAAAAGTTTTTTTTACACAAGTCATGAAAAGGGTGGAACCACCAAAACACTCGATGTTAACTATAAATAAAAAAAAAAGTTGTCAGAGCATTATTTTAATATTTTTTATTATAATAAAATAATCTATGATAATTATGTGTGAAAGAAAATATCGGCCAAATTCTTGCCACAGCTTCGGGTCATACTACCTACTTAATGGTCCATATTTTTAATAACACTGAGACATAATTGAGGTTAAATGTCGCTAATATGCCGAATTATCTCATCATATTCTTGGCTTATTGGCGTGCACTATTTTTTTTAAATATCCCCACAGAAAGAAATCCAATAGTGTCAAATCACATGATCGTGACGGCCAATTAACACCGTCACAACGTAAAATAACACGACCATTGAATTTCTTGCGCAAAAGACATATCGTTTCGTTGGCTTTGTGGAAGTGGCACCTTTTTGTTGGAACCACATAAAGTCCAGGTCCATATTTCCAATTTCTGTCTACAAGAAGTTCGTTTTTATCTTGCGATAACGAACACTATTCACGGTAACTGTTTAGTCGACCTTATTTGTGAAGAAGCGCCGCCCAATGATGCCGCTTGCCCATAAACCGTACAAAACAGTCACTATTTGTAGATGCATCGGCTTTTTAGCCATCATTTGTGGATTCTTATTTGCCCCAATCTGGCAATTCTGCTTGTAAACGAATACACTGAGGTGTGCACAAAAGATGATTTCCTTTGTAAAGTCACGATTCACTTCTGTCTGTTCTACCAACCATTCGGCGTATTGCCGACACTTGAAATGATCCGTAGGCTTCAGCCCTTGAGTCAGTTGAACTTTGTAAGTGTATAAATTCAAAACTTTATTAAATTAAAAAATATTTAATTCGCATTAGTGATGTTTGTGAGAGGTTCAATTGCTGGGCCCGAAGAAAAGTCTAGGTTTACGGCTCTTCTGTCACACTAACGTGGACAACTATTTTCTGCAGAACGAACTGGAAGAGCATGCACATGTGGTTTCACATTTCGTAAAGACCCGGTTTGCAAAAATTTGCGCACAATTCTCCCGATTGTGGCAACATTTGGTCAATTATGCTGACCAAAAAAACACTGCATTGTGATTTTCTTGTAACCAAACTGAGCACGAATGATATTAGAGTAACATATTTACTTCCTGTCTGAGAATGGAATATCTAAAAGACACTTTAAAATAAAAAAAAAAAACAATTTATTGATTCGACCCCCAAATATCTACTTTTTCCTATTTTAATCGATTTACAAAAAACCTTTAGTTTCTTAATTTTCTTCTCCAGACATCATTATCGATTTAGTATCTTCCATTAAACTAAAAAAAAACCATCAAAATCTTTTCAAATATTCTTGTCCGATGCCTCTCTCCACAAATTATCGGATCAGCTGTTCGCTGCCCGAAATCTTCCATAAATATGAATTCCTTGGCCGAAAAACGATTGGGTCTTACAAACGTGCCATAAATCCAGTAGGTATTCATAAAATTAACTTGCGATAGCTGAGGGTCAATAAAGTCTTTTTCATTTTAAAACCCAAAAATGTCTTTATTAAGGTTAAAATTATAAATATTTAGAAGCCAAATATTGTTGATATTTTGCAAAACACAAGACTTATTTTTTTCTAATTCTCTTAACCTTAAGTAATATTTTTCGAATATAAAAAAGATTTCAACAAAATTTAAAAAAAGTGCAATAGTAAATGGAAATTTTCGTTATAAGTTTCTAATGTTTAAAAGTTTAAACATTTTAACCTTACGTCTAGACGAGCCATAGATTTGTACAGACTAGAACAAAACGTTGGCAAAGCAACTGTAAAAAAATTGTTCATGTTCTTTGACATGGAGAAAACGTAAAAAGTGTATTTTATTGTCAGTTTTATGTTTCGTCTCTTTCTTTCATATTCAAAAGTCCTTTTAATATCTGGCATCGTTGTTCGAACATATGTTCTGACAACGCTGTTTGAACAAGAACAAAACATCGACAACTGGGGTCCACAACAGGCAAATTTATGTGCGCACAAATCAAAGTCTGGTGTGGATCGTACGTAACATACACATTATCGTAGAATTCATCCCTCTGCGTGATTTGAATTAAAATTTTTTCGAAATTATAGTATGTAAATTTATTTTTTAATTTTTGAAATTCTTAATAAACTGTCATACATATTTCCTCAAATATTATCTATAACAGGATTACTCTTAACACAAAAAAGAAAAATATAAATCAATAAAACACATAATTTATAACACTTTTAAAAATAACATTAATAAACATACATACTTGCATAATCGAATTCGCAAATCCACATTTGAACCATTAGCAATAATTTTCAATTAAATAAACACACAGTAAACACAAAACTTCAAACTTAAACGAACAAAAAATATACAAAAAAATACTATAAAAAGACTATTTGGGATAATGTCTTTATTTTCCTATTTAAAACTATTTTATTTACTAATATTTTTTATTTTTGTTTTTATGCTTTTATTACCCACTTGCTATAATTTCAAAAGAAAAATAATAGTATTTTTTTTTTTATAATTATTTTAGTTGTTTCTTTCTTATACGACAAAAACCAAAAAACAAAACCAGAAAACGAAAAAAAATATCTTGTGTTATTTATTGTTTTTTGCAGGAGTTACAATTCTTCTATCGCTCACAGTGTTTCTCAACCTTGTAGCTGAGACATTGCCCCAAGTATCTGATGCAATCCCCTTGTTAGGTAGCGATTGCATTTAAAAATTTTCTTTAAATAAATGCATATATATATAAAACAAAAATAAATTATATACTACTACTACTCTGCTACTCTTATATACTTACCACTTACTACTACTATTACTACTACTTACAAATTATATATATAAATATATATATATATATATACTTATTTAAATCTACATAATATTTATATACTATATGTTTTATTTGTTTTTATTTTTAGCGAAATTTGAATTCAAATCAATTTTTTCTTTTTTAATAGAATTTGTTTGTTTTTGGGTTTAATTTTGAAATTTTTTGTGTATTTGTATTAATTGTTGTTGGTTTTGTTGGATTAAATTAATTAAAACTATTAAGTTTATTCAAAAACGGAAAAGTATATAATAAATATGTGAAATAATTACAAACATATTATATACTTTTCCTTATTTTGCTGTTTGTCTAACATACATATTTTAAAAATATTTATTTACATGTATTTGTAAACGTAAACTTAAATAAAAAATGGAAATATATTTCTTTTTCCATTATATTGTTTAACAGTTAATTAATACCTTCAAAGTAACTTTATAAAATAAATTTTATATGTTTTTTTTTCGCTGTGTGTACCACTATTGTAACTTCTATTAAATATGTTGCTTAAAGAGTGTTACTTACTATATACTAACTAAATTAAATTTTAAAGTAACTAAAACTTTAAATTAAATATAACTTTTAAAGTATTGTTCTACTGCTACTACTAAATACTACTATTATTTAAACTTTATGTTCTACTACTATTTATTATTATTATTTTTTATATATATAAATTTTTACTCCCATTTAATTTATTATAATTATCATTTTGTTATGATTGTTTTTTTGATTTTGTCTAATTATGTTAGCTCTACTCTTTCCCTTATTTTAAAAAAGTTTGGGAAATTTTGTTTTTAACAAATCCTTTAAACTTTTTTAAATGCTATCGTTATTAAAATTGCCTTCTATCACAAGCGATTTTATTGGTAAAGTACTCATACAATGCATACATAAATAATATTGGCACAAATAAAAGAAAAGGGAACATCCTTAAACCCCAGCATAAAATTTACAAAATGGTACTCTCTATTGTAATTGTACAAATTGTCTTAATTAGTAGCCAATCTCAGCAGGCTTTTAATAAAGTAAAATGGAACATATATTTTCAAATAGTTACACAGTGGCCGAATTATTTTTTTTTTTTTAAGTAAGATTAAGACTAACATATTTACCACGGTTTTAAAAACTTAGACCTATTAAAATGGATTGTAATTGAGGAACTTAGACCTATTTAAAATGGATTGTAATGCAACTGATATAAAACTAGCAAAAAGCTGGTAAAATACTTTGTTTTAGACAGTGTAATACAGACGCATATTGGGACCAAAGGCGGTCATTCAACTAATTAATTTTAAAAAGGTTCAAGTGCCCCGAAAAGTAAAATTACTCGCTTAAAGCGGCAGGCAAAATAAGCCAAAAGCTTTAGGTAATTAAATCATAGTAATAAATCTAACCATGCAACCAACAATCTCAGGTATTTATAAAAATTTGTTGATTAAATTTTAATAAAAATTATTTTTGTAAGTGCTTTTATTTTTAATTTTAACATTAGAAAAGCAAAAACAAAAATAATTTTTTCAGTTGTAGTGGATATAGAATTATTAACTTGGCTCAATTAGGATAACTGAGATAACTTCATCAAATTTAGTGTACCTCATTATTCAGTATTGTTCAGTAGAGTTAGCTAGATATAATTTAAAATTTTAAAAACAAAAACACAGAAAAGTAAATTTTAATCCAAAAAATGTTTATTATTCGAAAAAAAATATTTCGTGCAATGGCAACACGGCTGTTTTTGAAGAAGCATTCAATTTAAAGCCATCGCGGCTGTTCTTGCTGGTCATATAAAACGAATAACATGAACAACATTAGCTTTCTAGGGCTCAATTGTTATTGGTTATTGGAACCAGAAACTTTACGGTGTCTTACTGTAATTAATCCAGAGGAGCCAAATCATGCCACCTTTAGAACCAATTAAACAAAAAACTAATTCACAAATTTTGATTTTAAGAAAGCTATGGTTGTGGTCGCAGTACGGCACTTATGGTATTTTCTTTTCTGACGTTAATGTTGCATTAATTCTGCCCTATGCCTTCTTTTGTGTTCTTTTCATAAAAATATGCAATATTATAAACGGTTGACAAGTTCTTTTGTAATAATGTTGCCATAAAAATAACAAAAAATGTTACATGTCGTACCCTGAATTAAATCAAAGGGTTAGAATATTGCACTTTTTAACAGTTGATATTAAAAAGGAGAATTAAGTTTTTGTAGTGGTTAAAAATAATTTATGGTCCCAAATTATTAAAATGGAAGCAAGCAATGCAGTTTTACATAAAAATATAGTTATCATGTAAAAAAGGTGAAAATTTCTGTTCTATTCTGCTGATTATAAAGGTAGCATTTTGGTAGGGTGCAGGTGACCTTTGAAAAGTGTTTAACTATAAAAGGGCAACATTGTTTGTTAGAAAAGAAAACACCATTAGTCTATCCTGTTTAAATGATATTGTTTTTAAATAAAAAATCATTAATCATGATGCGGTAATGATCTTCATTGTCTCTATTACAAGTTTCGGCTTAATTTTTTAAGAAGTAAGGTTCGATGACACCACCAACTTCTTTTTTTCTGGATGTATGTAGTGTATAGGGTCTGTTGTGGATTCGTCTAACCCTAAATGCGACAATTTCGTTTACTAACAAATCCGTTAGCATCAGCAATGATAAAACAATAAAACATTGGTTAAATCGATGACTGATTTTCAAAGTAAGTTTCGATAATGTAGTCGCGTTGTTTAAGCGTCAATCCATCTATAATCATTTTGAAGAGTATACTGATCGTAAATATCAAATAGTGAACTAATTATGACATACTGTAGTTTGATTAGCGTCAGCATCGGCACCGTATGCCACTAACGCCACTGTATTATATTCGACAGCTCAATCATGACCACAGGTGGCAACCTCACGTACATAAATTAAGTCTTGGTTTATGTAGATGCACCCTACTAAAGAGCTCTAGCTATCTATCCCTTATTTCTTATCCCTTTTTTTTGAGCTCGATCTATCTATCCCTTATCCCTTTTTTGCTACGAGGCTATGAATTTTATAACAATTCACAAAGTAACTACTACATTTTATAAGCAACAGCATCTTGAACACATATGATTGCCCAAAGTCCGCAGGTTCGCCATCTTTGCAAGTATCATTCATTAAACAAATTTTCTTTGTTTCTGTTTAGGCAGCAACAGAAACCCAGAAATATTATTGCTCTTCGAAAAGACCTCACCAACATTCAGTCTAGAACAAGTTCTATGAATATGAAATGCATATTTTAGGTAAAGGTACCAAAAAGTGCTCTTTGTGTTTTTACCAATAAGAAAATAAAAAACAAGTGACCTTATCATTTTTACATACTACTCATAATAAAGCTATTGGCTCTTTTTAAAATTTTCAATACTTTCCAATGAAATCGCTAACTAAACTCTTTCTAACCCAAAAAAAAAACAAAATTATACAAACATTTATTTTTATTACAAAAGATACTTATGAGACAGATTTCAATACAAGTGAATTTGGGAAATAACTTGTGGCATTACACAAACTAAATAAGTTTTTAATTTACACGTTTTTTTTATACAAAATTTATTCAAACATTACTTTGACTTTTATTTCAGCAAAAAAAATCACTTATATCTAGAAAAAACTAACACCAAATTCACTTTATCAGAAAACGTGCGCTTCATACGAATCACTTGCAGAGAAAAACAAACTTTCAGTTAAATTTTTTAAAAATTTTCTCGACACTTTTTCAAACTTTATCAGCAAAGTTTTACTTAATTTGTTTCATTTTTTTTTTCCTACTCAATATTTTTTTTTATTTTTTAAATAAAAACTTTTTCTTTTTTAATTTAAATTACATATTTAGTTTTTAAAAGATGTTTATATTAAACACAGAGTACCCATTTTTTGGAATTGTATCGTATGTTTTGTTTAATGAACCAAATACTAAAATAAATCATGCTAAGTGGTGGATAGATTTTTAAAAATCCATTTTTTTGTTAGAATGTTAAAATATGTAGATAAAAAATCGGTTCACGAATATTACACAGAAAATACTTCACAGCGTTTAAAAACATAAAATTTTTTTTTTTCATTTTACATTTTATACAAAAAATGGGTTCTTTGTTCTGTGTATTTGTGAATCATTTTTAGTTTTTTTTATCTTTATATATACATGTATATTTAAAAATTTAGCTTAAATAATATGTCACTAAATGTCAAATACAACTTAAAACAAAGTAAAGTGTAATAAATACTAAATTTGCAGCCTTGTGCTTCATACACATTTTTCACATTGTTGCATTTTTACACAGTTGCATTTTATAACACTTATGCTTTGTTGAAAAAGATTTCCGTATAGTATAGTTAATATTTTTGTTTTTTTTTTTTTTATTGGTTTTATTTTATATTTATTTCAGTCAACGTAAATTTAAATGCACCTTAAATACAAGCTTCTTAATGCTAAACACTTTATTTTTATTATATCTGCAGACGTAGTTCTTATTTTGAAATCTTTAATTTAAGTTAGATACTAATTATTTAGTACAAGAAAATGGTTCATTAAAGCTTTATTTACTAAAAAAATATGCATATGTATTCCAAAATAAGGGTTCTCTATGCACCAACAAAAATTGTTAAAAATTTTGTGGAAAAGTAAGAAGAAAGTAAAACAAAATATACAGTTTGAATTTAACTATTAAAAAAACTCACAAAGTTTCAAGTACTTACTAACTTCAAAGTTATAAATTTCTTATTAGTTTGTTTAGATTAAGATCAGTTCTAGTTTAGTTCTGCCTCTAATTCTAGTATATGTACATAAGTTTTATTTCATTATATCGACCCCTGTGCGCAAAGTTATCGTATGTTACGTTTTTTTAGAAATCGACTTTTCTTATGCAAATCCATCAGCTGATAAAATAATATAGCGTTAACTGTTTTAGTTATGGAGATAACCTGTGTACATTTTAACGTATGTAACAGTGTTATTTACGTTTTTATTTATTTAAAAATTTATAAAAAACTTTCTCCTGTTAAATTTTGCTTTTGTAACATACGACAATTTCGCGCACAGGGGTCGATATAGTTTTAAGTGAATTATTGGGTGTAAAACTTAAAAATGCGGATTTTTTTTGCAACATAAATTTAATCAAAGCATTGACCAATATTAACTATGACCTTTCTCATCTTTTTGGCGACATATGTATGAATTCCGTGCCAAAAGAACTGCTCATATTTTTTGAGGCCAGGAGAGAGTGTTCTGCATCAATCGAAACAAATGCTAGTCGGACTAGGCAATGTCTGGACTATAAGATGCCTTAGGCAAAACTTTTTAACCATTTCTTTCTAAATAGTTTTTAACATGAGGCCAAGCTTTTTTACAATGGAATAATACGGTTTCATATCTGGCCAAAAAATCTTTGCATTATTCGGTCAATTTTCGCTTGAAACGAATTAATTATGTTAAGTACAGGTTCCAAGTGATTGTCTGAAGATATTTTGGTAACTCGTAATAGATATTACCCTTTTAGTCCCAGCAAAACCAAAGCAAACCTTAGCCCCATTAATATAGGACTTTGGTGCCGATTCAGCTGGTTGGTCGAGCTTCACATACGATCTCCTATGCTTTGGGATATCGTTATGATTCCATTTTTCACCACAAGTAATAGTTAAATATGTATAAAAATTATATTCTCTTGTGGCGTTCAAACAGTATTTGAGATCGTCTTTCAAGGTCTCACGGCTTTAATTCGTATGGTGCCCAAAATATTTAAATTGTTGCTTGAAAAGCAACTTCTTCAATTTTTGATCTTCAATCGATCTTTCTCTTTTGTGTAAAAATTACCACTGCTGAACCACACGAAACATTTACCATAAGCTTTGGTGAGCGATTGCTGAGCTTCAGCGGCACTTTCTTGCCAAATACAAAAAGTTAAGCAAAACTTCCTGCATATGACAATTCAATTCAATTGTCGAAGCAAAAAAAAACTTTATTGTTAACACTATAAGATTCAATAACTTAGTAAGAATAAATGACAGAAATATACCAATGGTTATAAGTTGAAAGGCCCTTACTCAAACAATTGTAACTTTACAGGAGAAGGTAAAAACGTTATAGAAACTGTATTATCATAATGTAATTTCTTTTGTAAAATTGATATTTTTGATACTAATGCGTGAAGTTTTTGTGTCGGAGTGTGTTTGTGTGAAATGTATTGGAATCACTGAAATTTAGGGCCTTTCTACTTGTGAATATCGATATTTACCCTTCAAAATGTTACATAAGTTATTAAAGACAACACCGCTTTCAAAAAATACGCCCTCTATTGCAAATCCTATATTTTTAAGTTGTACACCCAATATACTTCTTTAATTATTAAATTCGGGTTATTCTTTACCAAAAAAAAAGTACAATGTTTTTATTAGCTTAAATAAGAAAACTCTCTTATCGCTAAACCGACGAAGTTTATAACAATCTCTTACCTTAAAGCCCATTGCACACGAAATGTAAAAAGCCAGACACGCATGTGGCTGTGACGTAATTTTGACTACATCATTATGCATTAATGTATCCTCTTCGGCCACATGTGTTTCATTCGCATTTTTTGGACTAAAATACATTTCGTGTAATATCAAAATCTTACCGCATGCAGACACTACGACTTTTTCACTACTACTACTACTACGACTTTTTAAAAAAAATTCAACCAAAGTTCTCAACATTTTAGTGACTTCAGACCCACATGTGCATGTGGCTTTTTACATTTCGTGTACTAAAGGCTATAGTCCTAATAAATAATATTATTAATAAACCCCAAATAGCTTCAACTTTTTTTTAATCTCAAACCTATCGCTTCAGAATAAAAACTTATTTTAACAAGCTCCCTTTCAACATCAACGAAAAACTGCAATGTCTCCAGCAACAATTCGTCGAAAAAAATTAAAAAAATAAAATACAATTTTACATATTCGATTATTAATTTTTTGCAGATGTTACCATCGTACTATCACAAACTGTATTTTCACTGTTGGTTGGTAACGTTATCACCAAGACTAGTGAGGCTGTACCATTGTTAGGTATTAGAATTGATACAAATCATTTAATTTTGCTCTTTATTTTCAAAAAAATACAGACCTGCTCTAATGTTCCTAGACTTTAAAACTATTTCTCTAAATTCAAACATAAAAAAAACAAATACTCTTACCTTTAAAAACTAATAAACATTTTCTATTTTCTTTCATGATCCCAAGCTAAACATTTAAAACAGCATATGTATGTATGTAGTTGCTTGTTTAAAACTGAAAAAAAAAAAAAAATCACTCAACGGTTAACAAGTTAAAATTATTTAGAAGTGCATTATGAATCATGAAACTCAAATCGAAGTAAAATAAAAATTGTATAAGTCATTAAACTTCAACTTAAATTTACAATAAGTTTAAGCATGTCCTGACTTGTCAGTTTTTTCCCCCAACAAGTTTGAAATATATTTATGTATCAAATACCTTTTAACATTTAAAAGTTCAAAATAAAGCCTTAGTGAACCTTTTCTCTCAGTGTTTTAAAAAAATTTTATTGATCTTTTTTAAGTATTTTCCAAGGCAAATTTATTTATCACATAATTCCAGTTTTTATAGAATTTTAAAGCAAATTTTGACAAATTTCTCTACAACATCTGTCAAATAAGCCTTTAATAAACCTAAAATATTTTTTATGAATACGGGTCTTATTGTTTCTGTATTTTAGGTATAAAATTTGGCATTTAAAATAAATGGAAGAAAAGAGAAAATTGCTTTTTATCTATGGACTTTTAATGTTGAAGCTTAAAAAAGGTAGCAAAAAAAACACTCAGCTAACAAATCAAGACTGATGAATAAATTTGCCTCCGTATTTTCGTATAAATTTTAATTTATTTCCTTTCGTAAGTGTAGAAATTGTTTGTTTAAAATAAAAGTTTTTATTTTAAAAATCACTTTACCTGATTTTCAAAATATTTTCATACAACAATTTGTATGAAAAATTATTTGGAAAAACAATAAATAATTTTTAAAATAAGAGGGTAAATTTTAAAGTAAAACTAATTTTTTTTAATATGAAAAAATGAATTAAAGCCGGAAGATAAAAAATATTAATAGACAGTTTTAAGAAGCTTTTTAAAATAAGCTTGCCCTCTCACAGTCTATCATAGCAATTTTATGTTGTAAAAAATTCTCGTATTGGAAAGAGAAACAAATAAAAAATAAAAGTTAAATTTTAAATTTTAAATAGCATTGAACTACATTTTTAAAAATACAAAATGTTTATTTTTGGATAATTGCCATTTTTACAAACGAAAATTTATATATATTTGCACTTATTGGCGTAACTAGACCATTCTAGGGGGTGCGAGGTTCCCTTGAAATTTCGAAGTCATTGAAAATTTTCTATTTTTTCCCCGGCTTTTATACAAATGCAATTCATAACTAGTAAAAATGAGTTTTACATAATATTATTAACAAATTATTTAAATAATTTAGTTTTACGTTTTTTTTTTATTTCTTATTTTAAATTTTTGTTCTTTCACCCTCATTAATAAAACTGCAGCATTGCAACACACAATAAATTAAAAATAAAAACTAAAAACAAACTCAAATAATAAAAATTTTAAATATAAAATTTTTGAAATTTAAAAAAAAAAACTTTTCATAAAATCACGTAAAAAAATCTAACTTTAAACTAAATCATTTATTTAAAAGAAACATCATAATGGTATAAATAAAAAAACATTGTTTAAATAAAAAATCAGCAGCGTTTTATACATCACTTTACACATACTTTTAGTAGATTTGGAGTTAATTTTTGTCCCCGCCTAAAACTTCGTTATAATGCATAGTTTTTGCTTAAGAGTTAAATACTAAAAGTATCAAAAATGACTAAAAGAAATATATTTTTTATTATCTTCTCTTAAATAAGACTAATCTTATAAAATAACTTTGTCTAATGAACTTTATGAATTAAAGTTTTATAAATAACGTTAAACATCTTTTTACATAATTCCAAATTCATTTTTATAACCGTTATTATTTTTTATTTAAACATTTTGCTCATTCATTGAAATATGTTTTATCATATTGCATCAAGGAAATTGTTTGCATGCGCTTGACAGCTAGTGTACTGAATGAAATTTATTATTATTTATTTTTAAATTTAAATATATATAATTTTAGAGATGATTAAACATTAATACAAAGAATATAGCATGATAGCGATATCGTTGGAATTCAATTTGTTACTTTGATCGTTTATGTAAAGTACGAAATTTTATCCTTTAATAGAGCGACACTAAGTAAACTTAGAGTCCTTAAGAACAAAAATGTGATGCAATCAAACAAAGTATAAATTTGTTCATAAGTTTAAGTTTTTTTGGTTATCGAATTCTTTTCTTTTAAAAAATTTTGTTTTTAAAATTTCGTAACACTGCCTTTATTTAGCGTAGAAGAAGTTTTAGTTGAGCTTAATTTTAGTTCCAGTTATAAAAAGTTCTACAACACGATTAGATTTATATTGTTGTAAATTAAAAGCAATTGTTAAAATATCCACGACTTTTTAATTTTAGAGGTAGATAAATACTATTATGCTAGGCGCACAATTGGGACGAACGACGAATTTTTCGTCGCAAATATTCGTCATCAAAAATAAAACACATTTGTGTATATGAGAATGCATACAATTGTGGCGTCAGTCGAAGTTCGCTATACGCGGCGAACTCTACATTCGATTTATTTCTATTTCTTACGCCGGCGAACGACGAACAAATTGATACAAGGTGACCATTTTTTATTAAATTTGGTTTTACTTCTCAACTTTTTAAGAAAATGAAGTTAGTTTTTACTTTAATAATTGTTTTATTTTTTATTTTAAAACATTTAAAATAAGTATAAAAAAGTTAAGTACAAAAATTTGTTTTTATTTGTGTTTTTGCAAATGTTTAAGTTTTTTAAGTGATCTTTTGTTCATATGGTCACACTATTAGCTGTTATACACAAACAAAATTTTTGTTATTGTTTAATGCACGTACCCACAACATTCTGTGCAAACGTTTGCTTATACGTAAACAAAGTAAAAAAAGTTTTTATTATTACAGAAATTACATTTATTGTTTTGTTGAGTTTCACAAAAAATTAAATTCTTAGATTACTTTTTTTTTTCTTTGCACAAACTATCAACTATAAAAGATGTTACTTTTTCGTCGTTGTTGTGCTTCACACCACGAATTTGCACAACGAATTTTTACCCAAGAGTTCGTCGTGTTGGGCGAAATTCGTCGTTCTTTCCAATTGTGCGCCGAGCATAACACATAAGATATGACATCGTTCAAGCGTTCAATGATAGCACAAATCCATAAGATTCAATTCTCAATAAATCCGTGGCGAAGATCCGGCTGAGTTTTAAGAACACCATAGATGATGTTAGTTTTGGTACATAAGTCAATTGTATTTTTATGATATATACGTAAAATTCTTACTTAATTTCTTACAATAATTTTTACGAATTCTTATCATCTCTGCGGAAGTGAAAAATATATTCTACTTACACTATTCTAACACAATGTTAATGTTGGGTTTTGCTATGTAGAACATAGCATCGTCCTGCTGGAACCAAATGTTGTCCACGTTCATATCAATCAGTTCGAGCACAAGTAAATGTATTATCAATAATCTCTTGCAATCGTAGTTGGTGTAGATCACTTCCTTTATTTTAATTTTTTAAATAGTATGACCAGTAGTGTTGTTGACCGAAGTAGTACAGTAACTTTATGGCCCGTGTGTGGTTTAACTTCATCCAATAAATAGATTAACATTTTTTTATTAACACACCGATTCTTCAAGTAATAAATCTCGATGTTAATGGCTTATTAAAGGTGTTGTTTGCGTTAACTAATTTCCAACTACTTGATTAACTTAATTTTGTTTGGCTGTAGGCAAAAATTTCGCCAAGTCAAAGTCTGCGAAACCATTTATTTCTTTCAACTGATTCAACCTCATTAAAAAGCATTGTTGTTTCGTTTCACTTAGCACAATTTAGTTCTTTTTCAGTTTATTTTAGCCTCAGTTTAAGTTTATTTCTAGTTTAGTTTAATTTAATTCACTTCTCGTTCAGGTTTATTCAGTACGAGCTACGATCTGCTTATATTTTCGTTTTCGTGCACTTATAGTTTACTTGAGTTTTGGTAAATTTTTATTAAAATTCCATAATTTCTAGTTTAATTTAATTTAAATTCAAATTTAATTTTATTATAGTTCCGTTCTCTTTTTGTTTTAACTTAGTACAACTTGAGCTCTTGTTCGGTGTAAGTTTCATTTTACTTAGTTCCAGTTCAGTTGCACTACAGTTTTAGTTCAACTTGAGTTTAGTTTAAAATCAATTATAAATTATTTAAGTTCAGTTCTAGTATCCCAGCTAACACTTAAATGATTGTTTTTTAAAAAAAATCACCTAGCTGAGTCTTCTTTGAGTACTTTCGGTGATCAAAAACTGATTAGTCACTTAAACGATTAAAAAAAGACTCGAAAATGATATTCGTTATTGATTAAAAAGAGTTTGATTTAAAATACAATAACAAATTGTATTGCAATCGCAAATCGATTGATCAGGCGTTTAATATGTGAGTATTATATCAGTTATTTATTATCATATTTTGCGCTGTGGAACATTGAAAACCGATTGATCAAAAACAGATCATGCAGGATCATGATCGTTATAGATGATCACAAAATGCAGATGAAAAGTTAAAGTTTTCTTCATTTATGAAAGTAATATCGATGTGTATACATCGTTTAATTGTGAATTAATTAGTTTTTATTTTAAAAAATATTTGTAATGAAAAAATTAATTTGTTTTTCAAATAATCTGAAACAAGTGAATATGAATTTAATATATTTTATTTAATATTACCCCAGGTTTATATTGACGTAATTTTAAAAATCGACTCGATTTCGCTTATTCTATTACTACTACGCGATTAAGGAATAATGAACAAAATTAAGTCCTTTTTAAAAAATACGTCAGTGTGAACGTAGGATTAAGAAAATCGACTGAAAAACACAAAAAAAAAGTGTCAAATTCGATTAGCAATATGACTGATAAATGATTCAAAAAACAATCATAAATGTTTTTAAAAACACTACCAAAAAATAAGTAAACGACTAAAAAATTACTCAAAAAAGCCTCGTGAGCGATTAGAAATTTGACTGATAAATGACTCGAAAAAGGCTTACAAATTAAGTGAAATAAGACTGATAAATGACTAGAACACGAAACGAATAAGGCTACAATAGACATAATAAAAGGGATCGAAAATGATTCTAAACTGACTAAAAAAAATAATCATAAATAAAACATCAAAAAGAGTCGCAGCTTGGGACACTTTTCTCCCGAACAAAGTATCTTTTACGATCAGAAAATGAGCTAAAATTCTGCATTTTTAATCGCGCAGAGGAGTTTAAAAAGACTTGAACTTAATCATTAATTTCAAAAATTGCTGGCTGGGTATGAACTATTCCAGGTTGAGTAGACGTTTAGCTTAAATTAAGTTTGAAATAGGAATATAGTTAAAAGTATTTCTTCATTTTCGATTTATTTACAAGTATTTTCAATTGGCATTTTAATGTGTTGCTCTTATGAAAAAAGTTCTCACGAATTTGTGGTTCTTAAGGTTCGTTACTTTGAATTTATAAGTTTTTAACTTTTTTTTATAATTTTTCATTTTTTAACATTTCTTTGCTAAAAACAAGCATGAGCATGTTTCATTCGAATTATTATTTTTTTTAATATTAACAAAAACTTTTAGATGTTGTTTTCCAAAACCACAAGAAAAATTTTAAAATCAAAAAAAAAATCAATTTTTAATGCATTTACAATTACACTACCACTAACATTTTTTATAAAGAATAATTAACTTTTAAGTAGTTACAATTTCAAAAACATAATTTAACATATTTTAAATCTAAAAAAAAATAACATACATAAAACAATTTTCATTTAACGACAATAAAATATAAGTTTAATTAATGTGTATATTAGTTGTGTGTTAATTGCAGTAAAAACTGACATGTATTTTTTTAATAAACCTGCATTTTTTTTTATTCGCATTCCACACGAATTCCTATTTAGGTACATATTTCAATTGCATCATGTTTATGGTCGCGTCATCGGTGGTCTTAACGGTGGTGGTATTAAATTATCATCATCGTACAGCGGATATACACGAAATGCCGCCTTGGGTAAGTTGGACTTAAAAGCCAAATCAGTAATTGTTAAATAAATGTATTTTATTATTAGACACGTTCGGTTTTTTTACAATGGCTGCCATGGATTTTACGCATGAGTCGTCCGGGTCGTAAAATCACTAGAAAACACATACTGTTAACGAACCGCATGAAAGAGCTAGAATTAAAAGAACGTTCTTCTAAATCTTTACTAGCCAATGTTCTAGACATTGATGATGATTTCCGGCATACAGTATCAGGGTCTCAGACGGCTATTGGCTCATCAGCGTACGTTTAAAAAAATAATAAAATAAAATTATTAAATTTTAAAATAATTTATTATAATTATTATTTACAACCTTTTTGTTTAGGAGTTTTGGCCGTCCCACAACGGTTGAGGAACATCATAATGCCATAGGCTGTAATCATAAGGATTTACACTTAATTCTCAAAGAATTGCAATTTATAACAGCGCGCATGCGTAAAGCAGATGAAGAGGCTGATCTAATAAGCGATTGGAAATTCGCGGCAATGGTTGTGGATCGGTAAGTTTTAATAAACATATTTATCTTGAATTAAACTTTAAATATTATGACTAGACTTAAACTGAAATACAAATGAAACTTGAGAATAAGTAGAATTGAATTGAATCTAAATACTACTGATTCATATGTTTTCCTTTCCTCTTAATTTATTTTACAGATTTTGTTTAATACTTTTTACGCTATTTACGATAATTGCAACAGTGACAGTTTTACTGTCAGCACCCCACATAATTGTGCAATAAAAACTGCACAAATGCAACAAAACTGGCGATAAATATTGCAAATACTTTATAAGTTCTTAATGTTATTTATAAAACCTTCAACAACAACTACAACCACAGAAAAACCCTTATTCAAAATTTTACTATACATTATAGTAGAAAGGGAATACGGAAAGTAAAATACCATTTAAATAATAAAAATCAAGAAAAAAACAATTAGTTTTTAATTAAATTTAAACTGTTAAATAGTTTTTAAGGCAAAAAAACACAGCAGGGTGTTTTAAAATAAACAAAATTTAATTTGTTTATAGCACCCTGTTTTATATACACGTGACAAAATAAAAAAGGTTTATTAAAAATTAAAAAAAAAATAAAAAATAAATAAAAATCTTATAACTGCCGTTTTAAAACTCAAAGTAAATACAGTTAGAAAAATAACAAAATTTGTTTAAAAATTAAAATTTAGGTCTATAACTATAGAAACAAAAACAAATTGAATATTAAAAAAAAAAACTAATTGATATCAATTAAGTTGAAAATAAAGTAATTTATAATAGCATGAAATAATTTTTAAACAATTAATTAAGAAGATACATAAAAAAAAAATAGACAGTGATTGTTCCTACACTTAAAGATAGACCGTTAATATATAAAACAGTTTACCTAAATTCACTTTAAAACAGACAGAAACAACAAGGCAAACTACTTTAAATTTATTCTTAAATACATACAACATAAATAGCAAAAGCAAGCAGGTAGACAGAGACAAATATAGGATTCATTATTTATTTTTTATTCTTAAAACTAAACACATGATCTTTTACTACACAAAACCAATAACAGTAAAAAGCGAAATTGAAGGATAAATATAATGACAGCAACAAAAATGGAAAATTATGATACAAAAACACAACAAGAGATAAAAAGAACATATTTTTTATGAGCATATATTTATATTGATTTTTTTTAAATTTAAAAAATAATGGAATAATAATAAAATCTTGTTAAAATTATAATAGACATATTAAAACTACACATAAGTAAAATATATAAAAATTCTCTAATGGTGCAATATTAAATTAAATTATAATAGAAAACAGAAAGGAAAGTAAAATGTTAGAGAGCTAACAGTAAAACAGTGGAACCCTAAGAAAGTAACTACAATAAAATTTTAAACAAAATAGAATAATATTTATATATGTATATCAATTACTTGCAAAAAAAAACACAAACACACACATAAACACACATTTAATTAAATTAAAATAAACTGTATGTAGTTAAGTTAAAAGCTAAAAACTGCATGGCAACAAAACACAAAAACAATTGTTAAAACAAATCTCACACATAACACTTAAAAACCATAAAATAAGTTAAATTAAAAAAACCAATTAATATGTTAGTAATTTAAATTAAATTATTTTTTTATATAAAATACGAAATATTATTAAAAAAGTATAAGATAAATAGGAACATTGTAAATTTTATCAAGTAATAACAAAAGAAAAGGTAAAGCTTAAAAAATCAAATAAAATTTAAACAAAAATCCATGCTGAGGTTTTTAAAACTTTTCGTTTTTTTTTTAATGTTATATAAAATTCTTTTTTAATTCCTAAAAATTAAAATTTATTTACTGTAAATGATTGTTCAAAAACTTAAAAGTATAAATAACTTAAATTTTTCAAAAATATTTACTGATCTTATAATTAAATATTTACTGCCTGTTCAACGATGTCGAAAGAAAACCCAAGCGAAATTTTATTCGTACAAATACGTTGAAAAAAAAACAAGTTTTTAGTTTTTATTGTTGTTTTCAGTATATTTGTACGAATGAAATTTCGCTTGGGTTTTCTTTCGACATCGTTGAAAAGGCAGTTAAACTCACTATTAGTTGAAACAAGAACTTATAAATCTTAGGTCCATTTTGATCGGTATATTGGTTTTTAGAAAAAACAGTTGGATTTCAATTTTATTTTTCATATGTATTTCAATAAAATATATTCATCGCTTAATAAACGAATGATCTCAGGAATCGTGCGAGCTATTAAGTTGAGATTTGTACCATACTTAGGTGTGGTACACAACTTTGGTGTGTGTTCATATATGCAAAAAAATATAATAAACTCTGGACTGAAATGGTCCCCTACCTTAGATTTTTCATTTAATACTTTATTCTCTTATATTTTAAAAAGTACCAAATAAACTTATATTTTAACCCGTTGCAGAGTGAAATTAAATTATTATTTAAAATTATTATGTCCGAAATTTCATGAGACATATGGATAAATAATATTTTTTTGTATCAATAGTTGCTTTGTTTGTTAAGCTTAGGATCAAACGCAAATGTTGTTTTGACTTATAAATTATTTCTATGAAATATTTATTTAGTTCAATAAAAATAACTAACTTACTCTGAGTACATTAAAAAAAAAAACGTAAACCATATGTGTGCTACGGTACGCAGATCCATCTTAATTTAAATCTTTATCAAAGTCGTTACGTTATTTAGGTGAGGCATAAATTGTCCCTTGGAGTGAGTCACCCATAATATTTAGGAGTATGAAAAATAGATGTTGGCCGATTCTCAAACGTTTCTTTCTGCATTAACTGGACTATAAATTGTGTACAATTTTAAAGAAAAATACTAAAAGCAATATCAATGCAAGTACATAATTAAAAAAGAGTGGGCGTTAAAGTAGGCGTGGTAAAAAAAAATTTTCCTATTAATCATACCATAATCTTAGTTATATTATGTGAAAACTTCAAAAAGATTTGCCCAGCAGTCTGGCCCACCTGAGGGCGCTCGAAAAAAGGCGTGGCGTTGAGGGGTATGAAAAATAGATGTTGACCGATTCTCAGACCTACCCGATATAAAAATCGTTCGAGCTATTTCGGAGGAGTTTAATCACAAACTCTGCGACACGAGAATTTTATATATTAGATTTTATTTTATTCCAATATTTCGCCAATATTACCACATTGGGTAGCGTCTTCAGGGAATGCATAAACAATTAAAAACAATTAACAATATAAATTAATTAACAATATTTTAATTGTTTATACTTTCCCTAAAGAAGCTCCCAATGTTGTAGCGAAAAATTGTAATAAAATGAAATTATTTTAATAAAAAACTGATCTCAAGCAAAATAAATGAAAAAACTATTGATATAACTTTAAAAAAGATCGAAGACATTTACTTAATATTTTTTTGTTTTTTATACCTGCAAACATTCTTACATACATATGGGCATTTCCATGTCATCGTACGTGACATTTGTACTCTTATAAAGTGGAATAATTTTTACAAATGTAAGAGTAACTGAAAAAAAATCGATCTTTATGTTCCATTCAGAGGGTACATTATTTAAAAAAAAAATAATTATATTCGAATAATTGTTGTCTAAAATATCGAGCAAAATTAGAGTAAATCGAACGTGACAGAAAACAGAAGTGATTTTAAGGTATATATGGAAATATGAAAAAATCTGCGAATCTTGGGAGGTATTTTTTCTTTTTTTAATTTCTTTCACTTAAGCCACATATTTTTCATTTAAAATCCATCATACTTAATTGAAAACAATCTTTAAATGATTTTCTAATAAATATAATTTAATATCGTACGTGACATATGTGACAGATTTTTCTCTTATAATATTCTTAGGTATATATGTTAAGAAAAAAAGTTAAATTCTAAATTAGGTGCTAAATTTTAACTGTCACCTTAGCCTACTACAAACTAGTTAAGTTTTAACTTTTTCCCTTAATGAATATGCAGTTTGAGAGACATTTATAAAATGCTTGTCATAATATAAAAACGTATGAAGTTTTTTTATCTTTGGAATGGGCTGGACATTTTACCAAGAGATAATCAGAATAAACTCTTTTTATTGCTCTTAAAATAATTTAATAAGCTCTAAATACCTGCGCATAGTAAAATTTGAGTGTTTTTTTATCATTAAACTTTTATTGAGAGTTTTTATTTTTACAGTCGTGGTTGACATTTTTATGGAATTGCCCATATGTACATACATACAAACATATAATTCAATCAACTGTTGATGTCTGTAAGAAATGTCGGCAAACAAGTAAGAATTCTGTACGAATTCTGTCAGACTTCTGACCGCTAAAAATATAAAGTGGTTAACACGAATTCTGACAGACATGTCGTGGGAAATTCTGAGTTTTTTACCGACGTGTCTGATAGAAATCTGACAGAAATCTGATAGAAAAAGCAGGGGAAATTCTGATTTATTATACGACATTCGTATGGATTTCTGACAGATTACTGAAAGTTTATCGGATGTAATTCTAACCGATTAATCGTACAGATTTCTTAAAGAAATCTGAAATATTTAATAAAATAAAACTCAGTTTTATGTAAAAGTTTTTATATTCATTAGATTTATTACTTAATTACATATATTCATATACATTGTTTTTAAATATTTTAAGCTAACTTGAAAATCCAAAAACGCATCTTTTTTAACATTTTTCCGAAAAGCCTGACGTGACACTTTTTTATATAAATTGTTCATTAATCACAAAACAATCACTTACTATTTTACGTTTAAACTTTTTTAACAAAGCAATAAGTTAATTTTTTTAATATCACCTATTTTGTTGCACTTTATGACTTAAATAAACAATTTATAAAACAAACAAAATAAAGATTACAAAATTGGTAAAGGCAAATAATTCCATTTTAATTTGTGAAGAAAAAAAAACCAAAAAAATCCTAAACAAAAGGAATAAAAACAACTTAGACATTTCTGTATGAAATCAGTTAGATATCTATCAGACATGTCGGTAAACAAAAAAGAATAAAATCCCTTCGACATATCCGTACGAAATCAGTCAGAAATCTATCAGACGTGTCGTACATTAAATTTCCCATACATGTCCTACAGAAATCTGTACGAAATGTCCGTAAAAAAGTCAGATATTTGTAAGACTTGTCTGATTCAGACATTGTCGTACTATTGTGTAGGCTGGGATGCCAGTCTTAACACATGTACGAAAATGTCTATGTAGCAGTAGCAAAAGTGGTATTTTTCGTAAAAAAAAATCTGATTCTTATAATTTTAAGTACATACCTAAGAGCTGCGCAAAATGTTCTAAATGTTATGTATTCTATTTCATACTACTTCCAATCACTTTATTTAAATGTAAATATAAAAAGACAAAACATTACTTTTACTAAAACAAATTAATCAAGATTAAAATGTTCTTTTTTCTGTTTGTGTGTGTATTTTCAAAAAAAGGAGAATATCAAAAAAAAACAACACACGACAATGAAATAAAGAAACAATAAATCATAGCAGAAACATCGAGTACAAAATAATACATACAATAAATTTAAAAAATATTAAGCAGCAATATATACATATACTGAATGAAGTTTATCGGTTGTTCAAGGGTTTCAAGTGCCCAAAATTCACACGTACTGGCGAAAAATAATTAATCATTCAATGTCGTCTATAAAAGTATTTTATCTTAAATATTTCCATTAAATCCTAACCTACTTATAATATAATAAACTTAATGTTTTTGTATTTTAATGTTTTGATCTTTCTACTTAATCACACAAAAAGTGTCTGAACGGATTTAAATGAAATTTGCTACGCAGACGAAGTCGCGGATACATGGTAGTTTTTAATAAATTTTAATTAAATTTATTAATACAATCTTAATAATTTTTTTATATTTTAATAATTTACAGTAAATTAATTTTGATATGTATGTATAAAAAATGTGATATTTCACAATGTCTTCTTTTTTTAAAAAGAAACTCCCAATTGTTTCAATTTTTTATTTTTATATACTTCACTACTCATGACTGGGGGTTCATATGTGTTTCTCAATCCAACATCACAAAGTAAATTTATGAGAAAGTTCTAAATGCTTATAAATTGATAATCGATTTATAGTTGTCTGTGTATATTATTTTGGTAACAAAACAGCATATTTGTCACCTCGGTATGTAAAATATATTTAAGAGAATATTCCTGCTGAGCTGTGAAATAAAAAAATCTTAAGAAAACAGTATTTCAAATCCCTAAAATTATTTCTGTGCATATATTCCTATAGCACATGATTATTAATTACAGTTTCAAAATTGCAAAATCACAAACACGTCGAAGAGGTTTTTTCCAAACAATTTTTCTAGGAGAAGAACATTTACTACTTAATTTGACGTATATCAAACAAAAAAACTAAAAGTTTATGAAAATGAGCGAGATCACTTAATTGTGAATAAATTCGAAAGGAATCAACCGATTTTTATGATCGATATCTTATTTTGTTTCTATTACATGTGGCTTTGCGATAAAATAATAAATTTTTTGCCGTTTTCGATTTTTGATGGTCATGCCATTTTCACGTAAAAAATATATATTTTTGCTTTAGTTTTTTATTATATTTCCGAAACTACTGACCCGATTAAAACGCAATATATAAACGGATTAAAGGCTATGTAGATCTAAATTTTTCTAAGTTTATTTTAATAATATCGGATTTACCGTTTTCGAGTTATCATTGATTATGCGGAGAAGCGTCTAAAAAAATCTTGAATTTTAATTTAAAATTTTTTTAAAAAAAAACCTCTCCATAGAATATAAAATTTGCACGATATTTGTACTACTGGAACCACAATACATCAAAACTGGATAGTGGTTTTTGAAGCCTTTAAAATTTTTTAAATTTTGTTATCTTGAGTTATTTTTTATTGCGTACATACGCTTTGCAAAGGTCCCCCCTTACACATTTTATTGCCATATATTATTTAACACAACAAAAATACAGTTTACTAAAAATACATAAAAGCTTCCCAACTATTAAATCCCACCTAATGTGTATAATTGTAAAAAAGAAAACATACAACAAGAAAATAATTAAAATATATTTTAAGACGAAAGCCCCTTTGTAAAAAAAATTATATTTTTTTTAAATAAACAAGTTTTATAAATAAAAAAACCTACCTCTTACATAAAAAAGGATAAAGAAAAATTGTAGAAGAAAAACACTGCCGTTATAAGTTTTATTTAGTTTGAAAAACAAAATACACGAAACCTCAAAAACCAAAGGCATGGATTTTGTATATAAGAAAATTTTTATAATAAAACAAATCAACTAAAAAAATACTGTAAAATTAATATTAATTATATATTTCTTCCATACTTGTAATTTTACAAAATTATTGATAATTTATTTTGCATAAATAAAATCGAATTTTAGCAAACAGAAACAGTAAAACCAAACTAAACATTAATTAATAACAGTTATTAATTAAGCATATAGTTATTAAAATAACAAGAAAAATAAGAAAAATTACTTAAACCACAAATTACTTTAACGAAAATTTGAAATTAAAATTAAAACCGAAAAACAACTTAAATCTATTCTATATGGCTTAAAATTAAAAATGGAAAAACAAATCAATTGAAACTAAACACTTTTTTCACTTTCAACAAAAATATTTTTCACGGTATAGTAAGACTAGATGTTAACGAGTATTACTTATTATGATTTATAAATAAGTTTTTTAAATAAATTTTGAATTAAAAAATTATAAGCAGAAAAAAAAAAGCTAATTAAAAATTAATTATTGCTATTTATCATCTATATGTAGATGACCGATTAAGGTGTGTTGATTTTTGTTAAGTATTCTTAGAAATTAAAATAATTAGTTTTTTATATACAAACAAAATTATGGATAAAATAAAATTACGTATATGTTAAATATATACGTTTGTCTTGATATTAATTTAAATTCTTCCATTTTTATATTATTGTACAATACATATGTACATACATATTTACTTAGATACTTTTGTTGTGTTTTTTCCTTATATATTTTAAAATTGTAGACCAAGACTTTTTATAGGTACGTATTTTATGAAACAAAAAGGTTGTTTAATGTTAAAATTATCTTCTAATCTAATCCCTATTTTATTTACAATAAAAAAAACTGCCACAAATAATTTAATTATGTATTACAAATTCTCTTAAAAAATCCACTAGATGCTGTTGCAACCCAAACATAAACTGAAGGCAAATTTCGTCTCAACATTCTTTTAGTTTTACACCACTTATTCCTATTATGTTTAATAATGTTCAAAACAAATCTTGCCAGGGCTTATAGTAGTTAAAACGAGCTACTTGCTAAATAGCATTTCAGTTAACCCATTTACGTCTAAAGAAACTATCAGCAAAAAAATGAAACAAACTTTATTATTGCGAGTATATAAAAAAATAGTGTAAACACCGAAAGCAAAACAAAAACTTATTTCTTTAATTTTTAAGTAAAACAAGTTAGAGAAGTGTTATCCGGGAGCTGCAAAAATTTACTTTGTTTTGTAAAACAAACACATACGTTTTTAATTTTGCTTATATCTCAGTCGATAATGGGTCGAAATTGCTATTCAATAGCTAAATTCTTGAAATCATTTCTAGAAAATTAGTACTACATACGAGTCTATGGGATATGTGGACTATATGGATTTTGATGCGCTGAACTCAAATCCGTTGTCGGTTTTTTTCCATCAGATCGGGATATTTTATGGGCGTGGCAAATTTTTTCCATTAAATTAGTCAGGTACGGAGACATATTTCATCCTTACTCGAGAACTAGTCATCCGATTTTCAAAAATAAAACACCAGAAGATGTGTAACAAAATTTTATATTTTTTTGTTGAATAGAATTTTTCTCTATCTCTTATCGTTTTGGAATTATTCAAAAATTAATGGAGAAAAATTTTTTTCGTGCAAAAATCGTAATATTTTTCAATTTAAAAATGGAATTAAAAAAAAATATAAAGCAATATTCAACATTTTGCACTTTTTTCTGAGAGCTACATACCTTAAAAATAAAAAAGCCATAAACCATAAAAATCAGTTAAAAAATTTAGATTTTATTGTCAATTTACCGCTGGTACCCAATATTGACCAAATGGCAATTATTTACTATTTTGCATAAACAAATACAAGCAAAAAAATTTGCAAGACTGTAATTTTGTAGCAAAAGCAAAAGTTGAGTAAATATATAATGATAATGCTTTACGGACGGATCGTATCTTTATGGAAATCCATACAGTTATCACTTATGAAAAAAGGTTTAATCTCAGAATATGTCCTGAAAGGCGAGAGTAGTGAGATTAACTCGCATGCGAGTTATGAACTTTTAGAGATAATATTGATACCAAGCCATCACGGCATAAGTGGAAATGAACAAATTATCTAGAATGGGATCTTCTAAATACTATGCTAAACACTTTTTGCGGTTCAGAAATTAACTTAAAGTTTCGGCTATGGAGAGACACATCAGAAATATAAATGTTGGTAAGGTGACGTACAAACATACTATGGGGTGACCCAAATATTGAGAACTCGAAGGAGATTCTAAAATTTAGTAGACCAACACTTTAAAAATTAACTAATGTAATAACAGGTCACACGGAGGCAAGAACTCATCTCGCATGGGACAGTCAGATAAAACGACATGTAGAGCATGCGAGGAAGAGGAAGAGCCTTTGGAACATTGCCTTTGGACGTATTAGACACGAAAACTTTAACGTGAATACTATGCCGAACTTGAAATACCTAAGGAATTTTAATTAAAATCCCTTAGGAATGGCATTGAGTGAACTGGGTTCTTGACCTAGGCGGTATTTTAAAAGAGTTTGAATGACGTGTATGCCTGTCATGGGTTTGGGCTTTTAGTGCACCTGTTTTTCAACTAAAATTTTTTTATTATACCCTAAACAGAGAGTGTAACGGTATATTTTTTATTTATTCATTTTTTTTTGCAAATAGTAATGCTTCGCATTTATTGAATAAAAAAAAATTAAAATGCAGACAGTTGTTAAATTTGTGTTCTATTTTTAATCACAAAAAAGTAAAACCTTTTAGGGCTGATATCATATTTTAAAAAGGTTAACAACATTTTTATTCAGTCATGAAAACACTATAATTTGTAACTGTTAATCAAATATGTAAGTGCCAAGTACTACTAACCACCAAATCAAGCATTCATATATGTATGTAGATTAACAAAATCCACCACAAATTTATGCCACGGACACCAGTGCGATACAGCAATATTCATTGATCTGGTTTTTAAACTACTTCATTATCTTAATTTTAATTTTGCAACACCTAAGGTATATTAAAATATGATGTGAAACTACAAACATCGCTTAGTTTTACCCAAGGCATATTTATTCATCAGGTAGTCTTGATTCGTCAGCTTATTATTTTTTTCTGCAAAATGCTCTATTTTCTTTTATTTATGTCAAAAATATAAATAAAAAAAATTTCTAATTTAAAATCATCGTGTAAATACTGGCAAAATTTCTCTGTATCGAAGTTCTCTAAGTATCGCAGTAAATCATAGTTTGTAAAAAAAGATATGAGAGTAAATATATATAAGCTCTGTTCCACATGCATAACGAAACAGTCCGAACTTGCCCAAAGTTACCCAAAAGCGTTCCACATAACAATTTTTGTTCAATTATGAGAGTAATTGAGAGAGTAATTTTTTTCATTTCCTGTACAAATTTGCACGAACTTTTTCTTTGGGTAAGTTCGGACAAGAATTTAACAATCAGCTGTTTTTTGTTTACATATGAAACTGAAAATTAATCAAAAAATTTGCAAGCAAAAGAAAAAGTTTAGTTTTTGTTAAAAAATATATTAAAAAGCAAAATGGAAGGTTTTAATGTAAAAGTTAAAGTGGTAAATACATTAGTGAATAGATATCTCCCTTGTTCTTTCAGTTCAGTTCAGTTTCAGCTTTTCTTTCAGTTCTTTTTAAATTATTTTTAACATCTGTTGGCAATGATTCAAATGTTTTGTTTTTATAATGTTATTGCTTTTAAGCGTCTAAAATCACTTAAATAGATTTTAATTTAAAAATTAAGCACCATTAGTATTACAAGAAGTGCAAAAATGGTTTTTTGCGTTCCAGCAATTTTGGGTAGTTTTGGAAAATTTAGAGAGTAATTTTCATTTTACTCTCATTAGTCCGAACTTGTCCGAGATCTTGTGGAACACACCTATAGTATTTGCGAACAGTATCAATTTTATTAAGCAGATGATTTAACACTCTTGCTTATCAGTTGTTTCAAAAAGATCGCCGCAAGATGGTACTGATCAAATATTCTTGCTATTATTTAAAATTTTTGGAGTTTGTTAAGATCATATACAAAAAGGACTAACTTTTATAAACAAAATTGAAGAATATTGAGTTCTAATTGACAATTTTCTTTATAAACTACAAAATAACGGTGGATTTTTGGTTAGACCAAATATAAGCTATTGTTTTCGAGTAATTTTCAACGATAGAGTTTGACAATTCTTTGCACTGAAATCTCTTTATTATATATGGTGTTTGACATACATTGAGACACAAAAAAATTTTCAGCTAAGCTGGCACCACCAGCTGTATAAGTGTATCCTGATTGAAGCCCTGCAAAATCTAAAATCTGCTTTTTGCTAAATAGTTAGTTATCAGTTGAATCTGAACCGCTTTGGAAGTTTAATTTGTTACTCTCTTGCTGTAAAGCGCTCTTTTTACAAAGACATTTTGTATCAAAACTCTTTCCTTTTTTTAATTAAGTTTTGTTATATATATGTACATTTAAATTGCTTATGTGTTAGTAGCAATTTTAAACGCTTACAACTCCTTAATTACTAATTGGATTTTAATCTAGCTTGTACACATCTGCAAGAAAATTCCATTCAAAAGGTGCATTGTATGGGTTATATAATATGAGTGTAACCTGTGCAACAAAAAATCTACCATAAATGTATAAGATCCGTAAATGTAACTCTTTAAAATACGGATAGGTATAATCTATGTTGATTGGGACTAGAAACAATAATGGTATGATCTTCACAGTAATATAAAAATCATGTCTGTCAAATTTATTTAAATACGAATATTAGTTTAAGTCAGTTATAAAGGTTAAATTCAAATAACGGAAGGATGTTGTCATGTGAACAACTTTGTTAAATTGTAAACCGATTTAAACCAAATTTGATAAATATGAAAATCCAGTGCATTATAATTCAAGACAATTAAGAGATGGTAGAGAAAGCGAGCAGTTTCTTAAATTCTTTTCGCTTTAAGGCATTCAATGATGCAGCAATTTTTGCAATAGCTTCTTATGAGCGGACCTTAATTTTGTCACTGATAGTATGTTACATATAGAATTTTGAGTAAAATCCTTGGCAGTAATCTTCAAATTCTTTTAGATTTTCGATAAATTAAATTTTTCAAAATTTTTTTTCCTTCTTATACCCAGACTAAGTTATGATTTTGTAACAGAGACTTTTTAAATGTTAAATCAAATTTAAGTTTATGGAATTTAAAACTTTCTATGACTTGAAGCAAAATATATTTTGCATTTGAAAAAAACATAACAAGTATAGAGTTTCTAGACTAGGCATCTCGAATAGAAATCATGTAATAGTCATATTGGCGAAAGCAAAAAAATTTAAGAAACCCGATTCCCGTTCGATATATGTATATCGCTTGGACAGATATGCTAGTGGTATAAACAAATCATAAATAATATTATAAATATTTATTTTAATTAATTTTGTAATAATGCAGCAGCATTAAACATACACAAAGTTTTTTTGCAGAATTTTATGTTTTGAAACCCCAAATAAATGTTTTTTTTTTATTAACTTTTTATTAAAAAAAATACGAATTTAAAAGGAAACCTTTAATACAAAACAAATTAATAAATCACTTTTTTCTGGAATAAAAGAAACTCTTTTGTAAAAATAAACATAAATTTTGCTATAAAACTCTTTTTTGATATAATTTATAGATGTACTTATTATTTTAAAGCTACTAACTTTAAGCTTTCTACTACAATTACTAAAACAATTAGGATAAAAAAAACAAAATCTTTATTGACAAAAAAAAACACACATCACTAAATTACATTTTTAACCAAATGTAAAAATAAATTGAAATTAGAAAATTAAATAAAATATGTACTTATCGTACAAGAAAATTGCAGAGAAAAATGTTGAAACAATTGTTACTAAAAAATAAAAAAATAAAGAATTATGTATAATAAATATAAATATAATATAAAAATAGTAATAAAAAATTAATAAAAAAAAGGAATTGTTTTGTTTTTTTTTTTTTTTTTGCATGACAGACTATTAATTATTCAAAACAAAAAAGAGAATAAAAAACAGCTAAAAATAACCTAAAACACTTAAATGGTAAAAAAAATACTAAAGTAATGCCATAACAGCAACAATTCTCCCAATTATCCCGTCCCTAACAAAAAAAAAACATTCATAACATTTCCTAACTCCCTCCATTTTAATAAATCTCTCCCTCTAAAACTTACACACACATATATATGTATATTTGTATGTATTCGTATGAAATCTATTTCCTTTCCATGTAAAATAATTTAAAAAAAATTAATAAATTAAATTAAAATGACACATTATAAAAAACTTAAATTAAAAAAAAAATTATAATAATTATAAATAAGAAAAAATAATTAAATAAGTCTGTTGTCGATATATACAAAATGTTATTAACAGACATTTAAAGCAATTTCGTCACATTGACGAATTTAATTATTATATATTAAATTATTAATAATAATAATAATAATAATAAAAGAAATCTAAATGATAAACATATAAAACTAAATTTGAAATTTAAGTATACATAAATAATTTCATAGTAAATATAATTAAAACAAAATAAAAAAAAATAATAATAAAACCAAACTAATTTATGAATTGATTGAAAAAATAAATAAAATTAAAAAAATGAAAATATTTTGAAAAATATATTGAAAATTGTGTTTTATTTCTTTTTTTTTCAAAAATGACGTATGTATATAAATGTAGATAATGTTACTAGTATGGGGGGTTAGAAATATAATATTTAGCTGCTCTTTACTTCTGACTAATTACTTATCTGTTCTTTCTTCATATATCAATCTAACGATTTTTACATCAGGTTGTCATAGCAGCCAAACTTGTTAATTTGTATATAGTTTTATACTAGTTTAAATACTAGTTATTTTTCGATAGTAGTGAGTGAGTGTGCTTACCTATATTTTCCTCTTACATATAATATACGTTTTACATAGCAATTTAAGTATAGTCTCTACCGGCATTTGAACCAGGATCTTTTAGTTTTAAAACTTCACGCTGTAACCACTAACACCAGTGCGCTATTATTTTAAATTGATATTAATAAGATTTTTGTTTAAAAAAACAAAATACCCTTAAATTTTGCGTTGGGCGAAGAGAGAGAGTTTGTTTATTTTCAGTCCATGCGTGCGAGACAGGGATGGAAATCATGGTACAATTGTACTTTTTATGGTACATTTTTGACCTTGTTGGTACCTTGGTACTACCGCGAGCTACTTGGTACAATTTAAAAATTTTTCCATGTTCCCTTTAATTTTGTTTGTGTGTGTCTTATTTTATACTGTCAGTTTCTCTGTTTTTGTTGCAATGCTGTTGTCAAAGCGAATTCATGTACCAGGTGGTGTCAAATCTGCAACAACAAAATTTGCCTAGTACCATGGTACAATCATCAAGTTGCCTCAGTTCTGCAACAACAAACTCCTACATGCATTTTGTTGGTGGAAAACGACGACTGAAATGTCAACAAGCAAATGTGTGTTTTTTTGGTGGTAGAATATAAACATACACAATATTTACACATACATAAACAAAATTTGAAATTTTAGTTAAACCTTAAGGTAAGAAAAAAAATCAGCTGTTTTAGTGAGGCTATCTGGTGATTGTACCATGCCTAGTACTTTATTGCAAACTTCTTACAAAAATCACCTGTTAATTTGGCACCACCTGGTACATGAACTCGCCTTGGCTGTTGTTATATGATTCGTTAGCATATAAGGTGGACTTTGATAATGAAGTACTAAAATGGTTCGAAAAGTTTACTCCAGAAAAAGTTATTACAAACAAATTTCATAGTACCTCTTCTGGTGAAAATATTTCCACACGAACCAACAAACTTTGAACCAATAAATAATTAGTACAAAACACTAGCCGATGTGACTGAACTTAGATCACACAAAGATTCAAATATTTCCTATTTTTGGTCTAAAATAACACCGATAAAAAATCAATTAAATGAATTCATGTTCCCAGATATTTCAAGAATTGTAAGAGGATTTTGTCTATTCCACATTCCTCGGCCAACGTCGAACGAATTTGTTCTTTTCAAAACCTAATTTAAACAAGGAAAGAAATAGACCACACGTTTTTACTGTTTCATATTTGATACAAACAAAACGTTTATTCAAGGCGAAACTTATTAGATCAGCTAATCATCAGCTGTTGACTACTCTAGGGACCACTTGTCAAATTTTTGTGTATTTTTGACATATAGTTTTGTTTTAATACACGTTTGTATTTTTTCACTTTGTAGTTGTTTAAGCGACGAGTTCACCTTATTGAATTCGCCTTGGATTTTTTGAAGTCAACAAATCCTTGTTGCTTTAATTTTAAAATAACAGAAAATTTATTATCTAAAAGTATTTAATAAACAAAGTTTGTTAAATAACCGATCTCTACGTATGTACCTATGAATGTAATATTTTTTATTGTATACTGGATTTTTATACACATTTTTGTTAAGTTTCTGTTTTTTTTTATTGTATACTGGATTTTTATACACATTTTTTATGTTTTTATTAATAAATATTAAAAAAAGTAGTACGGTCATGACCTAAAAAGTACATTTTGTTTTCATACTTGGTACAAAATCATAAAAGACATTTTCCTTCCCTGGTGTAAGATCTATCGTAACAGATCTTCAAAATATTTTATTTACACTATTCCGCATCTTTCTTCATATAATACAAGGTAAAAAATAATCAAATAATTTTCTTTAATATTACTGTTGTTTTTGCTTCACCGAAAAAATGGAAAATTGCTCGTTGACTACTTTAGAGACATCTTATAATTAAGTCTCGTTAACAAATTTATATTACTTTTATTCAAGACCACGCAGCAAACACGTAAGTATGCGAAACTCCTTTTCGAAATTCGCCACTTAATGTAATTTTCGAAAACCAATATATTTTAAAGCAGCACAAATGAAAGAAAGCCTGTTACAAGATTTTGTAATTTTTTTTTTTTTTTTCTGAGAAGAAAAAATCGTAAAACCCGATAACCATGCAATGTGTGCGAAACAACAATCAGAGTTTAGCATTCAAAAACTATTTCTATTTCTGATCACATTTTTTTAGAACTAAAAAAGATAAGACTACACTCAATTATTTATTTTTTTTTTTTTTTTTTTTTTGCATTTATTTATTTATTTTATTAAGTAAAAAAGTACTTTAAGGGGATGTATGTATATTTGGAATTGCCATTATTGTTGGCATAGTAAAATTTGCAATACTTGTAAAAAAATTTAATTTATAAAACACACAAATTTACAACAAAATTTGACATAAAGATATCACACTAAAATAAAAACAAGATCATTATTTTAAAGTACCTAATTTGGGAACTTCTGTAAACAGTTGTTTACGTTCCTCAGCATAAGCTAAGAAATTAAGGCCATAATATAAAATTAATTTAGTTAAAATTTCGACATCCGATTCTGCACGATGAAGATTTATGGGATCACTTTTAAAACAGCGCTTATAAATGCTGCCCAATTTGTAAACACCTTTAGGAGGATATTTACTTTTAGGCGTAAAGTTATCAGAAAATAGGGAACGTCGAACACAAAGTGAAACGGAGCGTTTTTTAGCCGGTGAGTCACAGCCTATAACAGAATTTAAGCTGCAATGGCGCTTTTCCGATTTATTTTTCCTTTGAGGAGTGGTTTCATTATTTCGTTGCCAATTTATTTTAGAGTTTTCTTCTAAAGGATCAGAAATGCTGTTTAAAACATCAGCTGTTTCGCTGACAAAAGCTCGTTCATATTTTTGTAAATCATTTGCATCTGCCTTAAGCATTGCTATAATCTTTTTGGAATCTTCTATTTTTTCAAATTTTTCATCCATTTCACGAAAAGCTTTAAAGGAGTCCACGCAAAAGATTGATAAAGGGAGTGACTGGAAAAAATAACAAAAATATATAAAATTTGTCGTTATATTTTAATTCAAAATGATTACCATATTTATTTTTTCATATAAATAACGTATTATCGGATAATCAAATGACAATCCGTTATGGGCTACCAGGCATATAGGTTTCTCTAGGCGATCGAGAAAAAGATTAATGCATTCCGCTGTATGTTTATCGAATGATGATTCATTTTCAAGCATCTCGTTACTAAGACCTGTTTTTTTTTTTTTTTTTTTTTTTGATATAGATTTTATTAAAGATTTGCAACTAATTAAGGTACATACATTGGTATAAATTAAAACTTAAATACTAGACTTCTGCATAAATACACTCATTTGATTGCAATATTTATTTAAGGGTGTACCATAATTTAATAATTTCCAAAATCAAAATCCCCAAATCAAAAACCCCAAACACAAAATTCCCAAACACAAAATCCCCAAACACAAAATCCCCAAACACAAAATCCTCATTTTCTGTGTAAAATACATTAAAATTAGGTTAAAAACCGCGCGCGATTTTAAACTTAATTTTAATGTATTTTACACAGAAAATGAGGATTTTGTGTTTGGCATTAATCTCAAATTAAAAATCAAAACAAGTAGTACGATAAATTCACAAATATTTAATAGGTATGTCATGAATAGTAAAAATTTGGGAATTTTGTATTTGGGGATTTTGTGTTTTGAATTTTGTATTTGTGAATTTTGATTTGGTTTTTTTTTTTTCTTGGGAATTTTGTGTTTGGAGATTTTGATTTTGGAAATTATGTGGCACTCCCTTTATTTAACTTTTAATTTTATAAACTCTGTAAATTTATTTTTGTTTGCATTTCCCAAGGCATATACATATATACATATATGCCTTTGCATTTCCTTATCGTATGAAAATAAACTTTTGAACGAAGCCAAAAAATCAGAGAAAATAAAATCTTTTGAAAGTTATATTCAAAAGCATTCAAATGGTACCAATATTGCCCATATACTTTTGTATGTTGGGAAATGTAGTAAAAAATCTTATATATACATATATACATATGTATGTATGTATAAATGAAAACTTCAGAGGTCTATAACTAGAAAACCAAGGGTTTCCGAGAATGTTATTACTTTTAATTTTTCTGTCGGTAAACTAGCTTTGTTCCTTTTTTAATTTTTATGCTTTTATTGGTTTAAAAGTTTTTTCCGGAAAATCAAGTCATTAAGTGACCTTACCTGTGGTTCGTTCAGCTGACGGATTAATCAATCGTCCTGGATTTATCATCAATGTTAACTTATGAAGGACCCGGGGTAATACAGGTGGATGAAGATCAAAACCTTCAACTCCGTCCTCGTTGACATCTTTTAGAATTTGTTTAGTTTCTAGTTCTTTATCAATAAGATACTTGGTTGAAAATGCGTAAAGAGAAATTTCGGTGATAAAACAAGTGTTGAACTGTTCTGAAGGAAGTCCATTTGTTTCCAAATCTAAGACAACAAAAGTTTTAATCTCTCCCTCAGACATTTGATTTGTGTATGACACAGTATATAATCCTTTGCATGTATTATAATAACTAAAGAAAATCTATTAAGTTAGATAAACTAAAAATAAACACAGGCGATAAGAATTAACACACAAAAGAATTTCACAATAAAAAAACATTCACTTTAAGATGATATCCCAACAACTCCATTTATACTATTTTTATTGGGCCTTCACACACGGGAACAAATATTAACGCAAAATAACATAGGAAGAGATGTTCTATCAGCTATATCCCCGCACTAGCAGCACAATACCAATACAAGTTAATTAAAAAAAAACACGTTTTCTTTTATTTTAACAGATCGTATATAATCAATAGTCGACTGTCATGGTGTAATAATAAATTCAAAAGAGAAAAGAGGCTGATCGCGCAAGCGGAAAATATTAAAACAACATTAATTTTTATTTAAAGTAACTGTTTCCAACCACTTCAAAATATATAAAAAATAATGTATGAGAAGAAATCATTATTGCATTTGGAGATTTAAAAACTAATTATGACAGTTGATGATGTGAAAAAGAAAATTTAAGTATTAGAGCAGCATTTAATTATTACAAGCGTTTTATTATTTATTCTCTTCATATATATGTTGAATAAATAAATAAATAAATATGTGTATATAAAGTATAGTGTAGCGGATGATACCGATTGAGGATCGCTTTTCACAAAAAAATTTTTTATTGACAGATATATACCTTTCTAAAGGTAAATTGGAAAATTTTACGTATTTAATATATGCACTAGTCCACCGCTCCAGATGGAATTAAAAGCTTTTACGATATCAAGAAAAGCAACCCTAGAAAAGTCTAAAATTCTAGTGTGAATAATTATCCCAAATGTCAAACTGCATACAAAAAAAATTTCTCCAACTGGGGCTCAATTCTCGTTCTGTGAAACTGTGAAATGAAAAAGTTTTTGTATAGCAAAGGGTATGGTGGCACCATATGATATTACACACAAAAACTTTTCATTTCATAGTTTCATAGATCGAGAATTGATACCCTGATGAATAAATTTTCCTTGGTAAAATATGTATGTAAATTTAAAACATTGAGGGGCTCAAATCGTACAAAAATTTAATTTTACTTGACTCAGCTCTTGCTTATTTTTCTTAAAGCCCGCCACTCACTCTGCAAGATTATCTTAAAAATTCATTGAATACAAATTTTGATGCGAAAAACTTAAAACAAACCACAAAAAACAACAAATTTTCGCACAACTACAAACGAACAGGCGGTATTGCATTTATTAAAAACATTTGTGGTTTGTTTTAAAATTTATATTATTTAAACGATAGAGAATTATTTTACTGTCAGCAAATATTTAAAATGCCAAGTGAAATAATTACTTTACAACTAGGGCAGTGTGGTAACCAGAGTAAGTGATCTGATAAATAGTTCTATGAATTAGAATTTAAAAAAAGAGTTACTGTAAGACTGATTTATCTATCTTTTGAATATTTTAGTTGGGTTTGAATTTTGGAAACGTTTATGCCTGGAACATGGCATTTCGCCTAGTGGTGTACTAGAGGACTTTGCTACAGATGGCGTAGACCGTAAGGATGTATTCTTCTATCAGGCTGATGACGATCACTACATACCACGGGCTGTTCTTTTGGATTTGGAACCAAGGGTTATACATACCATAATGAGTTCTCCTTATGCCAAGGTTTATTTGTTTTGTCATTGACTATTAAAAAGGTTATAATTGTTTAATTATTTCAGTTATACAACCCGGAAAATGTTTATTTATCGAAACATGGTGGCGGTGCAGGCAACAATTGGGCTTCTGGATACAGCCAGGGTGAAAAGTTACAAGAAGAAATATTCGATATTATAGATCGTGAAGCTGATGGGAGCGATTCCTTAGAAGGTTTTGTTTTGTGTCATTCCATAGCTGGCGGAACTGGTTCTGGTATGGGTTCCTATATTATGGAACGTTTGTCTGATCGTTTTCCCAAAAAACTTATACAAACGTACAGTGTGTTTCCCAATCAAGATGAAATAAGTGATGTTGTCGTACAACCCTATAATTCTATGTTAACTTTACGGCGTCTTACTAGCTGTGCTGATTGTGTTGTAGTTTTGGATAATACAGCTCTAAATCGCATTGCTACAGATCGTTTACACATACAAAATCCAAGTTTTTCACAAATCAATGCACTAGTCTCGACTATAATGTCCGTTAGTACGACTACTCTACGTTATCCTTCATATATGAATAATAATTTGATAGGCTTAACGGCACCCTTAATACCAACTCCTCAGTTACATTTCCTAATGACTGGTTATACACCATTGACAACTGATAATGACGTAAGTATTTTATTTTGATTTTAAAACAAGAGTTTAATTGCTTATGATTTGTAAAATGCTTTTTATTTTTATTATTTAATAAACTTAAACATTTTAGCAAACAGTTAATGTTCGTAAAACCACAGTGTTAGATGTTATGCGTCGTTTATTGCAACCAAAAAATATGATGGTCTCCACCGGTCCTGACAAGACAAATCACCATTGCTACATATCCATTCTTAACATAATACAAGGTGAAGTGGATCCCACACAAGTTCACAAATCGCTGCAACGAATAAGGGAACGAAAATTGGCACAATTTATACCCTGGGGGCCCACCAGCATACAAGTAGCTCTATCGCGTTCCTCACCTTATGTTCAAAGTAGTCATCGCGTTTCCGGTCTTATGTTGGCAAATCACACCAGTATTTGTTCATTATTTGAACGAGCCCTCAGTCAATATGATAAGCTAAAAAAGCGTGGCGCCTTTTTAGATCAATTTCGCCGTGAGGACATTTTTAAAGATGATCTTTCCGAATTGGATGATTCTCGTGATGTGGTCGATTGTTTAGTTCAGGAATATGAGGCAGCAACACAACCTAATTATTTACAATGGTCGGCCAAAAAGGGTCAAGAGGAATAATTCTTTCCATGATTTATATTTAAAGATTTTTTTGCCAATGGCGCAATTTGCGCTTTTTATTAAATGGCCATATTTTAAAATTAATTCGAATTTGTTGAACCTTTGTTTTGCGTTTATTTGTATTTATGTGTATTTTTTTCTAATTTTTCTAATTGCACCTTATTTTGTATTGTTTAAATTATTTAAAGAAGTTCATACTGTTAATATGAATAAAAATCAATTTAAAATTATCAATTTTTTCGGAAATTTAACACCTATGGAATTGATCTGGGGGCAAGAAATTAAGGAAAGTAAGAAAACTCATTATATGAAAAATTTCAAAGATTTTAGTCTGTTCTATGTATATTCGGAGTGGAACTTAATTGTTATAAATTGGCATTGCGATGTACATTGTTGCTATTACCAACAATGCTATAACAATTCCAAGCAATTCAATTCTACTCGATATACAAAACAGGCATATACATATAAACCCTTTTATTTTCGTTCTGTTTCCTTATTCATCAAATAGTCTTAATTCGTCAGCTTATTATTTTTTTTTCATCATATTTTTTTTAATTTAGCTTTCAAAATCCATTATAAAAAATAATATTCCCCCTTTTAATTTTTTTTAATGTCAAACATACATACATTAGCATTCGAAAAAGCAAACCCTCACCCAAGGGATATTTATTCATTAGGCAATTGCAGTTCAGAGAGAATTTTTTTGTTTATATATTTTATGTATGCCCTCACCGTACTGCTCAAGGCATATTTATTCATCAGGTACTCTTGTTTCGTCAGCTGATTATTTTTTTCAACACTTATTTTAAATTTCAGTTGTCACAACGCATAAATAAAAAAAAAAATCTCTATTCTAATTTATTTCAAATGTCAAACTTCACATATAAAAACATAAACAAAAAAATTCTCTCCGAACTGCAGTTACCTGATAAATAAATATGCCTTGCCCTCACCGTACTGCTTAAGCTTGATTAATAAGGTACTCTTATTCAAAGAGCTAATTGCCAAGTTTTTTTCCTTATAATTTGTCTGCATCTGTCGAATTTATTTTTAAGTTGAAGTTGGTTTAAAACATTTTTAGAAATAACAAGCCGATAAAAGTTATGGTTGTTAAAAAAATTTCAAAATTGAGGAAAATATTGGTTTTTAATTGTTGTGTATCACAGCTTGTGTTTGTCGCCGCGATGCATAAACGTTCTGAATATACCTTGGTTGTCATTACCTGATAAATAAATTTGAATTTCGTTCGCATTTAGATACATAAACAGGCAGTTAATCTGTCAAGTTTATAAATAAAAAAAACTAATTCTTTCTCTTCTTTCAATCATCTAATGTATATAAAAATGTAAGCAAAGAATAAATTGTCTTGTATGTATATGATAGAATTCGTGTTCGAAAACCGTATTTAAAAACGAATTAATTTAAAATTAAAAAAATAGTGAAAGGAATAAGTACTTTTGTTTTCTTCTTTGTTTAAAATTACTGAACATTATCAAAAATTTCACTGTCCAGAAATTTTTTTAAAGTAATCCACAGTATTCATCAGGATAAAGCTCTATTCAACTGAATTTTATAAAAATAAATAAATAAAATTAAAGCTTAAAGAATACAATAAAAAAATATGCAAACATTTGTTTATAAATAAGTTTAAAATACTTTTAAAGGCAATACGATTGCGCTAAAACTCTGCTCGAACACGCTCCGAATTTTCAAACAAAACTAATATTTAAAATTTGCTACTTTTTTAAATTTAAGATAACGAAACTTATTAAGAAAATTCTTTTTATATTTTTACGAATAAATGTATTTTATTTTTTAAACTAAATTGTAATTATCATTTTTATTAAAAGTTATATATACATAGATATATATATATATGTATAAATTTTTTAATGTATTGTTTTTATTCAACTTCAAATTATAAATACATGTTTTCTCTTAAAGTTAATGACTGTACAAAGTAAACACTAGAATATTTACAAACGATTTATGAAAGATTACACGATTACTCACAATGTCGAGCCCATAGTGCCAAATATGACAACCCAGTTTGGTCGTCTAAGAGTCAAAGTAAATTTTGAAAAACCAAAGTGATTTTAACTACAGTGAAAACCCCTGAAATTTTTGTGGCTTAAGAATTTAAAATATCAAGTTTAACATAAAAACTTTTTTTTAAACTTTAAATTCCCATTATAGAAAGATAACAACTTATTAGTTAGCACAAAGTCTCTTGTTATGAAAAACAACGTATGCAAATAACTACCCTTTTTGCAATCAGGCAAAAAAAATCGAACTTTTTAAATTGAAATAAAAATAAAATCAGATAAAAATTAAAAAAAATTGGTTTCACTTTTATTTGACTTTTTAAAAACATCCTATTCATTAGATTCACAAAAAAACAGAGAACAAACAAATTTCGAGAATTCATTTAAGATTACGGAAAAATGCACAGTAGACACTTAAGCCGGCTACCTAAAAAAAAAAGAAATGCAGTTAGTAAAAATTAGTGTGAAATTATAATCACCCATGTTCTGACACACGCGCGATTTGTAAATTTCACAGGTCATGCGTTTTTATATATGTAATATATTTTTTTTATAATATTGGTAAAAAAAAAACATTATTAGATTATGTCGAATATAGAAGAAAATATTTTTTTTGTTTCGTTTATACATACATACATCATATCTATGGCCATAAGAAAAAATTGCTTATGCCTGCATTTATAGTTGGCAAGGAAAGAAATTTTAACTTTTCTAGTAATTTTTATAAATTGATCGCCTTTAAAATTAGGGCTATTATATAAACTCCGTCCTGTATTAATTAAAGACCATATCGATTTTCGTATGATTTAATTTATAAATTAAAATAAACTATTTCAAATCATGATTCGTTAAAAAATAATGTGAATGTTGTTTTAAATTGCGGAATTGCAATGGTTATTAAAGTTCTAGTTTATGTCGACTTAAGAAGTTATTAATTTTTGCCATACATATGTATATGGCCCTTTGTTTTGATTAAACGAAATGAATAAAATTTTCCTCAGTACATGCCAAGGCATATTTATTCATCGGGAGCCAAACAACGGCATTCGATATTATCTATGAAAACCTTTCACCTTCGCAAAACTTTTAATGATATTTTATTTTTAATCAACAAATTTAATTTTTAAATGTTTGCAAAAATAGACATTTATCCCAAAAATTTATAAAATTTCTTAAGCCAAAAAAAAAATAAAATAAAAAAATAATATTTAGACTTTAACACTTTCGTTCTATTTCACTTACATTTTTTATGTATATAGATGTACATATATATTAGAATGTATGTGCATATATATAATTATATACATATATATATTTTTTTAATTTTTACAAAGTTCAATTTTATTTTAATAATTTTTAAAATAATTAATTTTTGTTTTCTGTTTTATTAAGCACTAAAAATTCCAATTTGGAATTTAATAATTAATATAAATAAAACTTGTTTTATGTATTTTTTATGTATTTAGTGTACAGAAATGTCCTTAAATAACTTAAATTTTACTTTATACAGTATTTTGTAGAAGCTATTTTCTATATATAGTATATTATTATACTATTTTCTAGAAATTACGTGTTAAAAAATAACAGTAGAGTTTGAACTCGTATGAAAATAAAGTAAAAACTAAACTTAAAAAATACTAAACAAAAGATTAAAATTAAATGAGTTTCAGTTTACGAAACAAACGTGGATGCAAAAAATATTTTAACTTATCCAAAAAAATGACTCTCTAATGATTGGCTAGCAATAGGAGCAGTTTGCTTAAAGTATTATATACTAAATACAACATACATACATTTTATAATTATAGAAATATTTTGTTATATGTATGTAAAAGTAAATACAAAGTAACTACATACATAATAATTTACACAATGAGGATTAAAGTATGCCTACTATATGACAGTGTTTGAGATATTATTTTTGATGGTGGGGGAGTATAAAAATATAATTAGAGGAATAGGTAACTATAAGGTTTTATGAAATATGTTTTTGATAAAACGCATGTTGTTGTTGTTTTTTGAATCTACTCTTTTATTGGTAAGTATTATGTTTGTGTTGGTGGAGGTCGTCGATCGTATTCGGTATTTGATGCACTAGAATTGTTAGCACTTGGTGTGTTACCACCACCCCCTCTTCTATAGTTTTCGGGAGGATACTCTCTAGACCAATCACCATGATATCGGGGATCACCAGGATTTCCGCCTCTACTACTACTACCCCCACCACCATAACTACCGTGAGGACCACCCATGCCCGGCGGTATCACACCATTTGGTGGCATATTATAATACGGAGGCATATAATGATTTGGATATCCATGCGAAGGCGGATGTGAAGTTGCATATCTAAAAAACAAATACAATTTTTGTACGAAGATCAAGAATTAAATATACATATGCATCAAAAAACCGTTAGTTGTTGCAATCTAGTTATAAAATTGTATTATATCTATTTATTATAGTTTTCCAAAGTTAAAAGAATCACCAATTATGATCTTTTGTTTCTAAATTCTAGTTTCGACTGTGACAAATTTATAAATACAATACGCGAAGATCTAAATTTTTATCTCGATCATTAAAACTCTTTATTTCATAAAAGGACTATGTTATTTTTATTACTGACACAAGTTCATTTTTGATTTTTAATATTTCTGATTCTTATTAAAGAAATTTAATTTTGTTTATGATAATGAAAGAATAAAATGAAAAAAAAAGCTTTTATTCCGACCCCATTGGAGTGGAATACATTTTTGAAACCAGCTACGGTTTCATCATTAATCAAAATGTCTTAGTGTTGGATGTAAATCTATTTAACTCACAAGTTTCTATGAAAATTGGTTCTTCATATAAAAATAAGAAATTAGAAAAATTAAAAATGAACTTGTGCCTGTAGTGTAAATAATAACAAATTGAAAAAAAACATTTAAGTTCGACAAATTTAAATAAATTACAATATAAGTTGTCATACATTGTTAAAAAAAATGTTCGAATTTACCTTCTTTTATCAACTCGTCTATCCCTATCTCTATGATCACGATGATAACCACCGCCAGGAGTACGGTTGTTATAACTATCGTAACGCTCACGTTTGTAATCTGAATTTCCATATCTATAAATATAAAACATTTTAAACAAATACTTATATTATTAAAGAAAATTTATGTACGATTCTAAATTACCTATCGCGGTTATGACTCCAACGTTCTCCGCCGCCACCTCCAGAACTACCTTCAACATAAGGTGATGATGTAGTACCGTGAGGTAGACGCGAATTGCTGGGATGCATACGACTGTTTGGAGTAGAAGGGGAATTTATTGAACTGCGACGATCACCACCACTGCTTAGTCTAACGTTATTTAAACCATCATGACTATTGTCTCCACCATAAAAATCATTTCGATGACGTTGTTTGTTGCGCTCATCACGATTTCTGAGTAAAAATTAATATATATAATTTCCATATAAATTTATTATGATAAACGTACCTTCCAGGACCACCCTCCATTTTCAGTCTTTTATATGACATATCTCCAGTCGGCATTGGCGTGCCAACTCCAAATGTCATATCGTTCTCGTCACGTTTACGTTTTATAAAAGAATTATTTGTACCTGATGCTACGCTACCCGGTGCACCCGTGAGTGATTTATGTTTATACATAGGTTTGTTATTGCCCTGATCAATTTTCATAAATCTTTCAGATTTTGGTTTATCGTATTCTTTTTCTTTCTCTTTCTCTTTGTCTTTATCTTTTTTCTTTTTCTTAAGCGATTTATTCTTTTCATCGTTGCCGTTTTGTGTTAAAGATGCCGTTTTTTTTGTTTTCTTAATGGGCGATTGTAAGTTCTTATCCGGGCTCTCAATTTTATTTATACTAGCGTCTTTAGGATCTTTTGATGTAGCTTTATACATTTTAAAAAGTTTTTTAGCATCAAATTCTAAAGAAATTAAAAAAAAACATAAATAACACTAAAAAAATAAATATTTAAAAAAAATTATGGCATTATAGCCAAATTGACTAATAATGGTCGTAAGATATTTTAGCTTATTTTTGCAGATTCATTTAATTCTTCATACCTGTAAATTTGGAGACAAAATACCAAAGGTTTGAGCGCCATTCCTTTTTCTCAGTTTCCTTGGCGTAGGATTCTAAACAAACGTCTATTTGCTTTCCTATAGCGATCAAACATTCTCTGGTATGTTTTACTTGATCTTGCGTAGAAAGACTGGAGTCCGGACGATCCAAAGCTTTTAGAGCCTTTTTAACTGGTCTCATTTTTTCTTTACATTCGTTAAATATATTAGGATCTAAGTCACCCAAAACCTCTAAGGCTCTAGGCTCATTGTTCGCCGTAAAATGCATAGGTTTGTTAGTAGAATCAGTAGATGATTTTTTAGATTTAGTGGATGATTTTGAATCTTTTTCTTTGGCAGCCTTTTGCTTTTTCTTTGTGATATTTGAGCCATCTGCATCATTAGATGTCACATCTTCGTTATTTTCAGCTTTAGACTGACTTTCCTTTCTTTCTTTACGCGTTTTTTTCTCAGGAGCTGCAATACTTTCAACACCTGTTTGTGATGCTTCTTCGACTTCGGAAATGTGTCGAGATTTGCGTTCAGGTGTGGTATTGAGGGCTACGGTATTAACTGCTACTTTGGCTTCCCTTGGCTTTCTGGGTTTACGTTGTTTGCGTTCTGTCCCTTTTTTGGTTTCAACATTTTTCTTTATAATTTTAAGCAGGTATTCGGCTCTTGATTGTAAATGTTTTACTTGTGGCTTTCGGTCATCATTGTGTAGAATTTTTTCGGTTAACTTAAGACTAGGATCCATTTTCATTTGTTCCCATGACCCAATGCCGTATTGATAGATACCACATAGCAGTTTAGAATCTTCCTCGTCTCCCCATTCCACATCAAAATTGGCAGGTCGTGTTTTTACGTTTAAAGACCAATCAAGTCGCTCCGCAGCTGTTCCAGGTATAACATCGTTTAAAGGTTTAAGTTCTTCCTCACATGACAAAAGAGTTTTAGCATTAAATGATACACCTCCTAATTTTACGGAAAACGTAGCTCTACTACGTTTTTGTTTGGCACCAGTTTCTTCATTAGCAGCAGCTTCTGCTGTTTTCTTGTTTACTGCTACATTACCAGCCAATTCGTCTTTATGCTCTTCCAAAAACTGTACACAACGATCGTGTAACATTTCACCAATACGTTTGAGTTCAGCTAATGGCTTTTCTTGCAATTCAGCATCACAAGCTATGGCTTCCAGGCGTTCTAAAGGTGCCGGAAACTTTTTATATGATTTTATAAAACGTCTTATTTCAGTATCAGTGAAGCCGATAATTTTTTCTTTCATTGCCGGTCTACCTCGTCTTGATTTAGATTTGCCATCACCTTCTTTGCTGCCGTCGGATTCCATCTCGTAATCGGAATCATTTGAATCCTCATGGTGATCTTTTTTACCCCCTCTCTTGTTGGGTGTATCGTTTTGGCTGTTAGTAACTGTTTTTCTTCTTGGTGGCAGATATAAATCTTCCATTTCCTTAGCTTTTTCTTCGTTTTCCACGACTTTACGAAAATCTTCGGGTATAATATCATCCCAATCTTTTGTGTCTTCTTCGATAGACTGATTTTCATTGTCTTTAGTCGTGTCGGGCTCTTCTTCAAATGCTGCTATACTAGCAACTTTAAATGCGGACAGCAGATCATCACCAGGCATTTCTGGATCCTCGTTGCGTGTCTCCGCTCTGCGCAAAATTTCATCTATATCACATACAAGTTCTTCATCGTTCTCTTGTTCATCCTTAAATAATTCTTCGGCACCAAATTTTAAAATAGCTGAAAGGTCATCTTTGTTGAATGGCGTATTGTTAGAAGGGCCAGTACTTCCTCTATCCAAAACTGTGCGTCCAGTCGTGTCCATACGTTGTATAACCAAATGATCCAAGACCATCTTTTGTTTAGCTCTTTCCACAATCTGTTCTTCTACTGAACGTGCAGTTACCAAACGATAAATATTCACCTGATTTTTTTGTCCAATACGATGGGCCCGAGCTTGTGCCTGCAAGTCGTTTTGAGGATTCCAATCTGAATCAAATATGATCACAGTATCAGCTGTTGCCAAGTTAATACCAAGACCCCCAGCTCTCGTTGAAAGTAGGAAACAAAAGTCTGGAGATCCTTCGGCATTAAAATGATCCAATGCCTGTCTTCTTATCTCACCCTTAATGCTACCATCCAATCGTTGAAAAGAGAAGTGGCGCTTTGTCAAATAGTCCGCCAATATATCCAACATACGCACCATTTGAGAGAAAATCAGAACTCTATGGCCTGTTTCTTTCAGACGACACAGCAGCTTATCTAGAAGCACTAATTTGCCCGAGCCTCTCAGAAGTGTTTGAAGTGCCTCATCCTGTTGCATGCCCATCAGTTCGAATTCTGAAGGTCTTATAAGAGCGGCATGGTTACAGCATTTCTTCAACTCTATAACAATGTTTAAAAAGGTGGAGGTCGAACCTTTTTTGCCCTTGCGTAAGGCATCAAAGTTCTTTGTGAGTATCCATTTGTAGTATTGTTTTTGCAACGAAGTCATTTCAACGCGCAATATTTGTTCAACTTTGGCTGGTAGAGATTTTTCCACATCCTTTTTAACTCGCCTTAATATGTACGGTTCCAATTGTTGATGGAGCTTGGTGTAACCTTTGTCGGCGGCATTACCGTGTTCTCTTTCAAAATCCTCCCATGTTAAGAATTTTTCGGGCATTATAAAATGGAGTAGAGCCCAAAGTTCCTTAAGAGAATTTTGAAGTGGTGTACCCGTAATTAATAATCTGTGATTGGTTTCGAACTCTTTCAGCGATTTGTAAAGTAGCGAATCATCGTTTTTTAAACGATGAGCTTCATCGACAAGCAATGCTGCCCATTGCAATGTACCCAGAAATAATTTATCCTACAAAATTATATTATAAACAAACTTCATGAACTTAACACATTTTATTTTAGAACAATTAAAATATAAATTTGTTGGACAAAATATTAAATTTGATTTTCTTACCTTTAAAACAATTTCATATGTCGTGAGAACGCAATTAAATTTCAGTCTTTTTGAACCATCGAATGTCCATTCATATTGGCGTATCATTTCTCGCGACTTAACATCGCCAAGATAAGTCACTACATTTAATTCCGGTCCCCACAATTCAAATTCACGCTGCCAAGCAGTCATTGTTGAGAGTGGCACAACACACAAGTATGGGCCATATAGATGATGTATTTTGAAGAGGGAATACAAAAAGCAAATTGTCTGAATTGTTTTACCCAAACCCATTTCGTCGGCTAGGATAACTGAATTTTCTCTACACCATGAATGTAGCAGCCAGTTCAAACCATCCATTTGATAATCTCGAAGTGATAGACCCTCTTGTAAAAAATCAGGTTGGACTTTAATTTTATAAAACTTTGGACGATATTTAAGGACTTTACAATGCCGAGAGGGTGTACATTTGGAATTTTCACGCTCATTAAAATGATCAACGCAGTGTTGCCATTTACGTAAAACTAAGTTGGCGTCTTCCCAAGTGGCTTCTGAATAAGGCAGCGATTGCCATTTGCACAAATATTCGCAATCACCTTCAGGCTTTTCATTGCGTGATATGATGCGATCAACACTATTATAAGACTTAATTAAATCATTTTGCAATTCCAATTTGCATTCGTAGTAGTCAATATCCTCGGGACCGGCATGACGCATCCAATACTCCTGTTCCTGTTCTTTTTTAATGAAATTATCTAGTTTTTTCATTCCTTTGACCTTTTGTTCTTTTAGTGTTGTTTCAGATTCCCAAGTGTTGTGTATGTAAGACCAGCCCTTCCACTTAATTAAATATTGTGCCTCGGTATTTTCAAAATCATTTTCATCGACACCTTCATTAGGATCACAGCCGTTTTCTTCAATAGCATAAACGGTAGTCTGATTACCAGTGCAACCTTTTTTCCCCTGTCTTTTCGCCAAAATACGTTCAATTGTTTCACATTTTTCATCTTCTTCTGCAGCTAAAGCAGCAGCCTCCGCTTGGCTCTCGTCGTACTCTACCTCGAGTAAATCTTCCGAATCAGTTTTATCATCTTCTGAAGCTTCTTTATAGCTTACAGCAGCTGCTGCTCGACGAGTACCAAATCTGTTAAATGCATATTATTGGTGTTTCATTTATTACATTTCACATTACCGATACATATATGTATTTCATTTAATTAAATTGGAAAATCTAAAGATTTCTATTATTTTTACCTTTTCTCATCGTTACTATCATCAGAGGTAGCAGATTTTTTACTACGTTTATTTTGTTTACTTTGTTTGGAGACTTGTTTACGTCTTGGCGGTGTTGGATCTTCGCTATCGTCGTCGGTTTCATCAGTTCCCTCCGAATCCCAACTAAAAGATATTTTTATAATTGTATTTCAATTTAATTTTCTACAACACAGTTTAAATTTTATATACATATGAATGTGTAATATCTATAAAAATTACTTTTGTTTCTTTAACTTCTTTTTAACGGGTCGCTTGATTTTTTCGGCAGGTGCTGGTTTGCGAGTTTGACGAGCTGACGATCTTTTTGGTTGATAGTCTTCTTCAGTGTCATCCTGTAAATGAGTTTTTTTATGTAACTAAAAATTTTAAAACAGTTTATTTAAATGACTTTTTAAACCTACACTACTACTGCTACTCGATTCCGTAGCTGATTGAGCAGAAGATTTTAAAGATTCTTCAGAATCAGATGCTTCGTCATCATAACCTCCAAGATTTTTTACAGACTCAGACGTAGTCACTGGTGCCGACGCCTCATTTACTATCGAGTTTGAGTGGCTTTTTTCTTCATCACTATTGGAGTCAGCATCGTCATTAGAATCGTGTGAATCATCTTCATTATTGGTTGCATGTGAGGTATTGTTATCAGTGCTTTCATACGTTGCACTAGTGTTGTTTGTAGTATTATGTTGCTGTTGATCTTTTTCCTCCCCTTTCTTTTCTTCTGTATCATTATCTTTGTCATCAAGCTGGTGATGCTTTGTTTTGACCACTTCTTCATCATCATCGTCGTCATCATTTGATGAATTGGAATTTGAGTTACTGCCACTATCGCTGCTACTTTCATTTTCATCCGAGTAGCCATTGGTCTTTGTATCTTCTTGTGCATCAATAGCAGATGGTGGAAGCCTATCATCAGTATTTTGATTTTTTATAACAGGATGATTTATTTGTGTTTTCTGAACTTGCAATTGGTGCTGATGTGCATCTCTAGCATTTTCATCATTTTGTTCTTCTCGATCGGGTAGTTCAGGCGATGAATGACCGTCACTAGAATTTGATGATGATGAACAACTGTCTGAATCGGATTCTGATTCTAATGAGCTACCGCTGCCACTTCCTGAAGCATTACGTTCTTCATGAGTGTCATCGTTATCTTCCGATCCTATACTGTTAAAGGATTCATTGTGTTCCTAATAACAAAATTATTTTATACATATTTCAAGAAACTTTGCTTAAAATTTTCATAATTTTAGTGTTTTATTAGTACTAGTGATGTTACAGACTGCTTATTATTTATTTATTTTTTTCGTCAACGTTCATTTATAAAGCAAGAGTTTTGTATTGTCAAACTTTTTCTATAATTAAAAAATAATAATAATCGCCCTGTTGCAGTCACCTTTCAAATAAATGCACTTTTATATCAGTCTTTTCCCTCGCTTACGTAACAATGCCGGTAACATTTAAATATTAAGGAGCACAGGCCCATTTTGGCATCATATTACTTTGGGAAAAGAGCCTTTAGTGGGGTATTCAATTAATAAGAAAGGTATTGGCTCCTGTTAAATAAAATAAAAAACACATGTCCGATTTTAGGAATAAGTGGACTAGTTCGTCCAAAAATGTAACGGAAACAACTAACATTTCTTTAATGGAATGGAATAAATAAATTTGTACAATATTTGAATATTTTACATTTTTGAGCATTTGTTTTATTGAACGGTACATGGTGTAATTATTATAGGTAATTTCATTTAGGATAACATTAAAAAAAAAAATATATATGAAATTTGACAATTGAATATTATTAGGAAGGAGAGAAAATGTATGAAATATTGTCATTTCGAAAGAAACCGCTGATTAAATAAAACTTCCAAATAAAGGGTACTTTAAAACAGTTTATGGTTTATTTATCTCAGTTTTTCTGGCTCACTGTTTATATTGCATTAATTGAAAGATATATCGCTTGTTTTAGGTGGTACACTTCGCGGACTCTGATGCATAAGTTTAGTTTTCCGTATTCTGTTTCTTATTGTAAAAAATCCAAATAATTTGTTATGATTAGCGATAATTCAAGCCAAAGCGAAATTATGTTTGCACTTTCTTTAACACAGCAATTTTTTCCGTCCGCAATAAATTTTAAAAAAATGATTTCAAGTTTATCCGACTTCTTAGTTTGATTCAGACGCAAAATAATTTAATAGAATTATTTCCAATTTTGCATTGAAAAAGGGCAGTTAATGGAGTTTGAGTGGTTATAAGAGAAACTTCTATCTTGTACTAAAAATAAGGTTATTAACTATATTAATTGGCCTAGAGAGGCTTTTTGTATTACATGAATAAATAAATAAATAAAATAAAATAAATAAATAAGTAACAAAAACTATAAGTAAACAAAAACTAAAAAAGATTTCTTTATTATGTCCCATTTTATATAAAGACTTCTTTAATTTATACCACTTAAAACTTTTTAAAAATTAGGAAGGCTAATTCTCATTAAAGCTCTTGTAATATAATTTTTATTGGCCATATAGCTACATTTATTACAAAGGAATTAATAAATAAATAAATAAAATAATCCCATAGTTTTTTTGGTACGTCTTACAAACAATTTGCTTGACAAAGTTGGAATATTATTGAAATCATATATTAAAAATCTAATTGTAGCTATGTAAAATTTTATTATCTAGCATACAGTATAACCCTTTATAACATTGTTAAAAATTCAAAACTTTGAATCGTTTATAATAGAAGAGAAAAGTGCAGACCCTACCAAAATAGGACATCTTATGATAGATTACTAGATTCTGATTCATAAGTTTATCAATATTTTTTATATATTTAGAAATTATAAAAAGCTAAATATGATTGCATACATATTTTTTCCTTTAATAAATTTCTAAGCATTTTAGAACTACCTATAAAAGATTTTAAAAATTCAATAGTATATTATCGTGAATATTTTGAAATATTTTAAGTGAGATATTAAGTGAATAAAAAAATTAAAGTTAAAAATATATTTATACTATCATCAACTTAAACCATTTCTGTTTTACAACATGTTTCCAAAAATAATATCAGAATTTATTTCTAACAATATTAGCTAAAAAAATTGCAATCTAATCTGGAAAATTATTTTCAAAAGTTAGTTTTTTTTTTGGAACAATTACAAACTAAAGTTTGGCAATTACGGAAATAAATAAATAAAAAAAAAAGCATAAGAAAAAATATCAGGTTCATATAATTTACTGCCATATTTATTATATCCTGCCCAGCTGACATTTTGGAATAATACAATAAAAAAGTTGTTTAAATATAAAATTCTACATTAAATTAGATAAATTCCCTTGAGAGAAATATAATTATTTGGGTTATAACCACGTTCCTTAACATATTACTCTGCTATTAAGAAAAATCCTCTCTAGAAATTGTAAAGTTTTTCTTACTAATAGTAAAAAGGAACTTAATTTTAACAATTTAATGTAAGTAGGAATTTTAAATTTCTTAAATTTAATCACAAATAGACAAAGTGATAAAACACAATATTTTTAGGATGATCGGCTAATTTTTTCTTAAAAGAATAAAAAAATGTAGTTTCTGGAGAGGAGTAAGGCATATTTCTGGTGCCTTAACATAATCATTTTGTTAATAAAAGCAAAATAATAGAAAATTCATAGAATGCAATCAGAAGACAAGGAAAGTAGAGGGTAAAACTGTTCATATTCATATTTAAAGTATGTAAAATTCAGTGGAATCTCCTAAAAACTGCTAAAATATCAAGAAAATCCAATTGTGACCACATTTGAAAATTTTTCCATACAAAAATTGATTACGTAATCAATGAAAATTTTTGAAAATTTCAAGTATTTATCAAAAAGGACATATTTTTTTGCACATTTGCACATAAAATTCACATTAAATAAACCAAAATATTGAAATTTAAGTTAAAATTACTAAAATGGGTCCCCCATTGATTTTCAAAATTTTTTCATTTTTGGAAACCTAGATTCCTCTAGAATCAAAATCAGTCGAGAAAATAGTGAAACAAAAGGAATAAATAAAAAAAATCATATATTCCCTAAAGTCTCATATATGACAAAAATACATTCATTTTACCTCGAGGAGTCTCATATGAGACTTCAAACTTTTAAGTTCATTTTCAGCCACACCCATTTATAGGAACAAAATGTTTTCTACAATTTTTTAAAAATAGTGTTTATTTTATAGAAAAATATTAAAAATTACAAGATATTTATATTTTAAGCGCCAGAATAACAAAAAATTATCACAATTACACTTTTTTATACAACACTCACCTGGCTCATGATATATTTTAGTGTTGGAAGATGTATTTCTTATAGTAGACATTAATTAAACACTTCTTTAACATCAAAATTATTTACTTTTCAATATTTATTCACAAAATTTTAGTATTTTAGGTTTTGAAAAAAAATTTTCCCAACTCAACACACAAAAAAAATTTCACGTCGTCTTCGTCCTCCATTCAATAATTATTTGTCGAAAATCGCCATTTTGTTTTTCGTAATAAAGAGTGCTGTGCAGTAAAGTGTTGCCATATTTTCAACAGCATAATATCGAGGGTCACCAGCTTTATTTAAGGGTTTTCGAACATTACGCTCATCTATAGTAATCTTGATTTTTTTTCTTACGCTACTAAAATGCTGTTGTTTTTACTAAATTTTAAGCACACGCGCACAAACTTTTTATATTTTTAGTGGAAATAATTTAGTATTATTTGAATAGGCAAAAATTGTATAACGTTGTTTGTTTTAGTGTATTTTTTACATTATAATAAATTTTTATCACTTAGTTCTTTTCAACTAGATATTCACTTATTCAGCCATTTTGTACAAAAATTCAGTGATGCCAACTTTACGGAACAAAACCCACAAATAAAAAGATTGTAATTTTTAGCTCGAATAAGCGTAGAAAACAATTACTACATTTAATTGATTATTAATCAAATATGTAATAAAAAACATAAAAAGTCAAGAACACTTTTATTAATGAAATAACTTGTTGCGGGCAGTCTCAACAGTAGAGGTAAACATACATATGATATGCGACGTAGCTGCGGGCAGAGAGTAGGCAGAGGTGAGAAAAATTTTTGCGTGGGGGTTATTTATAAAAGTAGTTTCGGGAAGAGGTTTTGCTTCATATACCTCTATTCCCTCATTATAAAGATTATGTTAGGGAGGGGCTTCTAATGATTTGGAGTCACCAGCTCCAGCCCATGTCCCGGTGAAAATATTGATAGTTGCGTTTGTATTGTTTGTCGATAGCTGGAAAAGGAATGAAAAGCGAAAATTAGTAAAAGTTAATGAAAGGGAGAAAATGGAACGATACTTAAATACTGGTGATTTCAATGTTGAATTTATAGTCTTGCTAGGAAAAATCCTATAAAAACCTGTAAATAAATTAAATAAAAATTTAGTAGAAAACCAAAATACACTTACCATGTGTGTGCTGTCAAATGTTAATGAAATAAAGTATTTGTATGTTTGTATGTTTATCAGTGTTGTATAGTGTTGTTATTTCATTGCTTGGCAATGCGAACATTGTGCGTAAAAGTGGTTGTAAAACTGTAATATTGAATATTTGTTCCTATATTACTTACAGTTTATTTAACAAAATTTTGAAAATATGAATGAATATTGAATGCTACTAAATTTTCTGTTTGCCTGATGTTAGGTAGAAAAGGATATACCGGAGATTGAGGGATTTGTTTTGGAAGAAAAATGAATGTAGGATAATTTGCTAACAAGAAGAAAAGAGGAAAGGGAACGCATTGCGGTTACTTATAATAATATAATATTTATAAATATATCGAGAAATTTCTCTATATTATTTTATTTTATTTTTTTGTATGTGGAAGGGAACGTTGGAGGGAAAAATTATGTATAAAAAAAAAGTAAATAAAAACCGTAACAGACGAGATGATAAAAGGCACTTTAGCTCATATAGAAAGGAGACATTTTTTTTTAATTATTTTTAATCTTGGCTGCATTAAGGTACAAGTCATAGTGCTAAAGTAAAAAGGAAGTGAATATTATAATTTTGTCAAAGTGAACTGTGTTTAAAGATATATGTACAGAGATTTGTGCCTGGATTTGTGTATACCTGTCCAGAGTCGAGGGGTTTAAATTCCGTGCAAGCTTGTGAGGAATTGGTGGTTTACGTGAGTTTTTTTTTTTTGTGTTTGAAAGATGAGTGAAGTTTGTTATAGACGTTTGTTTTTTTTTGTAAATATTAGCTGGTGAATCCTGCAGCGAATATTGGTTATACTTACATACTTGGTAAGGGAGGATTATAAGCAGTGAAGCCAGGTAGGCCTTTTAGTAAAGATTTTGATGAAGTTTGGAATTTCTTTCGATCATAAAAATGTGGAGGAAATAATAAGATAAGGAATTACGTTTGTTTATAGATGAGATTTTTTTTTTTCAACAATTTATATTTAATTTTAAATGAAAATTAGTAATATGAGTTTTTTTTATTATTTAACATATAGTGCCATATTTTAAAGAGAAAAATAACCTATAAGTTATAATAAATATAGATTTAAGATTTGTGTGTATGTGAAAATATTGTAAGTCAAGCGAGAGTGTGTTAAGTGTCAATTATCCTTTCCGAAAAGAGAAAAACAATATAAGAGGAAGATAAAATATCAGTGTTTTGTGTAAAGTTTGTAAAGAAAATTAATTATTTTTTTTTATACATATATACATATACCTGAGTATACCACAGTGCTCAAATTAATAGTAGTCGGTTAGTGATTTAAGTAAATTTGCAAAAATAAAAAGGAAAATAAATTAAAAAGGAATACTCTCAGGGAGCTCCTTTAGGGTTATATTTTTCATTAGTAATATCGAGTGCCTGTAAAGATAGAAAGGTATCAGATAATTATTAGTTTGAGTGACCGATTTGTGTGGAGATAAAGATAGGTGTATCTGTGTATGTATATCATTAATAGAAAATGTTTTTAATAAATTTGTAGTTGTTATGAGAAAGGATATTAGTGTTAGTAATAAATTTAATTTGAATTTAAATAATAGATTAAGTTATTTTTGTAATTTTGTTAAATAGTGTTATAGTTTTTAGTTTTTTTTTGATTATCATATAGCATCTTTTATTGTAAATAAATAATGATTGTTTGAAGTCGAAAAGGAATGTATACAAATATGTTGTGCTAAATTAATCTGGTGATAGCAATGGAAGAGTGGTAAGTGAAAGGGGTTGATCGAGTGGATATTGGGTCGCAGAGAAATTTTACAGCGGATGCTGCTGCGACATGGTTGGGTGGGCAAAACGGGAGTAAACACCTGACTCTCGTGAATTCTTCTTGTGGTGGAGTTTGTCGTAGTATTTGATGTAGTAGTTTTTGTTTTGTTTTGCAGTTTGTTTTATGAGCGGATGCGTGGCCAGTGAGAGGGTTGGAACCTGCCTGAGCTATCGCCACGAACAAGCTAGTCGGAAACCTCACTGGGCCAAAACGGTTCGTAACATAAAATGGCGCCCAATCGAATGTAACAACTTAATATTTTAAGTTGTATGAATGATGCATGTATTACAACTAGGCATGTGGCAATATTCCACTAGATTTTTCGCAATAGCCCGGTAGGAAAATCGTTAATATAAATAGGTTCTTGTTGTAGCCTCTGAGATTATGATGAATGATACAGAGTAGTATAAAAGGATCTGTTTAAGGAAACGAGTTTCTGAAGCAGTACTTACAAATACGTGAGATAGTATCTTAACAGAGTTTTGTGATGTTTAAATGTACTATGTCCGTTATATACTTTTTATTAAATATTTTATAGTCCAGGACAGTGTAAGTGGTAATGGATCAAAATTTAGTTAGCCATTCTTAGGAAATATAAATTTTAGGAAATTTAGTAACTGGTTTTGTTCTCTTTGTGTTATAATCCCGTTTTAAATAGGTGAGAATGAACGTTGTATAACCAACCGCACTGTAGGAATGAGTTTTTTTTTTAGTTTCATTTATACCACATCTCGAAATATAATATTTTGTACTCCACTACGACATTCACATCCGTCTTCCATTGCTAAACCTTTAATGAAAAGAAAGTTTATTAATTGTATTTAAACTCAAAAAAAAAAAAAAAAAAAAAAATAATAATAATAATAATAATTATAATAACTAAAAAACCGTCATTAAATATATATTCATTCATATTCGAATTAAGTAGACATTATTATATAGTGGCTGGTGTGATTTTATGTGTTTTTTTTATTTAAGTATTGTTTGTTAATGATCAGACTATTTACTATATGATTAGTTGATTTACTATTTTTTAAGTTATTGTGTTGATATTAGTTAGTTAAAATTTATTTAGTGAATTAATTGTTTAATTATTTTATGTATTTTTGTTGTGTCCTTGGTGGGTTACTCATTTATTATTATAATCTTAAGTACGTCAATTTTATTAGCTCACTACTTACAAGTTAATAATATTGATATATAGTTTTATTCGTACATATTGTTTTTTTTTATTGAAATCAGTCGTTGTTTAAATATTACGAACATTTCATTATATATAGTTTTTTTTTTAGTTTAACAATTTTCAGATATAATTTATTTATTTAAGTCCTTTTTTATTTTAGTTGAGAGAATTCTATATTGTCGCGTCATCTCGTTGTCATAGTTTTATTTTGTTGTATTGCTACTTTTGTATTTTTTTTCTAGTTCATTGTATTGTGAAAAGTTGTATTTTGAATTTAGGGCGAAAAAGGTAGAGTAGTGCTGGTCAAACTTTTAGAATATTATGAGTATAGTAACTCGGTCTCAGTCACAAAATAGGAAAAGAGAAAGACAACCTCAGTTCGATTTAAACGTATCTCTTACACACATTTCACCAAAAGTAAGGAAATTAGATACAACAGGTACGGAGATGTCGAATCCTGTTGAACAAATTGTACCGCAAATTGTAGATATGTCCCATACTATTAGCAGAGAATCTCAATCGGGAAATGGTAATGCCAGTGGTTCTATGATGGTTAGCAACAGTAGGCTGGACGAAAATAATATTCCTGAGGTAAGAGAATTGGTGGCCGATGATGTTATATCTGTGCAGAAATCGATAGAAGACCAAGTTAAGAAAATGGTACAGAATGAAATGTCCGCGGTTAGGAAAAGTATAGCTGATTTAACAGCAGTTGTAGGAGATATAGCTAGAATTACAGGGCAAAATCGGAATAACCCGGTCACTAGTCAAAACGCTTTAAATTCAATTATTAACAACTCGCCCGAAAATGGTGGTATGGTAAACTTGAGAGTATCGTCAGACAATTCTTTAGAAAGTGATACAGGTTCAAATAATGGCCGTAATGTAATACCAATGCAAGGCATGATTCAACATGGTTCCATTGTACAAAGCTCAGAAAACGTAAGAATAAGGGTTGATAAATTCGGCTTAATATTTGATGGCAACCCAACTAAATTGAATATTGATGATTTTGTTTTTCGTCTCGAACACCTTCAATCACATTACCAGATACCGTGGGCTGAAGTGTTGCGAGATTTTCATTTACTAGTATCCGGTGCAGCTAGAGAATGGTACTGGCTGTTCGTTAAAACGCATGGAGTATGCGACTGGCCAGGACTAAGACATGCATTAATGGGCCAATATAAAACTACCCGCTCCAACTTTGAGATTATGCGAGATTTAGTTGAACGCAAACAACAAATTGGCGAAACTATAGATAATTATTTTCAGGCGATGAGTCAAATTAGGTCACGATTGATACAGCCGATCCCAGAATATGATCTGATTAAAATAATAAAAAGAAATATTAAAGAAAACATTGGTAGAATCGTATATCCAATAGCGGTCTCATCGGTTGAACAATTACGAGTCGAATGCAACGAGGCTGAGAGAAATTTTCCTAGGAGAGAAATCCGTAATGTGCAACCAATAATGCGTCCGGCAAGATATGTCAACGAAGTTTATTTTGACGAAGATGTAGAAACAGAATGTGCGATGTCAGGAAACTGTGAAGAAGTATCAGCCATTAAACTTAGTACGGAGCAACAGAAACCACAGATAATCTGTTGGAACTGCAGACAACACGGTCACGTTTTCATGGATTGTCCCTCCGCAGAAAGAGCACTATTTTGTTATAAATGCGGACGTCCAAACGTGATTACGCCCAAATGCCCTAACTGTCAATCGGGAAACCAATCAAAGAGCTTGAGAGCGCAGGGGAACCCACGCTCGTTTGTGAGAAGATCCCCAACCGAAAATTAAATGCAACTTATGCTGCGAATACATCGAACGACTATAATGAACAGATAGATAGATATGTGTGCTTTCCACAAATCAGACATTATTTATCTAGGGACGAAAGAATGTCAAATTATGAAATGGTAAAAGCTCGTATTTTCGGTTACAGAAATAAAGGCAGAAAGATATCTAATCGTATTTTAAAGATTCGTAAAAAGTTTAGGGAGAAAAGAAAAGCGAGGCGATTAGTTGTTGAAGCGGTTAATAGGGCAAGTTTAGATGGCAGAGATGATAGAAGTTTTGCGAATGTGGCAATAGAAGGTAGAATAATGAACGGTTTATTAGACACTGGAGCATCGGTGAGTTTGCTAGGAAAAGATTGTAGAGAGTTGATACAGGATCTGAACCTTGGTATAATACCGGTGTGGTCGAATGTGAAAATTGCCAATGGTCAGTATCAAAGGATACTAGGAAAGGTAAAAGTGTCAATAGGCTATAAAGATCAGGAGCATGAAATGTTTTTGTATTTGTGCCCTGATTTGGAACAATCACTTTACCTTGGAGTAGATTTTTGGAAAATTTTTAAATTGGCTCCGGATGTAATTAAGGTGGAGGAGATAGATTTAGAGAATATAAGAAAGGATTTTGTATCTGAGGGAGATAATTATAAGTTAGGACCCCATGAGCTTAATAGTGAACAGAAACAGATTTTAAGTAAGGTAATTAAACAATTTGATGCTTTCGAGGAAAAGGGATTAGGGAGGACTCAATTGGAAAAACACACCATTAAACTGATAGATGGGGCAGAGCCCATAAAGGACCGCTATTATCCAATTTCTCCTGCTGTTCAGGAGATAACTTATAGTGAAATAGATAATATGTTGAAGTTAAAGGTAATAGAGTTGAGTGAAAGCCCTTGGTCTAATAGGACGACTATAGTTAGAAAGCCAGGAAAAAACCGTTTTTGCTTAGACGCGCGCAAACTTAATAAATTAACGATAAAGGATGCATACCCACTTCAGAATATTGATGGAATCCTAAGTAGAATCGATGAAACTCATTTTATTAGTAGTGTCGATTTAAAATATGCTTTCTGGCAAATCGAGCTAGATGATGATAGCAAGGCGTGTACAGCTTTTACTGTGGCCGGCAGACCTTTGTACCAATTTAGGGTAATGCCATTTGGCCTATGTAATGCCGCTCAAAGGCTCTGTCGGCTTATGGATAAGGTAATACCTAATCGCTTAAGGGAGAATGTATTCATCTATTTAGATGACTTATTAGTGATTTCGAGCACATTTGAGGAGCACATGCTATTATTGAGTGAAGTGGCGCAGTGTCTTAAAAATGCAAATTTAACAATTGGTTTAAAAAAATCTAATTTCTGTTTTCAAGAATTAAAGTACTTGGGATTTATCATAGGAGGTGGTACCCTGAAAACTGATCCTGACAAAGTGCAGGCGATACGAGACATTAAATTGCCTAAAACCGTAAGAGAGGTTCGGAGCTTTCTTGGTACCGCTGGATGGTATAGGCGCTTCATTAAAAATTTCGCCACCATATCAGCCCCTTTAACTGATACGTTGAAAAAGACAAAGAAGTTTTATATGACACCTGAGGCCATAGAAGCTTTCGAAAAGCTCAAGAAAGCGTTAACATCTGCTCCCGTTTTAAGACATGCCGATTTCACAAAGCGATTCTACCTACAATGTGATGCATCAGATTATGGGATCGGAGCAGTCTTGTATCAATTAAATGAGAAGAACGAAGAACACCCAATCGCATTTTACTCTCAAAAACTAAATTCCTGTCAAAAAAACTACACCGTTACGGAGAAAGAATGTTTGGCAGCAGTTATGGCAGTAAGAAAATTTCGGCCTTACATAGAAATGATGCCGTTTACGATAATTACGGATCATGCCAGTCTTAAGTGGCTGATGACCGTTAAAGACCTAAGTGGAAGACTTGCCAGATGGTCACTTCAATTGCAGGCTTTCGATTTCCAGATAGAGCATAGAAAAGGTTCCGAAAATGTAGTCGCTGACATGCTGTCACGAATAAATCAGCCATGCCTGGAGGAAATACAACCTGAAGAGATTTTGGATTTTGATACTACAGAATTCGAAAGTGAGGAGTATTTGGAACTAATAAAACAAATTGTTGAGAACAGTAGTCAATTACTAGACTTAAAAGTAGTTGATGGAAAAATTTTCAAGCGAACTAGTTGCGACCAGAATTATGACAGTCTACATCAATGGAAACTTTGGATACCCCCTAATTTGACTCAGGCTATAATAGAAAAATATCACAACTCTCCCACTGCTGCTCACGGTGGAATGGCTAAGACAATTGAAAGAGTCAGAAGATTTTTCTACTGGCCGAAAATGGTGATACAAATCAAAGAATATGTCAAAAGATGTCAAATATGTAAAGAGACGAAGCCGGCTAATAGTAATTTAATGCCTGAAATTGGCCAGGAGGTAGTTACTGAAAGACCGTTTCAGAAATTGTACGTCGATTTTTTGGGAAAGTATCCCAGATCCAAAAGTGGTAATTGTTACATTTTTATTGTTATGGATCACTTTACCAAATTTATCTTTTTAAAAGCAATGAAGGAAGCTACGACTAGTAACGTTGTAAAATTTTTAACACATGACATTTTTTATAAGTTTGGAGTACCCGAAATCATTCACAGTGACAACGGTTCACAATTTATAGCCAAAGATTTTAAGGAGTTACTCGAAACGTTTAGCATCCAACATATGAGAACGGCTGTGTATTCTCCGCAGTCTAATGCGTCTGAGAGGGTAAACCAGTCAGTTTTAGCAGCCATTAGAGCTTACTTGAAAGACGACCATAGAGACTGGGATTTGTATTTACCCGAAATCGAATGTGCCCTAAGAACGTCCGTCCATTCTGCTACTGGGTTCACACCATTCTGTGCTCTGTTTGGGTATCAAATGTACACGCATGGTTCTGACTACAGATTAGCGCGTAAATTAATTTCGTTAACAGACCATGAAATTGTGAAAATTTCTAATAATGATAAAATGGAATTTATCAGGGAGAAAATTAAAAAGAATATGCACGCGGCGTTCGAAAAAAGTGCCAGTAGATATAATAAAAGAGCTCGTATTGTGAAATTGACACCTGGTCAGGAAGTATTTAGGCGAAATACAGTTTTAAGTGATTTTGGGAGGAACAAAAATGCGAAATTTTGTAGAAAGTTTTTGAAATGTCGCATAGTAAGACCTATAGGCAACAACATGTATGAGTTGGAGGATCTGCAGGGTAAATCTATAGGCATTTTCCATGTAAAGGACATTAAAGTCTGAATAGTAGTATAAGTTTATAAGTCTGTGATAGAATCGATAATGAGTGCAATATTAGGATAGTTATACCATTTATTTATTAATATATTTAAATATTTTTCTTGTTTCTGTGTTGTCCTAATATTTCACGAAGTACCTGCTTTTAGATTTATAAGTTTGTATTAATCTGTGATGGGAAGACTATAAAGTGCAATATTGTATTACATGTTAATTTATAATTTTATTGCAATATATATATATATATATATATAAATATATTTGTTTGTATGGATCAAGGCTTGAAAACTAAAGCGCGAAAGGGGAAACGTAAAATGGTACTTTGAACGTGAGCCCGGATTTGATCTGCGTAGTCGTCACGCACATGTGATATATATATATATGTTGGTGAGAGGAATGAAATAAGTATTACTTACTTTAGTGTTAAATGAACTTTTGATTGTGATTTCTTGTGCCCATTTGTCTCTAGCCATCATGGAGTTGTGATAGTTAGCATATTTCTCTAAAAATTCATTAATTACCTGCAAATATACACACAAAGTAAGATTCAAATCAATGGCTATGACAATGTTGATACTTCCCGTAATTTGTATCTGTCGCAGTGGACCGTTTTGTGTCAATATGTGTATGTATTGGTAGTTAGGTAGGTGCCCGGCTGTAGGTTGATGAGACTCATATCAGGGTGTGGGAGTTCCCCACGTTGGGTTTGATGAGGTGATATAACCCCGCATACCACTTTCTCTGCTTTTACGTTGGAGAAATCGGTATTTTGTTGCGGGCAGTCTCAACAGTAGAGGTAAACATACATATGATATGCGACGTAGCTGCGGGCAGAGAGTAGGCAGAGGTGAGAAAAATTTTTGCGTGGGGGTTATTTATAAAAGTAGTTTCGGGAAGAGGTTTTGCTTCATATACCTCTATTCCCTCATTATAAAGATTATGTTAGGGAGGGGCTTCTAATGATTTGGAGTCACCAGCTCCAGCCCATGTCCCGGTGAAAATATTGATAGTTGCGTTTGTATTGTTTGTCGATAGCTGGAAAAGGAATGAAAAGCGAAAATTAGTAAAAGTTAATGAAAGGGAGAAAATGGAACGATACTTAAATACTGGTGATTTCAATGTTGAATTTATAGTCTTGCTAGGAAAAATCCTATAAAAACCTGTAAATAAATTAAATAAAAATTTAGTAGAAAACCAAAATACACTTACCATGTGTGTGCTGTCAAATGTTAATGAAATAAAGTATTTGTATGTTTGTATGTTTATCAGTGTTGTATAGTGTTGTTATTTCATTGCTTGGCAATGCGAACATTGTGCGTAAAAGTGGTTGTAAAACTGTAATATTGAATATTTGTTCCTATATTACTTACAGTTTATTTAACAAAATTTTGAAAATATGAATGAATATTGAATGCTACTAAATTTTCTGTTTGCCTGATGTTAGGTAGAAAAGGATATACCGGAGATTGAGGGATTTGTTTTGGAAGAAAAATGAATGTAGGATAATTTGCTAACAAGAATAAAAGAGGAAAGGGAACGCATTGCGGTTACTTATAATAATATAATATTTATAAATATATCGAGAAATTTCTCTATATTATTTTATTTTATTTTTTTGTATGTGGAAGGGAACGTTGGAGGGAAAAATTATGTATAAAAAAAAAGTAAATAAAAACCGTAACAGACGAGATGATAAAAGGCACTTTAGCTCATATAGAAAGGAGACATTTTTTTTAAATTATTTTTAATCTTGGCTGCATTAAGGTACAAGTCATAGTGCTAAAGTAAAAAGGAAGTGAATATTATAATTTTGTCAAAGTGAACTGTGTTTAAAGATATATGTACAGAGATTTGTGCCTGGATTTGTGTATACCTGTCCAGAGTCGAGGGGTTTAAATTCCGTGCAAGCTTGTGAGGAATTGGTGGTTTACGTGAGTTTTTTTTTTTTGTGTTTGAAAGATTAGTGAAGTTTGTTATAGACGTTTGTTTTTTTTTGTAAATATTAGCTGGTGAATCCTGCAGCGAATATTGGTTATACTTACATACTTGGTAAGGGAGGATTATAAGCAGTGAAGCCAGGTAGGCCTTTTAGTAAAGATTTTGATGAAGTTTGGAATTTCTTTCGATCATAAAAATGTGGAGGAAATAATAAGATAAGGAATTACGTTTGTTTATAGATGAGATTTTTTTTTTTCAACAATTTATATTTAATTTTAAATGAAAATTAGTAATATGAGTTTTTTTTATTATTTAACATATAGTGCCATATTTTAAAGAGAAAAATAACCTATAAGTTATAATAAATATAGATTTAAGATTTGTGTGTATGTGAAAATATTGTAAGTCAAGCGAGAGTGTGTTAAGTGTCAATTATCCTTTCCGAAAAGAGAAAAACAATATAAGAGGAAGATAAAATATCAGTGTTTTGTGTAAAGTTTGTAAAGAAAATTAATTATTTTTTTTTATACATATATACATATACCTGAGTATACCACAGTGCTCAAATTAATAGTAGTCGGTTAGTGATTTAAGTAAATTTGCAAAAATAAAAAGGAAAATAAATTAAAAAGGAATACTCTCAGGGAGCTCCTTTAGGGTTATATTTTTCATTAGTAATATCGAGTGCCTGTAAAGATAGAAAGGTATCAGATAATTATTAGTTTGAGTGACCGATTTGTGTGGAGATAAAGATAGGTGTATCTGTGTATGTATATCATTAATAGAAAATGTTTTTAATAAATTTGTAGTTGTTATGAGAAAGGATATTAGTGTTAGTAATAAATTTAATTTGAATTTAAATAATAGATTAAGTTATTTTTGTAATTTTGTTAAATAGTGTTATAGTTTTTAGTTTTTTTTTGATTATCATATAGCATCTTTTATTGTAAATAAATAATGATTGTTTGAAGTCGAAAAGGAATGTATACAAATATGTTGTGCTAAATTAATCTGGTGATAGCAATGGAAGAGTGGTAAGTGAAAGGGGTTGATCGAGTGGATATTGGGTCGCAGAGAAATTTTACAGCGGATGCTGCTGCGACATGGTTGGGTGGGCAAAACGGGAGTAAACACCTGACTCTCGTGAATTCTTCTTGTGGTGGAGTTTGTCGTAGTATTTGATGTAGTAGTTTTTGTTTTGTTTTGCAGTTTGTTTTATGAGCGGATGCGTGGCCAGTGAGAGGGTTGGAACCTGCCTGAGCTATCGCCACGAACAAGCTAGTCGGAAACCTCACTGGGCCAAAACGGTTCGTAACAAACTACCGTACTAATGAAAAATATTTCAGATTAATTAAGGGCTTATTTGACAAATTTCTAGCCATTATCTGTCAAAGTAGCCCCTATTAAACCTTATATATATTTTATGAATACGACAGTAACAAGTTTTCATGCAAAAATTTTGCTTTTACATTTACATAGAAAAGTCTTATTGCATACAATTTTCAAGTACAAATTTATTTTTCTTCTCTCGCGCACAATTAGAAAGAAAAATAGTACAGTCGAACTTCTCTATAACGTAGTAGTTGGAGACCATCAAATTTCTACGTTGTAGAGAAAATTCGTTATAGAGAAACTGCAGAAAATTTTGACTACATTTTTTTATGTAGAAAATAAATTTATTAAGACAAAAAAATAGTTTTTACATGAACACATTAATTTTTTTTATTAATACATACATATGTAGAAAAAAATTATATTTGGAGAACATTTTTTTTACATGAACACATTTAAATTTTTTTGTAAAAAAAAAAGTATATGTATGTATATTAAAGCAAATTTTTATATGGTGTTAAAGAAATATGTAATTTTCATTTGTTTTCGATGTTTCTACTTTTTTTCGTCAACAAAAAAATATCCCCATGTACATTGTTTCGAGATTCCAAAAAGTTTAGTATCGTGTTAAAAGACGAGTGTACTTGGGAAAATGAAGGCAATTCTGAAACATTTTGTTCTATGTCAGATTATTCATCGTCTGATTCTGAAAGAACATTGACTTCATAGTTACTGGATAAAATGATTTGTAGAACATCTTCATCGGAAGGACACTCCATGGTGATTGTTTCGCAATCAACATTTACATAATCTTCAACCTATACACCTTCAATATTATTGCTGTTTGCATATTCCAACCATAACTCTGACAGATGGGAATTGTTTTCATCTACTATTTTTGCAGTTTCTGTAGAATTTATCGGAAATCCAGCTCTGCGTACGTAGGTGTGTAATCTTATGCCACTGTTCTTTTTTATGTGACAGTCGTAGCAAGAGTTGAAAATGTAACGTCTTTTACAGTTATATTTTCTGTGACTAAATTGATACAAAAAATCGGTTGCTAAAAACTTTGCAATAGAGGGATTATTTAGTGTGGAAATTTCTATTTAGGTCTTAAAAAGTGTACGTTACAGATAGAACTTCGCTACAGGGAAGTTCGTTATAGGGAGATAAAAATGTATGAAAATATTTACAAAAATGTTGTGTTCACGAATTTTATTTGTTATAGAGAAGATTTCGCTATAGAGAAGTTCAACTGTATTTTATTCAAAAAAACTTGTTCAATGTAAACGCAGACTAAGTATTGACAATAAAAATATACTTTTTTAGATATAATAAAAAAAAAAAATTATTTTTATACCTTTTACCTGTGGTGCACAAGGATATATATAGCTTTGTCATTCCTTTTGTAGTTTCAACAATTTTCATTTCCGACCCCATAAAGTATATATTTTCTGAAAGTTTATGAATAGAGGAGTCGATTAAGCCATGTCCGCCTTTCCGACTGTGTTGGTTGAAATCAACTTTTAGAAGCATCAGTCTTTAGAATGGTATCAATCTTTTGAAAGGACTGGACTAGCGCAATAAAAAACTGTAAAAAAAATAAAATCATCAATATGGGTATCAAATTACAGAATACTGTTAACTACATAAAAATTCAAAATCAAGAGGGAAATAATAATCTAAATGGCGTATAACATGAAATATAGTTACGTTGTAAGATGATAATACCTATGTATGTAGATAATGATGAAGGATATTATATAAAAAAAATTTATATTTTTCGGCTCAGCTGCGATTTGATGCCACTTCACTCTTACCAGTATGTCACGTTTGTTATATGTGTTGTATGTTGTTGTTTTGAAAAACGTGGTGGTCGGTGTTTTTTCCTCATATCACAATTGTTTATGTACCTATTTTTCTAAATTGCAATACCGATCTGCTCCCGAATATTTCTGATATATTAATACCTCACTCAGGTTCAGGCGATTTTAGAGGGCTTCTAAAAGTTGATTTCAACACACACACGGACAGACGGATAGGGCTCAATCAACTCTTCTATTTTTAAGCTTTCGGGCGGAAATGAAAATTGTAGAAATTTCACACGGAATAACATATATATATAGCCTTTTTATATATAGCCTTTTCAACTTTTGTGTAAAGGGTTTAATAAATATTTTATATCTCATATCTTAAATGTTGCACGAACAATAACCTCTCCTAGGATAAACCAAATTTAATTTGTTTCATCTTGCAATGCTGTCAATAATTAAAACTGTTCCTAGTATTTTACAATGAATTTCTGTAATTCTGGCAACATCGAATAATAACAGCTGTCTACAAAATTTGTAAATAAAAATTTATTTTATTTTTCTTTTAAAAACCTAATTATTAATTACTGTATTAAAAAATTTTAAGGTAATCTAAAGAAATATATGCAAAAAACAAAAATTGAATTATGGTAAAAGTAAACTATGGCAGTGCATAACGATTTAAGTAAGAATGACTTGTAGCCGGATTCCATAATTGCAAAATGATTTTTTTTATTTAATAATAACTTTATTGGTGTAAAAATGTTATTGGTTTCAATTGTGAACATTTTCTAGCATAAAATAATAACAATAGTACAGTAAGAGTGGAACACAGAATATTACAAAACGTTAGTAGGAATTACAACCATGTCTTTGAATAAAGAAATTGCCGTGGTCAAATTACCACAGTCGCGTAGTGTGTGGGCAATATGCATGGCCTCGTTTTTACTCTGCTTTATATTTTATTATTTTTATGGTGGTTACTTAACTATGGCCTTAATTGCTTTTGTTTTATTGGGTAAGCTTTTTGTTTTTTACCTATATTTACAAAGTTTTTAAAAGGTGAAGGTAATGTTTTGCCAGGTATTTTTTACTACGCGCAAGATGTTTTGCTTTATCATCCCGATTTGCCTGCTAATTCCCGTATCTACATACCCATACCCACTATGCATAACTTGCCTCATGAAACCGTGAGTATACGTACCCCCGACAAAGTTACACTGCATTCATTTTGGGTAAGTCAACCAGAAGAACGCTCTAAAAATGTACCAACATTTGTATACTTCCACGGTAATGCCGGTAATATGGGCCATCGAATGCAAAATGTTTGGGGTATATTCTATCATCTAAATTGTAACATTCTTATGGTAGAGTATAGGGGCTATGGACTGTCAACGGGTGCCCCTAGTGAAAAGGGTCTTATAACAGATGCACGAGCAGCCATAGATTACCTTTATACACGTCACGATTTGGATCATTCGCAAATTGTAGTATTTGGGCGCTCATTAGGTGGTGCAGTTGCCATCGATGTGGCCGCTGACACTGTATATGGCCAAAAAATTATGTGTGCCATTGTAGAGAATACTTTTACAAGTATACCGGAAATGGCAGTAGAGTTAGTACATCCTTCTGTTAAGTTTATACCTCATATATTGTATAAAAATAAGGTGAGTTCGCATTTGAAAAATATAGGGCGAACTTTCTTAATTTGTTTCTTTTTATATAACAGTTTCATTCAATATCAAAAATATCAAAGTGCTCAGTGCCATTTCTTTTTATATCCGGTTTGGCAGATAACCTAGTTCCACCTCATATGATGCAAACCCTGTATACGGCCTGTGGTAGTGATCGTAAACGTATACTGGAATTTGTCGGTGGCTCACACAATGACACATGGATAGTAGAAGGGTAAGTGTAACAGTTTGTATACTAACATTTTAAGTATTAACATTTGTATGTAAGGATCAGTTTACAGACAAAATAGTTTTTTTTCATATATTTGCAATAATTTGTAGAAAAATCTTTAACTAATAATTTTTGTGAATTAAAAAAAGGTCTTAAAATCTAACAATAATAATAATAATAACAAATATAACAAAACCGATTTTTTGTACACGTATCTTCATATAGCTATAATTTTTTACAGCTATTACCAGAGTATTAAAGCCTTTCTGAATGAATGTCAAAATATTGTGCCACCCTTGGAGAGGCCTCCAGAGAAAAGTAATGTTTGGAATGAAATCCAAGATGTTTAATATGTCTTTTGTTATATTATGTTCAGCTTATACTATACATACTTGTTAAGTTTTATAACCAAAAACAACTATTCTTACGATTTGTTAGGAATTGTACGCATTTTTTTATTAAATTGAATTTTAATATATTCTATATAGAAAAAAGCCTCTAACTAAAAATAATCATACTATATTTCAACTTTTAACTTCCTACACTAACTTATGTATGTTAATCAACTAATGCTTAAATATGTTAACTGCCAAAATAAATAGTTTGTTAATAATTAAACTAAATCTGTTAAATATGTAGTTTAGAACTCGGATGATCTTAAGTAGGGAATATTAATTCACTGTAAAATATAACAAAATATTTTTTTTTATATAAAGTTGAGAGAGGCTGTGTAAGTAAAATTATAAAGCAAATTCTATAATTAAATTTCAAATAAAAGCTTTAAAATGTAAATAATATAAGTATTTAGAAATAAACAATATTATTAATTAAAATTTTTAAAGTATTAAATTTAAATTAAAAATTTTAAAAAATAATTAAATTAAATTCTGAATTACCATTATTCATATAACATTAAAAAAATAAATTAAAAATAACTGCAAATATAGATGTTTTAGTTTTGTTAAAATAACTTGAATTGATGATTTGTTAAATTTGACTGAATTGATGATTTGTTAAATTTGACTGAATTGTTTAGATTAAACAGGAATCTAAGAAAACACTTCTATACACTTACACTCGAAAACCAATGGAGTCCATTTGTACATCCCCTACGAAAGTACAGAAGAAATTATTAAAAACAAGATAAGCCTAAGATAAAAGGAAATGAATAACAAGCCATCATTAACTTTTTACAATTACTTCCTTAATATTTTTGATGATATTCTCTAGTTTGCACTTCAAAATATCACTTAATTCTTTTGTGGAATCGCTTACCAACCCACCTTAATCTATGGTTCTGCAATCATAGAAATTGACAGACAAGTTCTACCATTTTTCTATTTTTCTTTTCCTGACACATTATACAATAATTTGAAGTGTTGCATCATATCTGCTGATTTTAGTTCGAATATCGAATAATGTCCCGTAATAGCCCCAATAATGGCTATCAGACATACCCTATTTAGGTTTACAATCACCTTAGAGTTCACTGAGTTAGACGTTGGCCATTAAGCCCTTGAAACTATGCAGTATTTTCCGTTCCTCTATGCTATATTAGTCTTGACTTACATCTTAATAATTCTACCAACAGCTCTCCTACTGCCACTAATCCACTTAGATTTAAAAGAATATCCCTTCAAGACCTTTAGAGTCGTTTAACTACGAAAAGAGATACCTAAAAGTGCCTTTCAGTAAAACATTTTTTCATCAAAATTGTAAACTAAGTTTTTTATGTATATTGTCAACAAAAACTTTTTTAGAATTATGTTAAATAGTAAGCCATCGATATATACATATCGATGGCTTAATATACAAAAGTCGTAACTCAATGTTTACAGGAGAGAGAAAAAACTGAATAAAATTCAATACAGAGTTTGAGCTTTTTTTATTTGGCCATAAATCCCTTATCTTCAACCTTAGCTCACTTAGGGGTGATGTGTATGTATGCGTTCTACCAGAAAACATTTAAAATTCGTTATTGTTTAAAATCGAGATACGCCTTTTTTATATTAAGCCATCGAAATGTACGTATGTATAAATGAAGGCATCATTTGTAAAATTTACATTTTTTCATTTATTAAAATTTTTTAAATTTCCCCTAAATTTATTTGTTAATTTCAATACAAATAAATAATCAACTTAAATTTTATATTTTTTTAAAGAAAATACTTTATTTAGCAATTGATTGCTAGATAAAATTAGAAAGAAATCTACTCAAAATCACTGTCTTTACTGTCATCATTGTATTCCTCATCAGACTCCACCTCATCTTCCATATAAACTACATTTGCACTCTTGCTATGTTCTTTTGCGACATCTAACTGATCACTTGTTGTCTGATCTTGAGTGTTCGCTTTATTCTCAGCCTGCGAACGATGATGAAATACAAATGAAATACATTTGCTGGTTTGCCAAGCCTGTGATAAGGTACTATCCGGAAGACCCTTGTTATTAGAGCAATGATACCACTGCGACAAATGGGAAGTACAGTCGGAATCATCTGGCGGTGGTTTGGTTTGTATGTTATTAACACAGCGTTTGCATTTGAGTCTGTAATATAGTTTCAAGATTATTGTAATTGAAAAAAATTATAATGATAATTTGTTATTACTTGTTGTGTGTATCTGATAGGATGTTATCTTCATAACTAAATAAATCTTTTAAATCGTCTCGCGTAAAGTGCTTTTCTTCACTTTCGTTATTGTCAATAATAGTACTTGATAAAGACTTTTTATGGGTTTGACGCTGCAGGATTTTTTCTTCAATGGAACCAGTCTAAAAATGTTAGAAAAGAATTGGTTTTGCATGTACATACATACTTATATTTGGCAAATGTTATTTACCGCCACCAAACGATATATAAAACAAGCTTTCTTTTGACCATCTCTCCAAATACGCGCCATGGCCTGTTCATCATTTGCTGGATTCCAATCAGGATCAAACATAAACAAACGATTAGCTCCAACTAAATTCAAACCACAACCTCCAGCCTTAGAACTCAACATAAAGAGAAAACAATCAACATTGGGATCATTGAACTGATCAACCACTTTGCTGCGTTTTTTAATAGTCATGGAACCATCTAGACGCACAAAGGGATATTTTCTGGAAATAAAATTTTTTTGGCCTAATTATTGACTTTCTGTTATAGAACTAAAATTTGATGACGTAAAGATTACGAAAATATTTTACTTTTGTACCTTTTTTTAGCCAATTGTTCAAATAAGTCCAAGGTTTGTGTATAATTTGAGATTAGAACAACTTTATCATCGGTATTGGCTCTTACGGTAGCTAATATAAAATCCAATAACATAAATTTACCACTAAATTCTGGATTGAATTCTCTATAAAGATAATTTTAAAAATCGTATATAATTTCAGCTATTAAACTAGGAAATAGCAGCTTATGGTTTACGTAGCCTATGTTTAAAAATGTATGTATTTAGTTTTAGAATTCATTCTTTTAATTAGGTAAATGAATGTTAACAATATTTTTGGCCTAAGGATAGGCTCTTTTTAAAACTATGAAGTTAATAAATAAATAATTAAATAAACAATATGTAACTTACTTTGTTTTATAGTTGGCCGGTAAAACATTTTGAGAATTTTCAAAACCATTTTCCCGCGCCAATATTTTTTCATAGATTAAGTCGGGATGGCTGCATAACTTCTTCAAAGTTGTAATATCGGCCAAGGCGGAAAGAGTTGATGATTTTTCACTAGAATCTAAAAAAAAATATGGATATAAATCTGCAGTGAGATCTTTAAAAGTAAATAATTTCAAAGTGTAAAATTAATTAACTGTAATTAATTGTTATTAAGTTTTTATTAAGGCATACTTAGCGCTCTGTTTTAAGATTTTTACAACTTACCTTGTAAACTCTTTCTAATTTTATCAGATTTTAAGAAATTTCTATACAACTCCAACTGTAAAGCTGTCATTTTAGCACATATTACCATTTCAAATTTGACCGGCAAATATTTAGTCAATATTTGATTTGTCCTCCTTATGATACATTGATTTACAATAGCAACCAGTTCTTGGGTCTTTTCTACAGCCCTTTGTCTTTCTTTATCACTGGAATCAGCATTTTGTCCTCTCAAGATGGTGTTCTCATAATTCCGCTTAAATTCGGTGGCTGTTCCCAGCATATTAGGATTTACAAAGTTAACTAAACTAAAGTACTCGGTGAGATCGTTTTGTATCGGAGTACCCGATAGTAAGACACGACGTTTGGTTTTCAAGCCCATTAAAGCCTGATAGGTAAGATTGTCACTATTTTTAAGACGATGTCCTTCATCACAAATAACCATCCCGATTTTATTGCGGCATAAGATTTCCGCATAAATGCGAAAAGTTTCGTATGATATTATTAGCACCGGAGTACCACAGCGCTGACTAGTATTGTATGCAAATTGTTCTAGTGAACGCGTTGTGTCCTCTTTAGAACCACCTTCCATTGCCAAACAGTGCATTCGACCATGTAGCCATTTTTGAAATTCCTTTTCCCAATTTTTTACCAATGACGATGGACACACAATAATTATCTTAGAAATTGATGGTTTGCAATCTGCTCCCTGTCTTAACAAAGTCCAGGCTAAAGTGACACACTGCAAGGTTTTACCTAAACCCATTTCGTCAGCCATTATACATCCATTAAAAGGCCCCTTTTTACCCTCGACACATTCATACATAAAACGCACACCCTCCCGTTGATGGGGACGCAATATATTACTTAATATAGGATCTACTACTATATGTACCAATATCTTATTGGGATCAATTGACAAACGTTCATGTTCGCTGTAATTGGGTGGAGTATACAACACTAGGGCATTACAAGCAAAGGGATCATGTAAAGCTTTTCTAACGGTACTCCGTCGTAAACCTAAACATCTGTTGCCACTATTATAATCCGGTATATAGTTCGCTATGGGCACCTTAAAAGGTTTTGACAATATCTTTGAAATAGCCAACTCATAATCACTTTGTGGCATACAACTAAGTAATGAAGATTGCGTTAATGAAGGGAATCTTTGTATTTGAACGTTTTCATGGACACATGATCGCTTGCGTTTATTTTGAAATGGAGTGGTAAAACTAAGACAAGGCTTAAGCTTATTTGATGGATTTTGACTAGGAGCTAAGCTGCGACGCTTTTGATAACACAAATTTGTAATTTAAAAAAATTTATTAATAATATAACATATATAAAACTTTACCATTTTTACTATTTTTATTGTTTTGAAAAATCCGCTCACAAAAATAAAAACAAAATATTGACGTTTGTAAATAATGGAAGAGTTCGCCTTGGGAAGAGTTAAATTGTAGGGAGTTACCAGCTTAACAATAGTTATCACTATGGGAGATAAATTTCTTTTCACAAAAAGTATTTTATATGCTTATTGTAAAAGCATAACTTAAAAAAGTCATAACCAATATCGCTAACCCTTTTTGTAAAATGCGCAATAAGCAGGACAAGGATTGTTTTGAAAAAAGGCAAAATTGAGCATGGCATCTCCCATACAAAGAAAATGCATTTTAATTGACATATGACTATGATGATGTTTCGAGTCATTATTTTACTATATCGTATTGCTTATACTAAATTTAACTTTTTAAACTTACTGTTGTTGCAACAGCATGATCTCGCAAGCGGGGCATATAACGAATTAAGTGCTGTTTATCCTACTCCGTACTCCTTTACGTTTTTTCGTGTTACAAAGTAGAAAGATGACCTCTAAGGACTAAATTTAAATAAAATTTACCAGGGTACACTAATGCAGGTAGTGACGACAGCCAAGCTGACATTTTTTTGTATACCGAAGATTTGTCAAACTCCATATATAAAAAGGGAGAAAAAATCCTGTGTCTGCGATAATATTGTATAGAACTCTAAAATTTCTTAATCAAATTTATCAACTTTTTTTATATCATATATCATTTTATTTTCGTAAGCATTTAAAATTATTGCAACGTCATATTGTTACTTTCACCGCGTAAGGCATATTATTCATATAAAAAACACATTTATTATATATAAAAATTTAATGGTCTAAATTTGTTGTCATTAGCGGATTTCGCAAAATTTTCTTGGATATGCCATAGCTAAATCAATTAAATACAAATGTGATCTCAGTTGAAAATCAAAGAATGTATTGAACCTAAATAATAAATTGTAAATCGAAACAATTTCGTTACCTAATTGAATCGTATTTGGTTAAAAAATAAAAAATAGCCTATAGAATCATGAATTGAAACATTTCTTGTACGTACTTAAATGTACACACGAATTCTTGTAAAAATAGGGCCAGCTTTTTAGTGGAAGTTAAGTAGCACGTATAAAAGAATTAAATACGTCATATGCTTTTTTAGTTTATGACAAAAAATTAAGTCATATATTTTGTTCTCTATATAGCAGTATTTATATAAAAAAAAACTTATCGATTCGATGTCCTCACTAACTCTTCTCACGAAAAGTACAACTCAGCTATTTGCAATAATAAAACATTTGACGTCTACCCCCAGTTTTAGTTAAAACAGAACAAGTTGAGTTGTCATAAGAAAAGAAGAAATATTAAAAATTTTCTTCCAAAAATACTTTAAATGCACAATATATTGCAAACAAATCATATTATTGAAAAAAATTATAAATAGTGTAAAATTTTATTTGCAGATACTCGAAACAGAAATAAAAAATTTTCATAGTAGTAAAAAGGATTGAATATCGTAGCACAAAAAAGTGACATTAATAGATCATAAAAACTTCAAAAAAAGCCAAAAATTAAAAAAAAAAAAATGTTAAATAAAATGTTTGCAATAATTGAAAAACTTTAAGTTATGTTAAAACCACAAAAATATTAGAAATAAAAAAATTTTATGTGGCAAATAATGTTACAAATATTTGTACCAGTATGTGGAGGAAAATAGCCATAAAAAATAATAAGAGTACAAATTAAATATCACTCTCCTCTCATCTTTGCCTTGAATTTAATTTAATAATTTGTAACAATAATCAAAAATTAATAGTATAATTTAATTTTCAACTTATAAAAAATTAAAAAAAAAAAAAATAACAGCATACATATTTATATAAATTTAATAATAAAATGAATAAAGTAAAAAGAAAAAACATATACATATATATAATACAAAACACCAATTAAAGTTTATATCAAAAATAAAACAACACGTTCAAAGTGAAGGTCAATGCAGCTACTAATAATTAATACACCACGCAAAAAAAATACAGCAATAAACATTACAAAAGTAAAAGCGGTTGTTATTGAATCAGTTCTGCTGTTGTTAAAAGTTCTTTCCTGCTAAAAAAAAGTTTTGATCGATTTGATCAACTAACATTCTGCAGTTAATATACATATATATTCGCTGAAATAAATAAACAAGATTTTTGTTGACCATTTTATTCTATTACTTAGTAAGAAATGCCAAATTTTGTAAAACGATTTAGCTTTGAAAGCTGCCAAAAATCACTTGTCATATCAAAAGTTTTTATAACTACTTCTGCTTCCACAATGACGCCGTTGAAGTTTTTATTGTCGATAACGATGGCGTTAGTCTTGTTCACCACTATGGCAATATGTGAAACCATTCCAACACAAAATATGTCCCATAAAGAACGAGAAGCTTTAAGGTATTTGAATTTTATTATAGTTGTTTGTCGTGCTTAAGATACAATTTATTTTATTTTTTTATACAGAGAAGAAGCTCGAGACATGTTTTATCATGCTTATCATGCCTACATGGATAATGCCTATCCAGCTGATGAATTGATGCCCTTATCATGCAAGGGCAGATATAGAGGAGTTACACCTTCTCGAGGTGATATGGATGATATATTGGGAAAGTAAGTAAAAAATATATACTGAATACCTACCTACATACAATTAAGGAAAAAACTCTACATCCCAGCAAAAAAATCTGAAATTTAAAAAAAGGTGAACTTGCAGGGGTTCAACTGGTGACGAAGTGATTAAATTTAAGTGAAAACACTAATGATTTTAAATTTAGTGTTCCATTGGAGATCATGTGTTTACATGAATATATTAATGAACTGCACCCTATTTTAGCAAGTGCACAGAACTAATGCATATATCTATGGTGAAAAGCATCCGCTGTTACATGAGTTAATTTTGTTTGTTTTTAAGCACATCATTTATGGCAAATTGCTTTGAATTTAGGGAGTCATTTAGAATTATTGCTTTTACACAATTAATTAAGAAGTCTTTAAAATGTAATTTGCTTTGCACTACTTCCAATTTTTTTTTTGCTGGGATACAGCAAGATATTTTTTTTACTGGTAATACCAGATATTTACTTTATATGTATGATTAAGGCATTAATATTTAAGATTAACTGAGGAAAAAAATTAAAAATATTAGTTTCCTAGAAGTTGTAAGGGATAAACATAAAAATTAACAGGAAAAAAGTCTCAATACAGCGTCGCATCTTCTAAAATCAAATGGAAAATAAAAACAAAAAAAGTGAAAACAACCGTTAGTTTTACGAATTTGTGTTGCTTTACAAGTAATACTATTATTCAGTTGCAAAAAGTGTTTGTTGAAGCTCGACTTTTTGGAAACGTGTGCTAGAGCAGAAATATCAACTTTAGTACGTGTTTTAGTGGTCAAACTCCTCAAGGAAGGTAAATCCATTGAGAAATTGCCAAAAACCTTAAAATTTACTTGAGCTACAGTCCAAAAATTATAATCTATAAAACAGAATCAGTGCTGAAAGCAAACTACGGTCTGGGCGACCAAAAAAGCTTTTAGGAGTATTATGTTGAAAGTGTACCAAAACCCAAAAATAAGTGCTTCAAAGTAAACAAAATTTTCTAATGTTACTGTAAGATCCAGAAAAGTAATAAATATTTTACACAGTAATGGACAATAATTTCGAATAAAAATGTAAACTAACCCTGAAACCTGTAACGCACGACAGTATTTATAAAGCTGCAATGTTTTGGCTTTTTCTGTAACGATGTATTGCGATCGTAAAATTTACTATTACATTTATTTGATTTCTTTTCATAAGATTGGGAACCAATGGTCATATATGTTAGGTTTTTATTTGTAGATAATTTTTGCAATATTAATGTTCAGGATTTAACTTTGTAATATATTTTAATTGGCCTAAGGAGGCTTTATATTACTTTGAATAAATAATTAAATAAATAAATATTTAGAAAACATTATTAAGACATTTGTTCAGTTTTTTTTCTTTAATTTTTAAAGTTTGTTAAAAAATTCAATATGCATAATACTGGTCATTTTGGAAATGATTCAAACCTAATTATACCTTTATTCAAATTATTAAAATATTAAAAATTTTAAGTTTTATTTATTTATTTATTTATTCATTCCGTAATATAAAGCCTTCGTGGCCAAAATAACAATATTACATAGTAATAAATGGCAATATTTAGATTGTCATGAGTCTATCATAAATTATACTTTGTTAAGAGCTAATGAGTGGGCACTATTAAATAGACTTAAATTTAATCCTAATAAGACAAAGGCGATTACTTTTGGAAGACGTGATAGTAATGTAGACTGTATGAATATTACCATTGGGGGAGAATGTATACCTTTTGTTGAGGAAGTTCTTTGTCTTGGTTTAACGCTAGATAAAAATCTTACTTTTGAAAAACATATTTGTAATGTCAGTGCCAAAGTAAATTTTGCGTTGAGATCTTTGTATACGGCAAAATATTACTTGCCTTTTAGAATAAGGCAACAAATAGCACATTCCCTTCTTTTTACTCATATATGCTATGGCATTGTTATTTACAGTGGAACTACTTCGTCTAATTTGCAGCGTTTAAAATTAATTTTTAATAGAATTATTAGATATGTTTTTAATATCAGAATTGCAAATCATGTGTCTCAATATTCATTAAGATTCTTAAAATGTTCGTTTATGTCTTTCGTTAAAATTAAAATTTTATTAACCCTATTTCAGATTATATCTCGACAATTTCCATTATGTCTTTTGCAGCTTTTTCATTTTTCCAGATCTACGCGAAATCCGACATTAATTTTACCTAAAATTAACAATTCCACCTTTGAAAGATCTTTTTTGGTTAGAGTTTGTAGACTATGGAATGACTTACCTCATAATTTGAAGAGATTTAATTTTTCGTTGTTGTCTTTTAAAGGAAAATTATTAATTCTTTTTCAGGATTATTAACTGCTGTTGAGTACTGATATATTTGGCCTTATTTGCTATTTTGCTTTTATTAGTTGTTTTTTTTTTTCTCTTGTATATTACATTTAGTTATTTCATTTGTCAATTTATACTTATTATTTCATTGCATAATTATAACATTTATATTAATCATGTATGGCCCACAAGGGCTCGATTAATTTTTGAATAAATAAATAAATAAATAAATAAAATAAATAAATAAAACCTGAGATACAAAAGTATTATATTATATTAACAAAGATAACAAATAATGAATTAAATAAGCATACAATAGTTATTACCATAATAATTATTTTAAAATCATAACAAAATTTTTTTTATTGACGAATTTGATTATTGCTATCATTAAATTTTGTTTTTGTTATAAGGTAAAACTCTTTCAAAATAAACAGCTTAAATACATTAATTAAGATATAGTTATATAAAAACAAAAATTAACAAAAAATGCTCATGAATTTAAAAGATCAAATGAAATGAATTGCGATTTGATTCATACGCTAATTTTTTATTTGTTAAAAGTTTATAAAACAAAATTTCCCTAGAAAATTTGTTTTATTTACCACCTAAAAATTAAAAAATATTTTGAAAAAAAGGGCGTTACAATTAAAAATGAGTAATAACTTAATTTTTTGGAAAGAATTTGTACTGTTTCTGATATTTTTAAAGAAAATAATATTCGAACTTTTTCCTCTCACTTTCTAACACATTATAATATACCAATCGATGTCGTGTCTCTAAAAACACCTTTAAACTTTTTATTAAGAAGTATTTATCATTTACCAACGTTTAAAGACACATACATACATACATACATATATATGTACGTACATATGTATTTATTATTATTATTATTTAAACAACTGTATTCATAAAAACTAAAAAATTCTTTACATTAAGTTAAACGAAATAACAAATGATTATTACCAAAATAATAAAAAATAGGAAATTTTAAAATTATCACAAAAATTATTAAATTCTTTCAATTTATTATTGACATTCTTAAAACTAAAATAAACAAAAATTTTATCAAATTTATTAACTACTCAGTAAAAAGATATACATAGATCTAGTGATACCATGATGCAGCTTTTTACGTAGATACCCGGCAACAAATAATGATAGTCATTATTTTTGTACTACGTTTGAATCACTTCCAAAGTAGCGAATATTATAGTTTTTTATTCTAAAGAAGTAATTTTTACCACTTTTTAACAGTTATTTCAAATCACTACTATTTTTAACAAATAAGAGTGCTATATTCGGCCGTGCCGAATCTTATATACCCTTCACAACGTAAAGACATCCTATAACAATTGTTTGTATCACCATTCATCTCATATGAAATACGTACATACATACATATGTATATAAAAACATCACATTGTAAAATTAGGAATTGAGTTTCTGTATGTATGTAAAATAATACAAAAAAATCAAAATAAAATAAAAAAAAAATCAAAATAAAAAATACAATATAAAAAAAAATTTTGCCTCAGCTGGAATTTGATGCTATTCCAGGTGATGTCAAGGGGCTTCAAAAAGTTAATTTCAACATACACGCGGACAGACTGACAACGCTTAATCGACTCACCTATTCATAAGCTTTCAGAAAATATATACTTTATGGGATCGGAAATGAAAATTGTAGAAATTTCACACGGAATGCCAAACTTATATACATATGTATACCCTTTTTCACTTTTGTGTGAAGGTTATAAAAATAGCACTTTTATTTGTTGAGATAAGATTTTAATTTGATAATTAGGCAAATGAAACATTAATCTATAACTAACCCGTGACTACTATGACAAAGGGAAAATAAAAGTCAATGATGATAAAACTCAAGCGATTTTATTTGCATTCAACAAATCGCTCGAACGCATTCATACTAGTTATTTATGTCCTAGGGGAATTTTTATCTTATTAAAGGATGAAATTAAATATTTAGGAGTTATCTTTGATAAAAAAAACTTTAATTCAAACAGCATTTGTATGACATTTGTGAAAAGGCGATTTAAATATACAACGCCAAATTTTGAAGTAATAAGAAGTATGCTGAACAATTTCTGAGGACCCTTAAAATTGTTACAAGGCGTTTTATGAATAACTTTTCCTTAAAACTGTGATATAAGTATTTTTTATTTAATTAATAATAATAAATGTTAATTGTTATAAAAGTGGTTGTAAATTTTCATAACTCTTTTAATAATATTGTTAAAAAAAATAACTTTTAATAAATAAAACAAACAATTTAAAAGAAATACAAAAGTAGGGGAAAGTAAATTACTTTTTCGCGACTTCGAAATCGAATGTTTTTTTAAATGTGAGATAATTTGTCATTTATTATGAGCTTCAAAATGAATAAAAAATTATACAAAAAATATAATTCACAATTAATGCAAATAAACATTCTTTTCATTATACATATACATATATGGAAATGTATTCGAACTATATTTTCGGTTTTCACAATCTGATTTTAAATTGCGACACATTGAGACAGTTAATATATTTTATATATTTCAGAATTTTTTTTTGTGAATTTTGAAGTCGATTGATAGTTCATATTAATGCATATTTCATACTTTACAGAATTTTTTTAATATTTCAGTCCTTACAGGATATTTTTAGCATAGCTGCTATTAAGGACAATTTTTTTGTATGTTTATAAATGTATTTTGCAGGTGAATCAAACAATTTGCTTGAAGAAAAACGCTTTGTTTATAATAATCAGCGTCTTTCTACGTATAATAATTTAAGAAATGCCACATCAACTACTTTTTTTGGTTTTCCTGAAAATTTTAAAATTTAATTTAATTTTTTGTTGTTTAAAGAGTTCTAGCAATACGCTTTGGCCTTACAGGCTTTTTGTATTGTAAATCAATAAATAAATAAAATTCAGTGCACAAAAATTTAATTCGTTTATAAGTTAAAAGAATCTACTCAAATCATCGGTTTTTTATTTGGTGTTTATTTTTTTTTATATATATATATGCAAATTATTATGGTTAAATTTTTAACCACTAGGCGACTACAATTTTAAATAATTACATTCATATTTTGAACATTTTATTTTAGCTTTTCCATGACTTTAGTTGATACACTTGATACATTAGTTCTATTAGGCGATTTTGCTGAATTCGAACATGGCGTTGAGTTGGTTATACGTGATGTACAATTTGATAGCGATATTATCGTGTCGGTATTTGAAACCAATATTCGTATGCTGGGTGGTCTATTATCAGCACACATCTTGGCTGAATACATACAAAAGAAGGCTCAAGTAATGCCTTGGTATAAAGGTGAACTTTTAGAGATGGCACGAGATCTGGGTTATCGTTTGTTGCCAGCATTTAATACCTCAACAGGTATACCACATGCTCGAGTCAATTTGCGCCATGGCATGAAAGATGAACAGTTGAAGAAGTCACGAGAAACATGCACCGCATGTGCGGGTACAATACTGTTAGAGTTCGCAGCATTGTCACGTTTAACGGGTAAATTGTAATTTTTCCTTAATAAAAACAAAAAAATATTTGATTGGAAAATATTTAGGTGATCCCATTTTCGAGGTAAGAGCCCATGCTGCTATGGATGCTTTGTGGAAATTACGCCACCGGGGGTCTGATCTTATGGGTACAGTTTTAAATATTCATTCAGGCGATTGGGTGCGCCGAGATTCAGGCGTTGGGGCTGGTATTGATTCCTATTATGAATATCTTTTTAAATCCTATGTTCTTTTGGGCGACGACAAGTATTTGGCACGTTTTAATCGCCACTACAATGCGGTCATGAAATACGTAAGTGAAGGGCCAATGCTTTTAGATGTTCTAATGCATCGCCCACATGCGAAATCACGTAATTTTATGGATGCTTTGTTAGCTTTCTGGCCGGGCTTACAAGTACTATCAGGAGATCTTAAGCCGGCAGTTCAAACACATGAAATGCTCTATCAAGTCATGCAAATGCACACTTTTATACCAGAAGCATTTACCGTTGATTTTCAAATACACTGGGGACAACATCATTTAAGGCCGGAATTTATAGAATCAACATATTTCCTATTCCGTGCCACGGGAGATCATCACTACTTGCAAGTGGGCAAAAATGCCTTAAAAGCTTTGCAAAAATATGCTAAAGTTCCCTGTGGCTATGCTGCTGTAAATGATGTGCGCACGGGTAAGCATGAGGATCGCATGGATTCTTTTGTGCTTTCAGAAACTTTTAAATATCTTTATCTGCTATTTACGGATCCGCAAGATTTAATTTTAAATGTAGATGAATTTGTATTTACAACGGAAGCTCATTTACTGCCACTTTCCCTTGCCCAACTGGGCAATTCAACTTATAGTGAGTGAAAATTTAAATAATCAAAATATTTTTCATTTTATTTAATAATTTTATTTCCTTTCAAAAAGACTTTCGTCAGTCCGAGGAGTACAATGTTTTGGATTTTATGCGCACTTGCCCGTCGTCGAATAAGCTTTTTCCTGAGAAAGTACGCAAGCCTTTACGAAACTTCATTACCGGTTCGTGTCCGCGTACACCGTCGACGAAACGTTTACGGGCATTGGACTTTCAAGCAAGTAATGCTGATCATTTACGATCTGTTTATGACATGGGTATCACAATGGTTTCATTAGGTGATGGCAAGGTGCGATTGTTTCATAGTTTTTATAATGTGAGTTATTATTATTTTTTTTAATATCTTTTTCTTATTTTGTTATTTTTCTTCTTATTTTTGCATGTTTTCTTAAATTTAATTTTTTTTTAATATTTTTACATTTACATACTCGAGTTATTTATTATTTTTTATTTCAATAACTTAGGCCAAGTCTCCCGAAGATGGTGAAATGGGCCTGTTATTTATGCAGGAAATGCTAGAAATAACAAAATTACAATCAATGAATCAGTTGGCGCAATTACAGGTAAATGTTTAAGACTTCAGTAAAAAGTTTGTTTAAAATTAGTGTTTTCACACATAACTTTTTTTTAAACAATTAAAAAGACAAATTCAAGAAAATATTTTATAATAAATATACTTAGGTTTTTAGTTTGGATTAAATTCATTTTTATAAATTTAAAAATTGTAAAATAAATAAGTTTTTCACTAATAAAAACTAAACTGACAATTAGTTTTTTCTTTTTTTTTTAATTTTTTATTTGTTTGCGAAATTGCAAAACTGAAAATTTTTTTATTTTAACTTTTGGTGAGTAAATATTGTGTCACATACAAAATCTTTTTTTTGCCGAAGGTAATCATCCAACTTTTTAGCGATTAAAGTACCAAAATAGAAAAATCAACAGCTACGGCTATTAGCCTGTCGGCATAGTTCTTTGAATGTTTAAAAATTATGCTCACAAAAAATAAATAAATTTACGCACCATTTGTATCAAAAAAATAAGTTCCTTTAAGTTAATTGCCGTGCCTGTCGACTTTCTTTAGATTCTTAAATCGCCGACAATCCTTGCGGCGCCTATCATCGCAAAAAAAATAGTTATTGCGCGTGACCCAATATTTACGCACTAGTTTGGATGTATAGTATTGAAAAAGTAAAATTTAGTGCAAAATTAGTTTTTTTTGGACAGTTGTTGTTGTATTTGATAAAAACATTTTCCAAAGACTGAAACTGTTGACGGGAATACCCTTCTTATATTAAATTTCCTCTTTATTATCTCTAGGCCGTTGCTTATACGGTTGATGACAAATCAGTCGAGTGGACTGCTTTAATGGCTGGACCTTCACATTTTACCCCCGAACTGGTAAATGATGATTTTGTTGAAGGTGAAATTATTATGGCAGAACCGTTAAGGGCCTGCGAAGACACCTTAAAAAATTCCGAAGAAGTAAGTGGCAAGATATTAATAGCTGAACGTGGTGAATGCACCTTTGTCAGCAAAGCACGTTTGGCACAAAAGTCAGGTGCTTTAGCAATGATCGTCTGTGATAATGTACCCGGATCATCTGGCGAAACACAACCAATGTTTGCCATGTCCGGTGATGGTACCAATGATGTTAAAATACCCGTTGTTTTTATGTACTCACAAGAATTTACAAAACTTTCGTCTGTGATGCAAAGAAAGCCAAATTTGAAAGTTCGTTTAATGCAAATGATTGAATTTAAACGTTGGCAATTGGCGATGGAAACAAAAGCGAATGAAACAAACACAGTTACGTCTACAGCTACAGCAACGAATACTGCAACAACGCCAACCACGAAAACGAAAACTGATAAAGAATTGTAGTGATTACTTTAAATATATGTACATCTTCTTACAACACATACACATACATTTACATATAAATATATTTAATATATTTTTGTTTGTTTAGGTAATAAACTAATTCGGAAAATAACTATCAAATCCTATTATACATATGTATGTACACATATGTATAACATATAATTTTTCGTTTTTTTTATTATTTTTAAAACTATTTTCCTTATCTTTTTAACTTTTGTTTTTGCACTATAACAACGTGATCTTAATATGAATAAACAAAACGAATTGTTGAGCTTTAAATTATTATTTTAATTATTTTGTAAAAATGTATACCAAAATTCCATTTAAAGTGCCTGCAATATAATATTTTAACCATATTGTTGTTTTATATTTTTTTGTACATACTTTTATACATTTTTCCAACAAAATCATCAGAAGTTATATTAAAAATATTTTCTTCGATATCGAAAGTTTTATATTGTTAAAAACTTAGTGTAAATGACATAATATTCTTAAAATTTTTTTTAAGGAATATTTGGCATTTATGTTATGGGTTATAAAGGCTAACTACATTTTATTTATTTATTTTTTGTTGTTTTTTTGTTCGGTTTTTAAGAAACACCATCGTAATTATTTCAGTTAATTACATTTAGCTAGAAAAAGTCACTATTTCACTAATATATACATATGGATGTTGTAAAAATTTTAATCAAGCATTGGCTAACTGCCCTTTTATTTTGGTTAATTCTTTATTTAATTAAAAAAAAAAAAATATGTATTTATATGCTTAACTATGAAAAGTTAAATTTTATTTTTGTAAATGAATTTTTGAAAGAACGTCAATAAAACACTGTTAATTGAATCCTGTAAATTAATAGTAACTATAGAATTTAAGCCTTAAGCTTATAAAATAATAGTTGATAAATTAACAAAATTTTAATTTATACCTACTATTAGTTAAAAATTTAAAAAAAAAACTTTTTTAATTAGAACGAAAAATTGATAAAAAAAAGAAACTAAAACTATTAAAAAAATATACATATGTTTGTATATTACTATGTAAATAAGGGTTATTTTTAATATATTTTGAAAAAATTTAATAAAAAAAAAACGATGATTAAAAAAAATGTTTTTTATTTAGCACTAGCCAAGTATCCGCTACTTTGCAGGGCAGCTCTTACTATTTATTGAATACTCAAACTCAAGTTGTTTTTTAAATTACTTAAAAATTTTTCTTCAAATATATGAAAACGTGTTTCTTTGATTTATTTTATTAAGAAAAATAAAAAAAATACTGTAAGGAAACATCGGAACATATCTTCTATCTCAGCCAAGATAAATGCTTCGGAGTTTCAAAACGTCGCCTTTACACCAAATATGAATGCGTTATATGTAGTTATTGAAGTGCGTTCTTTGCACACGACACGTTAATGTTAAAATCATGTATGTTTAACCTTAATCAAACCACATCATCATAGGTTGAACCCATGTATTTACTATTTCTTTTGTATATCTTTTATACCCTTGACCAAGGCATATTAATTCATTAGGTAATTGCAGTTCGGAGAGAATTTTTTTGTTTACATTTTTTATATGTATATGAAGTTTGACATTTAAAATAAATGAGAAATGTTTTTTATCTATAGACTTTGACAGCTGAAATTTAAAATAAGTAAAGAAAAAAATAATCAGCTGACGAAACAAGAGTACCTGATGAATAAATATGCCTTGCCCTTGACAGAGAGTGTAAGGGTATATAGGTTTGTCATTATTAGTCAAATTTTTGACACTATAAAGTATATATTTTCTGAAAGCTTGTAAATAGGGGAGTCGATTGGGCATTTTTTGTATTTTACGTTGTAATGTGAATAATAATAAAAAAAGAGTATTTAATATATGCATTGTGCATAAAGTTGTACGATTTGTTTATGAGCTTAAGAGCTCATGTTTCTATACATTTAGGAAACTATTTGAATCTCACTTTTGATGACTACCTGAAAAAGTGGAAGTTCAAAGAGGTCCTCAAGTATATGGTTTTCAGGATCCTGCACCTTTTGGAAGAAATGGCAGGATTCCCATTCCTCCTCCTAGTCCAGACTGCTGCGACAATGGTCAATAGAGGGAAGTCCGTGTCAGCTTGTATGTTTTCCTAACATCCAGTCAATACTGCCCGTAACCTTGAGATGTATTTCTCACCTCGACTCTTAAGTTGCGATGTGCGCCTGATATCAAAAGAGGTCTTTGTAAGCTTGGCCACTCTACATGTATTTAGTCCACTATACCGGAGGGTGACTTTTCAATTCGATTTGAAAGAGAACATTTTCGAATTACAATGTATTATGTACATAAATACGAAAAGTTTTAGTCTCGAATCGAATTATGGAGTTACCCCTCCTGTTTAAGACATTTTCATAAAATTTTCTAGAGATCTTGAGTTTAATAGGGATTGCGACTGGCCAGCTCATCCGCATATACGTCTCCATAGTGATCCCAATGCGCTTAAACCCAAACTCGAGCGACATTCATCAAATAACCCAGCCTTGACAACTCTTTCGTGTATTTAACTACATGTCTACAGGATAGTGTATATTTAAACCTGAAATACACTGCTTTTATCCGGAAAGAGAGCTCTATCCTCAATTTCCCAGAAAAGACACCGGATACAAGCCCACAGCCCATCCTAGAACCCTCCGTAAAATCCTTGTGTCGAACACCCCTATATACCTTTCAGGGCCATTATTACAACTTGCCGTTAGTTAAAGGCAGGATTTTGTCGGACCGATAAATGGATTTGATTATAAAGCCCTCATTTATTATTTTTTTATCTATTAATTTTTATAATTGTTAAAAATAATTACAATAAAAAATAAAAGTTTTATTAATGCTAAGATATTTATCGGGCACAAAAAATCCTACCTTTAACTAAAAGCAAGTTGTAATAATGGTCATTAGAATTGTTAAGCAAGCATCACGTTTGTAAAATTTGCTGTCATGAACTTTGTGTTTCTTTTCAATGTCAGTTATGACTTAACCAAAAACTTCTTATGTATTTCATTTTGAATTACACTGTGGAACAAATTCAGGATACCAAAAGTTAGGTCGATTCTAAAAGTGAGGGGTGAAAATAGAGGCAAAATTAGAAGACCCGTATCGCGGCGTTTGTTTATGTTAGTTAGAACTTTTCCAAATCGACCTTCAACCTTTGCAGTCAAATGCCGATTTTCAACCAACACTGAACAAAATCGGTACATCAAAAATGAGAAGTAAATTAATATTAAGCTGGAAAACGCAAGTTTTGTATTATGATTGTTTTCTTTTCAAATGGAATTTATTGAAGAAACTGAGAAGCACATTATAGGTTAAACAGATAGCAAAAAAATACTTAGTTTTGTGGAAAATATTTTCAAAAAGCATGAAAAAGGTAGAAGGTAGATTAAAAAAAAATTCTAACTAACATAAACAAACGCCACGATACGGGTCTTCTAATTTTGCCTCTATTTTCACCTCTCACTCTCAGAATCGACCTAACTTTTGCTAACCTAAATTTGTTCCACAGTGTTATACTTGAACTGATAACCAATCGGTTTTTTTAATTGCTTTTTTAGTATATTTTGTAGGGGTTTATAGGGTGTAAGGCGTTATCCTTGATTAGTTAAAATTTCTGTAATATAATTTTTATGGCCTATTATATAAAATTTTTTTTTTTTAAAAGTTTCGAAGCAAAAGTAGAGCATGTTAGTTACATTTTCACGACTTTTAAATGCAAAATAATTCATTATTAATAAATTTCGAAATGCGAAATAATTTGTCATAAATTTCAAAATTTGCTATATTTGTATAAATAATTAACTAAATCAAATAAATACACCACTTAACACATACATATTTTAAATACATATTCAATTTTATTGAAATCATGAGACGTTTTTCATATTTTTTACAGTTATTAAATATTTAATACTTTATATCAAAAAGATAGTGAATAATAAAAAAATTATGACTAAGATAAAGAAAAAATTAAATGAAACAACTTAAATATTTATTTTTTCAACTTTGAAATAAAATATGCAACAGAAAATACATATATAAAAAACAAAAGTAGTTTAAATTTCATTACTTAAGCTCAGAAATTAACTCTGTTAATATTGAAAATTGTAAAGAATAAAAAACCTACAGTAATTAGGAAGTTTAGAAGACACTTAATAAAAGTATATAAGTAAATTATTGTTATTTACAACAAGAAATTATGTGCTAACTAACTAGCGCATAGTTTCTGGTTATGCATAAAAAAAATTTAAAGTTTAATTGAAAAATACTAATCATTTCTTTTTTAAATGTGCAAAATTTAAAGTAAATTTTTATTTTATTTAAATGTGTTATATTCATGTCAAAACCAACAAACTATAATTTTAATTGATAACTTTTTTCCTGCCGGCTTAAAAGCACGTTTTGCGCTAAAACTTTTAACCAAAATAATACCTCTGCCCTATGTACATATGTATATTCAGAGTGAAATTGAATTATTTGCCGTGTTGTTTTTACCAACAACGCTATAACAATTCAGAACAACTCAATTTTACTCGAAATACAGAAGTGGGGCAAATGTACTTCTTTATTATCTTTTCATAAAGACGAAGGTTATGTTGTAATTATATAGGGTGATTGCATTTCGAAGGGAAACTACCTAATTTAGTGTACCCTGCTTGAGGTATTTTAATAAATTTTCTGATTTAAAAAAGAACGTTTTATCCTATTATATATTTTATATAAACAAATTTATTAAGTATTTAATATAGATTTAAACAAATTTAAAACTTTAATTATTAGCATTAAAACCTTCGAAGATTAACTAGTGAACTTAATAGTTTTATAGTAATGATTCAGCATAAAATAGTTTTTCATTATTATTTTGATATTCGTTAGGTGTTTAGAGTGAAACATCTTATTTAAATCAAAGAACATATTTCGATATTTATAAAAAATTCCAGTCAAACTAATGAATGGCGCACATTTTTACAGGGTTTTTAATTTTTATTTTAATTATATTCTTTTTGACATGAATTCCTACTTTTTTCCATATATGTTATAAGATATTTATGAAAAAAAACATGGATAGCATATATTAGATTTAATTAAAAAATGTCATATAATAATTTGAGTAACATTACTAACATTTTTTTTTAAATTAAATTTCGAAAAGTTTCAAATTTATGTCTTCTACGAGTTTCTAACTGTAAGTTTCTAACTGTATAAAAAGATTTCATAAAAATAATAATATTTAAAGCTTTTTGCAAAATTATTAAAAGATGACCGCTTTAACTTAAACTACTTTAGAATGAAAAGATTATTAAAAAAAGCGAAATATTAAAAAAAACTAACGTCTTCATAAAAATTGTCTTGATTATAAAAGAAAACAATATTTTTGGTATGAAAGGTATATTAGGGTTCGATTTAGGCAAATATAAAAATTATTTTATTTAGTTTTTTTTTATACTCAAATTCCCATCTTATTATTTCATTGGTATTCTTTTATTATTTTTTTTTTTTTTTTATTTAAATCTGACTTTCTGTAGCTTATATTTTTATGATATTATAAAAGAAAAGAAAAAAAATTATTTATTTTTATTACTACTATAGAAGATATATATATATATATATATGGATTTATGCATGTATGGATGTATGTACATATGTATGTATTTAACAAAATTTTGTTAAAAGAAAATTTAAGGATATTATTAAATTGTTTAAAAGTATTTGTAACTAGGCATTTTAAGTTTTATACAACAATATATTAGATATATTTCAAAAAAATATTTTTTATTTTAATTTTTACATACTTTTCTTTTTTTTACACAATCTTTAAACTACTTTATTTAATTACATTTTTTGGCAAAAAAAAAAATAAATAAATAAATTTCAAACAGTATAAAAAACAAATCTTTAAAACAAAATTTTTCAAAACAATTACTTCGTATAACAAAGCAGCATCACGATTTTTGTTCTTGTTACTTACACTAAAGTATATTTTTGAATAACTTTTAATCATTTCAATTTAGGGCTAAATTAGCTGTTAATTGTAGTATTTGATTCGTTACTGTATTCACATTGAGGGTTTTCTCAGTAAGCTCGATAAGTTGTGATCTTTGGCGATTATAATATCGTTTACTATTTTCGATTGTGTGCTTAATTACTGTTATTAATCTGGGATTTGTTGAACTAATCCACAATTCATCATCATTTTGTCCAGTTACCACTAGGTGATCACCGGTATTGATTGCACTTTTGATGGCATTAAAAGCTGGCATGGGTAAATTTATTTCCTGTAATATACGATATGAAGGTTGCACATGTGTTACTGTGCACGCCAGAGTCATAAGTTCGGCTGGGCTATCGTTGTGAAATTTTCGATACTGTTGTAGGATTAAGATATTATTTTGTTCGATATCTTCACTGGAAAAGTAGGTAGACCCAAGATGTCTACCCAAAGGGATTTCGAGATCAAAATTCATTAAAACATCACCACTACGATGATCCCATACAGTAACCTGGGTATCACCAAATCCGATTAATTTATCGTCTGAAAATATTTTTGTATATATAATTTTAATTAAAAAAAATACTTTTTATAATATCGAGTAAATAGCTTAAGATAGAAGGGCGTATCTAAATAAAATGAGTAATTGATTTTATTATGTGCCTAAAAATTCGTTATTTTAAACCATGACTCATTATTTTTTTTTAAAGCTTTGTTTGTGTCTCAGAAAACTTAAATAACGCGATTTAAAAATAAAATCGGAATACGTCATTTCTATATTAAGACATAAAAATAAAACAGCACTTTGGAAAACTTTTTTATTTTATGCGTTATAATTCCTTTTGATCGACTGAAATCCTCAAACTAAATTATTAAAATAGAAACAAATCAATAAAACATACATATATACCAATTTATATTTATTTATTAGGTACTCTTGATTCTTCAGCTGATTATTTTTTCATCACTGTCTTTGAACTCTAACTGCCAAACACCATACATAAAAAATATATTTCTACCGCCTCTAGTTTATTTTAAATGTTAAACTTAATTGGGGGATTCACAGTAGTGTCATAAAGTCATATGTCAAGGCGAATTCATTATCAGGTGGTGTTGACAACGCAGCTGATCTACTTTTTTATTTGCAAAAATGATGATTGAATTGTCAAATATTATTTATGTTTACATAGATTATTCCTTCCCGCGCAAAAAAACACAAACAAAAACCATGTAATTTTTGACACATCGACAGTCGAAAGCAACAATAAAAAACCATGTTGTTTTTTAATGTTGTATTTGTTGTAGAATTACCACCACCTGATAAATAAATTCGCCTTGGTCATATGTCCTATAATAATAGCATGCAAAATTAAGACTATTGTGAACAACCCCTCATAATTAAGTGTGCTATTTTGAACTTAAATCAGCTGATGTAAAACAATTATAAAAATAAATATTTTCTTTCATAATGCCAAAAACAAGTAAAACAAGTAACAGTGCTATATTCGGCCGTGTCGAATCTTATATACCCTTCACAACGTGTAGTCATGCAATAACAATCTCATATAAAAAACGTGCATACGTACACGTTAGAATAAATGTGGCATCGAATCCCAGCTGAGCCAAAAAAAATTTTATTTTATTTAATATATTATTTATATTTTATTATTTTTTTTATATTTTTTTAAAATTTTTTTAAAAAATTTTTTTAGAAAAATTTTTTAAAATTTTTTTTTTTTTAGTTTTTTTTTGTTATTTTTTTCTTATTTTTAATATTTTCTTTTTTGTAATTTTTTTTTGTTTGGTATGTTTTTTACATGTATGTATGTATGTATGTTGTTGTTGTAATTGTGAAAAAAAACGAGGTGGTCGTGGTTTTTTGCTCATATCTCAGAAAATTATTGGGCGATTGTGCTGAATTTCAATAGCGATTCATTCCTGGATATTTCCAAGAGATTGATACCATATACAGATCTGAGGAACATATAGTTGCTTCTAAAAGTTGATTTCAACCAACACACGGACAGACGGGCAGACGGACAGACGGGCAGACGGACAGACGGTCAGGGCTTAATCGACTCCTCTATTCATAAGCTTTCAGAAAATATATACTTTATGGGGTCGGAAATGAAAATTGTAGAAATTACAAACGGAATGACAAAGCTATATATACCCTTGTGCACCACAGGTGAAGGGTATAAAAACAAAATAATAGCCAGTTTGTGCGAAAAATACATTTTAGATGTTGTAATGGCAAACTCAAGTAAATAAATTACAAATAAATTCAATTTTGTTTGATAAACAACAGAGTCCTTATCCGATCTTATTTGGCGTCACCAGTGATTTGTTATCAAAAATTAGCAACTGAGTTTAAATTTGGATGTCGGCCCGATAAAATTATACAATGAACGGCGACAGCTTACAAAAACTGTTGCGGCTTGGCTTAGCCGTTTAGCACAGGTCTCTGCTTATTAAATACGACAGCACAATAAACATAGCGTACAAAGTTCTATTATTATAAAACACTTTTTGTTTGAATAGCAACAACATTTTTAAACCATTGTAAAATTTTAGGACAATAGGACAATATGACATGATAAGACACCTTGTAAATCACCCAAATATATAAAACAAATATAAACAAAAATTTTTTTGTTGATATATACATAAAAAAAGCACCAAATAAAAAAAAATCGCTAAAGGACAATAAATGTAATTTAAGAAAATTGCTATACAAAAAAAAAAATATATATAAAAAACAAGTAACAGTGCTATATTCGGCCGTGCCGAATCTTATATACCCTTCACAACATGTAGTCATGCAATAACAATTGTTTGTATCACCATTCATCTCATTTAAAATACGTACATACATGTAAAAAACATACCAAAAAAAAAATCAAAAAAAAAAATATATTAAAAATAAAAAAAAATAACAAAAAATTACAAAAAATATTAAAAAAAAATTTTTGAAAAATTTTTTTATTTGTTAAAAAAAATTTTAAAACAAATTTAAAAAAAAAATTTTAAAAAAAATAATAAAATATAAATAATATATTAAATAAAACAAGTAACAGTGCTATATTCGGCCGTGCCGAATCTTATATACCCTTCACAACGTGTAGTAATGCAATAACAATTGTTTGTATCACCATTCATCTCATATAAAATACGTACATACATACATGTAAAAAAAATATTAAAAAAAAAATTACAAAAAAAATATATTAAAAATAAAAAAAAAAAAAATAAAAAAAATTACAAAAAAAAATTAAAAAATATAAAAAAATAATAATAAAATATATGTAAATAATATATTAAATAAAATAAAATAAAATTTTTTTGGCGCAGCTGGAATTCGATGCCACGTTTACTTTAACCAGTATGTATGTAGGTTGTTGTTGTAATTGTGAAAAAAACGAGGTGGTCGTGGTTTTTTGCTCATATCTCAGAAAGTTATGGGGCGATTGTGCTGAATTTCAATAGCGATTCATTTCTGGTTATTTACAAGAGATTGATACCATATAAAGATCTGAGGAACATATAGTTGCTTCTAAAAGTTGATTTCAACCAACACACGGACAGACGGAGAGACGGTCAGGGCTTAGTCGACTCCTCTATTCATAAGCTCTCAGAAAATATATACTTTATGGGGTCGGAAATGAAAATTGTAGAAATTACAAACGGAATGACAAAGATATATGTACCCTTGTGCACCACAACTAAAGGGTATACAAATATTTTAATAACAACTGGGAAACTAGAGTAGTTTTAAGAATAAGAAGACACATATTTTTATAAAATTTTTACAAATTTAATAAGTTGTTTGTATTTTAATTAATATGCATATTTACTTAAAATAATAAAAAAAAACATTTATTTCATTATTTTGAACATTGCTGCTTTGAACAAAGTGTATAGATTTGTATATCATGGTCTTTTATGTGTAAATATTTTATTTAACTGTCTTTATCTATAAATACAGGAATTTATTTATTCTTAGTAATTTAACAATATAAAATATTAATGGCATAACTATGTATATGGTTTAAATACTGAAGCTACGGTATGTTGTAATTAAAAATTATTTAAAACAAAAACTATAAATTGCATAACACAAATGTCACACAAAAGTTAATCGATTCCTTAGAAAAATATTAATGGGATAAAATTTATACTAATAGAAATTTCAACAATTAAGAATCCTCTATTCAGTCGTGCCGAATCTGATTACACCCTTCAGCATCATGAACACAGGTAAATTGACCTTATCGTAGCTTATCCTAGATTTTAGCTTTAATGTTCTACGACATTTTGCTTTATTATTTCCGACATTAGCTTTGATTTTGAATTTTTACGTAGTAAGTTGTATTGTTGATATTGATATTGAGGGGTTGAAGTGGTACAATTTTAATTACTAGTTTTAAACAATATTTAATTTTATTGTATTTCATTTTATAGTGAAGGCCATCATGGTTTTTAAAGTTTTTATAAGATATTAAATTTGTCTAGTCTTTTAATATCCATACCGCACTTCTCTATTTACCAGAAGCTGATAAAAACGATTATCGTTTGTAAGTTTAAGGAAAACCATCGAAGTAGTTGTAAATATTTAGGTGCTCATATCTCAGATTTGTCAGTTTTTCTAAGAAATAAATGCATTCAGGTCAAAATATCCTAAAAATTAATGTAAACAAGCATTATGAACTCATGTAACATGGATTTCTTTTGATCTAATTTTAATCTAATTCATGCGGTCTATGCACTTATTAGAATAAAGTGAAATTTATTTAATAAATTCATAAAAAAAAAATACGTTAATGTTAAGATAATGGATGTTTCACCTAAATTGAATCACTTCATCATGGATTGAACTCATGCATTCACTATTTCTTTTCCTTGCCTTTTTTTGCTGGGTAATAACAAACATGTTTACTATTATCGGAGAGCTATGTAATATTAATGTTTGTGGTAAAAATAAGGGACAAACCAGGGGCCGTAATTGTATTTTATAATTTCAGAAATTTATAATGAATTGAGTTATTATAAATTTTTGTTAAAATAATTTAAGTGTTTTCCCTTACTTTAAACATTTTATAGAATTTAGTAAATTTATTTGTATGAAAATTTTTAAATTTATTTAAACCCAAAAAAAATATTTGAATATTTTTATCTCTTTGAACTTTTAATTAAATAAGTAATGCAGTCCTTCGCAATGTAAACTCCCTTATTAAAATTAAATAGTTGAAATTTTTCTCTTACATTTTCGTAGAAATATTTTTGCAGTTGTAAAGCGATTGGCCATAAGTAAAGAAATCCATCTTTATTTCAAATACAATATTCAATTCCTTAATAGTATAAGAAACATTTTACTAAAAAAGCTTCATAAGACTAAAATCTTTTAAATAATATGATAAAATAATTTATTGAGTTATGTATTTGTTTTTTTTATTTATTTATTATACCCTACATAACCACCATAGTGACTAAAGGTTTATGTAAGTTTGACATTTTGTGTGGTATTTTTGACTTTATAAGTCAATTAAGGTATACCTACACAGATGGCTATGGAAAACATTCCCACCATTAAACTATAAGGGCGATTATTTATGCTTTATTGAAGCAATTTTCTATCAAAACTAAACCAAATAGTAAAAAAAATTAAAAAAAAAAGAAGACAAAAATTAAAATAAAATTTTGTTTTACAAAACCTCTTAAACTAAAAAGACATGAAAAAAATAATGAGTGCATAGGTTCAACTCATGATAAATTGGTTCAATTTTTTTTTTTAATTTTTTTTTTGTAGTTTTTTTTTATTATTTTTTTCTTATTTTTAATATTTTTTTTTTTTTGTAATTTTTTTTGTTTGGTATGTTTTTTACATGTATGTATGTATGTATGTATGTTGTTGTTGTAATTGTGAAAAAACGAGGTGGTCGTGGTTTTTTGCTCATATATCAGAAAGTTATTGGGCGATTGTGCTGAATTTCAATAGCGATTCATTTCTGGATATTTCCAAGAGATTGATACCATACACACATCTGAGGAACATATAGTTGCTTCTAAAAGTTGATTTCAACCAACACACGGACAGACGGGCAGACGGACAGACGGTCAGGGCTTAATCGACTCCTCTATTCATAAGCTTTCAGAAAATATATACTTTATGGGGTCGGAAATGAAAATTGTAGGAATTACAAACGGAATGACAAAGCTATATATACCCTTGTGCACCACAGGTGAAGGGTATAATAAAATAAAATTTTTTTGGCTCAGCTGGAATTCGATGCCACGTTTACTTTAACTAGTATGTATGTAGCTTGTTGTTGTAATTGTGAAAAAAACGAGGTGGTCGTGGTTTTTTCTCATATCTCAGAATTTTATGGGGCGATTGTGCTGAATTTCAATAGCGATTCATTCCTGGATATTTCCAAGAGATTGGTACCATATACAGATCTGAGGAACATATAGTTGCTTCTAAAAGTTGATTTCAACCAACACACGGACAGGCGGTCAGGGCTTAATCGACTCCTCTATTCATAAGCTTTCAGAAAATATATTTATGGGGTCGGAAATGAAAATTGTAGAAATTACAAACGGAATGACAAAGCTATATATACCCTTGTGCACCACAGGTGAAGGATATAATAATTTAAACAAATATTACTGAAATATAGAAGAAGCCAAGAATTAAAAAAATATAAATAAAGGCAGATTACTAAGGTATTCGTATTTCAACCGCTGATGGATTTTTTATATTCAGTTTATCAGACTTACCAACTTTTTTTAACAATATATATGTCTGCATCTGTCAGACTTTATTTTTATTCTACAACAAGGCGAATTCAATATTAGGTGATGTTAGAAGCCAGCTGATTGTTTTTTGCTCGTTTTATTTTTACGGCACAATGTCAAAGTTTGTTTACATTTAAATTAATTTTTTTTTATGTGCGTTGGTTGAAAATTTTTATAAAAGTGGTAAAAATTGTGGAAATTGTAAAAATACTAATATTTGTGCAATTACTTATTGGGAAATAAATAAAATACAATTTATAATAAGAATAAACAACATTTTTAATATTTTTAATTCAGAAAATGCAAAATTTCCGTTATGGTTGTTCTAGTGATTTAAAGTTGTAAAAATTGTGAAAAATGTGATATAAAACACACATATGTGATATTGTAAACTGGCACAAATTTATGTAATAAATTAAAAATACCTTTTTTTTTTAAATTCTCGCGTAAATTTATAAAAATAAAATTTTAATTAAAAGTAAACAAAAAAATTGTTTTTTTGTGTTTTGACATTCTCTTGGGGTTTGTGTGTTTGTTGCAGAGATGATATCACCTGTTATTGAATTCGCCTTGTTCTTCAATAAATAATTTGCAGTTTTAGTTTGTTTAAAACGTAAAAAAACCGAGAACAGAAAGTTTTACTTTGAATTTATTAAAAATTATTAAAATTTAAAAAAAAATGTGTGACACGCAGACAATTATACAAAAACAAAAGCCATGTGTTTTTTAATTATTGCGTTTGTTTCCGCGATGCATATAGATATGTACCTTTTGAATATGCCTAGAAGTACAAACAAAAACAAAACAAACTGCCAAGATATGGCGAGCGTACAACTGGGACGAACGACGAATTCATCGGTAAAAATTCGCTGTGTAAATTCATTTTTTTTTTCTTTTCTGTCAAGCTTGATATTTGAAGTTGGTGACGCCATAGAAATTTCGAACTAAAACAAAATTAGTTGTGCGAAAGCAGAGTTTCGATATTAGTTTCGATTTTCTGTTGTTTTATTGTGCAGTAACAAGAATGATAAAAAGAAAAAAGATTACGCATTCCGACTGTAAATAATTTTTCTTTCTGCGCATGTACATACGTCACTTCTTAACAAAAAATACTTCACAAAAGCATAGCATAAACGGTTAGATTTATAGAAATTAAAGGAGAATAAAAGCATTATAGTTTTAAAATAAAAATATATTACTGAAAATATTACGGCTTATATGATAATTTAATTTTTTTTATTTATTTATTATTTTTTTTTAGCACTTTAAATTTTTACTTGTAATATTATTTGTTTGCCGCAGTGACGTTACACATAAGAAAGCTGGGGGGCAAATTACGGCATTCGAACGTGATCGAAATTTGGAAATTCTTATTAGAATCTCTATACCTTAAGCACAGCGAATTCGATTGTTCGAGTAAAATTTCGATCGTGATCGAATGTCGTAATTTGACCCCAGGTTTTTTAATAATTACAACAAAACATTCGCAATGCGTGATCTTGTTTTTATCATTCTTGGTGCAGTAATCGTTTGTATGCGAAAACATTTTGTTGTTTGAAAAGCGAGAGCAAGTATGAGACATTATTTTTAAAGAGAGGCGTTGACTTACACGTCAATTTTATTTTACTTGCACAGCTGTTTAGTACAAACTTACCACTCATACACTCCAAATTATATATTGCATGGCGCATACTTTTAAACTCTCTAATACTGGCCAATGTATCCAATTGAGGTGTTAGCGAATATTTACACAAACCTGAACGTGGTTTGCCCAAATGGTTTTCCTGGGGCCATGTCATAATAAAATAACGTGAATCTATTAGGGTTGTGTAGATAACAGAGTTGATATCACTGTAATACAAAAAAAAAAAACTTTGTCAATAAGAAATGCAAGTCAATTTAAAATCTAACCTTTGTATTGAGTCCAACGGTATAGTGGTGCATTTAGCTATCATATCCTCATCATGATAATAATATATATTTATATATATTGAAAGTAAATTGCAATCACGTTGATTTTTAGGCAATTCTTGGCCACGCATTTCCAAATAGATAGGTATGGAATTATGCAGACAAATGCGATTACCATAAGGTACTGAGATTTCAAAATCTGAAAGCATACAAAATAAATAATGAAGTATTTGCATCAATGGTTTAAGTTACAAATATAACAACAACTATGCATAAAATAATTTTGCACTGATTTTTTACTTCTGCACTGCTTAGTGCGTAAATTTTAAATCACACACAACAGTAATTCTCTTTAATTTATTAAATAAAAAAAAAATTTAAACAGTTTTTTTTGTTTTTAATTTTTTCGATAATCTAAACTACTTCGTACCAACAGATTTTTTGAAGTTCTTACTGTTAAACAAAATAAAATCAAAAAATTGTTTTTGTAAGTCTGCTTTAACTTACCGCAATTTAAGCGTCTTAACTCTCCCAACTGGGTCCATTCGCCGAAGCCCTGTCGCAACTGCTGATTGTTACAACAGTTTTCCGCAATATTTTGTTTCGGAGTATGTGCTAATGTTTCACTCTGTTGTGATGTTTGCTGATTAGCACAGGAAACAAATTTACTTCCGGACAAAGACAAAATATTGATGAGTTTTGAACATTTCCAAAAACTAACTAAACGTTCCTGTATAACAATCAATATATCTAATTCATAGTAAATATAGTAAACAGAGCCGTGTTCTGGTTTTAAAGGATTACGCATAGTTTGTGTGGGTAAGGGCGATGTGTTAATATATTGTATATCACTGCGTCGGTTAATAATGTCGCTGGTACTGTACTGTGTAAATTGATCTTTGGTTTTTATAGGTGAGGAAGCAATAACGTATGAGACAGTATTATGCAAAGATCTTAAAGTAACAGGTGATGGTATGGCCAAAGGCTCTATTGAGGGTCTTTCATCGTAAGTATTTGTGGTAGATGAGACAACAACATTTTCTGTTTCCATTATATTTATTGTAGGTTGAAGTGGTTGTTCCGTTGATTTATTCAAATTATTTATTTCGTCAGGATCGGAACTTTTTAGTAATTTTGTTGAAGTTTTAAAGGATCTTTTCTTTGTAGCTGTGGCTGTGGGTGCATTTTGAAGTTTGGGTCTTAAAATGTGTGTTCTAGTTTCATGTAAATTTATATTGGATGTGTTACTTTCCCGTTTAGGTGTTAGTTTTAGTTTACTAAATTTGGCCTTGCGCCTTGATCTATCCAGCAAAGCAGAGGCTTTAGCCGTTAATGGAATCTTGCTTTGACTTTTATGTTTATCCAAATATATTTCCAAATCTTTGGTTTCTGTATGCACAGTGCGATAACTTTTAGTCTCACTGCAATTGGTTGTCTTAGTAGGCACTTCCATTTCTTTTTCCATTAAAGCATCTGTTTTACTTACTTGATTATTATGTTTTTCAGTCACGTTAGTTTTTGGTGATGAACGTAGTTCTCTTTTAAATTCACTTAAACATGTATATGATTTCTTTTTTGTCTTTAAAGATTTTATAACGATTATTTGACGTTTGCGTAACTGCCGTTTAGTGGTGGGATAGTTTTTGCCTTTTTTACGAGCTTTTTTTATTGTATGAGTTTTATTGTATTTCGGCAATACTTTAAGAGGTTTTTTTATATTGCGTTTAGTTTCTGATTTTTCTTTTTGTACTTCAGATACTGCTGTTAAGTTTGACTTAGAATGTAAATTATCCAATGATTTTGTTTGCTCCTTTTTGCATTCAAAGGATTGTACTATAAATATGCTGGGCTTCGATTTACGCGACTCATTTAAAGCCATTTGCAATTTTTGCTGGATGATACTGGGTTCTGCAGAAGCTATTAAATGTATGTCCGGTTTAACCAAATTCAATTCAACTGTCTTATGTTGCTCAGATATTTTATCTTTGTTGAAATTATTTGCTTTTAAACAAGAACTAGTACTCTTAGCAACTTTACTGGTGCCCAAAGAAATCAAACCACTTGTCGTCTCACTTGTTTGAGCAATTGAGGGCATTTCATTATTTTGTACAATTTCTTTTGTTTTATTAAGTATTTTAGGTATACTTTGACTAACTTTGAAATAAGTTTCCCTATCATGTAATTTAGGAGATTTTAAATTTATATCTTTGTCTATTATTTCCTCGTTACAATCAGTCTTATTTTCTTTTTCAATTTTAATGTCCCTTATATTTTCATTTTTATTTTCTTTCTTATTTCCACTACTATCATTGATGTTTGTAGGTTTGTCTTCAGTTTTACGTTGTTTGACTTGTCGCATTATAGTTCCTCTTATGGGTTGTGTGATTTCCTTGATACACTTTTTGGAAAGTTTTTCAGCTTCTTCATTATTTTTTGTCGCTATGTGACAAAGTATTTTTATTTCTGGTTCTTTTTTTTCAATAATAATGCAGTTTTGGGATTTTTTCAAAGATTTTGATGAAGAATTGTTCATAGTTTTGTTTTTCGGCTGTTTAAAAGGTGACGTCGTGGGCTCGGATGATTGTGAAAAAGAACTAAAAATATATTTTAAAAAATCTTCATAATTTATTTTAAGTTTTGAATAGCTACAGTCGAACTTCCCTATAACGAATTTTTCTACATAACAAATTATTATTGAGAACTCTATATTTTGTTTTTGACATTTTTATCATCCAATAACGAATTTCTCTATAGCGTGTTTTTATCTGTAAGAAACCTTTTATTGAAAACGACTTACTTTTGATATGCTAATAATAAACAAAAATGACAAAGTTTTTTAAAAACATATTCATTTGTTTGGATGTAAGAAACCCGTAATTAAAATAAAAAGCAAATAATTGCATGGAATACAATTTTCATAATAAAAGATAACAACTTCTCTATGACAAATTTTTTCTATAACGTAGTAGTTCATCGGTCACCAGCTACTACGTTATAGAGTAGTTCGGCTGTATACTGTATATACTTAAAAAATATAATAAATTGTTATGTCCTTAATAAGTTATGTATGTGTTTAATAAGTTAATATAAAAAAATACTTTTTGTAGTTTAAATAATAATAGTGATGTAACAAATATAATATTTAGGAATTCCCGAATGCAAATTGCAAGAAATCACAGCAAAAAAAATTAGAAGTAGTGCAAAGTTAATTACATTTGCATTAGTTCTAAATGACTTTCAAAATAAGAAATTTATTGTTATAAATTATGCTTAAAAATTTATATGCTAAAAAATGTATTTGCTTAAAATTTATATTTAAAAAAAATATTGCAAAATCATGCTAAATATCTTAAACCATTCATGTAAACACCTTATTTGCTTGAGTTATAAACACTTATTAGAATGGAGTGCAGTTTGTTAATATATTTACTTAAGCACATGATTTCCAATGACACCCTTATGTTAAAATCAATAGTATTTTACCTCAATTTGCTAAATGAAAATACGAATATTTGTTACGAAGAATATTAATTTAAGGTAGTCACAAAAGCGAATGTTGAGAAATATACAAATATATGTACATACAAAAAACATATATAGAAAATACTCCTAAGAAGAATTTAAATATTCGTTTTATCATTTAGTAGATATACCACTAATACGTTTTTATTAATTTCAACAGAACTTACCCTTCATCACTTTTTGTAATCGTCAGCTCCTTTTTAATCATATCATTACTATCACAACAACTCTTTTCACTCTTTTGCACGTCTTTAGTTTGTTTCAATTTTAAAGCTTCCAATTGTCGTTCCTCTTTGGCGCTTTTTTCACGACGTTCTTGCTGTTGTTGTCGAAAAACACGCATACTTCGTCTAGCTAAATTGCACTGAGCCAGTTCGGCAACAGCATTGGCCATTGCTGTAGCTGTCGACATACCTGTCAGACCCAAATAATTGCAAAATTCGTGTTGTTGATGATAGACACCATCCAAATCAATACTATCTGTATTTCCGTTTACTGTTTTATCGGGGATCGTAATTTCATCTTTTATAGGTTTTTCTATTTTAGTAGAATTTGCTTCCTTCTTAATCCCTTCATTTGTTGTAAGGGTTTTTGTAGGTGATAAACTAGTTTTCTTTTCTTCTGCAAGAGTTAAATTCGCTAAATACTTTTGCGGTATAATGGGTGTTTTGAAAAGTTGAAGTTTTTTTTCATTTAGTTGTTCTCTTTTGGCTTCATTGTTAAAATCTAAACGCATTTGAATTATACTTGAGGGCTGTTCAGCTTCTGCTCCGTTTGATGGTGACTTATTATATTTATCTCTTTCACGACTTAGCCGGTGTAACCGAAAAACCGAATCAATTTCTTCTTCTGTAACAACTCTTGGACTTTTTGATGCTATGGTGATCGTGTCATTTGATTTAGCTGATGGGGGTGATGATTTTGGTTTTTCAGAGGCTATGTTCGCCTTTAATTTAACATGCGTAGGTACGTCCTGGCTAATAGCCTCTTCGGAGCTGCTGGGACATAATAATTTATCGTGCAGTTGAATTTGGTGGGTCTTAAGGGTGTTAAGAGCGTTTAGATTTGTTGTATTTTGAAAAAAATCTTTCTCATTGTCCGAAGATGAAGTTTGGGGTGGTGTAGTGGAATTTTGATTTCTTTTGGGTGCCTCTTTAATTAAACGCTTTTTAGGTTCACCTGTTTCTAAATTCATTTGGGGCTTTGAACGCCTTTGCTGTAATTGTAGTTGTGCTCCAGCTGAAGTTGTGGGTCTGTCGTTAACATGAATTACGCTTTTACTAGATTCACTGCCCGATGATGCGATACACTTGAAGCCAGATACACCACCAATATTTGTATTCAAACTTTGATTTTTTTGTTCCTGCAATTCGCCGAGTATGATTTTACGAAATATTGCATAATCATAGTCTTCTAAAATTTGTCTCTGTTTATCAAATTTTTTAAATTCTTCATCAAATTTATAAACGTCTTCCACATCGCTCAATTCTTCATTACATTCCCAAGATTGTATTTTTTCGGAAAGTGTCATTTGGGGATTACAAGCACTTAAAATCGCTAACTGACGTTCAAATGAATCCGCCGGAAGGGTATTTTTTAGTAGTGGAGGTCTCGGGGGATATTTGCCACCTCTTGGTTGCTGTGGGTTAGAGGGCGAACTTACTGGAAATTCGCTAGAGGATTCGGTAGAACATTTATTAGGATTATTGTTTAATTTATGATTTTGTTGTTGTTGTTGACTAAGACTCAACTGAAACTTGGTATTTATTTCTTGTCTTTTCTGTTTTAGGGAATTAGTTGTGGAATCGGAATTAACCTCGACTATTTGATCGGCAGTTGTTTTTAAAGACTTTGGTGAAATTGCTAAAATAATTAGTAAAGAGGAAGTAAAATTTGTGAAAATTTAACTAATATACATATATATATGAAAAACTAAATGGTGTACTAAGTAAATGTTTTCGATCTTTGTTATTTATATGTATTAATAGATGCTTAATTTCTTAAGCTTGAGGTCTGTTTTTTATAAAAATAATTTTATTTTATTTCAATATTTCGCTACCTCATTGGGTAGCTCCTTCAGGGAATGAATAAACAATTAAAAACAATTAACAATATTAAAATTATTTATAAACAAATTTTTCAAAAAAGGCGTGAAAATTATTTTTGTCAACATTTAAAATTTCAAATAAAAATTTAAACACATATGAATAATATAACACAGAACTATTTTTGTATACATATTAAATTTTATACAAATACATATATGTAATATATTGCATTATAACAAACTGACTAAAAGACTAACATATTTTTAAAATTAAATTTACACCGCATCCAGTAATTGTTTTCAGTAGATATCATATACATTTTATTATTGAAAAACTAAAATACTAGCAATTTACCGAATAATGGCTATTGAATAAAAGTTTCTCGCTAGAGATCAATTTTGTACAATTTCGAATTTCGTGAAATTATGTTTATTTTTAAATAAATAATCGAGTTCCTATCATAAAGATAAATTATGTTCTTTTACAATAACAATTTATTTCAGAATGAAAAAAAAATATTTTGCTCATAGTAATTTTTTTTTTTGGGATATAATTTTTGAAAGTCTTTGAATACTTCTTATATGTTGTATGTAGATACTTTTAAGAATTGATTATAGAAATATAACTTGGCTGCTGGCCACTTAGAAATTTGATTACTAAACTGAAGAACTGTATTTAAATAGCGACTGGTAAAGACATTGAAACTTAACACTGGAACACACATTTGCAAAGATAGTTGAGGGTTTATATCTTCTCTAGGTATAAGTAATTTTATTGTGTTAAAAAGAGATAAAACTTAAGAATATAATTAAAAACGAATATATATACATATATAATTTACTATATTCTCAAAGGTATATTGAAAATTCTATACTTGAAATAATTTGATATGTAGTATATACATACCATTAAGTGTATCATTTTCGTCTTTTTTACGTTTATTCGGAGTATGAGATTCATTTTGATGTGTTTTTAACTTTTTTGGTGATCCTAGTTCTATAGATCTGCAAATAGTTTTACCATCATCGCCAATTTCATCAACAATCTCTTCATCGTCATCAACTTCGATAGCTTCAACAATATCGGAATTTTCAAGATATTCATTGTTATCAATAAGATAATGACGTTTTAAGTTATTTCTAGAAATGTTAAGATCCTCCTGGCTAGTGTTGTTTATAAGACCACCGCTATTTGGGATTGTAATCTCGTCAAAACCTTCAAAACCCTCATTATCATCCGAGGAAATATTTATTTCTTCTTTAATAGAACATTGTTCTTGAACAAACTTTTCATCGTCGTCGTCACTAGAAGATATTGTGTGTATTTGCTGTTCTAGTTGTAAACTTATCTGTTCCTGTGTTGGAATTAAATCATTTGTTTCTATTGTGGATATTATTGTGTGTTGTATTGCCTGTTGAGTGTCATTTGTTACAGCAGTAAGTGGCGATGGTGGTACATAGACATCGTGAGGATCGTCCAAAGCGCTGGAGGTCACATTATTATTGTCCAACTGACGGGACATTTCTGAAATTATGTTATTTTACCCTTTCATTCACAATAGGTTCGTTCGAGAACTCACAAATTTGTACGAATTTGTACAAATTTTTACTGCATTTTACGAAATTGCGTTCGTTTACACAAATTTGTAGTAAATGAGAGCACAAATAGAGAGCGAAAAGTGACAGTTCTTGACTGAGTATTTGCAAATTTTTACAACAGAAATTTCTTGCTGTAAGATTTAGCAAAACCAAAAAACATATGATTCAAAAGGTAAACAAACAAAAGTAAGCAAACAAAAAGTATACAATTTGTGAAAAAAGTATTAAAAAAAAGAAAAATCCCAACAAAAGTGCAAAATATTATTAAATTTAAGTTGTTTGTGAAATAAAGTTAGTTAACAATGTCTACAAATGAAAGAATGGAACTGCCTGAATCTGGCGCAGGTATACATACACAAATACATATTTGCACATATGTATGTATGTACATAGTTCCCATTAAACTTTATTTATTTGCCATCAGCTGTTGCTTCAATCTTACGAATTTTTACAAATGTCTGTTCGAGTACTTTTTTGAACAAATTCTCTTTTTGAGAGTAAAATTTTCAATTTACTAAATAATTACTCATTTACTACAAAGTGCAGTAAAAGTACTCGAACGAACCTAATTTTATTTGTTTTATTCTCTTTTACCTCTTGTGGACTGACGTTTTATTTTTTCCGTTTTTTATATTCTTTAGATATTCCTGGTGGCGCCTTTTTCTTTGCTCTCACAACGAAACTTTACTTGCATGGGTCCAAATATAAAAATTCATTTAATTTATTATTAACTCTTCACTTGCACTTTAAATTAAAGTACTTAGAAACTTTTTGGTATTGATATATTTGTAATAAAATTATATAAAATTCATAATTTTGTCTGATCAAAACAATCTTTTTTTAATTTTTAACACCAAATTTTTGAGCTTTTTTTATAAAATTAGTTGATACATGTAAAAACTTTTTTCTGTTGGAGTTTTCTTCTAATGTAGTTGTTCTTGTTTTTAATGTCAAAGGTATTGTATTAAACAACAGGGTGATGCATGTTAAGTTAATAATAAATAAATATTAGTTTTTATACCCGCCAGTAAAACAATTTTGGTGGTTTATTAATTTTGTCATATTGTTTGTAACACATCAATATATCCAATATATGCTTTCCGTATATCTGTTGAAAGCACGATAGAGCTCGAACCGAAAAAGTTAGAAGCTCTAATTTTGTCAAAATATTTCTTATATACAAGGTTTGTTTGGTATTGATAATGAGCTAAATCAGAATATTAGGAAGTAAATTATAGCTCGTAATGCAAGAGTAAGTTAAAAAAAACCATGTCCCTCCGACATCGAATAAAATGCAATTGTGTCTAAACGCATTGACGTAGAGCGAAAAATTTTCGAATGTATATTTCCTGAGTAAAATTTATTCAAACTATACATTACGAAATGAGTTATCGATCAAAATGTACCTTTTCGGTATACTTAAAATTAAAAACGTTATAAAATTGAATAAATTAGATGTATGATTTTGAAATTTTGCAAAATTAGTCTTTGATCAAAAGACTAGCAATAACAGAAAATTAAGGTTGCACGCCCACTTAAACGCCCACCTACTATATAACGCTTTATTTCACATTCATATATTTTCTTTATTGACAAAGATTTTGGATGAAAGACAGACTCTGCATTAAAATTTTTAAGTTGATTTTATCACCAGAATCTACTTTGATATGCCTACTTCAACGCCCACATAATTTACTCTTAATTTAATGTAAAAGCTCATAAAACCTATTCGAACTTTCATGAAGTTATCTGGGGGCAAATTACGGCATTCGAACGTGATCGAAATTTAAAAATCGTTATTAGAATCTCTATACCTAAAGCACAGCGAACTCGATCGTTCGAGTAAAATTTCGATCGTCATCGAATGCCGTAATTTGGCCCCTGATTTCACCCATGAATCAAGAAATCAAAATAATTTTGTACTGTAGTTCTGAGAGCATATTTTGATAAAAGTTTTATTTATTTATTTATTCAATTAAATTCAGATAAATTTTGTAGTAAAAAATTCACCAGAGAAAAAAAAATGATGTAATATATTGAATCCTGTAAACCATTCATAACGGGTAGAAAGGGGAAATTCAGTTAGGTAGTTTTTAAAATACATATATATGTATATTTGCTTTTATGTAAAACAAAGAGTATGTTGATTCACTCAAATCTGTCTGTTAAAATATTTTATTGTTAAATATATATTTAAATATATATGTAATTTGTACATTGATGTGGGGAATTCCAAAAGGCACTTTTTCTAACTTGTATGGTGCTTTTTGTATTTTCTAACTTAATGAATCAAGAATTTCGAAATTAGAGAATTGTAATCCAAGTTGAGGTTGAGACCCAAAACGAACTTTTTTTAAATTTGTATGGTATTTTATTATTTTCATTTTTGTATTTTCTAAGTTTATGAAACTAGAGTTTTGAAAGTAGGGAATATTGACAAAGATGGTACTTTTTTGCACTTTAGGTATTTTTCACGTATGTGAATCTAGAATTTGAAAATGATATAAGAGACCCAAAAGCTATTTGTTTAACTTTCATTGGTACTTTTTTTAAATTTTATAAAAATAGAATTTTGAAATTAATGACCATTAATCCAAATTTTTATTAAAGATGAAATGGGTAACACAAAAAGTATTTTTTTAGTCTTTAATTTTCTTAATAGAATTAATTTGAGAAATAAATTTAGTAATTAAAAAAGAACTAAAATTATAATTTAAAATTGAATTATTACAATTTAAATAGAAAATGTTAAATTATTTATTTAATGTAAAATAATTTTACAATATATTGAAATTACAAAATTTAATTTTGAGCATATTATTTTTTTCTTAATACATTCAATGCCTTACTTCTTAACCTTTGATAACAGCAATAGGCCTTAGTTTAATACATTTTTTACTTATACCGGCAGCATGACAAGTATTAACTACATCGGTGACATCTTTGTATGACTCGGGAGCTTCTTCCATGACAAGCTTAGGCGATGCTACACGAATAGCTATACCAAGCTCATCTAATCTCTCCAAGACATCTTTATAATCTAAATTACGACGAGACTTTGCACGAGATAAAGCACGCCCAGCGCCATGACATGTTGACCCGAAAGTTTCTTGCATACCCTTTTCGGTACCGGTTAAAACATACGAACAGGTGCCCATAGTACCACCAACCAGTACGGGTTGACCAGTCAATTGATAATCTACTGGTATTAGGGGGTGATGAGGTGGAAAAGCCCTAGTGGAACCTTTGCGATGTACCAAAAGTTTCCTCTCTTTCCCATCGACAATGTGATTCTCAATTTTGGCTATGTTATGAGAGACATCGTAAATGACATGCATATCAAGGTCATCGGGAGTTGTATGGAACATTTTGGCAAACGCCTGTCGAGTAAGGAAAGTCATGGAGCTGCGATTGACCCATGCAAAGTTTGCAGCAGCTGCCATAGCCTTGAGGTAATCTTGGCCTTCGGGTGAGTTGATGCGAGCACAAGCCAGTTGACGATCATTTGTTTCAATTTTATCCCGCTTCATTGCCTTTTCCATTTGTACCAATGCATCCGTCGCTACTTGATGGCCAAAACCTCTTGAACCAGAATGAATCATAACACACACCTGGCCCTTTTCTTCAATGCCCATTTTCGAAGCACTCCATTTGTCGTATATTTCATCCACCACTTGGATTTCGGCGTAATGGTTACCAGCTCCCAAGGTACCCAACTGTGGTAGACCTCTCTTTTTGGCTCTCATACTCACTTTTGAGGGGTCGGCATTTAACATGCGACCATACTCTTCACAGTGCTCCTTATCTTCTGCCCACACATAGCCCTCTCTCAAACTCCAGTCCATGCCCATTTCCAAAGCCTCTTCCAAATCATGAGCATTCATTGGAATAATACCTTTTGAACCTACACCAACAGGTATATGATCGAATAAACTTTGGGCTAGTTGTTCCTTGACGGGTTGAACATCTTTTTCGAACAGATTAGTTCTTAACAAACGGACACCACAATTAATATCAAAACCAACGCCGCCAGGACTCACAATAGACAATGGATTATCCATATCGAAGGCGGCCATATTGCCAATAGCAAAACCATAGCCGGAATGGATGTCTGGCAAACCAATGGAACGACCCACAATGCCAGGCAAAGCAGCCACATTGGCGATTTGTTTGACTCCCGGTAAAAAACCACCAACAGCACCTGGTCTACAAGAATTTTTCAACTCTTCTAACATTAAACGCTCCAATTTCTGATTGACATAGAAACATCCTTCAACATTCATGTTAGGCTGGAAGCCCTTCTTAATACGCCAACAGCAGTCGCTGATTTTTTCTAAATATTTTAACTCGTCGTTGTAGGGTCTAACAACCATTTTGTTACTATTTGTTTACGCTTATATATTCAAATAATAATTATGAACAATTACTAATCTTGCCTGCAATTCGCAATCGTTGAAATAATTTCGTTTACTGCCGGTGTTTATATATCTTTCATATAATTAATAGTTTTTAGTGAGTTATTGTGAATGATATTTATATATTTTAATAACAGGGTGTAAGAAATTTGTTGCATTGTGTCGTTCGCTTACCCTGAACCACAGTTCAACATTTCGCTATTAAGTTGATCACACATAATACTTATTTTTAAATCTTGCTGCGAACTGCAAAAAATGTACTATCATTTCCAATTTTAATGACAAATTAATGCTAGTTTATCCAAAATAGCTGTAACATATAAACAAAGAATTAACAAAAAATTATTGTGTGCAGATATATAAAGAAACATTTTTAATATATTGAAAGTATATATATTTAAATCACATTATAAAAAGAAATGGTTAAGCCTATTTTAAACTGTAAACAAAACAAGAATAATCGTTTAAATAATCGTTTAAAAAAAGGTTCTGAAATCTTGATTCACTGAGCGAACCTAGAGGTTCACAATAACGTATGAACTTGGTATAAGGTGATGCCATTTTATGTGGCTCATTGTATCTACCTTGTGGTCTGCATTCTGTTAGTAAATGTCAAATATAGTGTTACTAGCCAATCCCGGCGCGCGTTGCTACGCCCCTTCATGAATTTTAATCGCATTCTAAATTTTAATCGAATATCAAGTGCAAGGCTAAAAACTATAACTTTTTCTTTATGACCGTGGCACTGCCCACTTTTCCAATTACGAAACTGTATAGTCATGACAACTCAATATGTGTGCAAAGTTTCAGAAAAATCGGTCCAATGTAAGTACCTCAAAATGATACCTTTTTTTTAATGGGCGTGGCACTGCCCACTTTTCTAAATACGAAACTGTATAGTCATGACAACTCAATATGTGTGCAAAGTTTCAAAAAAATCGGTCCAGTGCAAGTACCTCAAAATATACCTTTTTTTTAATGGGCGTGGCACTGTCCACTTTTCTAATGACGAAAGTGTAAAGTCATTACAGCTCAGTATGTTTGCAAAGTTTCAGAAAATTCGGTCTAGTGCAAGTAGCTAAAACTGATAATTAATTTTTTATGGGCGTGGCCCCGCCCACTTTTTCAATCACGAAATTATAAAGTCATGACAACTCAATATGTGTGCAAGGTTTCAGAAAAATCGGTCTAGTGCAAATACCTCAAAATTAAAACTTTTTTAGGGGCGTGGCCCCGCCCACTTTTCTTATCACGAAATTATTTAGTCATGACAGCTCGATATGTGTGCAAAGTTTCAGAAAAATCGGTCAAGTGCAAGTAGCTAAAACTGATAAATAATTTTTTATGGGCGTGGCTCCGCCCACTTTTTTTCACCCATAAACACTCCCTGGTATGTGTACAACAACTTACCAAAGTTTGAGCCCGATCGGTTTTACAGTTTCGGAGTCTATAGCTAACACACACACACAAACACACACACACACAGAGGGCCAATTCAAAGTAGACACTCATATTGTACTATGTCATATAATTCATATTAATATGACTAGTGACTTTGAACACCTTTTGTTAACAAATTATGTATTAATTACAAGAAAGAAGACAAAGAGATGACGCTGTTAAAAATTTTATGTATACAGGAAAGAAGAAAATAGAAAATATTCTCTCTGAGAGGTGAGAAGCGAAGAAATTCTCTCTGAGAGACAGTATGGTTAAAAGTATAACATAAACAATTTCTTATACATAGGAAACAAATGTGTAAAGTCATATTATTTTTTTTGTATGGAAATTATTAACAAAAATTTTATGCATGCATAAAATAATATGAAATAGTACAAATACGACTGATATGCAACCACTTTGAATTGGCCCAGAGTTTCACTTTTATATATATAGATGATGTTACGTTGCCAACTAGATGTGTAAAGTATATTAAATTAGGAGTTGTATTTTGGCATGAAGTTCATTCATAAATGAGCAGAAAACTAGCACTAATGACATTTCAGTGTAATTTGTAGTTTTATTAGATGAAAATAATGAGAAAAGACATTAAAATGCAGATCTTGAGAAGCGTTTAAGTTTTTTAATTAAAGAAGAGTAGCTAATATTAAAAAAAAACTTTGTACATTTTTTTTATCGATTTTAATATATATCCCAATGATATGTATTTAAAAATATTACTGTTTAAGAGAAGAATTGAAAAACCCGTGGTAGATTTAAAAAAGCTTGAAATTTTTCCTATAATCAATAAATATTTCTAAATAGCAAGTTGGTTTCCTTTAAAATTGTTTAAAAACTAGAACTCGTTGAAAAAAGACAAACTTCTTTAAGACATTATATATTAATAATAAATTGTTTAATTGATTATTTCAAAATTTATAATTTCAAAATAAATAACTAGTAAGTAGTTTATATATAATGATATTGATTTATTAAAAATAAATATTTTTTTTTTTTCTTTTCTATTTAGTTTACCTAATAGTATAAGTTTTAAACAAAGTTTTAATATTTCAAATTATTTAAAAATTTTGTTCGTTTTCGTTTGTTGCATAACAGATTTTGTGAAATTCAGTGGGCTAAAGATTTGATTTTAAATTATGAAGTTCAAGCGTTTCAAATCTTTCTTGAGTGTAATCTTCGCCTATGGATTCAAGGGTATATATAGCTTTGTCATTCTGTTTGTAATTTCTTCAATATTCATTTCCGACCACAAAAGTATATATTTCAGAATGCTTATAACTAGAGAGTCGATTAAGTCTGTCTGTGTGTTGGTTGAAATCAACTTTTGGAAGCCTCCCAATGTAGTTAGCGGGGAAGCTCTAAGGAACAACACAGTTACCAATGACATCATTATATCGGTTGTTTAATTTTTGTAGTTACTTCTTCTGTAAAAACTTATCCTTATATTACAAGGTAATCTTACAGAAACAGCTTATTGTACATAGGTATTTTTTGTAGATTTTTCTCGTCGCAGTCCATACATAAAAATAATAAATTTGTAGTATCGGACTTCATCTAAAAATTTATCTCTTAATGGCCGTCACCTAACGTTGAATTCAAATTTTTCCATGTTTTAGTTTTGTTATTCGGTACTGTTAAAATAAATCCAAATGTTATTGACTTATTTTTTGCTTTTGTTCATTGCTGTTAGAAATACATAAAATTGGTTAAAATTTTAACAGTAGTCAGACAGAAAAAATAAACGTATTGTTAAGTTACTAGCAGAGTCAAAATAACATTTAAATATTTAACAGAAGGAGCATTCAAAGAAAGGGGAAAATAAATATTGTCTCCTTTTTAAAATACAACGGAACGCTTTGAGTGAAAAATTAAGAGGATTGATATTGTATTCAAAGTGCTGTAAGTGATGTCTTTTGGTATTGTATGGGGAAGTTTACGCACAATACGTTCCCTTGTATATATTGCATAAATAATAAATATACATATTTTTATTTGTGATGTATTTAGAATATAATCTTAAATATATATATTTATAATTTTGATTTATGTATATTTATATTCTTTTCTTCTGTTTTTTCTTTTTTTAACGTTATTTACATGTAAAACAAGGAGTGTATTGTGGATAAAACATGTATGCATATTTATCTGTTATATATGTATGTTATTTTACATGTGTATTTTATTCCTATTTCAGTTCCGTGTTGTTTCTTAGATGTAGAGGAAAGCTTTTTTGAGTAGTGCTGCCATTTATAAAATAAAACTTTTATAAGCAGATAGAAAGTAGGTACAATACAGATTTATCCATATATCATAACTTCGACAAGCATATCATTTTGTGTATGCTTAGCTCCTTTTTGAGTTTCAGCTTTTAAAGTCCACAGTAAAAAGACTATTTTCTTTTTTCTCGCATTTACATATATCAAGTGTCAAACTTTATATTACAAAAATATAAACAAAACAAAAATCGCTTCGAACTGCGATTACCTGATGAATAAATAATTCTTGCTAATATGCATAGTAGAAACAAAAGTGCGCCAGGTTGGGATATTAAACATGACTGTTTTATATCTTTTGTAAGAAATGCTTAATTTTTATGGTTATATAAGGGAACGGTGCTACCTATTAATCCTGCTGTGCTCTTTGGTGGGGGTTCATCGAACTTCCAATTAAAAGAAATTTGAATCAACCAAAAATTAATTTTACTTTAGGTAGCTAAAAATGAAACGAATTTAAGGAAAGGCATTTGAAAAAACAAGTAAGAGTACTATATTCGGCAGTGCCGAATCTAATAATACCCTTTACCATCATGCACATAGGTATAATCCCACATCGTAGCTTAACCTATATTTCATGTCATACGCCATTTTTCTTTATTATTTCGGACGCTATCTTCGATTTTGAATTCTTACAAAGTTAACTGTATTCTTATAGTCAAGCCCTTTAATTTGATACCCATATTGATAGGGTTGAAACAATTAGATCCGTCATTTTGTTTTAGACGCCATCTTGGATTTTACATTTTTTTACCATTTACTGTATTCTACTGATCAAGACCTTTCATTTGATACAAATATTGAGAGGGTTCAAGAAGTAACATTTTAAAATACATGATTCGACCCATATATAAATTTATTGTTCGCCATTTCGTAGTGCCGGCCAACATGATTTTTAATTTTTTTACTGTGCTTATTGCGCTAGTCAAGTCCTTTCAGATTATACCAATATTGACTCCCTCGGTTGTCTAGAAGCTAAAAAAAATTGATGTTCATTTGTAAATTTTTGAAATATATATTTAAAATATGTTTGCCCATAACTTTACAGATTAGAGCCCGCTTTATCCAAAATTTTTCACGAATATCTCTAGAGGCATATTAATCGACTCCTCTATTCATAAGCTTTCAGAAAATATATACTTTATGGGGTCGGAAATAAAAATTGTAGAAATTAAAAACGGAATGACAAAGCTATTATACCCTTGTGAACCACAGGTGAAGGGTATAATTAAACTCGGCTTTTTTCGAATAAAAACGTACTTGGGAATTTGTTTATACACTTCTGTAGTTGGGAAGCAACGGTTTGGTGTACTAAAAGATTTAATGTTAAGTTTACGCAATATGAGAGACCTCATGGAGAGAGTTTACGTTTATTGTTTTGTTTTTGTTACAAAAGCAAAAAGAATATAAAAGCAAAATTTTCACTCAAAGTAATCGTTTGTATTTTTAAACTTTACATAAGTATGTGTTTGCTAAATATATAGCTAAGAGAGCATTATGAATGAATATGTTTTGTTTGGTTTGTTCAACAATTTCATTAAATAAACATTTATTTAGCATAAAGCTCATACAACTTGTTCGTGTTTTAAATCAGTTGCAATTAAAACACCCAACGAAATAGGTGGTGGAATACACGGAATAAATTATAACGTTAAAAAACGCCTCTTAAACGTGAAATAACGTATTTTTGATTTTTCCTGCCATTGGTTTTTTTGTTTTAATAATTTTTAACAATAAAACTTAAGAAAAAAAAGGTTAATTATGTGTAAACTTCGTTAATAAAATAAAGGTAAAATGAAATAATTTACTAAAAAGTATGAAGTGTTCGCTGTAAGAAAAAAGAAGTAAAGTATTGTGTAAAATAAAAATAAATCAAGTTAGATATTTTTTAGTTTTACAGAGTTTTTTTTCGCAAGTGTGTTTTTCCTAAATTAAAAGAATTACGAAAACAAAGCAGAAAAGAAAAAATAAACCTCTTGTGTTAATTTTTATATGTATGTCAAAAGTATAAAATCTTTTAGCATTTCAACAATATTTCTTCATACAAGAGGTTTAAAATACAATTAATACAATTATACAAGAGAAATACGGAAAATTTTAAATCATTTGAAATAACTCAGAGAGCACTATATATTTATTGAAAAAGAGAGCCAAGTACAAGAATTTACTAAATGAGGCCGTTATACAAAGTAAAAAAGCAACAAAAAATCAGCCTGCGAATTGTGTTTGCTAAAGAAAATAACAAAAATCAGCTGTAAAAGAATATGTGAAGCAACCGTAAAATCAAGAAAATTGGATAAAATATCTTATAAATTAGGGATATAGTTTTAGACAAAGCTAATAAGAAAATTATTACGAGTATGTACCTATTGGTAGTATACCTACATAATTATTGTTAAAATGTGCAAAAAAGTGACATCCCACAAATACCTACATATGTAGGTAGGTATATGAAAAAATCTGGTCAAACATCTTTTTGCTAAATTTGATTTTGGTTGGAATTTTATGTCAAGCTTAAAGGCTGCTAGTTCATTTTTTTAGCAAAAATATATTAAATTATCTACCTAAAAAATTTTAAACTATACCTATATTATATATTTAGGATAGGTCTTGTAATTTGTTTTAAATTAAAAAAGTTTTAAAATTTTGTGAGTGTTAGTTAGTAGGTACTTATTTTATTTATCAGCTTTTTTTACGTTTCTAAGTAAAAAGATAAAAAAATTTAAATAAATCGTTCAAAAAGCTTAAAAATTATATGATTATAAAAATAACCACAATAATTTTAAAAAATTACTAAACCATAAAAAACGACAAACAAAATCAACAAACCCTCTGCTAAAAATAAACTATAATCATTACATGCTCTTCTTTCTCCCAAACAAAAGAAAAAAAATAATAATAAGCAACGACAAAACATCATACCAATATTGTTGTTTTTCCTAAACAATCACCTCGTGTTTAGTTTTTTGTTGATAATTTTTTTTAGTTGTGTTTGATTGAATATTTTTGTACCTATTCTTTACAAAGCCATAGTATGATGTAAGTATAATTTACTATTTTTTCTTACAAAAATAAATTGTAGTTATTATGTATTTTTTCTTTCAGTGCTTTTTTAAATCTTACTTTCAGACTCCAGTTTTTTTTTTATCAGTAAAGTGTTTTTAATGTTTATAGGATATACTATGTATGCATGTATGTATATTATAAGTCCAATGTATTAATCTTATACATACATACATATGTACATAGTAGTATCAATAGGGTATTCAATCTTTTTATTGTTATTCGATTATTAAACAAATTTAAGATTTTTAATTTCAAAAGAAAATGCAAACAATTTATGTAAATATTTAATATATTAGGTATTACCTATATATCTTTTTTCAATATTTTGACATTTCGAAAGGAACATCTAATGATCAGCTAATAAATTGAGGATGCATTTTTGAATATATGGGCCGACTCTCAGTCGACTAAACTTTGTTGATGTGAAAACGAAAATTTTTTAATAAATATGGTAATTTAAAAAACGCCATAAATAAAAATAATTCCCAATAAAAAATAGATCGAATTAAAGACAGAATTCTAAATGTTTGTATTTTTAATAGATGTATGACAACGTACCTACGATAATTATCTTATTTATGTTAGTTAAAAGAAGCTATTGTGCTCCAGTTCATAAAGCTTTAATTACATTTTTGTCATATAATTTATATTATTTTATATATTATTTTTTATATTTTTTTTAGGACAAACAAATTTCATTAACACTTTAAGCCTCTTTTTTGTAGAACTTTATAGAACGTCAAAAGGTGCTTAAATCTGTAACGGGTGTAAAAAAAGTAGATCCCTTAAGTGAGAATTAAATAAGTCCAAAAAATTACGGGTCGATTGATAATCTAATAATAACCGTACGTTAAAATGAAACAAATTCCAAAACAAAAATGAAATAAATCCACAAAATAGAAATTAACTTAGTACCCAATAACAACACCATAACTACATGATGATAAAAACTAAATTAGAAATGAGAAATAACACCCTAAATAATTTTTAGTTTTTCTTTTATCCGAAACATATAACAAATAATATTTTTACAAACAATATAGGTATATGACAGAAAATAATAACTGCTTAAGTCCACATAAGCTATAATTGAGATATTAACACCATTGCGATTCGAAACTATCCTTAGGTTTATTTTCACTTTACAAGTTTTCAAGTTTACAGAAAGCTATTGCATAAATTTTTTAACAAACAATATCATTTGGAATAATAACAAGAACCTTTATCCCTAGTAACTTAGTGACTTACTACATTATAAAGATACTTTCGTCATGGATACTACGTCACTTTAAGTTATGCCCGTTGAAACTCTGGCACTTGCGTTTTAAAATAGTCGACGACTTTAATTTACCAAAGTTTTAAGTACGTGCGCACGGCTAAAAGCTAAGCAAAGCCTCGTCTGTCTACAATACTTTTTATAAGCGAAGCGAAATGGTTGCTATTTTTTCGTTAATCGATATGAATTTAAGTAATTATTGTTATATTGTTATATCTATAGAATTTCGTTTCGGTATATGAATATATAGTCAGCACTAAGAAATTATGAATCTTTGCAATAGAAATTTTGTAACAACAAAAAAAAAATTTCGACTGCAAGAACTGAACTATTCGATTGGCAATAAATTTGATTGTTCCTTTTCTGGGTGACACGATTTACATATTATTATTTTATTGTATTAAAAAATTAAGTAACCTCTAATGAAACATTTTAATATTTTGTTTTAATTTAAAAAAAACAAAGAACTAGCCAGCCCCCAAATTTTTTTTAGGGATTTTTTTAATTTTAAAAAATTAATCTTCCATTTCTAAATAAAGAGTGGTTTAAAATCGTTGGTAAAGCAAGGCTGTTAGCTATAAATATTATTCATCTGAAGTTATTTGGTGAAAAAATAGTTTAAAATTACTACAAAAGTAGTGGCTCAAACGTGACTAGAGCAACGGGCTTTCAATACTGATTTTTTGAACAAAAATTTATTAAAAAAAAAATCTCATGTCTTACTTGGTGGTTACGTAAATAAACAAAATTGTCGCATATGGGCCATTGGATTTGGAAAAATTTAATGTTTGGTGCGCATTATGGTCTGGAGGTGCTATTGGGACGTTTTTTTTTTTTTCCGAAAATGACGCTTAATATAAAAAATAATTTTTGCAAATAGTATCGTTGTCATGTGCGAATTATTTTCATTTCAATATGAAACAAAATGTAAAGTTTAAAATATGTAAATCGATCTAGTTTTAAAACCCTATGTGGATAGATATTAAGAAAACAATTTCCCATGAGTGATCCATTGATTACAAGCACTAAACTTTAACTTTGTTATAAAATTAACGAACTATTTATAAAATGATATATTTTTCCAAATTAGTGCGTGTGTGTGTTTAGACAAAGAACTATCGGATATGAAAGCATCTTATTATCTGTGGAACCGAATTTTCTAATAAGAATGTAATACATATGAAGGTTTTATAAAAAAACTTTTACACCAAAGTCAATTTCTGGCAAATCAAAGCTGTACGTAAAAAAGATGTATGTAGAATATGCTACGAACATGTTAACTAGAGGTAGTAGTACATATTATTTATAAATTCACATGTAAATTTTCAATAAAGTTGGATTTAAACAAATGTTACATAAATATTTGCATCTGAAGTAATAGAAAAATTAACTTTTACTCTACCATTGCTTGCACTACGCAATTACCTATTAGACTGAAGGCTATATACATAAATAAAATCTTAAATGCAAATACATAAGTATGCATCTTTTTATTTCATCAAAATTTTATTTAATTTTAATCGTGACAGTTTCAAAAAAAAATTTACTGCAGAAATAAATCTTATTAATTTTTTACTTCACCAAAAGTAATAGAAACGTTTATGTTAAAAAAATACATGAGCAAACGTGACAAACGAGTAAAAATTTCCAACAATGTTTTTTAGATAACCTATACATGGTGCACAAACAACTTAAAAATGTATGTAAACAGATGAAATAATACTAAAAAATTCAAATAAATTATATCATTCAAAATATTATACATACATACATACATATACATACATATGTATGTATACTATTTAATGCAGGCAAAATAAATTGTATACCCTTTTCCAACACCGTGTACGCAAGGAGGAAAGTGAAAATTGCCATACTATAGAAATGAAAACCAGGAAAATAAAATCTATGTATTAAAGTCAGTATTTTTAAAGGTTAAGGAAGTTAGCATTTGGTACTATTAAAGATTCAAGGCATATTTATTCATCAGGTAATTGCAGTTCCGAGAGAATTTTTCGTTTATATTTTTTATATATAAAGTTTGATATTTGAAACAAATTAGAAAAGAGAGAAAATTGTTTTTTATTTATGCATTTTGACAGCTGAAATTTAAAATAAGTGTTGAAAAAAATAATCAGCTGACGAATCAAGAGTACCTGATGAATAAATATGCCTTGTACAGATTAATAAAAAAAATAATTTTTTAAATGCCATAATTAAAAATTTCATTTCATTGGGATTGAGCAATCACATGTTTGATACAATGCTGGATGTCCTTTAAAGATGTCAAATGAACGCACTTACTTTGTTTACATTTCTGACCAAGGCAAATTTATTCATCAGAAAATTGCATTTCGGAAAACAATTTTTTTCGTTTACGTTTTTTGTATATAAAGTTTGGCATTTGCAATAAATGAGAGATGAGAGATAATTGTTTTTTATTTATTGACTATGTAAACTGAAGTCAGGGATGGCACAACGAAAATAATTTTCCCTCCAAATTTTTCTTAAAAAGGGACCAAAACCTACAATTTTCTCAAATTGCCTTTCTTTTTATAAATTTAATTATTGAAATATTCAAAAAATATATATATTTGTTTAAATTAATATAATAGATAAAAAATAGCGCTAAAATTTTAAATTGTATTAATAGTAAAAATTCTTTGCTATAAAAGAGTTTTTACGATTAATTTGTATTTATAATTTTAAAGATGTTTAAATGTTCCCAAAAACATTTATTAGTATTAATATACAAAGTCTAGATCTACCAATTTTGGTCCGATCAGACCAAACTGGCATCCCTGGCTGAAGTTTAAAATAAGTGTAAAAAAAAATAATCAGCTGACAAATCAAGACTACCTGATGAATAAAATTGCCTTGATATCTGACAATGCTTTATTTAATATTATTTTATCTATATATAACTTTTTTATAATTCAAAACTGTTGATATCACATACCTCTAGCATTTGTTGTTCATTACTGTAAATCTGTTAATTGTTTCTCTAATACTGTGTTTTTCTAATTTAGTAAAAAATTTACAATTCCAGTCAGCTTTAGCATTAAACCTGACATTGATATTACCCAACAACTGTATAACAAATGGCAAACATGCCAAAAATATAGATCATAATACAATTGGAATAAGTTAAAAAAATACATACTTATGTACATATTAATAAAACAACACAGAATACTTAAATAGGTAAATATAATTTTAAATTAAACTTTATTGTCAATTTTCAAAAGCCTCACACGGAAAATGAAGTCAAACATGTGTCAAATTTTAAATAATTAGCCGGTCATTTATTCAAAGCGAAAGTATAATTTTTTTATACATGATTTATATTCTCAATTTTACTTAATGAAGCACTTGAAAATACTAATGAAAGATCGAAATTTGTATTTTTGATTTTGTATAAATATTTTAAAGTGTAGATAGATCATAATCCTTTTTAAGCGACATAGCAGGTTCCCACGCCGCTGTCAATTATATAATTCGCTCTTTGAATTATTAATGTGAATTACCTTGTTCATACGACACATTCCTGATTCTTCTTTCGTTTATACAAAAAACACATATGTACATTAAATGAATATTTTAGCAAAATGCAAATGCTTCTCTTGTACATCAATTAGGACGTCTGAGCTGGGGTCGAAAAATGTAGTACTTTTTTAAGTACGTTTTTATTTTTGCATGGATCCATCCGATATAAGTGTGTTGAAGCCCCTTTACTACATTCCCTCGACTTGTGCGCTCCATCGGCATCTGAGTTCCCATAACTTCTTTATGTACAAGGTCCAGTATTCTCCTTTGCCTCAGCTAGAAGTGCTAAAAATACCTCTATACCCCGGACTAGCAATAACACCAAGGCGTGGAAATTCGTCAGGATAACAGCCAAGGGCCAAGACCATTAATTAAAACATACATTATTAAAATACAGCATTTTTGTAATACAATAATGTTAAATCAAATACATATGTATATTGGCTTTAAAAACTATATTCTAAATGAAATATAATTTTTTTTTCAATAAAATCCGTGAGAAAGATTTGATTGTATTCACAATTTAGTGGCGAGTTTAGGGGAGAGTTTAGGGGCAAGTTTAATTTGTTTTAATGTATTTAATGGCACTGAATGTAAATTTGCTCACGCTCTTTTAAAATTGGTTATAATTTTCGAGATTATCAAATAGAAAACAGAGTACATTGAATTATATACATATGTACGTTAACTTAAATTTTAAACTGCTTGTACAATTTGGTAAATGAAAATTTGCAATAAATTTACTAACATTGGCTTATCAGTTTAAGAGATATTAAGGAAGTTGTGCTGTAAAAAATATTTGTAACAATTAATTTAAGGGTTTTCGTTTACTTTGCTCAGTAATAATTTTGAATTCTAAATTCTTTTCGTAATTCAGAGACTAAATGCAAGATAAATTACATAAACTTTTTCTAGGTTTTTAGAATATTGTTATAGGTACGTGGTTTTTCCTTTGTATATTTTTGTATGTTTTAACTGCTTCCCCACATTTAACGTTGGTCATTTTCAGTGCGTGCAGTTATTACAATAATGTAATTTTTAAATTATCTATGCATTTGTAAGTTTTAATAAAACCACATTCCTAAAAACCTCATGTCATATGGTGGCAGTTTACATGTAACAAACATCCACCAAACAAAAACTCTTTCTAATTTCTTGCTCTGCTAAAAAGTTTTAAAACATGTGTTGACTGTGATAAAATATGAATTGTTTAACGAGTTAACAAAATAATACCTTTAACAAGCAGCCCATTTAACACGTTTTGTAAATTTTTGTTGTTTTTTTTAGAATCAAAAACTCAAGAAACATGTCCAACAAAAGTTAAAAATTTGTTTTAAATAATTTATTTAAAAAAAAAAAATAAATAAATATGTTTAAACCACAAAAGCTAAAACCTACATTAATAGGAAGTAAGATTTGTGTGTGTGTGTGTGTGTTGCAAACAAAGAGAAAATAAATGTAAAGTTAACAACAGTTGAAGTTTTGTGAAATGATAAACTTTTGGGGATATTCACAAAATATGCTATCATGTCATAATGCTATAATGACATAATCTTTTCAAATTTTTTAAATAGTTTTCAAAACTTTACAATAAACAAAACAAAAATAAATAAATTATAATATATCAAACAACATATTAAATTTTTTTTTAGAAAATTATGACTATTCCACTTGATAGATTACATTGTGATTACCACCCATTTTATGTACATACATATGTATACATATGAATGTATGTATATGGCATTAGTATATGTAGATATTTACATTAAGTAGTATTTTAATATTTACAAATTAAATTTAAATTTTTATAAGAAACCACTATACAACACATGTTCGCAAATTTAACTGAATTAAAAGTCAATGACTGGTCTTTTAAGAAGAATTTACATTTTTCTCCGAATTTTAATACTTTTTCTTTTGTCCTAAAAAGAAATTTCAATGACTTCACTTTATTCTATGCCATTCTGCCGTCCAGATAACTGATTATATTTTTTAAGATTTGTTTTAGATGCTTCTATTGTTTTGAATAAAATATTGTAATTTTCCAAATCAAAAAAGACGTTTACTTTCTTTAATTCCAAGGCATATTTATTCATCAGGTAATTGCAGTTCGGTGAGAATTTTTTGTTTATATTTTTTATACATGAAGTTTGACATTTGAAATTAATTAGAAAATAGAGAAAATTGTTTTTTACTTATGTATTATGACAGCTGAAATTAAAAATAAGTAATAAAAAAAATAATCAGCTGAAGAATCAAGAGTACCTGATGAATAAATATGCCTTGTTTAATTCCTTTAAAAGGAGCATCTGCAAAAAATACTTTCTATATTTTTTTCTAATTAAAAAAGATTTTATTCTTATAACACCTCATTTAGATAATCCAAGTTTAAAGTTTTAAGTTTGTGTTAAAAATAGAAAGGGCAGAGTGGAAATGTTTCTAGAAATTTACTAGAATATATTTTTTCGTTTAAATACACATGACACTCTTGACAATAAAATAGGATTTGCGGAAACGGAGTTGCTGCGTAAACGTTGAAGCAAGTTTAAAAAGAACATACAAAATCTTACGCTGTGTAGAAATAGACTAATGTGCTATTTTTTATACCCTTCACCTGTGGTGCACAAGGGTATATATAGCTTTGTCATTCCGTTTGTAATTTCTACAATTTTCATCGCTATTGAAATTCAGCACAATCGCCCTATAACTTTCTAAGATATGTGCAAAAAACCACGACCACCTCGTTTTTTTCACAATTACAACAACAACATACATATATGTACATGTTAGAGTAAACGTGGCATCGAATCCCAGTTGAGCAAAAAATTTTTTTTTGTTTATTTTATATATTATTTATATATTTTTTTTTTAAATTTTTTTTTTGTAATTTTTGTTGTTTTTTTTTGTTTTTAATATATTTTTTTTTTAGAAACATACATACGTAAACTCAATTTATAATTTTACAATGGGACGATTTTATATATGTATGTACGTATTTTATATGACATGAATGGTGATACAAACAATTGTTATTGCATGACTACACGTTGTGAAGGGTATATAAGATTCGGCACGACCGAATGTAGCACTGTTACTTGTTTTAGAATACAAACGATCGCTTTGAATAAAAGTTTTCCATGTGTTATTGTATCAAAAATAAATTACTCGCTAAACTTTCGCTCAAAGCGATTGCTTGGCTTGTAAAAATCAGCACACTTTCAATTATTTTCTAATCATTGCACTTCTTATTTTCAATTATGATAAATTTTTAAGAAGTACTAAAAAAATCATTTCTTATCTACAAACAGATATTTAATTGTCAATATAAATCTTGATCTCATTCGCCTTTTTTATTACTTTCAATTTTAAACTTTTTTTTAAGAGCAAGTAAGAGCAAGTCATTACCTAGTTTTTGCTGGGATCTTGTATAGTTTGAATTAATTCAAATATTGTTGACATATGGCGCACTGCTGATTAATTTGTTATCAAACAATTTATCTGCATGTTTATTCAACAAAATTAGATAACGTATTCTTAGAATAAAACAACACAGGCGAGTTATCTCATTAATTAAAAAATGATCTTGTTGTTTATTATCAAGCTATTATCAAATTTTGCTTGTATTTGTATCATAAATAGTTATTATTTAGTCAAAATTTTAAATATATGTACTTTAATGTGCATGATTAAAATAAATAGAACCAGAGATTCTAAGCGTGAACATATTGAAACACCTTTTACAATTCTTTTCCTAAAGTGGCTTTAAAAATCCAGTTCATTGTTTTAAATTCTGGTGATATTTCGTTTTAGAGTGTTTGTCGATACAGTTATTTAGGTCCTACGAACAATGGTTTAGAAAAAATAAAAATTGATTTGGCAATTAAAAGTGTTTGTAAACACAACGTTTACAAATATACTCTGCTATTTCATCGTGGAGAAATTCACAAACAAGCAACGAATGCAAATCGTTGAAATTGTTTATCAAAATTCGTGCTCTGTTAGAAATGTCCATCGTCTTCATAATCGACCTAGTGAATCAAAAATGTGAGTTGGCCGCCAAGATCATGTGATTTGACGCCTCTTGACTATTTCTTGTGGGGCTATGTGAAGTCGTTGGGCTATGTGGACAAGTCAAACACGATTGAAGCCTTAGAGTATAACATAACACGCGTTATTCATGGAATACAGGCCAAAATGCTCGAAAAAGTTATGCAAAATTGAACCTTACGTACATATATATTATTTGAACCGGAGCCGCGGGCAACATTTACATGAAGTTATTTTTACAAAGTATATCATTTAATAATCATATTATGACTACAAATGAAATGAAAAATCTTTGATATTTTCTAAAGCAAATTATTGTTTGTTGCTATTAGTTACACTAATTGTACTCAACTTAATAATCACTTTTTTATCAGTATTGTTTAATGAAAGAAATTTGTTTGTATTTAATATTTCTTTAAATTTTTTTAAAATTTTTATATATTTTTTCAAATGTCAAAACTTTTAAAATAATAAAATTTATTGAATAAGAAGAGAAACAGTTGAAAATAAATTATTGTTAAAAAAATCAACGCTTGATTGTTTCTTTTTAGTATAATGTTATTTTTGCAAAGACATCATACTATTTTTGTCATTAAAATTTTGTTAACCATAATATTTTTAAAGTATAATCATATCGAAGTTTTCATAAAAAGTAAACATTAAATGATTAAATTCAAACAAACATATGATTAACGTGACAATGATTCAACAATTTAAAAATAGCTATTACTTGTTTTGGATAACCGAATATTGTCATAGAAACTACTATATGACCACCGTGATCATGGCGTAACTATGGGTTTTCTTTGCGTGTTGGACAGAAACGAATTTTATACATTGATTAGCAAAATTATAAAAAAAATTTCTCATTTTCTTAGATTTGTTCTCATTACCTTAGATTTGTGTAGAAAATCTAAAAACCTTGCAAAAATTTTAAAAACCCTGTTTTTTACAGTTTCACTATAAACAAATAACTCAGTAAAGATTAAGAGATTGTAAAATTTTATTTTTGGTTTTTCATTTGGCAAATTTTATTTATACACAAAAATAAATAAACAACAAATTATGGTGCATTCTACTTTAGATATACGAGTTTAAAATATTTAACAATATTTCTTAAATATTTGCTGGTTGATAAGACGTACATACGGTCTGGTCAACCAGATAAGAATGTTTTAATTAATTTAAAGAAAATAAATTTTGTAGAAAATAAATCACTTAGGATATGAATATGTGTGTAGCAAAACTTTGTTGGCACATACGCATTTAAAAAAATTTCCATCACTACTTTGTTGCTTTAGCAGCCAATCCCAATATTTTGTCTTAAAATATTATTAACTCTCATTACAAAATAATGAGTTAAATGTACTAAAAAATAGTTCTTCACTACTTACAATTTGGCATCTATTTAAACCCATTATTTTAATACGGCGATGCCATTGGAGGCAAGTACTTACCACGCTCACTTACAAATAGGGACTAAAATAAGTACTTACCACCTTCACTTACAAATAGGTACTCGTATAAGTACTTTCTATGGTCACTTATAAATAGGGACTTAAATGAGTACTTATTTTAAAAGCAATAAATAAGTACTTGATCTTAATAACCTTAATAACCCATTACTATTATGGACTTACAGAAGTCATTCGGTTCTTTTAAAGAACGAAAATTCGGTATGATTATTCTGCGAAACGTTAATATGAGATTTAATAATCAGTGAAAATCTATAAGTCATCACTTTGTTAATGAAATGCTTATTACTTTTACTTATACCCTAAGCGTGTTAAACCAAATGAGAATTATAAAAAGTTATATATTTTAATGGCTTCTAGCAAATTTCGCAATAAGAAATTGTATTGTGTGTGTATCTAAGCAAATGTCTGAAAATAAGTTCTTACGTATCACATTATAAATGAAGTCATTACTAAAATACATCTTAGTAAGACAGATGATATGGTTTAGTAAGAGCAAGTCATTATCTAGTTTTTGCTGGAAAGTTGATATTTTGTTGTGATACATTGCAGATTACACATTTTTGTGATGATAATTCTGCTACAACACTAAATACCTTGCCATCTATTATGGCCATCTAAAATTCATAATTTTCAAGTTTCGTTGTTTTGGCTAATTGACTTTTGGAATTCTTTACATTATCATGTATTAGATCTGCTTATTCTTTTTAATAAATTAATTTTAGTAGGCTGCAATAACGAGTGATGAAGGTTTAACATTTTTCCAGGTTATGGTTGATCCAAATACTATTTGTAATGGTACCAAACATACCACAAACATATGTTAGTCGATCATGCAAATGTGAACATGTTTTTGAAAATATATACTTTATGGGCTCGGAAATGAAAATTGTAGAAATTTCACACGGAATGACAATCCTATATATACCATTTTTCACTGTGTGAAGGGTATAAAAAGGCGGGAAGCTTTTGAATACAGCTGATGTAGCATATAACAGCTGATGAACATTAACAGATACGCAAATACATAAGTACATATCTGATGTATATGTAAGTGATCGAACACAAAACAATTTTGGCGCTAAAATAATTATTGAGATTTTAATTTTTTAATATTTAATAATATAATTTATATAATTATAATTTTAGACAAACTCTAAAAGAAAATTAAACGGTTTTCACTAAACATTTAATTAATGTCTAACGATAAAGAACACTCAAACCTTTTAATCTATACAAATTCGTCCAAAAACTATAAAAATTTATTTAAATCTTATGATATAAACCTTTAACACACTTATGGTAGACGATTCGACTAACAATGTTTATAAGGAAAAACTTTTCTTTCAGTTCAAGAAATTTTTGCAAAAAAAACCCCATTATATTGAAAATATACCATGACACCTTACTCCTTTATCAATACCCAGGCAACCTAATAAACCTTAATAGTTTTTTTTTTAAATATTCGTTAATAGAAATTTATACATAAACCTAATTCAGTTACTTTTATGTATTCGCAGCAAGGATGAATTAATATGTTTTGGTTTAAAATATCCCTTAAGTATGGATTAGTGTGTGTATAAACAATCTATTAGTCTAAAATGTAAATAAGTTTTGCCTTACACAATAGGGGTTTTAAACTTGAATGACATGTCAACAATGTTGATCTATCTATATATATAAAAGTGAATCTCTGTGTGTGTGTGTGTGTGTGTGTGTTAGCTATAGACTCTGAAACTGTAAAACCGATCGGGCTCAAACTTTGGTAAGTTGGTGTACACATACCAGGGAGTGTTTATGGGTGAAAAAAAGTGGGCGGGGCCACGCCCATAAAAAATTAGTTATCAGTTTTAGCTACTTGCACTTGACCGATTTTTCTGAAACTTTGCACACATATCGAGCTGTCATGACTAAATAATTTCGTGATAAGAAAAGTGGGCGGGGCCACGCCCCTAAAAATGTTTTAATTTTGAGGTACTTGCACTGGACCGATTTTTCTGAAACTTTGCACACATATTGAGCTGCCATGGCTTTATAATTTCGTGATTGAAAAAGTGGGCGGGGCCACGCCCATAAAAAATTAGTTATCAGTTTTAGCTACTTGCACTGGACCGAATTTTCTGAAACTTTGCAAACATACTGAGCTGTCATGACTTTACACTTTCGTCATTAGAAAAATGGGCAGTGCCACGCCCATTAAAAAAAAGGTATCATTTTGAAGTACTTGCACTGGACCGATTTTTCTGAAACTTTGCACACATATTGGGTTGGCATGACTATACAGTTTCGTATTTAGAAAAGTGGGCAGTGCCACGCCCATAAAAAAAGGTATCATTTTGAGGTACTTACACTGGACCGATTTTTCTGAAACTTTGCACACTTATTGAGCTGTCATGACTATACAGTTTCGTAATTAGAAAAGTGGGCAGTGCCATGCTCATAAAGAAAAGGTTATAGTTTTTAGCCTTGCACTTGATATTCGATTAAAATTTAGAATGCGATTCAAATTCATGAAGGGGCGTAGCAACGCGCGCCGGGATTGGCTAGTATAATATATTAAGGATCTTGCACTTAACCCAAAGGAAAAAATACAAAAATAACAGCGGCAATAAATGTCCCTAAAAAATGGTAAATAAAAATAAAAATCTAAATTATATATAGAAGCAAAAAAAAAATCAATAAATTTATTGAAGTGTTAAATAAGCAAAATTACCAAAATAAAAAGCATCCTGAGAGAGCTTTATAAAACGTGCTGCTTTGAACGTTTCACACTTTAGTAGATATTAAACCTCTATTTTTGCTCATTCGTGTTTCTTTAAATGTGTATCTTTTTTTTACAAGCAATGTATTTGAACAGACAATTTTACTTCTTTTTTTATTATTTTTTTTAAAGAAATTATGTGATTTAACTTAAATAAGTTCTTGAATTTTTTTTTTAAGAAATAGATACAATTTAATAGTAATGGAAAGAGTAAGTTTTCCATACTTAAAATACTGAAATACTTTTTGAAGAAATTCTTCATAAAACTGCTCGCAAATTCCTTAACCTTTTTTGAGCCAAGTCTTCAACATAGAGGTCACATGTAAATTATGCCTTAATCCAACGAAACAGTCCTACAGTGAACTGCGAGATTTCAGGAATAAGAGAACATTTTGATGGGCTTCATCATAGCTAAATGCAACAACTGCTGAGATTTTTGTTTATCAGCTCGGATTGATGTCAACAAATTCTTACAAGTTATAGACTTTTAAAAGATTCATTGATACCAAAGACTTTCAGAAATTTACAGAACTTGAAAAAGGCTGTAATTTTCTAGCTGCCAATAAAATATGTAGAGAGAAGGTAATTCCTTATAAAGTTCTAAGTGATGAAATAGTAAAGCTCGAAACATCAATAATTTTTTTTGACAGCTTAAACATGTTTGGTTTATAAATAAAAGGATAGTTTTTGCATGTTCAAACTAAACGTTTTACCATTAGAAGTGAAATTATTCGTTTTTTGGCCACCTAATTTGATTCTAGTTTTATATCTCAATGTACTACGGACACTTTTTATTGCAACAGTTAAGTAATTTTCTGATTTAGGAGTAGGATTTACTCTGAAACGGATTTTAAATTGGAGGAATTTTTTTTCTTATTTATTATATTGATCGCTTAAAATTCGATATTTTGACTAAAAATCGATCAAAACAAACAGTTAAGAAATTTTACAAAAATTAACCACGTTCTAACATTTGTTAAAACAAATTCGTCTTTAATTTTAATTTGTTCTTTTTATAAGAATATAATTTTAACTGGTGCTATTATTTTGGCCGGCACTGTATGTACATGTGAAAGCAAAAATTATAAAATTATTAAATAAAAAATTTGGCAGACAGTATCGTTAGTTTTGCTTTTATTGGACTATCAATTGTTTTTTTCCAAAGCGATCTTTTTTTAAAAAAAATATGTTTAACAAATTTGCATAAACTGATTAAATGGCGGCGGTTATCTATCTTGCTGCAGTTGTTAATAAATGGGCCTTATATAAACCAATAATGAAAAAGCTGATAAAGATAAATTCTTCTATTGAAATGGGCACGTCGAGGTAATTCCGAAGTTTAGAATTAAAAAAAAAACTGCTAAATGTCGGTTGTGTACGAAAACTTACAAAACAAGTGACAATCTTAAACGCCCCGTCTTATCAACAACTGCCGAAACTCAATAAAGTATTTTTTAAAAAAATCTGAACATAAAAAATATCTTGATTGTGCCTTAATGACTCTGATCGCTATTGACGTAATGTTAATGCAAAAACTTAATAAGAGTTAAATACAAACATGCAGCAATTTAGAAGATATGTCTTTAAAATTTATTAATATAAAAAATTTTAGAAAATAAATTTAATAATTTTGTTGAAATACACTGTTAAGATAAATTGTTCAATAAATATTTATAAGCTCTTTATAAGAAGAAAATATTTTTCCAAATATACACACCAATTTTTTAAGTTAAGTACATTAAAACCTAAAAATACATACATATGTATATGCAATTGATTGAAATAGTTCGGTTGATTGATGAACAATTTTTGTCATTAGAACCCATTTGGGAGCTTTAAATTTTAGTAAATTTTTACAAATTCCTGGCCATTATCTTCAAATGTTTCATTACCACCACTAGTGCCTATATATTCTTTGATTTTAGCTTCCAAGTATTAAGATCCGCTCTTGGATACGATCGATTTTGCTCTAAAAGATTATTCACTTGAAATTCCTATCAAATTTGCTTGAATATATGAAAACACACATGAAATTTTTCTGTAAAAAAATATAGCCACGGCCGAAACATCTTGGTTGGATGCAGTATCCTTGCATTTATCTACATCGACTTTAGAAATATGGCTTTAAAATAATTAGCAGATAACTTTTCAAAGTATAGAGCAATACATTGCCAAGGTCCTCACCTGTAAGAGTAAATTGCTAGCAAAACTTTTTTTTTATATGTATATGCCTACCAAATGGCTGTAGAATCAATTACCACAGGTAGCAGTTAACTGTGTTTGGCACATCCTTATAATTTTCATTTGACACGTTTTATAATATTTTTGAATATAATATTTTCAAACTGAAAAAAATATACAAAATCGTAAACAAAGGCGAATTCATTTGGCAATTTGATACTCAACAAAATAAAAATAAATAAAAAAAATTAATCAGCTGTTTTTATACGGCCACCTTATCAATCCACCTTGGTTTTTGTCCTTAAATAAATAAGTTTTATGGAAAAATAAATTATTTGATACCATCGATATTATCCAACAAACTATTGAAAATACCAAATAGTGTAACTATCGAAAGTTTGCCAGCTCTAGAGATAAGTCGTATGTAAAGCCCACCCGTCTGAAAGCAGATTTGGAAATTACTGGGTTAAAATCAAGGCAAATTTATACATCAGGTAGTCAGCTTATTATTTTTTTCTTCACTTATTAAGTTGTCAAAATCTATAGATAAAAAACAATTCTCTCTTTAATTTTTTTTTAATGCTAAACTTCATATATAAATAATATACAAGTGTTAGGGTGTAATGTGTTGTTAGAATTACAAAATCTATAAATATTTATTATACTAACTGACACAACATACATACATTTTGAATACTAGTTGGCATTTTTATGTATGTATGTCTTAAATTTAACTTAACACATTACTACATAATTTATGAATTATTTATTTTATTTTTATTTTGCATTAAATATTAATTGTGCAGTAGTAATGTAATTACCCTGAAAAATACTAAAAGAATTTAATAAGAGATAATACTTACGACAATAATAAAGGAATGCGAGTTAATATATTTTCCAAATTTGCATAAAAAACGCCTTTATTCTATTCAATTTTACTGAATGCATAATTATATGAAAGAAGAAATAATACAAACATACATACATACATACATACAAATACAAAAATATCTATTATTATTGCTTTTTAAGTGTTTTTATTTTAATTTTATGATCAATCTCACATTTGGGAATAATTTATAAAAATAATACAATACAAATACTAAAAAAAAAAATGTTATACGAAATATAACAAGCTAATATTTCTATATTTAGTATTTTTATTATCTATGACATATGCTACTAAAATAACACCAAGTGCATTAGGGACTTGAACAGCTAAATGGATCTTAAATAGCTAATAGCAGTTACACGTGTTAGTACTGTAATTAGTTTAGTACAATTTAATATTGTTAAGAGAGAGAGAAAGAAAGAGAATGATAAGAAAACTTATTATTGTCATATTATGGGAATAGTTGAAACGTTTTTTGTTTATTCTTATTGTGAAGTTGAAGTTGTAATTAAGTTGTTACAAACAGAAACTGTTCATAGAGACATACAACTTTTGGTAAAAAGTAAAGAATTTTATGATTTTTATAGCCGGTTTAACGATGTCGAAAGAATACCTAAATGATCAAAAGCTGGTCATTCACTTTTGAATAAATTTGGGTTTATCTATTTTGAAGGTTTTCATTCGCTTGTTCTTACAAATGTCAATTTTTGTTTTTTAAACTACAAAAAATATTTTTTGATTCTGCAAAAAATGTTTATCCATCCCTGTATGACACGTTTAACATATAAACTAAAATTGTATTGTTATACAATACTGTAAACACATAAAAAAATATCGAATAGTACATTACAAAGGGGGTGGCGAATTGAACAATTATAAATAAGAAAGATGATGTTTTTGTTAGATAGCGAATTTGTACATTATAAATTAATATTATAATATTTAGTACTATAGCTATTTTCAATTATCTTTAATATTGACTATTTTTTCTTCTAATTTCTTTTTTAGTTCCTGTTGATAAAAAAATACTTGGTAAGTTTGTTTTGCATACAATTTATTTTAATAATTTTCTTTCGCTATATTTTTTTCCTCTTAAAATTTCTGCTAATAACTACAATACTTTATAGTTAAAGTCAATTTAGTAGAAAGCCACACCTTTTTGGTCAAACACTTTTTCTTTTTTTGTATTCGAAAAAAAAAAATTAAAAATTTCTAACCATGAATTAAAAAAGAAACAGTTGTTAGATGCTTGTAGTACATAAAAAAAAAATAAAAAAAAAAACAAAATATTAGTGTTTAAAGCATGATGACACATATAATTCGGTCAAGGACTCTAGAGACAAAACTCATTTAAGTTTACGCTTATTTCCAACACTGCTGTTAGTATGAATGTTTGGAGTAATAAATTGGTTACATGACTAACATAACTCTGTCAAGCTGCACATTAATTTGCATTTTTTTTTACGAAATGAAATTAAAAAAAATTTATATACAACAAAATATTAGTTAAATATTTAACTTAACTTTTAAATATTTAAACACACAAAATACATTTTTTATTTGACTCGTAGCTGCAGTTAAATTCTATGTGCCATTTGGTTTTGTGTACTGCATAACCCAGGCATTTTCTAAAGAATTTCAAAAAAAAAAGGTTTTTAAATTAAGCTGGAAGTTAAAAGAAAATGTAAAAAAATGCAGGCTGCTGTGTAGAAGAATGTAGCAAGAGCCTGTAAATTGTCGAGAAACAAACAAACAATAGAAAGTGGTAACATAAATAACTGCATCCGTTTCCTGCTAAAAACAATACTGCTATACATACAACTGTTTACAAGCACTCTCACTTACTACTACACAGAAATATATACGACTACCGCAGCTATGTAACAGTTGTTGTTCTTGCTAGAAAAATATCTTAAATACAGTGGAGCTAAGTAAATTAAAATTAAACTTAAAAATAGTGGAAATCTTTTAAACGAATTTTCTAAATAAATTAAATTCATTTCAATAATAAAAGTAAACTGGTATGTATGCAGATGCTTAACAAAAATTTACACAGACACCTTTATTCATATTATCATGCTACAATGTATACCATAATCCTCTGAAAATATCTCAATGGCCTGTTGTGTGGTACTGTTGCTTGTACTCAATGATTTCTTGTGTAGAAAAAAACACCTAATGTCCTAAAGTATCTGTTGCGTTAAGGCTTAATTTCTTATCACTAAAAGTTAAAGGTTTTCTTTTAAAGAAGTTGAATATACTACTTTCTTTCAATTTCCCTTTAGACCCACTATGCGCTTTGTCAATGAAAATCTTATGTACCAAAAAGCTGTGCAGCTATTATGTGTAGCAAACATTTTTTATTTAGGTTACGTTTCTTTTCGTAACTAACAACAGTAATAATAGAAAAATATTTCAGACAAATGATAAATTTACCTTTTTCTGTTTTGGACTTTAATGAAAAATTAGCAGTTGGATAAACAACGAGGAAATAAAAGAAAAAAACAAAAATTACTTACTGTTGCAAAAAAGGGAGAAAATAATAAAATACTTGGAAGTTTTTTTTTTATTAGAAGGAAAACAGAAGAACAAATGTAACATGTTCGAATACTATTCTTTAATACATGACAATTGTAATTTCTAACTTGTAATTGAAAGATTTTTTATTTATAAAAAGGGTGTTCAAATGTGAAGTATCAATAGTCAATGGAAATGGAAGATAATCCTAAGCTTTTTGTGGCGTCAAATTAATAGTTAAGACGTAAAGAATATATGATTTCAACAGAATGGTGCCACTTGCCACACATCAAGAAAAACAGTTGATCTTTTTTTTTGAGTTTGAAAATCGCATAATTTCTCGTAGAGGGCAAATTAATTTGCCAGCAGGATCGTGCAATTCGTCATCTTTGGACTATTTTTTGTGGGGTATTTTAAGATCAAAAGTGTACAGCAATAATCTAATCGAACAAATATCAACCATTGACAACAGTTTATTGAAAAAAGGTGATTGAGAATTATGGTAAAAGATTTGAAATCTGCCGTGCCAGTGGTGGGGGAGGTCACTTGACCGGCATAATTTTTAATTTTTAACCAAAACCTTATTAAAATAAAATAAAAAAAAATAACAATTTTTTTTTATTAAAATTATAATGATACCTCTTATTTGAATACCCTTTATTCTATTTTTAACTGCCTGAACGTACTTAAAATAGAAAGCTTTTTTTAATTTAGAAAATTGCCAAACCTTTTTATGACATCTGCTACTGTCAGAATACAAAATGGAGTTTTTTTTGTGTTACAACCATGGTGTAACTACATAAGGTGATAGCGTAAAGGAGAGCAATTTTTGTCTCTCTTTTTTTATGTATGGAGTTTGACAATTTCCGGAGTTGAAATTATTTTTTAAATATGTAGTTTGACATTCTCCAGAACACAAAGAAAAAATCAGCTGGGTTGGCACCGCCACCTTGTATAATAACACCATGGTTACAACTACATTTGCAGTCAGCGTTGCCAGAATAAAGATTTTATCATATTTTTGATGATATTTTGTCTAAAATATTTGATGATATTAGTTCTCATTTTTTTCATATTTATTTTTAGAAATGACAATGTATTAATACATACATAGCTTTTTTTTAAATACAAAGAATGTATGATAAAATGCAACGCCTTTACCTTCAAACATCAGATAATTATATAAAACCAACCCATGTTAATATAAATTTCAATAAGTACCTTGATTTTTGCATAAAAAAAGTGTGATGATTTTTTTCCTCAAAATAGGTTTTTTTTTTTTTTTTTGCCAAATAATGATTTTTTCGCAAAGCTTCTGGCAACGCTGTTTGCAGTCACAAGCTCATTACTCTACGTCTTGACGAGCCATCGATTTGTTTAGACTAGAACAAAACGTCGGCAGAGCAACTGTCAAAAAATTGTTCATGTTCTTTGATATGGAGAAAACGTATAAAGAGTATTTTGTTGGTATTTTTATGTGTCGTCTCTTTCTTTCAAAATGCCTTTTAATGTCAGACATCGTTGTTCGAACAAATGTTCTGACAACGCTGTTTGAACAAGAACAAAACATCGACAACAGCGGTCAACACCAGGCAAATTCATGTGCGCACAAAAAATTTTTCGTTGTTCAAACAAATCGATGGCTGGTGAAGACCGTACGTTAAGTCCAGGGGCTCAATTCTTGTTCAGTGATAATATGAAATGAAAAATAAAAAATTATTTATGTTATCATTTGTATTTTGCATTTTATCATTTCACAAATACTTATTTAGCGATTCTAGTACGTTTTGTGAAAACAGTGTTCTATTCCGACTGTAGTGATGAAACTTTTGTAACTATGTTATTACAATTTTAAAGCAAATGTCAAATTGAATAAAAAAGCAAACAAATACATACGAAATACTATGTCTAGCACAATTATTTTAATTATTTTATCGGAAAGAATTAGGGATGAACAAAGGTAAGAAATTGTTGTTAAAAACTTTTTATTACAATATAATATACTTAATATTTAATAGGAATCATTTGAGAGTGCTAAGACGCAATCTTCGCGATTGCCAAAATCCATTTGAGATGACAACTGACGACCACTTTATAGATTTATATCGGTTCCCCAAAGCATTGTGTTTGGAATTAATGGACGAATTATCTCCATTTTTGCCAAATTCACGTCGCAAACATGCTATTGTAAGTCATGTAATGGTTTTAAGTGCTCTTCGTTTTTTTGCTACTGGTAGCTTTCAACGAAGTGTGGGACAAGACAGTTTTTCTGCATTGTCTCAAACATCTGTAAGCAGATGTGTGCAATTAGTTGCTACTGCTTTAAATAAAATATCGCATAAGCATATTAAGTTTCCAAAGCACGATGACTTGTCAGCATTGAAAATAAAATTTATGACCAAATATCAATTTCCGGGAATAATTGGTCTGATAGACGGAACTCACATCAAAATTTCAGCACCAAAAAGAGAAATAGAACACGTTTACTATTGTCGAAAGGGTGGACATTCCAAAAATGTAATGATAATATGCGATGCTGATTATATTATTTTGGCAGCTAGTGCAAGGTTCGGTGGAACTTCTCATGACTCGTATGTTTGGCGTAGATCCCGAGCTTGCAGAAGTTTGGAAGAGCTGTATGAAGCGGGCGAACGTAATTTTTGGCTTTTAGGCGATAGCGGTTATCCCTTGCAGGTAAAGTATTTAATATCCAACACAAAGAAAAATTTTGTTCAAATATGGAGCAATTATTCTTAACTAAAAAAACAATAGTAATTATACCCTTCACCTATGGTACTAAGAGTATATTTAGCTTTGTCATTTCGTTTGTTATTTCTACAATATTTTTTTCAGAACACAAAGTATATATTTTCTGAAAGCTTATAAATAGGGAAGTCGATCGTCTGCCTGTCTGTGTGTTGGTTGAAATTAAATCTTAAAAGCCCCAACATTTTGTACAGATGTGTATGTGGTATGAATCCTTTGGACATATTTAGAAATGAATTGTTATTGAAATCAAGCACAGTTACCCCATATTTTTCTGTGACATGAGCAAAAAAACATTACTGCCAATATTTTTTTCCTATATTTTGATCACATACGATACTGGCCTTAAATAAAAAAGTTTGAATAGTGAAATATACTACATTATTAAAATAGGCAAAAGCCAAGATGCCTGCCACTACGAAATGGCGAATAATAAATTTCTATTTGGGTCAAAATAATGTTGTACCGCCTAAATATTGGTACGAAATTAAAGAGCTTAAACAATAGAATTTTATAAATTATGAAAAAGTTGAGGTCCATGATGGCGACCTAAACAAAATAGCAAATAACTTCTTCCTTAACCCAATCAATATGGTTATCATATGAAAGGGCTTGTTTATTAGAATACAGCTAACTAAGTAACAATTAAAAATCAAATATGGCGTCTGAAATAATAAAGTAAAATTGCTACGTTAAGGGCATTTTATCTATGTACATAATGGTGAAGGGTATTCTCAAATTCGGCACTTTACTTATATTTCATTTATTTAAAAACAGCCTTGGTTGATGACACCAATTAGCACAACAAATACTACATCTGAAGAGCGTTACAACATAGCACACAAATCCACTAGAGCTCTTGTAGAAAGATGCATTGGTATATTAAAAAGTAGATTTCGATGTCTCTCAAAGGAAAGAGCCCTTTTTTACAGTCCTCCAAAAGCTGGTCTAATAATTAACGCTTGTTTGGTATTACATAACTATTTAGTTCGTAGAAGAGTGCCGTTTCCTGAAATTTATTTGGATGAACCTGAAGAATCTGAAGAGTATGTTACCTCCCCTACCAATATTTCGTCATCAAATATATTAAACATAGCAAAAAGACAACGACTGCAAATTGTTCAAGACGCTTTTACTAATAATTTTTAAACATCTTTTAAGAATTTAATTTTTTTTATTAACATTTTCGCAGTATAAAAGTTTTAACAGCCAAAATAAAAATATATACTAGTTAATTACTAATTATCACATTTAAATTTATGTAATAATGTAAATTCATAATTTCTTGAGAGTGCTTAAAATTTAAAACTTAATTCATTATCACAGATTTTCTTTATTTGTGTTTAACATCGAAAGTTACTTAATTTTATTTAATAAAAGTTTTGCAATATAAAACATTTAACAGCCAAAATAAAAATATATAAAGATACTAAATAAATACATATTATCACCTTTTAATTCATGTAAATTATTTTAATTCATAAGTTCTTAAGACTGCTTAAAATTAAAAACTAATATCATCACATTATTTAATATGTATTTTATAATAAAAATAAAAAAAATTCATTATCACAGATTTTTTTTTATTTGTGTTTAACATCGAAAGTTACTTAATTTTATTTAATAAAAGTTTTGCAATATAAAACATTTAACAGCCAAAATAAAAATATATAAATATACTAAATAATAACTTATTATCACATTTTAATTCATGTAAATTATTTTAATTCATAAGTTCTTAAGACTGCTTAAAATTAAAAACTAAAATCATTATCACATTTTTTAATATGTATTTAAAAATAAAAAATTAAAAAAAAGATAATTTCCAACTGTATTTCAGAAATTTGCAATTGTATTTCAAAAATTTGTTTTTATATTTTAGAAAGTTTTAATTGTTTTTCTTATAAAATGTCATTTATATTAATTAGGTTCGTATTAAATTTTAAAGATTTCTATTTGTATTTCGAAATTTTTCATTTGTATTTCAAAACATTTTAACATTTAATTAAGATGCAATTGAAAATTTACATTATGTATTTAATAGGAATCTTTTAAATAAAATGTTAAAATGTTTTGAAATACAAATGAAAAATTTCGAAATACAAATAGAAATCTTTAAAATTTAATAAGAACCTAATTAATATAAATGACATTTTATAAGAAAAACAATTAAAACTTTCTAAAATATAAATACAAATTTTTGAAATACAATTGCAAATTTCTGAAATACAGTTGGAAATTGTGTACAAAAAATTCAAAAAAAAACATGTATAAAAAAATAAAATGTTAAAAAATACCTTAGTGTCTCTCCCTTAAAACGTTTATTAAGTCTTGCAGTTTTGCTACAACATTTTCTTTAGCTTGGGTATCAGCTCTTACAACATTTGTGTGCTCTTTTAAAATTTCTAATTTTTGCCTTTTTAAATCGTTGGCTATTTTCATTTCATCTAGCTTCTTTTCCTCAATGTTGTACAAATTTTCGACATCATGTCTTTCTGGCAGTGCTCTTCTTTTTCGTCTTTGTGGGCGGGATGTCGAAACACTTGCAGTTACTGCTGCGGCTGATGTGCTGGCTCCCGATATTGTGGATGAATTATTGGGAATATTCGCTGAGGTTGATGCTAAAATATCAATTTCGCAGTCGACTACCACGAATTCCTCGAGTGGCTGTTCTGAAGTGTCCAATAAAGCTTCAAAACCCATATCTTCCGTATTGTCACCGTCAACTGCTTCTACTGTTGTAATTTTTATTACTCGCTCTTCCAGTGCCGTCAGTTGTTTTAAACGGCTCATACCATTTACCCCGCTTTTCTGTTCAGCCTGCTTTATGGCACTATATTTGGCGCGGGTATGAAGTCTAACATTTGTAAGAAAACAAGATATTTCATTAAAATATATATGTACATACAAATGTATTAATAATTAATAAATATGTTTACCTTAGGTCACTCCAATATTTCTTCCACTTTGGACCATCCTTTTGGGTTCCACCAAGAGCATTGAGGTTTGCCGATAGTTCCCTCCATTTTTCGTCCCTATATTTGGCACCGTCTATAGTTACAAATCTGCAAATAACCGTTTAATACAAGTTTTTTGTGTAAATAATACTACTTACTTATCATTTGCGAGATCTATATTCTCCTCCAAATAATTAATTAAATATTCTTTTTGGTTTTCGCTTGCGCGTTTTCCTCTGGGAACCTTATCCATGGCTTTTCACTAATAAATTGTGTGTGTATAATATTTTATCAAATGAAACATTTTTGACAGTTGTTTACACTGTTGCAAAAAACGAGAATCGACAAGATTGTGCAACTATGAAAAAATTTTGTTTCGTTCCGCTCTTTTTTTCACATATGTAAACATTTTGACATTTGCTTTTCATTTTCACTAAACGCCAATCAAAAGCTTCATGATAATGTGTAAAAACTTTTCATTTTAGCTTTTCACAGAACAAGAATTGAGCCCCAGAAAAGCATTGCTAATGACAAGTGATATTATATTGTTTACTTAAAAGCTAGGTGGCAGTTAAAGGATAATATAATTTAGAAAATTGTGTAAAAGGTAAATTATGTTTAATCAGCTAAAAATTTAAGAAGGATAGATGTATTATAATTGTTCATGTACATACAAACATATACATACATGTTTATGTCGATTTTAGGTTGTACAAAAATATTTTAAAAAATATTTCTCGCTTTTTCTCTGGTGTATACTTATTAGTTCTATTTTTAGGGAGTAATAAAAATAACTACACTTATTCGTGTTTAGTTTTTTTGCATTCTCGTAGGCGTAAACAAGTTGTAACCAAAAACAGCGTCGCCGTTAATTAGTTTGCGTTATCGTGAGTACACTGTGTTTTTTCTAGAAATGGGAAAATAAACAATATATAATCTTTTATACTTTATAATAAAAATTTTTCCTAATTATTTCCCTTTAATTGTAAAAAAGTGTTCGATAAACGTAATAATCTTCTTATGTTTTTTAAGGTTTTGTCATAAACTATCAAGAATGGAAAATTTATTTTTAGGGGTTGAATTATTTATATTTGTACATACATACATACTTAAATATGTTTGTACAAACATATGTAGATTGTTTTGGGTTTTCCTTAAATTTTGTTCTCCCCTTCTCCTACATAAAACAAGAAGAATAAAGGAAACAAAAAACAAATACAAAATTCATAATAAAATCTATTGAAAAAATATTTGTTCTTAAATACCTTGTATTTGTAAAATTTATTATTATGTTGGCATACCGCCAATAAAATATGTTTATATTATAACATTTTGTGTGTATGTTTGTGTATTAAAGTAGAATGAAAAAGGAGTATGGTAGAGGAAATAGAAGTTAAAATATTCATGTTACATTTTTATTTTGTTGCGTCTTGTTTTGTTTACAACTACAGTTAGTAATACTTTTACAATAATACCGTTATTATTACACATACTTAAAAGCTTGTTTCTTTTATTTATGTGTCTCCGGTTGTGATGGGTGGGTGGATGAGTTGTTACAAAAACAAACGAAAAGGAAAAATTTGTTGTTATGTATAAATTTAAACGCCCTGTTAAAGCCAAAAGAACATCCCAGTTGTCCCTGTCTTTAACATGTTTTTTAAGACGGGTACAACATCATACAAAATCGTTAAAATACAGGACAAATCGTCAACAACATTTTTACGCATTACAGCTAAAGTGAAAGTGTGAATCATTTTGTCGCTGATATATTTATTGAATTATTATAGGCGACCGAACTGAAGACAATGGACAATAAAAAAGTACATTTTAGAAGCTTTTAAATCTTATGCTTTTTTCAAAAGTAAAATTTTAGAGTATTATTAACCAACAAAAATGTACTTTATACTACATTTACTTTTGAGCCAAATCTCGTAAGTAGCAGAAATCCAAACCAACCAACCAAAGCAGAAATCTACTTCGCCACTAGATTTTGGCAGGATCCACTTAAAATATAGTACTACTTCGTGATGCAACTGTGGTTTTTATTAAATTGTAATAAAATATACTACGCTGCATAAAGAAAAATTTAATCATAATATATTAGGTGGTTGCAATTGCACAAGTACTTTATTGTTTACATTTTTTTTATATGAAGTTTGAGTTTTGGAGAAGTAGAGTACAGCGAGCCTCTCAGACTACCTTGTAAATAAATATACTGTTTTGAAAACGAAATCTTGCAAATTGTCAAAAACAGTGGTATAAACGGTATAAATTTTAACAGAGATTTTAAATCAAATCTACTAGATTTCGCTCAGGGGTAAATATAGTAGTAGGCGAAAGTGAATTTTAAGGTAAAAGCAAGCTGAAGTTGTTTTTAGGTACTTAAAACCTCTAAAGTCAGCCATTTCTCGTAATAAAAAATTTTTGTAAATAACATTTTTAGTTTTTCAAAATGTCAAAAAAATAAACTGTTCTTTATTATGTTCATGACTAAGGTTGCCATTTGCTTAGAATTAAATACCATTTGCATGAAAGCATTTGGCACATTTTACGTGTCACCGACTTTGGCGTGGGGAAATGGTTATGGGCCAATGCCAACATATTCAGCAGAAACGACAAATGCTGACGGTGAACAATTTAATAATTTTTTAATAGCATCGTTAAAGACAATATCGTAAGTGACGATTTGGCCAACTGGGATAGAGTACAAATCAACAGCTGACGTTTGTGGGATGGTTAGTGCGCTGGTATCACACACCATATGTGTGCATGTATGTATTTGCATATATGTATGAAAAGCCTATACACTCAGTTGCTTATGTTTTATGCCATCATCAATTTCATATAAAAGTAAAGTATAATAATGAAACACTTACCCGTGCCCATACTACTTTTTGGTACTTACACACATACGTTTCATCTTAAGCAAAGTATAAAATAACACAATACTTTGGTTGTATTAATACATACCAAGAGATTTTTGAAGAAAGTTGGCAAGCATACAAAAAAGTAAAAATAAACACTATGGCATAAATTTTTGTGATAAGAATTTATTGAAAATTTCCTCAGACTCGAAAAATAAAGATTTCTTTATACAGCCAAAGATGTCGTCAAGAAATAATAGCATCTTCAATATATTTCTAGGTAGCCTGTTTAAGTACACTCGGTGAAGCTGTATGTTTTGATTTATGAATCTTATGACCTCTGGTACCCCACATAGGGTTAGCTCGTTTCCAGTCTGATAAATAATTGAATATAATCTCAAAATACAGCTTATCAGTTTTATACGTTTTCACAAGCCAGCTTCGATTTTTGACATTACAAGGATTTATTTTCAATCCCTTTCGCCTAAACGAACAATTGCAATTTTATTATGGCTCTTGATAATTCATCAATTGTCTTTTAAAAAAGATTCTATTAGTAATATGAGTAATCTATCAATTGATCCCTATCTGGTACTCATTTTTACTTAACGTCACATTCAGTCTCTTTACTTTTTTAATCTATATTAGTAAATCTCAAAGCATGTAAGGATGCACTGTACAAAGAAGACAAAATAATAAAATTCTGGAAGAAAAATTTCCATAACATTTGATATTAAACTGCATTACTCACCTACATATGCTTCCCATCGAAGTTTTTATTCAAAAGAGAATTAACTATTATTAATTTCAAAACTGTGTTAGAAAGCCAACATATACCTATATACCAAAAATCAAAATCCACACTTAGTTGGCATACCTTATAACTTTATTGGTGAAATAAAAAAATTTTTCTTTAATTTTATTGTTAAACCATTGTAAAAAAATCGGTGTAATGAGTTTTAAAATGTTCTTGTATAATCTTGTATACGTTTATAGACCAACTCGTCTTTTTAATGCCATTTAACTCTACATTTCGTTATTTTAAATATAAAGGGTCTTAAAGGGACTTCCGAACTTTGGCAAAATCATTGTTCTGTTGGGGCAACGTTCTGTTCAGTGTTTTAAGAAAAACAAAAAATCATCTCCATCGATGAGGCATATTTCTAGATAAATAGGTACGTTAACAAACAAAATGTTCGAATTTGGGATGATACAAATCCAAATGAGGTCCAATAGCATCTAATGAATTCCAAAACAGTCACTGTGTATCTTGAATTTAGGTCTGGCGGCATTATTGGTTCACATTTATTTGAGAACGACGTTGGCCAGGCTGTCACAGTCAACGGACTTATTTGGATGATATGGACACACTACATGTTTAACAGTTCATGATACATTGGTCATCCTTTACGAGCGATTTAAGGGTATGGTCACCTCACGTAGAGGTCATATAAACTGGCTATCGTGCTGATTGGTTATATTAGACTAAGGTCGCAGCTTAATGCAAATAATTCACAAACCACATCGGTTTTCAAAGCCAAAATTACTGCGCCATCTGTCAAATTTATTCTGATTTATGTGCCAAAGTCATGGAAAATTAGACATTACGGATGTACGCCACACAGCGAGCCGCGGTGGACATTAGCAAATATTGTCCCGCATTTATTTGATAACCCTTTATAAAGAACTTATTAAATATAAAAAAAAACTATATTTTTCTATGAATTTATTTGCACCTAACGAAAGTTTTATTATTTGATTTACTTGGACCCCTTGTGCAATGTAACATTTTTCAGCCAGCCATCCAAGCAACTTTTAAAGTGACAAGGTTGCCAAAAGTGTATGACTATAAGTGCATATAACATTTTATAATTGTGCATATAAACCATTGAGTCTGTATGTTTGTAAGAATATGTCCCAGTTGGCCAAATATGTGTAAACATTTATTATGGGAATTGTGAAATACATTTTACTGTGGGTAAAGAAAGTTTGACAATGATGCAAATAAGATCCTCATTAACGACACCTTGATGTTATTTCTTAAATACTGTTGATGACAATGTGATTGATGAGGGTTTGAGACACATTTGGCGACAATACAAGTGTTAGTGTTTTTATTAATGCCTCTTATCAGACACATTTGCTGACAAAATAAGCGACAATATCTATGTAGTAGAGAGAAATTAATCAGTAGAAATGTCGTCAATTAATATATAATCAAAATAACATGAGCAATATTGCCTCTTTTCTTCTTTTTCTGTCAGGATTTTTATGTATTTTTTTTGTATAAAGGATAGGTTTCCAATTTCCCTCCTGTTTCGCCAAAGACTTTTTACTGTCGTGCATCCATTCTTGAAATCATCCTAAGGACATGGCCTACTGGGATGTTGTTTTTCGTCAGGTTCTCATTCTGATTAAATCAAATATTTTTTCATGTTTTAAATTAAGTACTTGACGCATCTCCTTGTGCATTTTCTTGTTGTTCTTGTTATTCCAAAGTGTTCTTACTCTCTAAGGATGTGTGAGTGTGTATAAACTTCTTGCCACAAATTGAATTTATGCAAATATCATGTCGTTCATCATTATTTCGAGGCATTTTTTTTTGCCACAGGTCTTTTTGTTTTTGGTTGCGAGGCGAAGAAAACATAAAGAAAAACAAAATCACAAAAAAAAAATTCAATTATATTTCTTATTTGATCTCTGATTAAATGTAAAAACATAATAAATAATTGTTAACCATGTTTGGTTGCTTGTTTGTTGAATTTTGTTGTTGAGGTTTTATTTATTTATTTAAAATTTTATTTTTTTTTCACGGTCAATTTTATTTCTTAATGACCTTAGCAAATTGTTAAATAAATTTTTTATTTACTTTATTATTTATTGGAGAAACCCTAATGGTTTTGTAGTTTGTTTAAGCTTAGTTTAAATTCATTGTAGATGTTAATCAAAAGGTGATAATTTGTTATCGAGTAATTGAAAACAATAACAAAAATCGTTTAAATTATGTTACAATGTACTAAATTTGAATCTACTTTACAAAATAAAATAAACATAAGAACATAATTGTAACAGCTATATAAACAGCGCTATTAACTTTGCAATTTAAGAAATCACCATAACTAAGAGAAAGCGCGTAGTTTAAAAATTGAAACTTTTTAATCAAATATAATAAGATCCCCTCACTCCTTTAAGCAGCAAAAGGCCTCAAATAAATTTAAAATATAAAATTTTTTAACATAGTGACAATACTGACCTCCAGGTGCAAATTTAATCACTATTGTAGAAAAAAACATGACATCTGTTAGTTGCCAATTGCCTCCGTAATACTTTATTTTTCAACTGGGAATGAAACTGAATTTATGTTGCTATCGATAATCGACCTTTAAGTCTATATATATTTTATTATTAATATCTTCTGGGCACAACACCGTTTGAATTATTAATTATGAAGCTATTAATATAAATATTTATTTTCTCATCGATTTCTTTCTATTTTGATTTTCGATTTTTAGTGCATCTAATAAAGATTACTTTTTTTTTCTTTGTTGTTTATTACTTATGTATTTTTTAGGGTACATATTTATATATGTGCTTTTTACTTATATTACCTTAATTTATTTTACTTTCTTTTTGTTACCAATATTGTTTTGTTTGGTTCAATTCAGCTTTAAGACATTGTGTCTCGGCATAGCGTCGGTCGGTTGCCTTATTTTTGGACTGTAGTAGTCTTTGACAAGTTCATCAATCACTCTTGACCTGCTTTGATGTTATAGTGACATAAAAGTGTTTAAAGTTTAATGTGTATTTTTTTACAACAAAAATATTTATGGAGAAAAAAAAGTTCGAAAAGCTACAAATTGAAGTTTACTTAATGACCCTTAATATAAAACGGGAAGTTAAGGAATTGTCTCATGAAACATATGTTAACTATTGTTTTATGGATAAATCAACGTTAACGTAAGTTACTTTAGTTATTTAGTTTTTTTAATATTAAAGTCAATAATTCAAGTAAGTTGTTTATGTCTTGTTAAAATAACAAAATTTTAATCAACAGATATTTAGATTGATTAATAGTTTGAGCCAGGGTACACTTATACAAGGTGGCGGTGCCAGCCCATCTGACTATTTTTTGTGTTCTGGAGTATGTCAAAATACATATTTAAAAAAATGATTTCAACTCCGTAAAATGTCAAACTCCATACATAAAAAAGAGACACAAAAATTGTTCTCCTTTACGCTATCACCTTATGTAATTACACCATGGTTGGTGCAAATATGCTAATACAACGCAGTTGAAAAAATTTGTGAATGACATTAAGAAATAAAATTTTTGCGGGAAATTGTAGAAATATAAAAATTTTAAAATTTGTATACAGATGTTCTGTTGACAGAAAGACTTTCAAAAAAATGGTCTCAAAATAAAATATTCTATTCTATTGATTGATTGATTCTAAGAGTTGATTTTTACCACCATTTGAATTAATCTTGTCTTGTCATTATTACTTTTGTTGAAACATTAATGGATCTGATATGTATTTGTCTGGGTACTTAAATATTTACATATTTCTGAAAGCGTTCAAGACTTTGCCAAATCCAAACAAAAAAGCTTTTAACGAGTCAAGGCAGCTCTGCAGTTTTGCGCTGTACTGGGTTTTTGGATATTCAAAAACGAACTTTGAGTTTAGACACGTAAAGAAATTTTTGAAGAAATTAAAATCTTGAGAAATCATAAGAGTTTCAGAAATTTCGTGGATTAAACTAATATGTTTAATTACATACATAATTGAAAAATCATTAAACTCGCTGAGCATCAGAGGAACAGGATGAAACGTTGAAACAATTTCTATGTCAGTGATTCGTGTTTGATGGTGTTGGATACTATAACAAATTTCGATTGAAAACTCTTGAAGAGTTATATTGAGGGCTTTGAGTTATGTACGTCTATACCTGTTTATGAGTATAGACTTTGTAGAGTTGTTATTGTTCTAAAATGTGTGCTTTATTGAAAAAATCGCGAAAAACTTGAGAAAATCATGTTGTTTTTGCTTTTTTTGTCTTTCTAACTGAAAATAGTGAAGGCTATTTGATGTAAAGTCCGATATCACTTGAAATTGTAAAAAAGAAAGTAAGTTTAAAATTTTTCTATTCAAAACACAAGTACATACATGGACTAACATTTGAAAATGATTTCGGGCATATGACCACCGCGGCTGTTCTTGATGAATTGTATTCTGAAAGTCCAATTTTGGATTACTTTTTGAAGCGCTGCCGACCGTATGTCACGAATAACACAAACAATGTTGGCATTCATGGAGTCATAAACCAGTGGTTCACGTGACCCCACAGAAAATAATCGACAGATGTCAAACTGTACGACCTTGACAGGTCCATTTTTAAAAATCATCTTATCGCCAAATTTTAATTGCAATAAATCGAGAGTTGCGGTTGTCGTATGGCACGTAGCGACTTCCTGGAATCGATTTCATTAATATTCTCGAACAAGAAATCATTGACCATGGTGCGGTAATGTTCTCCATTGTATGTAATGCAAGCTCCGGCTTCTTTTTGAAAGAAGTAAGCAACGTCTGATGATGTCTCTAGCGTACAAACCGCATGAAACGTTGCTTTTTTTCTGGATGTTATACAGTCTAGGGTATTTTGTGGATTAGTTGCACTCTATATAAAGCAAACTTATTTATTAACACAACCGAAAAACTAAAACACAATTTTGCGTTAAAACATCGGTCGAATCGAAGAGTGATTTTTAAAGTTAATTTGGATAGTTTGGTAGCGTTGTTAAAACGTTTAACTATCTGTGATGATTTGCTTTGCCACTCATGATGTTTGGATTAATACATAAGTTGTAAAAAAAAATGTTTTAAACAAATAATACTTTGATTTGTTCTAATATCTGTAACTTGCTACTTAAAATTAATAAAAACAAGTAAGAGCGCTATATTCGGCCGTGCCGAATCTTATATACCCTTCACAACGTGAATTCATGCAATAACAGTGGTTTGTGTCACCATTCATCCCATATGAAATACGTACATACATATAAAAACATACATATATAAAAACGTCCTATTGTAAAATTATAAATTCACGTATGAATGTTAAAAAAAACAAAAAAAAAAAAAAATTTAAAAAAAAAATTTAAAAAGAAATTAAAAAAAAAAAAAAAATTTTTTTTAAAAAAAAATTTTTAAAAAAATTATTATGTATATAATATATATAAAACAAAAAAAAATAAAAAAAAAATTAAAAAAAAAATTAAAAAAAAAAATAATAAAAATATAAATAATATATTAAATAAAAAATAAAAAAAAAAAAATAAAAAAAAAAATAAAAAAAAAATTTTTTAAAAAATTAAAAAAAAATTTTTTTGGCTCAGCTGGGATTGGATGCCACGTTTTCTCTAACCAGTATACACGTTTGTATGTATGTATGTTGTTGTTGTAATGTTGCTTTTGTGAAAAAAAAAATCGAGGTGGTCGTGGGTTTTTGCTCATATCTCAGTTGTTTATGTACCGATGTTTCTGATTTTCAATAGCGATCTACTCCCGAATATTTCTGATATTTTAATACCTCACCCGAGTCCAAGCGATGTCGGGGGGCTTCAAAAAGTTGATTTCAACATACACACGGACAGACGGACAGACGGACAGACTGACAGCGCTTAATCGACTCCCCTATTCATAAGCTTTCAGAAAATATATACTTTATGGGGTCGGAAATCAAAATTGTAGAAATTTCACACGGAATGACAAACCTATATATACCCTTTTTCACTGTGTGAAGGGTATAAAAATAAAGACATATTCCTTCCAGTTAAACTAGTTATTCATCATTAAGACATAAATAGACACACGCACACTCACACACACACACATATTTATAATATTTAACAATACTGCAATAGTAAATAAAACAAATTACTTGTTTTTACCACCTTACCAGCTCATTTATCTTTAACATCCATTATAATTAAAAAGTTTGAAATTAATTTATTTTAGAAACAACAAAACAGGTATTTTTGTATGTACTAGCAAACACATGAGTAATAATTCAACATCTTGTTATGCTTCAAGTGAATCTGTATTATATTATCTTTTACTAAGTGGCGCAAAATTAACGAAGGAGTCTGAATTCGTTGTATCTTTTTATTTAAGAAATAATTATTAGATTTTTTTTAAAACAGTATATAAATAGGAAATATTTTTAGTTATGTTATGAAAAATAATATCTCGCAAGTGTTGGCCATTTTCTGCTTTGCAAATTCATGCTCTTTCCAACACATTTTCCATAACCTTTCGCTTTATGTTGTTTATTTCGTCGCGTTGCTGGATGGTTCTAGGCTCATTAATGTAGACTTTTCCTTTTAAATAACCCCAAAGAAAACAGTCTGGAGCGGTTAAATCCGGTGAACGCGGATGCCAATTAAAATCACTTGTACGCAAAATATTTCGTTCATCAAAGATTTCTTGTAAAAGAACCATCGTGTCCCCTGCAGTGTGCGCTGTGGCTCCATCTTGTTGGAACCATACTTGCGGATGGTTTTCTACGGCTGGTCTTAAAAAATTTTCTAACATTGTCTGATATTGACGGAAACGGCGACCCCGTGTTTATTTTTAAAAAAATCAAGACCAATTATCCTTTCCGATGAAACACCGCACCAAACCGTACACTTAGATGGCTGTAATTCTCGCTGTTGAACTACTCTCAGATTTTTCTTGGCCCATATCCTGCAGTTTTGCTTATTAACGAAGCCACTTAATTGGAAACTTATGAAAGAAACTGCATAATCAAGTCGTTGCTGGTAATCTGTCAGTTTCAATTCTTGGACAAGCTGAATCTTGTATGGAAACATTCCTATTGTATGCAAAATTCTCTGCAGCGGAGCTCGTGAGAGGCCAAGTTGTGTTGAATGTTTCCTGGTTAATGTTTCTTCATCTTCCCGAATACTCCTCTGTACCAGTGCAATATTGTCGTCAGTGTGCACCGTTCGTTCTTTGCCAGCACCAGGAAGGTTGCTTACTGCCGCTTGTTGTCAAAAATTTGCAACCAGACGGTTTATTGTTGACTCTGAGGGTCCAATTCGCACACTACAATAACGACGATATGCACCCTGAGTCAAAACAATGGATCGTTGATTTGAAAAATAAAGCTCAACAAATTGGGATGTTGTTCAATTGAGGACTGCTCCATTTTGAATTCCCCAAGTCTTCTTTACAAAATACTGAAAAGAAAAAAAAAAAATTATATTAAAAAAGTTATAAGCAATTTAAACCGATTCGGTAATTTTGGGACACCCAGTACATAAAAGGAAATTTAATAAATCACAATGTGAGTTCACTTTTTATACCCTTCACACAGTGAAAAAGGGTATATATAGGTTTGTCATTCCGTGTGAAATTTCTACAATTTTCATTTCCGACCCCATAAAGTATATATTTTCTGAAAGCTTATGAATAGAGGAGTCGATTAAGCCCTGACCGTCTGTCCGTCTGACCGTCTGTCCGTGTGTATGTTGAAATCAACTTTTTGAAGCCCCCCGACATAGGTTGGACCCGGGTAAGGTATTAAAATATCAGAAATATTCGGGAGTAGATCGGTATTGAAAATCAGAAACATCGGTACATAAACAACTGAGATATGAGCAAAAACCCACGACCACCTCGATTTTCTTTTCATAAAAACAACATTACAACAACAACATACATACATACAAACGTGTATGGTTGGTTGGTTATCGTGGTAGTTCGCTGCACGCCAACAGTCAAGTAGAGTCTGTATGACTCCGTTTTGACAGGACCACATCACTCGTCAGCTTCTAGTGTATCTCAGAATAAAATCCAAGAGTAAGGGTACTAGATCCACCCCGTGGCCCTGAGATATCTCAGTAGATAATTCAGTCCAACTTCAGATATCGCAGAGAGGCCATCTAGTATATGTTCGCCCAGAAATCTGTGTCTCTTAGCCGCCAGTGCAGGACATTCGCAGAGAAAGTGGAAAACCGATTCCTCCTTCTCTCTATCCAGACAACTGCGACAATGGTCGTTCGATGGGAGTCCGAGCCGACTTGCATGTTTGCCTAACATCCAGTGACCCGTCAATACCGCCAGCAACCTCGATATGTCCCTCCGACTCCGACTGGTAAGTTGCAATGTACGTCGTGCATCAAAAGAGGGCCACGTAAGCCGTGCCACCTTACACGTGCTCAGCCCACGCCACCTGTTATCAGCCTTCCGGAGAAAGTGTCTGGAGATTCTGCTCTTAATAGTCCCCAACGGGATTGCAACTGCAATTGCATTAGAGATATCCAGAGCAGATCCTCCCCTGGCTAGCTCATCAGCACGCTCGTTACCATAGTGGCCCTTATGCGCAGGAATCCAAACTAGAGTAACGTCAGCCCGCTGACCAAGCCTTGACAGTTCCTTTCTACATTGGCCAACTAATTTAGACGTAATAATGTATGACCTGAGTGACAAGAGTGCCGCCTGACTGTCGACAAATATACCAATGCTCCCGTGGATATTCCCGTCATTCAGTATCCTACATGCTTCCCTGATAGCGAGTACTTCCGCCTGAAAAACGCTGCAATCATCCGGAAGACGGAAGGAGAGTTCAATCTCCGGTCCATCAGAGAAGACACCAGATCCAACACCACATTCCATCCTCGAACCGTCAGTATAGATCCTGGTGTCAAAACTCCCCAAAAGGCGACCCCCATTCCACTCTCTCCTGGAGGGAATAAGAACCCTGAACGCCCCATCAAAATCCATGTAGGGCGTAATGTAGTCAGAGGGTTGATTCACGCTCGAAGGCAGCGTGGCCAATATACTCGCATGGCCATACGTCCTCGACCTCCAACATCCAGTCGCATTAAGCCTCACCGCACTACTTGCGGATGTGGCCAATATATGAATATCTATGGGAACGAGATGCAACATAGTGTTCAGCGCCTCCGAAGGACTAGTTCGCATCGCTCCCGTTATCCCAATGCACGCCGATCTCTGTACTCTATACAACTGGTCCACAACATACTTACGCCCTGTTGCAGTCCACCATACAAACGTGTATACTGGTTAGAGAAAACGTGGAATCGAATCCCAGCTGAGGCAAAAAAATTTTTTTTTTAATTTTTTTTTTATTTTTTTTTTATTTTTTATTTAATATATTATATATATTTTTATTATTATTTTTTTTTATTTTTTTTTTTTTAATTTTTTTTTTATTTTTTTTTTGTTTTATATATATTATATATGTATATAATAATTTTTTTTTTTTAATTTTTTTTTTAAATTTTTTTTTTTTAAATTTTTTTTTTATTTTTTATTTTTTTTTTGTTTTTTTTAACATACATACGTGAATTTACTGTTATTGCATGACTACACGTTGTGAAGGGTATATAAGATTCGGCACGGCCGAATATAGCGCTTTTACTTGTTTAAAGTACATTTTAAGTTTAAGTGCAACTTAACACAGGATGGAGAAGGAATAGGTTGTATCATAGGCTTCCATTAAATTACTGAAAAATAATATAAGAAAATGTTAAAAGTAAAATTTATTTTTATATTGTCTACTTATAGATAGTGGGAAATATACTTATTTTGTTATTCTGTTTGGAAGACATCAAAATATTATATCTATTACACCCCCTACAAAGTACAATGTATATATAGTATTTTTTAGACGTATAGAATTTTTTTCTTAAATAAAACAAATTTAATGAAATTGGCAAAATTGTGGATTTTTTAGCTTAGTCAGCTTTTTTGTTTTCGTTGGATACCCCATAATTTATCAATCGCTCAAAAATAATCTCGCGTTAAGTGGTGTAAATAAATGTTTAATAAAAGTTCCACCGTGGTGTAAAAGTATATTGATCATCAAGGGGAATATTTCGAAAAACCTTTATGCCATTTTAATTTATATATGTTTAAATATTATTTGCTATTCCCGATATATAAATACTAGTCCTCGTATTATCTGCTCCATAAGTTTTACGAACAGAGCGCAAATTTTAGAAATAAATTTTTTTTACGATTTGTAAACGTTGTTCTGGTATAAGTTTTTGCACGCAGTTTTGCCAAAGTATAGTTAAAAAAGTCTAATACACTTCATTAGTCTGTTAGCTTGTTTTACATATTTTATTATTTGTCTCTTTTATATTAAAAAAAGTTGTTCATTAAATTAATTTTTAAACTGTCATTCCGTGTGAACTTCCTACAATAATAATTTCCGACCCCATAAAGTATATATTTTCTGAAAGCTTATGAATAGAGGAGTCGACTAAGTCGATTGTCAGTCTATACGTGTGTATTTTGAAATCAACTTTTTGAAGCCTCCGACATCGCCTGGACCCGCGTGAGGTATTAAAATATCAGAAATAGTCGGGAACAGATCGGTATTGAAAATCAGAAAAATCAGCACATAAACAACTGAGATATGAGGAAAAAACTACGACCACCTCGTTTTTTTCACAACAACCACAAACTTCATATACATACATTATTTATATACATTTATTTTTTATTTTTTTTTATATTTTTTCAACTCAATTCATAATTTTACAATGGGATGTTTTTATGTATGTATGTTTTTTATATGTATGTACGTATTTCATATGCGATGAATGGAGATACAAACAATTGCTATTGCATGACTACACGTTGTGAAGGGTATATAAGATTCGGCACAGCCGAATATAGAGCTCTTACTTGTTTTCATTAAAAAAGTCAAGGATTTTTTCTATTTTATTTTTAATTAATTTAAATATAATTTGTTTCATTTTTATGTTAGCACAAGACTCAAGTAATATTCAAATATTTACTTAAACTGTATTGAGGAAAGAAAGTACTTAAAAACATTGACTTGAAGTGAACAAATAGCTAGAACAGAAATCAATTAGGTCATTGGTTGTGAATGAAATTGCAGAAAAAAGCACCTACATACATACATACTTAAAACATGAAATGTTTACAAATATAATTAATGAATATTTTTGCTATTTCATCATTAAACATCAGCAATAAATTGTACCGTTTTCAGCCAACACACTTGCTACCGGCTCCCACTCTTAGTCAATAGTTAAATATTTCATACTGGTTCTTACTAAAAAAAATTGGTCTTGTAAGTGCGGTAAAGTGTTAAATACAATATTAAAAATTTGACATCTGACAGAACTACAGAACAAAATAACACATTTTTATTGTTAAATATTTAAAAAGTTTTTTTTTTTACAAAATTGGCTTTAAGAAACTACATAACTGCAAATTTAACAAACTTAAGCAGTATTATTTTGGTTCTATGAGGTAGCAAATTTAAAATCAAGTAAAGAATAGTTAAATTTTCGTTGATTTTAATTTAAAACATTTTTTTAAACAGTTTTCATCAAATTATACTTCTTTATACTCAAAACCTACATGTGGATTTTAATAATAATTTCTTTCTGTCAATGGGTTACAAATGGGATGACAATACTAGTCTATTTTTCACCACAGGAGAATGTTGTTAAAAATGACAATAAATTTATAAATAAATGCATTTTGTATTTAACTTTTGTATTAATACGCCGTGTTATGCGAGGTCTGACTGTATAGAGTTTAATAAAGCAGTCCTAAGCCAATAACTAAACACAACAAAAATCAATATATGTACATATATTTGCAAGATTAACTTTTGTTTTTGTATACAGAGATGAAGGAGGAAGTTGTGGCTGACAAATATTCCATAAACAAACTTTCAAAGTTTTTTTTTTTTGTTTATTTTTATATCTAATTTCTATAATGACCATTAAATGGCCAGAAACAATGAAAAGTTAAAACTCATTAGTTTGTTTTATAACAAAAATTTATCCTCTACAAAAAAAAAAGAAAAATAGAGGAAATACTAAACAAACAAACAAACTTAAAAAAAAAATCTTTGTTTTTGTTTTTGGCTAAAATAGAAAATATTTTTCTGTAGATTTACCGAATTTATTGATTTCTCAAGGGGGTTTTTTTGTGTATACGCAATAAAACTTTTTTCAATTCAATATTGACTTTCAAAATATTTAAAACTTATGTTATTTACCTCCTGTAAGTATGCAATTATTTTAAGTGCAATTTACCATTCCAAAAAGTGTGTTATACAAAATCTGTTCAAGGAAATTTGAACGTATAAACAACAAGTACTACAAGTGTAAACAATAATTTGTTTTGATTTTTTTGTACCATTCATTTTTGTAAATCGAAATCAATGAAAATCCTATTTGTTAGGAAAAAGTTTAATTTCAAAGTAGCACCCGAAAGTATGCAGTTAAATGTGTTGATTTAAAATAATGGATGAAATGTGTTTAAAGCATATTATTTTTGTAACAAATATATTTAGTAAAATAAGAATAATTTTCTAAAATAAATTATCAGTGTGAAAGCTTTTTAAAAGCTTTGTCAAATTGTAGAAAGAGGTCATAGAAAATGTAAAAATATGTGTATTAAAGTTTTTTTTTTATCAGCGTAAATATTAAAAAAGTTTTTGCTAAAAATTTTTTTCATCAAAATTTTTCTCTAGTGTTTTGGAATAAAATTTTTTCCCTTATCTACAATAATTAACGTTTTATAATCAAATTATTAAATAGGGCTAAAAACCTTTTTACAAGTTTAATTTCTTATGAAAAAGGAGTTTAAAGTTAAGTACTAAGCTCACTCCTTCTAATTGGCTTAACTTACAAAACATACTTTAATGCCCTTTTGCTTTATCATAATAAAAACCAATTTTATTTCAGCAGTATTTAAAAAAAAAACATCTGCCGCCATTAACTCCTTTCATTACTACTTGGCAAAAAAGTTATTTACTTAAAAAAAGCATGAGTGATTGATTGATAGCACTTTTTTTAACGTTTTAATTTGGAAACCAAAAATCTTAATCTCCCCCATAATTTGGCTCAACACACAGCTTCAAAGTGTGCTCAAGTGTGAAGAAATGAAAAACTAATTATAAATGACATATTTTTTCGTAACAAATTTTTTTTTTAAATGAAATCCATTTTTGCCAAGAAGACAAAAAAATAGCAGCTAACTGGTGTGAATAAACATTGTTAGAGGCTTGATATACGAGTAACTATATAAAATATGTAAACTGCCTACATGTCGGATCCTGCATAACTTTTAAGTTAAAGAAAACAGCTAATATAAGCGAGTAACCAATAGACAAAAAGCTTAAATTTAACTAGGTAAGCAAACACAATTTGCTTTCATTGTTTCTCCCTCTCTCTCAAACACTGCCTTCTTTAAGGCTAAACATTGTATGCAAATGAAGTAGGAGAAAATAAAATTAAGAAAAAAACTTTAAGCATACTTTTGGGCATACATCAAATTATAATACTATACAAACTTTTTAAGGACAAATTGCAGAGTACAAACCCCCCTCCAAAAAAAAGAAAATGAAGACATATGGCAAGTTTAATATTATTCCTTTTAGACACACTTATGTACATACAACACAAAATCATCTGACACTGCAGTAAAATTTGATACTAGACATAATTTATCAACAAAAGAAAAACAGTAGAATAATAAAATTACAATATATTAAATTGATACACAATGTTTTAAAGTATTAGTACGAACCAAGCAAAATTATAAGATAAAGGTGAACAAGGATACATAAATAATTCCTTAAAATGAATTTCTGAATAACTTTCAAAAATGATATGTTCGACTTTTGACAGCAACAACAAAAGTGAGTGTAAAACAAAACTGGATAAATTTATAATGATTCCTTTTGTGACCCAAGAAACAGGTAAAGGTACATAGTTCGATATTACCAAAGATTATGTAGGAAGGTATTTATCGTTAAATTTCTTTAAAGGTTCTAAATTCATTCTTTAAGATTCTTTATCAAAATTAAATTTGTTATTAATTTTTTTGTTCTTTGTTTAGGATTTACATATAATTGAAAAAAAAAAAGAGTCCGGAAACTATTTTCTTATAATTTATGTATTTCTTGACCTTTGAAGTACCATTAACATCAGCACAAGCTCCTCTTTAACCTAAAAAGTCTTTTACACATCTTATGTGTATGTTTGTATACACTCTATAATAGACCCTTGAACATGGCAACAAAAACTTCAAACCAACAGTTCTCAAATGTTGGGTCACGCGATTAAAAATATAAAAAGCATATGATATAACTAATTACTTGTTGAATCGACTATTATTAAAATAAACCCTTTTAAATTTTCTTAATAATTACAAATTAACAAGATATTGTTTATAAATTGAAACGCTGTTTTTTATTTTTGTTAAAATACAATTAATGCTAGGCGCAAAACTGCGACGAACGACGAATTTCGCCCAACATGACAAATTCGTGGGTAAAAATTCGATGTGTAAATTCTTTGCAAGAAGCACAATACCGACGGTACTGTTTGTACAAAGAAAAAACAAAACATAATCGAAGAATTTACATTTTTGTAAAATAAGTACTAGCATGCTCTGCGGTCAAATGGGTTGACCATAATCTAGTTGTAAATGCGACTATATTCTCTTTATTTTGTTCTTTATGCCATACACAAGAAACACTCTTTGCAAAACTAATTTGTATCAACAATGTTGATTCAACATGTTCTTTTATTTATTGTTTTTTTAAGACACATATGTTTGGCGTTTGTGTTAGTAGCAACTTTAAACGCTTATAACTCCTAAAATATTGAACCAATTCTAATAAAACTAAGACTGTGACATCAGCAAAAAAGTCCTTTTTTTATTAAAACCGGTTGTATGATGTGAGCGTAAAAAAATTTACTTATTTGTTTCAAAAAAACCTTTTTGCTTATATTAACCGTTTGCAAAGAGTGTGGTGGGTACGTCCAACAAATATTAATTAAAATTTTTTTTTCGCATAACAGCTAATAGTGTGACCCATGAAAAAGATTTTTTTTTGTTGTCAACTTTTTATTTTTTATCCTACTAATATAATAAATGTGAATGTTTGTATCTTTGGATGTTTGGATATTTGTTACTCAATCACGCATAGATATATAACAACCTAGAGTAACACATAGGCTACTTTTTAACGCGAAGTCGTTGGCAAACTCATCATAACACATCCTAAACGAAGTTTGTTGGTTTTTATTTTTGTTTTTAATACTGAGTCTACCTTTTATCCCGATAACTACGCAGACGAAGTCGCGGGCACAAGCTAGTTTTAAACTAAAAATGAAACAATTATTAAAGTAAATACTAACTTTATTTTCTAAAAAAGTTCAAAAGTAAAATTAAATACAATAAATATGGTAACCTTGTACCAATTTGTACTTTGTTTGCCAGCGTAAGAAATAGAAATATATCTATTGCAGAGTTCGCCGTGTATAGCGAATTGCGACCGATGCCATAATGGTATGCCTTCTCATATATAAAAAAGTGTCTAATTTTTGATGACGAATATTTGCGGCGAAAAATTCGTCAACGTCCCAGATGTGCGCTTAGCATCAAACAACAAAAATAACAACAATGACTACATATAAGATTTAAAACTTATCATTGAATAATAAAAGGTATTCGCTATGTACTAGTCTTGTGCGGTTAAGTTCAAAAAGCTTTTAATATTATAACACTGTGTAATAAATTGAATAATTATACAAAAACTGCTTACTCAAAATTTTGGTTTTTTTTAAAGATTACTTTAAATTTTAAAGGATAAAATTAATAAAATGTTTTTTGTTTATATATTATTTTGTATATACAGGGATACATATTTCGAGTATTTTATTTGTTTGATTCTAAGAGAATTTCCTTTTATAAGATATCTTAAGGTAGGTAGGTAAGGCTGGTGCAAAGTTACCCTCACACGCTCACCCGGAGACCATTACGGTTCATTGTGACGCCTTAATATATAAATAAAGAGAAGAATAGAATAAGAATAGAAATATGTAGTTAGAATAGAATAGAATAGAAAGAGAAGACGAGTCTTTGGCGGGAATCGAACCCGCAACCCACCAAACTAGCAGACCAGCACACTACTGACTAGTCTACCGGGGCACCCTAAGATATCTTTATCGATACAAAATATTACATATTTATATAAAACAAAATAATTTGTTTATTTATTAGTGAATTCACAAGGTGTCCTAAGTATCGATTTCGATGTTTGCAAAATTTAAAAAATCTTCAAAATGTTACGGAAAACAACACAATTTTTTTTTTATAAATTTCAAAGTTTATTGAAAATTATGGCATTATAATAATACGACACTTAGGACTGCTGCCAATTCTATCCTTAAAAATTTTTAGAGTCTTATAAATAGGTCATAAGATTCGACCTTTCTTATTTTGTATAAGACACTATTATCTTGTTTTTTCCTAAATGGTTGATTTATCAGTGTATAACTTACAAATGCGGGATTTACAACAGATAGCGTATATTTTAAACGCTGTTTTTGCCTTTAATAATTTTTAAATAGTCCGTTTATAATTTATTCTCACTTATTTACAGCTGCAGATCCAGCTTACGCGTCGAATTGTCTGTTTTATGGTTGTTCAACACTTTTAATTATTTAAAGAAAAAATTGCTTTGTAAGGGGAAATATCCTATTTGTCCCCCTGGAGCAGCTATTCTTTATTAAACATTTTAGTGTAAACAAAAAAATTTTTTTGTTTCGAAAATATTGAATTTTTTTCTGAAGCACACCGATACGGTGAATGTGTACCATCGGTTTAAACGTATCATAAATAGTTTGTGCAGTACGGCAAGCGAAAAAAGTGTGAAGACAAAAAATTAAAGGCTTTACTCAATGAAGTGCTTGTAAATTTATTAGGACCTACTCAAGCAGCAATTTCGAAATGTTTGTGCGCAGTAGTATTTATTCAAAAGTAGAAATATTGTTAACAAACCGAATTAAAAACAGATAAACCTTAAAAGACGATTTTGCATGTCTGAAATTCTGTTTGAACGCTATAGAAGAAAATCATTTTTGTAGGGTATTATTACTTGCAATGGAAAGTGAATCTAAACGTTAACCGGAAGCTTAGGAGGTCGCATGTGAAGCACGGACAACCAGCTTAATCGACACCAAAACCAAACATCCATGGCTTTAAGGTAATGCTCAGTATTTGGAGAGAACAGAAAGGTCTAATAATCTATTATGAACTGACATCCTTCCAGACCATCATATGCAACCTGTATCGAACGCAACTGATTTGTTAAAAGCAAGAATTGGCCTAGAAAAGCCCAGAGGTTGAAGCTAGAAATTAAACCTTTATACTCCATCATCACTACGCTCCGCCACATGTTGCAATACCTCAATTGAAGCTGAAAATATCTTTAAAGGTTGTGATAAAAAAAATTTCAGAACTTCTGCTTAAAACCATCACAAATCCAACTCTTTATGTATTTGTGTGTGCATTATATGCAGGTACTGGTGCATACACATGTACGATTTAATGAATAGGAAGTGAGAGGTGGTTTTTAAATAAAATAATAATTTTTTCTAAATATGTTTATGTAAAACACTCATAGGCCTCATAAGGCTTAATGTTATTGTTTAACAAAGTCGAGTAAAAGTAGTCGGATGAAAACAAACTGTATTAGTTTTTTTTTTTGTACTATTTCATATTGCATATGCAGTATGCACATAAGACACTTGTACTTGTATATGTACAGTAGCGTGTAATTAAAAAATATTAAATATTTCTTCTTATGATTTAGTAATTGATTAGTTTTGAAGGTTTTTTTGTATTTTTTTCTAGGTTCATGTTGTGATATTTGTTAAGACTATTATACTGTCAAAAAGTCTTTGAACACAAAAAATACTGTCTTAACAATTGCTATAAATAGAACTTGTATTTTTATACCCTTTAAAGTATATATCGAATCCCAGCTGAGCAAAAAAAAATTTTTTAATTTTTATTTTTTATTTTATATATTATTTATATTTTTCTTATTTTTTTAGTTTTTTTTTAATTCTTTTTATATTTTTATACCCTTAACACAGTGAAAAAGGGTATATATAGGTTTGTCATTCCGTGTGAAATTTCTACAATTTTCATTTCCGACCCCATAAAGTATATATTTTCTGAAAGCTTGTGAATAGGGGAGTCGATTAAGCTCTGTCAGTCTGTCCGTCTGTCCGTGTGTATGTTGAAATCAACTTTTTGAAGCCCCCCGACATCGCTTGGACCCGGGTGAGGTATTAAAATATCAGAAATATCAGATATCGGGAGTAGATCGCTATTGAAAATCAGAAATATCGGTACATAAACAACTGAGATATGAGCAAAAACCCACAACCACCTTGATTTCTTTTTCACAAAAACAACATTACAACAACAACATACATACATACAAATGTGTATACTGGTTAGAGAAAACGTGGCATCGAATCCCAGCTGAGCCAAAAAATTTTTTTTTATATTTTTTATATATTTTTTTTTTAAATTTTTTTTTTATTTTTTTTTTTATTTAATATATTACTTATATTTTCTTTTTTTAATTTTTTTTTTTATTTTTTTTTTTATATTTATTATATATATTTTAAATATTTAAAAAAAAAATTTTTTTTTATTTTTCTTTTTAATTTTTGTTTTAATTTTTTTTAAAATTTTTTTTTAATTTTTTTTTATTTTTTTTAACATACATACGTAAATTTATAATTTTACAATGGGATGTTTTTATATATCTATGTTTTTTATATGTATGTGTGTACGTATTTCATATGGGCTGAATGGTGATACAAACTACTGTTATTGCATGACTACACGTTGTGAAGGGTATATAAGATTCGGCACGGCCGAATATAGCGCTCTTACTTGTTTTTATATATATTTTATTTATTTTTATTTATTTTTATTTTTTTCTCTTTTTTCTTTTGAAACATACATACGTTAACTCAATTTATAATTTTGCAATGGGATGTTTTTATATATCTATGTTTTTTATATGTATGTACGTACGTATTTTATATGAGGTGAATGGTGATACAAACAATTGTTATTCCATGAATACACGTTGTGAAGGGTATATAAGATTCGGCACGTCCGAATATAGCACTCTTACTTGTTTTATTTACATTTTACTGCTTTTATTGTGCACATAAAACATATTGGAAAATATATTTATTTATTTAATTGTTTTGTTACAATAGTAACGACTACTATTTGCCTGTTCTAGTGTAACATAGCTCTCTGTCAGAAATTAAACCCGCACTCGCCAGATTGACAGACTTGAACACTAATGAATTACTGAACTGCATGGCACTTCTAAAGAAAAAAACAACAGCGATGACTAGTGGGTAATAAATGCCTTCAGATATGCCACTATATAAAGTAATAATTAAAAAGTATAAAAAATTTTCAGGCATGAATTAAAAACTCATTTTGATTATTTAGGCAAAGTGAAAACAAATTAAAACCACTTTATATATCTCAATTGGAGTTGCTTTACGCATTTTTATTTACCGTTAATAGCCTTAAATGTACATACTTTTGGGGGGCGTAATATAATTTTTTTTTCATCTTGTTTTTTTTGTTAAATATATTGGTATAGAATTACTTCCAAACTTCATGGTACTGTACATATATGCGAACCCATATATTAATAATACAATGTGATCTGTGCATTACAAAGCGCACAATATAGCATTTATATGCACAAGTATGCTTTTATGTAGAATGAATAAAGTAGAGAAGTGCATAACACAGGAACACAAATACACATACACACATATATAATATAAGGAAAATTCACTACACTCAATTGCACACTTACTTCTCTGCTCTTAGGAATTTGTCAAACAACAAAAACTATTCTTGAAAAAATGTGAATGAGTACTTACAGCATTGCCACAATGGTAGTTAAGCATTGCTGTGAAAAAGTAAAAGGTTTTCGAATAATTTTGAAAATTTTTTATGAAAACGTTTTTCAGATTGGTTGCTTGTTGCTTGACTTCTGTAGTCAAATGATTATTGCAAACACTTTTGTTCACCTCATAGCATCCAGATCGTACACACTGTTTACTTATCGAATATTTGCTTATTGTCCCCCTGCTTAAAGCCATTCGCGTAGCAATTGGTCCTTATGAAATTGTTTGCCCGGTAGAATTCTTCTTCTTCCGCTAATATAGTCTAAAATAAATAATAAACAAATTTTAAAACAAATGTTAAAAACTTTTAAGTAAAAACTGCTGTAGTCAAATCTGTGGCAAAAAGGAATAACTGCCTAAGTCGACATCATCTAAAAATGAAATAATAACATTATTGCAATATCGCAATATAAACAAACTCTCAAGCGTTAAAAATTTTTGCCTTAATTTTTTAATGATCATTTCACCATTTGGAATAATAAATTCTTTTATCTCATTATTTAACTTAATATTCGAAAACGGATAATATATTTAACTAATACGGCACAGAAGTTAGTTATATAACAGTCTTTTTTTAAGGTTATCAATTTATAAGATTCAACTTGAAAATTTAAAAGTTATTTTCTGAAAAAACACAAAAAAACCGACATAAGCAGTTTTTCCATATTGCCACAGAAATATGAGTATTTGGAAAATTCACAAGGCTTGCTAACATGTCAAATTTGCTCTTGATAATGAAAGAATAATCTGAAAAAGTATATTTTTGACGACACTAGCCGACTGGAATACATTTTCGAAACCAGTTACGGTTATAACGTTGGATTGAAATATCATCTTATTAGCTCCCAGATTGTTTAGCTGATTTAGTTCGGTAACTATTACGATGTATTTTTGATATTTTGAGTTGAACGAAATTGACCAACAGCAACCTTTTTTCTTTGTGATTTTATTTCTCATTTTTTAACTAGATGAAACTGTAGCTGGCTTTGAAAATGCATTCCACTCGGCTAGTATCAAAAACATATTTTTTTAGATTATTGTTTTATTATCACAATTGAATTTTCTTATAAAAATAAAATATTAAAAAATATGAACTTAATACTGAATAAAATAAAAATAAAGTGAATTAAAAAAAATTAAATTACAACATTTTTTTTAAAATTTTGAAATGACTTAGAACATATTGCAATAAACACTAAAATATTGTTTAATAATTTTAAAATTTTTTTGGCAATTACAACAGTATGATAATACGACATGATAGCACACCTTGTGAATTCCCCAATTTTTATCAAAATTATATATTTAAGAATGCATACAATTAATTGGTGAGTGAGTATATACAATTCTTTGTAATCGCTTAGTGCTTGAAAAAAAAATAAATATAAAGATAAGCGCACTCGATTATTTTTTATTTGTTATGAGAAATACTCTATTTATTATTTGAATAATTTTTTTCTAATCTACCTGATAGCAATATCTTTAACTGTTTATTTGCAAAATATAATAAATGTTTGTCATAATTTTGATTTGATTAAGTACTCGTAAGTGTTGATTTACACCTTTAAATCTTTTTAGCAGTGCATAAGACAAAGACATGATTATACTGCTCTTTATAGGCATAAAATAACAGCTCAGCAATTGCAAAAAAGTGACCTGCAAAGGGTGAGAATCATGCCTTTTATAAGATCTCTTAAGCAAACAGTAAGCAGTTTAAACAATGATTCCAGAAAAAAATCTCATTACAAAATAATGAGTTGAATCTACAAAAAAAACAGTTCTTCACTACTTACAAATTGGCATCTACACCCAATATTTTAACATGGCGATGTCATAGGAGGCACAAAAATTCGGTATGATTATAAGTCACCACTTTGTTAATGAAATGCTTTGTCGCTGTTGTTAAAAGTCATTATTTATTACTTATACCCTAAGCAGGTTAAACTAAATGAGAATTATAAAAAGGTTTCTAGCAAATTTCGCAATAAGAAATTTTATTGTGTTAGATACAAACAAATGCCTGAAAATAAGTTCTTACGTATCACATTATAAATCAAGTCATTACTAAAATAATTCTTAGTAAGACAGAATATATGTAATAGTCATTGAAAAGTATGTTGTTAAGTAAGAGCAAGTCATTACCTAGTTTTTGCTGAATGGTAAAAAAAGTTTTAACCGCTAAAGACAAATGTAAATCTTAAAAGTTTTTGTTCAAAGTATGTGCGTATTATAAAATAAGAAATACCTAAGATAAATTTTTTTAACAATTTATTTTACCAATATGTATAACAAATAATTTTTAATATTAACATAAAAAAAAATTATCAAAATTATCGTATGCTACGTTTTCTTAGAAATCGACTTTTATGCAATTTTGTTAATCCATCTGCTGACAGAATATTATAGCGATAACTGTCTTAGTTGTAAAGATAACACTGTGTACCCGCAAAGAAAAACCATGGTTACGACATGATCACGACGGTCATATTATTTTTTCTAAAACAATATTTGGTTGTCGAAAACAAGTAATAGTTATTTTTGTTTCATTTCATCATATATTTTGTCACGATAATCAAGCATTTGTTTGAATTGTATCATTTATTTAATGATAACTTTTCGTAAAAATTTCAAAATGGTTATCATTTAAAAATAGTATGAATTAAAAAAAAATTAATTTGACAAAAGTAACATTATATTCATAATCATTAAAAATTAAAAATAATCATTAAATAATAAGTGAGACAACAGTATGATTACAAAATAATCAAGCTATGATTTTTTTAATAATAATTTGATTTCAATTGTTCTTCTTCTTGCTAAATAAATTTTTATTATTTTAAAAGTTTGAGATGTCAAAAAAAGGAACACAAATTTTGAAAAATTAAAGAAAATTTAAAAATAAACGGAAAATGTAAAAAAATATTGGTAAAAAAATTGCAATTAAATTGGTGAGTACAAGTAATATGTGTATGTTACAGCAAAAGACAATAATTTGCCGTAAAAAAGCAAAGATTGTCGATTTCAATTGTATTCATATATATGATTATTGAATGATGATTAAATTAAACATAATAATGATAACTGGTAACCATTATTATTTTAAACATAATCATACAATTCAATCATAGTATGTTGATCTTCGATTATGGTTACCACAACCATATTTTTTCTTTGCGTGTACATTTTATCGTATGTAGCAGTGTTATTTGCGATTTTATTTATTTAAAAGTAATAAAAACGCTCTCTTGCAAAATTTTGTTTTTGACCCATATAATAGTTTTCGCGCATAGGGGTCGATATGTATGTAAACAATAACGAATAATCGAATATCTACCCGTTTACGGAAGCCGTGAAATGCTATAAGGGCTATACTAATACTTCAATTTAAACAGCTCTTACTGATATAATAATATATTAAGGTGTAGAGTATAACCGAAGGTCAACTTAGTTAATTTTCAACATAAATATTAAATAGAAATTAATTATGTTTATATATTATTAAAATAATTATTTATATAATATATATTTGAATATAATATATTTGAACTCTTTATGGTCTAATCTATATAATATACCATATGTCCTTTGAAAAGCAACCTCTACTCACATAATACTATTTTAATAAAAAAAAAGTACCATAAACTATTGGTATAATTTAAGCCAAATGTCACCAGTTTAATTACTCTTCTGTAGATTTCTAAAAAAACTAAAACCCAAACCACTAAAGTATAATAAAGTTGAAGGTATAATATAGTTAGTACTTTCTCATCGTAACTATACATGTCTCTATGTGTGTGTGAATTGTTTATTATGGCATGTGTGAATATGGTATAGTGTAGTGTTTTTAATTGCCTTATTTTTTTTTTTCATATGGTTGCACATAAATACTCATATATACACTCTACTACAAATTTATGTGTTTCATGGTTACACAAATGTAATAATGCATAAAATCATTAGCAATAATTGCTGTGTTCTCTAATAGCAGCAATTTTTGCGGGAGGATATGATGGTAAAAGTGAAAACCTTATTCTCCATTGTCCTCAAAAAAAATTTAAATTCCCTATGCCAGGTCAAGAAGTAGGTATTTTCAAACTGTATATTTTTATATATTGTATTGTTTGAATTATCTGTGATTGATTTCGTTGGTTAGTTATTTGCAAATAAAAAAAGCCACCGTTTTAAGGATACAATTTTAAACTAAAAATTAAGTTTAATTTACAAATTCTATTGATTACTTTTTTTTAAATCTGTTTCAATTTTGACAATTTCGTGTTAGTAAAAGAATCTATTTTTTGTGATTTTTATAAAATCAAAATTGGTAAATATATTTTTTTACGAATGCTAAAAGGGTGTTTTTAAAAATGCCAGGTAAAATTTGACTATTTGTGTTGCTCATGTTGTTTCGACAGGGTCTGTTTAATTTGCTGTTTATAACTTAGTAATTTAGGAAAAATTACCATGACAAGTGACGATTGAGCCACGTCTAAAGAATTAACCTTTATGGTCGAAATAAGTGTTCGAGTGCAATTGTCAATTAACAACGTGATTTGACAACCAATAACATTGAGTTGAATCACGTTAGACTTTTTCTTGTTGCCTTTTATGTGGTAACAGATTAATGGCAACAAGCTGAATTTAATCAATGACCACAAGTCAACATAATTTAAGCTATTACCCTCATTTAAACCGATTATGATGAGGCAGTGTTATTGAAAATAAAATTCTCGGACTCCAGACACCTTGCGAGCCACACGCAGCGAGTTTTATTGTATATTTTTTTATTCAAAAATCACTAAGTAGTTGAAAACCCTTTGTGACAGGAAATTTGTTTTCATAAGGCATTTTAAGTTTAATTTATTTATTTTAAAAGTTTTATTTATTTAATTTGTGAGCATTTAAGTATTGTTATTATTAAACAAACTAAAACAGAATACCGAACAATACCGAATCCCGAAATTTCCAAAACCCATTTTTGATTGGCGTCTATATTGCTGTCGCAAGTTTATGAACATCTAAGACAAATGCTGTTTAAATTAAGTCTACAAAATGAAAATGACCATAAACTTGGTTAAAATACAATCACTTACATAAACATCAATATATGTATACACACACATTAAATACACAGCTCAGAGGAGCTATATTTAAGGGCCTTTTTTAAGGCCTTATATTACAGATTTTACAGGGGTTTCCTATCCTAATCGCTGTTAATTAAAAATATTTTTCAGCCATTTTAATTTAATTAAAAAATTAGGCTTTACAAATCCAGATAAAGCTGTAAAAGAAAAAATAATTGTAACCAAGAGAACAAAAGTATCAATATATTATATAAAGGGTGATTTTTTAAGCATTTGGGTTTTCAGTATAAACAACGATTTGTATAATGTGACATCCCCAAAAATGCTCATTAGGATTTGCCATTTCACCTTGAAAATAGCAACAAAGAAACAACGCTTGCAAATCATTGAATTTTATTATAAAAATTCGTGTTGTATTGGAAATGTATTTTCTAAATTATGTCCATTGTATGGTTGTCATAATCGATTCACCAAACAGACTATAAAAGCTGTTGTGACGAAATTTTGCCACATGCCATATGACATGCGATACCGCATTTGCAGCAGTCTTACATAAATAGACTACCTACGGGCAACACTCACATGAATAATCTTTCAAAAGTAACTTTTTGCAATTTTTCTGTTTTTTTTTCAATTCTCAAACCGAAACGGTTAAAAAATCGGGTTATTTTTTTATTTTTTATATGTCCAACAATAGATATTCTGCCTGTTCAACGATGTCGAAAGAAAACCCAAGCGAAATTTCATTCGTACAAATACGTTGAAAACAAAAACAAATTTTCAGTTTTTGTTGTTGTTTTCAATATATTTGTACGAATGAAATTTCGTTTGGATTTTCTTTCGACATCGTTGAACAGGCAGATTGAGTCTGTTGGCAAAATAATTACTGCACTGTATTACAACTATTAACTGTTAGAACAATTACAAATTAAGTTCTTTTAAAAAGGCCTTAAAATTTCTTTCACTGAAACAATACGCGGAAGCTACCTACACCACCCACTAAATATAACATTTTACCCGCAATATGTTTCTAACAATTTTGCAGCTTGTTAAACACGTTTGCTTAATAACAAGGTTTTATATAGTACCTTCGTTTCCTATGTGTACAAAATGCTTTCTATGTATCCCTGCAATTCTGTTAATTGTATATAAACAAAAGGCTCAATATTGTTATTTATTGAAAGCCCTAGTAATATTTAGAAAAGTATTTTATTCTTGCAGTTAAAATAATAAAAAAAATTTTTTTGAAAATAATATATAAATTGGAATCATTTATATAAACTGATATTGAGGAAATGGAGGCATTTGATTTTGACAGCACAGTTTATTTTATATTCCAACCCTATGCTAAACTACATACTATATACATATATAATAACTTTCAATATAAAATTTATATACAAAAACAGAGCCTTGAATTCTTTTATAAGTGCCAACACCTTATATGATTACACAGTGACTGCAGGGTTATGAAAGGATACGCTGTGTTAGAGTGTTAGTGATTAATGTTTATATATACAGATGGTTAAAACAACAACTGTATGATCTTTTGTTTGCTACATTGTTAGAAAAAAATAAGAAATTTAAGACTAATTCACAGGTCTTTTTGATGCTATCATATTTAAAAAATGTTAAGTCTGTTTTTTAAGAATGAAAAAGGAAAAAATACAAACGTAATGTAAAAAAAAATGAGAGAATTTTGTTGCAGCTGGTCAGAGTCATGGAATGCAAAGAGATATATACAAAAAACAGAATGGAAACTTGCTCAGTGTAAACCTGGACTAAATTCATAATCAATTCTTAAACTCAAAGATAACACATAAATAATTTTACTTGTATAAAATCTAACTTTTAGTCTAAATGAAATATTTCCAACGTAACGTTTTTTAAACAATGATTTATAATTCCTTAAAATCGTAGTATACTTTAAGGCTACAAAATTAAAAATATAGCATTTGCTTCAGGACTTTTTAAAATCTGTTTTATTATCACAAAACTCTACAATTAAATTTCTTTTGAAGCCCTGGCAATTTAATTGCACCAGTATGTTTATACCAAATATGTTTGATATATTTATTATTCTCCGACACACACATTCACAAAAATATGTGTACACTAAAAAATCCTATTATTTACAGTTCAGTCTCTCAAAATAATGCTGTGTTTTTATCTCGTATTATTTACGTTTTATTGTCAATTTTTCCTTTATGGCATTTTAAATAACAGTCATTAAAATGCGTATGTTTTTGTAGACATAAATGTGTGAGCCATTTAAAGCATATTTATTTAATATTTAGGTTATTTCAGAGTAAATTAACATTTATTAAATGTGCAGTTTTCTTAATATAAAAGCATAAAATATTTTTTTAATGTTGACTTTTTTAATCTGCTGTTTAATATGAGACATCATTAAAGTTATTAAGTTACAGTTATAACAAGTACTTTTCTCACACATTTAAAGATATCGTTTGGGAAATGTTTGGTAAATGGCTTACATGGATGTTATAGTTAATAATTTTTATTTATTTATTTAGGTCTATGGATTCAAGATCCTTACAGACTTTTAGACAGTACAAATAGTTACATACTTTCAGTTATTCAAAATTATTTTAGACTTTACAATATTAACATTAAAAGAAAAATCAACATATTGATAAAATTTATTAAATTCAGTACAAATTCTTAAAAACGGATTATAGTTGGCATAATTTCTTCTGAAAACTTTGACAGATAGTGGATAAAAATAACGTGTAGAACGAGATGGTACATTAAAAGAGATATTAGAAATCAAGAAATCAGAGCATACATTTTCCGTTATTAAGTTGAGAACAAACGTGACATTTAGCATCGTTCTTCGACTTTTTAGCGTTGGCAGCTTTATAAGAGCAAGTCTACTTGTGTAAGGCGGCATGTTTAACGGATTCCAGTGTAGGCCTCGAAGACAAAATAACAGGAATTGTTTTTGTACAGATTCAATGCTATTGTTGGAATATAGTTTATAATTAGCACCTGTGATATTGCAAATTAGTTAAAAATTAAGATTTTTTAATCCTAGAATTCCGAGATTGTTTTATGTTTTTGTTTTTTGTTTGTTTCACAAATCAAGTAATAGTTTCAAATTCAAGCCAACATTTTATAAAGCCTACACCAACTTTAGTTATGCATAAAAAAATTTTTTTTTCGAATAAAATGTTATACTAATTATTCTTTACTTTATACGGCTAATACCCAAGAGTCGCTCTGAGCCAGAAGCTGGCGTTAATTTAAGACAATGGAGATTAAGTTGCTCTCTTTTGGGAAAGCAGTAGGCTATTCATTGTATGCCTTAAGAACTGACCCCCATACCTAAGCAAGAGCGTTGAGCGTCAAGCGTTGGAGTTTTAAATGTGTTTTGTTTTTGTTACAATAACAAAATTGCAAAATTGCAACGCTTGACGCTCAACGCTCTTGTTTAGGTATGGGCCTAAGGCGTTCTATCAAACCGCCAAACGTGTGCGTTTTAAAGTTTACGTTCTACTTGAAAGCTCGTACAGCTTTTTTAGGTGGTTAAAGTGAATTTAAATGACTAGATTTGACCCATATATGAATTTATTGTACTCCATTTTTTAGTGGCCGCCATCATGGTTTTAAAATTTTTTTCATATTCCCATATCGAACTTTTCGGTTTTCCAGAACCTTAAAAGAGTCGTTTAGTTTGCAAATTTAAGAAAAAACATCGAAATAAATTTTTGTTTGTGCTTAGTTTCAAAACGATTTCTCAGTTTTCTCGGCAATATTTTCGAGACTACGGCTTGCATTTTGGTGTCTTTATCGTGTTTAAAAATTAATAAGGAGCTGTAGTAACTACATATATTAAAAAAATAATTATCTTCGTGACTTTTTTGTTCGAAAATTCTTTTTTGATTATCTCTACAGCCATGCCATATCTTTAAATAGTAGCAAACGTATTTGTAAATCATAGTTGTGCTGAAAAATGTTGGTTATTGTGGTAAAAATATAGGAAGGAACTGTGTTTATTTGCGCCAATCTCAGAAAGTTATTGGGAGATCGTACTGATTTTCTATAGCGTTACATTCCTGAAAATTTCCACATTATTGATACCATCTGAGGGCGGCCAAAAGTTGATTTCAACAAACACACATTGCTAAATTGACACCCCTAGTTTTCATATTTTTCGCATATATTTTTATCATTTATATACCTCTTGCAATATTTCTTTTATAGTCACATTTAAACATACACTGGCAAATAGCAGATTTATAATTTTCTTATGCGGGCTCATTTAAATATTTTAAAGAATTACAAACAAAATTACAAACTCCCTTATACCTTGGGGACTCGTGGCTAAGGGAATAGAAATTGTAAACCATTAAGTTTAAGTGATAAGAAAAATTTGTAATAATGCTTAATTTTAGGAGTAACAGCTAAATAAATGAGTTGCCATAAATTTTTTATGTGCAATAAAAACAAAAACAAAAAACGGAAAATATACAGCACACTTTTGGGCTATAAAAAAATGCATTTAAAAAGAAAGTAAATAATAAATAATAAATAAATCCTTCGAATAAAATTTTTATTAAATTTATTTGCATTTAATTTATGTCTTCAAGATTTTTAACAATATATTCCAATATTATTAAAAAAAATTTTAAATGTAAAGCCTACATTCAGGATGCTTTTGTATGGATTAAGTTTAAACACTATTTTAAGGCTTTGGTGAATTCAAAATTTAACCTATACACTTGTTTGTTTTGTTTGAAGTCTCAAAAAAACAAAAATGTATTTTCTTATTTCCTCTAACTTGTTTTTCTTTCTATTGCAGATATCAATGTTATTGAAAACGTGTTTTACCAAAATTTCTTAACACATTTTGTGGCGTGTTCTTTTTCTTTTTGTACTTTTTTTTTTCTTGGATTACAAACTCAAAGGTAAGCTTTCTGTTTACTATTATTTACGGTTTTATAGCTTAATTTCTTCTGAAAAAAGTTTGGTAGTAAAAAAACTTTATAAATTTGCTACAAGTTAACGTGATAAAAGTTGGTTATAAAATAAAAGTAATAGAGTGCATATGTTTAAGAAAAAAATACCATTTCCAAAAATAAACGTGTTTATATCATCATTATCATCTTTATTGACAGTTGTTACAAAAAAAAAAAACGTGACACAATTTATTTCCTTTTTTATTTACTTAGTAACACCCTGTGTGAAAAAGTATTTCAAAGGAAAAACAAATAACATTCGCATTTGTTTTTATTTTTTGTTATAATTTATTATACCAAATGGAATTGTTTTCTCTTGACAGGAGTATAAAGAAAAGCTCCTAAGTTAAATATAATTTGTTTGTAGTTGTTGTTGGATTTTTTCATCAGTATTCTAGATAAGATGGAAACGTTGTACCTTTTCATAAAATTTTATTTATATTTACTTAAGATGTTATGGAAATAGAACACCATTTACTGATGTTTTTTATTTCAGAAATCTAGTTGAAACCTTTATCATTATGTACATAATTATAATCAAGAGCTTAGCCAAAATTTCAGATATAATTTAATACGCCATTAAGCTTTATTATTTCCGACGCCATAAAGAAAAAAAGTTAGCCGCCATTTTGTTTATTCTATTGGTATTTTATTTCATGCCAAAATTGTGGAGTTTAAAGACCCATTTATCCGATACTTTATTTAGTGCGCCATCTTGAGTATTAACTTTTTAATAGTTTACTTTATTCTACTGGTCAAGCTCTTTCATATCTAACCAATTTTAAGGGGATTGAAGGGGGTAAATTTTTAAGTACAAAATTTTATTTTATTTTGTTATCAAATACGGCACGGAATGGAACGAAATAAATTTGTGCAATTCGTAAACATTGTTTCTATTTACCATGAGTTGCCAGATTGTAAACTGTACTCAAGCCCTGATTTTCATATAGAAAATACGACCTATTATTTTTTTTTTAAATTTCCCACAGTGCATCTTAAATTGCTGTATTTAAACAACTACTTATTACATCCATACAGCTTATGTTGTATACATAGTATTTTTTGTTGTTTGTTATTCGCGTAAATACATATTGCGTGCAATATGTTGTTGTCTTATTATTAGAATTGTCTTTAGTTTTTTCTATACTTGCTTGAATGGAATAAGAATCGTCAGTGTCATCAGCAGTATTAACGTCACCACCATCATCATCATCATCAACAACGTTGTCGTCGTCATCAATACGTTTACTGTGCTCCTAAGGTATCTGTGGTTTTGGCAGCTTGTGCTTATTTTGCGCTATTAGTTGCGGACGTTTTGGGCTGTTTGTAGCTACTCAACATGCAACTTGTTTTATTCGTATAACTATTTATTGCAGCTTTTTTTTAGATTTTTTTTATAATCGTTTAGTTTGTTTCTTTCTTTTATAAATTTGTGTATGTATTTGTATGCGATGGTATCTGTATATGCGTGTTTTAAAACAGTCGCTGAAAATCGTATGCATTTGTGTCACATACAAGAACAAACATTTAAACACACTTGTTCCAAAATTTATCTACATTAAATTAGGATGGTCGAAAAAAAAAATTTGTAAATGTCACGCTATACAGAACATTTTGTTTCTGTCATAAGCTTTTGATAACAAGTTTGACAGCCTTAAAAATACAAAAATAAAGTATATAAAAATGGGTTAATAATCTTTAATGTAGACGACGTTTTAATATATTCTTATACAATAAAAAATTTGAAAATTTTAAAGTTATTTAAAGGATTAGCAAATAGCGCAAACATATTTACAAAATTTTCGTTATTTACTTTTTTGTTATAAAATCTAAATTTTTAAATTTAGGCCTTAAGGGTCCAAATAGAATATAAAATTTTGTAAATTATATATTATATTTTTGTAGAAATTGTCTTGTTGTTTAACAAAAAGTATGAACCATCCTAATGCACTCACTAGCATAATTGCATGCATACATGTACACTGAGATAAATGGTATTTGCGTTTCAAGTTAAACTAGAAATTTGAATCAATTTGCTTGAGCACAAGTGCATTTGAAATTTTAACGAGTTGTTGTTGTATACTATTGCTGCTGATATTATTATTGTTATTGTTGCACATACATACATACATAAATACATTTAGTTTGTGTAGATTGTTTTTTGCTATTCGAATACCACCATTAAATTATACTCATACGATACATGTTTGTAATTGATCAATCGTGTTGTAATGGCAGACAGTGGGTCGGGAAAGTGGTAGTAAATATTAAATGGTAACTTAAAAAAGTGATGCAAAGTTTGCGAAAACTTATTTTAACTTTGCAAAAAAGTAAATTTTAACAAAGAAAAATTCACAAATAACATTAACAATGTTGTAATTTAAAGCGTCAATTGTTGCCGGCTTTACAAATTGCCGAATTGGGGATCAGTTGACAGGTTTAATTCTGGAAATCAACTTATGGGCAAATTAGATTTTAGTAAATCGATAGTTTTGGTCGAAACCACATCTTGCCCGAAAAAATGTCATCCATATTTTCGAACAAGATATCATTCAATTCTGAAGATGTAAGGTCTGCCGATGCAACCAGCGTGTTGTCTCACTCCACATGCAACAATTTTTTTTTATCAACAAAAATAAGCCTCATCAAAGCCGTCTTTAAGTTGCGCGAATTGATGACGATGATTTTCAAAGTAAATTTGGATATATTGGTAGCGTTGTTCAGACGTCAATCTATCCATAATGATTTGCCAGGATAGTTAAAGTTTGATAGTTAAAATTCAATAAAAGTTTTCTAATGCAGACATTTTACAATTTTATTGGGATTTGTCCATATGTATGTACAGTGCTGATTTCTAAATTTACACCACTGTTCTTTGATGTTGCTTTTACTTATACACACAGTTGAGATTTTTGTTTTACAAAAATAGATTTCCCAATCAAGTTCAAAACATAATTTTATTACAAAAGATAAAAATATTTGTACTAGAAAAGAGACAGGTTTTCTGCCAAGACATACAGACTAAAATAATATTAAAATTTGTTTTAAATATATACATACATACAAAGCATAATGTTTTTATTTTGTTATATTTTTTTAGAATTTAAATTAAATTTCAATTACTGGGTAGTAAAAATAAGAATTTGAGTAAAAAATAATAAAAAAAAAATGGAATTTCTTAAAAAGATTTAAGTGTTTTACAATTTGATTTTCAAAAGTTGAATAGTTAACAAACCGCTTAAGACATATTTACAACTGTATTTTGGTTTTCTATGCAACAGCCAAACTAATAGAAGCATTTGTATTTCAACAATCGCAATCCAAACCGAGTATTTCGACAATTTAGAAAGCTGTCTAGACGAAAATATGCGAATAATTTCGTTTGAAAAATTCACATCCCCCATATGTTGATGTTCAATTCAATGGTTATTAGGCATCAGTTCTTGTGTTTGATTTAATTTAATTTTAAATTACTCAATAAAAAAATTAAATACAACTTTGCGTTTATTTTACATAACAACTAGGGTGATCGATTATTCGACTTTTTTAAGAAACCAGTTTACAAATAGTTTGAAATTTAGAATTTAAAAAAAACCGGTTGCTGTTTTTAAAATTGAGAAAAAACCGGTTAACCGGTTCGAATATATAAAATATTATATTTAAAGAAAAAATTAAAAAAATATTGTAAAAAAGATTATAATAAAAATTATATCTAAATATGAAATTTTTACAGTTTATATACGTTTAGCTGCACAATTACGCAATAACTGACATGTATACAGTTGACTAATTTGGTTTTAATTAGTTGAATTTAAGGACAAAAGGTACTCTTTACAACTAAAATTATTAAATACAATAAATTAATACATAAATAAATAAGACTTTTTATAAGGCTGTTATAAATTTTTGTATCTCCTTCTGTATATTTTTTAAATGTTAAATATATATGTTAAACTAATATGCACTAACGTATTTTGTTTGAAATGATTTCTGTAGTTTGAAATACATTTTAAAGGCTCGGGAGAAAATCTTTAAAATATTTTAAAATTTCTTTCTTATACCCCTTAAAGACATACAAATATAGGCATAAACTAGTTTGTTCGATGGTTTAATTAAAATTTAAGTTGACAGACACTCAATGCCATTAATTAAAATTAGGATTTGGAAGAAGAGATTATTGGTTTTTCTTTATTGTAACTACACTTTTTTCCTAAAAGTGATCGATCAGCTAAGTTTATGCTTCAATTATCTCTAACTTTTAACGTTAGGTTTATATCTTATAAAAAAAATTATATTTAAGCTCAATTATTTTTCTTATTTTACATTTGTTTTTTAAACAACAAATAAATTTCTTACAATATTATGGAAGAATATTTAATAGTTTTTATATTCTGATTTTTGGAAACTTTTCGTACTATGATACGATTGATTACAAAGATTTATGAAAATAAATTTAAGAAAATAAAAAACCGGCTTTTTCGGATAAAAAAAACCGGTTTATTCGATATTCGAAAAATCAACATTTTGAAATAACCGCCAGCAGATGGAGGAAAAAAACCGGGTTTTCCACCGGTTGTAAAACCGAGTCGATCACCCTAATAGCAACCTAAACCTTGGCAAATTAAAGAAATACTCGTTTAAATAAGTAAGTATAAATAAGTTTAAGCAAATTTAAATTTATTTAAAATTTTGCCGAAAAATGTCACAATTTTATTATGCGAACAATATATGATTTGGCATTTCGGTCAACTTTGTTCTAAAAAAAAAAAAATAAAAAAACAAATTTTGCTTATTTTCTGATAAAAATTACATATCATCGTTGCTTTAACAAATTCAGTCATGCACCCAAAAAATAGAAAATCAAATTCATTGCCAATCGAATGGTTCAGTTCCGGCAATCGATCATTTGTGATTATTAAATTTCTATTGTAAGAATCATAATTTATTAGTGCTGACTATATATTTATATTCTGAAACGAAATTCTGTTGATATAACCGTGAAATTCTACTATCACAACTAAACTATGCGATTGCCAACAATTGCGGTATTCATAAACGATACTATTTTCTCTGTGTGTGTTTTTTACTGAGTTTTCAGGAAAGGAGAAAGGTATTTATTTTGATTTACAGCATTAAACTTAGGCATACTGACTATTGTTGATTTTTGAACCAGTCAAGAATCCCTTAAATGTTTGGTGGATAGATGTGCGACTAATAAAGATTCAAAAAAAAAAAAAAAATAAAAAAATTTAAAAATTGTCACATAACCGATAGCGTTCGAGCAGAGACGATATGTATATTGGTGTAGCTAAAATGACTTTTTGTGGGTGGCAACAGGGTAGACAATTTTTTCTTTATGTGGGTGTAGTAGTAGTAGTTAATTTGTTCAAATTGGCATTGCACCCCGAGAACGGTCTAGTTACAACCGAAATTCAGGTTTGAAAAAGTTCCAGGCAACTTTTCGTACCAGCAACAACAAAAAAAAAATGTGGATGGAAATTTTTAAAAAAGCGACAGTGAAGTGCAAAGAGGACGATTTTTTATGTCAGCTGAATCAAAAATCAATGTTTGACAAATTTTTGGTCAAAGAATTTACAAGTTTCGTAAAGGCCTTAAGTTAAAAGTTGTTCGAAAAAAATTATTTTATATATTTTTAATGAACAGAGATGTCAAATTACATAGAGGGTGGGCCAAAAGTCTTCATAGGATATAAATTTTTTAAATTTTATTTATTATTAAAAAAAAATAAATTTATTATTATATATTTATATGCCCAACGGTAACTTTTGTCCCCCACCACCGGTATAAAAATAAATTTATTTGAATTAGGTGTGACAATACCTTAACTGTAAACTGTCAGCTGTTAAAAATAATAAATTACTGTTTATTTTGAAACACCCTTTAGAACCCTGTTTGTATCTTTAAAACTTCACAGCAGTTATAAACGCAAAGTTAGTGCAAAAATACTAAATGTGTATGTATATTAAAATTGCTTTAATTTGGTTCTTTGCAATCATAAATACTATTTTTTAATTTATCTTTGTCTTTTTTGCTACTGACAACTGTACATTCCGTCAAGTTAAACATTCGAGATGCCGGAATATACACACATGCTTTTATAGCACATATTAGCTTTTAAGTCATAAAGCAAAATAAAAAAAAAAATAAAACAAACAATCAAGATTCTTTTTTACATATGTTTTCAAAACTTAATAAAAAGTGTGATAAAAAAAACCATAAAATTAACCTAAAAGCATTTCAGAGTTAGAAAACGGGAGAAAATTAAAAAAAACAAGTAACAGTGCTATATTCGGCCGTGCCGAATCTTATATACCCTTCACAACGTGTAGTCATGCAATAACAATTGTTTGTATCACCATTCATCCCATATAAAATACGTACATATGTATATACTGGTTAGACTAAATGTGGCATCGAATCCCAGCTGAGCCAAAAAAATTTTATTTTATTTTATTTAATATATTATTTATATTTTATTATTTTTTTTAAATTTTTTCTAAATTTTTTTAAAAAATTTTTTTAGAAACATTTTTAAAAAATTTTTTAAAATTTTTTTTTAAAATTTTTAAATTTTTTTTTTTTTTGTAATTTTTTTTATTATTTTTTTCTTATTTTTAATATTTTTTTTTTTTTAATTTTTTTTGTTTGGTATGTTTTTTACATGTATGTATGTATGTATGTTGTTGTTGTAATTGTGAAAAAAAACGAGGTGGTCGTGGTTTTTTGCTCATATCTCAGAAAGTTATGGGGCGATTGTGCTGAATTTCAATAGCGATTCATTCCTGGATATTTCCAAGAGATTGATACCATATACAGATCTGAGGAACATATAGTTGCTTCTAAAAGTTGATTTCAACCAACACACGGACAGACGGGCAGACGGACAGACGGTCAGGGCTTAATCGACTCCTCTATTCATAAGCTTTCAGAAAATATATACTTTATGGGGTCGGAAATGAAAATTGTAGAAATTACAAACGGAATGACAAAGCTATATATACCCTTGTGCACCACAGGTGAAGGGTATAATAAATAAATTAAACAAGAAACTAAAAAAAAATTGCAAATTAATGTAATTTTTTTAGAAACATTTCTCCCTCGTGTTGTGTGTGCGGAGTGTGTGCTGCGTTTTTGCAATTTACTACTTGAATTTAGCAAAACATTGAAACGTACTACATACTTACATCTCCCCTATGACTGATGATCAGCGCGCACTAGCGACCGCCAAATAACTTAGAACCAACAAGTTTGTAGTAAGTTGTTTGAAAAGTTGTTGCATTTGGCATTGTTAACTGGATTCGGTTCTTGAACGACCGAACAAAACCAGCAATAAAAATCATTGCGAATACCTGCTTGCCATAAGTTAAAGTATTCGCTTTCCCACCTTGACCATGATCAGTTATGGAAAATGCAACCATAACTTAATACTCATGGTCATTTCAGTTATTGTTTTGATTTTTTTTTTTTATTCTAAAAACATAAATAATCTTCATCAACATTATTATTATCAGTAGTACTAAAGCATTCACCATATAATTCGTATTTTTTTTCAGATGTACATTATTCGTTTTGATGGAGTTTGTTAAAATTAAGACAAAGAACGAAAAAAAATGTATTTGAAAGTCATTACGGGTTTAGTTTCATTGAAATCTGATATGGGTTTCAACACTTAATACACATGTACATACGTGTGTGCATTAAATAATGAATAGAAATCAACTCAAGCAAATAACTTCCGGTTAAAGTAATTTATTTTAAAAAGATTAACCCGTTATATTAAATAAAGTGTTTTGTTTAAGTGTTATTAGAAACACAGCAAACAGAAAACTACGCAAATTTAATGTTCTAGTCTTTTAGTTTATAATAACTCTGCAAAATTTTCTTTATTTTTACTAAACAAAATTTTGGAGGATAGTTGCGGCAGTAAAATTAAATTTTAAAATTTTTATTACAATTTCTACACCAAAAGCACAGACATTTTTGTAACATCACGATACAAATCTACTAACTGAACCATAAAGATGTTAAATCGAACGATCTTGATCCTCTACGAGAAATATTGTGATTTTCGAAATTTTCTTTTAAAAGATCCTTTGTTACTCTTCATGTATGGCAAGCGGCACCATTGTGTTGAAACTCTCTACGTCTAAATAATAAATTTTCCGCTAGAAAGGGGATAACGTTAAAATACTGTTTATTTACTGGCCTTCGAAGTGCATCGGTTACGAACAGACAGACAATGAATTTTTCTTGTTTAGAATAAAAAAAAATAATTTAGATTTATAAAAATATGGTTACTAAAATTTAAAAAATATTATTATATTATATAGAAAACTACCTAAAACTGCATATGGGCATTTTCATAACATCGTACGTGACATTTGTACTCCTTTAAAATGGAGTAATTTTTGCAAAAGTAAGAGTAACTGAAACAAAATTAATTCTTTATGTTTCATTTAAAGGGTACTTTATTAAAAACAAATTAAAATATCCAGAAAAATAAGAATATATCGTACGTGACATAAAACAGAAGTGATTTTGAGGTATATATGGAAATATGAAAAAATCTGCGAATCTTGGGAGGTATTTTTTCTATTTCTAATTTCTTACACTAAACCAAATATTTTTCTTTTAAAATTTATCATTTGAAAACAATCTTCAAATGATTTTTTAATAAATTCAATTTAATATCGTTCGTGACATATCGTACGTGACAGATTTTTCTCTAATAGTATTCTTAGGTAATAAAATTTATAATATGTTAAGAAAAAAAGTTAAATTCTAAATTAGGTGCTCTGGCGACTGTTCAAATACGAATGACGGTGACAAATAATATTTTTGCACTACGTACGTGACATTAAAATAATATCCAAGGTAAATAAAAAAAAAAACAGCTAATTGGACTCGCATAGTAAAATTTGGGTGTTGTTTTTTATCAATAAACTTATATTGAAAAACTTTTAAGAGTTTTTATTTTTACAGTCGTGGATGACATATTCATGGAAATGCCCATATGTGATTATAACATTAATAAAATCATTACATTTTGTTAGGAGTATTGCATTGGACAACCACTACACCTTTCTAATCATGCCTAGCAGTTTTTAACACAACCATATGCAAATATAATTAAGCTCAAGGTTTTTCTTTTAAAATTAAAAAAAATTTTGCTACTCATACTAATAATTATTAAATTTTAATTAAATACAAATATTGTATTTACTTGAATTGCGTAACTCAAAACAAAAACAACAAAATCTATTCATTGAAATTAAATATTTGTTTTTAATTCTAAAAGCAAAATAAATAAAAGCTTTTTTGAAGAAATAAATATAAAACAAAACATTTAGAGGCATTTGCATTAAAAAATAAAAAAAAAACTATTTCTTGAATTGTTGGATAAATGCTAATGATTAAGAAAACATTTGTTGAGTTGTCATCTTTAAGAGGTTTACAAAACTTGAAATCGAATTTTTTGTGCTAAAAAAGTTTATTTTTATATTTTGCGGTCTCTAGTTTCAATTCTGTATTGTCATCTTTTTTTTTAATAAAAACATTAGAATATAAAGTAGTTTTTACAAAATTTTGAAGCAATTTTCTTTTTTAATTTTGTAAGCAGTGCTAATTTGATTCCCTTACCATAAGTGACAGCGCATAGATAAAGGGACCTAAGGGTAAAAAAAAACAATTTTCACTTTTTTTTTGTTGTGGACAACATCTGAGCATCGAATGAGACCGATTCCATGCCCCAAAAGTGTTCCCTCCCAGAGATATGCGCGTTTTATAAAAATGAAGTCAACGATTCTAAGCGCAAATAGAAAGGGACCTAACGGTAAAATTTATTTATTTCCATTTTTTCCCCTACTAAATTAACAAAATAACTTGATTTTACGAAACTAAAAAAAATTTATTTTTTTCCTTATAAACAATTTAAAAAAATAGAAAAATCATTTAATCTTTAAAATGGCTCTCCTGAACAAAACCTGTTTTTACCCTTAGGTCCATTTCTCTATGCGCTGTCACATATAATGAAATTTACTGCTTATTATTAGCAATAGAAGTTTTTTTTTTAATTTCTCCCTTGCTGTCAGCTTTTTCCATGATGCTGCATAAGCTGCTCCTAGAAGAGACGAAATTAGCATATAACAATTGCTTAACAGAGACCTGCAAAGTGGGTCATCGCATATATAAATCATGCGTTATACAAGTGCTTTTTAATGCAGGTAAGCATTAATAAAGCGATTAAAGAAGCGTTTTTTGGTAGAATATGTATAGAGAAATAAAATTTTCGTCGTATAAGAAAAACACATTGCGATACAAATCTACTAACTTAAGCATACGATTCAATGCAGTCAAATGTAACAACTTTTTAACACTAAGTATGTATAAAAATTGATTCACAGGTCATTTGCCTTCTGCTTCTTTAAAAATTCTTGTGAAAATGTTCATAAACAAATATATTCCTAACGCATATACTTACTTGTATCTTTTATACAAGATATTTTAAATTGTTAAAAAACAAACGCTTCCACTCTGGTCACTAGTGCCCAACTCTAAAAATAAATTGAAACTCTGTGGAATAGCAAATGCAGTGATGAATGCATGATGATGAAGTAGTAAAAGAAAATAAAAATATAAGTATTTAGAAAAAATATAAAAAAACGCACGCATTGAAATGTGATAAGAACGCGTAGAAATTTGCACGCATGTATTTAATAACACGATAGATTGCATCTTGCCTAGCAACTCAACACAACATTACAGTTGAAAAGCAAACTGGCAGTAAATATACATAAAAAAGGCACAGCAAAAGCAAAAATAAACAAAAAAAGAAACAAGTCAAATAGTGTTATATTCGTTCATGCCGAATCTTATATACTCTTCATCAACATGTTGATATATCGGGATTTACCGATTTCTACGAGTCCAAGAGCTTGATGCCCATTTCAGGGTATTAGTATTGCATTGAAAATTAAATCTGAAATATCGTTTTAGAGTCTACGCATTTGGATATTTTATTCTACTAATGAAGCTCTTAAATTTAACACCCATATTAAGGATTAACAAATTTTATTCACCACTTTGTTTCGGGTTGCGGTGAAAAATACGAAAGCAGACATTTGGTGGTGATGGTCATCTTGAATTTGATAGTTTTCATGATATAACGTATTCGACTAATCAAGATCTTTTGTGGCCTGAAATTTTTTATGCGCCATTTTGTATTTATATTTCTTCAAACTGCGCTGTATTATAATTGCCAAATTCTTTATTTGGTGACAATATCTTATCTGTCAGTGTTTTTGAAGCTCAAATAAATTGATTTTCATGTGTAAATTTTAGGGAAACTATTAGTTTCAATTCGATTTTACAAAACAAATTATAAAGCTGTTTTGCTGCTTTCTAATACTAATTTATACTCGAAATTTTTCAAAAAAATTTATGCCATCATATGGGCACTTTTAAAAGTTGACGTCAGCCAACACTCGAATAGACGGATATCGACTTTTCTATTCATAAGGTTTTACAAAATATATTTTAATATTTTTGTGCAATCGGAAATGAGTATTGCAGACATTACAAACGAATGACAAAGCTATAAACACCTTTGTGAAGGGTATTCAAAATCAAAAATGAACTGTTAAGGAGGATAGTTTGATTTTGAAATTTTTTGATTTATCCACGTTTATTATTTTTAAAAGTGTTTACCATCTACATTAGTTTAACAAATAAATATGCTTAAATAATTTTGAACTACAAAATTTTCGATTTAATTCATATTGTCATCCACTGTTTACTTTTCTGGCAACTCTCGCATTTCTGCTATTTATTTAAAAAATGTAAAGCCATGACTTGAATGCAACTTTAACTTAAGTTAATATCTTAAAGCTTTTTTCCTTAGTTTTTATGCCTTTCAAAGATGTAACATGATTTTTGCCATTTTATTATGTTTTTTTTATGATTAGATTTTGATTTTGTCGGTGTGCTAAGAAGTTAAGTCCATGCAGCTGACTTTCATGCGATCATAAAGGTCATGGCAAAAGGTGTTTCCCAGTTATGTTAATTATAAGATACTAAATGCTGCCTCATAAGTGTATAAAGCCATTTTTTTTTGCAAAAATATGTCTGGATTTTGCATATGGCTGAATGCTAGCTATGTATGTCTTAAGGTAGAAAATAACATCGTAAAGGAACATTAGGTGGCGCCACCTTGACAGTTAACGTTTAACTTATGATTTAACCACTTTATGCTAACAAGCTTGTTTTACGTGTGTCTATGACCATTTAAAAAAATAATCGTTTTTTCTTTTGAGTTCTTGTTTATAAAAACTCACACATACATTTAAGTAAATAGATAACTTATTAAATTTTTATTGGGTTGAACTATACACAGAGTGAAAAGGTATAAAAGGTTTGTCATTCCATGTGAATTTAAAAAAAAGTCATTTCCAAATGTTTTTAAATAGGGGAGTTAATTCAGAATTGTCCGTACGTCTGTGCTTGTATATGTTGAAATCAATTTTTTGAAACCCCTCGACATTGACAAGACCCATGTGTGGTATCCAAAAATCAGAAATATTCAAAAGCAGATCGTTATTTAAAATCAACACAATCGCCTTTAAATATTCTGAGATATAAGCAACTAAACACGACTGCTTCTGTTTATTTACTACAAAAATTAAAATTTTTCAAACCTTCGATAATTTATAGACGCGTCTGTATATCTAGAGATATTCGTGAACAATTTTGAACAAATCAGTAAGTAGTCGTGAACATATATTATAATCTATAAGGAATTTTTGCTCTCCAACTGGCACGACTGCTCTAGTATTGCTGTTATTTAACATAATACTTGTTGACATTTGCTTCAAATGGGGTTGTAAATTTCAGCAGGGCGCCAGCCCATAATCTTTGGCACGATTTAAATAAATTCATTTTCATACATAATATGTATGTACAAATGACATGACATTTTATTGATGTTTAAAAAAAATGATTGTAAATGAATATTATTATTTCGAAATGAGAATTCAATCCAGCAAACAAACCATGTCATTTGCATCCCTCAAACATCTCTATCCACACACACACACAACATGTCAATAAGTTATGCCTATAAATATTTTTATTTTTTCGCTTTAATTTATATACTTTTATGAATGAATGTTATTTTATACAGGAAACATTAAGCAAACAATAATACAAAAAAATATAAAATTAATATAAACTAAAACGTGAAAACTATAAGTTAAATAAAAAAAAAAAACAAAAAAATAAATTTAAAAAGGTAAAATTGAAATGTGATAAATGGTATTGAATTTAAAACAAAAATGTTAAATATCTCTATAATGAAGCCCCGAAATTCTATATAATAAATTAATTGATGTGTGAAGTGTATATAATCAAGGGGAAATATGCGATTTAGGACAATTGCAGTAGCAAAAGTTTAAGTTTAAGAAGAGTTGTCAGAAGTTGCAAGTTATTAAAAAATAATATTTGAATTTTAAATACCCGCGAACATACATGTTTATATTGTACTTATATATATGTAAATATATCTTCTATATACATATAGAAAAGTGACTCTCTGTGTGTGTGTTAGCATTAGACTCGGAAACTGTAAGACCGATCGGACTCAAACTTTGGCAAGTTGTTGTACACATTCCAGGGAGTGCTTATGGGTGGTAAAAAGTGGGCGGAGTACCGCCCATAAAAAATAAGTTATCATTTTTAGCTATTGCACTTGACCGACTTTTCTAAAGCTATATAATTTCGTAATTTAAAAAGTGGGCATTGCCACGCCCATAACAAAAAATTATAATTTTTAACTTTTTGCACTTGACCGATTTTTCTGAAACTTTGCACAAATTTCAAGCTGTCATGACTATACAATTTCGTGATTAGAAAAGTGGGCAGGGCCACGCCCATAAGAAATAAGTTATCATTTTTAGCTACTTGCACTAGATCGATTTTTCTGAAACTTTGCACAAATATTGAGCTTTCATGACTATACAATTTCGTGATTAGAAAAGTGGGCAGTATCACGCACATAAAAAAAGGTATTGTTTTCAGCTACTTAAACTTCTCCGATTTTTCTGAAACTTTGCACACATATTGAGCTGTCATGACTATACAGTTTCATGATTAGAAAAGTGGGCAGTGTCACGCCCATAAAAAAAAGTTATAATTTTTAACTTATTGCACTTGATATTTAATTTAAATTCAGACTGCATTTTTATTCATTAAAGGGCGTAGCGACGCGCGCCGGGGTTGGCTAGTATAGAATAAAAATTAGAAACAATCTGCGTTATATGGAAGTTGAGCGTAAAAGTGATTCACCATGTTAATCAAGATAATTAAATGTAAAATGTGAAATCGTCAAACGGAAGCACTGTGTGGGTAAACTTTTCTTCTCTTGGTTTCGCAATTTTCAGTACCAAACATTTTGTGATTTAGTAAAATTTTATTAATTCTAATTTAGAACTTAATTTATACAAATAAACTTATGTATGTTTATACAAAAAACGAACATCGTTTGAATATTTATTAAAGTTTTAGAAAATATATACTTTTCAGGTCTTAAACGAATTTTTGTATGTGTTACAAACAAATGGACATAAGAAATATATTTCCCACTTTATTTGTTGTGTTTTTATTCTCTGATGAAAACAAAAACACTTCAAAATTAATTAAATCTTTCCCTACAATTAGTTTAACTTGTTGTTAAAGAAAAAACAAAATAAAAAAAACGTTTAAGTAAGCAAAGTCTACTTAATTTGATTGCACAGAGAAATTTTATCAATTACATTGAGTAACACATACAAAATGTTTTTAAAAAGTCTAATCATATAAGTATGCAAAAAAGCAAGATGTTTTCAGAGTTTCTAGTTTTAATTTGTTAATGTAGTTTACTTGTTGTTGCTGTTCTACTCGTTTAATTTGTTTTACTTCTTGAAGAGAAAAAATACTACAAACAATTAAAGTTAGATTTTTATAGTTAAAAAAGTCCGATAAGAAATTTTTCATTCAAATTTGATCAAAAGTTAGCTAATTTTATTATTTTATCCATATTCAGTTATTTATACATATAACAGGAAATATCGTAATACAAGTTTATGCTTTATGTAGATGTCTTATTAAATATTTTTTTACTTTATACTTGTTTGTCATAAATTAGTAGAAGTACTAGAATCAAAAACTTTAGCAAAGTAAAAGATGTATCAGCATGAATGTATCAGCAAATGGCAACTCTGAAATTTTACAGCTGTAACATATGGGTATTTCCATGTCATCGTATTTAACATTTGTACTCCCATAAAGTGGAGTAATTTTTGCAAAAGTAAGAGTAACTGAAACAAAATTAGATTTTTATGTTCCATTAAAAGGGTACTTTATTAAAAAAAATTAATTAAATTCGAATCATTGTTGTCTAAAATATCCAGAAAAATAACAATATATCGTAGGTGACATAAAACAGAAGTGATTTTGGGGTATATATGGAAATATGAAAAAATCGGCAAATCTCGGGAGGTATTTTTTCTTTCTTATATTAATTGAAAACAATCTTTAAATGATTTTTTTTTAATAAATTCAATTTAATATCGTTCGTGACATATCGTACGTGACAGACAAATTATATTATGTTAAGCAAAAAAGTTAAATTCTTAATTAGGTGCTCTTGCGACTGTTAAAATACGAATGACGGAGACAAATAATATTTTTGCACTACGTACGTGACATTAAAATAATATCCAAGGTAAATAAAAAAAAAGTACCGCTAATTGGACTCTTTATTTTCTTTTTTCTTATGGATGTTGTTAATTGTTGTTACCTTAATTTTAAAGCATATTTACAATTACAAATTAATTTTTACAATTTAGTCGCTAAAAAAAATAGTTGATTGCAATTCTTTAAAATAAGTCAAAGAGATAATCAGATTAAACTCTTATTATTGCTCTTAAAATAATTTAATAAGCTCCTAATACCTGCGGATAGTAAAATTTGAGTGTTTTTTTTAATTAATAAACTTCTACTAAAAAACTTTCAAGAGTTTTTGTTTTTACAGTCGTGGTTGACATATTCATGGAAATGTCCATATGTTTTTTCCTATTAATAAAAATGGAGTGCTTTATAAAAGAACAACGCGTTTAAACTGTAAAAACGATTTCCAGAAAAAATTATCTCAAGAAATTCTGATTTCAACTTGCTACCAAGTTCATGCGATTTATCGCCGTGTGATATTTTTCTTTATGGTTTTGTGAAATCTAAGGTTTATGCCAATAAACGAAAAGCAATTTTCTAGCTCAAACCTAAAATTCAACGCGTCATAGGTGAGACAATGCTACATCTCTGTTAAAATGTCATGGGATATTTCATGAAAGGAGCAATGGCCTATAATCGGAGCTGTGGGTGTCATTTGACGGATATTTTATTTCATATTTAAACGGAAAATGTCTTCTTATCAACTTAATAAAAAAAATCACAACTATCTTAAAAAAAACACTTTTTTTATTTCAAAATGAAAACCTCTTTTGTTTAACTACAAGTATTATTGTTGCCTACAGTTGGTGCTGACTTTTTGCTAAACTTCAACTTTTTCAAGGTAACCGCAGTTCACATGATGAGTAATGAGTGTAAGTTGTTTATCTTGTTTTTCTTTAGATTTTCGTTTAGACTTTTTTAACTTTTGTTAGAAGGTGTTTAAAAGCAAGTAAATAGAAATATATAATATATATGTAAAACCATATGTAATCTTGCAAACCCTGTAGAAACTACATAGTTGCTTGAATTTATTAAGAATAGCCTTTAAATAGCCTTTACTTTATAGGGTCTAAAATAGATATTTCGATGTGTTATAAACGGAATGACTAAATTTATATACCCCCACACCATTTTTTTTGGTGGTGGGTATAAAAACAAACGACTGCATTTAAATGGTTTTTGAGTACAGCCATGGAGACGTCTACCTGGTACAATAAATCTCAACTAAGGAACGCTTTTAAGCTTTAATTAAGCAAAATTTAAAACAGACTGTGTACATAAGTCTCAAGATTCATTAGTGCAGAATTATGCTTTATAGATTGTAAAATATTTTTTGCTATTTCTTTCCCTGATTTTTATATCTTACTGGTTTACCTTTTCTTAAACATCTGCTTGCGTGTTTGCGAAATTTATTACATATTTTTTATTACAATTCTTCTTTTTAGAATTCGTTGTCTCTTCTTTATGTTTGTGTTTTCATTAAAAATTACTGTCACATCCTTTTAACTTGTTTTCAAATCTCAATGCAACTTTATGGCTTATAAATCAAACAAGTAATAAAAACAGCAGAAACATAAAAGATTGCAAATAATTTTTTTTTTTCACAAATCATTAAAAAGAAGCCAGCATTTTCAATAAAATTATTGCCATCAACTCTTAATATGCATACATGTGTATTTATATGCAATTACGTTAAAAGAGGAAATTTATACTATCTATTAGATTAAGATGTTTGCAATATAATTTGATGGATTTGCTCGTAAAGTGACCACATACGCACACACTTAAATACTCTTCATAGGAAATTGTTATCCAAATCAAGGAAAAGTATCCATTTTGTACGTAAAACGGACAAATTTTTTGCTTCTGTGAGAATATTTAAAATAATAAATTTAAAGAGAAATTGAAATTTAAACAAATCTTGAGTTAAAATTTTAATCTACGTATGTATGTATATATGAACGTGTATAGAAATTTTTAATAAAAATATGATTTTTTTTTGTCCATAAAAATATTTTTGTTTGTCCATAAAAATATTTTTTTTTATATTAAAATATTGAATCTTTTTAATAGAAATTTACAATATGTATACAAATCTTAAATCTAAGACTAATTATATATTAATTACTACCACTGTAATAACTAACTGATCGTATTCAAGTTTAAGATCACGCGAGGCTCAATGTATCGGCTTTTTCTAACCGCTGATATCCTTTGAATAGCAAGAGATCCCTGGCGAGAGGATTGGGATGGACCGTCAGTCTGTTTACGTACTTGCGCGAATACTTTATTGTTTCTTCAGAATCAGTAAGAATATTTAGATCTCAGTAAATTTCCAAAAAATTTTTAATACAGTTTTTTGGGTATAAATTTTTTATATTTTTGATATTAATTTTTTAATGATTGTTTTGTGGACACCCATTTTTTTTTTTAATATTTTTCGAAAAATTTTTTTAGATACAATTTTTTTGTAGAAAAAATTTTCGGATACAAATTTTTATTGAATGTTTGAGAGTTTTTTTTAGAAATATTTTTAAGATAGAGTTTTATGTAGAAAATTAGTTTAAAATATCTCTTTAATAATAATTTTTCTAATAAATAGTTTTTATGGAAAATGTTTCGTATAAAAATTTTGTATAAAACATCTCTTTAAAATCACTTTAATAAAAAATTTTTCTGCTAATAATTTTTATAAAAAAATGTTAAAATATATTTTTTTGTCGGATATAATTTTTTTTGAAAATTTTTAAAACAAAATTTTTATAAAATTATTTTTGGATATATAATTTTATTGTATATTTTCATATACAAATTTTTTGTTAAATATTTATCGGATATAAAATTTTTCGTATTGAAATTCGTTGTAACAAATTTTTCGGATACAAAAATTAAAAAAAAAAAAAATTAAATCGAATTTTTTATAAAAAAAATTTCGGAGTTTTTGTAGAAAATCTTTTGGATGAAATTTTTTTTTATTTAGAGAATTTTTATGATTAAAGTGTAATATAAATAAATTTGTAAAGAAAATTTTGTATTGTAAAAATATTAGTTTATGATTACAATTTAACTTGGATTTTCTTGTGTAAATATAGCAGCAGTTTCTGCAACATTAAGCTCCTATAAATAAAACCTTTTTCCTGTACACATACTTAAACGAGTTGTTGTTATTATTATTATGAAAAGTGTATAACTATAAAAATTCCCATTTCTTGTATTTAGGGTGGCCATTTCTATTTTAAATAAAGAGGACGCCAGCATAAAAAATGTAGGACATTTGCACAAAAAAAGAGGACACATTTAAAAAAAAATAATTTTGATAAAATTTACGACGGCATTTAAAATACAAAAACAAAATTTGTTTTTACGAAAAATAAAGATGATATATAGAAATGAAAAAAAATGAAATGTTTTTACGAAAAAACTTTATTAACAAAAGTACAATTTGAACATATCATTCTGATTTAATGGTTGAAAATAAAAACAAAAAAACCAAAAAAAAAAAACAACAAAAATTCATTGCATTCATTATTGGGAATTTACACTTTTAAAAATTTTACATATATTTTTCAACACTTCCAATTTGAGCCAATATATTACCATCGCATCTCTTCAAATATTTGTAAAACTCTAGGCAATCCATATCAAAATTATATACCCTTACTATATTTTTTGTTCAAGACTTTCTTCTATATCTGAAAAACAAACTTTATGAAAAACACACAGCTGACAAGCAGACCCCTTTGCGGAACTTTTTTTTAAAATAAAAGACAAGTTAAAATAGGCCACTTCGATAAATAGCGACAATTAAGGATAATAAAACTAATTTTGTACAAAGAGAAATTTTAAAACTGTACTTTTTCAAAACTAATTGTACGAGCAGCTAAATCTTTTTTTTTATACATTTTGTGACCTGTGATTTAAAGTTTAAATGTAAGAAAAAAACTTCAGAGAAGGTGCAAAAAGCCGGACAACCCCGGACATTTGTTAAAGAAGAAGCAGGACTGCCCCGGATGCCCTAAAAAAGAGGACGGTGTCCGGGGAAAAGAGGACGGATGGCAACCCTACTTGTATTCATATAAATAAACTTTTTGTTGTTTTATCCACAAACTTAATTTCCTTAATGTGTAATCCGGCAGGTGAAAGAAAGAGTTTACTTGTATGTATGTAAGTTTTTGTTATTTGTTTACTATGTTTTACCAAAATTTAGGGTGAGTGGTCCCTTGTTGTTGTGTCATAATATAAAACATTTATTTTTATTTGTACATATTTTTGTTGCTATTGATATTGTATAATTTACCACATACATACCAACAACCTAACATTTATTAAATATTTTTCTTAACTTTTCGTATGTAAGTTTGTCGGTATGGGGTTTTTGTTTGTTTGTCTAAACAAGTGTTGGTTATAGACCCATTTTATTGTTGTAGCATGTCGGTATAAACCTCTGTCTGTTGGTAAATGACCCTAAACAGGTGTGATTGTAATCAATTGTTTTGTCATGCCCCATGACTAATCATGCAAAAATTTAAATGTACATACATACATTCATATATTTATTCATAGCATTTTTTTATGATGAACTTGCAATAAAATAAATTGTATTTAAGAAAAACCTTTATGTTTGCAGTTGTTTAAAAAAGGAATGTAAAAAACATTTTATAACATACGTACAAAATTACATTTATCCATACTTACATACAGACTTATACTTACACATACATATTTCTTTTTTGATTTTTTATTAATTTATATCTGCTTAAATAATATAACTTCAATGTTATGTACTTTAATAGTAGATTGTTATTGATTTAACGTTACTACTTGTCAAGAGTTTTTCGAAAAATATTGAAAACTGGGTAGAGTTTTTATAGTTGTTTATTTTTCAAGTACTTCTAGGTTCGGGTATCTTTTTAAAATAAAAGTTTTGGAATATGGAAAATCGAATACATAGATGTTTCATGTTTTTAGTTACAATTCTTATAAATTGTTTCATAAAAAATTCTTTCCTATGAAAAACTTATGGCCGTCTAGGAGGTCAATGCTCATTCCATAATAAAATGAAATTTAATTAAATTATTTTATTTTCGTTTTTATAGCCATTTTTTAATTCTATCCTTTTATTAAAGGTAATTTTGAAATTCTTGTTTGCATTATGATTAATTATTGTTTTATTATTATTTATTGATTATTTATTTGTTTTATTTATTTAACAATAAACGTGACACACCTCATCTATCTGCCTGCCTCATAATAAATAAAAGGTACAACAATAAGTAAGTTCAGTTTCGCCAGTTTCGCATTAAATACACAGCAGTATTATTGTATAGGGTGAGCCGTTTAAAATTTTGAATTTTAACTACCGATTACTTTGACTGTAAAAGGTAGAAATACATTGAATTTTATTTTAAGGTTTATGTTTGATATTTGACAAAATGGGAGGGTATACTCCCAAACAAAATTGGGAAATAAAAAAACTTACTACCTTTAACGCAAACTGTAAGAAATTTACGTGGAAATGTTTTGAGAAGGAATCGGCTTTCAGTGCTGCTGTGGCTGAGAATGTGCAAGAACATCCATCAACATCAAGTCGTCATCGTTCTCAGGAACTGAACATTACTCGCACTATTTTGAAAATAATTTTGAAAAAAGGGGTACGCTTGTCGTGATAGTCATAAGAATGATGTTGAGTTCCAGAAATTTTAAAAATAATTAGTATTATATAAATTAATGTTTATTCAAACCTTCTATTTATATAAATAGTGGTTGGCTATTTATATAAATTTATATATTTATATAAGTTTATATAAATAGTGATACTTGGCTAATATCAGATTAATCTTTCAGTATTCTTAAAGTGTTTACAATTTAATTTTAAAATGTTTAATAATTTATGAAAATTAACTTAAGCCAAAGTAAAGGATTTACAATTACTTTAGTACATATATATTTTAATCGTTTTTTTATTACATTCAGATTTATCTAAAACAGAAACTGATGATTCTATTTTTCTCTAACTTAATTGTATATGTATGCATATGAGCACATTTTCCTAAACATTAAACTTAATGCGGTTAAAACCTAAATGTAATTTAAAAAAAAAAACAGATAAAAAGCCAACTTAAACAGTTGAAAAAATCGATTGTTTTTGACCTCAAAATACGTATACTGAAAAACAAGAGGCAAGAAAAAACACACTGGCTGTTTGGAATTTTTTTTGTACGTGTTGGCTTGATTTATATATAAGCTTCTGGTACTTTGGCACGCTAAGCGCCAAATGTAAAAAAAACTGCAGCCAAATAACAACAATAAATACAAGTATATTGTTTAAATAACATTATATAGAAAAAATGGTTTACTTTATTTTAAAATATTTATAATGAAAAAAAAACAGCAAAAATATCACGCAAGCCTACCTGACAATCCAAAAAATCATAGTTGTTTTTTTTTTGTGCATTAATTTTTGAATAAACAACAACATGATATTAAATCTAATCATTTTAATTTTTTCTTTGCCAGGAGATTTTAAAAACATAAAAATGACTACATGGAATAATTACGATCAGACAAAATATAGCATACATTTAGGATTAAGGGAAATATAATTTTAAATACTTATAAAATTCCTATAATAGAATTTGTTTTTAAATATTACTAATTTAAAATCTTTTTTATATATTTTACACAAAAAAAAAATATTTTTAAAAAAATTTTAGGTTAAAAAAAAAATTATAATTTCTAATTTCCTAATTTTTTTTTCCTATTTTTTGCCTACTGTTTATTGTGCTCAAGTTTTTGATTCAATATAACGAATTTGGTATTTAAAAGTTTTGTTTCAATTTGAATTTTTGATTTTAACATTTCGGTTAATAACTAAATGATAAATAATCCATACCTTAAAAGCATACTTTTAGGCATTGGAATACTTTTTCTGTTCACCACTTACAATTAAATACATAAAGAGCATTTATATTCGCGATCTGAATCTGTTATATGTTCTGTTTCTAGTAAAAATTCTACAATTTGGCGACATTTCAACTTCAACAAAATTTTGCGATTTTGTTTTTTTTTTGAGAATCGTTAAATTAACAAATACGAAATAAAAATTTTATTTTGGTATTTTTATGTATGAAATTTCAGGGAAACAAATTTATGTCTTGTGTAGATGGTGTGTTAAGAATATTTTAGTTTATCGTCTTGCCTTATGTAAATATTATAATCTGACATCCTTTAACTTTTATTTTTTTTGTTTGTCATTAAAATGAAAGACTATTTTTAAAAATTAACTCCACTAAAAACACCTATAAAACAGAATTCAATACGAACTTCTAGAAGTGTTATTACGAGTTATAAATTATATAAATGAAAATAGATAATGTTACACTTCTTTTGTACTTTGCTTTAAATAAAAATTTAACAGAATATATGTCATAGCGACTTTTATCCATTTTAGGAGAATTTTAGCGATTTGGATCAAGCTTATTTCTAATATATTTTATGCCAGAAACCGAAAAAAATGCTTTGACGTTTTTGGCGATATTTAACATTGAATTTGGTGAAAAAGGTCAAAATAAATCTATCAAACTTAGAGGCATCGATAGGTATTTATCGAGTGCACTAAGTGCAATACTAATTGATTAATTAACTGTCATATTTGGTTTTTGTATTTATTTATACAACTACTGCCGTATTCATAAGCCTTTAATAAAACTAACATATTTTTTATGAATGCGTCAGTTAAAGTACACAATAAAAAATACATTTCAAGTCCTGGGCCCGAATTACGGTATTCGAACGTGAACGAAAGTGTAAAATTCTTATTAGAATTTCGATACCTAAAGCACAGCGAACGCGATCGTTCGAGCAAAATTTCGATCGTGATCGAATGCCGTAATTCGGCCTCTGCTTAATACGCGTTTTATGTTTTTTTCCGTTTGCATTTATACCTTTTCTAAATTATTTTTAATCATTCTTATGTACCTACATCTTTTGTCTTGTTTTGTTGTAGTATAATGCTCCAACCACTCATTAGTTGATTCTTTTTTTTTTATAGAGTATATGTATATCGCTGGTCTCATGTAGAAAGGCCCTAACTCAAATAATTGTAACTTTACAGGGGAAGGAAAAAAAAACTTAATAGAAACTATATTATCATAATCTAATTTCTTTTATAAAATTGCTTGTAAAACTATTATTTTTGATACCATTGCGTTAAGTTTTTTGTCGGGGTGTATTTGTGTGAAATGCATTGGAATCACTGAAAAACTAAATTTCGTAAAAATACGACTTAGGGCCTTTCTATCTGTGACCATCGACATGTACATATGTATTTCTCCTAATTACCATGGCATGACTATACAAATTAACTCAAATATTGTAGAGCAACAACATTTTCATTATTTTCTCCCCTTGTTTCTAATTGGCTCTATGCGTTTGAGTTTAACGCAGTTCATTTTATTTTCACTCCAAATTATTTATTTATGAAAAAAGAAGAACGAAAAAAAAAAAATTGCAAAAAGAAAGAAAAAGAAATATAGCTATTAGCATCATCAACAAACATTAAGTAGCATCGTTCTAATAAATCTTTTAGAGCTTAAACAACAAAAGCAATAAAAATATTTATTAACATTTTTTAAATCCAGAAATAAAACTCAAAATAAACCCCTTTAATTAACCATTTAACTGGTACATATTTAAACTATATTATAAAGCTATCATGAAGTGGTGTTAAATATGTATTTGGTGCAGAATTATAATATTGGTCATAAATGAAGTTTTAATATAAATAAGTTTGTTTTTTTTTTATAAAAGATTTATATATTTTCAACATGTATTTGGAGAAAAGAAAATTATATATTGCTAAACTTTAGATTTTTCTGCTTGAATGTAGTTTTATGTTACAAAAATCCGGTTTGCTGTAGCAGTTTAATTGTAAGTGTTGCACTGACTATAGAAATTTGCTAAATTTTTAGAAAAAGTTTTTCCTGTGTAATAATTAAAGCCATAAATTTCTCAAGCCAATGTGCCTGCACTTTAAATCATGATACGTTAGTGCAACTCAAACTTTTGGGTACTGCCGAAAAAAAAAATATTTTTTTCAAAATTTAAAAACTTTTATTTTAAATAAACAATAAAAATCAATGTGTGTTTGTATGTTTGTTTGTGCTTTATAGACGGTTAAACGACTGGACCGATTTCCTTGAAATTTTCACAGAATCTTTCTGTATGTCTGGAAGGAACTGTAGGCTATACTTTGGTTTGAAATTGTAAGTGGGCGGGGTGCCACGCCCTATTAAAGAATAAGTATTAAATATTATATATCACGAACGTTAATGCAGCTAGAGTCTTCAAATTAAGTACGGTAAACTTTGACATCCACACGAACATTTGCGTAAAAAATGAGGGGACTTGAAATAGTAGGCGTGGCCACATGAATCAAATACTAAAATTCGTATATTTGGAAAACGATATCGATTAGAGTAATAAAATTTTGCAAGAGCAATTTTGACACCCAAATGAACATTTAGGCAAGAAATGGGTGCATTATCAATAGTGGGCGTTTCACCTATCATATGAATTAAATACTAAAATTTTGGGTGGCGAAGCACACCGGGTATTAGCTAGTTTTAAATAAACAAAAGTTGTAAAAATTTTGTTATAAAGATTTATATATATACAAGCTGACCCGGCATATGGTGTTTTGCCATATAAATTATTTCTAGGAAATATTTATTTACAATAAAAAAAAAACATAAACCATATATGTTCTATGGTATGCAGATCTATCTTAGTTTAAAATTTTATAGAAGTCGTTACGTTATTTAGGTGAGGCATAAATTGTCCCTTGGGGTGAGTCACCCTAAATACTTAAAAGTATGAAAAATAGATGTTGACCGATTCTTAAACGTTTACTTCTGCATTGGCTGGACATTAAATTGTGTACAATTTGAAGAAAAATACTAAAAACTATATCGATGTATGTACTTACATTAATTAAAAAAGTGGGAGTTAAAGTAGGCGTGGTAAAAAAGGTAATCATATCAGAGTCTTAGTAATATTATGTGAGGAGATGTGAAAAAAGTCGCGGCGTTGAGGGGTATGGAAAATAGATGTTGACCGATTCTCAGACCTATCCGATATGCACACAAAATTTCATGAAAAATTTGTTTTATCTTAAAAATTGTTCACATATTGTTATTGTTACAAATACCTTGCCAACTGACCTTAATAATGTCCTATGGACGCTGAGGTGATACTGTTTTGTAATTATTTAATTTTGAATAAATGATTTAAAAAATAAAAAAAAAAATAAAAAAAAAATTAAATCGTCAGTTGGATTAAAAATAAAACAATTTTTTTTTCTTTTGTACTTTGATGCTTCTGTTTTGAACTGATTTAAAAAAGTTTTTTTCTCTAAAATAATTTCCAAGACTTGCAGGTGGGGATTATTAAAAGCAAGATCTTCAGACAATTTCGTTAAAAAAATCTAAATAAGATAAGGTGGACTTAATACATGTATAGTAGCCAAGCTTATTTTATTTTAATATCAGGCGTACATCGCAACTTACGAGTCAAGGTCGGTAGACTATATCGTGGTTGTTGGCAGTAATGTTTGATCCTAACTGAATGCTAGGCAAATTTGCAAGCCGACTTGTACTTCCCTCTAATTACCATTGTCGCAGCTGAGACACAGAAAACTGCGCAAACATATACTTAATGACCTCTCTGAGATATCTGATGTCAGAATAAACGATCTGCTGATATATCTCACGGCTACGAAGTGGATCCAGTACGCCTCTCTTAGACATATTCTAAGAGATCAGCATCTGGCGAGTGATGTGGTGTAGCCAAACTGTGTTATTAAGACTCCAACGCCTTAAAATTTGTGGTCACTATTGTGCCTAAAAATTAGGAACTTAATACACAATATTGAATTTTTTTTTCAAAATTATTTAAGGATATGGTGTTGCAAATACATTTTTTTTAATTGTCCAAAGCTTTCTACGATTAAATCTAAAGGCATATTACGTATGTTAATATATAATAAAAGACCTTTCTGTAATGTTAACAAATGTTAATTTTTGTGCTGTAAATATGGAAAATAACAGAGGCAGTAAGGTTTTTCTCCCGAATATTTGAAAGTTCAGAAGGCTACACGGCTATGTGAAACATATAGGGGCTTTAAAAAGTAGTTTTCAACAGACAGATGAACATTGCTCAATATACTCCCAAAGTAAGTTCCAAATGAGTCTTGTAGAAATTACAAACAGAATTTACAAAGCTATGTAAACCCTCAACACCACGGGTGAAGGATATAAAAATAGCCTCTAAACTGCACCATCGACTAATGTTTAAAGTAAAACATTATTCAAACTGTTAACTGTTTACTAGCAAAAACTATTTAATAATTTAAAAAAAAACAAATTTTTTTAATGGGTCATATTTTCCATTTTTTGTGACTCCCTGACGTAAGATATTTCGCTGTATTCCCCTCAACAACCTTCATTCATTTATTTAGCCGTAGTTTTATGATAATTAAAAGTGGTCGATAAGCTTGCAAGTCAGTCAGTACTAGCAGTCAGTTCAGTACTAGAATATGAACAAGTAGAAGATGTAATAATTTTATTTATTTTTTTTCTACCGAAAGGAAGATGTTTGTTCAAGTTTCAAAAGAGGAAAAAATTTTATAAAAGTGATGATACTGTTGTCTGAAAATACTTATTAACTTTAATTAGCTATTACGAGTGGTAGTTGCTATTTTCATCGTTATGAAGCCAATTTGTTGTATGATTGTAGCAACATATACTGGAACAACTAGTTGCTGCAGAAAAAAACAAAAAAAATAAAAATTGTATTGGTCAAAAATATATAATAGTCGTTGCTAATAAGTAGCATCTGTAGTTTTTTTTATCATGGAAGAAAAAAAAATAGAAAAAGAAAATCATGATTTGAATAAACAACTAACCAAATTGTATATAAAAAAGTTTCGCTTTAATTTTCCTTGAAATTTATTTTTTGTATGCAAGTTGCTTGCAAAGCTAACTTGTTATGCTGAATTTCAATTGTACATTAAAATCTTTTTTTTTTTTTGCTTAAAAATGTAGAGTTTAGTAGGCTACAAATCAATTCTTTTCAATAGATTTTTTTTGTTGATAAAATCAAGAAAAGCTTTAGACAGAAAAAAAAACATTACACTAAATACTTTAATATAAATTTAAAAAAAATTGTCCAGAAATTTGTAGAAAGTAATTAGTTATTTACATAAAATTAGCTCTAACACATTTGAAATAAGTAAAATAAATGTTAAACAAATATTTTTAGTATAAAACCATTTTAGTATCTAGAGGTTTTTCCAAGTAATTATCTTACCTAATATAACAGCAATAACAATTCTCTTAAATTGATTTATTACAAATTTTCGTACCGACTGCTACAGTTTGTAATTGCCAAATCTAAACATTATTGTTTGCGTGATGAGTTTTTAAAATACTTTCTCTACTTTTTTTTTTATTAAATTTTGCGTGTTTGGTATAATAAAAAAAGTAAAATCAACAGCAACAACAGCAAATTAAACTAAACTACATAGTATTAATAAAATTGAAATGAAAATTAAAATTTACCCTAGAAAATTGTTAGTCTTAATATTTTTCTGGCATACAAATATAATTTTAAAAAATCTTATATGACCAACTTTTACAGTCAGCCATTTGTTGTTTTTTTTTATGTATTTATAATATGTACTACTATACTAGTTGACCCGGCAAACGTTGTTTTGCCATATAAATTATTTCTAGGAAATATTTTTTAGTTCATTAAAAAAAACTAACTTACTCTGAGTACATTAAAGAAAAAACGTAAACCATATGTGTTCTACTTACGGTACGCTGATCTAGCTCCGTTTAAAATTTCATCAAAGTCGTTACGTTATTAACGTAAGGTAAAAATTGTATAAACAACAGATGTTGGCCAATTCTCAAACGTTTATTTTTGCATTGGCTGGACTATAAATTGTGTAAATTTTGAAGAAAAATACTAAAAACTATATCGATGTAAGAACATAATTAAAAAAAAGTGGGCGTTAAAGTAGGCGTGGTAAAAAAAAGTATCCTATTAATCACATCAGAGTCTTAGTTATATTATATGAAAATTTCAAGAAGATCGGTCCAGCAGTCTAGCTTACCTAAGGGGGCGTGAAAAAAAGCGTGGCGTTGAAGGGTATGAAAAATAGATGTTGACCGATTCTCAGACCTATGAAAATCGGTCGAGCTAATTGGAGGAGTTTAATCACGACAAAAGAATTTTATACATTAGATTTAACAATATCGTAAATTTAAATAATTAAAAGCCATTAAAGGCCAACAGTAACTAAAAGTAGTTTCCGAGACTACGAATGTATTTTGGTGTCTTAAGCGTGTCCAAAAATTAATTAAGAATTTTATATATTTGAATGTATAAATGTACAACTTTGCCGATTAGTGAACGATTTGTCAAAAAAAATTTACAAATTGTCCTAGAGGTATATTATATGTATAAAGAGTAAAAAAAAGCGTTTAAAAATTCTCCGAAGGCTGAAAAAATTAAAAATTTTTTTTTTTTGGTAAATATATAAACAGTGTCAGTTGTGTTTATTTGCTAATATCGACCCCTTTGCGCGAAATTATCGTATATGCCAATTTTTTTTAAATTGAGTTTTTGATGCAATCTTGTTCTACATTCAAAGAGACGTCACCTGACGAAATATTGTAGGCGAATTCCACTTCGTTGCTCTAAAAATTGATTGAATACTTTATCGTATGTTACACTCCATTATTTCTTGTGAGCGATTTTATCGTATCTGCCAATGAAGAATACTTTGCATATTGTAGTTGTTACAATATTTACTATATATTTCTTTCTAAGTTAGAATTAGAAGGTAAAGGGAACTGCTCGCTTTATTTTGTTTTTTTGCCTCTATTCGTTTTACCGTTAATTTTACAGAAAAGGCTATATTAAAGTTGAAGAGAAGCATTTAGCATGCAATATTTTTCTAATCATGTGTTTAAGGTAATCAGTTATTGTAAACCACTATTGTTATTTGTGAGCGTTATGGTAAGCGAGGCTGCAATGAAATTTGCACAGCCCTGTACAGGTACTTAAAAATCATAGACCAAAGGAAGACAATTAAAGACATAGTCCTATACTGTGACAGTTGCACTGGCCAAAACTGCAACAAGGCTGTATTAGCTATGCTGACACTTCGTTGAAAAAATTAAAATAACATATTTACTTCCCGGTCATACAATGATACCAGTTGTTTTTGTGCATAGCACAATTGAATCAGTTGTACGCAGTCGTACCATTTGGGCGCCAAGTGAATGGCCCACAATTATTCGCAATGCACGAACTAATTCATCGGGGTACAAGTGTATTGAAATAGGCCACTCAGAGTTTGAAAACTGGAAGACCTTTGCAAATCAGTTATTATCAAACAAAGTTAAACTAAACATAAATAAAGTTCGAATAGCTTTATTAGACAAAAAATCGTAATCAATTGAACTCATCAACGGATTTTCCGACTAAAAAAACTATAAATAACTTTAATTTTACCTTTAAGTTACAAAAGTTGTACAATTCACCTTTGTGTATCTCTTTGCAAAAATTCAATGGTTTGAAAAATCTATGCTAAAAAAATAGCATACCGTTAAAATACCACAATGAATATTTAAATTTAAAATATTTTTACGCGAAAAATACGTGTTAAATAAAAGCGACGAAGAAGATTAACTCACTTATTATTATTATTGGGTTTTAATTTTTTTTAATGAACTCATGCTTCTGTTAAATATTGATTACATTTTTGATTACTTGTGCCATTCTAAGTAAAAAAATAATTAACAAATACATAAAACCACAAATAAATCTTTGTTTCAATATTATTTCTAACACTGACAATTTCTAACAATGATATCGTAAGTGCCTTTTTTTACACACGCATCTACGAAATGTTGTGCATGAAATTATCGTATGTGCCAAAAATACGCTTTTGTCGGAAAACTTGAACTTTTCCACCGGAATACTTTTAGGTGTAGTTATATTAGTTAATTATCTAAGCACATGTATATTTTCATTTTGATATTGCAAGCGAAAGCAGAGAAAAGTATAAAAATGGATGTCCTGTAAAATTTGGTTTTTGTAACATACGATAATTTCGCGCAAAGGGGTCGATATCTCAGAAAGTTAGGGAGCGATTGTGTTGGATTTTAGTAGCAATTCATTCCCGCATATTTCCAATAGATTGATACTAAACACAGGTCTGTAAAATTTTGTGGGGCCTTCTAAATGTTAATTTTAACCAAAATACGGACAGACTGACATTATTCAAACGACTCTCCTAGTTATGATCTTTTAGAAAATATGTATATTTTATGGGTTGGAAATTAATATTGTAGAAATTACAAACGGAATGACAAAGCTACGTATACCCTTGGCACCTTGCAACCTTGGTGTAGGCTATAAAAACAACAAATTTAAACATAATTAAATTTAATTGGTTTCTTTTTGTTGTGATATATTGTATTCTATTCAGCCTATAGTACACGAAATGTTAAAAGCTACATGCACATGTGGGTCTGACGTCACTAAAATTTTGGTTACATTTTTTTAAATAGTCGTAGTGGCTGCATGCGGTAAGATTTTGATATTACACGAAATGTATTCTAGTCCAAAAATGCAAATAAGGCACATGTGCTCGAAGCGGATATATTTATGCTTTATGATGACGTCAAAATTACGTCATAGCCACATGCGTATGTGGCTTTTAACATTTCGTGTACTACAGGCTTAGCTCGTCGAATGACGCAGATTAATGATAAAAGCTTTTGGTAAAATGTTCAAATTTTTTAGAAAAGGACAAAAACAACTATGAGTAACAGTGCTATATTCGGCCGTGCCGAATCTTATATACCCTTCACAACGTGTAGTCATGCAATAACAATTGTTTGTATCACCATTCATCTCATTGATATGAAATACGTACATACATACATATAAAAACCATTGTAAAATTATAAATTGAGTTTACGTAAGTATGTTTCTAAAAAAAAAAATTAAAAAAAAAATATATTAAAAAAACAACAACAAAAAATTACAAAAAAATATTTAAAAAAAATTTAAAAAAAAATTAAAACTAAATATATAAAAAAATAAATAATATATAAAATAAAAAAAAAATTTTTTGGCTCAGCTGGGATTCGATGCCACGTTTACTCTAACCAGTACATATGCATGTTGTTGTTGTAATTGTGAAAAAAAACGAGGTGGTCGTGGTTTTTTGCTCATCTCAGAAAGTTATCGGGCGATTGTGCTGAATTTCAATAGCTATTCATTCCCGAATATTTCCAAGAGATTGATACCATATACAGATCTGAGGAACATATAGTTGCTTCTAAAAGTTGATTTCAACCAACACACGGACAGACGGTCAGGGCTTAATCGACTCCTCTATTCATAAGCTTTCAGAAAATATATACTTTATAGGGTCGGAAATCAAAATTGTAGAAATTACAAACGGAATGACAAAGCTATATATACCCTTGTGCACCACAGGTGAATGGTATTAAAAATAATAGTATATAACTCTTTTATACGTTTTTCTTTAATACGTAATAACTCTTGATTATTTGACATCGATAGACAAACATCAGTGCAAACAAAGCGTCTTAAAGATCTAAAATTTTTTTTAAATTGAAAATTTTCTTGTCTAGACTTAAGTTAGTTTATTAAAACTCCACAGATATACATATTTGATTATTTAATTTAACAAATTAAAAACCAAATAAATCAATTTAATTTTTGTCAGTTAATGTGTTTTTAAATTAGACAGCCCATAATTTTAGTTTTTGATCCACTCCAAACTTTCGTTGATTGCTAAGTTAAAAATATTTTAATAAGTAGTTAACAATATTTTCTTGACATTAATTAATTTGTTACGTGTTCGAAAACAATATAAATTAAAACAAAGTTAAACACTTTTCTAATTAATTTGTCATAGAAAATTTGTTCTTGCTTATGAAATTTTTTCTGATAGAAAATTAGTTGTACTAAGATATTGATTAATTACTTCAACAGTGTTAAAACTCAAAAAAAACATACAATAGTTTCAATTAAAATGGCTTAAATTGTAAAACAATTCAACCTTGACAATATTTTAAATTATGATTTATGACCCCATTGAAGTAAATTATAGATGTAAGACAAAAGACATACAAGTGCTTTATTAGTGTTTATTAGATTTTTGACAAATGGAACTTAAATTTAAAGGGTTTTCAAGCGTTATTACATACATATTTAATACACACAAAAATATTTTTATATTGCCATCACTATAAAATATTTATTTTTTTTTCATACTAAAAATATTTGTAAAATAAAATATAATAACCGGAATTATAATTAATTTTAGACATACAAACCCACTACTAATGTATATATATATATGTATGTATGTTTTTGACAGCAGTGTTTTCTCTGTATGTATAATCAGCAACGTTATTATTTTTTTATAAATATTTCTTTTTCATATCTCAAAAAATTCGAGTTGTGCTTATCAAAACGTTGTGCAAAAACAAAAATTCAAATATTGGCTTGGCATCAATTTTAACTTTACAAATTCTTTTCTTTAAACTTTCTTTGAGGTTTTGAAAAAAAAAATGATAAAAAAAAACAACATATCCCAAAGAACGATAGAAGATTAAAGAACTATACATTTCATTTCAAATGGTGTTTTGTTAAATAAACAATTTTTAAAACAAATATTGTTTAGGAAAGTTTTTTGTTTTTATTATCTCTTTGTATGTTACCAGAACAGTGAAAGTAATTTTGTTAATAACACGAAATCTAATGATTATTGCCAGAAGGAAAAGAACAAAAAATACACCAGTTTGTAATATTATAAATTACTAGCTGAACCCAGAATTTATTGCTGGTCTCAACATAAACATTCAAAACAAATTTTGTTCACTAGGTACTCTTTGTTCATCAGTTTCATATATAAAAAACATAAACAAAAAAATTCTTCCCGAACTGCGATTATCTGATTAAAGGCCATGACTGACTATCGTGCGATTATGTCAAATAAAAATCTGATAGTTTTCTGTCCTACATAAAAAAATCGCAACAAAATATGTGATTGAATGCCGCACTGTCATACTTCCTTACAAAAAGCAACTCTGATCGCACAGAAACTACTATTTTATGAAAATTTTCAAAAGATTATCAAATCGGACACACTTGTCAAAAAATCTGTCACACATGTGCACTTTTTGTCCACACTATCACACTTTCTGAACACACATACAATTTTTGACATATCGAACGACTAAATCTGATAGTCAGTCATGGCCTTAAGTACATAGAAATATATCAAGAAATACTTGTTCATTTCAAAAATGGAGACTACGAAGCACTTCCAACACCCTTACTTTGAAAGCCCTTGGGTACATTGTGTATCCCTTTACTAATACAGAAAAAAGAGGAAAGAAAATCAGGCTTTAGAAAGAATAAAATAAAAATCTGTGAAAAAAGTTCTATCAAGCCATCATTGCTTATATACAAGGCACCCAACCTCCATAATGAGTCATATTACATTCCCTAGCTTATAGTCCAATATATCTGTTAATTGATCGAGGTATCGTATACTCAGCTACCTAATTTTATTATTCTGCTCATCCTTAAACATCCTATAATAATCCGGAGTGTAGCAATTTTATCTATCATTACAAGCCCTTAAAACTCTGCAGTCCCTTCTGTACCTCCATGACATATTTATATTGTCTGACATCCACGACCTAACCCGTACAAAGTAGTCACCTAACTATTATTTGTCAACCCTTGTGCCCATCCACTGCAGGATCTTTATACCTTCGCAATAAAACTTCCTTAGAATTCTCACATAAGTGAATTTGAAAATTATTCATATAAAGATAACCAGTACTTTAAAAAGTTTTACTACCGATAACACCACAGCGCCCCGGTAATCAACTTACTCTGAGGTGAAAGAAAACATACTTAGTTCTACCAAGAGCCATCCTACAGTTTCTAACCAGCTTTGATTTGACAAAATGTTCCTTCAAGGCCTTGAGCGCCGTATGACTATCAACGTAAAGAGTTATCTCCCCACCCTACATCACATATTTCATTATGAGATCCGTTGCCTTATATATGACCAATATCTCTGCTCAGAATACACTGAAATCATAAGAAATAGATACCTGTTTCGGTACCCATATCCATCTTCGATCCATCAGTGAATACTTACCTGTCAGCCAAAAATGTTTGTTCTATTCATAACACATGGTGCTATATATTTTAGATTGAAATGTATACGTATTTTTCTGTGTTTTAGTGTTTTTTTATAGTACCTGAATTTAAAAAAAGTGATGTTGCATCAGGATGAAACTCCTCGCCTAGCTTGCCAACAAACAGTGATTTTATGCCAGAACATTTATTATGGTGTGAGAATGCCCAATAAAACACGACGTAAAAATAAAGGCCAACAACTGTTATCATAATTTAAAAAGTAATTATAAATAAAGGGTCCGCCATCTAACGTTTTTTTTTTCAACAAGTGCTTATTTCGTAAATGGTAACACTTAGCTTATATCTGATTTGACAGATAATTAGTTTTATCCTTCCGCTGAACGAATATGGTTGTGTATACGCTTGAACAACGCTGGGAAATATTGCGACATTACTTTGGCCGATTTTGCCAAAAAAATCATCTTTTCAGATGAAGCTCATTTTGATCTTGGCGGGTATGTAAACAAGCAAAATTGTCGCATTTAGGGCACAGAAAACCCGCACGCATACATTGAAAAGCCGATACACCCAAAACAAGTCACTGTTTGGTGCGGATTTTGGTCCAGAGACATAATTGGGTAATTTTTCTTCGAAAATGAGCAAGGAGTGGCCGTAGTCAATGGCAATCGTTATCGGGCCATGTTGAACGAATTTTTGTTCACAAAAATTGAAGAGGAGACACACACACACATCCGAAGCTACACTTTTTTATAGCATTTTCAAAAAAAAAAAAGTTATTTGGCGGACCCTTTAATAAGAAAAAATCTAATACAGTCGAATTTCCTTATAGTGAACTTCTATAGAATGAAGTTCTCCCTATTATAAACTAAAATCAAGAACACGGCTTTTTCGTCCCACTTTTAATGTATTTAGATCTCCGTATAATGAATTTCCATACAGTGCATCTTTCTTTACTATAAACAAAATTTTGGAAACAAAAATATATTTTACGTGTGTTTTTGTCTCCATATAATGAACTTTTTTTTAGCAGCTTTATTTTACACTAAAGAAAATAAGTAATATTTTTGGGATCCCCAAAATATGAAAATAAAAACAAAAAAGTTAATGATTTGCCTTTTAACATCAGTTGACCGAGTTCAGTGAACGAAAATGACGCACCGGAGTAGCATTACTCTTTTTAAAAAAGGTATAAGTAATTAATAAAGTTGAAGAAGGGGCATCAAAGAAAAAATATATATTCCGTCCTATGAAGATATTATAAGCAGTGTTTTAAAAAGTCGTGGATTACAGCAGATTATATCAGATGACGATGAAGAGAAACTGGGTGGTGAAGTAAGGGAAAATATTTATAAAACGTCACCTACATTAGAACACGTTTCCTCTTCACTTGATGTACTACGAACTTTTTTGGAGATGGAGAGCAACGTTCCGACAAATGTATTTAAATGTTTTAATGTTTGAAGCTTTTGTTGAAAAAGAAAAATGGAAAAAATAAATAAAAAAACAAAAAAAAAATACTTCTGTATAATGAAGTTTCTATATAGTGAAATAATTGTCTGTCCCCGTGAAGATTCACTATAGGGAAGTTCGACTGTAATTGACTTAAAATTGTTTGCTAGACTTAAACTTGCTTTGTTTTTTAACAGTTTTGTATTTGCATTTGTTTTTGTTTATTTTTAAAATAATTGTTTGTTTATTAGCTACACGTATAAAAAGTCTGGGCTGTTTCGTGTGCAAAAAGAAGAAGAATAATATTTCTCTCTCAAAATCACTCTCATTCACATAACAGTTTTAATATTCCGCGGAAGCGCAAAGTTGAGTAAGAGATCACACCTTTTGATGTTTAATTTGTATTGCAATAATAAACTGGCTTAGATTTTTGAACTTGAGAATTGACAAATTTTATTAGATTTGATTTATTAGAGTACTTATTTGCTTGTTGTATTAATTTCTCATCCATATTTAGTTCTATAAATTATTTGATCAACACCGATATACATACTTAATTGATTTTTAGCAAGAGTCATAAACTCAGTCGCCAAACTGTATAAAATTCTGTTTACTTTTAAAGAAATTTTAATTTATTTAATTAATTTTTTGTTTTAATATTTTATGCTAATTGCTAATAACAAACTTTCATCCATTATTTGCATAATTATTGCAATGTGAATATTTTTGCTTACAAATGGGTTTTGTTTTAGGACATATGAACTTTCGAAATATGTCTTGATTAAGATGAGATTTTGTGAGCTAATCGTAAAAGGTAGATATAATAGATGAAGGCAATCTACCATATAAACGGAGTGTTATATCTTTAATTGTGAAAAGTTTTTTATTGCAAATAAACCAACGCGTCGCGTATATGTCTTGTAACAATAAGCAGTTTGAGTTAATTTGATTCAATCTATTTTTATTTAGTTTCATAGTTGTTAAAAAAATAAAATAAAATATAAAGAACTCTGCTAGAAAAATTATTAATTTATTTTTGAAATTCTTATTATTTCCCCATACACTAAACTTTATTTTTGTATTCACGAAATTTTTTAATTAAATTAAATATAATATAAATTTGTTATAGAGTATGTGTTTAGCTGTTTCTTCATACGTATTTAATTTAATACATTTTAGAGAGCCAACTCTTTTTAGGATCTAAATAAATAATTAGGTAATTAAGTTCCAAACTCTAGTGAAATTTTACTTTTAAACTCTTCATTTCTTAGTATATTAAACATTCGTGTGAAGTCTTCCAAAACGTTTAGAGGTGTGAGTTTTTATATTGTATTACTTCTACATACATTATTTTAATCAAACCTAACTGTTAAATAAAACTTAATATTTTTACTTAACATTATAAAAAATTTTAAGTACAAAAATATGTGAGTGTGTTTTCTGTCGATTCAGCATTATCCGCCTGTCCGTGTGTATGACGCAATTAACTTTTTGAAGCCCCCCAACATCACCAAGACCCGTGTAAGGAACAAAATATTTGAAATATTCGGGATCAAAACGGTATTAGAAATTAGCATAAGATATAAGCAAATAAACACGACTGCCTTAGTTTTTTTTTGCTTATTTTTACCACAAAAATTAAAATTTTCCAGCCTTAGGATAATTTATAGACACTGTTGTTACTATTTATAGATTTAGTATACCTCTCAGCAAAGTTATAGGCAAACATTTTTTGAAAAAAAAATATATATTTTTAATTTATTATTTTCAGATTCCCAAATAATTTTTGAACACGCTAAAGATATAAAATTATAAGCCATAATCTCAGAAATTATTTCTAAGAAAAACTAACAAATCGATTTAAAATCAACTGAGATATAAGCATCAAACTATAACTGCTTTGGGGTTTTTCCTAAAATTTAAAAACCGAAATCGATATTTTTAGTTTTTATACAACCGAGAGAGCCTATATAGGGATCAAATGAAAGGACGTGAGTATTAAAATATAGTGTTTTAATTGAAAAAAAAAATCCAAGATGGTGTTCTAGATTAAATGACGAATGTATGAGTCAAATATAGTAGTTACGGCTTTGACTCCTTTAAACCCCACAATATTGGTATCAAATAAAAGGGCTTGCACAGTTCAATGTTCAATATTAAAAAAGTTTAAAATCCAAGATGGCATGTGAAACAAATTGGCGGAAAAAATTGTTTTAACCCTAACACTATAGGTATCAAATGAAAGGGCATAACTAGTAAAAAACAGTTATTTATGTAAAAATTCAAAATATATGAATATCATTTAATTTTGCCGGATTTTATGTTAACAATACTTTACTATGCTTATACTAGATGTATTTACATAAGACCGTACCAGAAAAAAAGTTCGTCATACACCTTTAAATATAATGTAATTTTTTTACGAACGATCGATATATCATATTTTAAAATACGATTAAAATACCAAAGATATAATGCAAACAATTTTATTTTTAAAGGTGTACGCCGCACTTTTTCTCCTCTTTAAGTGGTACGCCCTAATGCGCATTCATTTGTATGTATGTATATGTATTTGTATGTATATTATATTATTTGTAGGCCTATAATTAGGTTTTTTTGCAATTTTTTTCTAATTTTGTTTTATTTTATAGCCTTTAACCATTTTTGTTTCATAAAAAATCTTGTTTCAAAGCATTAATTTTATTCTCACAATTATTTCTCTATTTGTTTCTATTATTTCTTTTTAATAACATAATAACAGCTATGTAGCTGTTGATAAAATGATACGTAGTAATATTTTATATTTTAAAACTTAATATTAATTCGCTTAAAAAAATCACAAAAAAACATGATTAAAGGTTAATGTACTATTTCAAATACAATTGAAAAAAATATAAAAAAATTTTAGCAACTGCATGGTATCTTTAGAATGTAAACGTGTTAAGTAAATTACTGAGAATTTTAAGTATTTTACATTTAAAGTGTGTTTTCTAATTATATACTTCACCTGTGGTGACCAAGGGTTTATAAAGATTTGTCAATGCGTTTGTAATTTCTACAATATTAATTTCCGACGCCATAAAGTATATATTTTCTGAAAACTTGTGAATAGTGAATCGATTGAGAAATATTCGTCTGTCCGAGTGTTGGTTTAAACTTTTGGATGCAACCATATATTGCGCAGACCTGTATGTGGAATTAATCTTTTGGAAAAATCCGGGAATGAATCGCTATTAAAGTCGATTTTCGTTTGTAAATTTTAGAAAGACATCTAAGCAGTTGCATTTTAGTTCTTATATGTCAGTTAATTTAAAACTATTTGTTAGGAATAATTTCCGAGGGTACGGCCTGCAATTTGATGTCAATTAAGTCCAAATATTATTTAAAAGTTAGAAAAACTAATATATTAAAAAAATTTGTGCTCGAAATAATGTGTGCCTATAACTTTGCCGGTTAAAAACGGATTTGTCCGAAATTGTAAACGAATACTTCTAGAGGTATACAGGTTCTTAAAATAGTAACAAACACGTCAAAATTATTAGAGATTTGAAAAATGTTAATTTATGTTATAAAAGTACGAGAAAAAACAAAGTGCTGGATTTTTTTTTCATTACCAGATATTTCTAAAAGATTAATACCAAACACAGGGATTGCACCCTATTCATAAGCTTTCAGAAAATATATAACGTATAGGGTCGAAAATCAATAATGTAGATATTACAAACAGAATGACAAAACAGGTGTAGAGCATAAAATAAAAATATAGCAAATTTTTGTTTATATTGCGTGTAAAATTTTATTTTAAAGTTACCAATCAGCCACCAAAAAATTCTACACTTCACACTTTAAGTGAAATGGAAGGGGATACTTAAAATAATAAAGTACAAGAGCAGAATATAAATAACTAGAAAACACCGGTGTGCTTCGCTTCAATTTTTTTAATGAAAAAAAATATACATACATACATACATACATACATACATATGTAACTACAAGGGTTTTCCAGATGATTGTATTTATGTTGCTGTCTCACGCTAAGTATTTCCCAACCCAACATCTGTTTATTATACCCATTTTTTGAGTTAGTATATACATACATAAATACAAATTTAGTTAAATTTCATATAAATTTAAGTTGTGTTTAAATACAATTTCAGTTTTTCAGTTTTAAATAATTGTTTTTAATTAATTGCGATAGCATAGGATTTTTTTTGTAGTTTTTCATAATTTTTCATGTTTTTAGGAAAATTTAAAAATTCGTATTTTGTGTTTATCAATGGCCACAATATGTTGTTCACTTTTACGGAGCAAAAGCACACAACTTAAACAGATCTTAGGCGCAGATTATTGGTCATTTAAGTTCCATTAAAGTATTTTTATTTAACTGTGTAGTGCAGAAGTGAATTTTGAACTTTAAAATAAATAACTTTTATATGTATAAGAATTCAAAAACTGAAAACTAAAAAGTAAAAGTTTTAAATACTTCTTCAACTTATATCAACTTTAATTGAAATTATAGATTTAGTTTAGCTTAGTTTTACCTATCAGGTTTATTATTGCTTTGTATGCAAATAATATAAGTTTTACTGAAACAATATGAGAAATATCTTGCTTATTTGAATATCGCTTATTCCCACCTAATATAACACAATGCTGTAATACTCTGGGGTTGTTATATTTTGTCATTTATAAAACAAGAAATTGTTAAATATTAATCATCATTAATTGGAAAGTAGTTCAAAGAGTAATAATATAATAAATACTAAAGCCATTTTTATACCCTTCACACAGTGAAAAAGGGTATATATAGGTTTGTCATTCCGTGTGAAATTTCTACAATTTTCATTTCCGACCCCATAAAGTATATATTTTCTGAAAGCTTATGAATAGGGAAGTCGATTAAGCTCTGTCAGTCTGTCCGTGTGTATGTTGAAATCAACTTTTTGAAGCCCCCCGGTAAGGTATTAAAATATCAGAAATATTCGGGAGTAGATCGGTATTGAAAATCAGAAACATCGGTACATAAACAACTGAGATATGAGCAAAAACCCACGACCACCTCGATTTTTTTTCACAAAAACAACATTACAACAACAACATACATACATACAAACGTGTATACTGGTTAGAGAAAACGTGGCATCGAATCCCCGCTGAGCCAAAAAAATTTTTTTTTTAATTTTTTTTAAATTTTTTTTTAATTTTTTTTTAATTTTTTTTTTATTTTTTATTTAATATATTATTTATATTTTTATTATTATTTTTAAAATTTTTTTTTTTAATTTTTTTTATTTTTTTTTTATTTTTTTTTTGTTTTATATATATTATATACATAATTTTTTTTTTAATTTTTTTTTATTTTTTTTTATTTTTTTAAATTTATTTTTAAATATTTTTTAAATTTTTTTTTTCTTTTTTGTTTTTTTAACATACATACGTGAATTTATAATTTTACAATGGGACGTTTTTATATATGTATGTTTTTATATGTATGTACGTATTTCATATGGGATGAATGGTGACACAAACCACTGTTATTGGATGACTACACGTTGTGAAGGGTATATAAGATTCAGCATGGCCGAATATAGCGCTCTTACTTGTTTTGTTTTATATATATTATATACATAATAATTTTTTTTTAAATTTTTTTTTAATTTTTTTTTAAATTTTTTTTTTTTTTTTTTTTTTTAATATACATAGTGAATTTTTAATTTTACAATGGGACGTTTTTATATATGTATGTTTTTATATGTATGTACGTATATCATATGGGATGAATGGTGACACAAACCACTGTTATTGCATGACTACACGTTGTGAAGGGTATATAAGATTCGGCATGGCCGAATATAGCGCTCTTACTTGTTCGTATTAAACACAAGATTTCTTAAAAGTTATTTAAAAAATAGTTTTCTAGTTTCTGCAAAATTATTTAATTTGAAACTATGTTTTTGAATTGTGACAGTATTGGAGTAAATGATCGATTTTTACATAAATTTAAAAACAGGTAGTCTTTTTCATTTTAAAGGAAAACCTTAGGCAAAAATTCGTAGTTATATTTAGGGAAATCTTGTTCCTATTATGTATTGTTTTTAAAAGTGCTAATTATTAACTCTTTCCTATTTGTGACTGCAAAAAAATTAAAAAAAAAACGTATGAAGACAAAAAAATTTAATTTTTTGGTAGATATTTAAAGCCCAAAGGTAAAGTACTTCTTAAAATGCGTTGAAAAAAAAGAACAAGGAATAGCGTTATATTTGGCTGTGCCAAATCTTAATATACTCTTCACAAAAGAACAACTACATATAAAATATTCATATATATAATACAGATTTGTGAAACAAATTTACACATGCTTCCTTAACATACGAAAAACTCATAAGTTCGTGGGATATACTATATAGGGGTTTTAAAAAGTTAATTTCAACACTCACACGGATGAACAGACGGACATAGCTAAATATACTTCTCTATCTCTAAGGACTCAGAATATATATACTTTATTGGATCTAAAATGAATAAAATTGTGCTTAACATACAATTAAATAAGTTTAAGGTACATATAGGATCTTAATCGTAATCAGTTAATCTACTTTTTTACAACTTTAGGCAATAATATTTCCTTTTTCCGCCAAAGATTTGTTTCGCTGTTTCCTTCATTTACTTTTTATTCAATATGTATGTAGATATATTTAAATGTAGATATTTATGTATGTATATGTGTATATATGTATATACATATGTATATGATTCCATATACATACATACATACATACATATCTAATATTTTTCTTATCTTTATATGTATACGTTTTTCTTTCTTCCGTTTTATTTCCTGTTACTGTATTCGTTACTAAAGTCATCAAAAAATATCCATCTGGTGTTCATTTTATATTTTTTGTTGTTATGCTTTATCATTAAATATTTAAACACATATTTTGCATAAATTAATGTTTAGTAGAACATTTTTGTAACAAATGACAAAAGCGTCAGAAGCGTAGAATAGAAGAAGGGATGCATAATAAATATTTAATATACTCATAGAACTATCTGAATTATTTCTCCAAGGCGAATTTATACAGGTGAAATTATCAGCCCAGCTGATAGGGAACACTACTGTCCAACTCCATGTATAAAAAATTATTGCTTGTTTTTTATAAGTGGTATTTGACAGAGAACATCACAGCGAATTCGCCGTCGCATATACCTGTATGAATATGCCTTGTATTTCTCCATGTTAAAACTTTTTATTAAAATCCAAGGCGAATTCAATAGGTGATCTCTTCCCTACAACCTAATTGTCAAAAATTTTCTGACTAAACACAAACAAACACACGTTTGTTTACATTTTTTTAAGCAAATTATGCAAGTCACACTAAAATTAAAGAATTTTAATGTTTTTTTTCCTTTTTTTAAAATATATATATTTATATTTTATATATTTATATATTTGGCTCATCATTAAGTACACGAAATAAAGTTCCACTTCCCCTAAAATATTTTTTCTACACATCGCGCAGGAAGGCATTTTTTCACGAAAACTTTTACAAATTGTTAGTCTTTTAACTAAAACACAAATTTTTTATGTTCTTTTAAATTTTGAACAATTAACACAAATGTACATACAAACATACATATATTTATTTTGAATTCAAACTGATTTTATCCATAGAAATTAAATTTTTTCACTTTTTAAACATTTATTAAAATTTTCCGGCAAACGAATGTAAACAATCATAAAAACACAAATTTTGACATTTTGTTCTTAAACTTCGTTCACAGCTGATGAACAGCTGGGCTAAAGAGTTCATCTGATATGAATTCGCCTTGCTCCATGCTAAAACATTTTATTAAAATCTATAAAAAAAAATTTCTGTATTTATAGCAAATTCTCTATATAAAACATGATATGGGGTGATTCATATTCACAAGTTACTTTTTGCCTACATTAGACAAATTTTTGTTATAACATACATACGTTAAAACAACCAGTAATACAAAAGTGTTATTTTTTCTATATGTTATGGCAGAAATTTGTCTAATGTAGATGCAATTAACATATTTATATTTTTTTTATGTTTACAATTCTTTACTTTTCGCATGTAAATTATTATTGTTATTATCTTGATTTATTGGATCGATATATGCTTTTTTAGGACCATCAATGCGGTCTTGGTTTATTTAGTAACTTTATAAGAGTTTTCCAGATAATTAATAATCTTTTATTAAAAACTTTATACGCTTTCCTAAAGTAAATTTTCTATTTAGTTAAATTATTTTTAAAATATTTTCAAACAAACGTTTTGGAGTTTTGACGTCGAACTTGTTAAACCAGTTAATCTCCAATTAATTTTCATTGACATAGGAAATAAAAAAAAACTGATCGCAAAACCGAGTTGCTCAGACAATCGTCGGGTAAATGTGGTCATAAATTGATCCATAGTTTTACGTATTGTCTGCTCTGGTCGACGATTGTCCGCACCGCAATTTAAAAAAAGATTAATTTTTAAATATAATTTATATATAAAATTATCTCAGTTTATGATTTTAATGACCTTTTTAAGCTTATTTAAGTTACAGAAAAAAATTGTAGCTACGCCAATGTTACTATGACAGCTAATTCTATAATTATCCCTATTAAAAGTTTTATAGGTACCAGTATAAAAGAGATGCGTTATAAACTTTTGATTTTGACATACTCCCTCTAAGTTTAGCGCCTCTGTCTTGAGATGTATGTGTCATAAAAACATTTATATTATTTTTTCCATAATTTTTTGTGTCCCTTTTCCGACAAACCTTAAATTTAGTTTGTGGTTACCGAAAAAACGAAAGAATATTTACAATTATATAAATGAAAATGTAAACAAATACGATGACGATGACCGTTGGCAAAGCATATTATGAGGTGCATTTAGCGAATCGATATTTTTTGTGATTCTGTAAATGATGATTTTTTGTTTTGTAGCTTGTAAAGGGTGTTTTTTTAAGCCCGATAGAACTTAAAATTGTAAAAAATAACACAAAAAATTAAATTGTAATCAAAAATTTTTTTTTATTCGAAAGATCAATACGTGACATTAACATTTGAAAATGATTTCGGGCATATGGGCACCGCGGCTGTTCTTGACGAAGCGCATGCTGGACGTCCGTTGTTTTATCGCAAAATTGTGTTCAGCGATGAGGCGCATTTTTGGCTTAACGGGTTTGTTAATAAGCAAAATTGCCGCATATGGAGCGTAACCAATCCACAAGAGACCCTACAGACTCCATTACATCCAGAAAAATGCACCGTTTGGTGCGGTTTTCACGCTGGTGGCATCATCGGACCTTATTTCTTCAAAAATGAGGCCGGAGCTCGCGTTACGGTCAATGGAGATCGTTACCGCACCATGATCAATGATTTTTTGTTTGAAAATATGGATGACATTGATCCGGAGGAGATGTGGTTTCAACAGGATGGCGCTACGTGCCATACGGCGAACGCAACCATCGACTTATTGAAATCAAAATTTGGCGATAAGTTGATTTCGAGAAATGGACCTGTCAATTGGCCTCCAAGGTCGTACGATTTGACACCTCTCGATTATTTCCTGTGGGGCTACGTGAAGTCACTGGTTTATGCTGATAAACCAGCAACAATTGACGCCTTGGAGGCCAGCATTGTTCGTGTTATTCGTGACATACGGCCAGCAGTGCTCGAAAAAGTGGCCCAAAATTGGACGTCCAGAATGCGCTTCGTCAAGAACAGCCGCGGTGCCCATATGCCCGAAATCATTTTCAAATGTTAATGTCACGTATTGATCTTTCGAATAAAAAAAAAATTTTGATTACAATTTAATTTTTTGTGTTATTTTTTACAATTTCAAATTCTATCGGGCTTAAAAAAACACCCTTTATATGTACATACCTACAGAAAAAAAATTATAATATGTTTTATATTTTAAGGAACAAAATTCGTTTCAGGCGACAACTAACAATAGAAATACATACATATGTGATATTCTTTTATTTTAAATTTCCAACAATTATAATTTTACATATGTACATGTACATATATTTTTTATATATTAGCAAGGTCTATTAAATAAGGTCTGTTCAACTAATCAGCTGATCGTTTTTTGCTCCCCTATGTTTACTACTCGCAGTTGTCAAAATTTGTTTACCTTTTTAGGGCGACATTTATGTTTTTCAGTTTTTCAATCTTATGATTGATAATTTTTCAACTTATGAATATATTTCCGAGCCGGACATGTTGGTAAAAGGCATTTCTGTACCCAAGGACTGAGCCACACCAACAGCTATAGCAGCCTTGCCATTACTTGGCTCACAGGCCAAGAAAATACAACGATTAGCTATTTTGCCTTCACGCACCATTTGTACAACACCAGCAGCGAAACGAGCATCTTTCTGGCCCAACATACCTTGTGAAACAGCACGCTTCTTCAAGACATCGTCTAGACTTCTATTTTATCTTTATCAGCCATATTATTAGCAAATATTTACTATTAACACAATTTATTTTTGTTTTCTTGAAAAAATTGTTAAACAAAATGAAAACACAAAATTTAATAGGCGTTGGGCATATTCATACAGGTATATGCAACGGCGAATTTGCTGTGCTGCTCTCTGTCAAATACCTCATAAAAAATAATTTTTTATGCATAGAGTTTGACAGTAACGTTTCCCATCAGATGGACTGATAATTTCACCTGGATGAATTTTTTGGTATTTTAGTCAGCAGTTTTTGACCACCTTAGAGTAATTTTACACTAACAAAATGCACGTATATTTTTTTTGCTTTTTGTTTTTGTAGAGTTGCACAGACCTTATTTAATAGACCTTGTATATTAGCATTTTTATACCCTTCCACACAGTGAACAAGTAACAGTGCTATATTCGGCCGTACCGAATCTTATATACCCTTCACAACGTGTAGTCATGCAATAACAATTGTTTGTATCACCATTCATCTCATATAAAATACGTACATATGTATATACTGGTTAGACTAAATGTGGCATCGAATCCCAGCTGAGCCAAAAAAATTTTATCTTATTTTATTTAAGATAAATAATATCTTTTATTATTTTTTTTAAAATTTTTTTTATAATTTTTTTTATTTTTAATATATTTTTTTTTTAATATTTTTTTTTGGCATGTTTTTTGCATGTATGTATGTATGTATGTTGTTGTTGTAATTGTGTAAAAAAACGAGGTGGTCGTGGTTTTTTGCTCATATCTCAGAAAGTTATGGGGCGATTGTGCTGAATTTCAATAGCGATTCATTCCTGGATATTTCCAAGAGATTGATACCATATACAGATCTGAGGAACATATAGTTGCTTCTAAAAGTTGATTTCAACCAACACACGGACATACGGGCAGACGGTCATTGCTTAATCGACTCCTCTATTTATAAGCTTTCAGAAAATATATACTTTATGGGGTCGGAAAAGAAAATTGTAGAAATTACAAACGGAATGACAAAGCTATACATATATACCCTTGTGCACCACAGGTGAAGGGTATAAAAAGGGTATACATATGTATATGGTTTGTCATTCCGTGTGGAATTTCTACAATTTTCATTTATATATTTTCTGAAAGCTTATAAATAGGGGAGTCGATTAAGCTCTGTCCGTCCGTTTTTTATTTATTTTATATATTATTTAAATTAGTATTTTTTTATTTTTTTTAATATTTTTTTTATTTTATATTAATTTTTTTTTAATTGTCTTTTATATATTTATTTTTTATATTTTTATTGTTATATTTTTTTTTATTTTTTTTTTGTATTCTATATAGGTTTTTTAATTTTTTTTAACATATATATTTCATATGAGATGAATGGTGATACAAACTATTGTTATTGCATGACTACACGTTGTGAAAGTTATATAAGATTCGGCACGGCCGAATATACATAGCACTCTTACTTGTTTTTTTTATAATTTTCGCAAAATAAAAAATAAAAGTAGTCAATGTGCATTATGAATCATAGTGTGTGGTTAATGAACTTTTTGCCAATAAATTGTGGTTTTCAATACAAACATTTTAGCTTGTGCTAATTGAAAAGAATGTATTTTTTGCATAAAATTAGGAATCTACTAATATTATAAACTAAACATTTTCTTTTTTTTTTGTATAAATATATTTAATATGTAAATTAAATTTAATTTTTTTTAATTAATATATCATAGGTATATTTCAAAAATATAGTTTTTTTTCTCTTAAGATTCTGCTTGAAACCATTTTAGTTATTAATGCAAATTTGATGTAAAAAAAAAATTTAAGTAGGATTAAGAGTAATGTGTGAAATGTTAAAAATAAATTAATTTAAATAAAAGTATTTATTTTACTACAAGAATTAGATAAAAACAAAATTTATTTGATGTTTTAGTCATAACATCTTAATATATGTAAATGGTGAACCTCAAGGAAGTAACACATAATGAAAATACTTTCTATTTATTTTTTACTCATAAAAATTTAATCGAACAAATTCTCTTTTTTTTATTCATATTTATATTATTTTTAGTTTAACTTAATTTACACATAAAAAAAATTTATCTCAATTTTTAGATATTCATTTATGTTCTGCATTGGAATTTAAAGCAAAATACAACTCTAATAAATTGTACATCCACTTGGAACACATCTTGCTGCTAGCAGCTGTTAAAATTTTAACAATAACAATACTCGCTAAATTTGTCAATAAAATATACTTATAAGCAGCACTTATTCCTCATAGTGCAAAAACATTTAACATTGTGTTAAAATTTTGATAAAAAAAAACAAATATACACAATTATAATGGGTTCTACAAAATTAAAAGAAGATTTGTCGAATTGTTTAATTAATTTTGATCGGCCTGTTTTAATTACTGAGTTGCTAGAGGAGTATCAATTGGCCTACATGGAAGTCAATACAGTTGTACAAAGTTTTGTGGAGCAGCAGGAAAAAAACAATAAACTTAAATTTGATAAAAAATTTTTAGTGCATGGTGTTGAAGAAGATGAACATAAAAAGATAGTATATAATATTGTGAAAGAAGGAGAATTAAAAGGCTGGCTGAATAAATTGAAAGATGCTCAGTCCTCTTTGTATTCTGTGGAAGTTTCTGGAGGTGCCAAATCTGCAGCACCGGTATTTAAGCCTATGAGAGTACTGGAGGGTATTAAATTAAGAGTTCGGCAGTGTTCGAAAGTTATTGCGACAAATGGAACGGCAGAAACGACAAAAACAGAAAAAGAAATCATAATTAAAACTGAGAGCGGTATGAAAAAGGAATCGCCTAAAAAATCTGTAAAAGAAGAAAATTTCGTTAAAAAGATATCACCAAAACAAAAAACCTCTGCAACGGATAAAATAGCAACTGACAAAAAATCGAACAATAAAAAAAGCATTAACAATTTTTTTGCTCCGTCTTCGGCAGGGCCTAAAAAATCGGAAGAAAAAGACACTAAACCATCCTGCGGAGAAGTCAAACCTCCTACACCAAAAAAAATGGAAGATTTCTTTAAAAAGCAGTCTGAAAAAACTAAAACACCAGTAGATACTATTAAAAAGCCAGCAAACAATACGTCGGTGCAGCTATTCGATGATGAAGAGGAAGAACCAGAAGAGGTTTCTTCGGATGAAGAAGAAAAATTAGAAGCTTTAAAAAGAGATATCATATCTTCGGATGTGGAAATGGAAAACGAAGAAGAAGATTCTAAACCCAGCAGCTCTTCCAAGAGGAGACGTATATTAGATTCGGATGACGAAGAAGTGGATCCTCCAGAAAAGCATGAAAAATTAGATGTTAATGAAGTAGCTGTCGAAAAGGAACCTGTTGCAGAGACCTATTTAGATGAAGATGGTTTTGTAATAACTAAAAAGCCTAAGCAGAATGCAACATCTACTAACAAAACACAAGCTACTAAAAAAACTCCTCCCGTTACCATAAGGACTTCGCCAAGAAGTAGTAAAGCGGCAAGTTTAGTTACGAGTAAGAGTTCGAAGGTGGTCACTAATCCAGCGGTCAAAACCAAGCAGGCGAGAATCATGAATTTCTTCACAAAAAAATAAACTGATTTTAACTGTGGAGTGACTTCCTTACTTTGTTTATGTAATTTGTAAAAAAAGGATTAATAAAGTTCTTTTCATTCTAAGTAAAAAACAGCATAATATGTAAACAAAAATAATCAGATATTGTCATTTTTATTTAAGTAGAATTTATAATTCCAGAGGTAATTATAAATACGAATAAAAAGTGTAAAACCGGTATGTAAACATTTCAAAAAAACTTGCGAGTTTTAATTTATTAGGTGAAAAATGTTTATTAAAATTTAATAAAAAAATATTTTTTTACACAAATATATTTATATACACAAATAAAAGTTTGAGAAGTAATATTAAGACCAATAATATCTTCCGTACATATAATGGTTTTAATAATTAGATAAATAAAACAATTTATTAAATTGCGAACTTATTGCAAATTTATTCATAGAAAAAAATGTAGTAGTTTTAATACTTATATAATTATTTTTTTGTGTTATCATTTCAGGTTCTTCCTCTTAAATTTTGTTCAAAAAGCATTGAATTTATACTGAAGCTGTACGCACACAAATAAACAATTATTAAAACAAACTGTACATAACAACAGCTTCAAGATTTCGTACTCAAGAACTAGTACGTCTGAAATAAAAGAAAACGCATTCAAAATGCGTTTCGAACCTTTGGGACAAAAAATGTTTACACGACGCAATTGGCTGCTAAGATGCAGTATATTGATAAATATTGCTGTGATTTTGTATATATGCAGTCACGTCATAATTGGAAATCGATATACTTTTACGACAGGCTCACAATTATTTATACAAGAACAACAAACACAAAGTCAGCAGCAGGGAATGACCAGAGACAACCTAGGAAAAAGTGTAAGTTTAATAATTAATTACAAATGTTTATATATAAATATATTTCTAAGTTGCTTTATTATTTTAGGCACAATTAAGTTATAGTAGTGACGACAAGACCCCAGCTGAACAACCAGCAGCTGCTCATAGTGATAAAGGTGGGGGGGATCCATCCTTAGATTTGCAGTCAACAAACAAGATTGCTGAGGCCCCCGACATGGATCCCGATGTAGGAGATCCAGCAGCAGTTATTGGAAATATTGCTCCTGGAGGTAATAATTTCCTAAATAATTCCCAAAATGAAGCCGCTGGTGGTTATATAGTCACGGGCGATGAAAAAGACTTTGATGAACGTTTGCGTAGCCTAATCAAATGTTATGACAAACCTTACGAACCCGAAACTCTACAACGTGGAGACTTTTGGGTATTGAAAAATTATGTTCGTGCCGAACATGGTAAACTCAAGTGCCATGAATCTATAACCTATACTACACACGCTGATTATTCTTTTTTAGATAATCTAATACCCCTATTAGAAAGGTATTTTTCTTCTTAATTTTTCTGAACTCTTATTATCTTTAATGTTTGTTTATTCAATAAATGTTTACTTTACTAGATGGAATGCTCCAATTAGCATAGCCATGCATGCACCCGGTACTGACTTCCAACCTACTTTAGATTCCATCAAATATTTAAGAGACTGTTTACCCGAAAGTAATCTGGTGCGCTCCTATGCCACATTTCACTTTTACTTTAGCACTAAACATATCCCAAAAACGATACCTAAACAGGCGGAAGCATTAAATGTGGGCTACAACTGTTCACTGCCAGCCCCTTATGTAAACGTAACATCAGGTCATTTGTATAAGGCCCAAAAGAAACTTTTGTATCCGGTTAATGTAGGACGTAACATTGCTCGCGATGCGGCTATAACACATTTTATTTTGGCTTCCGACATCGAATTGTATCCGAATCCAGGATTGGTGAAAAAATTTTTAGAAATGATTGCACGCAACGAGCAGTATTTACAAAGAAAGTCACCACGGTGAGTAGATTTTGTAAATATGTAGATTTGACACTGTAAAGACAGTTAATAATTCAGTTTGTTAAAACATCTGTAAAAATACTTTCAAGTTTACCCCATAGGTGTAATCGGTATTTTGTAAATATGCATTTAAAAACTTATTTAGTAGTATTTAGTCTATCCGTCTAATATTTGCCTTAAGTTTAAGTGAAAAATTGATAAATTTTTCTTTAACTTTAATTTGTAATTTTCCCGCTTTTCCATGCTAGTGTGTTTCCCCTGCCTATTTTCGAAGTGGATGAAAATAGTCCTGTGCCACGTGATAAGACCGAATTACAAGAGTTCCTGCGTACAGGCAAAGCAATACCATTTCACAAGCGAGTATGTGCTAGTTGTCATGGCGTACCTAAGTCCAAAGAATGGATGGCGACCAATGAGACGGATGAGTTAAGTGTCTTCCATATTGGAAAAAGGACGGGCTACTTTGTGCATTGGGAACCTATTTACATAGGAACTAATGCTGAGCCCCATTATGATGAGCGTTTAAGTTGGGAGGGTAAAAGTGATAAAATGACACAGGTAGTTAATTAAAGGTTTTTTAAATTTTCTACATTATTAATTATTTATTTACTTTTATTTGCTGATTTAGGGTTACGCCCTTTGTGTTTTAGATTATGAATTTCACATATTAGACAATGCCTTTTTGGTTCATAAACCCGGTATTAAGGTGTTAAAGAAAGATACACGACGCGCGATGTTATCAGGTAAAACAAATCAGCTGATACGTAAAATAATTTATCCGGAATTGAAAATCATGTATGGTACACGAAACGGCTGCGCTGTATAGTGGTTGTTTAAGCATAAAAGTTGAAAAACTTTTCATGCTAAGTGTAATTTATGGACGCGTGGCTGTTTATCCCTTAACAATTTCAAATTTTCATGGTGGCATCAAAGTAGTTTATTCTATAATTTATGGCAAGTATTAAGAAGCAACAAAGCTTTATTTTAAGAAAATTAAAAAAAAATTGAAATTCGTAAAAAGACAACAGTTAAGTTAAAGTATGTTAAATGAAGATCCAAAATTTCGAAATATTTTGCCCTTTTAGCAAAAGAAAAAGAAATTAATGTTTCTAAAATTTTAGCATTTACAGTTTCCTGCTAACACCATGTTAAAGATTGAATAATTTTTTTTAAGGGTTAACTAGATATAAAATTTAATGATTTTAACACAAAAAAGACTATAAAGTAGTTTAAAAATTGAACAAAGACACAAAAAAAAAAAAAAAAAATAAAAATAATAAAATTGTACATTAAATATAAAAAACACTTATTTTTGTAAAAACCCAAGGTTTTAAGCTAAAATAAACCTTTTAAAACTAAAATTTAGTAAAAAAAAGAAAATGGATTTGATTTCAGTTTAAGAATATAAAAAAGAAAAAAAAAAAACAAATTGAAACACAAATCTAAAGACCATATAGTTTTAATTTAAGAACAGCTTTGAAAGCAATTTTTTTTTTGTTTTTTTTTCTCATATTGTATTATTTATTTATTTAAGATTATATTAACTATAGTATTTTAATGGGTTGATAGTATAGGGAGAGGAAAAGGAAACAGAAATATATTAGTTTACCGTTTCCTATTTTTCCTATAAACTTAAGGTCTAACTATATTATGCATAAGATGGCTTAACCTACTCTCAAAACTTACCGATATATGAAGTTATCTAGAAATGTATGTATTTTAACAATACATAAACAGCTTTTTCCTTACGGAATTTGCGATTAATTTCGCTCTTTGCTTAAAAAATTAATTATACGTTAATTATACGTTTTCACATATTTGTCTAAGCCAGCTTATGTACAATATTGTTAAACTTTCAACTTGCGACAAGAAAAAATTTCTGTTCTCTTTTGCTTTATCTTGTAATTTCAGTTAGAAAAATTGTTCAGTACTTTTAATTAATTAATCTTAACCCTCATCATACCGACATAGAAACTTACAAATCCTACCAACATGTGTCTTTAAGACACATACATACAAATTAAAAGAAAAAAGCATAAGACAATTACAAATTAGTTTATGTTAAGTAATTTTTTATTGAATACATTCTTTACAATTTAAAACTTTTGTAGCATGCTCATTGCAGACATTATTTTTACATATTTGGCAGCATTGCTTTATTATACGACTTATTTTTGGATCGCACATATAGCATCTTTTACGTTTATTTGTTGTAGAAGTGGTTGTACTTGGTGTTTTTCCTTCTTGAAGAACTTTTTCCATGCATTGAACTATAGGACGTTGTAATTTATTTCTTGACCTTTGATGTATTTGGGGGGCAATAAGTCCTTCGGCAACTTCTCGTAAAAAGAGTTTTCGAGCTTTTTTTGCTTGTTTTGCTTTCCATGATGGATGTAAATTTTTCCAAATAATATATGCTGCAATTGCACAAACATCAATTAAATTGGAAAAGAACGTAAATGGCCACCTGTTTGATTTTCTCCGGCAAGTAAAACTATGTGCAAGTTGGTCCAAAGTGTCAACTGCTCCTTTAGTTCGATTGTAATGTAAATTTACCTCCGATTTGTTCTTATTTTGTGAGTCGCAGTGGGTGTCAGTGCATTGTAGAGAGTAAAAGAACTGCTCTATTCGGTTTAGGGACATAAAATACCAAAGTTTTATTATTGGTAAAACCAAACAAATTTGTTTCAGCTTGCCTTTTTCTGTTTGGCAAAAATGATGAAGGAACACAGCGCTTATTTTTCTTTAGAGTGCCCGTTATTGTCAAACCTTTAGCCAATAAGTTATTCGCAAGTTCCAAACTCGTAAAATAATTATCACATGTTATATTTCGGCCTGTGTTTTCATAGGGTTGAACTAACTCCTCCACAACTCTTTAGCCCAAACCAAAACCCCTCTGGTTGTTTATTTTGCCTAAGTAAGGTATTGCGTTGAGTGGGTAGGCTGTTTTGCGGTCACATACCCACCAAATTTTTAGTCCATACTTATCTGGTTTACTAGGCATATATTGGCGGAAAGAACACCTTCCACGAAACGGAACAAGCTGCTCATCGACATTAAGGTTGTCACCAGGAGTGTAAAATTTTTTTAGATTTTTATTGACAATTTCAAATAAATCCCTTACAGGTGCCAGTTTATCCTTTTGCTGTCGAATGCTTCTAGTGCTTTTGTCGTCAAACCGCAAATTTTTGGAAATTTCCATTAAACGATTTCGACTCATAGTAGCCCGAAAAATTGGGCAACCATATCGCGAACTCCAAAACTCAGCAATCTCTGTGTTTGCTTCTTTTTTTGTCCCCGCTGTAATCAAAAGTCCAACATAGGCTCTTATTTCTGTTACATTTGTTGGACGCCAGGCATTCTGATTTGTAGTCACTGCATACAAATTGGAAAATTTTACAATTGAATCAAAAATTTCGTCATTCAAATATAGCTCGATTGCCTCTAAAGGGTCTTCAATTTGTTTTCCTGGTGGCAAGTTAACTTTGTTCAATGGGCACTGAATTATATTTCGAGCAGGAATACGCCTTTGAGGTTTCGGAATAGAATACCACTGAGTTCCGTCCTTACCAACAAATATTTCACCATATTCCTCACCTGCATCTTCCTCAATATCCGAAATAGTATCAGACATCTCGGAAGCATCATCTTCAATATTTTCATTATTTTGACTATCTTCGATATCAGATTCCAAAAACATATCCTCGTCTTCTATATCAACAACCGTATCTTCATCAATTTCTTCCGCGGCTAGTCGGATTTCCTCTTCTGTAAGTCGCTTTGGCATATTTTTTTATAAAATGAACTTGCACATCAATACTCTACAAAATCTAACCGCAACTAATTTGTTGTTTTTCAACATTCAGTATCAGGTGATTATTGATTTCAATAAAAGGGAATTCCCCAAATTTAATATAGTGATATGAAAATATGCAATTTGTATAAATATATATGAAAGATAGTTGCTGCTAAACAAATATAAATTCTGTAACATATATGACAGATAGTTGCTTTTGTTCTAAATTTGCGCATTCTACTAAATTCTTTGTATGTGTCTTTGAGACACATGTTGGTAGTTTATGTTACATTTTTTTTATTTTGGCTTATAAAAAATAGAGGAATTTAATATTTATCAACTTTGTTTTGTGAAATTATACTAAACAGATGTAAAATAAAAGTCATGAAATTTGGTGTCAATATGTAACAAAGTTTCGTTGTTTTATTGAATCAAACATCAAAATGTGTCTCACAGACACATGTTGGTAAGATTAGGGTTAAAATTGTTAGGTATATATTTATGGGAACTATTTGTTTGTACATATATTTTTAAACCGAGAAAAGTCAATGCATTTTTTTGTTTAATTTTTTAAAATGTTACTCTAAATATAAAAAAACATCACTGTATGAAAAAAGACTTAGTTTATTTATAAAACAATGAATGACCTTAAAAATAACTTAGAAATCATCATCACAATGTAGGTATTTTACGATAGAAATTAGATAGAAAAAGACAAACAGCCTATTAATTATAATAATTAACAAATGGTACTTAGAAACATCGATTTGGAGTTTTGTTTAAAACTTTCTCACAGAAACCGTGAAAATTTAGTAGGTGAATTTCATTCTTTCTATTTTCTTTTTTAAATTATGTTAATAACTGATATTATTGGAAACTTTACTAATTTAAAATTTTACATGAATTAAAACACACGATTTCTTTTCAATTATTGCTTTAACTGTCGACTTGTAAAGTTGCATTTACATTATCTAATTTATCAGTTTAGTCATATTACGTAAGTCTTAATCTAAATAAAGTGTTTACAAATTATTTTATTATATTTTGATTTGCCTACAAGAAGTCTTTTTTAATTCAAATAGATAAAAAATGTAAATTCTAATGGCGTGTTTGTAGTTTAATGCAAATGAAAACTTAATGTTAGATCAGCTTTAAATGTCGAAGTTTTGTCTCCAACGACTTTTGTACACAAAAATCAGCATAGGTACATACATATGTATGCATTTTATTATTTTTAGAACTGTAAATTAGTAGAGAATAAAGTGTGAAAAAAACTCATATTGGATATTTACATAACATCAAATTAAGTATTAATAATTTTTGTAAGAATCCATTAGGCCTCAAGATGATACATAATTGTTTTTCTGATAAATTGTTTTTTATTGGACGGTAAAAGGGGTTTGGTTTTTATATGACTATTCTAAAACTTATTACAACTGTAATTTCTAAGTTGTTAAAAAAACTTATTAGCATTGGTTTTTTCAAATACTTTTTCTTGAACAAATTTATAAAATGCAATTTAAGTCAAAAATAAATTAAAAATAGTTAATGTTATTTTTATTAAATTAAATTCATTTTAGGAATAATTTTTCTAATAGTCCTAACAAATTCTGTATATTTTTGACAAAATAACTTATTTCGTATTTTGAAATATTTTAGGAGACTCAAAAAAACAAACAAAAAATCTGCGGTTTTCATGGGCAACCGCTTATATTCATTTTATACGATTTCGAGTTAATAATGACATATTGCTTGGTTTTAGACGGCCTTTACTTGTTTTTAAAACTTTCTCAAATAAGATGGACCGATTCCGATTATTTTAATGGCATAATAACGTAACTTCTATATATATTCAAAAATCGTTCAGCACTAACACGGTTTTGTAGCTCTCCTGAAAAATTTGATTTTAAGACATACGTGGTTGCCCATGAAAATCACAGAAATAGCAACATTTAAATTTATGTCGGTTCTTTTTGATGTGATATTTCCTAAACTAACTAGAATTTTGTGCATAATATAAAATTCTTTTGGGAAAGCACAAAATTACTAAAAGTTTCGAAAAAAAATTATTATTTAATTTTTTATGTATTTTGTTATTTAAGCTAGAGATTAGTTTTTTATATAAAAAAATATTTTATTTTATTCCAATATTTCGCTACCACATTGGGTAGCTTCTTCAAGAAAGAAGAAAGTTGAAAATTTTCTTATCTTGACTTTAGTTGTTTTGCCAAAAGACCACAGAATTATATCCCTTAAGTATTAAAAGCTTTTATTTAACGTAAAAAAAATAAAGACAAAACTTTCTCTGTCAAATTATTTTTCTTTTTAAGAATATATAAAGTTTTCATCGATCGTCTTTACAATGCTATTATAACAATATAATACAGTGTAACTGATTTTTGTTTCTAACAAATTAAATTTTGCTATAATTTATTTGTAAAGGGTGTTTTTTTAAGCCCGATAGAACTTGAAATTGTAAAAAATAACACAAAAAATTAAATTGTAATTTTTTTTTTATTCGAAAGATCAATACGTGACATTAACATTTGAAAATGATTTCGGGCATATGGGCACCGCGGCTGTTCTTGACGAAGCGCATTCTGGACGTCCGTTGTTTTATCGCAAAATTGTGTTCAGCGATTAGGCGCATTTTTGGCTTAACGGGTTTGTTAATAAGCAAAATTGCTGCATATAGAGCGAGACCAATCCACAAGAGACCCTACAGACTCCATTACATCCAGAAAAATGCACCGTTTGGTGCGGTTTTCACGCTGGTGGCATCATCGGACCTTATTTCTTCAAAAATGAGGCCGGAGCTCGCGTTACGGTCAATGGAGATCGTTACCGCACCATGATCAATGATTTTTTGTTTGAAAATATGGATGACATTGATCCGGAGGAGATGTGGTTTCAACAGGATGGCGCCACGTGCCATACGACGAACGCAACCATCGACTTATTGAAATCAAAATTTGGCGATAAGTTGATTTCGAGAAATGGACCTGTCAATTGGCCTCCAAGGTCGTGCGATTTGACACCTCTCGATTATTTCCTGTGGGGCTACGTGAAGTCACTGGTTTATGCTGATAAACCAGCAACAATTGACGCCTTGGAGGCCAGCATTGTTCGTGTTATTCGTGACATACGGCCAGCAGTGCTCGAAAAAGTGGCCCAAAATTGGACGTCCAGAATGCGCTTCGTCAAGAACAGCCGCGGTGCCCATATGCCCGAAATCATTTTCAAATGTTAATGTCACGTATTGATCTTTCGAATAAAAAAAAAATTTTGATTACAATTTAATTTTTTGTGTTATTTTTTACAATTTTAAGTTCTATCGGGCTTAAAAAAACACCCTTTATCTATTATAGTGGAATTTCAGTGCATTTAAATTTAATTATAAAAAGTCATCATCTACGTTAGGCATAATAACAAACTGTGTGCCAACTAATAAGCTGCTTACTTTTTTATGGATAAAGTTCTATAAGGGGAAGTTAGCAGCTCGTTAGTTAGCACACAGTTTGCTATAATGCATAACGCCGCGTGTGTTTTAACAATTTAGTAGTATAAGTGTTTCATTCTAACTACATTTTATATGTATTAGTTTTTAATAATTTTCAACATTTATACCAGCCACAATGCATTTTAAAATAATGATAATATACAAAAATAACATATTTTGATATTTTAACATTGTATATTTAGTTGTAATAGCACTACCAGCTTAACTTTATAGCGCTGTTTATTTTTATTTTTATATAAAATTAAACATTATAACCTAATTAAAAAATTATTGTTTTGTAACACTTTTCTAAATATTAAAAAAAAAGTGTTATAACGAAATTTTATTATAATAATATTATGGTTTCAAAACTGCCTTTATATTGTAATTTGTATCACAGCCTAAGCTTATATTGTGCGAATACTTCATTTCGCAAAAAACCTTACTAAATGACTTCGCGTTGCATAGAAAAATTAAAAATAATTTGAAATAATTTGTATGATATTATTAATATCCTGGTATCCCTAAATGGAAAAATTCCTCTAGTCAACATTAGGAGCTTTAACGATCTTTTCCTATCTGAATCTATATATGTATATGTAATGAAAAGCTTTCGTTTTGAAAAGGTGTGATAAATTTCGAGTTTAATTATTACGCTAACATCTGTTTATATTCCTATAAAATTTGTCTTCTAATACAATCTTATAAAGCTTTTCAGCTGATATTTGTCATTCGTATTTGGAATCTGTCAAAGCTAATTTCTTTCAAATTTTCCTGAGCTAAAAAAAAAAATTATTAAAACCCATAAAACGAGGTTTAATCGAAATTTGTTAAAAATTACAATAATATGCCGCTACAATGTCATAATGTATTATAATACTTTTATAATGAATTATGAAACTTTGGGCCAATTCAAAGTGGTTGCATATCAGTCATATTTGTGCTATTTCATATTATTTTAGGCATGCATAAAATTTTTGTTAGTAATTTCCATACAAAAAAATAATATGACTTTACACATTTGTTTCCTATGTATAAGAAATTGTTTATGTTATACTTTTAACCATACTTTCTCTCAGAAAGAATTTCTTCGCTTCTCACCTCTCAGAGAGAATATTTTCTATTTTATTCTTTCCTGTATACATACAATTTTTAACAGCGTCATCTCTTTGTCTTCTTTCTTGTATTAAATACATAATTTGTTAACAAAAGGTGTTCAAAGTCACTAGTCATATTAATATGAATTATATGACATAGTACAATATGAGAGTCTACTTTGAATTGGCCCTTTGTATTGTATTGTTATAAAATTTTTTAAAAAACCCTATAACGTGTTTCAATGTCAATGTAACATCTTTGAAATATTTTACAAAGTATTGTAAAATATAATTATTTTACACTTCCATGTAAATTATTGCAACATTTTTCCTCTGCTCTAGGGTCCGAGTGAAATTAAGTCGTTCGGTTATAAACAACAACACTGCAATAATAATTTCGAACAATTTTGTTTTTAGTGGCAACACAGAGCAAAGAAAGATTGTTTTACGTTTCTTAGAATCCTCTACGTAAATATTTTTTAATAAAACTATTTTGATATAGTAAAACTGTTCCTTCTTTAGTTAATCTTAAATTTGACTTAATCTCTTAATATAAATATAACTTTTATTTCATCATACATAATTTGTTTAATTAAAAATATAGAATTAAAATTCATTATTAAAATTCGATTTTAAGCTGTAAAACCGTGATATTTGTACTAGTATTTGTTTAATTATTACTAAACAATAAATAAATTTAAATAAAAATATCCCTAGTTTTTAAGGAATTTTCACTTTAAGTAAACTACTTATAAAATATGTATAACTTAAGCTAAACAACCTTGCACATGTGTAGTATACTTTACTTTAAAACTAATAACTAGTTATAAACAAATTATAAATAAATGTAAATAAGATAATTTGAATACAATAAAAATAATTTTATTTTTCAAACTTAAATGTGAGACAAAACAACTATTTATTGGGTGATAGGTTTTTTAATTTATTTATTTTATATATTTTCTAAATAAAAACTATGGCTAAACTTAAACGTTTATAAATTTCTATAACATTAAAATCAAACATTTAACTAGAAGAATAAACAAAAGTTTTCCCTTAGTTTTTAAATGGTCGTAGTAATGAATTAAAAAAAAAAAATAATTTGATCATATATATAAAAAAACAAATGTTTTAAAACTAAGAGACCTAAATAACAACATAAACGATAATAGAAAACGAAAATAAACAAAATTTACTTCCTATACCGTTAAATAAAACATTAGCTATAGCAAAAATTAGTAAGTAAGAATAAAAACATAAATTTGAAAAATGTTTGTTTATCCGGCACCAGAGATTTCAAATTATTTAAATTCACTCGGAAAACAGAACAGCGGAGTGTGTTTTTCGACGCTTTAATAATTTGTCAAAACTACACATCACTGTAACATTTTAATGCAGTTGTAACATTTTATAACTGGGTGATAATGTACTATAAATGGGTGATAACGTACAATAACTTGTTTATATTGTATTATAACTGGGTTATAGTGTTGTAAGGTACTATAACTGGGTTATAATGTACTATATTTGGGTTATAATTAGTTATAACTAAGTCATAATATTTTATAACTAAGTTATAATATATTTTAACTGGATTATAGTATATTATAACTTACTTATAATGTATTATAACCTGGTAATAATACATTATAACTGGGTTTTAATATTTTAAAATTGGTTTATTAGTTATTATAACGTAAGTAATAATAGATTATAACTGGTTTATAATGTATTTTAACTGGGTTATAATGTATTATATCTGGTTTATAATATGCTAAAATGGGTTATATTATACTATAACTAGGTTATGAGTTATTACTGGTTATAACTGAGTAATAACACAGTGGAACATTGTAAAAAGGGATATTAATAGCATCATAAGATGTTGTATTGTATTACAACCCTTTTTTTTTAATATTTTCATTATTATTAAAATTTTCGGAAAATTATGACTATAATAATAAGGGCCATTATTACAACTTGCCGTTAGCTAATGGTAGGATTTTTTGCGCTCGATAAATAGCTTTGCATTATTACAACTTAAACTTTCTATTGTTATTTTAATTAAAAATAATAATATTTAATGGATAAGAAAATAATACATGAAGGCTTTATAATGCAAAGCCATTTATCGGTCCGACAAAATCCTGCCTTTAACTAACGGCAAGTTGTAATAATGGTCCTAAGACACTTAGGGCTTCTTGTGAATGCACCAATTGTAACATTCCTATAATCTGATGTAATACAGTATAATATAATGAACCATTTCTTAATCGTTATAGTTTAGAATAACTTTGTAATGGTTAGGTATGTTATAAAATTTTATAATCAATTATAAGATAATTTTAACGCTTTTAATCGTATTAAAATGGACTTTTAAAAACATGTTTTTATGCTCTATTTAACTTAAATATACAAACACAACTAACTATTTATCGTGACATATCGGTTAAGCAAAACAGCTTTCTTTTTTTCAGGTAAACGTTTAAATGATCAAACAGCATTCCGACTAACGTAATTTACCGAGTGTTTTTTCTAATGCTCTTATTTATAGACACTCACTCTCTCAACAATGTTACCGTATTTTTTTTTTACTTTTTAAACGAGTTTTTTTATGGAGTTTGACGATTTGAAATTACAGGAAGGGAGCTGCTTATGGTAAGCTGATCCTGTGAGACTATATAGCAAAAGTGTATGGGCAGACATTTTTAAGTTTCAAAAATTATAAAACTAAAAATTACGCCATGCGCATAGTTTTTCGTTAAATAATCTAGTTTGCCCCTTTAAGGGTTGCCAAGTATATGTGTAATATGACAAAATTATAATTCTGTGTGTATTATGTTGGGTTGTCAAACCTGTAATTAAAACCAATTAATGGTATTAGCTATGGGGAAATACACTTCATATAACGCCATTTTCCATTAGTAAAAATTTAAATTTTTTTCTCGAAATTATGTAATATTTAATTTTAACATTTTTGGTTTTGTTAGCATTAACAAAAATTAAAAAAAAATCACGCGCAAATCATTCATTTTAGTTAAAAATTAAAAAAATAAATCCAAACTGGGGCTAATAAAAAAAAATATTATAAAAAACTTAAAATAAAAAAAAAAAAAATTGTAAAAGTGCCTTAGACAAAAGAAGTTAAAATTATTATTATGTATGATTAAAATAATAAGAAAAATTCTTAAAGAATTAATAAAAAGACACATAAAAAATGAAAACAAACAAAGAAAAAAAACGCATATAACAAATTCTTAAAAAATAAATATTTCTTTTAATGACTGGGAAAAAAACCAATAAAATAAATGATAACTTTTAACTCTAAATGAAATTGTAAATACTTTGAAATAAAATATAATTAATTTTATTACTATTTGTATTCATATAACATTTTCATTAATGCAGTACATATTTTACATAAATATAAATGTGTATGTATATATGTAAATATTATATTTGGTAGTCATTTATTTATTTAAACAAAAATAGTGTTTTTTTTTATTAAATAAAGCACTTCTACATTACTTATTAATTTAATAAACTAAATAAAAACACCATACTGCGAAACATGTTTTTTTTTTATTTTTTACAAAAATTTTCATGAAATCAAAGATAAGATATTTTAAAAACAGCGAGGAAAAGGTGAAATACATTGTATATAAGTTGAAATTCAAATAAAAAAAATAAAATAAGGATTTAATAAAATCAAATTGTAAAAAAACAATTAATTGAAGGATTTCTTTTAAAGTTACATACATACATATGGAAGATTAAAACGATGGCTTAAAAAAAATAAATAACAAAAATAACTATACAACGTAAGTATAAAACAATAGATTTCAATGGTCACTAATTTCATTATTATTATTGAAACCATGGTACAATAAAACAAGTAACAGTCTATATTCGGCCGTGCCGAATCTTATATACTTTTCACAACGTGTAGTAATGCAATAGCAATTGTTTGTATCACCATTCAACTCATATAAAATACGTACATATGTATATACTGGTTAGAATAAATGTGTCATCGAATCCCAGCTGAGCCAAAAAAATTTTATTTTATTTTATTCAACATATTATTTATATTTTACTATTTTTTTATATTTTTTTTTAAATTTTTTTAAAAAATTTTTAAAAAATTTTTTTAAATTTTTTTTTGCAATTTTTTTTATTATTTTTTTTTCTATTTTTAATATATTTTTTTTTTGTAATTTTTTTTTGGTATGTTTTTTTACATGAATGTATGTATGTATGTTGTTGTTGTAATTGTGTAAAAAAACGAGGTGGTCGTGGTTTTTTGCTCATATCTCAGAAAGTTATGGGGCGATTGTGCTGAATTTCAATAGCGATTTATTCCTGGATATTTCCAAGAGATTGATACCATATACAGATCTGAGGAACATATAGTTGCTTCTAAAAGTTCATTTCAACCAACACACGGACAGACAGGCAGACGGACAGACGGTCAGGGCTTAATCGACTCCTCTATTCATAAGCGTTCAGAAAATATGTACTTTATGGGGTCGGAAATGAAAATTGTAGAAATTACAAACGGAATGACAAAGCTATATATACCCTTGTGCACCACAGGTGAAGGGTATAACCAGGTGGACTTTGTGCAGCTGATAGTCAGCTGTTTGTGCCAAACGTAGTACTAAAAATCTGGCTCATAAATACAAATTTTTTAAAATTTTTGTTTGAAAAATAATTTTTAACATTTTTAATTATTCATAGAAAATTGTGATACCGCAAAAAACTTTAAATTTCCATCTCTGACATACTTTGAAGAAAAATATTAATGTGTGATGACAGTTTGGTGCATTGTACAAAAACAAATTGCCTGTTGTTTGCCTGATTTTCTTGTAAAATTTCATGTAAAATTTTTTACAATTTCGTTTCATATGTTGTTAAAGTGTTGTGTTGGATTTATACAGGGATGGGAAATAAAAAAAAATTATATTATTGTTTTTGCTCCCAAAACAATATATATAATATTTTTTTGATTCAAATGTTTTTTGATTTTTTTTTATTTTTGCTTCAAAATTTTACAAAATTTTAGTTTTTATATATTTTTTGTAACTCTCAGAAGTGAGACTTGATCAACTTTTCCTTTTCTGATTTTTTTTATTTTGAAATCGTGTGTCGTACTTTCATCTATGTTAAATTAGAAAAAATATTTTTCTTTACCACCGTGACTATGCGAACTGCATTATCATGAACCTAAAATAAAAGAAGACAAACTTTAATAACGGACTTTTCACATAAAGTGACGTATTTTTTATTTAAAAAACATTTTGGTTGGCTAATTTTTTTTTTGTAGAAAATTGATTTCATTTTTAATGGAATACGACATCGTTCAAATATTCGCTGCGGAGCACTGGTATGAAAGAACACAAACTGGTCGAAATTCTCGTTTAATATTGGACCGCAGTTCTTTGAACGTTTTTGGAACGAGACCAAACGAATAAGATATATTTTAGACAGATTTATTTAGAAAATTAGAAAAATAACCTAAATGAAATTATTAACTTTATTTATAACATAAAGGTAAATAATGAACAAAAAAGAAACAAACAGTTTCTTGCTATGCTCTCAGAGTACTATTTATTTTCCTAAACAAATTTAATTAGAGTAATAATAAAAATAATAATAATTTTACCAAAAATGTTATTTATTATTAAAAAAAGAACATGAATATTGAATAAATAGTAAGAATTGTACTAACGAAGTATAACTAGTTATAGACTTATCTATCTATATATATAAAAGTGAAACTCTGTGTGTGTGTGTGTGTTAGCTATAGACTCCAAAACTGTAAAACCGATCAGGCTCAAACTTTGGTAAGTTGTTGTACACATACCAGGGAGTGTTTATGGGTGGAAAAAAGTGGGCGGGGCCACGCCCATAAAAATTATTTATCAGTTTCAGCTACTTGCACTTGACCGATTTTTCTGAAACTTTGCACACATATCGAGCTGTCATGACTAAATAATTTCGTGATAAGAAAAGTGGGCGGGGCCACGCCCCTAAAACAGTTTTAATTTTAAGGTACTTGCACTGGACCGATTTTTCTGAAACTTTGCACACATACTAAGCTGTCATAACCATATAGTATCGTGATTAGAAAAGTGGGCAGGGTCACGCCCACAAAAAAAAGTTATAATTTTGAGGTACTTGCACCAGACCGATTTTTCTGAAACTTTGCACACATATTGAGCTGTCATGACTCAATAATTTCGTGATTAGAAAAGTGGACAGTGCCACGCCCATAAAAAATAGGTATCATTTTGAGGTACTTGCACTGGACCGATTTTTCTGAAACTTGGCACACATATTGAGCTGCTATGACTTAATAATTTCGTGATTAGAAAAGTGGGCAGGGCCACGCCCATAAAAACAATTATAATTTTGAGGTACTTGCACTGGTCCGATTTTTCTGAAACTTTGCACACATATTGAGTTGTTACGACTTTACAATTTCGTGATTAGAAAAGTGGGCAATGCCACGCCCATAAAAAATTATAATTTTTAGGTTTTTGCACTTGATATTCAATTAAAATTCAGAATGCATTTCGATTCATTAAGGGGCGTAGCAACGCGCGCCGGGTTTGGCTAGTATTTAAATAAACACAGATGGATTCGATTTTTTATTTGCATTTTTTTAACAATAGAAGGTCATGAATATATACATATGTATGTATTGATAGTAAACGTATTTACATAATTGCGGAAATACTTTGACTTACACATATTTTGTTTATTATATAAATAGTAAAACAAAAATTAAATTACTAAATATTTATCAAGGCATATTTATTAATCAGGTAAATGAAGTTCGGAGAGATATGTTTTATTTATATTTTTTATATACAAATGAAGTTTGACATCTAAAACTTTGACTTTGACAGCTGAAATTTAAAATGAGTGAAGAATAAAATAATCAGCTGACGAATCAAAACTATCTGATGAATAAATATATCTTGATATTTATTATTGGTATTGACTAAACTTTCAAGAATGGAAGGCATTCTTAAAAAACTACTTATAATGCAAAAAAAAAAAATTACTTTAAAAATTTTGGATAAAATATATGCTTAAATATAACTTGTAATTTTATAAACAGTAATTCAAAAATGAATCAGAAAGTGTGTCAATAAATCTGTAGCTTTTAAAATCAAAAGTCAACTAATTTAATGGCCGCGTTATCTCACCTCGTTTCGATGTTAATTGTGATTTAACACAATGGAATTTCTTTCTTTGGGTATATTTAAAAGAAAATGTTACGTAAATGGGATAATTCGCACATTAAATCTCAATTTTGTCTCAGTGTATTTGAAAATATGGACCACCGGATAGAAGTACGACACCGAAGCGGTGGCGAGCATTTGGCCAATATTTTGTTTCACACATAATTGTCATAGATCCTTCTATCGCAAAAGAAAAAGATAATTCTTTGAAAACTTTTTGTTTTATTAACATCGTGTGTCTTGTTGGTCCACCCTATATCTGGCACCTCTGTTAAGCATATTTTAATAGAATAATTTTAAAAATTAATTGCAGTATTTAACCCAATCAAAGGAAAGGGCTAGTTTTTTACATTTTGTATTTATTTCCTATAATAACCGGTGCTTCGTAACTGTGAATAGCTACAGGCAGACGGATATAACAAAAACATCTCAATAAGTCACAAATACTAAGAATCTAAGTACAACTAAAAGGAGAAGAGTTATAATTTTTATTAATTTGAAATTTTCAAAAATTAAATGATGTCATTTATTATTTTTTATTTTTGGAAAAACTTTTTCTTGCAAATACAGTGCTGTCTGGGTAGAGTGAACTAATTTTTGCAGAGCGATGTCACTATAACCAGGTTGTTCATTAAATCAAGGTTGAAACGCTGTGCCAAAGAAGTAACACTAGCACCTTTTCAATTTCTTTTATAATGTCGCTTTTTTTGTTTTAAAGACAAATGCTTTCTTTTTTCGAATCCATTTTTACGTAACAATTATATAACACCAATTATTCAGAAATTAACTTTAAGACACGACCTTAATGGATCATGCGCGCAGTCTTTAATAAATTAACACTTCATAGAATGGGTATTTGTGAGAGTAACTTCTCAACTTACTCTAAAAGAATCGTTACTATACCGTTATTTTATGTTCTCTTTAATTTTTATACTCCTTTTCATTGTTTTTCTCCTTCGCCAAACATAAAAACTCACTATAAAGTATGTTTACTCTATAGAGGTTCATGAGTGTTCACTCTACAGAGTAGTCAATGTAAACATTCTAGTGTTCACTCTAACGAGGTATTCATAGCATCGGAGGTTCACTCTACCCAGACAGAACTGTATGTCAAATTGATAGATTCAAATGTTAAATCGACCTAGTTTCTTTTAATAAAATGAGCTATTTAAAGTTGTTTATTAATTTATCATTAACTATTTTTGTTTTTCTTTTTCGTAAAAACATTATCTTTCTTTATCTATTTTTAACATAAATTTAAACTATTTAGATATTAAAATTATTAATACAATTTAGCACACATGTACATACATACATATGTATGCATAAAGTTTTTTTTTTATCATATTCGTTATTTCATGTGTATTAAGCTGTTTAACTTCATGCGTATTTTAATTAAACAAATTTAAATAACTCTTTAAGCTGTATTGTAAACTGTAATCAAATTTATTAATTTGTTTTCTAAACTCTCTATTTATCAGTAGTGTTTTTAGCATTCATTTGAGACCATTCGAAACGTTAAGATTATTTAAGAAATGTGAGTTTTAAAATTTTATTGCTGTTTAATACTTATAACTAAACGTTACTGTTTAATAATACTTATTATTTTTACTTAATATTATTTACATACAGATTTTAAATTAATTTTTAAATATACAAGGAATATGGTTAAAAAATGTGGTTCAATAATCCGTTAATAAGTTTAAATATTGATTATGAAAATGCTGATGAAAATTTACAAAGTTAAAAAATGCGTGTGTCTTATAATATAAAAAATGATTCAAAAAATAAAAATTATTGCAACACAAAAAAACAATATTTTTAATGAATGTACATATGTTCAAACAAACAAAGTACCAATAACAAAACTAGGTAAACTCCTCCCTATAAGAAAAACAAAAATATAAAAACAACAGGCAATTTGTTTTTGTACAAAGCTCCAAATTGTCATAACATATTTATATTTTTCTTGAAAGTATGACAGGATAGAAATTTAAAGTTTTTTGCTGTATCACAATTTTCTATGAATATTTAATTAAAAATTATAAAAATTATTTTTTTAACAAAAATTTTTAAAAATTTATTTTTAAAAGCAAAATTTTGAGTAGAAGTAGAATTCTCGTTCTGTGAAACTGTGAAATGAAAAAGTTTTTGCATAGCAAAGTGAATGGTGGCACCATATAATATCACACACAAAAACTCGTTTCACAGAACGAGAATTGATACCCTGTATTATTTATTCTTTATAATATCTACTTTTTCTTAGCATTTGCTTTTGCACTCACACCTCACATACAATTTAATAGTTAAATATTTTTAAAATTTTCCATAATGAATTTATTTTTATAACTAAAAAAACTTATTTCGTTCTTGTGCAATATTTAACTTTTTTTTTACCAAAAAATAGTTTTTTTAGCGCTGTTCTACAAAGCTTTTTAATTTAAATTTCAAATAGCGTCTGCTATGAATAAAAATTTTGACAATTTGGTTCAAACAGCTGACGATCAGCTGTGCTAACGATATCTACCTGTACCATGAACAAACTTTTGCCTAAAACTAATTTAATTTTCTTAAAATAATATTTTGTTTAAATCTTTTTCAAAAAATATATACATTAAAAAATTGTTTAAATTTTGAATTTTCGTGATAGGTCCATATTTAGTAAAATTTTACTTAGTTTTGCAATTTCATTATTGAATCTGAAATTTAATTTTTTCCGTGTACAGAACATAGAAATATTTCATAAAAAAGTTTTGCGCAAAAAATAATTAATAAACAAGTAAAAGTGCTATATTCGGCCGTGTAGAATCTTATATACCCTTCACAACGTGTAGTCATGCAATAACAATTGTTTGTATAACCATTCATCTCATATGAAATACGTACATACATATAAAAAAAATCCCATTCCAGAATTATAAATTGAGTTTACATGTGTTTCCAAAAAAAAATTACAATAAAAAAAATATGTATTTAAAACAAAAAAAAACAATAAAAAATATTTAATAAAAAATTTAAAAAAAAATTGTTAAAAAAATTTAAAAAAAAATTTTAAAAAATTAAAAAAAAAAATTTTTAATAAATTAAAAAAAAAATTATATAAAAAATATAATAAAAATATATATAATATATAAAATAAAAAAAAATTTTTTTTTGGCTCAGCTGGGATTCGATGCCACGTTTACTCTAACCAGTATATGTATGTTGTTGTTGTAATTGTGAAAAAAACGAGGTGGTCGTTGTTTTTTGCTCATATTCAGAAAGTTATGGGGCGATTGTGCTGAATTTCAATAGCGATTCATTCCTGGGTATTTCCAAGAGATTGATACCATACACAGGTCTGAGGAACATTTAGTTGCTTCCAACACACGGACAGACGGGCTTAATCGACTCCTCTGTTCATAAGCTTTTAGAAAATGGGGTCGGAAATGAAAATTGTAGAAATTACAAACGGAGTGACAAAGCTATATATACCCTTGTGCACCACAGGTGAAGGGTATAAAAATAGTTCGAAAAAATGTATGTACATTCATATATACTTACATACTTAAAACTATAATAGTAAAATAGTGCTTAAAAATAGAAATAGTATATGAAAATAAAAATACCAATACAATGACAACTCTCAATAACTGCAGAATTTATTAAGCAGAATTTTGATACACACACAAATAAATCGAAATGTGTTATTAGGCGTGTAAAATGTAGAATGGGATGTGCAGGTTGCTAAGTTTAAATGATTCTCTAAATGATAATACTTCTATTGAGGATTTTAATCCTGACGTATAGAATATATAGTTTTCAAGTTAAAGAATCGATTTAAAATTTCCTAATTACCGTTTTTCTTTCGTAGCATTGCTTTCGTTGACTTGTGTAATGCTCTATCTATATTTATAAAAGTGAAACTTTGTCTACCTGTGTGTATGTTAGCTATAGACTCCGAAGCTATAAAGCCGATTGGATTTAAACTTTGGCCAGTTGTTGTACCCACTTCAGGTTGGTAAAAAGTGGGCGGGGCTACGCCCATAAAAAATATGTTATAATTTTTAGCTACTTTCACTTGACAGATTTTCCTGACTCTTTGCACACATATTGAACCCTTATTATTATACAATTTCGTGATTAGAAAAGTGGGCAGTGCCACGCCCATAAAAAATAAGTTATCATTTTCAGCTACTTGAACTTCACCGATTTTTCTGAAACTTTGCACACATATTGAGTTGTCATGACTATACAATTTCTTGATAAGAAAAGTGGACAGTGCTACGCCCATAAAAAATAAGTTATCATTTTCAGCTACTTGAACTTGACCGATTTTTCTGAAACTTTGCACAGTTAGGAAAAAACATGATGATGATGAGTTCAGGCTGATTTCTCTAGTTATTGCTTTATGCAAAATTCTTAAAAACGTCATTAAGTACCAAATAATGCTATTTCTTAATCAGAATCAGAATTCTTTCTCAAAATCATCACAGGTTTTCCGTCCAATATTTTATTCTCTTCTCACAGTCCAATGAATTACAGTTTTTATAAGGGTATATAAAAATTTGTCATTCCGTATACTCGTGTGTATGCACATGATTATACAAACTGTGTGATTAATATTTAAACGATATTTCTTCAGATTAGTTGCAACAAACTTGTAAAATTTAGAAATCAGCATTTGCATAATTTTTTATTTTCTTTCTCATTTCAGTTTCTTCTACATTTGATTTTATACGAGTTTCAAAATCACACTCGAATATTAATCAACAAAAAATGAGCTTTAAACTTTTGAGAGAAAAACTTGTGCCTTACTCTAAACTAAAAGCGTCAGAAAAAACAATTAAAATGCATTGCGAATGTTTGAGAGAAACACATTTTCCTCGACGTATGTGGTTACTAAGATGCAGTATAGTGATTATTATTGCTGCGATTATATACATGTGCAGTTTTGTTAATAATGGTAATCTACATTCCTTTATATCTAGTTCACATATAGGGAAAATTGTAAGTTAAACAAACATAAAATGCTTTTATTTAAGTATGTACATGTAAATCGAAGTTTTACAAAAATATTAGGTAAAATATAGTTACAGCGATAACGACAGGGCTCCAAACGAACAACCACCCGCCGGGGGTAATAAAGACGCAAGTGATGAAAAATACTTTTATGAACGTTTGCGTAACCTAACAAAGTGCTATGACAAACCATACCAACCTGAAATTCTACAACGTGGAGACTTTTGGGTGTTGAAAAATTATATTCGTGCCGAACATGGTGAACTTCAATGTCATGAAACTATAACCTATACCGTACATGCTGATTACACATTTTTAGATAATGTAATACCCTTAATAGAAAGGTATACTTTTTTCCTAGATTTTCTAAGCTTTGATTATATTTAATAATGTTTTTTTTTTTTTTTTAACAAATTAACACTTTGCCAGATGGAATGCTCCTGTAAGCATAGCCATGCATGCACCCGGTACTGACTTTGAACCCTCTTTAGACTCCATCAACTATTTAAGAGAGTGTTTACCCAAAAGTTATTTGGTGCGATCCTATGCCACATTTCACTTTTTCTTTACCACTAAACATTTTCCCAAAGCGATACCACAGCAGGCGGAAGTTTTAAAAATGACCTACAATTGTTCACTGCCCGCACCTTATGTGAACGTAACATCAGATCATTTGTATAGGACTAAAAAAAATCTTTTGTATCCGATTACTGTAGGACGTAATGTTGCTCGCGATGCAGCCTTAACACATTTTATTTTGGCCTCCGACATAGAGCTGTATCCAAATCCAGGTGTAGTGAAAAAATTCTTAGAAATGATTGCACGCAACGAGCCGTATTTGCAGCGGAAATCACCACGGTGAGTAGAGTTTTTAACTGAGGACTTGATTTAAATACATATGTATGTCAAAACTTTACATACAGAATATATTTTATAATAAATGTGAATGTTTGATTTTTTGTTTCTCAGTCATGCAAAAATGACTGGACGGCTTGCAAGTTAATTCATCTCACAATTATTCACATTAGAATAAAAAAAAAAAAAAATCGCTTATTTTTCCAGAATTTGACTTAAAAGTTCGAAAACCTTTTTCAAATCATCAAATATTTTAAAACAAGGCATATTTATTCATCAGGTAATTGCAGTTCGGAGAGAATTTTTTGTTTATATTTTTTATATATGAAGTTTGACATTTGAAATAAATTAGAAAAGAGAGAAAAGAGAGAGCTGGCAAATCAAGAGTACCTGATGAATAAATATGCCTTGATTTAAAAATTAAAAAAACAAAAAAAAAAAAAAAAAAAATTAAAAGCAATGGAAACTTAATTAAAATGTAATTTTTGTTATATATCAAAAATAATAAAATATTATAAAAGCTTTACTGCCGAACAAAAAGTTTGTCCGCTACCGCAACAAGGCATATTTAATAATCAGGATATTATTTTTTTCTTCACTTATTTTAAATTTCAGATGTCACAGTTCATAGATAAAAAAACAATTTTCTCTCTTCTCTCATTTATTTCAAATGTCAAACTCAATCTAAAAAAAATATAAACAAAAAAGTTCTCTCCGAACTGTAATTACCTGATGAATAAAAATTCTAAAAATTCAATGGCCGTGTTATCTCCACGATCATGTCTTCCTTTTACTTTGTCGTAGATCCTTATATCTTAATAAAAAATATTTACATAATTCTTTGAAATCGTGTTGTTTCATGTGCAATTAACATTGTGCATTTTAGTTGGACCACCCTGTTTTAGTACGATTATTTTTATACCCTTTACACTAAAGTGTAAAGTATATGTTGGTTTGTCATTCCGTGTGAAATTCCTACAATAATAATTTCCGATCTCATAAAGTATATATTTTCTGAAATCTTATGAATAGGGGAGTCGATTAAGTCGATTGTCAGTCTGACAGTCTGTCCGTGTGTATATTGAAATCAACTTTTTGAAGCCCCCCGATATCGCCTGTACCCGTGTGAGGTATTAGAATATCAGAAATATTCGGGAGCAGATCGGTATTGAAAATCAGAAAAATTGGTACATAAACCACTGAGATTTGAGGAAAAAAGCACGACCTTCTCGTTTTTTAACAACAAGAACAACATATAAAACATACATACAAACGTGGTATACTGGTTAGAGTAAATGTGGCATCGAATCCCAGCTGAGCCCAACATTTTTTTATTTAATATATTATTTATATTTTTAATTATTATTATATATTATTTCTACAATTTTCATTTCCGACCCCATAAAGTTTTAATTTTTTTTTAAATTTTTTTTATTTTTATTTTTTATATTTTTTTACTTTATATATTATTTATATTTTTATTATTTTTTTTTAATTTTTTTTTATTTTTTTTGTTTTATATTTATTATTTATATTTTAATTATTTTTTTAAAATTTTTTTTTATATTTTTTTTAACATACATACATTTATAATTTTACAATTGAATGTTTTTATATATGTATGTTTTTATACGTATGTACGTATTTCATATGAGATGAATGGTGATACAAACAATTGTTATTGCATGACTACACGTTGTGAAGGGTATATAAGATTCGGCATGGCCGAATATAGCATTCTTACTTGTTTTTTTATTTTTTTACATTTTTACATACATAAACTCGTATTTCATGTGAGATGAATGGTTATACAAACAATTTTTATTGCATGACTGAAGAGTATAAAAATTCGGCACGGCCGAATATAGCACTCTTACTTGTTTTTATTTATAATTCTATTTTTTTTTGCATGCCAGCGTCTTTCCCCTGCCTATTTTCGAAGTTGATGAGAAAAGTCCAGTACCAAATGATAAAACCGAATTACAAGAGCTTTTGCGTATGGGCAAAGCCACAACATTCCACAAGCAAGTATGTGCCAGTTGTCATGGAGTGCCTAAGTCCAAAGAGTGGATAGCAGCCAATGCGACGGATGAGTTAAATGTCTTTCATATTGGAAAAAGAATGGGAGAATTTGTGCATTGGGAGCCTATTTATATAGGCACGCAAGCAGAGCCCCATTATGACGATCGTTTCAGTTGGGAGAGTAGAAGTGATAAAATGCCACAGGTAATTAAATACAACTTTGATAATTTTTTACAGATTTTAGTGTACATACATGTATGTATTTTCTTCTTTCTTGCTTCAGGGTTACGCCCTCTGTGTTCGCAACTATGAATTTCACATATTGGACAATGCCTTTTTGGTCCACAAACCGGGCATTAAGGTGTTTACGAAAAATGAACGACGCGACATGTTAACTGCTATAACGAATAAGCTCATAACTAAAATCATCTATCCGGAATTGAAAATTTTGTATGGTGATCGAAAAGGCTGCGGCTTTTAATGGTTTCTTAAGCATAAAATATTAAGTCTTTAATGCTTAATGTACTTTCTAGGGGCGTTGCAATTTATCCTTTAACAATTTAAAATTTTTATGTTGTCGTAATTTTTTTTTCTGCAAAAATTAAATAATCAATAAGTCATATTTTACAAAAAATAAATTAAAAAATTGCAGAAAGAAAAACTTATCTTTCGAATTCATCGTTTCTTTTAAGGACTGGTTTTTTATAAGAAAAATCTGTTACATTGAAACCTCTATATATGTATCTGACCTTCTCCGAGAAAAGGGACCTAGTATGTGAAAATTAAGTTTTAGAAAAAAAAACGCATTTAAAGTTTCATAACGCATTATCATTGTAAACACACCTTCAGTTGGGAGATGCGATTTGGTGTGGTTTGTTATGATTGGGTGCCGACTTTGGTGACGTCATGCTTATGTGGTGACTTATTTGAAAAAAAATTTTTTTTAATGTTTTTCTGATTTTTATCGATTTTTCCAAGTACGTTTTGTACGTAGAGATGGGTTTAGACCTGGGTATTTACCCAACGGTGGGTATTTAACCATTTATACCCATTTTCATACCCGGGTATTTATTTAATTTCGCGTACATACTCATTTGAATAACAAATACTCGTTCCTACGTAGAGTAACAGAAATGTGAACACTTTAAAATTCATTTTGAACATATTTTTTTAAAGTGTATTTCTTGATGCGTTATGCTCAGTTAAGGTAGTTTTGACTGCATCAAACACAAAAACAATTCTTAATAAGAACCACTAATCAGCGTGCTTATGGGAATTCAATGTAATGAGAGGAAACGATGCCAACAACAGTGCTGAAGCAACTAGACAGATTAAAGTTTCGAAGCCCAAGCTTGAGCCTCAGATGCATAAAAAGAATTTGGTTAATTAATTCTTAAATATTTGTTCCCAGCGAGCTGTTTAGATGAAATTTCTCCAGCAACTTGGTGGCAAGGAATTTGTGGAAGCAAGCAATTAAGCAAATTAGCTATTCGAATTTTAACAGCTCCCTGTACTTCAGCTGCTACTGAACGTTCCTTTAGCACCCACAGCTTGATTCAATTAAAAAAAAGAAACCGTTTAACAACACAAAGAGCAGGAAAAATAACATATATATTGTGCAACTGGAACTTGCTTCTTAAAAATAGTTTACCACCTTCAGCAGAAAGCACGCACTCCACTCAATTTGAAAATGCCATGAATTCTTTACTAGAAGGTACTCAAGGCTACTCGATATGAGTTTTTATCGGATACGGACAGCGACAGCGATAACGATTAAGTTTAAAAATTATTTCATTTGTTATTAAAAAATCTAATTTATAATAAAAAATTTAATTCTTTCTATTTATTTATTTTAATTTTTCTTTATTCTGATATATACCCACATTTTGGGTAAATACCCAGGTGCTTAGTTTAATACCTGGGTATTTATATTTAAAAACCCAATTTACCATTTGGGTATTTACCCTTGTCCCATCACTATTTGTACGTTTTTATGGGGTAAAAAAATTTTTATCAGAAATCTAAATCATTTCATCTTATTCTACTCCCTTTTAGGCACCAGAATCCACTCTTAAGTTCAAGCCCGTTTTTCGACAAACTAGGTCCCTTTTCTCGGATAAGGTCACATATATCGAACAGCTACGGTCACCTGAAATTTCTTTAATATTATCAGGTGTTCGCTTAAGAGAAGGGAAAACTAAATTTTTTTTAGTTAATTTAATAAAAAACAAAAGAGAGATTTTTCCAATTTCATTAGTACATACTTACATATAAATAAAAAATAAATTTAACGATACTTCTTAAAAATTTCTTGATGCATACATACATTGTACCTTATGATAAAAATGTTTTGTAATTTTAATGAGCATTTGTTTTAAAAAACTATTTACAATTTTCTGTTTTAAGTTAATGAGTTCGTTCGTTTACTAAAAGTTTTTACTTTTTTTTTGCTGGACTTTGCTGAATTGCTTATGTTATGCTAGATGTTTCATGAGTTAATAACAAGAATTTGGCATAATGTTGCATCATTTACGACAAATTATCTCGCATTTTGGAAATATAATTCACTTTGCACTACTTCTAGTTTCTTTTTGATTCATCGTTAGGCTTAATTTATAATGTAAAAATATAGACGTAAATTTGAAAGAGGACCTAAAATTTTTACTACCGGCTAAAAGAACAATTTAACGCATTTACCGCTTTATATCATTTAAATGTTGGCCCCAACTACGTTTTAGGTTTTCCATTAAAGGGTTCAACTTTGGACGACTAGTTTGACTGGTATCTCAAAATGTGCCTTATATGAAAATAGTGTGACCACTTAATGGAAAATATTTGATGCGTTCTTTGGCAAGAAATTGTTTGATCTTGCAAAGTTTTTGTAAGAACAAACAGAGGCAAAGAACAGCTGTGACAGCAGTGTTGCCTGTTGTTAATATATGTGCATTACAAAGTTGAAAAAGCACATAAACATGTTATTAAAAATAAATGTAACCAAATGTTATTTAAAGCAAAATATGAATATAAAAATTTTTATAAGTATAAAATTATATTTTTTATTGAAAGAGATGAATTTTGCTGACATGCTCTTAGAGCTACATAAATTAAATCCACCAGCGTTTATAAAAGTAAATATGCGTATAGTTTTCTGTTAAACAGACACGACCGTAGTCAATAGCTGGTTGTTTTACCGACGAGACTTGGAAAATGCAAGCAGAAGTGATAAATAGCTAAAGAATTGATCAAAATAAATAAAGAAACACTATGCAAAAGAGGCTGCAATTCATCACTTTTGGCAACAGTAGATCTAAATTTGCATTCACCTTCATCTTCATTATAAACCTCGTCAAGTTCTTGTAATACATTATATGTTACAGAACCTGGAAGAGGCACCCGATGTTGCCTGTAGGCAACATTCCATATCGGGTAAACGAGGATACGAAAATCTATGAAATTAAAACTAACCCGTATTTAGGTCAAAAATAACGTCAACAGATTATCAAGCAAATTTTAGCCATATCTTAAATAGTGTGGGCATTAAAGGGTTAAGACTTAGAACTAACGTTAAGAAAGTTAACTTATATGTATTCAGCTGTTTTACTTTATAAGTATTTTAATTGATTAATTTAAATGATTATTTAAATAGTTTTTTTTTTAAATTGTAGTGAAATGTATAAATTTGTTCTTAAATTTCTTTAATTGTTAGTTGTGTTATTAGATTAGTTCGATACATTTCAAAACGTTAAGATCATACAGAAACTGTGAATTTTAAAAATTGATTGCTTATAATTAATTATTTTTTGGTCAATAGCATTTATTTATTTATTAAAGTCAAAAGAACAATATTCCTTATGAATATAAAATAGTGCAAGAAAATAAAAGTTTTGTAGTAATTCTTTTTATTTTTAACTTATTTGTGGTACCCTACCAATTAAAGAAATTGTGAATGTTTGGTTGTGTGGACCTTTGTTGCTCAATTCCGTTTTAATCGCTAAACAGAAGTATATAATTGTCATTATTACGGTTTGCAAAAAGAGAAATATTATCTGAGACGTTTGCACAACTGTGTGGATAGTGTAATGGTGTGGGTCGCAATTTCGTACTAAAGGACTTGTGAGCTTTATTTAATTATTAAAAAAAAAGGAAATAATTACAAAGCTGTTCTTGAGATGGCTATTCCACATTTCTCTACTGCCTTTAGACCCATTCTGTGGATATTTCAACAATAATAATTGCTATTACGCATAGTGTACGAGTCGGGAAGACATTTTAAAATCAAAGAGACCTTGATTTAAGGAATAAAAAAAACTTTGGCTGAATTTGTTCCAAATCGCATTTTTTTAAGTTTTATCAAATAAAGGAGGATATACTCAGTATTACGTCTGTTTAAAAATATTATATAAAATCCTCTAACCAATATAAATTTATAAAAATAATTTTTTACAAATTTTCTTCTAGCATTTATAATGTTGAACTGAACTTTAATTCAATTGAGCCTTAAAAATATGTTTCAAAACATAGTATTTTGGAAAAAAAAAATTATTGAAAATCCTCAAAATATTATTACTGAAATTTTTGCCACTTTACTAGTGCATTTTGTAATATTTTACAATTTTAAAGGTAATTCAATAATAACGTTATTATATTTCGAAACAAATTAACATAAATGTAAAGGTTACTGTAAACCTATTCAAGTAAGTGACAGTGTAAGAGAACAACAAATAAGAAAATACTAATAACCGGAGCCCAGTTGTATTTAACTAATATTTAATAAAAAAAATATTACTATAAAGGTTTCTTACATGTTTCTTTTATTTTGTTGTTGTTGCCTTACGCTTAATATTACGAAACCGAACATTTTAATCTTAAACAAGATTTATGTTAAAGTTTAAAATTCATTTTTATGTTAAACTAGCGGACCCGGCGAACTTCGCCTCGCCCCAATTTAAAATCTTTAGACAAACTTTAGACTAATAATACAACACAAATATTTAAATTTTTTTGTTTTTCGGCGCAAAAACAAATAACGAAGACGGTTTCCCAACACGCGAACATGCAACGTGCTGACCGTGCGAAAAACAGGGAAATTCGAGATTAATCCTACAGACTTCCAGTGATTGGTCTTGCGATTTATTGATTGTCATCGCAAACGCCAATCGAACGGGGAATCAGATTGCGCAAAGTCTAAGTCAACGTATAACGCCATCTATTGGATTTTGCCTGAGAACTTTCTATTTTTTTCATTTAAAAAGCCATTAAGGAATAATTACACACAAAATTTCATACAAAAACTCGATTTTCGATTTTTCTAATTTTTCGACTTTTTCGGAGGGATTTTTCAAAATTTTCTTCCGAACAACTGACAAAGAATTTTCAGAAATCGGCCCAGCCGTTCTCATTTTATGAATTACTATTCATTTTTTACACCATTTTTGTATACATATATGTATATGTAGATATTAAAGCTATAATTAAAAGCTTTAAAAATTACTTTAATAAAGATTATTCATTAAGTTATTCATATACTTATAGTTAGGCTTTATATGGTCCTGTATCTTCATTTAATTTATTTTAATAGAGTTCTCCTGCCTATCTCAATATTATTTAACTATATTTTGTAGCACAAAAAGTTCGGATAGCCTAGTTGCAGCAGTTTTTCATTTATACTATAAAATATTAATAACTACCAGTTTCGTTATGGGTGAACGACAGTTTATACCCAAAAATAAAATTAATTTTTGTTGTCAACAGAACAAAACAAATTAAAAATTTCTATTTGTTTTTGTTTTCAGTATATGTATTTACGTATGTTTGTATGTAGTTATAAAGAAGAAACAGTCGTTCAGAAACAGACAGTAAATATAAACTAAAAAAAGTTATTGGTTAGTAAACAAGTACGAGTGCTATATATGACCGTGCTGAATCTGATAATACCCTTCACCACCATACACATATACATACATATAAGTAATGAGCGCATTTTTTCCAAGGCCATCTTTGATTTTGAATTTTTGCATAGTTACTTGAATTTTTATAGTCAAGCTATTTCATTGGATTCCCCCATATTGGTGGGGTTGAGAAAAAAAAATTATTCGCAATTTTTTTTCTTACTGTATTCTATTGTTTAAGCCCTTTAATTTGATACCAATATTGAGGTGGTTGAAGGGAAAGTAGACGTAATTACTACATTTGGCCCATATATACGCCATATTATATAGGTCGCCTTCTTGGATGCCAATATTGAGGGAGTTGAAGGCGGTACATTTTGAATACTAGATTTGACTTATTGTAGTGACGGCCATCAGGAACTGATATAATGTATCAAGCCATATGCTTTTTAATATAAAATTTTTAGCATTACCAACTTTTTTTTAAAAGACTGTCTGCATCTGTCAAACTTTATTAATTAAATAATTTGCAGTTTTATTTAGTTTAAAACGTTTTAAAAAATACAAAATCATGAATAAAAAGTTTTCGCTTTAAATTTTTTTAAAAATTACTAAAATTAAAGAAGAAAATAAAACAAGTAACACTGCTATATTCGACCGTGCCGAATCTTATATACCCTTCACAACGTGTATACATGCAATAACAATTGTTTGTATCACCATTCATCTCATAAAGTACGTACATACATCTTAAAAACATACATATAAAAAACATACAATTGTAAAATTATATATTAAGTTTACGTATGTTTTAAAAAAAAATTACAAAAAAATATAAAAAAAATATTTTAAAATCAAAAAAAAAAAAAACAATAAAAAAAATTAAAAAAAAATTAAAAAGAAAATAAAAAAAAAGTTAAAAAAAATATATAAAAAAAAGTTATAAAAATATAAATAATATATAAGATAAAAAAAAAAAAAATTTGGCTCAGCTGGGATTCGATGTCACGTTTACTTTAACTAGTATATATGTATGTTGTTGTTGTAATTGTGAAAAAAACGAGGTGGTCGTGGTTTCATATCATATCTCATTCTCATATCTCAGAAAGTTATAGGGCGATTGTGCTGAATTTCAATAGCGATTCATTCCCGGATAATTCCAAGAGATTAATACCATACACAGATCTGAGGAACATATAGTTTTTTTAGTTGCTTCTAAAAGTTGATTTCAACCAATACACGGACAGACGATCGACTCCTCTATTCATAAGCTTTCAGAAAATATATACTTTATGGGGTCGGAAATGAAAACTGTAGAAATTACAAACGGAATGAGAAAGCTATATATATACCCTTGTGCACCACAGGTGAAGGGTATAAAAATGTGTGACATATGCCGGCATAAAGTACAAAAATAAAATGTATGTGTTTTTAATTGTTGTGTTTGTTGCCGCGATGCATATACTTTATGGATATGCCTTGTAATGTATTACATTTTTTTTTAGTCAAGTCCTTTTATTTGATTCGCATTTTGAAGCTGAAAAAATTTCATTTTCGATTTTGAAGAAATAAAAAAAACACCTCTTAGTGCGTTTCAAACCGATTTGGTGTCACTAGCATGTCCAATAATTGTCAAGAAGCTTGAAAAATTGGATTTTATTAAAAATAATTATATATTTTTCCAATTAGTTTTTGCCTTTTGCTTTGTCGATTAGTAACGAATTAGTCCAACATTTTTTATAAGTAGTCATAGGGGCATATCATATCTAAAAATTGCAGCAAACGTGTTTTAAAATTATTCTAGGACTGAAACTGATTTTTATGGGAAAAAACAAAGGCATCCGTGTTTATGTGCACATACCTTAGAAAGTTACGGGGGCGATTTTCAGGTCTGTATAACATGTGGGGGCATCAAAAGCTGTTTTTCACCACCAAATGACACAAAATATGGACATTGATTAATCGACTGCTCTATTCATGGGCTTTCAGAAAATATATATTTTATGGGATCGAAAATGAATATTGTAGAAATTCAAACGAAATGACAAGCTTTAAACCCTTGGCAGCACAGGTGAAGGGTATAAAAAAAATATTTAGTTTGAAATTAATTTTAAAATTTCTACGCTAATGGCTTTAAAGCGCACCAAACAGTCACTTTTTCCGGATGCAATGGCCCATATACGACAAATTTACTTGCTGACGCAATCATCGAGTGATAAATGAACTTTGAGCTTAATTTTAAGCTTTTTACGGCTGTTAAACGATTTATATTCGTAAATAGCAAACCTTTTGCTAGATAAATGACTCTCCACACGACAAATATTTAATAGCTAACTGCCTTATTGGAGTGGCTAAATTGAAACAACTAAATAAATAACCCTGTAGACTTTATTAATTTAATATATAAGTGTTGTGTTTATTTTATTTATTTTATTATTCTTTTTAATTTTTGTTCTAATTTCAGTTTATCTTCCTATACATATTTGATTTCTTTTTTAAAATTCCTTTTCAAAAGTTTTGAAAATAAACTTGAAGCTATACGAACGTATATCACCAATTATTAAACTTGTATAAATTAACTGCTTCAAGAAAACTTAATCGAAATTAAAAATGTTAGAAAATAAAGAAAACGCATTTAAAATGCGTTTCGAACCTTTGGGACAAAAAATATTTCCACGACGCCAATGGCTGCTTAGATGGAGTATATTGATAAATATTACTATGATATTGTACATATGCAGTCACGCTATAATTGACAATCGAAATAATCTTGCGACAGGCTTACAATTACTTATACAAGAACAACAGACACAAAGTCAACAGCAGAATGTGATCAGAGAAACCCTAGGAAAAAGTGTTAACGTCCCAAAGTCAACAGCCCAACAACTAGCGACTGCTAATAGTGGCAAAGGTGCGGGTGTTCCATTCTTCGATATACAGTCAGCTAACAATGATGGTAAGACACCAGAGATGGATCTGAATGTATTGGAGCCAGTAACAGTTACTAATAATATTGTTCCTGGTGGTTATAGTTACATAAATAATTCCCAAAATAAGGCAGCTAGCAGTTATATGGTCACAGGCTATAAAAACGACTTCGATAAACGTTTGCGTAGCGTAATAAAATGCTATGAAAAACCATACGAACCTAAAATTTTACAACGTGGAGACTTTTGGGTGTTAAAAAATTATGTTCGTGCCGAACATAGTGAACTCAAGTGCCACGAATCTATAACCTATACAACACATGCGGATTATACATTTTTAGATAATGTTATACCCCTTCTAGAAAGGTAAGGGGGAAACTTAATTTTACCAAAATTCTATTATTTTTATTAATGTTTTTTTTTTTAAATTAATGCATATTTTACCAGATGGAATGCTCCTATTAGCATAGCCATGCATGCACCTGGTACTGACTTTCAACCCACTTTAGATTCCATTAATTATTTAAGAGACTGTTTACCTAAAAGTAATTTGGTACGATCCTTTGCCACATTTCACCTGTTTTTTAGTAATAAATATATGCCAAAAACGATACCATCGCAGGCGGAAGTTTTAAAAATGAACTACAATTGTTCACTGCCCGCTCCTTATGTGAACGTAACATCAGATCGTCTGTATAAGACACAAAAGAATATTTTGTATCCGATTAATGTAGGACGTAATATTGCTCGCGATGCAGCCTTAACACATTTTATTTTGGCCTCCGACATTGAGCTGTATCCAAATCCAGGTTTAGTGAAACAATTCTTACAAATGATTGCACGCAACGAGTCGTATTTGCAGCGGAAATCACCACGGTGAGTAGAGTTTTTAATTGAGCACGTTATTTTTATCAGAGCTTTACGTACAGATCATTAAGGATATATTTTTATGCAAATTTATTTGCCAAAAAGAGTTCAACTTAACAATTTTAAATTTATATCCTTTTTTTTATTAGTAACACTCAAAATTGTTTTATTTATCTAGACATATACATATGTATGTATGTATATGTATGTAAATAATGTAAATAATAGTGAAGACAATTTTTTTGTATATTCAAACAAATGACAAAAAAAGTAAAAATATACGAAATGTACAAAATTTCTTGACCAAACGATTTTTAGCTTCAGTTGACGTAACGATAAGTGTAATAGCGGAAGTGTGTTATACAACATATCGTTGGCTTAATAAGCAAACCTGCTAACTTCCTTTCAGCAAATATTACAGGAGAGACATATTTCATATTGGAGTTAGTAATAAAAACTGAACTAATAATGTACTGGATTTAGCAGTTTTTCTTAAAAAAAATGTTCTTTATCTTTTTAGGTGCGTACAAGCAAACGAAAAGTTATCTGAATTAAAGCTCGTTTTTTTTATATATATTATTTTAACTTTCACCTTTAACCTGTGGTGCCAAGAGTATATGTATATAGCATTGTCATCTGTTTGCAATTTCTACAATAATCATTTCCGTTGTTTGATAGCACTTTTAAGTGAAAGCTTAAATACAACTATGCTTTTAATACTGACATCCGAAGGATGGATGTAGAAATTATAACTAAAATGCATTAAGAATAAGGACATGAAGAAAATGTCATTTAATAAGAAGGGAAGAAAAATTTAGAAGTTAAATGCTATGCTCTCCATTTTACAATTTGGTTAAATTGAAACAGTGGTACTCATATATCTGTGGCTTAGAGCTAAAAGGGCCAATGTCAAAATATTTACTTTTGAGAAAATTGAAATTGAACTTTTACAGATGCTTTCATAGTGACATTGGCCAGCATTTTATTTATGAAGCTGTTCTAGGTTAAGTATGACTTTAGCTGTTTAAGCATAATGAAATAGGGCAAGAAAGCAAATCTAATGCAATGATTAACTCAAAAGAGCAAAAAAGTGACATTGGCGCTTTTAGCTCCAAGCCACCGATAAAAAGTGCTACCCAGCAAAATAACACATTACAAAATAATGAGTTGAAATTACTAGAAAACAGTTCTTCACTACTTACACTTTGGCATCTTATTCCATTATTTTAACACGGCGATTGGAGGCAAGTACTTACCACGCTGGCTTACAAATAGCGACTTAAATGAGTTCTTACTATCCTCGCTTACAAAAAGGGATTCGTATAAGTACTTATTATGGTCGCTTATTAATAGGCTTATTTTAGTAACCTAAATAACTCATTACTATTATGGACTTACAGAAGTCGTTTGGTTCTTTTAAGGACGAAAATTCAGTTGGATTACTCTGCGATACGTTAATTTGAAATTTAAAAATCAGTAAAAATCTATAAGCGATCACTTTGTCAATGAAATGATGTGTCGCTGTTGTCAAAATATATACTTATACCCTAATCGTGCTAAACCAAATGAGAATTATAAAAAGTTGTGTACTTGAATGGCTTCTAGCAAATGTCGCAACCAGAAATTTTATTGTGTTGTATCTAAGAAAATTTCTGAAAATAAGAACTTACGGATCACATTATAAATCAAGTAATTACTAAAATACTTCTTAGTAAGTCAGACGGTATGTAATAGTCATTGAAAAGTATGTTGTTTGGTAAGAGCAAATCATTACCTAGTTTTTGCTGGTATAGTTTCGAAAATGCACTTCATTCGGCTAATATCGGAATATTTTTCAGACATAAAACAATAATCAAAAAATTTTCTTATATTGAAAAGAAATATTTCCCAAATTATTAGCGTGATTTTTCGTTATGAAATGTTGCCGGGAGTAGAAAACATTTGAAATTTCTAAATCTAGTAATTTAAATAATAGGATGATTTTAAAACATGTGATATTTGTGTATAACATTGGCTCTAATATGTATTGCTCATACCCGCTACAAAAAAAAAAAAAGAAGTGAAATTTTTGTTTCCAATAAAATTTTCAATATCCTCGATGTAAAAATTCGAGTTTTTGTACCCTTCATTAAACAACTTTTCAAAACAAATTTAACTATCAATGCACATTTAATGTAAATAAGAAAAAATCACGATATTTCGATGGGAAAAACATTCACATACACAGAAAAAAATAAATATGGATTTTAATTACGAAGTTAATATTATTAATTAAAAAATTGTTTAATTTTGCTCCAATCATCAAAATGATACTATTAATTAAATGAAAATTAAAAGTTTTAATTGAAAAAATATGGAGAAAAATATCAATTAAAACAGTATTAAAAAATTAATTAAAAATTTCAATAAATTTCAAAAATGATTTTAATTAATTTAATCATGTCTTTATTTGAGATTTGGGTTTTATAATATTAAATCATTTATTATATCAGTAATATAATTTATTAAACCTGTATAAAAAAATACAAAAAAAATATTATTTTTTTTATATTTGTTTATTCTTAATATACTACATTTATATTGCAAAGGAATCTATATTTTTAATTATATTTATTATATTATATTTAATGATAAGAAATAGTGTTCCACACACATACACATACTATACCATATCAAAAGCCGGATTTCCAAAAATAATTTTAAGCATCAACGACCTAGATATAAAGGAACATTAACCGGTAAAAAGGCTTGATCAGGCAGAGTGAAGAAAATCAACTAACCCTCCTATTAAAATGATAATTCTGAGGAATATAAAGGCACACAATAAATATGTAATGAATTTTGGCATACCTACAATGAAACCGAAACCATTTATTATATTTAAAGCAGAACATATTGTTATATATGTACGTATGTGCACTTACCAGAACTTTCTCTTGCAGATTGGCGACAATTTTTCATTATTTCGCTCCTTGAGTAACAATTGTATTAAATTTAGTCTTAAAATTAAATTTTCAAGTAAATGCCATTTAAAATAATATATTTTATTTTTTAAAATTTTTTTCAACTGACAGAAATCTCTTTGTTTTTTGAAAATATTTAATATCAATTAAAAAATTTAATTAAATTAATGAAAAAATATAATTAGAATTCAAAAACAAATTAAAAATTCAATTAATTAAACAAATTTTAGCAATATTTTTTTCTGTGTACATTCATTAAAAAACAAATATCTTAAATATATAATTCTATTATTTTTTGTATTCTAGTGTCTTTCCCCTTGCCATTTTCGAAGTGAAAGAAAATAGTCCTTTACCTCGTGATAAAACCGAGCTACAAGAGCTTTTGCGTACTCAAAAATCGATACAATTCCACCAGCGAATATGTTCGTACTGTCACAGAGTGCCGAAATCCAAGGAATGGATAGCAGCTAATATGACGGAAGGATTAAGTGTCTTTCATATTGGCAAAAGAATGGGAGAATTTTCGCACTGGGAGCCTATTTATATAGGCACCAATGCAGAACCCCTTTATGATGAGCGTTTGAGTTGGGAGGGTAGAAGTGATAAAATGACACAAGTAATTAAATGCAATTGTTTTAATATTTTACACAATTTATTTGCTCCCTTGTTTTTTCTTTCTTGCTTTAGGGTTATGCTCTCTGTGTTCTAGATTATGAGTTTCACATATTAGACAATGCATTCTTAGTCCATAAACCGGGCATTAAGGTGTTTAAGAAAAATACACAACGCGATATGTTGTCGCAAAAAACAAATATAATGATCACTTACCACATCTCACCGGAATTAAAAATTTTGTATGGCACACGAAAAGGCTGTGGCGTTTAGAGGTTGTTTTAACATTAAAGTTGGAAAAGTTTTTACTTGCGTTGCAGTTTTGAAATTTTTATGGTGACAGCAAAGTGAATTATTATATAATTTAAAAATGGAAAAGTAGTTTAAAAAAGAAAATCATCCAAAAAATAATTTAAAGTAATAAAATTTAATAATAAATAAGAAAAAAACACCACTCTGGCACGACTGAAGACAATGTCATCAAGACAAACATCCAAAAAATAACTTAAAATAATAGAACCGTATTCATAAAAAATATTTTAGGTTTATTGAAGGCTAATTTGACAAATTTATCTAAAATATCTGTCAAATAAACCTTTAATAATAAATAAGAAAAAAAAAACTCCACTCTGGCACGACTAAATACAATGTCATCATATTGATTAATAAGGATATCCTAGATTTAGCGATAAATGCCGTCAGTGACAAATTTAAGAATGCCTTAAAGACATCGTTAAAGACAACTTTGTTAAAGGCTATTTGGCCGACCGTTATGGGGTTATATTTACAATAATAAAATTCTGCCATATCCATGCAAACTAATTAAAGTTTACAAAGGGTCTACAGAACTGATTTTTTATGGAAATTCGATTTTCAAAGCTTTGTAAATTTACTTCGTGCTCTCATAATCTATTCTCCCTGTATTACATCTAAAATCCATTCGAAAGCTCAGTCATTTAGAAAAACGTATTTATACCATGTTTGCAAACAGAAAGAGGTATGACGCAATAGTGGACGATTTCTCCATCACTAAGTGATGCACCCCCTTAAAAAGACCATCAGCTATGCAGTTCTCATCACTGTTAACTGTTACATCCTTGCAATCCCGAAACAATATAAGGATGATATTCAAATGCATCACTATCCATATGAAGGATGCCTAACATTCATAAACGAGTTGAGATGTTGGGACCTGATAACGCCTTGGATATTTTTATGGAATATCTCAGCCATGATGCCGCTCGTTTAATTGCCGATACCGCAGCTAGAAGTATTCTATATTCATCTGGCAGTCAGAAAGATATTCATCCTCTCACATGACCGCCGCCCACTCCACTTCTCTTTAACCCATCTATGTACACATTCAGATCATTAAGGTCAGAGGAGAAACTTTTTTCTGCTCCGGTCTCTGATATGACAAAGAGGTATCTTCTGCAGAAACATTTAAGTTATAGGAAAGCAACAGTCAACGATAGCTAAAATATAATGCGTCTTCTCAATAATACTGGCATGATATGTCCCATGTCCTATAGTGCCATCCGCCCACAGCATTAAGTATTATTGCCGCGTTCATAGCCAGTTTTCTCGCTAGAAGATTCACCGGCAGCCAGTTCAGCATTGCCTTAGTCAGAGTTGACAACATCTATATAACAACTGTGCTTCGTAATATTCCCTCAATCCGTTATAGGTTCAAAAAATGGTCTACGATCTAAGCCAAATTCATAATTTTATAGAAAATAATCAGTTTATTAACGCGTCATATAGCCAGTCTCTTGTATTCTTGCCTCTATGTTCTTTCTGTTTCCAAAAAGTATCGAGAGGCTAAAATATGGGATTTTGTTCTTTAACATGAAGATTTAAAGTTCTGCTTTCGAAAAACTTATGTTTAGTCTATATGCGTGCTTAATTCGTTAAATGTTTTCAGAGCGAGCTCGATCATCTGCGTAATAGTGTTTAGATAAATTCCCGATATTGCTGCATAGGTGATTGCATTGAAGCTTAGAAATTTTCATTCTGAGTAATATGTTCAGTGGTAATGTTCCATAGCAATAATGATAGAATCCAACCCTAAGGTGTCCTTTGATAGCCGCTTAAATAATGCTGACCTTTGCTAAAGTAGATCTTATGATCCGGTGTGACATTAGAGAGCAAATTACGACATTCGAAAACAATCGAAATTAAACTCGAACGTTCGAGTCTGCTGTGATTTTGATATAGAAATTCTAAACAAAATTTTAATTTTTTTATTACGTTCGAATGGCGTAAATTGCCCCTAAAGCTTCCGTGAATTCAAAGATCAAAGACGGGTTTACGTTATTAAAGGAACCTTCTGTGCCAAGAAAAGATACCAAAGGCATGTTGGGATAATTAAAGGAGATTCGCGTCGATAACTGATAATTAAAGGAGATTCGCTTCGATAACTGATATGATGTGAACGTTAACCCATCTCACCGAAGTTCATAATAAGAAGAGTGTATGTAGTCCTTCGTTTTGGTTTGGCAGGATTCACCCCATTTGGAAATGAATATAAAGTTTCTAATTACTCCTTAGGGACCTATGACCAAGTCAGACATGGTTCGTAAATTTTGAGCAGCCAAGGAGACACAAGCTCAAAATTACGCTGTTAGCGTGCTGTTAATCGGCTTAATGCATAGTGGTAGGGACATCGACTGCTGTAGGAAAACACCTAGTAAATGGATATGGCAGGGTAGTTACAGGTAAATAGTTTACAAAATAATAAAAAAAAAAAATAAATTAAATGGTATAGCCATTTTTAACTTTCCCAATAACACTATTTTTCCTGTAAATTTGCTTTGTTAAAAATATATTTATTTTTTTTTTTAATACAAAATTTTTAATTAATTATTTATGTTTAATATTAATATACTGGTCAAACTAAACGAAACAGCTTTCTTTTAAAACAAACTTTTAAAATATTACATTCTATAATTGACATTTATGTTTCATTGAAAGTGACAAGAAATTTCCTGATTATGAGTTCATTTTGTTTTTCAAGTTTAAGCAAAAATAGCCTATGGCAGTTTAAATTAAAAAATTAATAAAAATCACGCGCACATCATTAATATTTCATTAATATTCATACTAAATGAAAAATTAAAGTTAATCAAAACTGGGTCTTAAAAAATATTTTTCAATAAATTCAAAAATAAACAAGTAAGAGCACTATATTCGGCTGTGCCGAATCTTTTATACCCACCACCAATTTTGTGTATATTTAAAGCACAAAATTTATTATTTTGTTAATCGCTATGGAATAATCTCTTTATAATAAAATATGTATCACTTTCTTTTTAGAGGGTGGTTAAATTTTAAGAGCCCATGTTGAAGGTGAACTACACCTAGTCTTTAAATTTGTTTTCTGCATTTCACTTGACATTTCTCAATCTCAAACTTATTCAATTTGATCTGCGGAAAGATACGCAAATGAGCAACGCTTTAAAGTTATTCAGGTTTTTTATAAAAATGGGCGTTCAAATCAAAATGCATTTTGTGCACTTCGTAATTCTTTTGATCAACATCATCGTTTAAATTCGTCCACAATCGGGAGAATTGTAAAAAATATTTAAATTTCTGCAAAACAGGTCTGTATAAAATTTTAGAAAATCTGTGAATGCCTTCTTAGTTAGCATCAACATTGTCATTGAAAATTTGGACTATCGGATCGTGGTGTGCCGCCTAAGTTGGGGGTCCAATTGGCCGATATTTTGTTAAATACATAATTGAACCATACAAATATTATAATTGCAAAAAGAAATACTAATAATATCCTAAATAATTTGTGTTTTATTTAAAGTCAACATCGGTCCTTAAAATTTAACCACCCTTTATAACTTCGATATGCTACTAAAATGCTTTTGTAAATGTAGTCTCTTAATGAAAGTGGGCGTAAAGTAGGCGTGTCAATAAAGTTTCTGCTAACAAATTAAAGTTAGATATTTCAATATAGTCCTTTATTTTCCCAAAAACTTTGTCAATAGAGAAATTACATGAATTTAAGATAAACCGTTATATGGGAGGTAGGCGTTAAAGTGGGCGTGTCACCTAAACTTTTTGGCACAACAATAAAATTTATTAGAAGGATATACGTAGCTAATTTGATCATCATACCTCTAATTTTGGCGGTTTTATGAGCTTTTAAATTTCATTAACGGTAGATAACGTGAAAAGTGGGCGTTATAGTAGGCGTGTCAAAGTTGTTTTTGCGAATGAGTACAACTTAGGTGTTTCAATATAACCCTTTGTTATTCCAAAATCTTTATTAATTGAGAAATTATATGAATTTTAGGTAAAACGTTATATGGGAGGTGGGCGTAAAAGTGGGCGTGTCACCTTAATTTTCTGACACAGCAATGACAATGCCCAGGGGGATATACGTAGCAAATTTTATCATCATACCTCTAATTTTGGCTGTTTTATGAGCTTTTAAATTTCATTAACGGTATATAACGTGAAAAGTGGGCGTTATAGTAGGCGTGTCAAAGTTATTTTTGCCAATGAGTACTACCTAGATGTTTCAATATAGTCCTTTTTTATTCCAAAATCTATATTAATAGAGAAATTATATGAATTTTGGGTAAAACGTTATATGGGAGGTGGGCGTAAAAGTGGGCGTGGCACATTAATTTTTTGTTAGAACAAAGCATTTGACCAAAAAGCCATGTGTGCAAAATTTCAGAGTCGTACATCCAAGTTTGTTGCTTTTATGACGTTTTTGTTTTTAAATATACCGAAAAATACACTGTGCGGTGTAAATTTTCGTACTAATAGATTTAGTAATGAATAGATTTAGATAATTTTCGGGGAAAAACATTGTTTTTACTCGACAAATATATATTCGAAGTTTCATGAGTCTACTTTAATGCGTTTGGACACAATTCCATTTTATTCGATGTTTGAAGGACACGGTTTTTTCGACCTACTCTTGCTTTTCGAGCTATAACTCTCTTCCTAATATTCCGATTTAGCCCATTTTCAATACCAAACAAACCTTATCTATAAGAAAGATTCTGGCAAAATTTGAGCCCCCTAGCTTTTTCGGTGCGACCTCTATCGTGCTTTCAACAGACGGACAGACGGACGGACATAGCTAGATCGTCATGAAATCAAACCCTGATTCAGAATATATATACTTTATGTGGTCTAAAATGGATATTTCGATGTGTTACAAACGGAATGACAAAATGAATATACCCCCACCATTTTTTTGGTGGCGGGTATAAAAACAGAAGAATTTAAAAAAAAGTAAAAATTAATAAAATGTATAATAAATCAAAATTCGGAGAAAAAAAATCGAAAAAGCTAGAAATACAATATTTTACAAATTTTTAAAAGTTTTTCAACAAAATACGATTATAATAATATTTAATTAAATAAAAAGACTGAATAAAAATGAAACGTGTGTCATTAAAATAATTATCGATAAATTAAATTTATTCGTATTTTTGATTTAAATTTATTGCGAGCCAGAAAAAATGATTTAAAATGATTTAAATAATTTTTTCATTAACGTAATGTATTTGCCCCGGTGGACTAGTTAGTAGTGTACTGGTCTGCTTGTCTTTCTTTTTCATTCTTCTATACTTTTTTTTTTATTTTATTCAGGTATCACAAAGGGATTATTATGATGGACCCAAATAAGCTGCACAACAGCTACCTGTTCTACCTAACCCTGTCTGTAAGACGTTTTTAAAGATGGGCAAAGTGACCACATAAGTTGCTCCTAAAAACCAATAACTTCACTCCACTATAGAGTAAATAATCCTAATGTCTTAAACCGACAACATTCTGGTGGCCAAATAACTGGGACTTTTTGAGAAACAACTAAATGTGGAACTGTATGGCATGTCAATAACACCAACTTGTTAAAAAAAACTAGTTTTTAGTAAACATCATATATATTAGGTCCACAAATCATTGGTAATCATGACCCTAAAAATCTCGCCGGTAGAGGTAGCAATCTCACTAGTTTCATTTTTAAATAAGTAAGGACTAAAGATTTTACCGAGCCATAAAACGCAACAAACTGGTTTTTTACAATATTTCCCAAATTTTCCGCATTCCAGATGTGCAAATTTAGCTCAACTGTAAATTGAAAATTTTACGCACGAAAACATGCCGACTTAAATCACGTGCAAGTCGAGAATGATAAAAACTATAATCCTTTTTTTCTCCTTTAATTTATATAAATCTTACTGTTTATGTATTATTTGTTAATGCGTGGCTGATGTGACGTACATGCCCAGAAAGAAAACATCTTTTACAGTCGGAATGCGTAATCTTGTTTTTATCATTCTTGGTTGCAAGCGTTGTTCTGAAGGCAATCTGTTTATTGCCAGATCTGATAACGGTTAGATAGATCAACCCTTGTTGGAAAATGGAACACTCTGTTTATATTAAGATGTTTAGATTGTAGTTGTTGTTATTTTTTAACAGTTTTGCACTGTCATTTAAAATGTATGTATGAAAATTTTAAAATATTTTAAACACGTTTATGATGCTGAAACTTTTATAAAAAATTTTTTTTTAACCAGTTACACCCAGAGATAAAGTCAAACAAAGTTAAAAGTAAGTATAAAGCCATGGTACCGCCTAGTGACAAGAAAAAATAAAAAATAAAATAACAAGAATGAAAAATAGCCTTGACATTAAATAAAAAATACAAAACAAACAATGAAGAGACAAACAAAAGAAATTGTGAGTGCAGTTAAGTTAAAGGTTTGTTTATATTTAAATTCAGATATTGCATTTTGCTTTATGTTATGCGATTACTTTTGATTAAATCAAATTATAAAGAAATTCGTCGTTTGCAAAGAAATTTCATTACAAATTTGTTTAAATTTTTGAAACTCTTTTAATAATAATACAATTATGAGTCGAAAAACAGAATAAAATCAAGTTGCAAAATTATAATACTTTAATTCATTAATTTATTAACATAAATAGAACATAATAATATGTTGTCAAATAAACGTAAAACATAATTAAAATTTGAATATAAATAAGCACACTTAGGTTTACATTAACACATAGCGTTTATTTGAAATAAAGAATTGAAAACAAAAACAAATTAAATAACGTAGATGTTTTTTAAACACGTTTAAGCATAGAGTTTTTCATTTCTTGAACTTATTTTTTGGTGGGATAGCAGCAATCTGTTTTAAATTTACCGGAGTCTTTTCTGGCTTATAAAAGCATTTTCGAATTCGTATATATAAATACTTTTGAAGTAAAGCGTGATTTTTTAAGTGTAGTTTTCTTAAAAATTTAATAAAACATTAAAATTTGCATCACATATTCAAAATTTCTATTGGAATCGATAAATAGGTCTTTGCCATTTAATTTTTAAAAATAACTTCATGTAAATGTTGCCCGCGGCTGCGGTTCAACTGGTCCATTCGTAAGGTTCAATTTTGCAACACTTTTTGGAGTATTTCGGCCTGTATTCCATGAATAACACGTGTTATGTTATACCCTAAGGCTTCAATCGTGTTTGGCTTGTCGACATAGACCAACGACTCACATAACCCCACAAGAAATAGTCAAGAGGCGTCAAATCACATAATCTTGGCGGCCAGCTCACAGGGCCATGGGGCAAAAAAAAGTCGCGTATCATGGCTCGATATCGTTCGCCGTTGATGGTAACGTTTTTTATACTGTCGTCTTTGAAGAAAAATTGACCGATGATGCCACCAGCTCATAAACCTCACCAAGATGTCGATTTTTCCGGATGCATCGGTAACTCTTGTACGGCATGTGGCTGTTCTTCACCCCAGATGCGAGTTTTGCTTGTTTACGTATCGATTTAGTCAGAAATGAGTCTCATCACTGAATACAATTTTTCGATAAAACAGTGGATTTCCATCGAGCTGTTGTAAGGCCGATTCACCAAAAATTTTGTTAATAAATTTCAACGATTTGCAGTCGTTGCTCGTTTGTGAGTTTCTCCATGATGAAATGGTAGAGTATACTAAATACTTTTCACTTTCACAGATGTAGTTTGGACACAATTACTAACCAGTACTGCCAGCCCAAAAAACTTAATTCATAAAAAATCATCCTTTATTACGATATTTACTGCGATGTCGAAACAAAACCCAAGCGAAATTTCATTCGTACAAATATATTGAAAACAACAACAAAAACTAAAAATTTGTTTTTGTTTTCAACGTATTTGTACAAATGAAATTTCGCTTGGATTTTCTTTCGACATCGTTGAACAGGCAGTTAATGTTTTGATTTTAATGTTCAAATTTAAAGGGGACCAATTACAGTTATAAAACACCCTTGTCGATGTGAGCAAAAGTTTTCATAAAAAGAAAAAATTAGGATAAAATTTCAAAATAACATAAAATGAATACTAAAATGATTTAATTAGTTGTTAACACATTTAGCTGTATTGCGGCAATTCTCTTCTCCTTAAATGAAGTAATAATGAATTCAGACGGATGAATTCACCCTAAATTTTAAATTAGATTTTTTACCATTAATAAACGGAAATATTCTTTTTACTCTTCAGAGCGATAAAATACCAGTATTCTCAAGAAAACTACAATTCAATAATTCCTAATTAAAGGAATCCCCATTTAAACTTAAAATACAATTTTTTCATTTTATCTTCGATTTTAACAGAGAGAATTTAAGCAATCAACGTCTACTATTATTATAACTATCATGGCAGAAACTTCCAAAAATTAGGAATTTCATCTGTTGAAAATGAAAAAATAAACTGAACCCGGCAGGCACTTGCAAAATTTAATTGAAGCCGTATATGCTCACGGATGTAAATGTTACAAGCTTTTCTTTTTACTTTTTATATAACCTGGTAAATTTCATATGTGTTTAATGGATGGTGGTAGGGTCAGTCTCAATATATTCGACTGAACTTCGTATCAGCGAACAAGTGTATTTATGGTAACTAGAAGCGATTTCCAATAATAGCAATTCTGTGGGTGGTAATGTTTGCTATATTCAAATGAAGACCCTAAAATAATATTGTTGACTACAGGTTTAATTAATCCACAACAATGGTAATTGTCTCGATTGAAGTTCCTCCTCAGGGGCACGTCTCCTTAGCTAGTTTGGGCGTTGATGTATTATCAAGGTGAGACCAACACCACTGGCTTGATGGAGCTTTAACTAGAAAGAGATTAGCCTCTGGTCAAAGTATTTATATATTTTAAACTGGCCTGAGACTTATCTGATACTACGGAAAGCAGTAACCCCCTAGAGTTTGTTCTAGACGTGTTATTGATGAGGTCTCTTTGGACAGCATGTAGTTGCTGTGATTACTCCCAAGCGGAGAAATAGATTCGGGGGTGCTTAAATGGCTGATGTCAGACTTTGGACAACTATTGATGTTTCTGGTGTGTTATTGCTGCCTCATTAGAAACGGAGAATGATGGGTTAATGAACGATGTTTGCAGATGTGTGCGAGCTGCGAAAACCGTATTTGTCCACCTCTTAACAGAAACATTTACTAGTTGAATTTTTCGGCTTCTTTCAGGCTGCACATCCGATTTTGTCGCTGATCAATTTCATTGCCTCGTATTAACAGTATTTAGAGAAAGATAGCCCGTGCTTTTCAGCAAATGCTTCTGAATGAACAAAGAATAAATGTTAGGTTAGGTTCCCACCTGTGATCATGATTGAGCTGCACAATGTGATCTCAGGGATGGTGGCTGGTCATCACAAGCCCAACTCCGAGGTAAAACAACTATCAGATTATGACACTCGATGCCGGAGCTAAGGTTAATCAAACCACATTATACCTTGATTGCAGTCTATAAGACAGATTTAAAGAAAATTTTGGTCGACAGTTAACGATCATTAACTTTGAGCTTGGGTCAATCAAACAATTTTTCTTCACTATTTCAAACGACAACGGCGATGTTCTCAGCGAATAACTAATTGTTTATCAGAACAATCGCCTTTAACCCACAAAATATTTAAAAAAACTTCTATAGAAGTTTCTATTAAAAAATGGGCACAACAAGTGAAATGTTTGCACTAACAAAGATTTTGATAATAAATTTTAAAAATTTTACCATTTTGTTTTAATACTCAATCGCAGAACTTGGCTTTGTGATTTTGCAGCAGTGTCATATAAATGACAAGAAATTTTACAGACACCAACAAAACAATGTAATTGTCAATATTGAACCGCCCTTATTGAAAAACTCTAGAGCTTTTATATTTCAAATTAGTGACGAGAACATCTCTATAGTAGCCAGCCACATAAGTCGCTTGTCTAAAGTCCTCTCATATTCGCTGAACCCATATGTAGCGGCACCATTTAATTTTTACGTGACTACGTAAATTAAGCACCAAGTAACTCGCATATAATTTTGAAAATCGCGAAATCATCCATAATTTGTATATTTTTAAATTTTGTTTTGTTTGTTGGGCTATATACACCTAATAGGAAGTAAAAAAATGTATACAAAGTTTAAATATTCTCACTTTTATAGTTCCCTCGATACGCTATATAAAATATGTGTCTTCATTGTAAGGGAGGTGGCACGCGCATTGTTCCATTAACTATGCACACTTACAAACAAACTTTAAAGACTCTTTCATTTATAATTCCTCAGATATAGCCTAATATTATCAGGCTATATTTCATGAACGTATTTGGCTATATATTGTAAAAACTAAAAAAGCTGATTGCAGCTGTGTGGTCAGCCATAACATACCAACATACACAATAAAAATAAACATATTTTTATTTTCATTTATAAGGATACATATCAGGAAAAATTTTTCTATTAAAAAAATTTACTTGAAAATTATTTTAAAAAAATCTCTAAAATCAACAAGATCCCGAGATTTTTCCCCCCCTGAATTCTGAAGAGAAAATCCCTAGTTACGCAGCTAAGCTTCTGCTTAAGTATTTCGAAAACTTAAAAATAATTTGTCTACAAAACCTGTGTGCTAAGTTAACAAATCTTTGTCAATAATTTAAGCTGTGTTCGTTTATTTTTTTTTTTCGCTTGTCTTAAAGCGGTCGTTTTTTCTGTTCAGTTTTAATCTTTAACTTGTCATATAAACAACGTTCACTTTGAAGAAGCGCTAATTAATTAAACGTAAAGCGCAAAAAGGACGTTTAAGGATTTATTATTTCTTATTTAAGTTTGAAAGTAAAAAAAAAAAAAATGATGAAAATTATAATTAGTGCTGTTGTGTGTTTAGCCATGTTTGGCGCAATGGGTTAGTATTGGAGAAAAAAATTAAAACAAAATTATAAATTAAGGAAATAAAAAATTTAAGAAATAATTGTGCAGAATTTGTTATGTTCTCCGAACAAACGGAACATTTATTTTGAAGCGAAAGTGAAATTTCTGAATGAATCTTAAATAAGTTTAAAAAAATATTATGGCAAATAAATTGTAATTATTTTTATTATTTTTTTTAAATATATATCTAAATATTAATTAATATTTTATTCTAAACTTTTTTAAAATATTATATATGATTGCAATTAAATTAAATTTGAATTATAAAATTAAATAATAAATGAACTTTAGCCAAGATAAAAATGATTCACATTAATATTTAATAAATATCTAAATGTTAGAATGGACATTGGAATAAAACCATTTCTTGTAATTTTTAAATTGAATTATCTTTGCAAAGACTTGTAAAAAAATATTAAGCCTGTGTTAAATATTTTACCGTGGTCTTTTAAAAATATTTTCAGACACTCTTTGTTTGTCACATAAGTTTGATAATATTTCGGAAGCACTAATTTAACGTGATCGAAATTTCAAAATTCTTATTAGAATCGCGAGTAAAATTTCGATTTTGATCGAATGCCGTAATTTAGGTCAATAAAAGCGAAAATTTATAGCTGTAAACATAGTGCAGCACATCAAAAACAAACTTGTTTTCTCATTTGATTTTCGGATCTAAAAAAAAACCTCTTTTGGGTTTTGCTAGTTTAGCTGATCTTTTTCCGAAAGACTTGCAATTTCGCAACGACTAAATCATTAAAAAAACTGAAATATTGTTTTTCCTTTTTTAGGCATAGATTGGGAGAAAAAAGTGTTAAACAAACTAACCCGAGAAAGTTGCATCTAGTGCTTTAAAATTGCATAAAAATAGAAACATTTATTTTTTTTTCATCCTTTTAGTCCCATAACTACCAAACTGTGCAAAACTCAGTAAAGTAATCTTCAGAAAAAATGTTCATTTTAATACAATTCAGATTTCTTTATAACATTATAATACAAGAAAAAATGCTTTTTCATATTTTATAGCTGTGTTTCCTATCGCAAATTCGAGATTATAGTTAAGAAAACCATGTGGAATTTTTTTCATAGATGGCTTTCTTGATAAACAAAAATCGCGAATTTTCTATTTTAATTGAATTTCGTGGACACATCGTTAAATTTCAATACATTATTTGTGGGGTTGTTGGCATAGACTCATAAAGAATATATAAAATAAACTTAAGGTGTTAAATCACATGTTGTAACTGACCAATTCTTATCACTGAATCGAGGGAATATTTGGCTAGGAAATGTCTTATGCAGTAACTAAATTGTCAAATGAGCTGCATTCCGTACACATCAATATTATCCAATTTATGCAGAAATATCTGCGGCATCATGACATCATTTCAAGCAGCGTCGGTAATCACTGCTTGACCAGACTCATTTTCTAATAACTTTTAATCAATTATGTCTCCAGCCTAAAAATCATATCTAGCACCACCAAACATCGACCTGCATTATGAATGGTTTCTTTTAAATTAGTTTCATCACTTGAAATAATCTGGCTCAAGAAATCAGCATTTACCTATTGATGTTCAATAATTGCTTTAATAAATTCATTTCGGCATATAACGTTGTACAACTTTAGCTCTTATATCCACTGAACTTTGTGCTTATGAAGAGCCAGATTATTAGCAAATATACTCTTTAAAGAGTTTATTGAAATTTCATTGTGTTTTCTTTTCTAACAAACAATGTTGTACTGTAGAACACTTTTTAAAGGTCATTTACAGCCTAACAAAATACTACCTTTATAATAAATAGAATAGAACATAAGTTTTCACCTTTTTTACATGATAGCTATATTTTTATGTAAAACTGCATTTCTTGCTTCCATATTAATAATTTGAGACAAAAAATTATTTTTTAACACCAAAAAAAACTTTATTATTCTTATTAAAATCAGGGCAGTATTCTAACCCTTTGATTTTATTCAGGGTACGACATGTAACATTTTTTTCTATTTTTATGGCAACATTATTACAAATAACGGGTAACAACGTTTATAATGTTACATATTTTAAAGAAAAGAACACAAAAAAGGCATAGGGAAGGATTAATGCAACATTTACGTCAGAAAAGAAAACACCATTAGTTTTTAGACCTTTACCCACATCCTACGTGCTTTAAACAACTTGTTAAATTGCGAACTTTATTTTTTGTTTCTACTCTTCCGAAATGATGCAGGAAACAGGCCTCACTAAAACATAAGAATTAAATTTTGTATTTTGCCGGATATACCTTTTGATAATTCTTTTTGAGTACCAGGGATTGAAATTGTTCAAATATACTTAAATCCATATAAATGAAACCTAAATGAAGTTGTTTGCACACATTTGCTGTTTAATCAGCTCACAAAAATTTTGTTTTCTCTACCACCTAAAAAAATAAAATAAAAAATCAACATAATAAAAAATAACACCTACAACGAAAGCGATGGAGATAGCAAACACTTGAATGTGCCAATATACAATGTGAGAGTGAGATGAGAGAACATATTTACAAAAACCTCTATGCAACATTTTCTATATGTATGTATTCATTAAAATAAATTTAATTAAATTTCACTTAGACTTAGCTTGCTGTTAATTTTGTTGTTTTTTTTTAAAATTTACTAAAAAAACAGACGAATTTTTGAGCAAGTATTATGCAAGAAAACTTATGAATATACCGCTCTCTAATAAGCACCTAAAAACCTCAGAGCGTTATATGCAAAAATTTACTTCGAGGCCATAAGAAATTGAAAAAGTAATTTTAAGAAATTTTTTTTAGTATTTTGTTTTAAGTGGTTTTAGGTTAAAGCCTTTTGTTTTTCTCGTTACGGTTATTTTTTTCAGTCGATATGTCCTTGTTGAACTTTTTGAATACATACTTTAAAAATAATTTTCTTACGGAATTGAAATATAAAGTTTTTTTTATACTAGAATTATTTAAAAAAAATTATAACTGATTAAGATGTTTAGTTTCACAGAATTTGTTTACGATATTTTGTTTTATATATAATTATTGCTTTTACTTCTACGAAAATCTTAACAATGTTATTACGTTGTTTAAATAACTTAGTAAAAAAATTAAAAACAAGCAACCACAACATATGTATGTATGTCCTCAATATTACGCATGCAATCCGACAATCTTTGTATATAATATTAAAACAAGACTGCCTATCTTCTTTACCTAAAAAACCAAATTTCTGGTGAAATATTTATCTCAAAATATAAAAAAAAACAAAATAAAATTACAATTTAAATACATTAACATTTAAAAGCAGACACTCAACATCACATTGTACATTTCTAGAAATAAAAAGAAACCGGCTTGCAAACCGAAAGCGAAAAAAATTCGTTGAAATCTTTAAAAAAAATTTTGGGAATTGCAGAATCAGCAAACAAATATAGACAACCAAAATATAAAAATAAATAAACGCGTTTAACCACAACGTGTCTATAAATTATGCAATAAAAATAATTAACATTTAAATGTGACATTTTGTTTTTGTTTAACCGATAAGAAGGAAAAAAACAACAACTGTAAACAATAAATAAACTTAAAAAAGGTAATAATAAAATAAATAAAGATGCCAAATGACCTTGAATGAAAAATAAAATTTATAATAAACGAGATAAAGAAGATACAAAAACAAAAAAACACACAAATATCAAACAAGTTTGTTGCTTGAGTCTTTTGTTTGCGTTAGAATCAAGAGAGTTAAAAGGCAACAAATTGAAATGAAACTAATGCACCCGGCTGGTATTTAACAATAACAGCAAATTTATGCTAAAATTTTTTATTAATTATTGTTGTAATAACAATTTATGGAATTTGTTTGTTTAAATGAATGCTTGTCGTATTAAGATCTAAATCTTAAAAAAAATATAATTTATTTTTTAGAACCGCATTAAGAGACATGTATTCTTAAAGGTCATTAGTTAAAAAATAATGCTTGTCTTAGAAATTCTATTAATAAGTGTTAACAAAAATAGACAAATGATGCTTTTTTTTTTTTTTTTTTTTTTTTGATTTTAAATAATCTGAAAAATTAACTGTGTAATCGGGAAGTAAATTGTGTATTCACAACTATTGTTGCCACTATTAATGTTAAAAAACAAAATTATTTAATATAAAACTATTGAGAAAAAATAGAGAAAATAAAATTAAAATAAATTCGAAATATTTACAGTTCGATAGTTCAATATAAAAAGGACGTATTTATGTTCTTAGCATTTTCTAGTAGTCCAGTAACAAACTTTTCATAACTCCTGAAAATTTCCGTAAGCCATGAGTGAAAGTAATAGATTTATAGCCACATAAAAAAAACCTAAACTTATTTTAATCTTTAAATTTATTTAACTTTTTTCTAATAATGTAAAACAATTTAAAAATAGAGGTTTGCCTATTTTAATTAAGTCATCGAGTTGAACTTGTGCATTTTCGCTATCCAGCACTATTACTTTCATATGCTGTCTGTCGTGTATTAAGATCTTTTTAATTATTATTTGAAAAATAGAGAGATATTAAAAATTATTTAAATTTGCAAGAAGCTAATATTCATAAAGGACATACAAATATTCGTTTTAAGTTTTCTTTTTTTAATTAGATCATGATTAAAATAGCATATTGGGCGAATTGCCTTCACAGATTTGCTGGCCCTTAAGCACTTTTTATATAACGATCTTGCGTGAATCTCATTCGAATGTTAAATTTCAATGTTATAATTCAATAGCTCCATTACAAGATCGAGACAACGAATTCTAATCACAAAATTTCGCTTACAATGCATGCGTGATTATGGAAAACAAAGTATTGTCTTCGATTACTCTAAATGACAGTCAAGGCGGCCAGTTATGATCCCAAAAATATAAAAGAAAACCAAGAGGAAATGTTTCATGCGGCGTTGAGAGCTGTGTGACTTTTCGATTGGCATCTTTTAGAAGACATTTGGTTTAATGCGATCCCATCTACAGTAGCAAACTTAAGATTTTTTTTTTCGTCTTTCATATATAATTTCATTTAATTTTCCAACATACCCTTTTAAAGAGGTTTTAATAATATCTTTATCTATTGCTTAAAAAAATAATATTCCTAAGCTTAACAAAATTTTCTTGCATTTTAAACTCTTAATAGTTGATATCTGCCGCTACTTAAATCGCTTTAATTCAACTAATACCAAGCGATTAACCGATTAACTATCAGGGTTAAATATTTAACATCACCAACTGCGTGACAGCAAAACAATTAACACCTTCATATAAATTAAGCGTTTTAAGATTGCAGTGTAAAACTAATTAAAATAACTGCATTTTTATTTTGTAATTGATCATTTTCAAATTGTTTTATTTTCCCCATACGACCACATACAATAATAGAAATATTTGTTAAAGTGTTGTTAAATGTTTAGATGATCATTATCAGGGTTAGAATTTAATATCAAATACATATTTAAAAACTAATAGCTACTGGGTTGCCAGGTAGTGTTCTTTTTTCGCAAAAACTAAATAAAAAAATATTTAAAAATCTTCCTCATTAGTTGTCTCCTATTATAGAACAAATGATTTTAAATATCTTAAATTTGAGAGATTAACTTTTTCAATTATACAATCGTTGCAATTCAAAATTATTTTCAAAGCGATAATTCTAACATTAGGTAATAAATTTTTTTCAGTTTCTGACACTTTTGTTTTCTTATACCATAGACAGACGACAGCGTTAATTTGCATTAAAATCTCACTCATGCACATTAAAATTTTGCTGTGACAGACGACTGTTTCTGCATTTAGTAAAAATTTTAAAAATTGTAAATGCACTAGCAATCACAAATCTGAACAGTTTCCTACAAGTTGGGATGGCAGAAGGACACTCTGAAATAAGAGAAAGGGAATTGTGGAAATTCGTAGGTTTAATGGTATCTTTTCATGGAGGTTATAATTCATACATACATATGTATGTATGTATGTATGCATGTAGGTATGTGGTCTTTTTTTAAAGAACCGTAACAGCACTTTTTGGGAGAGTGACGTGCTTACGATGGACGATACCAGTATTAAGGAAAACTTTCGCCTAAACAGAAAGGCATTCCAAAAAATATGTAAAAAATTTCAACATATCGAATCTATTTTTATTTTTTATTTAACATTTTTGATTTTTTAATTTTTTGATCGTAATGGTCTCCGAGTGAAAGTGTGAGGGTAACTTTGCACCAGCCTTACCTACCTACCTAGTGCATTTACGTGAAATCTAATACACATTGGAATGGGGATAATTCAATAGTTAATTTGAATTAAGACTTTTAATGCAAATTAACGCTGTCGTCTGTCTATTGTATTAGTGAAATAAGTGGCGTTAAAATTTTGTTTTCAATAAGTGATTTGTTTCAGTGTACGCACAGCGTAAATAAAAATACGAACCAAATGTATCGTTGTGTGGGTTCGTCAATCACTGCTTTAAAGACAATATTTTGATCTTAATATATCACTTAACCACTCTAAATAAAAACTCGACATACCTAAGCTCGGTTTGATAATAATCTATGTTGTGAACAAATCTCATAAATCTGGCAAGCTTGATTATTAATGTATAACTGATCTATTGTTTTATTTTACATACATAATTTTGTAAGTATATGGCTTTGGATAAGGTCATTGTCTATTATTTCAATGTTGACATTATAAGAATAGGAATTTTATAATATAAAGTGTTTGTGGTTAAGGTTTTAAAAGCAGTGATACAATGGATTTTTATTATTTAAGATCTCAAGTTTAACAAAAATAAAAGCAATTTTTTTATATTTTCTTTAAGTATTTGAGAAATGTGCCATCAAAGTATTTCGAAAACAGTCATCAAAAAGAGATCGCCTTGTAGTTAAAACATGATGGTAATTCTTTAAAATAATTAATTAAAAATTTGAATAAGTGTAGTGTTGGCGGTTACTTTTAAAGTTAACATCTTTCAAATACTAAACTTTGTACTGATAATCCATGCCTTTGCACTTTGTTTCGTTATAAACTTTGACTATAACAAATTCTACACTCATCTATGTATGCAATAAATATGTCTTCAAAAGAGTGAAAAGTTCATATCTCATAAATTAATATATAGACTTAATGTATGTATACATGCTTAAAAATGAACACCAATTTTTTTTAATATTGACTTTAAAATATGTCCGTTTTCCTTTTTATCGTATAATTATTTTAAATTCAAAAGTTTAAGTTTTTGTGCCTTTCTATCTCTTAGTTTCGGTTTGAAAATAATTTTCTTTTTATTAAAAAAAAGTGTTTCTAAATTTCCAAACTTCAAAATATTTCTGTAGGTAAGCTTAATGTTATAAAATGTATTAATTTTGCTTTTTATTTTCTCTTCATTTTGATTTTATTTACAGCTATGGCGGCCGGTTCTTGTCCCCAAGCTAATGGTACTTATCCGGTTTCTGGATCATGTGATGCCTACATTGAATGTCGCAATGGAGTGGCTGAGGAAAAACTTTGTCCTGATGGTTTATTGTATAATGAAAAATCAAATGGTTACCCTTGTGGTTATCCCATTGATGTAGAATGTTCTGAGCGTCAGGCTCGTTTACAAGCAGCCCAACCCACCGAAGAGTGTCCCCACCAATTTGGTTACTATCGTATGGGAGATGCTAAGAACTGTGGCCAATTTAAGAATTGTGCTTCTGGTCGTGGTTACATTTTCGATTGTCCCGATGGTTTGGCTTGGAATCCTGCCACCTATAGATGTGACTGGCCTGACCAGGTAGAAGATTGTGATGCCGAAGCCTTCTTGGGTTTCAAGTGTCCCGATTTGCCTGCCAGGTCCTCTGTGTTGGGTGAGCCTGAAGAAGAGTACACCTTCTATGCCAACGCTAACAACTGTCAACAATACTATTTGTGTATCGAAGGCCGCCCCAGACGTATCTCTTGTGGGGAAACTGAAGCCTTTAATGAAGAATTGAAACAATGTGGTGATATAGAAACTGTTAGCAATTGTAGTCCCGATATCAAGAAGCGTGGTGTAGAAGTAAAAAATGCCCGTTTGGCTGCTGCCAAAGCTAAGGCCGGACAAACCAAGCGTTTTTAAGTGAAAATGAAACCACAGTTATGAATGAGAAATTTTTTTAAATATTTTTTATATACATAAATACTTTTGCCTGTTTGTAATATTTTTCTAGTCCTTAGTTAAAATGTAACGAAAAAAAAACTGTTTAGGAATAGAAATGAAAGAAAAAATAAAATAAATTCAATTTTTGTAAAAATTAAAATTTGCTTTTCAATAAGGATTTCATTTATTTTTTTTTAATTTGATTTTAAAAACATCTGTTTACGTTTTATCTACCTCTCAAAAACTTATAATTAAATTCTTTTTGTTTTTAAATTTGCCAGCTGTAGCTTCAACCTGCCCTACACCAAATGGTCGTTTTGCCACAGAAGAGCAATGTGATGCCTACATAAAATGTCAAGATGGTGTAGCCGAAGAAAAACTTTGCCCTGACGGTTTAGTGTTCCAACAACGCTCTAAGACTGCTGGTGATTGTACTTATGCTCCCTTTGCCTCCTGCAAAGAAAGAGCCCGCTTACAAAGTGCCAATGGCACCGAAGAATGCCCTCGTCAATTTGGTTTCTATCCCACCGAAGATCCCGCCAACTGTGGCGTTTATCGCAACTGTGCTCATGGTGTTTCTACCTTAACCAAGTGTCCCGAAGGATTAGCTTTCAATGTCGACAGCTATCAATGCGACTGGCCAGATCTAGTTAAGGATTGTAATGCTGAAGCTTTCTTGGGTTTCACTTGTCCCCCACCCGAATCAATCGATGGTGTTCAACTAAATGTTGATGTTACACCCGAAGGTGATTTACAATATTTCCGTCATCCCAACAGCTGTAAGAAGTACTTTGTGTGCGTTAATGGCCATCCTCGTTTGTACAGTTGTGGCCGTTACTTGGCCTTTAATCCCGAAACAAAGTTGTGTGATTTCTATCGTAACATTCCCGAGTGTTATGCCCGATTGAAGGAGAAGAAGGAAAGTTTTAAGAAGGTCTGAATTTTAAGTGATTAAGTTACATTATTACAATATATAATTGTACTTGTTTTAAAATTGTTGCAAATAAGGGTTTCAATAAATAAATAAAATAATATGAAAATTAATCAATTAGTTTAAGTTAATTTCTTGAATATGATTTACTCCATTATAGCGAATCTTTATGATTAGTCCAATACTTTGTGATTAATACCTTGTCTAGCGTAGAAATCCGTCTTTATACTCAAGAGAGCAAAAAAATGACATTGGCCCTTTTAGCTCCAAGCCACAGATTTGTTGTATGCATTTAGGGTTATAAGCAAAAACTGCGGACAAGTCGGCCTGTAATCGGCAAAAATAATTTAATAAAAATATAAAAATAAATAAATAATAAACCACAGTTAGTAATTTTTTTTTTAACGTTAAAGACACCAGTATTCGATCTGTAGCTGTAAGAAACTGAAAAATCGGTCAGAAGCTAACTGTGATTTAAGCACAAAAATACAAGCGCTTCGGTGTTTTTCCTAAAGTTTACAAACGAAAATCTCTTTTCTGTTCAGCTTCTAGACAACCGAGAGCAGCTATATGGGTATCAAAAAAAGGTCTTGATCAGCAAAATAAAATACACCATAAAAAAATTTTTAAAATCCATGATGGTCGACACTACAAAATTTATTCAAAGGACAAATCTAGTAATTGATAATTTACCCAACATTTGCATTAACCAAAACTGCTTGCCCTGTACAATACAGAAAGGCATGAAAAAGTTAAAATCCAATATGGAAATATGTGATATAAAATGGCGAATATATGGGTCAAATATAGTAATTACGGCTTTGCCCCCTTCAACCCCACAATATTGGTATGAAATGAAAAGGCTTGAGCATGAGAATACAATAAAATATAAAAAGACGCCCTTCACAAAATGGCGTATAATTTTTTTTTCAACTTGAGCCATATGGCGATCAAATGAAAGGGCTTGACTAGTAGAATACAGCTAAATATGGAAAAATTAGAAAATAAAGAAGGCGTCGGAAATAATAAAACAAAATGGCGTATAAAATTAAAACTAAAATCTATGCTAAAGTGTGTCACTATACCCATGAACATACACACATTATAGTGAAGGGTATTATGAGATTTAGTACAGCCGAATATATCATTTTTACATATTTTGATTAGAAATAAATTTTTTTATTTTTAAGATGCAAAAAGTGTCAAGCTAAGTATTTTTAGACAATATTGGAGTGTCAAAAAAACGTGGTTTGTCACACTTCTTACTGTTCTTGGCGGAGTGATTTAAGTTTCAGCAAAATCCCCTATGCCACATACATAAGTATATGTGACATTAAGTGGCCTTAGTTTTATCAAAAAAACAAATTTGAACTCAAACCCATCTGCCAAAGATTCGACACAAAACCATCAATAAGAACCCTTTGCTTTCGTTTTGTTTTAATTATTTATTATGCATAATTTTCCTTTTTTTATTTTGTCTTAATTTTATTAATTTCTTTTATTCATACCACTTGTCTTTATGTTGAATTTATATAATTTTTTGTTTTATAGAATAATGACTATTAACCATAATACTTGTATTTTAAAGAATATGGTTTAATGGTTGGTTGATTTTTTTACACATGTTTTTCGTTCAGTGATAAGTTTCTTTTTTGTTTTGCAAAATGATAATAAATGTTATGATCCATTTTAAAATTTTTTTTTTCTTCTTTTGTTGGTTTGTTCTTAAAAATGTTTTTTTTACATATATATTTAATTTTTTTTATTTAGGGTTTAAAATACATTTTTAAAATAAGAGTATTAAAAAGTAAATAAATTTTTGTAAGTAAGTTTAAGCTCGAAAGTTTTTTTTTTGTTTTTGAAAAAATATGGTTATAAGTTTAGGTATTAAAATAAATAATTCCAGCATTTTTGAGAATTTTTAATTCAATTTTAAACTAGAGTATAAGTTGATGCTTTTCAGCTATTAATGACTACTGGCTTACTACTGCCAATTTGTAAAAGTTTAAAAATAATATAAAGGATGTTTGCTTTAAAGGCGGATTATTTTAAATAAAAAAAAACAAACAAAATATAAAAAATGTTTTTAATATCCAACCAAACTAAACTTAAAGCATCTCAGAATTTTTGCTTTTGCTGTTGTTTTTTAAATAAAATGTTGTTGTTGCAATCTCAATAAAAAGTTTAAATTTTTCTGAATATCTCTGTCGGTAATGGAACGATTTTTTTTATTAATGTTATATATATATACATTATATATTATACATTTAGTGACATTAAACAAACGGCAAAAGAAGTTATGTGGGAGCTGCCTAAATTGACTTTGTTCAATAAAACAGAGGTATACGTGGTATGTTGCTTATATCTCAGCCGTTAATGGGTCAAAATTGCTGATTTTGAATAGCAAAATTCTTAAAAGAATTTCTGATAATCCAATACTATATTTGAGTTCGTGGGATATGTGAAAGTTTTAAAATATTGATTTCAACACTCACACAGACTGAAAGGCATAGCTAAATCGACTTATTTATGTATAAGGATTCAGAATATACAAATTTAATGGGGTCGCAAATGCATGCTATATAAATTATAAAGAAAATGTTAAACTTGTATTGTATATACCATTTTACACTCTCGTGTAAAGAAAGGCGTCAATTATAACTGACAATTTAAGAACCTAATAAAATTGAAGTAGCAAAACAATATCTAAAAAAAATTTTATATTAAAAAAAGTGGGCTTTGTCAGGATTTATAAGAATCTTATCAGTTAGATACACAGACGGCATAATTTGCTACGCCCATACAATGTAAATATAGATGGGTGGGCCATCTATCGGTTTAAATTTAAAATCTGGCAATACTCATGTCATTGTATTCTTTCACAAAAATGTGCTGAAATTTATTTCCACGACAAAGAAAAATGGTCGGAAATTGCACGAAAATGTCGTACAAAAAAAATCATTTTTTCGTATGAAGCTCATTTTCATCTTGCTGGGTGCGTTATCAAGCAAAATTGCCGTATTTGGGGCACAGAAAAAACAAACGTGACCGTACAGAAGCCAAAGCATCCATTACGAGTGACTTTGGTGTGACTTGTGGAGTGGAGGCATAATTAACCCACATTTCTTTAAACATGAGGACGGCGTAACATAAACGATCAATGGAGACACCTATTGCTCAAGGATAACCGATTTCTTTGCGCCCGTCCTGCATGTTATTGATGTGAACGATGTTTGGTTTCAACAAGATGGTGCAACTTGCCACACATCTCATGTCACAACTGATTTGTTGCGTACAACGTCTGATGGAAGTTTAATTAACCGTAATGGTGATGTCTATTGGTTGCCAAGCAGCTGCGTTTTGACACCGTTGGAGCAATTTCTGTGGGGCGCCGTTAAAGACAAGTGTTAGGCGGACAAACCAGAGAGAATTGAGCATTTGAAGGCCAACATTCGTGATGTCATCGCCGAGATACAAGCCCATACACTCGAAAATTGGTCCGATCGAAAGGGGTACTGTGAAAACAGCCGCGGCAGACATATGAATGAAATAAAATTTAATTTCTAAGCGGAACAATATTATCTCACAACAACAAAATAAAATTGGCAAAATTTCAAGGCGTTTTTGTTTTATTGCATTTTTATATTTCAACTTTTTAACCCTAGAGTGCGAACGTTCGTGGATTCGTCGAGCACATCTCTCTTATTACTACTTTTCTTCCTATTGAATGCATCGCTCATGTTTACATTTTGTATAACGTTAGTTGCTGAGTTGCTTTTCCATTGAGCAGTTTTAATATTTGTATAAGCGATTACAAAGTCTAATAAAATCGATTTCGTAAATATTTAAAAAAAAAAAAAAAAGTTAAATAAAAAGTTGTCGTCGATCGACGATCGTTAGTTACAACGAATGTAAAATATGCTCAGTACTCTGTGGTTAATTGACCTACCCTTTCCTTAACTGATTTTTATGAATTTTTTTTCTGACTTTTACAAATTGGAAAAGTGAGCAGTGCCAAACACATTTATGGTTTACCAAAAAACTGTTTTTGGCTGGAGGAAATTTAAAAATTATATTTTTTTTAAATTAATTTTTATTATTTATTTTATAGAAAACTAAAACTTTTTTTTTTGCTAAAGTTATATATTAATTAGTAATATATTTATATACTTAAATAATGCAAAACCTTAAACTATATTAAAAATATGTATTTTTTGGCTATAAAAATTAAAGAATTAATTTAGGTTATTTACGATTTTCTTTAATATATTTTCTGACATCTTTTCTTTTTTGTTTTTTATTCAAAGATGATTTTTTTTGTTGGTTTAAAAGTTTGAACTATTTTTTGCTTATCAATTCATGTGATTTTTAAATATATATTTCTATTAAATTTTAATTTATTTAAACGAATAATATAAAAAAATATATAATTTTGCATTTTAGTTAAAAACGTATTTTTTTTAACATCAAAAGGGTTTTTTAATAAATTAAAGAAATCACATTGTTTTAAATTATAAAATAAATATTTTTCTATTAAAAATAGACAAAAAACTAATAAACTTATTAATTAAATTAAAAATTCAGCTATATTTTTTATATTTTTTTTCTGTTAAATAAATTTAAAACTCAAAATTTAGTTTAATTCTTTAATTTTATTATAAAAGAAAATTTTCTTTATTTTACAATAAATAACAGATTCAGTCTTTCAGTATTTAAAAATCTTTTTTTAAAGTTTTTTGCTTTAAAAAAATTAATAAATTAATTTAATTAATTTATTAAAAATTTCCTTCAACTAAATGGTTTTATAAAATAAATAACAAAAAATGAATTTAACTTAAAGCAAAAAAAGTTTATTTTTGGTTGGTTTGGTTTGTGAAAAAGAAAAATGGTTTGATAATATTTGCATATACTCAGCCATTTTATCTTTTTGGTTTCAATACTGCACTGTAAAATTTTGAAAACTATTGCTGTTTATGTGGTTGTATTGTTGTAGTTTTCTTAATGTTTTATAGCCAAAAAGTTAGGTTTTTTTTTCGTGTTAATTTATCTTAATACTTATAATATGCCGAAATAAGTTAAGCCAAAAAATTGTTAGTAAATAAATTTAGAATTGAGACAAATTTGTTAAGTTTTATTCTCTTAGATTTTGTTTAGTACCAAAATTTGTTTTTTTTTATTTGAGTTTCTAAACTCATTGTTTGTATGAATGTTGGTTGTATGCCGAAATGTTTGCGTTGCCATACCAAAATATTCTTTTTATATATATTCTTTTTTATATAATATTTGGTTTTTTCTACATATAAATTTATTATTATTTTAATTATGTATTTATTAGTTACAAACTAAAGTTCTAATACAAATTGATTAAAGCAAATAAAAATGTAAAAAAAATTTTATTAAAATTTTTTTATTATTTTAATTTTAATTATTTTAAATATATACCCTCTACTTAAAATAATTTTTGGTTTACTAAATAATTTTATTTTTGTGTTGGGCGTAATCCTAAATAAAAATATATAAAATTTGAGCAAGAAGCAAAATTCTAACGCTTTAACCACTGTACCTGGCATTAGGCTGTTCTAAGTTGCACTAGTGCCAGGCGTAAGTCATATTTAGGTATCAGCCAGATTTAAATACAAGACTTAGCAAATGCTGATGAAATGTATAGTTGCACACAAAATATTTTATTTCATACTAATGTCTAATCAATAAACTTCGCTTCGGTATCGCTGAGTGAAGAAGTCCATAAACAACTACAACTTGTTTGTGGTCCTTCGAACCGCATTTAGTTAAAGATTTTAATAATACTGCAAAAAAATCAAGCGACACTTACATTATTGGAGTTTTCAGAATAAGTAAATACAAAATTTTTAGTTCTTACGAAATCAAAATAGAAGACTTTCACGGCCTTATTCATAACAAAAAGTTGGCATAAAGTTATTCACAACACACATGCCAAACTCTGGCTAACGATTTGCTTAATTCTTGTTATCAAGCTGCCAAGCGTTTGCCGACTTGTGAAAAACAGCTATCCTGTGAAAAAAAAAATAAAAATTTGTAAAGAAAAGAATAGGAGTCGTGATTAAGTTCTGGTCGGGTCAAGAGCTCGCCCGTCATTGCCATTATCTCTTAAGGGCAATCAGGCCATCCTTTTCATCCGGCTTCGAGCGTTTTACGTCTCAATCTCGCATTGGTTAATTGCGTGGCGTCTGTAAACTGTACCGAGATACAATTGCCAGGAATCTCAATTGACCACAAAACTTTTAATAAGAAGGATAATTTTGGCGTTCAGCTCCGACTTCCTATATGAAGATATAGGTCGATTTGTGGATACAGAATCATCGTGGGATACCCTGGCATTTTGCGAGCATAAAAACTCCGCCAACGAAATTTTATGGATGGAAAAACCAAAAAAATTTCAAAATCAGGGATGATATACAAAAAAATGGTTGCATTTTTGAGGAATATTATGCAATTTCAGAGTTGATTTATGAAAAGTTGGCAGACGGATAAAAGTTTGTTATGAATTAACTCTGTGCCAACGAGCTGCCAAGCTTAACCGGCATTCTAGTTAGCAGCTCCGTTGTACGTAGTGTATAAACTGTGGCTAACTTTTTGTTATAAATAAGGCCGTTAGTGTCTAAGTAAACTCAGCAAACATTGCTTTGGCACCATTAAGCAAGAACAAGACTATTAGAGCCTGATGGTCGCTTTAAAGGTTTTGCAGTTAGTAAGAGTTGTCGATGTTAAACAAATTGTATAGAACTGTTTGCGAACAATTGACGAACTTCTTACAACCCCCTTGTAATGTACTATTTGTGTCTATTTGTGTATTAGTCTACCGAATTGTGTTTGTTGTTGGCTATTTAAATTAGAAGATCTTGTAATACAATATAATTTTATGTAAAGGGTGTCTCAGTAAGAATTAATTTTTTTTATTTTGAAATGAAAACACGAATTTTTTAAATAGATTTCATTTGTTTATTGGATTGTAAAGAAGATATGTTTCGATTAGGTAAAGAATAAAATATCTCTAAATGACCTCCTTCGGGGCCATGATGACTGTCTATGACACAGAGATCTGGCTGTATCTCAATGATAACGAATTGGAGCTCACATTTCAGCAGGCAATGTTACAACAGCAATGTCTTCAAGAGACCGACCGGTACGTTGACGCGCAGGAGTCTTACTGTACACTTCTAACCTAATTTCTTAAAAATTTTTTAATAACTTTTTAGTAATCGAAATAAACATCTGTCACACATTTGCACTTTTTGTGCACACTATGACACTTTCTGAAAACACATTCAATTTTTGACATATTAAACAACTAAATCTGACCTTTATATATAAAATGATATATAAAATTTAAATCGTCGATTTGGCCAAACTTGTGATAACAAATATTAAAGATGGCTCAGCTAAGCAGATTCTTAGCCGAACACCGCAGGTATCTGATTAGTTCTGACAGCACAATAAACATACCATACACAGTAGTATAGTTTTAGGACAGTTTTTACTTGAAAAGCAACAAACAATTTTCTTAAACTATTGCGAAAACCTAGAACATTATGACAATATGACTGACATGTTAGGACACCTTGTGAATACAGTATTTAATTTTTTGTTGTAATTTAAAAAATAATAAAATGTTGTTCGTTACCACCAGGTATTTAAATTTGTTAAAAAGTAGAGTTGGCTTAAACGGTTACTTTAGGTCGTTTTTGCCAACAACCCAGTTTTGCACAAACCACATTGTAATTTAATAGGGGGCCGTAAAAAAACGACCGAGGTTGTTGAAACGATTTGTGCCCAACTCTACGTTTAAGTAGTCGGTATTTGCCCAGGTACTGCCATATTAAAAAAAATTAAATTTATTTTACACGGGGGTTGTAGTAGAGAAAAATATTTAAAGGTCGCTTCAGTGCTCACATTTAAAAAAGTTACCTCTTTATAATAACATTAACTTTATAAGCAAGTTGTAATAATGGCCCCAAGTGTCTTAAACTGAGAGCATATAAACAAACGCTGTCAAAATTAAATAGTGTATAACGAAAGACTGCTTTCTACGACGCGTTTTTAATGTCGTATTTGTATGGAAAAAAACTCCCCATTAAGTTTTTCTTTTTATAATTATATTAATTTTAAGCATTTTTTTGTTTAAGCCATATCTGTTCTAGATTTTTAAAACAATAAATATAAAAAATTAATATGAATTACACTTGTATTATTCGCCTTAATTGCTTAAAAGCAAATAATTTTTCATAAGAATTGTTTTTCAAAAGTGGAGGGTATATAAAATTCGACTTTGGCCGAATATAGCTTTATATTTTTTGTTACTTTTAATATATAAATCTGGACGTCTGAAATAGTTTATTTCAATATAATTTTCTTTTTATAAGATTATGCCTCAAATTACAACTGATTTGTAATAAAGAGCAAAAAAAAAAAAAATTACGAGATTTTATACAATTTATTTTTAAGGTCGAAAAAACAATTTCTTTTATTAATCTTTTGCTCTTTACTGTTAAAAAGAATTATTGCTATGACCTCCACCACAGAAATACATTCTGCGCTAATAAACAATGCGTTGTTATAACACCACAACAACGTTTAAAAGGGAATTATTAACGATTACGGTACATACCATTTTATGCTGCTAGAGTGGCTCTGTATCGCCAACAACTTAAATAATAGGGAACATATGAAAATATTATATTTTTTTTTTTATTTGCAAAACATTTTTTAATTTAGGGCTTTGATTTGAAATACCACAATTAGTGTTACAAGACTGACGACCAATATGTCATTGTTTTATGATTTTAAAACTTTATTTGACTTTATCAATTAAAATGCAGTGAAGGTCATTAAACATTCGCTATTTGGCCGAATATATTTTACCAACTTTTTATTCTTTTTTTTTTTTAATTATAATTTTTATAAATTTTTATTTCTAAATTAGCGTTTTTTGTAATTTTTCTTTTTAGTGTTCCTTTCAAAATTATATTAAGAACTTTTTATTACATCTAAAAGTTTCAGTTGTTTTTAGGAGTTTTTCTTAGTTTATTTTTTTAAAAAACATTTTATTTATAAAATAAAAATTTTAAATCATAAACTGTTTGAGTTGTAAAATTTTAACCCCAAGTGTCAAAATATTTGTTTTTCACAAAACTGTTTTAAATATTTATTTTTTATAAAACTTTTATTTTAGTTTGTTTTTTGTTTGTTAATCTTTTGGGTGGGGATTTCTTTTGCTATTGTGTTTTGTTTAAAAATATTAACTTAAATTAATTATTAAATTATATATATTTTCTTTTTGTAAATAAATAATTTCTTGTTGCTTGTATACCAGTTTATTTCTTGTTAAATTATTTGTTTATTTTTCTCTCTTTTGTTATACTTAAAAATATTTGTTTTTAATATATTTTTTTTTATTAAATTTTATTATAAATTTTTTTTCTTTTGCTGAATTTATATTTAATTTATTTGTTTGTTTGTTTGGTTTTTTCTTGTATAATAAGGCAACTGCAATTTATAGTTTTTATTTTATTTGTTTTTGTTGGTTTTTTTTGTATACTTTGTAGGGATTTTGTTTTTTTTTTTCGAAAATTGTTTTATTTTGTTTTGTAAACATTTTGTAAATTTTACATTGTGTGCTTGTTTGTTGTTTTTTTTCGTTTTCGTTTGGTTTAAAATTTCCTTTAAAATTGTTTTTAATTTATTGTAAACTGCATTGTGTTAAATTTATATTTTTTGGAATTTGTTTGCTGCCAAATTGTGTTTTATTTTTTAATTCAAACAAAAGTTACGTTTTTGATTTTAATAAAATTCTGTTTTGACTCCTAAAAACAACGTAAATTGTTATAATTAATTTTAATTCTTTTCACCAAATATTTTTTTTATTTTTTTTAATAATATACATTTTTGTTAAAAATTTAATTTTTTTGTTTTTGTTTTTTATTTTTTTATTATTACAAAATTTGTTTTAATTTAAAAAATTTTTTAAAAAATTTTTGCTGCCGAAATGTAATGCAGTTTATTGCGAGTATATATAAAAAACATAAACAGGATGATAAAGTTAAAAAAAACATAAAAAATTAATCTAAAGAGTTTCTATATGACACATTACTAAATCAAACTAAAAGTATAAAATTAACTATTGTACTTTCCCGACTTGCTGGTCGAGACAGATCGCAAACGTTTTTGGTATTAAGGTCTTCAAAAGAAAAAATTTTTTTTTTGTAAAATTTGCGATAACGACAATATAAATTAAATCAGAGGATTTTCTCAATAAGTCGATAAGAAAAGTTATACGCTAGATTTCGCATCCCAGCAAAAAAAATTAGAAGTAGTGAAAAGCGAATTGCATTTTCAAGACATCTAAATCAATTGTGTAAAAGCATTACTTCTAAATGACTTCCTAAATGTAAAATAATTGTCAAAAATGATGTGCTTAAAAATGCATGTAATATCATGTTAAATAGCTTAAACAATTCATGTAAACAAACAAATTCAACTCATGAAACATCCGATGATTCTCATCAAATATGCATGAGTTCTAAGTATGTACTTAGAATGGAGTGCAGTTTATTAATGTATTCATGTAAACACATGATCTGCAATGACACGCTAATGTTAAAATCATTAGTGTTTTCACCTAAATTTAATCACTTCGTCACCAGTTGAACCCCTGCAAAATCACTTCTTTTTCATAGATTTTTTTGCTGGGATGTTTTAAGCAGAGGAAATAAAAAAAATATTTATCGAATTGCAGAGAAAACCCTATAAATGTGTTTACAACTTTATACTTAATACACGTTTTATAATGTCATACAATACGTACTTTCAAATAAAACAAGGATTTTCAAAAAGTCCATGACAGTAACTTTAGTTACTATGACATAGAAAGATTGCTCTGTTTACGAAATGTATGAATTTTTGTGAAAGTATTGTAACATTGTGTAAAATGGTGGCATAAGAAAAAACCTTTAAAATCGAAGAGACTTTTTTCAAGACTGCTTTCTTAGACAAGCTTTAAACATAATTTTGTTAAACTTGTTATGAACCCTATTCATAAAGCCTTTTTTATATTCATAAAAGGTTCAATAAACAAAATTTTTACACAAGGTATTTGTATCATTATTTATTTGGCCGATACATTAACAATCTTGTAATACACGTTCTCTAGAGAGTTTATAAGAAATAGGAATCATCTTTCTAATTAAAAAGTTAAAAAAAAAAATGCATAAATAAGTTGCAAATAAAAAAATCTCTTTATTAAAAAAAAATCATGACAAAATTAAATTCCAAACATATGTTTATAAACTATTATATTCAATCAAACTTAAACAAAACTATTTAATCTATAAAATGAAAAGGATGTAACATATAAGACAGAGAAAAAAAATTTATGTAAAAACTTAATAAAAACAAAATTCTTTAAGGGGGAGGATTAAAAATATTTAAATTAAAATTTAAGGATATTTTAAATGATTACTATAGACAATATTCTATAATTTCAAAAGTGTAATATATTTAGTTAATTTAGAACAAAAATTTTTTTCTGAAATATTTACTGAATTATGCCGCTATTTGTTGGTTGTCTTAAAATTGTATTTTTTTTCATTATATTTCTTAGTATTGTTTTTAGCTTAAAAATTCTGTTAAAAATAATTATTTAATCGTTAAAAAATCTTATACAAAATATTGTTTGATGGTGAATTGTGCATGTGTTTTAGAGGTTCGTGCAAAAGTTTAGTGGAATTTACGCTTTTTACCACCTTTCTTTTTGCCCTTGCCACTTTTAGCTTTACGCTTTTTGCTCGAGCCACCTAAAGAATCGCTACGTAGAGAGGCATCACGATTGATTTCTCCAAGAATTTCATCGCCCAGGGTGCCTAAAGGAAAAACGTGTAAAAAAATTTTGCAGTCGTTTTCAATTGTGCCAGTATTTACCCAATGTTGTTAGTTTACGTTGACGATGTTTTTCCGCTTTAGTTACCGGCAGACGCGTTAGGTAGGTTTCTTCATATTCTTGTTTTTCTTTTTGAACCTTTGACAATATCTGCTGAGCCCTGGAGCCAGAAGAGATTTCAGTGGGGGCATCTAGATATTCTTCTTTTAAATCTTGTAACATGGACGAACTACAAAAAAATAACAGTAATGAAATTTATTAAAAGTATCTATTTATAGAAAAAGTGTGATCAATTTTTGAATAATAGAATTTTATAAAAAGTTTTAGGCTAAGTTTGATTTGTATAAGTATAAGTTTTGTATAAGTTTTCTCTTCTAAGCAAATTTATCGATAATATTTCGCTTTTAGAAAATTAAAAGAAAAAATTATTATTTATTCGAATTGAATCCAGATGTGCTTTGGGTATTCCCTTATCAAAGGGAAAGCAGCTAATCTCGCATCGGTTCTATTTGGAGGCCAGGGGAAGATGGGTGAGAGAACCAGAAAGATCTGGCCTGACATGGATGCGCATAGGACGCAATATCCGGTGAATATGCCCCGAATCCACCTTAGGAACCTCATAGTGGTCATTACTGGACACTGGCCTATAGGTATACACACGAAAAGGCTAAACATCCCTTACAACGACTTCTGCAGAAGTTGCGATAACGACGAAGAGGAAGAGACGACTCAACATTTTCTCTGTAATTGCCCTGCATTCGGGGACCTTAGACACCAGATTCTAGGTCAGCGAATACTTGAAAGCAAAACTTGTCTTTCCGCAGGTGATCTGGGAAAGATCCACACCTTTATAAACAGGACAGGATGGCTAAGGAACGACGGCGAGAGGACGTAGACAAACGGGCATTGGTGCTTACGGTATCACAACGGGACCCTCGGAGGACCTTAGTGAGCTATGCCTTCGGGCGGCTGCCGGATTTAACCTAACCTTCTAATCTATGGTAACATTTGATTAAGTTTACAGTTATTTTTTTTAAATTCGACCTATTTCGCCATATTTTTTTTAATTCGTTTTTTGTATAAAATTTCAATAAAAATGTTGAAATGGAAATAAAACAAACTGTGTGTAAAGTTTTAATAAATGTATATCCTATTTGACATGCCATTACGCGAAGCATATGATTATGTAATTCTGTGACATAGATCCGGCTGTATTCGATTATTCGCTTCAGTTATTTTGACTTTGTTAAAGTTTATTTAATGAGTTTATTCGTAAGACTAAAAATACAAAGTTAAGATTTTTCTAGTAAGAATGAAGAGTTTAAAAAGAATAATAATAGAAAGAGAGAATGTACATGTTGCAATAAAAAGGGTTGCCATATCTTCAATAGACTTTGTGTTCATAGATATATTACGGTTGAGCCTTTGTTTGTATTAAATAAAATACAAGAAAAAATCTAGCCGAGTTGAACCCTCAAATAATTCAGAAAGTCCATTAAAGTGTATCCTGTGTGGCACCTAACACCATAATGTTGCAGCCGCTTTTAATCCAAGTTCATATCGTTTAACTAAGCCAAAAGAAATTGGTTATCATCGAACTGTAGCGCTCTTCGTTGACGGAGACCGAACGACCGACAAATGTCTTAAACAGTGATGCCGATGACCTTTACATGCATTGCAGTTAACTTTTGTAGATGCAGTTAGTGAGTGTTTACGTCTTGACTTATATGGCAATTTAGCTTGTTAAAGTAGCCCTTCATTGAAAATGTTCCTTGTCACCTAATATGTTTTGGGTAAAACTGGAGTCCTTTTCTAAACGTTTATCTACTCTATTTGCGAACAAATTGTACGGACCCTTGCCGTAGCGCACAATTAGTCAAACTGATAGTTGAAAGCTTTAGAGTTCATGTAAATAAGAGATGCCATGTCAAACAACATGTACAGAACAGACTGTCTATTTTTCTAGTACAAATACGAGTATAAGAACTTTCGATAAATTTTCTATGTTAAGTGAAATTTTTGAAAAAAATAATTTTTGTTTAAAAACTTCAAACAAAAATCACTGTTACAAAATGTACAATTAATTATCTACTTCATTTACTTCAACTAAGGAACTTACGTTATGGCACGTTTTTTGGCTCTTTCTAGTAATTTCTTTTCTTTGTCCTCGGGCTTGTCATCGCCATCATAGTAGACCGGCTTAATTTTGGGCGGCACATAAATACCAGGCTTACCAGCTGTGGCAGCCTTTTTCGGTTTCTTAACACCCTTTTCCTCGTCATCATCCTCTTCCTCATCTTCCGATTCGGATGCACTATTCTCATCATCATCGTCTTCAGCATTATTAGTTAACATATTATCGGGATTTGGCTTTAAGAGAATTAAATAAAAAAAAAAATAAAAATTTATTTCAAAACACTCAATACGAGATTTGTCTTATCTTTTCAATTTACCTTATATAAAATAGGATCCGAGGCCGACGACACACCGGTTGTGGCCGTTTTCACCAATTTATCTATTTGATAGCGCAATTTATAGTCGATTGGTCGTATTTTCTCCAGTACTGTACGAATCTCTATTAAACGTTCTATGGAGGGATCTCCTTCGATTGTTTCGCCGGAACATTTACGCAATACGACATAGGTTAGATTTATAAGGTAGTCGAGCAGCATATGATATTTGACTTCAAGAAAACTCAAGCCATATTCTGTGGTCAGTTCGCCGCGTTTAACACGTTGTAACATGCCCTCGACCAAATCGGTTACCTGCTTAACATTACTGTTCATCTCACCCAGCAGCTGTATGGCCTGGGGTATGTCCTGTTGTTCCTGCACCTCACAATCGTAATCAAGAGCCTGTATTTAATTTTTAGTTAATGGAATTAAAGTTATAATTAAATGTTTGAGCTATTTTATAAAGCACTAGGCGCAATATAAATTAAAAAATATTTTTTTTTGTTTGCTTCAAAATACCATTAATAATTCTCTAATTATTACTAAACTAAATTGAAAAAAAAGTAATTAAAAAAGGCACATCCTTTATTATAGAAATTTTGCATAAATAAACAAATGCTAATAGTATCATAAAATTAAATATTTTAATTTAAATTAAATTGTGAAAAACTAAAAAAAGAACAGAAGGAGAAATAAATGTTCATACAGAAATCAGCACTTGCATTAATTTTTACATGTCAAAGGTACAAAGGCGATTATTACGTTTACAAGAGTTAACGTAGTATGCAAAGTGAAACTTAAGTTCTTAAAAAAGCTATTTAAAATCATTGGAGAGTAGACACATTATTTTTATAATTTCATAATCAAATACAAAATATTACTATTAAAGATTTAGGGCCATATTCATAAAAAATATTTGAGGCTTATTTAAGTCTTATTTGACAGATGTTGTAGAGAAATTTGTCAAATAAGCCTTCAATAAACCTAAAATATTTTTTATGAATACGGCCCTTGAATGTTAAAATTTCATTAAAAAAAAGCTGCAACAAAAATCTAAAACTTAAAGCACTTCGTCGCTACTCCGGCGTTATCGGTTATGTGACAATTTTTGAAAAAATTTTTTTGCACTATTTCGAACCTTTGTTGGTCCAACATCTATTCACCAAACCGTTTAAGGATATATTGATTGGTTCAGAAATAAACCATAGTCGATATGTATGTGTAAGTTTAATACTATGAAGTAACAAAATGAAATGCTTTTTCTGCTCTTCTAAAAAATTAGTAAAAAACACATAACTAAATTCGTGAGAACAGCAAGGACTTGTTTCTTATATTTTATGTCACTCTTTTAATAAAAAATAAAATATTTATGCATGAAAATTGCATAATAAATAAATTATAATAAAAAAAACTGAATTATATATATCGAATATGCTGGAAATCCCACAATAACCCTGGTGGTCAATAAAATTTTATAAAAACTGCAATAAGAGAAATTCAAAGGAAACCACAAAATACAGATATTAAAGTACATAACGCATGATTTTTTAAACAAATAAAAAAAAACTATAGCATATACCGCAGGGGCTAATGAATGTCATAAACCAACACACCATTGTATACAATATGCTTAACTGCATGAGTTTAAACATTATTACAATATAATCATAATAATATAACAATAATTATAACTGCAACAACTATAGCAATATTATACGTGTTTGTGTGTATAACTGGGATAATTATAAAATATGTTTTTATTGTTTTCTAATATATATTGCATGGTAAAGGTACATAATTTTTTGATATTTTTTTTTTTAGTTTTTTATTTATTATTTATGTATTTAGCGGCAAAATATGTCTCTGCAGTATGTGTTTAAAAACCACAAAAACAAACGTCCACACAATTTTTATGCTGGCAATATGAAAAATGAAATGAAATTTTTTTTTTTTAGAAAAAGCAAAAAAACTATCAAAAAACAAGTAAGAGTGCTATATTCGGCCGTGCCGAATCTTATATACCCTTCACAACGTGTAGTCATGCAGTAACAATTGTTTGTATTACCATTCATCTCATTAATTTGAAATACGTACATACATACATACATGTATAAAAACATCCCATTGCAGAATTATCAATTGAGTTTACGTATGTGTTTCCAAAAAAAAATTTTTTTAAAAAGTTAAATAAAAAATATATAAAAAAAAAATTAAGAAAAATTAAAAAAAAATAAAAAACAAGTAAAAGCGCTATATTCGGCCGTGCCGAATCTTATATACCCTTCACAACGTGTAGTCATGCAATAACAGTAAATTCACGTATGTATGTTAAAAAAAACAAAAAAAAAATAAAAAATAAAAAAAAATTTAAAAAAAAAAAATTTAAAAAAAAAATTAAAAAAAAAAATTATTATATACATATATAATATATATAAAACAAAAAAAAAAATAAAAAAAAAATTAAAAAAAAAATAAAAAAAATAATAATAAAAATATATATAATATATTAAATAAAAAATAAAAAAAAAATTAAAAAAAAAAATTTTAAAAAAATTTAAAAAAAAATTTTTTTGCCTCAGCTGGGATTCAATGCCACGTTTTCTCTAACCAGTATACACGTTTGTATGTATGTATGTTGTTGTTGTAATGTTGTTTTTATGAAAAGAAAATCGAGGTGGTCGTGGGTTTTTGCTCATATCTCAGTTGTTTATGTACCGATGTTTCTGATTTTCAATACCGATCTACTCCCGAATATTTCTGATATTTTAATACCTTACCCGGGTCCAACCTATGTCGGGGGGCTTCAAAAAGTTGATTTCAACATACACACGGACAGACGGTCAGACGGACAGACGGTCAGGGCTTAATCGACTCCTCTATTCATAAGCTTTCAGAAAATATATACTTTATGGGGTCGGAAATGAAAATTGTAGAAATTTCACACGGAATGACAAACCTATATATACCCTTTTTCACTGTGTGAAGGGTATAATAATAAAAATATATATAATATATTAAATAAAAAATAAAAAAAAAATAAAAAAAAAATTAAAAAAAAAAATAAAAAAAAAATTAAAAAAAAATTTTTTTGCCTCAGCTGGGATTCGATGCCACGTTTTCTCTAACCAGTATACACGTTTGTATGTATGTATGTTGTTGTTGTAATGTTGTTTTTATGAAAAGAAAATCGAGGTGGTCGTGGGTTTTTGCTCATATCTCAGTTGTTTATGTACCGATGTTTCTGATTTTCAATACCGATCTACTCCCGAATATTTCTGATATTTTAATACCTTACCCGGGTCCAACCTATGTCGGGGGGCTTCAAAAAGTTGATTTCAACATACACACGGACAGACGGTCAGACGGACAGACGGTCAGGGCTTAATCGACTCCTCTATTCATAAGCTTTCAGAAAATATATACTTTATGGGGTCGGAAATGAAAATTGTAGAAATTTCACACGGAATGACAAACCTATATATACCCTTTTTCACTGTGTGAAGGGTATAAAAAAAAAATTATATATTTAATAAAAAAATACAATATAAAAAAATTTTTCTTGGCTCAGCTGTTGTTGTTGTTGTGGAAAAAAACGAGGTGGTCGTGGTTTTTTGCTCATACCTCAGAAAGTTATGGGGCGATTGTGCTGAGTTTCAATCGCGATTTATTCCCGGATATTTCCAAAATATTGATACCATACACAGATCTAAGGAACATATAGTTGCTTCTAAAAGTTGATTTCAACCAACACAATTTTTTTAAAAACTATATATTCCAAAAATATTCAAACGAAAATCAATTTTTTTTCATCTGAAAGCACTATATATATGTTGGCTGCCACTACAAATTGGCGGAAAATAAATTTATATGTGGATCAAATCTTGAACACTCTCAATATTGGTATCAAATAAAAGGGCTTGATCAGTAGAATACAGTTAATTTTTAAAACAAAATGGCGAATAAAATTTTTTTAACTCCATCAATATGGATATCAAATTAAAGGGCTTGATTAGTAGAATACAAATAACTACGTAAAAATTCCAAATAGAGGATGGCGTCGGAAATAATAAAGAAAAATGGGGTATAACATGAAATATAGGTTAAGCTACGATGTGGGATTATACCTACATATGTACATGATGGCGAAGGGTATTATCAGATTCGGCACGGCCGAGTATAGCACACTTACTTGTTTATCAATCATTAATTCTTAAAACTTTCGAGTTTGAGAATTAATATAAAAATATAAAAAGTAATAAAGCTTTAATAAATCAGTAGAAGATTGTAGGAGTTTACTTATTGATATTCTTGAAAAATAATTGAAAATTTTAAAGTCGTATATTGCTGACTGCTTAATTTAATTTTAAATAACAGTTAGTTTATAAAATATTTATATTAACAATTTTAATTTACAACCTTTTAAGTTGTCATAGCAACAATGGTGTTAATTTTAAATAAATAAAACAACTCTTGTTAGCAATTCCTGTGGCGTGTGTATTTTTACATATATTTTTCATATAAAATTATATCCTGAAAAAAATATGAATTAAGCCTATAAAAACCTCAACAATTATTCAAAGATTTTTTTGTATTCATTTTCATTAGAAAAATAATAAAATTTATTTATAAATAAATAATTAAAAGCCACCAATCATGGATGTTCGTTTTTATGCTGATTATAAATTGTATTGGCTGGAAATGAAAACAGTAACAACACAACAGCATAAACCTCATGACAGGATATAAACAAATACATACTCTAACTATTTATTGTAAATGTATGTGAATATTAAAAATTCTATGCATTTACAATAGGAAAAACGGTAACGGATAAAAACACATATTTATTTATGCATTTTGCATAGAAAATTTAATTTCCTGAACTAAAAATGTAGCAAATTTTTAAATATGTGCTCATAAATACGCACACACTCTCCCGCGTAATCAGTATAATGTAAATCGGTATGTTGACATGTGCCGTTAATGTACATACGTGAACTTTGTGCATGTGTACAATCGACATCTAATAAAAACCACAATAATAATTTCTGTGCTTTTGTTGCACAAATCATGCAAGCACACACACACAATCGCATAGAAATACGAACGCATGTATAGTTCAAGTGAACACGTTAAAAAAAAAATACAGGGAGTGTTTATTTGACTCCTTACAAATGCTGTCTGCCCGCTCACTCACTTTTTTTACAAAAGTTTTGTTAACTATCGTTGCATATTTAGCGGGGCCTCTTTTATTTCCTCTAGTGTAAATGCGTGTGTTCTCATTTTTTTTTTCAATCAACCAGGCTACACATACAAACATTTATCAACAAATAAATATATACAATGTGCATTGAAATAAATATTGCATCTTTGCATTTGTTTCTGAGGGCATTGTGGTTGGGCAGTGTAAGTGTGTCTGCGGACACACAAACACTCATACATAAGCACTTACTACATGCGTAATTAGTTTGTTAAATGTATGTTGATTTGTTATATACAATTTATATTGTAAATGCATTAGCTTTTTATGTATGAAAAAAAAAATCTACAAATGTTTGCATTTAATTATAAGTATTTAATACTGGTATGTGTCCTGACCTCTCTCTCTCTCTATTTCTCTTCCCTTTTCAGGGAATGCATTTTTTTCTTGCATTTATATTTTTCCTAATGAGAATAATTTATTTAAAATGACCACTCAAAATGTAATTATTGTATATAAAATGCACTTAAAATAAATTCTATTGTATTGTTGTTAATAGGAAACTAATTAAATATTTAAATGTCAGAATGAAAAATGTAATAAATAAATAAATAAAAAGAGGGAAAAAAATGTTAATAGAATTGCATAAACAATTTTATTATATTTTTTCAAATGGAAAAGGAAAGAAGGCAGCATACTGGAATATAGTATAATAAATAGAAAAGTACAGTTGTAAATAAAATCTGGACTGACTTAAGATTTTAAAAAGGAAATACCTCACTGTCACAATTTTTCTTTGAAAACAGTATTTTTTCTTCTGAAACCAGTATTCCATTATTTTATTAAGTTTTTCGGTATTTAATTATAAAAAAATTGAGTAAATCCAGCTAGAAACTTCTGATGTTGAGCTAATGAGAGATTTCTTAAAACAGATTCCCCTATAGAAACTGTTAAGAATTTAAATTTAAAATTATAAAATCAGTCAGAAATTTCTTTTAAAGCTTCTAAGAAAAATGTTAAAAATTTACCTCTTAACTTAGTTTCGTTAATATAAAATAATCTTTAAGCTTCAATGCAAATTTTTTGGTTGTATTTCGAAATGGTTAATTATGCATTCGGGATTTATTATACAAGAACATATTATCGATACATGATAAACAGATGCGGCACATAATAAATTGACAACAAAGACAGATATGGTCATAGAAACAAATAACTAATGTAAGGTCTTTTGGTGTCTAATAAACAAAAAGAATTGAAAATAAATTATATAATTATAACAAAGCCACTGTAGCAAAACTCAGCAATAAACTTTTGATGACCAATAAAAATGCAATTAATTGCAACAGCAACTAAGAGTATGCAATAAAAGCAAAACAAAAAATATAAGAGAGAATTTCTTATTTGCCAATAAATTTTATTTTTAAATTTGCGTTTAATGACGATAGAAATTTATAAGTGCGATTTAAAATAGTGCAAGTGTTTAGCGAAATTAGAAAATGTGAAAAAAAAATTAAATAAAGAAGTTTATATACGAAAAGCTAGTATGCATTTTTAGTTTGAACAATCAGCGACATATGAAAAATACAACTACAAGTATAAAAAAAAACATTTTCAAAATGTTGACTTGTGTATGTGTACCAGTGTACCAAATAAAACTCGCATACTGTATTTAAAATACAAAGAAAATGTATTAATATATTGTATAGCCTATATTTAGGGGTAGTGTGAGTTAAACAAATTTAAACACGTACAAATATTTTAGACTAAACGGAGTCACTAACACATAGACACACACCGCCCTTCTAATGTACTTTTTTCATTCATGTTTATATAGTATCCATGAAAGCAACAGCAAACTCAGTTGCCAACTTAAAAATGTGTCTACTTATGCTATTATTTAAGTGGATGTGTGTGTGTGTGTGAAAAATGCGAATATGTATTTGTAAATTGGTATGAAATGCGTTTGCATACATTAAAACAGATGTTAGTTTTGCATAGCCAGACAGTTATCATAGGTTAATGCTGGATATAAAGAACTGGTCGATTAAAGGCGGTTGCATATTTAAATGGGTGCAGTGGAAATTATAGATTTAGCTTTTGCTATAAAAAAAAGAAAAAATCAACTCTTATTGTAACGTTTTAGTATTTTGTATAAGAAATCTTTTCAAAAAGAAAATTTTCAATTGCCTCAACAGCTCAACTTACTTTAACGAAAGTCTGCCATTGACTTGCAGCTTAAAACTTTCTATCGAAACTCTCTCTGAAACCAAACAGCTTTAAGAACAATTTTCTAACTGACTTATATATTATATCTAGGCTTCAGTAGTTTTGTGTCTTAGTTGTTAAATATAAACATTTTTATATATTAATATTTTATTCGAACTTTTTATATACTAAATTTACTGTAAATCATATTTTTTATTTTTATTTTACAGTAAATTTAATATAAACATTTTGGATATTTCTTAATATATTTTTTTACACTCATGAAAGAGCATCAAAATTTTCTGTTTATAATCACTCAGAAATCAGTGCACTCAGAAAACAGACAATCAAATTCATTGTCAATCGAATGGTTCAGTTCTTACAATCGAACTTTTCTTGTGTGATTGACGCCACTATAAAATTCTACTATCACAACTAAACTATATAACAGTTCTAGTACTCACAACCGCTACAGTTTCCTCTGTGTTTGTTTGTTTTTAACACACAACACGAGCGATAGACACAAAATAAAAAGTCCTAAACATTTATGAGAAATGAAAAATTTGCTCTTGATCTTTAATGATATAGATATCACTTAAATGTTGTTATACCCTTCACTTGTGGTGCACAAGGGTATATATAGCTTTGTCATTCCATTTGTAATTTCTACAATTTTCATTTCCGACCCCATAAAGTAAATATTTTCTGAAAGCTTATGAATAGAGGAGTCGATTAAGCCCTGACCGTCTGTCTGTCTGTCCGTCTACCCGTGTGTTGGTTGAAATCAACTTTTAGAAGCAACTATATGTTCCTCAGATCTACATATGGTATCAATCTCTTGGAAATATCCAGGAATGAATCGCTATTGAAATTCAGCACAAACGCCCCATAACTTTCTGAGATATGAGCAAAAAACCACGACCACCTCGTTTTTTTACACAATTACAACAACAACATACGTACATAAATACATGTAAAAAACATACCAAAAAAAAAAATTACAAAAAAATATATTAAAAATAAAAAAAAAATAATAAAAAAAATTACAAAAAAAAAATTTTTTAAAAAAATATAAATAATATATTAAATAAAATAAAATAATTTTTTTTGGCTCAGCTGGGATTCGATGCCACATTTATTCTAACCAGTATATACATATGTACCTATTTTATATGAGATAAATGGTGACACAAACAATTGTTATTGCATGACTACACGTTGTGAAGGGTATATAAGATTCGGCACGGCCGAATATAGCTCTGTTACTTGTTTTTTAGTAAAATAGCCAGACAGCGGCAAAAAAATAAACACTTATACACATACATAAATAAATGTATGTTACTTTTCCATTATTACTTGTATTTCCTATTGGAAGGAAGTGAAAATTTTTTTTGAACAAAAAAAGTTTGCTGTAAAAGAAGATATGAAAAGTTTTATTTATCACTTATGAGAAGTGTTAAAAATTTAAATATTCATATATGTAAATTTAAATAAAAAAAGTTTTTCTTTTCTCATTTTACAATGAGAAAATTGGCTTAGCAACGAAAACAACTATCTCATGTATGAAAAAATTAGGGCAAAAATTATTTCTAATCTTTTACACATTTATGTATTAGGGCAGTAAAATTAGCAAACATACACAGTATTTATATGATTGAGCAATAAGTGAGCGTATCGCTACTCTGATTAACAGATTTTTTTTTGTAATATTTATACTGTAGTATGTGTTTAATTAAGCATTTCAAATATCAGTGTGTCGAGGGCATGAAAATAATTTTTATATTCAATAAAGACAAAGTTTACGGTTAATCTCTATTTCGTTAATTTAATCAGCAAAGAATACAAGACCCCTAAAGCTAGCCTGTTCTAATTTGTATTTAGTAACGTAATAAATCAACTTTGTAAAACTTTAAAAATTCTTCTTTTGCATTATTTTCGCAATATTCACGATATTAGTCCTTCTGTTAGCTTTTCTCACTGAGTTGTTTTATTAACGTCATTTCTGATGAGTTCTTAATTTCCTGTTGAAAATTTTTCGTAGAAAGCTAATAAAAATTGTGAAACTTTAAAAAATTACACTTTTAGATATTTAAAAATTTATTTTTTGAGTGCAATTTTTTTTTAATTTGTTTATATCGAAATCACCAACTCTATAACACATTGGAATTTTAAATAATTTGTTGTTTGGTATGTGTGTTGTATGCATCGTAAGTATTTCAACATATCCATCAGTGTTTGTGTGTGATGTGTATAAATGTTTCTATAATATTTTGCTGAAAACTCGTGCTGTAGTTTGAGTTAGTTCTCGTTATCAACACATATAAACAAGTACAATAACAAACATATTTACATATTAACAGTTTTTCGCGTATTGGAAAAATATTATGCGATTAAAAAAAGGGGGAAAGATGAAATAAAACAACACAACGCGACATAAAGTAATAATTGAAACGACTATTCTGTTACCAAAGCACACACTTCAACAGCATTTCTAAAGAGACTAAAGTACATACATACATACTGTGTATAAACGTTATACTTGTACCGCATATGACCATGTTTTGTTAGTTTAAATCAATTTAGAAAAACGTTGAAAAATTTATACAACATAAAAAGATCGATATACTTTAAGTATTTTCTGAAATATGTATATGTAGTAATGGTTGGTATATTTTATAATATTTAAAAAAATAGAATGTAGTTATACCATATAAAAATAAGTTGAATTAATTATATACCTAAAGGATTTAAAAATGTTTAAGTTAGTGTTATACCCTGTTCAGACAGATATTTTTAATTGTTTCAGTTTAGTGTTAATTGAGCAATTAAAATAAGTATTTACACATACTCAATTTATTTTACTCAATTAGCATTTGATAGCTGTAAAAATACGACGTAAATATTTATACCAAATCAAATAATGCATTGTATTCAGTTTTTAAATATATTTACAATTATATTTATATACATATATAAATATGTATTTGACTTAATTCAAACATTTTATTAAAATTTCCACCATCCATTTTCCATTTTCTTACTTTTTACTTTTTGTATATTTATTTGTTTGACATTAATAATGCCACCTATAGAATTTTCTTTTCACTGAACATACTTCTCAAGAGTTGTATTTCGAGTTTTAGAAAATAAGTGAAACAATTAAGTGTATATTGCTCAATTTGTAAGTAATTTTTAGTATGATAAATTGAGCTCAATAAAGGCCTTTAATTGCGATAATATTATAAATTGATAATTAAGGCTCGTGTGTGAACATAGTATTATGTTCAGAATTTTAAGTAAATTTTATTTTTTTTAAATATTTGTTTTTTTGCATTAACACTGTGTACCTTTACATAATTTATATAGATAGCTACACATTTTCCTGATATCTCTAGTATTTAGTTCTAAAATTGCTAAATTGCTCACAAGAGAAAACTTTGAAGTTTTGTGTAGATGGGATTTATTTTTTTTTTTTAATTTTAATTTTTCTGTTATTATTTTTACTCGTAAAAAATTATTTTGTTTCAAGTTAAATTTATATCTAAACGATCTAGTAAACTTTTAAGTCAAAAAATTCTTTAAATATTTTGCAAACATTAAGAACTTTTAGGGGAGTTTGTCTGTCAAACAACATTATATTATTATACGATTTCTTAACGCCCAAGAAAATATTTATTTAATTCTAACGCGCATTTTATTAAAATAAAGAAAAATTATATCAAACAAACTTGGCTAATTCACAAGTGTCGTATTGTAATTTGTGGTTTATTTAAAATCAACTTTGGCCTTTAATATTTAACCACCCTTCATAAATACAGAAAACTCGAACGTCTGAATAAAATAACGATCGCATTTATGTGTTGTAACTTGAGAAATTTTAAAAAATTCGATTTTAACAGACAATTTGTATTTAAAACAGTGTTTAACATGAAATTTTTAGAAACATTTTATCTCAATATTAAATTTTACTTTTTAAATTTTGCTAACTTTCTCCTCCTATAAAAACTTTGTCCAGACATTTAATTATCCCCTTATATCAACATTTGTTATTTATACGTCAGTTAAAAAAAAACTATTTATTTAATTTTTTTTTACTGTGTTCAATTCTATTTACCAAAAAAAAAAAAATCCAATTAAATAATTTTAATTATTAAAATTGCTTTGTCAAAAGCAAAGCAACAACAACAACAGCAGCAAATAAAGCAGTTAAACAATTTGGTCTTGCTGTTGAGCTTTAGCAGAAAGCAATGAGGTGAAAATTGCAATGATTGTAAAACAACAAAAAAAATAAGCTGCATTTAAATAGTACTGAAAAACAGCGCATTATAAAAAAACGTAAAGAATTTATAATATTAATGAATTAAATATATGTACATACAATACCCTGAAGGAAACCTGGTGGCAAGTGTCTCCAAGTCAGCAGTTTTGTCGAGTATTGTGGTGACTTTTTGGCGACATTGTCAACAAAGTGTCTACATTTTTTTTCATTTTCTTTGATGAGAAAAAAAATGTATACACAATTAATAAGACTTCTAGTTAAATGAAATGTACCTAATTTACTTTTAATATTTGATATTTAATGAATTCCTTAATTTTTTTTAATAAAAAATCATATTTTAACAAAAGTTTCATTAACGACGTCTATTTCAGAAAAGTATCAAAAGTGTAGACTAGAATTACTTAAATGCACTATTGAATCTCTGGTGACAATGTCTACATATGGTCCTTAAAGAACTACCTACTCAGTAGTGCCAGTGTCAGTAGTAGATTTCCAATGACACGCACATGTTAAATGTCTATAGTAAAAAGCATTGTCGGGGGTATAATAAGTCACTAGTACTGGTGACTGTGTCAACAGTGTGTCAGTACAGATTCACTACTGACATTTACACCATAAAAGTACCAAAAGTATAGACTAGAATTACATAAATGAACTAGTGAATCTATGGTGACAATGTCTACATATGGTCCCAAAAGAACTACCTACTCAGTAGTACCAGTGTCAGTAGTAGATTTCCAATGACACGAACATGGTAAATGTCTATAGTAAAAAAAAGCATTGGTGGGGGTATAATAAGTTAGTAGTACTGGTGACAGTGGTAATAGTGAATCAGTACTAATTCACTAGTGACATTTCCTACAGGGTAGAAAGAGAGATAAATGCATATGTGTTGAATATGTATGTATGTATGTATATAAATTTTGATTAAAAAACAACACCAACAACATCAAAAAAGGTAATAATAAAAGCAATAATATTTAAAGGGTTAGAGGTTAGAAGTTTTTAAGTAAACACTATGTACATACATAGATACATATGTATGTATTTGTATTTTAAAATTGTACAACTGCATATATTTTATCAGCCAAATTGGTATTTTGTTTGTTATTCTAAATGTATGAGTGTTTGTGTGTTTTTCTATAAAAACATTCGATTAAACACAATGTACGGAAAAACATCAACATCATCAATAAACAGCATCTACAATTAAAAAACTAAGAACAAAAACTGCAACTGTATTGAACATTTGGAGGAAATAGAAAAAATATAACGACACTTAATTTTATACACATTAAAAAAGCAGACAAAATGCAGCAGCTTCCTCTGACACTACTATAAATAAATAAATAAATAAATAAATAAATAAATAAAAAAAATAAAAAAAGCGGTTTACAGACATGTTAGCACAACTAGAAATATTTGTATGCAGTGGACTTGAATTTAAAGTAAAAAAAAAAATTTTTTCAGTCCCCTTTCTGATTAGGCAAGTCTCTTGCGCAAGTTAGTTTTTTATTTTCTTTTATTTTCCTCCTTTGAACTTGCTTTCACGTTCAGACACGGCAATCCACTTGCCCAAGTTTCGTTTTCTTTTACTTATTTTTTTTTTTAATTTTTGACATTTATTTGTTTTTGGTTTCTCAATCAAAAACTTGCTTGTACATGCCAAGTACAGGCAAGTGTGTACTAAAATATGAGCAATTTTCTTCCTCTTAACCCGACTTTATCCCTTTTATCTATAAACACAAGATTTGCGCAAGTCTCTTGCGCAAGAGACTTGCCTAATCTGAAAGGAGTCTAAGTTTAGGCACTTGGGACCCTAAAACTGTTTTATTTTTGCTAAGATTAATAAAAAGTTTATAAACATATATGTATGTATGTATGTAGGTGTACTTTATTTGACATTAACCACTAGCACTAAAAAGTTAAACGCGAAGAAGATGTGTGCTGACAAATTTATAGAGCATAGTTTGATGTTATAGCCAGCAAAAACAAGCATGCCGAAGGAGTGATTTTTCAAAAGTTCAACTGATGATGTAAAGAAATCTAATGATTTTAACATTAGCGTGTCATTAGAGATCGCATGTTTTTACTTCTCTGGCGAATTAGGGAGGGAATTACTTTACGCCTTCCAGATGAATGTAGCGTAGCTTAGGCTGAAATATTTGCTATCTGGAAGGCATCTAGTATACTGGATGACAAGAACATTTGGGGGATTATCAGTATTTTTGTGGACTACCACTTTAAAATTAGTTGGACATTGCAGGAGAAAGTTGTCAAGGCTCGGTCAACTGACCGACGTTGCTCTAGTCAGGGTCCGTGCATATAGGAGCCACTATGGTAATGAGCAAGCAGATGAGCTGGCCAGGAAAGAAACTGTTTTGGATATCTTCAACATGGCTATTTAACGAGCACATCTCAATGTTGCTGGCGGTAATTAATTAACAGGAGAACTTGTTAACTTGCTCCTTATCAATACAAAATGTTTGTTATCCAACTGCCTTATTCAAAAAAGTTATTAAAGTTTTATAAAGGGTTTATTGAACTGATTTTCTATGGAAATTTGACTTACAAACCTTTTATAAAGCTCTTTTAATTTTTATGAATAATACCGTAAATGTTTAACAACTATCAGTGCTTTGAAAGATTCTTGAATTATTTAACTCGTAGCTATAATTATCATACATATTATACAACTAGCAGCCGTATTCTATAAAAGCGCATAAAAAAGGCCTACAGAGTTAAACCACGTAGATGCAAAACAGGCAACATTAAGTAATATGCACACATGCATTTAGCCAACATCAAGAGTATCTAAAAATGTTTGCTTTTAACTTTTAATAAAACGTAATCGATATGCTGTGACGCAACCTGTGAGGTTATGACAGCAACAAACAGTTTTACCTAAAGTCAAATTTCTACTAGTATGCAACTGTTACATACATACATATTTACTGATTGTTCATTTAGGAAATACAGTTGTATGCAGTTAAAATTTCGCGGTAAAGTCACATTGTACTACTTTAAATTATCTTTCTACCTACATGGTGGGACACATCTATACAAAATTATTACATTATATTGGCTTATGTTTGTATTTTTTTTCCAAAACGTTGTCCATTTTATAGCTCTCTCTTTAACTCTTTTACTGGACCTGTTCGTATTCCAATAACCGAAAATATTGATTAGAGATTATAAGCCAAAGAGTATTTGAAGCCATAATATACTAGTACAGTACGGTTGCACACATGAACATACATTGCGTTTTCAAACCAAATGCGAAATGAATCAATCCCCCGTATTTACTACTCCTGGGCCAGCTAAAAAAAACAACGTAGTCATCAGTTGAAAACGAATGTATGGAAATGCGTTTGTGTGTGAAATATGATGCAAGTTTTTGTACACACGTAGATGACAAAAATGCCATTGAAGTATTAGTGTGGCTTGGAATTTTTTTTTTTTTTTTTGAGAACTTCTATGTTTACCACAAAACGACATTTGTATTTCCAAAAAAATATTTACCACAAAAAGTGTGTAGGCAACATGCAGTTATTTATGTAAGGTACGTCTTTGAAACAGGGTAATAGAGAGCTCCTTATTTGACAGGATTTCGTAAAAATCTTTCTAGTTTTTCGTTTGTGTTATTATAAGATCAAGAATGATAAAAACGCATTACGCATGTTTGCTGTAAATCAGCTCTTTCATACGTGACGTCACACCGACGAACAAGTGATTGTGATATCACAAGTAAAAATTGTAATAAAGTGAACAAATTGCTAAAATAAATAATTAATAAATAACAATAATAATAAAAAATAACAAATAAATAAATTTAAAAAAAGCAAACAAATGGATTCATTTTTTTAAATTGACTTACAAATGGTATATAACCACTCATAGGGTGTAACAATTGTAGAATTTTTTATTGTTGACATTATTTATATGTTTGATAAAAAGTGTATACAGCTTTTAATACCATCTTTAAAATTAATTCACCTAAATAAAAACGAAATGGTTTTGATAGACTTTTATTGAAATCTTCTAGATGTTCATGCAGTTTTATAGACACTAACATGATAAGCTATCGACTCATTCGACCGTCTAGTTGTAAATCTTACTATACTGTTTTGTTTTTTATACCATACACACCTAGCTGCCATGATTAACACTTATAACTCTTAAAATATTGAACCAATTTTTAATAAGATAAATAAAAATTCCTTTAAAACGTTATACATTTTTTTTTACAAAAATCGGTTGTTTAATGTAAGCGTAAACTGGGTAAAAAAATTGGACTGGCCTATTAATAAATATATAAGATGCCTGTGGCTACTCTATAAGCAAGAGAGAGTAGTCTAGTCGACTGACTTTAATAATTATATTCGAATAATTGTTGTCTAAAATATCGAGCAAAATATGAAAAAATCTGCGAATCTTGAGAGGTACTTTTTCTTTTTTTAATTTCTTGCACTAAACCACATATTTTTCATTTAAAATCCATTATACACTCAGGAAAAAGATTGGTTGGAAAACGGTTAAAACAATAAAAATAGTATTGCAAATATTAAAAGTTTGTAAAAAGAACAGATATTACACGTTTATAAACGAAAAAATACAACAGTATAAGAAATTTATTGCTGAGGACAACTAAATTAGTTCTACCAACCAATTAGCCTTATTAATAAGATTTGTATTCAATTCACTTATATCACAGCTGAATTAAATTATCTTTATTAGGTTTCACAACTAAATTTTAATTCATGCAATAAAAAATCCTATATTCCAATGCTTTATTTTAAATAAAAATGAAATTTTAGTCATTGCAAATAATTGTTGGTTACTTGTATTATTACAATTCGTTTGCATTAAGCAAATGCTTAGAGTTAAACTATATTCGTGTTTACAAACGAAAAATTGTTACATGTAATAATTATTTGTTACAAACAATTAATACAAACTTTATCTTTCAAAAAAAATTAATTTTTCTGTCAATTGTAAAAAATGTACAGAAATCAAAATCAAAATTATTATATTTCATTGAGGAAAGTTTGTTAAAAATAAAGAAATATAAAAATTTTTAAATTATTTTTTCGTTACACAAAATGAAATTTGCAAGAGACTGTTTAATAAGGTAAGGACTCGATTTTACATTTCAAAATATTATTATGTACATATGTATGTATTTTAGTACGCAAAATGAACTTTCAAATACGGAAATTTGCAAGTAATACTAACGTCATAGATGGTGATGTACTGGGATTGCGAAATTGTTACTTAAAATGCATAGATATGGACATGCATTCAGTTGTAGTAAGTATATATCGCTATAGTAGCTTCGAGCCACTTATAACCGAAGAAACTTATCGATGCTTACTTCTTTGCAGCATTTGCACCGCCGCGTAATGCCCGTGTTGGACAAGACGAGAACAATCTTAGAGACTAAGAAGAAAATCAAGAATTCATCCTAATAATATTTGCAATTTCTAGTTTTATTTTTGTATTAAAATGTACGTGTACTTATATACTTATATATACATATGTATGTAGGTATTAATTTTATCGACATATTATGTCAATATTATCAAATAAAAAAATAAAAAATTCCTGTCAATCGAAGAATTAATAATGATAATTAATTATTATTTTGGTAGCACCAATTCAGTATTTAATTTCAATTGCATCAATCATTTATTTAGAAACAAGTACAGTTTGTTTTTAAAATATCAATAATACCAACTACAAAAATCTGCTAACACAACTGTTGGGTTACTAAAATTGTACTGTTGCTACTAAATCTACCATGCTAAAAAACAAATTTTTCAGTTATTACAAACGAATTAAGAGATAGTACGTAGAACCGAATGAATTCGATTGGCAACAAATTCGTTTGCCACAATGAATCTGTTTTCTGTGTGTACTTAATTGAAAACAATCTTTAAATGATTTTATAATAAATATAATTTAATATCGTACGTGACAGATTTTTCTCTTATTATATTTTTAGGTATATATGTTAAGAAAAAAAGTTAAATTCTAAATTAGATGCTAAGTTTTAACTGTCACCTTAGCCTACTACAAACTAGTTAAATTCTAACTTTTCCCTTAATGAATATGCAGTTTGAGAGACATTTATAAAGTGCTTGTCATAATATGAAAACGTATAAAGAAATGGGCTGGACATTTTACCAAGAGATAATCAGATTAAATTCTTATTATTGCACTTAAAATAATTTAATAAGCTCTGCGCATAGTAAAATTTGAGTGTTTTTTTTTATCATTAAACCTTTGTTTTTACAGTCGTGATTGACATAGTCATGGAATTGCCCATATATGAATTTTGTGAAAAAAGAAAATTATTTAATAAATTAATATCTCTTATTTATATTTTAAATTTCAATTAATTTTGCATTACTTTGTAGTTAGCTTATAGTTAGTTGATAAAAAGCTAACTTAAAGTGCTTTTTTTCGTAGTTGTCTACGTTATTGCTTATAGGGTACTGTATAAACAATTTTGCATATATTTTGTGTTTTTTAAATTACTTCGGCGGGTATGAAGTTTATCTAAATCTCTTGTATTTTATTTTGACAATTTTCAACAAATTACTTATACGCAGAAAATGTCGATACAATTTTCAATTTCCTCAATTTTAATGTTTCCTCACAAAAAATAATTTTACTTGATGTTTCTTTTACTTAATAGTAAACAGTATACCCATATTTTTATACAATTTATTACAGAAAGAAACATTTATAGCCTTATTCTGAATTTAGTAATAAAATTTAAACTGTTACAAAAATGTAATAAAAAAAAGGTCAATAAAATAAAAATTCAAAACTGAACATTTTAAATTTTTATATGAGAATTGACACTTAAGTCAAATTTGTTGCAATTTTTGTTACCGTAATAAAATTCAGAATAAGAGTGTAAATGTGAAATAATTTAGTAGTTTTATTTTTTAAAAAGATGCATTTAAGACAAAAGGTAAATAAACGTAAAATTATTTAGTTGTTATATTTTATAAAAACAACAACATTTAAGAAATAAGGTAGAAGATGGCGATTTCCCCGGTATTTATTAGGGTTAGGGTGCCCCGGTGGACTAGTCAGTAGTGTGCTGATCTGCTAGTTTGGTGGTTGCGGATTCGATTCCCGCCAGAGACTCTGGACTGGTCTGCTTCTCTTTCTCTTTTAATCTAACTATTTCTATTCTTCTCTTTATTTCTATATTAAGGCGTTACAATGAACCGTATGGTCTCCGGGTGAGGGTGTGAGGATAACTTTGCACCAGCCTTACCTACCTATTTGGGTTTCAAAACAGCCCACCCAAAATAACTGTTAAAAGCACACATTGCACAAATTATTAACACTTTAAATTAAAACAATTAAAAAAAACCAACACCGCCTTAATAAACATAACTACCACACATCCACACATGTGCTAAATATACATATATACAGCTATTGTGCGTAACACGATAGCGTTTTAGAATTTGATTCTGAGTTGGGTGTGGGTGTGTGACTATATGGTACATTTACAATTGTACGTTGCAAAATACTTTCAGAACTAAAATGCAAAACATGTTTAAAAATTCCCTTAAATTCTAACTAACGCAATAATGTACAAACATACTCACATACACCCACGCAAAATGAAAATGGTACAGAAAATTAAATGCGTAGGTGGTCAACCGGATGTGCATATGCTTGTTTACAACAACTACTAACTGGTATTTTTTCTGCGTTTATGTATATTAGACCGTACCGGAAAAAAAAGTTCGCCGTACATCATCTAATACAAAGTATTTTGAAATTTTTTATGTTTTTCCTGACCGTAGAGGTCGGCTTTTAAAAACTTTCTTTATATTTTATGTATTTACAATGGGATATTAAAGTGTGCTACTTAAAAATGTCTAATACATTGCTCTGAAAGAGACTGACCTTTAGAAAAATTTGAATAAAAAGGCGACACCTATGTTTGACAACAAAAGATAAAAATATTTTTCTTAGGCTTTTTGTAAACTTTAATTTTCTGATAACGGTAGAAACTAAAATCTATTACCTAAGGTACTAGTATACTAGTACACAGAATAGGGTACTTAAGGTGATCGATTTTTAAAGAAAAAAAACATCAAACGGTAAATGACGAAGAATAAACGAAAAACGTAGAAAGACGTAGCAGTCGGCAAAAAGATATACTTTTTTTCGAAATTACCTTTCAAAAATATTTAATTTTCTTATTTCTTCTTGTAAGGCGGTATGGTCTAATGTGCACCATCTCCAACCCTAGTAATTGCACTGTGGCAGACGGATATGAAATACAGAGTTAGTGCGTAAATGTGTATGTATGTAAAATTTTAGCGTAATTTTCCCCTATTTTCTTTTCTAGTAATTCTTGTTAACAATTAACGCATGTATTTATACACTCTCACACTAAAACAAACGCACCAAATAGCAAAATGTATTAATTTGTGTTTTTTTAATATAAAAAAAAACTCACACACATACACAAAGTGAAGTAAAATGGAATTGTAAATAAAGGCGATAGAAATGTAAGGTTTGGTTGTATCGAAAATAAATGGGGGAGTTTATTGATTGATTTTTTATTTGTTTGCTTCCCGATTTGAAATTTAATTAAAATATGAGTTTGTGTTTACTCATATCAATAAATATTTTAAGCGATCAAATGCTGGGCGATAGGTTTTTTAATGTTTTAAGTACATATCAACTTTTTAATAAAATCCTTATTTGTAGAAACTTTGAGGTTAATTTTTTACTTGCAATAATTTTTTTTTAAAGTTTTTTAATTGCAAAAAAATTTTTTTGATCTGCAATAAATATTGATAAAATCTTGATTTATAGAATAATTTCCTTAATTTCACGTATAGAAAATTTTTTTTTTTTTTATAATTTTTAATTAATTAAAAGTTTAATAAAAAAATATTTGAAAATGAGTACTCGGACCTGAAAACACGGTCTCTGCATTAAATGTGATGCTTGTAAGAGGTATTACCATGTGTTTAAGTGAATACATGTAAGAGTTTCGTATTCCATACATTTTCTTTTCTGACAAAAAAAATTTTAAAAATTTTTTCTAACAAAAATTCTTTTTAAGTAATTTATATAAAACAAATAAAAAATTTAATTAAAAATTCAATAAACTGTTTATCGCTCAATTTACTGTTTTTATAACATTTTCACAAATCTCATTAGTTACAGAATTTTCTGAAAAAACTTAACTTTTGTGTAAAAAAGGAATTAATTTTTTTTTTAAATTTGTTCTTGGTACAGAAAGCTGATATTATCTTTATTTATAAAAAACATCACTATCGTTTCTTCCTACAAGAGTTTAAACTCCTATTTAAATTCTACTTTTTATGAAAATTGTCAATAACTTTTTAACACAAATTCTGACTTTCTACTTAAAAATTTAATACAAAATATTTTCGCAGTTTGTTTTAGTTTGAACAGTACTTCATATCAATTGTCATTTATTGACAACAATTATACAAAAAGTAAACAGACATTTTTAACGTTTTTTTTCTGTTTAAACATGTTTTGTTTCAAATTCTCCTTCCATAACCCGTCAACACAAACAAATATACAAACTGTCAACTGGACATCAAACGGAACCTATAGACGGATGTTTAATGACATTACAAGGAACTAAAAAAAATATGTCTGCCTTCATCTGCTAGATGATAAAAATTGTAACATCAAACTCCAAATTGCAACCATTACAGAGCCGTGTAAAACATTGAAAACAAACAAAAGAAATATAAATGAAAAAAAAATACCAAAAGGAAATAAAACTTTTTACACAGTTATTGACTGAAAATATCATATGTTGCATTTAAGTCTGAAACACTGGAAACTCGAAAAACGACTAAAAGTATATAAGGATTTTATTTCGAATTGGCAAACTTGTCGTGTTGGGGTCAGTTGTAGGCCTGTTCCAAAAAAGAAAAACGATTATTCTACATCAAACACTAACTTTTCTCAGTTATGAATAAATAAATGCTAACAAAAAGAGTTCTTTTACACAATAGTAACATCTTAAAATCAGGACTTCTTAAGCCTAGAAAAATTCGAAATTAAAAAAAAAAAAAACAATAGAAAAAGCTCTTGTTTATTTTAATTATTTTATCACATTTTCTGTATACATCAAAATGTTCTATATAAATTCTTTTGTATAGATATTTTTAATAGAGATTCTTATACAGCCATTCCAAAAGTTCCATCCTTAACATTCGATCGTGTTAGTTTTGTCATCTTATATTTTCTTATTTTATTTGGCACCGCTTAAATTGGCATACTTTATGGGGCCACGTTTCCAAAAGTATGTACATTTTATAATTTTAAGTGGAAATTATCCCAATATTTTAAAGAATTCATTATTTCTGCTTGAAATTTGCTTTAAGATAAAATTTGTTTTTTTTTTAAGTTTTCTAAAGAAACAAATGCAGTTTCAAATCTATTTTCGAGCGTGATATCTTATATATTAAGTAGACTTATGTCAAGATAATCACACCATTGCAATCTTGGAATTCAAGATTATTTATATAACTTTACAGTAAACCATAGCGTAAAACCTTATTGTCAATATTTTTACAAGCAACAATATCATTTGGAATTATAATTTATTTTAATTTATAATTTCACCAGATATACGAAAACCGATATGATCTTTTAATTATATAGCGCGGAATTCACATAATAGTATTTATTTTTAAGGAAATCAATTTATAAAAATCTACTCAACAATCAAAAAGTGTTTTCCCGAAAAAAGTATAAAACTAGATAAAAGCAGTTTTTCCTTGTTGCCACAGATATATGATTTTACGATAGATCTGTTAATAAGTTTTAAAAAAATTTTTTTTAACGAAATTAACTTTTTATAAAATTTGTGCCTTAAGAAGACTTCAACATGAACTTCGTTAAATTGCATATATAAAAAAATATTAAGAAGCAATTCACATAAAAGTTTGCTGTTCACTGTCTAAAAAAACACTAGTTTACACTTGTCCATAAAAAAAATTAAAACTACCGGGCAATTTAAAATTTACAAACAAAAATATGATAAAAAAAAACCTAAAACATTGACTTAAAACTCAATTGACTAGTCAAAGAGGTCCAGTGTGTCTGTCCATACAATAAAGCACAACAGCTTTAACTACCGCATCAGTAGCCGGATGTACAGTGTGAGTTATTAAAACGCATACATACATACATGCAAGCACATAAAAAAGAAAACCTTGTAAGCTAAATAATAAAGTTAGAACATCTTTTACTTATTGTGAAATAATGCGTAAATTTTGTTTCTTTATTTTACTTGTCTTTGGCATAACAGCAAAAAAGCCAAAGAAGAAAGATGTATTTTTTAAATATTGTCCTTGCTTTGTTTGTAGCTGATGAAACAGAGAACAAAATAAACAAAATCTAATTAGCTTTTGTTGAAAATATCTAACAACAGTAATAACTATCATGACTGTGCCGAATCTTAAATACCCTTCAATAATCTCATTCCACAACCATCTTGTTTGCTTTTGTAGGTATTTTTTACATTGCAAGTTACATATAATGAAAACCATTTAGCTTGTTGTTGTGCTGTTTTAGCTTTATTAAACAGTTAATTTTTGTTTATAAAAGTGAGATACAAGTGTTACCTGGGGGTTACTCCTTAATTCGATTCGAAACTAAAATTTTTCGAATTCGTATGCTTAACACATTGTAATTCGAAAATCTATTTATTTGGCTGTATTTTGTTTGTCAAATGTTCGAACGATTATCGATCTATATTATCTCTATGACGAACATGAATGTGGTTTCATTTACATTAGTACCAGCACCGACTGCCATAGTCTGACTCTGGTATTGTTTTGCATCACCTATGACACACAAGTAGCAATTCTTACGTAAAATAATCTCGGCTTAAGGCATCATCACTGTCTTAAGGTGAATTTACCCATTTGTTCTGAACAAAATTTTTTCCGGAGAATAACATTGAGAGTTTTCTGCAGAACGATTCACCCATTTAAGAAAAGTTGTCCGAAAAAACAAAGCTGCCATATAATATAAAAATGCAAACAGCTGTACAAAGTGCCGCTAGCAAACTATGTAAATAAATACAAACGTAAATTATTTCATTAAAATATATGTGAAGCAAATGTCGGATAGAAGAAAACTAAAATTATTATTTTTAATTGAAGTGCATAAAGTCAATTTGTTTGCAAAAGAAATCTATATAAAAAAAAATCGAAAATAAAATGAGTCGCAGTGAGAAAAACTCTGTTTTAAATAATTATTTTTGTATGCACTATTGCTCATGTCATACAAACATTTTCTTCCTGGTTTTTTAATTCTTCTATTAATTTTTGAGCAATATTTTCATTAAATTCCATTTTAATTGTTAATTTTCGGCAAAAACAATTTTTGTATAATAAATGTACTGACACTGTGTGATGTGGCAACCAAATTCAATTTTCATGTAAATATTGAAAAAAAAGTGGCATCCCAATTCAGTTTTTTCTGAACAAGAATTAAAATTAAACCAATTCAAGAAAAATCTTTCTGAACAAAATAATCTCTCTCTCTCAAAAGTAAAACATCAAACTCAATATAAACAAGTAACAGTGCTATATTCGGCCGTGCCGAATCTTATATACCCTTCACAACGTGTAGTCATGCAATAAAAATTGTTTGTATCACCATTCATCCCATATAAAATACGTGCATACGTACACGTTAGAATAAATGTGGCATTGAATCCCAGCTGAGCCAAAAAAATTTTATTTTATTTTATTTAATATATTATTTATATTTTATTATTTTTTTTAAATTTTTTTAAAAAATTTTTTTAGACAATTTTTTAAAAAATTTTTTTAAATTTTTTTTTTATTTTTTTTTTTGTAGTTTTTTTTATTATTTTTTTCTTATTTTTAATATTTTTTTTTTTTGTAATTTTTTTTGTTTGGTATGTTTTTTACATGTATGTATATATGTATGTTGTTGTTGTAATTGTGAAAAAAAACGAGGTGGTCGTGGTTTTTTGCTCATATCTCAGAAAGTTATGGGGCGATTGTGCTAAATTTCAATAGCGATTCATTCCTGGATATTTCCAAGAGATTGATACCATATACAGACCTGAGGAACATATAGTTGCTTCTAAAAGTTGATTTCAACCAACACACGGACAGACGGGCAGACGGTCAGCGCTTAATCGACTCCTCTATTCATAAGCTTTCAGAAAATATATACTTTATGGGGTCGGAAATGAAAATTGTAGAAATTACAAACGGAATGACAAAGCTATATATACCCTTGTGCACCACAGGTGAAGGGTATAAAAAAATTTGTTCTGAACTAAAATTTTATGGGTGAATCCAGCTTTAACCTTAGTTTTTCTTCTTTGTAACGAGGCGATTGATGTTGATCAGCGACATAAGCGGCCTTCCAGCCGAAAGAAGCCCAACCATACAAGTTACTACTCAGTTAAAAGGCAAAAGTACTTTGAGAAGTCTATGATTGTGGTACAAGTTACAAGGAGACATAAAGCTTTTCTCGCAACACTGCAATTGCTCGCTATGTTTATTAAAGTGCAGTGTTACAGCGACATCAGATGTTGTGTCAACTATCAAAGAGGGCTGGAAGTTTTTCGTTACAATATGCTATGTTCTGTACGCTGCGTGAAATTAAATTGTTTGGAATTGTCATTGCCATGTTGTTGTTTATAACAATTGTTGTTTATAACAACAATGCCATGACAATCACGAATGAATTAGTTTGACTTGGAATACAGAACAAAGAAAAATAAAAGATTTAAAACCCATTTTAAAAAGCAGTCGCAATATAGAATTTATTTAATTTTGACAGCGTTTGTTCTTAAGATCGCATGTCATACATATTTTGATGACATTTCATGTATTTTCTTAATAAAAGAATATATATGTGACCTGCTCCACGAAAAGGGACCTCTGCGCTAAAAAGAAGTTATTGAGAAAAACGCGTTTAAAGAAAGCGCTGGGAGGACTTCCTACAAAAAAATCAGACAAAGGTGAAAAGCAGCAAAATACAGAAGAACCACCAGAAAAGCATGTTAGGAGTAAAAAAGAGTAAAATTTTGATATTTTTGTAATTTTGTACCTTTGATATTGAACTTTTTTTAAATTTCAAATATTATATTTATTATCTGTTTATATTACATTTTTAAATTTTTTCATTAATTATGTTCATCTTTACAGGTGATTTGTAAAAAAAACTAAAAGACATAGAAACTTGCGGTGTGCGGCATTTGAAAGAGCGTTTTTTCCTATAAGAATCACTCAAAAAGTAAAAAAAAAATTTTTCGGTGCAGAGGTCCCTTTTCGTGGAGCAGGTCACATATACTAAGTTTTGGCGTAATGAAAAATAGAAACAAAGACCATTGAATAAAAAAGTGACAGTATTTCAAGTTATGCCGTCAATTTAATCATGACAGCGATTTTGCATGAAGTTGCATAGGTATTCTGTTTAATTAAATAGTAAGCGTTAATAAAACAATTTTAAATAAATTAAAGAAAATGCAACATAAATTCATACAATATAAATATTTACTATGATAGAAAACAAGACAAAACCAATATTGACACTTTTTTTGTGTAATTAATAAAAAAAAATACTGAAAATGTTTCTATTTCAATAGCTACAAACATACATACATATTAAGAAATGTAATTGAAGGCAGATATAAAAAGGGGATTCTTTTTTTTTTAATCATCCACCACAAAAAAAAATATGCACACAACTATAGTTATAATAAAATACGTGTATTCATATAAAAATACTTTCAAAATGATTTTTGTATATAAAAGGGGGAAATATTTAAGTAAAGGTATGAGTTTTACGTAAAAATATCACTGGATATTTTATATAATAAAAATCATGTATTTATATACCTCATGTAAGTACATTTATGTAATATTTATGTATATATATGCGATTGTGTGTGTTTGCTTATGAATTTTGCGCAATTATTGATCAAATTTATACAAATACATTTTTGTATTTTATTTATAATTAAAGGCTGGCATTTATCGTTCAAATTCATACCCAAATGTCTATCGCCATAATAACTCACCATTTTGTCAGTCACATAAGAGTATAGTTGTAACAGTGAGGTTAATGAAAAATGGACTAAATTAAAATAGTTTTAATGCATTTTAAAGATTTTTTTTCGAATTTTTGTTGGTTTTTATTTATCATCGAATTGATGGCTGCAAAAAAAAATCAGCAAATATTTAGGCCACAAACCTGAAAATTTATAAGATTTTGTGATCTCATACAAAATAGCATACTATTTTGTCATACCGCTTTAGCAGAATAAGTGAAAGCCTAGGATGCATTTTTACCATTTCATACCATCACCTGTTGTTGTGCTGTCATTCCGTTTGTTATTTATACAATATTCATTTGTGATCCCAAAAAGTATGTATTTTCGCAAACATAATGAAAAGAAAAGTCAATTGAGCGATTTCCATCTGTCCGTTGAAATAAACGTTGTTGAGGGGCATTAAAATTCGTGATAGGTATACACGAACGCCCAATTGGCATGTTATGCGCTTTAGGGGAATAAAAATTCCCCTACAAGAACCTTGATACCAAACCCAGCTTAACTAGCTCAAGAACCCAGTCCGGTGTCCCGATGGACTAGTCAGCAGTGTGCTGTTCTGCACACTGCGGGTTCGATTCCCGCCGGAGACTCTGGACTTGTCTGCTTCCTTTCTATTCTATTCTTACTTTTCTATTCAGGTATCACAAAGGGATCAATATAATTGACCCAAGTGAGCTGCCTGTTCTACCTAACCTAACCTAAGAACCCAGTCCCTTAAATGTAATTACTTAGGATTTTAAACTAGAACAAAACGTCGGCAGAGCAAAAAATTGTTAATGTTCTTTGATATGGAGAAAACATATAAGTGCATTTTGTTGATATTTGTGTGTGTCGTCTCTTTCATATTGAAAATGCCTTTTAATGTCAGACATAGTTGTTTGAACAAATGTTCTGACAATGCTGTTTGAACAAGAACAAAACATCGACAACAGCGGTCCACACCAGGCAAATTCATGTGCGCACAAAAAATTGTTCGTTGTTCGAACAAATTGATGGCTGGTGTGGACCGTACGTTAGGCATTTCAAGTTCGGCATAGTGTCAATGTAAAAGTTCTTATGCCTAATATGCCCAAAACGTAAGACATTGAAAAAGATAGTTTTTCAAAGTCTTATACTTCTCTACATGTGCTCTAGATGTCGTTTCATCCGACAGTACCATCCATACACTAGTTAATGTCGTAAGTGTTACGTCAACTCAGATTAAGAATCTCCTTAAATTTCTTAAGATTTGGGTCACCCCATGGTACGTTCGTCTTCTTAACGAAAGCAGTGTTTTGCCACATTTTGACGTGTTCTTCCGTCACCCAAACTTTAAGTCAATTTCCAAGATAATGGTTTTAAAAATTAATCAATTTTGGGTAGTTCATCGGATTTCTAGTTTTCGATGGCCTAGTATCCATATTATCTTTAGACGTTTATAATACGTATGAAAGTTTATCTCATTCTTGCTTATTTATTAGGGTCGTTATCATAATGTCTTCGTAATAGCCATGGTAGACTGAAGTATTTAACTTTGTTTCGGAGTACGTTATACAAACCCAACCCAGTTAGGTCTCAAATTTTCGATCCGTTTGTATTAAGATCAAACTTCGGTATTTCTTACCCTTATTGCTTCATCCTCTTTGCCCTCCTCTGGTATTATGTTAACGCTCTTATAATTCGTTGTGATTTTTTCAAATGTTACATCTATTTCCCACCTGTAAGATATCAATTATTCTTTGGTATCTAGTTCTATGACCTATCATCAGCCATTCACTCATTGCCAGTAACCTAGTAGCGGACAAGGCTTCAGCTTTTAGGTAATTTACGAACATGTGTGTTATCTTTTATATACATGATATGCCTCTATGGATATTCTCAGAAAGTTTTTGGAAAATCAGTTACAGTTAAAGATAAAAAAATAATTTTAAAATATATTTTTGATGCCAATTGCAAGCCAAAGTTACTAAGATAACTGTCGAACTCAATTTTGGTATCAATTTATAGGGCTTGATAAGTAAAATGCAGTACCTTTTGGAAAATTTTCAAATCCATGGTTGATATATGGATCAAATAAAATAAAAGATCAGATGGCGTTGGAAACAAAATGGCGAATAAGTAGTTTTATATATTAAAAACAAATTTAGGACCTTTAAAATATAAAAATTTCAAAATCCAAGGTGGCGTCCGAAATAATAATAGTAATAATAATGGATATAAAAGTAAAGGATTTACCTTAAATAATACAGTATATCAGAAAAATTTTAGATAATAAACAAAATGGCGTATCTTAGGGCTTGGAAAATAAATACAAAACATGAAATCTGGGCTGCGTTACGATGGGGTGATTTTTAGAATTTTTACATACTTAAGTGATGGGAATGTAGAAGTTACATGCCCTTTTTTCTTTAGCTTGATTTGTTATTAAAGCGTGCTTGTTTTTTAAACCGTAGTTTATTCCTTTTGTGTGTTCTGTCCAATTAACTACGACATTCACTTCTTAGTGAAAAAATATTTTTTGAGGGCAAATAGAACTGGGTACAAAAATATTTTTTGGGGGCCAAATGTTTCTGGGTACAAAAATTTTCGACATCAAACAAGTAACATAAAAAAACTATTCTTGTTAAGAAAATTGATATTTCAGTTTCTGATTTAAGTTTTATGAACGCTTTTTGACTTTGTACACAATTTTTCTGAATTAAACATTTTTGCACAAAAATCATAACAAAATATCTTAACGGTTATAAAATAATATTTCTGTATACATACATACAAATATACATATGTGTACATTAAAATTTATCACTTATGCCCATTAAAAAATATATAAATTCCAAACAGACATTCGATATTAAATTACAGTTCAAAAATACTCGTTAATAAAAAGGAAAATTTATGATAAAAAATTTTAGAATCTCATACTCTGCATAAATTTTGTTTTTTCTTTTTTTGTAGAGGGAGGTGGGAGATACCAGCTGCTATATTGCCAATCAGAAATGAATTCGAAAATGAATCAATCGTAAAATAACATAAAAAAATACGTAAATAAAACAAATCATAAAAAAAATGCAACCCCACTTGCCAAAAAAAAAGGCATTCCAATTTTGGTAGTATTGGAAAGAACACAATAAAGGGCAAATAAAAAAAGTGTAAACAAAGTGCGACAGAAAAGTGTTTTAACAAATTAACAAATTAAACGTAACTTTTTTAATATGAATTATGATCATTGGCTAAAAAAAAAAGAACGAGTTATAGCATAATAGACAGCAATAAAGATAACGTCTACAAACATATCATTATCATTTCTTAAACTGTATAAAGTATTACTTGTGCCTCTGTGTCCAGATCTATATGTATACATATATAAAAGATATACGAGTATAACAACATAAAACCCACTTAACTATGGCAATGTTGTGCTGTTCTATAGCCAATATTTTTTTAAAACAAAAACTTTTATAAATGTTTTTTTTTTTTGTTTCGCGGATGACATCTTTTTTTTCTCTGCTTGTTATATTTATCATATGTCTCGTTATAAATGTATATACAACCAGGATAAACATATATACATATGCAGAACACTCGATATTTATTTTTATATTGGTGTGACCGAATATTTTATTTTCACACAAATACACATTCCCTTAACATAAATACTCATATACATGTGAACATATCATTGTATTAATATGTATGTTAAATTCAAAAATCATACCTCACACACTCCTCACTCCTTTAGTTCGCTTATATACGGCACCCAAATAATGGGTGGTCAAATATATTTATTGAGGGCCATAATGGTTCGAAATTTTATTATGAATCAGAGTTTGAGTGCGCATACGCTGCATTGGGGGAAAATTGCAGTAAAAAAATACAAAATAATAAAAAAAACGAAATAAACTGATCACAACTGGAAAATTTAAATGCATATGTAGTGAAGCGAAAAAACTGAATGTCGTTGGTGTGTGTTTCTGTGTGAATAATTCAAAAATATTATTAAACTAAAGCTCTCATTCTCTCGTAGTTGGTGATGCATTAAAAATCTGTTTAAAAATTGTATTTCATGGCTGTACTATGTATGTATATGTACAATTGCATTGGTGTTTCCTAAAAAATATGTATTGAAAATTAAAAACGTGATTTTAATTCAGGCAGTAATTTGTATAAATACGGTTTTTACTAGATACAGAAGGCTTTGTAGAGGAAATGATAAAAAGTACAGTAATTTTAAAAACATAAACATATTTACAAAAAAAAACTTAAATAAAAATTATCACATTACGGTAATACGACATGATACTACTTCTTGTGAATTCACCAATTATGAGTTTGTTTAAAACCCTGACAACGATCTAAGCCTAAAAAAAAGATAAAATTTTAACAACGACATTTTGTTGCCATTGTATATTTTTTTAATTTTTAAAATTTAATAAACGTATTATTGTTTTAAAGTTCTTATTACGATTTTCTATTTAATCTATATATATAAAAATCAATGTGTGTTTGTATATTTGTTTGTGCTTTATAGACGGTTAAACGGCTGGACCGAATCTTTCTATATGTCTGGAAGGAGCTATAGGCTATACTTTGGTTTGAAATTGTAAGTGGGCGGGCTGCCACGCCCTATTAAAGAATAAGTATTAAATATTATATATCACGAAAGTTAATGCAGCTAGAGTCTTTAAATTAACTACGGTAAACTTTGACATCCACACATTTGGGTAAAAAATGGGCGGACTTGCAATAGTAGGCGTGGCCACATGAATTAAATACTAAAATTCGTATATTTGGAAAACGATATCGATTAGAGTACTAAAATTTTGCAAAGCAACTTTGATATTCAAATAAACATTTATGGAAAAAATGGGAGCATTAACAATAGTGGGCGTGGCACCTACCATATGAATTAAATACTAACATTCGTATATTTGGAAAACGATATCGATTAGAGTAGTAAAATTTTGCAAAAGCAACTTTGATATTCGAATAAGCATTTATGGAAAAATGGGTGCATTAACAATAGTGGGCGTGGCACCTGCCATATGAATTAAATACTGAAATTCGTATATCTGAAAAACGATATCGATTAGAGTACTAAAATTGTGCAAAAGCAACTTTGATATTCGAATAAGCATTTATGAAAAAAATGGGTGCATTAACAGTAGTGGGCGTGGCACCTGCCATATGAATTAAATATTAAAATTTGGGGTGGCGAAGCACACCGGGTATTAGCTAGTCAAAAATAAAACTATGATGTTTTTTTATCAAAGAATTTAACACATTTAATGTCGCCTTTATTTATACATTTATAGCAGTCCCGATTTAAAGATTGAGATTTTAAAACATTTAAAACACTTGTCACATACCATTACCATACTTTATATCAGTGCTGCCAGCTATGTTCATTAAAAATCTTCATTTGTAGTAATAAAAATTTAAATTTTAGAAAAAAAAATCTTATTTTTTTAATTTAATTTAGTAATACGTGTAACACAAAAAGAACAGGCAAAAAATATCTAAGGACTCTTTTTATTAAAAAGTAAAAATTCTATAAATAAATGAAACTAATTCACTAATTTTTATCTATAATACTGTGAAGGTTTCTGATTTTTTGAAATATAAGTATTTATTTTTAAAATTATAGAACATACATTGTTAACGTTCAATGTTTGCAGATGAACTCAGTAATCATATAAAATTTAATGCAAATTACGACAACCTTGGAAAAACTAGCCACTTTCTGTTCTAGTAATTTTTAAAATTGTGTAAAAAAAGCCTTTCAAAGTTATAATTTCTAAGTTTTTAATATATTTTAAAGTCACTGCAACGAAGCTCTCTAAATTCTTCTTCTTTTAAACCTCAGTGACATTAACTCAACAAAAAAAAAATAAAAAATAAAAAATAATTTGAAACTAGTATAAACTTTTTCTTAATAATGTTAACGGGATTTAGATATTGTAAAAAAGCTTAAAGTGCAATACAGTTACCAATGACATCATTATTTCTTAATTGATAAAAATATTCAAGTTTAAAATTCCTACTTGCATTCACACACACACTCAGCAAAGTTTTCTTATATCCTTTTTGTGATAAAGACCATTGTGTTGAATATAAATAAAATGGACTCACCCATGTTTTTCAAACAAATTGTTTGTGCAGCCAATATTTTTTATATGCATTTAGCTTGATGTCTTTAGTTTTGAGTTTATTCGGAAAACTCCTAACTTGAACTGATTTAACTTTTGTTCAAACAAAATTTGAACGACTGAAGGTATGTTCACATTAGTCATTTGACGTAACCATTGAAATGTATTACTATATCCCCTAATAATTAAATAAATATTTATTCAATTACAATTTTACTTAAAATAAACCAATTGCGATATCAATCTATTGTTATATGTTTTGATGATATTTTGTATGAGAAAAACAAGTAAAAGCGCTATATTCGGCCATGCCGAATCTTATATACCCTTCACAACGTGTAGTCATGCAATAACAGTAGTTTGTATCACCATTCATCCCATATGATATACGTACATACATATAAAAAACATACATACATATATAAAAACATCCCATTGTAAAATTATAAATTTACGTATGTACGTGAAAAAAAATAAAAAAAAAAAATTAAAAATAAATATAAAAAAAAATTTAAAAAAAATTTAAAAAAAAAATTTTTTAAAAAATTATTAAAACATATAAGTTAACAACAATTTTATTTAATTTTATTTACCTTCATTTACTTCCTGCTTTTTAACAATTCTATGGAATTTAATAAATGTTGTTCTACTTACCGAATATTGTAAACACAAAAGTAAAGCAAAACTGCTGACGCTATGTCTGCTGATTATGTTGCAATTGCTTTGCTTTCGTGGAATTCTTTATTAAATTAAAATGTAAAAAAATAATAAATGAACATTACTGATGTAGACAAATTATTGTTATAAGAAAAGAAATTGCTGAAATAAAGTTAGTTGTAATCATGAACTCATTAAAATTAAAAGTGTTTTAATTTAACTGGCGCCCGAGCAAAAGTCCAAAAAAGTTTTCAAAAAAAAAAATCCTTGTAAAGGATTACAAAGAAAACATTGGAAACAGTTTAAATAGTTAATAATTTAAATTAATATCCTTAAAGTGAATAAAAGTGAAACATTAAAATACTTTAACTTCAAAAAATAAAATATCCTTGTAAGGGATTACAAAGAAAACATTGGAAATAGTTTAAATAGTTAACAGTTTAAATTAATTAAAGTAAATTTTACTTCAAAAATTAAATATCCTTGTAAAGGATTAAAATTGAAGAAAAATACTTTTTGTAAAGATTAAAATTTAAGAAAAATAATTTAACAAAAAAAAAAATCAAATATCCTTATAAAAGATCAAAATAAAGGAAAAAGTATAAAAAAATTAAATAAAGTGTCCTTGCAAAGCTGTGAAATAAATAAATTATCTTCAATAACTTTAAAGAGCAATCTAAATATCCTGATAAAAGATTAAATAAAATATTGCGAATAACCATAAAAATTAAAATATTCTAGTAAAAGATAAAAATATAAAAAATAGACAGTAGACTTTATAAAATTCAAGAAGAGAAAAAAAAAAGAAAAACACAATGTGCATCAATTTATAAATGGACAAAAAAATTATATAAAAAAATTATATAAAAAAAAAGGCACAAACATAAACTAAAATAATGTTCCAAGTGCTTTATGAACAGAATAGCTAAAAACTAAAACAAACAACAACAACTAACTAAGTGCAAAACTCACATCAAAGAAGACAACCCAATTAACAACAACAACAACAACTAACTAAGGGTAAAACTCACATCGAAGAAGACAACCCAATTAACAACAACAACAACAACAACTGAGGGTAAAACTCACATCGAAGAAGACAACCCAATCAAAAACAAACAAAACCATCTAGAAGAAAACCAGAAATAAAAATATGCAACTAACACTAATTTATCTTTTGTAAGTTTTACTATTATGTTATTATGAATTATCATCATAAACATTTTTTTTTTTAATAGACCTTATTAAAAAATAATAATATTACTGTTCATTGAAATTTATTATTATATTTATTACTGCAAGTGTAAAATTTTTTTTTTAAAATTTATTAATTTTGTCAAATAAATAAAAAACATAAACTAAGAATCTTTAGGAAAACATTTTATCTATAAATTCATTGTGAAGAGACAGAAAAAATATGGCAAACCCAAATAATTTAATCCGACCACCGGTATTAAACCAACCAGGCAATTCTCCTATGATTAATCCTGTACCGGCGGGAATGAATCAGGAACAATTTAATCAATTACAAACAAACCTGTTAGGTTCCCTGAGACAGTTGTTTTTGACTGAAGGTAGGACCCTAGTCAATAATATTATTAATCCCACTCAGGAATTTGCTAATCTACCCGATCAAGTGATCGATGAGAGATACAATAATGATCTTGAGGGTTTAGAGAAAGTACCAGATATAGTAAAGAGTTTGAGGGACTTTTCAGGGAAACATACCGAATTTAGCTCTTGGAGAAAAAGTATTGAAAGAGTGCTAACCCTATATGAGAATTCTAAAGGCACTCCCAAATACTACGCTATTATCATGACTATCAGAAATAAAATAGTAGGCGAAGCAGATGCAGCCCTAGAGGCGTATAATACACCACTCGAATGGAAGGCTATTGCAGCATGCCTAACTCATCATTATGGAGACCAACGCGATTTAAAAACATTAGAATACCAACTACTGTCGTTGACGCAAGGCAACTTATCGATTAACGACTTTTATCAAGCGGTTTATGCGCATTTGACGCTAATCCTCAGTAAAATTTCGTGCATGGAAGCCAGCAACGAGTCAATTAAACTATTGACTCAAACATACAGGGAAAAAGCCCTGGATACATTTATCAGGGGCCTTAGAGGTGATCTACCAAGATTACTCGGCGTCCGTGAGCCCAAAGACCTACTGCACGCTCTATATTTATGTCAAAAACTAGACAACCAGACTGACAGGAACTCACTGTCAGGAAGAAACCAAAGACCACCGGTAGTGCTACCACCAAGAAGGCATATAATGCAACAGGTACAAAAAAATTTTGCACCTCATCTAACACACTCTCATCAAAATCCACAGAGATATCAATTCACTCCCAATTTCATGCAACGACAACATATGAACTTTAATCAAGGAAACTATCAACAACGTAGTTATGCACTGCCTCAACGACCACCAAAACCTGCACCACGCCCACAACCTATGGAAATAGACGAAAGCTTGAGAACAAAAAACGTTAACTACATGAACAGACCTGTCGAAAACAGAAAGTGGAAAATACCTCAACAGATGCAACAAACATCTCAACACGAACCACCCAATAAAATTCAACGCAATTACCATATTAAAACAAAACCCCTAGATCACCCACCACAAGGAAACGTTGAAAGCTATCAATTTGAAGAAGATTCCTTGACAGAAGAAGACTACCAATACCCCGAAGAACCACTTGAACATCAAACCAACATGGCGACAATAGATTCCGAAGACGAAATAATAACAAGCCTGAGCGACATTCATTTTTTAGAATGAGGACTTCCTCATTGCCATACTTAGAATGTCGAATGAGGAATGGGAAACTGCTTAAAATACTGATAGACACTGGATCCAACAAAAACTACATAAAATCCGAAATTATATCAAAACCAACAAGAAACGAAAAACCATTCACTGCAAATTCTGTTGCAGGTAATATTAAAATCACTCATCATATAAAAGCTAATCTTTTTGGACTTAGCAACACTATTACATTTTACATCCTCCCCTTATTTTCTTCTTTCGATGCAATCCTAGGCAACGATACACTTAAAGAGTTATCAGCCATAATTGATACCAAGAAAGACATTTTGAAAATTAAAAACCTCAAATTTCGATTGAAACAATTTCACTCTCAAGATATCAACTCAATTAACATCCAATCGCAACACCTTGATATCGAAACAAGAGCAGAACTTTCGAAAATAATAGACCGATTTCCAGAACTTTTCACCGAACCGAATGAAAAGCTGACTTATACCACTAAAGTTACGGGCGAAATCCGTACGAATTCCGATACACCAGTCTATAGCAAATCATACCCCTACCCAATGCATCTTAAAGATGAAATAAATTCGCAAATAGAAAAATTACTTAACGATGGTATTATAAGAGCATCGCGATCCCCTTACAACTCCCCTGTGTGGATCGTTCCAAAAAAATTAGACCAGTCCAACGAAAAAAAGTTTAGAATGGTGATCGACTACCGTAAATTAAACACGATCACAATTGCGGACAAATACCCAATACCTGAGATTAATGAGGTACTGTCACAACTGGGGCAGAATAAATATTTTTCAATCGTAGACCTGAAGAGCGGGTTTCACCAAATTCCTTTAAAGGAATCTGACATTGAAAAAACCGCTTTTTCAGTCAACAATGGCAAATACGAGTTTACTCGTCTGCCATTCGGACTAAAAAATGCACCTTCCATCTTCCAGCGAACGCTAGATGATATTTTGAGGAATCACATTGGGAAACGATGTTTCGTCTACATAGACGACATAATAATATTCAGCAAAGATAAACAAAGTCATTTAGAAGACATAAAAATTATCTTCGAAACCCTTTGTGATGCTAATATGAAGGTTCAAGTCGACAAATGCGAATTCTTAAAGAACCACGTTGAATTTCTGGGCTTTATCGTATCAGAAAACGGTATAAAAACTAACCCCGCAAAAGTTGAGGCCATCACAAACTTCCCTACACCAAAAACGCTGAAAGATTTAAGATCCTTTCTTGGTCTTTCGGGTTATTACAGACGTTTTGTCAGGGATTACGCCAAACTGGCGAAACCACTGACAACCCTTCTAAGGGGGGAAGGAGGACAGACGTCCAAAAACATTTCTAAGAAAACGCCAATAAAACTAAACAGTGACGCAACTGAGGCACTTAACAAAATAAAATCAGCACTCACAGAAGAAGTAATGCTTCACTATCCAGATTTTACGAAGGAGTTTCAGTTGACAACAGATGCATCAGAGTATGCTCTGGGAGCAGTTCTAGCCCAAAATGATCGACCCATAATGTTTATATCCAGAACACTCAGCAAAGCGGAAGAGCATTATGCTACGAACGAGAAAGAGATGCTTGCGATTATCTGGGCTCTCACCTCTTTAAGAAATTATCTCTACGGTTCAGCCAAAATAAAAATATTTACCGACCACCAGCCCTTAACGTATGCGTTAAGCAGCAAAAACAATAATAACAAGATGAAACGGTGGAAGGCTATCCTCGAAGAGCACAACTACGAATTATTTTATAAACCAGGACGGATGAACGTTGTTGCCGATGCCCTATCACGACCTCCTCAAATAAACGCAATGACCGCTACTGCTCATAGTGATGACACATCGTCACATCACCTCATTCCAATAGTCAATGAACCAATCAACGTATTCAAAAATCAAATTTTCTTAAAACTTGGACAAGAACAATCATACGAGTTTCAAATAGTATTTCCTACGTTCCACCGACACATTATTTATGAAACCGATTATACTAAAGCAAAATTAATGGCAATTCTAAAAAAATACTTGAATCCTTCAGTAAAAAATGGATTGAACACCACTGAGCATATTCTCGGAAAGATACAAGAAATTTATCCCGAAAACTTTTCCAATTACCGTACCAGATTTGCTCGAAAAATTGTAAGAGATGTAACAGACGTAGGCGACCAGGAAAAAGAAATACTGAACGAACACCAACGAGCGCACCGTAACGCTACTGAAAACAGGATTCAATTAATCGAAAGAGTTTACTTCCCAAAAATGCATGCCAAGATAAAAAAAATAGTTAAGCAATGCAAAACGTGTAAGGAGCAAAAATATGATAGACACCCATCAAAACCACTATTGAATGAAACACCAATACCTGAATATCCGGGACAAATAGTGCACCTGGATATTTATCTCACTAACCAAAACGCCGTATTAACAGCCATAGACAAATTCTCGAAGTACGTAACGGCAAAAATTATTAAATCTAGATCAACACAAGATATCAAGGAACCACTGCGTGAAATTATAGTAACACTAGGACCTCCTGAAAGAGTAGTTATAGATAATGAAAAATCACTAGGATCTGCACCAATAAAGCATATGCTAGAAAACCAATTTGGCATTAAGATATTTAAAGCTCCACCCTATACCAGCACGGTCAACGGACAAATTGAAAGGTTCCACTCAACACTCTCCGAAATAATGCGATGCGTGAAGGCAGAAAAAATTCACGACTCATTTAAAGAACTGCTTGAAATATCTGTTAGCAGGTATAATCGTTCTGTTCACTCTACTACCGGAAAAAGACCTGTGGACTCATTTTTTGGAAGAATGAAGCCGGAGAACCTCATAGAGGAAAGAAAAATTCACATACAAAAATTAAAAGACAAACAAAAAGCAGAATTAGAATTCCATAACAAAAACCGAACATCTCCCAGACAGTATTCCATCGGAGACACAGTCTATGTTAAAACTAATAAGAGAATAGGAACTAAGTTGTCACCTAGATATAGGGAAGAAAAAGTAGCTGAAAATTTTAACAACACTATTAAAACAATATCTGGTCGAATAGTCCATAAAAGTTTGATCAAAACCTAATGAATCTTTCTTTCCATTTTACAGACCTCTTCTTCAAATGGCAAGAACTGAAATACAGATTCTCGACTACACCAATTCCGAGGTTGTGACGTTTCAGACAGGACAGGCACTAATACAGAATGGAACATTTAATCTAATACACGTAATAGACATTGGGATTTACGAACGGGAACTTAGACTTATAAGTGAGCACATCAATTACAAAATAGGGAAATCCAATCCCCTCATGCCACTTCTTCAACATGAAATGACAGAACTGCGCGACATGATAAATCGAATTAAACCTTTTAGCAGAACCAAAAGATCCATCAATGAAATAGGTACTGTATGGAAGTGGATCGCAGGCTCACCAGACCGAACAGATCTTGAAATACTGACAGACAAAATAAACGACAACTTACGACAGACAAACAACCAAATTGTAATAAACAGACTATTTGAACGGAAACTAAATGAACTGACAAACTCGACAAACGACATAACTAAGAACATTCGAACATACGACACAGATGAGACGGCAGCTATTAAATTTAAATTTGAATTGCAAATACTTAGAGAAGAGATAAAAAATATTGAACAAGCATTGTTATGGTCAAAAGGTGGAATCATAAATCCTTTCCTGTTCTCTCACAATGAAATGGATATCTTGAATGAATTGATTGTAGAACAAAATTTTCCTTACAATAATTTAGAACAATGTTTAAAATTTGCTAACGTTAAAGTTGCCTCAAATAATTCAGTCTTGTTATACGTTATTAAATTGCCTATAGTTAATAAACCTCATTGTAAAACTATGTTAATAAAACCAATAAAGACAGGAAAATTTATTATAAAGTTAGAATATGAAACTATAATGAATTGTAAAAATAAAATATTTAGTGTAAAAAAATCATGTCAAAGTTATGACGAACTGACTTTGTGCCAAAGAGGAAGTATTGAAGAAATAACTAACACAAGTTGCATACCAAACCTCCTTAAAAGCAGCCCATCCACTTGTAAAAAAACTAATAATTTAGACATTCCTTCCGTGGAGACTATCCAAGATGGTCTTCTTTTATTAAATCAGTATAACGGTTCAATATTAGCAAACGGTAAACCCGTTGAGATGTATGGAACCTTCGTAGTACAATATCAAAACGCTACCATAACCATTGGTAATGTAACATTTTCTCACTACGAAAAAGAGACATATAAACCACTACCGGCTATTCTAAGCTCATTAAATTCCACTCATTATTTCGAGGAATACCTGTCTCTTCAACTTGTAAAAGAATTACATCTAAATAATACTAAAACAATCCAATTAATTAAGCAAAAAAATAGTATAAATCTATGGGAAAGTTCAGCAGCCCTAATAATTTGTGCAGTAATTTTAATTACCATAATTCTCAAATGTGCCGCAAAAACAAGGTACGAACTTAAATTAACCCAAACTAGCATTCCACAAATCTCGTCCGAAATTAAAGAAACGGAAATATTGGAATGTGTTGCTTTAAAAAATTGTCAACCAATTTCTCCTACAAACGTGGACGTTTGCATTTAAAGAGGGAAGAGTTAACAACAATTTTATTTAATTTTATTTACCTTCATTTACTTCCTGCTTTTTAACAATTCTATGGAATTTAATAAATGTTGTTCTACTTACCGAATATTGTAAACACAAAAGTAAAGCAAAACTGCTGACGCTATGTCTGCTGATTATGTTGCAATTGCTTTGCTTTCGTGGAATTCTTTATTAAATTAAAATGTAAAAAAATAATAAATGAACATTACTGATGTAGACAAATTATTGTTATAAGAAAAGAAATTGCTGAAATAAAGTTAGTTGTAATCATGAACTCATTAAAATTAAAAGTGTTTTAATTTAACTTATATAATAAATATAAGACAAAAAAAAAATAAAAAAAAAAAAAATTCAAAAAAAAAAATAATAATAAAAATATAAATAATATATTAAATAAAAAATAAAAAAAAAAAAAATAAAAAAAAAATTAAAAAAAAAATATAAAAAAATTTTTTTTTGGCTCAGCTGGGATTCGATGCCACGTTTTTTCTAACCAGTATACACGTTTGCATGTATGTATGTTGTTGTTGTAATGTTGTTTTTGTGAATAAAAAATCGAGGTGGTCGTGGGTTTTTGCTCATATCTCAGTTGTTTATGTACCGATGTTTCTGATTTTCAATACCGATCTACTCCCGAATATTTCTGATATTCTAATACCTCACCCGGGTCCAAGTGATGTCGGGGGGCTTCAGACAGACGGACAGAGTGACAGGGCTTAATCGACTGCCCTATTCATAAGCTTTCAGAAAATATATACTCTATCGGGTCGGAAATCAAAATTGTAGAAATTTCACACGGAATGACAAACCTATATATACCCTTTTTCACTGTGTGAAGGGTATAATAACAACATTAAAGATTTTTTTAACAGAAATAGTGGTAAAGCTGTTTAAGCAAAAATTTGCAAAATGTGAACGTAGCTTTATTTACTTATGTATTTCAAATGCCAGCTTTAAATTTCAGAACAGCTGTAAAAAAACTCTCAACCAATCAAATTTTCTCCGGAAATAAATTTTTTCAAAACCAATTAATCTTAAGCAAATGGTAACTCTCTAGAAAACGTTGGTCTTCAATTGAAATAACGCCAAATTGACATAGGAATATACATACAATTAATAAATTAAGAAAGTTGTAACTAAAGCTCAAAAATCTTAATTTTTCGAAAAAGATTTTCAAATCTATTTTTAAATTAAAAAAAAATATAATTCAAAAATCTTTAATATTAAGGTAAAATCTTCATTCTGGCAACGCTGCTTTATATAAAACTACAAAACATATCAAAAAATTATTTAGTTTCCTAAGGTATGCTTTAGATTTTTGAGATTTGTATTAGTTAGTATTTGAGTGTTGCGAAAGTGTAGATATAAAATTGACCAAACAAATTTAAGGGGGTCAATGGAATAATGCGGTTGCTTCCAAAATCAAATTTATAAATATTTTTTTATAAATTTAATTTTTTCTAAAGTTCTGTTAGCATTTGCAACAGCAACAAGCTTTAAATGTGTTTTTATAATCGAGGTGTTCAAGTTTGACACTCTGTAGCTTATACTAAGTTTTGTTTTATAAAAGTTTAGATTATCTTTTGCGATTCTTCTATATATAATGAAGTTGAGTTAGTACACAGCAAAAAGAAAAAAAATGGAAGTAGTTCAAAATGAATAACATTTTCAAGACTTCTAAATCAATGGTGTAAAAACATTCTAAATGACTCCGAAAATGCGAAATAATTTGTCATATATGATGTTTTTTTAAAATTAATGCACAACCATGCAAATATCTTAAACGATTCAAGTAAGCAAACAAAATTAACTTATTAAACATCGGATGCTTTTCAGTTAAAGTTAAATTAACTTATGTCCTGCAAGTTAAATAGATGATATTAACATCCAACACGTAACCACCGATCAAAAGTGCTGATGATGAAATCGTATCTGGTTTCGCAAATGCATTCCACTCGGCTAGTGTCGGTAATTATAATTTTTCAGATTATTCCTTATCTCAAATTAATTTTTTTGTTAAAATAAGAATTTTAAAATGAACTCGAGACTTAATAAAATTTAAATATGTATAAGTTAAAACAGAAAAGTTCGATAAATAAATAAAAATTCAATTAAAAAAAAAAAATAATTTAAATTGTATTATTCTATAGCTCGTAACAAGACGCGGATTAATGTAAACTGGCTTATATTTTGTGCATTGATGACTTTTAATAAAAGATTCATAATTCAATTTTAACCATTTTTAGTAAAATACAAAATCAAGTATGAGTAAAAAAAAATTAATTTAGTTTAGTCTATTTAATACCTGATAACTCTTAAAGTATTTTGCCTACGCACATGTCGGTAAGTGAAAAAAGGGCCTTAAAAAGCTGCAAATTTTCTATCTTGTCTTATGATGTTTTGTTAAAAGTCCACAGATATGCAACAGGTGTTTAATTTAATTTTAAAGGACGAGAGATTTTATTTTTAAAGCGAAGATTGTGATATTTAAATGGACTAATATATGAAAATTGAGCCAGATTGGTTTACGATTGAACTTTATTCTTTATTTAAAATCTAATATTTCAAAGAAGAAGTAAAGAAGCAAAAGTAAAGTAGTATTTTTAAAATATGCAGTTTCTCAAATTTCTAGTAAAATTTCTATTACATTTTATTTGAAAACTTGTGTTTAAAAAAACCCCACACAATATTTCATGTGTTGTGGGATTCCGCAGAAAAAAATAGAGAGTTGTATTAAGTAAAAGCATATTCTTTCCCTTTTAAAAACAAACTTCACATTTTAATAAATTCCACTTCCCCCACCGCTATTTTTTTTTTGCAAAGTAAAACAAAAAAATCTTTTTGTGTCCCGTTGTGCGTATAGTTAATTTTTTTTTTTTTGACAATTTCCGTTTGTCTAAAGCTTTGACTAGGGATTTCGTAAGTGCTACTCTTTTTTTTATTTTGGAGTAGAAAAAAAGGAAAAAAATACGTACGTCCATACATAAAAATGTTTGTTGCAAAGTTGAATGCAGTGATTCCTTGGTTAAGGGGCAAAAAAAAATAAATAAAATGATGGACTAGGAAATAAAAATGAAATCCTGTTGACGTTTGTTATAAAATGTGTTTTCAGCAAAAATATATTTTTTCTGCATACCATTTTTAAAGTCTATCCTGTTTTTGAATATTAATAATAAAAAAAATGTTTATCAAGGGTTTGTTTTGTAAGCAATGAAATTGTAATGAAGTTTATTTCGACTATACTTTTTTTGCGTTAAGTCTTGTATGGGACAGTTGTGGATTTAAAATAAAATGAAAAAATTCAGTTAATGTTAAAAAAAACCAACCGTAATTTTCCGGTAATGTTGTTTTTCATAAAGTTAATGTGTGTATTTAATTTATGAAATTTATATCATTCTAATCAGTAGATCAGTCGTTTCCCATTCCTTTGAATTTAAATCTCAGACTGTAGCATTTAAACAGGAAAAAATGGTTGTCATGGCGCATAGAAATCTTTTATTTTTTAAGTTAATTTTTTGTTTTATGTCCCGTATTAATAAACAAAAATTTGATTAATAAATTATAACAATTGTTAAAGAGAATATGTTATTTGTGGTTGTTTTTTTTTTTACATAAGAGATTAAAAATTCCACTTGGTTAGTTTGAGAATATGTATTAAGAAGGATTTATTTATTTTTTTTTTTAAATTTATTTAAGGTTTAATTTAATAAAGTGGTTGATTTGAATATAAAAGTGGAAAATACTTAATATTTACAAATGTTGTTAATAGAAAATTTTAAATCCTGAATTTGAATATATAACTTCAACTGTTTTTCGGCCAAAATGGACAGCAAAAAAATTAAGACTTATTAAAAAAAAAACATGTGGACTTTGAAAAAGATCTAAATTTTCATCATAACTTCAGTTCTACATTCTCAAAAGCCATTAAACAGATATCAGAAAGTTCTAGATCATAATGCGGTAAAGAACTTAAAAGCAAAATAATGAGCGAAAAAATTGAGGTCAAATTTTATAAATAAAATATACCTGTTGTGTGATATATGATAAAACTTATAATCTGATAAATTTTTTACAACTTCCGGGTCAAGATTTTTATGTGGCTGACGGACGATCTTATATTCAAGAGCAATACCGGAGAAAAACCTAATTCTACAAAAAGTTTGCTGTGTGGCAAGCCAAATATTTTTGATATCAGGCACGATAGGGACGGAAATAAATATTACGTACAGAGCGTCTACAAAAACGGCTTTTACCTTTCTGAGAGCCTTAATTTTCCTGGCCTGATTTAGCTTCAAGCCACTATAAAAAGAAAATCTTGTTAGTGGTGTACAAACAATAACATCACGGAAGACAAATCCAACCAACTGTTTAAAAATTCGGCTTATGAAAAAAATATAATTAAAGGACACAGAAAAGGTATCCCAAGACATGTGCGATTTAATGCGCCACCTTTAAATTTTTTCTATAAAAAATCTTTAAATTTTTCTATATAAAAATCTTTAAACTTTTCTTTAAATTTTTCTATATAAAAATCTTTAAACTTTTCTTTAAATATTTATATATAAAAATCTTTAAATTTTTTTATATAAAAATTTTTTATATGAAGATCTTAAAATTTGTTTACAAAAAATCCTTAAATTTTTCTATAAAAAATCTTTAAATTTTACTACATAAAAATTTTTATAAAAAAATCTTTAAATATTTCTATATAATTTTTTTTTTTAAATTTCTATATACAAATCTTTAAATTTTACTATATATAAAAAGCTTTAAATTTTTCTACAAAAAATCCTTAAATTTTTCCATTAAAAATTTTTGAATTTTTCTGTACAAAAATCTTTAAATTTTTCTATACAAAAATTTTTAAATTTAAAAAAAAGATCCTTAAATTTTTCTAAAAAAAATTTTTAAATTTTTCTATAAAAAATTTCTAAATTATTATATAAAAAAATTTAATTCAAATTTTCTACTTAAAAGTTTTTATTTTTACAGAGAATTTTTTATTTTAAAAATGGTTTTAAGGAAAAGTTTAACGTGTTAAAATTTTGCCTGTTTTTATTCAACTTCTACTTTTTTCCATTTTAAATTGTGCTCTTTAAATTTGTTAACATGAAATCCAGCATTTTTTTCTTCTACATTAAAATAAAGTTAGTTTTCCTATTTAAAAACCGTTTGATTTGTTAATGATACTTATACGAGTTAGTACTTAGGAATAGCAATAATAGCAGTCATCCATATACCTACTTAATGTTACGTATATGTAGCATTTTTATTTTCTAGCTCATCCTTTTTGCAATTTTTTCCATATATATGTAATCGTTATCTTCATTTTTCGCGTTGCTGATGTGGATGTTGTTTTTGCTACCATCATTGACGATTTCGTATAGACCATGTTGTTGTTATTGGTAAAACATGTGTCGATGTTGAGTTCAAATGGATATGAATAAGATTGTAATTCATGCTCTTCTTCTAAGGGCAACAGCAAACAATAGCGTAAAAAAACTGTATAAAAACAATGGCAACACTACAAAAACAACATAAGTGAAAACTCTAGGAAAAAATATGAATGTTACTTGCAAAAATAACAGCAACGATAGCGCAGCAATAGACAACAATAAAATGTTTGTATTACTACTACGACAACAAAAAAAAAACAGTCAAGAACAATTGTTTAAACCAGCCGTCAAATACATTTCCATTAAATATTTACACACATAAAATTAAAAAAAAAATACAACACATACAAGAGGGTTTTATTTAAACAGCAACAAAGTAAGAGAAAGCTTTTAACAAGTACATCATCAGCATCAACTTGGCTACAAAATGCATGTCAACAAATGTTTTCCTACTGTAAAATCTTTATTTCTAGAAGACTATAAATTATTTTTCACAAAAAAATAAAACATTTCAAAAATTAATAGAAAATTTTCTAAAAGAATACTTGATTTAGACTAGTTGAACCCGGTCCGCATAGCAGGATTCAACAATATTTTTGTATTGCATTCATTTTTAGATATATCATGATAGTTATTGTTTCAAATTACCAGTTTATTATTGCTAGTGTAACTTCTTTAACATTTCTTCTTCTGTCGTGCACGTACATGCATTAATTTTTCAACATTTTAAATACCCTTTTATTTTCTATTTTTCTTTTTTCTTTTAGAAATAAAATATTATTTCGTGATAAAAATTACTTTAATTTTAACGCAGAATCCGTGGTACTTCAAAACTAAAATTTATCAAAATCCACAGAGTATTTTTTGAAAAAATATTTGAAAAAATTCAGGAAGAGAAACATACAAAAATTTTAAAAATTGTGTTTCGTTTTCTAGATTGTTGAATATACCTATTACACCGTCAAAAAATATTCCAAAAATGTTTATTTATAAAAACAATTTTTTGCATGTTTATTTAAAAAATTTTTTATAGACAATTTTCAATAAATTCAGTTCTAAAAAGATCTTTAAATAAATATCTCTCATTATAATTATTATCAAGTAGACGGACATTGCTTCTAACCCATTTTGTCAAATGGAAAATTGCAATCTATCGAAATTGTAGAAATTGTAAAAATAAAAAATAAGGAGAACCATCATGTCTACTTTGTTATTGGTTTGTGCTTAATTCTTTTCTATTTTTTGTAACCACCATTAATGCCAACACTCCCACACTGTTAACACGGCCACCTTCGAACTACAAACATTTGACTGCTGTTGCCAATAATGCCAAATTCCATTGCCATTATATATTTAGTCATATTTCTTTTTGCTTTCGGTGTTTTTAGACACACAAAAGAAATAAAAAGGAAATTAGGGGAATATAAAATTTTTCATTCTGTTTGTAACACATTGCAAAACTAATGTAATTGTAAGACCATATACGTAGTTTTTTTATGTGTGTTATGTGAAAGAAGACACTTCGACAAAAAACAAAAATATGCTATTGAATATTTAAATGTGATTGGTAGTGGAAATGTGTAAAATCGGTTTTTTAAATACAAAATTCTGACAGTTTTTAAAATCCCTGTAGATCCATGTAGAATGCAATCAATATTTTACTGTGCTGTGATTAGGTTTAAAATTAAAACAAAAGACTTGTATTATATCGTAGCTTATATTGTTGTACAAACAGTAAATACATATATATAATGATAAAAGAAGGCGTGGCCCGCTTTCGTTTATAGCTTAATATATTATATTTTAATTTAATACGAGTATTATCCCTTTTGCCATATCGTCGTTCGTAAATTATTGTGTTCTACGACGATATTTAAATTCTTATTTTTATCACAAAGAAGAACATACTTCAAGCCGTCACTTTAAATTTTGTTAATCAAGCCGCTGCTAAAATTATGCTCTTTCTCTAGTCCAGATTATGCATATAGGATAAGTCAAACAATTTCATTAAAAAACATTAAAAGGGATTTTACAAAGAAAAATTTTGGTTTTACATTCACTTTAGGTGAAATATGAAGACTTCTTATGGAAATCTCACTATCACATGCTTAATAATTTATTTATAAGCTAAAATAAATATTTTTATATACTATGTATATAAAATTCACGTGTCACAGTGTTTGTCACCAAACTCCTCCGAAACGGCTGAACCGATTTCAATGAAATTTTGCATACACATTCTATAGGTCTGGGCGTGGCACATCCCATACAAAGTGAATTTTTAACATCATATATTTTGATTACTATGAAATGGAGAGCTTTGAAAATTCGTGCGACATCATTTGTTATTACTATTTGTAGCCGTACCGAAAATAGGCGGGATCGGATAAGTGGGCGTGGTAGCTCCCATACAAAGTGAATTTTTAACATCATATATCTTGAGTACTATCACAGGGAGAGCTTTCTTAATTTGTGCGGTACCACCCGTGCAGCAGAAAGTGAGTTAGTTTAATAACAATCTTTTCTAATATATAAAATTCACGTGTCACAGTGTTTGTCACCAAACTCCTCCGAAACGGCTGAACCGATTTCAATGAAATTTTGCATACACATTCTATCTATCTATATACATATATAAAAGTGAAACTCTGTCTGTGTGTTAGCTATAGACTCCGAAACTGTAAAACCGATCGGTCTCAAACTTGTTGTACACATTCCAGGGAGTGTTTATGAGTGGAAAAAAAGTGGGCGAAGCCACGCCCATAAAAAATTAGTTATCATTTATAGCTACTTGCACTTGACTGATTTTTCTGAAACTTTGCACACATATTGAGCTGCCATGACTTTATAATTTCGTGATTAGAAATGTGGGCAGGGCCACGCCCATAAAAAAAAAAGTTTTAATTTTGAGGTACTTGCACTGGACTGATTTTTCTGAAATTTTTGCACACATAGTGAGCTGTTATGACTTTAAAATTTCGTGAGTAGAAAAGTGGGCAGTGCCACGCCCATAAAAAAAATTTATTATTTTCAGCTCTTAAACTTCATCGATTTTTCTGGAACTTTGCACACACGTATTGAGCTCTCATGATTATACAATTTCGTGATTAGAAAAGTGGGCAGTGCCACGCCCATAAGAAATAAGTTATCATTTTTAGCTACTTGCACTAGATCGATTTTTCTGAAACTTTGCACACACATATTGAGCTATCATAATTTTGTGACTAGAAAAGTGGGCTGGACCACGCTCATAAAAAATGTTATAATTTTGAGGTACTTGCTCTGTACCGATTTTTGTGAAGCTTTCCACACATATTGAGTTGTCATGACTATAATATTTCCTGAATAGAAAAGTGGGCAGTGCCCATAAAAAAAATTATAATTTTCAGCTACTTGAACTTCACCGATTATTCTGAAACTTTGCACACATATTGAGTTGTCATGTCTATACAATTTCTTGATTAAAAAAATGGGCAGTGCCACGCCCATTAAAAAAAGTTATAATTTTTAGCTTTTTGCACTTGATATTAAATTTAGAATGCATTTATTCATTAAGGGGCGTAGCAACGCGCGCCGGGCTTTTCTAGTATTTTATACAAATATACAAATATGGGTAAACTGTTGAAAAATTTTGTTTAAAATTTTTAATTCGAAACAAAAAAAACTAACTTTTGGTTGTGGGTGTATACGATTCGGCGTATTTGGCACAATCAAATACAATATTCGTTCAGTTTTAAAAATTGCCTTTATAAAATAAAAAGCTGAAAAAAAAACGTTCTGCTTTTGTATACGGGGTTTGTTGCTGAAAACACGCGTTATTTTGATATTTTGAAAAGCAGATCCCAAACTGTTCTGTACAGATCTACAAAAAAAATTGGAAGACTTATGCACTTTGGAAAGACACATTTTTAAACACTTTCCTTAACCTAAAAAAATTTTTTCTAGACATTAAGAAATAATCGAATACTTTCCATAAACAAAATAACTATTAAATATGTTTTTACAATAAATTTATGCAAAACGTGTTGTGTTTTATTAATTAATAAAAATTTATAATAAAATTTAATTCAAATTTTCTTTAAATGTAAATTAAAATTAAATGGACCTAGTTGGGTTAAGTTCGCGAAGCACTGGTTTAAATCAATCTGTGCCAAGTGTTTGCCCTTCTCTCCTACTTCTGCTTTTTTACTGAAGTTGTTTATAAAAAAAGGGGATAAAAATAGAAAACGTTTTTTTTTGCTTTTTGCCAGCTAACAACATTTGTCTAGCACTAGTACTCAACTTACTACTCTTTGTAAATTTTTTTCTTGCACTAAGAGGAAATTTTACAGCCCAGTCCTCCCACTTTAAGGTAGAGGTCAGCGAAATTTCACTCTCGCGTAAAAAAAAATACAGGATTTTACTGATGGCAAAAAATCGCGAAATTCCTTTTATATAGAATTTAAGAACATAAACATGTTTTTGGTTTTAATTTTGCAGACTTTTTACGTTGTCATAAAATACATGACACCACTTTTAAGCATTTTTTTAGAGTTAAAGAGAAATAGAGACAATAGAGAGTAGCAATATTATGAACAACTGCACTAGTTTTAAACCTAATCAGGATTAAAAATGAACTCTTACTAAGCTAAAACTATAACTTAACAACTACAGACCTTAAACTACACTAGAATTGAAGCAGAACAAAACTAAAATAGCACTGAATTACAACTAAACTAGAAATAAATTACAACTAAACTGGAAGTTCATGGCAAGTAAACCGAGATTAACTTTGAACGTAAAAACTTAGTTAAACTCGGTATAGAAAATATTTAATATTATTTTTATTAAAAAAAAAATAAACAAAAATTCTTTTAAAGAATATTTTTTATAAATTCTTCACTTTCTTTTTAATAATTTTATAACAAATTTTATGATAAATACCTGTACATTTAAAAATATATATTAAATATTCAACAGTATTTTATGACACCCTTACCTAGAAAGACAAAAAAAAAAAAAAAAAATTCAATTATAACAAACAAACATTAAAAAACATTATTGCTTGTAAGACAATAAAAGTATTTTAATTAAAAATAAAAATTCCAAGGTTTTCCCTGATTTGACAAACAGAGAAAGACAGTCTGTGCTGAAGTAAAATTTTTGTTTTACAATTTATTAATTAATAAAAATATATTAAAAATTTTGCATAATGCAAAACGGATGGAAACAAGATTAAAAAACATTTTTAATATTTTTACAACAAAGATAAAGCTGATATGCCAAAAAATATAAGAGACAAAACGCCCACAAAATGTTTATTTCCTTTGTACGGGTAAACGGGGAAGATGCTTCAATTTATCGTGTAAGGATTCCACAAAAAAATAATTTTCCGCTACCGGACACAAATAAAAAAAACTCCACCTTTTTCCAACAAAATACACACTCGTTTAAATTAAAAAAAAAGAAAAAAAAAAAAAAATAATAATAATAATAAACCTCAACTGAAAAAATTAAAAAGCTCCACATCATATATGATTGCATATATAATGATGTGCCTGCATCATATTAAATACGCTTATGGCTCATCCAATTTACCAACCAACCAAACACTCCATCCAACCACTAACCAACCCAATTTTCCGTGGGATAGCATCGGCAATGTCGTTAGAACAATGGAACGAGGCAGCTAGTTAAAACTTATTACACATGCAAACACATTGTATTATTGTCCATTAAAAAATTTCGGCATTCTTTTCTGTTTAACCAGGTTTAAAGCTACTTCAAATAAAACAACAACTGCAAAAAAATATCCCATATTAAAAATGCAATGATATGCCGAAAAAATGGTAATACAAAAAAACAAACTGGATTTTTTCCAAAGTATGCGCATGGTGGGGGGTATTGCAAACATATAAATTTTTGCAAAAAAAAAGTGTCCGAAAAAAGGGCGGTGTTTTTCATAAAAACTACATTAACCCAACCATACAAGGATTAAAAAAAATCTTGAAATAAAATATTTTTTTTTTTTAGGCAAATAATAAAGTTAAAAGGGTGCATATTTACGCGCCTGTTAAACAAGAGTGATTAAATGTGAGTTATGACAGAATGAGACTGATGTGGTTGTGGGGGAAATGTCCCATAACAAATAACAACATTTAAAATGGCGGAAAAAGGAGCAATTTTTACAGGAAGTTAAACTTTGTAGATATTAAAAGTGGTATAAAATTACATTATCCTAAACTGAACTAAACACAAATGAGAATTTAAGGAGAGGTAAATTGAACTACGACTGAAATCAGAACTGAACAAAAACTCAATAAGAAATTTATTAGAGCTTAACTAGAACTGAACTTTTAGTTAAGTGCAACTACACTAGTGCTATATAAGACCTTTACTTAAACTAATAGTTCAGTTAGTAGATTTGTATTGTATTACTTTACAGCATTCAGTATCGTTAAAATGTGGGTGTCAGTTAGTAAAAACGTAGTGTTGTCTCTTTTTCTATTATATATGCAATCATCTAGGATCAATTTCGTTCTCATCATAAAAGGCATATTATAATAGGGCTGAAAATGCAGGATTTTTATGGTAAAAAAATATGGAAAAAAAAACAGAGGCAGAAGTGTTTATTTGCTCATATGAATATTGTGCTAAATTTTAATAAAGATTCTTTCTGGCATATTTCCAAAAGATTCAGGTCACATGCAGATCTGTGCAACATGTGCAGGCTTTTAAAAGTTGATTTCAATCAACACACGACCATTGCGCAATCGACTTCCCTTGTCATAAGCTTTCAGAAAATAAATACTTTATGGTGTTGGAAATAAATATTGTAGAAAATACTAACGAAATCACAGAGCTGTATATACCCTTGGCATAACAGAAGATTTGACTTTTTTAGAAGGATAAATATATGCCATTAGTGTTGGAACATGTTTTAAGAACTTTAAGAGCTCATGGCCACGTTTACGCCGTCTTAACTTTAAAAAAAAGTAAGGACTGGTTCATTAAACACAGCAAACAATAATGAATTTCACGTGGATTTTCTATAGTCTAAATGCGACAACTTTGCTTAAAATCATGCATACAATTGGACAATTTGCAAGTGCATTTATAATAGATAAATAGTAAAATTAACTGGCATCCACATTTATATGATTCACTTACTAAATTAATCTTAATCTATGCGTATAAGAACTTTTCTACACTTGCAGATCGTAATACAATAATTGGCTCTACAGTCAATTTATAAATAAATTCTATATTTTAGAACGTCGTAAACTGCTACTACACACAACTTTGGTAAAATTGGTGTCAAAAATAAAAACCACATATGTATATTGGGTACTAAAATCTATCGTCTAATACATTACAAAAATTCTATAAGGTCCAGCAATGTATTCCGGGTTCAGCTAGTATTTTCTTTCATTAACGTTTATATATCGTTCATACCGTATTCGTGAAAAAAGGGTTTTGAATTTGCATATCCACTATTTTCATAAAAAATATTAAACACAAATACTGTCAAATAACAAACATTCGCTTTTGTATTGTACGAATTTTGATTGTTAATAAATTTCGTTAATATTAGAAGTAATATATTATAGAAATATATTTTTTGTGCATTTTGCATAGTAACGTTCTACAATATTACATCGAAAACTCTAAATAGAGATTGCGAAAATTGTTAAAGTTGTATTACAGTGTGTTAAAATATAAGGTTAATAAGTTTTATATTTCTTTTCATTTCACATTGTTTTAAAATTTATATCCCTTTGAATTACCAGATTTTATTAATAAATCTTAAGGCTATTGGTTTCCTTAGGAAAACTTTTGCTCTCCAAGATTAAATTCTTGGGAAAGCGTTAATTGTGGTAAAAGGACAGATTTACATAAAAGTTATACTTTTATGTTAAGTCCGAAAATTTCTAATCCTCCAGGCAAATCCGTGATTTTAAATAATTGTGTCAAATTTCATACAGTAATTAAGTTGACTTAAACTAATTGCCGCCACTGTACCCGAAATTCCTAAGAATTGTTTAACAAAAAGCCATAAAACATAGCAACAAAAATTTTGCTAGTTTAATTGTCAACATTACAGAAATTAAACAGCAGAGGTCAAAAGAACAATTGTTGCTAGTGAGAAGATATCTGAGCACATAAGTTTTGCAAATTTATCACATGTTATACGTTTAAGCGGTAAATTAATAAAAGTCATAGGAAAAAAACCTAACCAGAAAACTATACTCCACAAGATTTTGGAAAGGATAAATTTTCGCTAATAACCTGTGTGAACAATAGAATAAAGTTATTTTAAATTATATAGCATTGTGGTCCTAAATTGAAATCCTAAAGAAATCCTTCGAGATTCACAACAACAACATCAAATCTGCCAATTAAATTTCTATAAAAAAGTGTAAAAATAAGTTGTAAATATAATGTTAATTTTATTTTACTAAAATTAAACTTCAAAGTGCGAAAAAAAGAAAATTAAATGTTAAAATAACCATTTAAAACTTTACTATTAAAATTCTTTTATCTTAACCTATTTAAAAGAAAATAAACAAAAATGTACAACAACAATTAACAAATAAATTAAAAGTCAATATGGTTAGATAAAAATTATTGAAGAATGTAAATCCATATTTGAAAATAAAAAAAAAAAAAAAGAAAATAAAATAAAAAAAAACTACATAGAAATTAATGTACGACGAAGTTTAGTTTTAGTTCTTTTATTTGAACTTGTTTCATATAATTTTTTCTTTTCATTTTGTTTAGAATAAATAAGTTAATTTTAAGTATTTATTGAAATACCCATATGCACCATATAGATTACATACCTACATAACTAAGAAATATTAAGAGTTACAAATTTTGACTAGCAACATGTATATCAGCATTTGAAGAGGCCTCATCAACAGCTGCTCTTGTCAACATGTTTATTGGTGAGTCAAGTTAAATATATAACATATACATATACATACATTTATTATTTATATTCTCTTAGTTATTATTTCTTGGTTATATTAAACTTGTATATCTGTTTTAGACTCAATTAATATAAAACAACCACCTAATTGATCAACAAATGTTTATCAACATTCAATGATTGTAATATCTGAGAAGTTGATTTTTGTTGTATTCTTTTAGTTAGTTTTTTTTCATTCTCGGTGCCCTACACAAAATAAGTTAATATTATGTTATATTCTCATCGTTAGAGAAAAAGTTAGTTTTTCGGATATTAAATTTGTTTTTTTTAAGTACTTACATGTTTGATTAAAATTTATATATTCTTTTTATATAATTTTTTTTATAATGTTTAAATTGAAATAATCACATACGAAAGTTTAGTACATATGCATTTTAGTATGCAACATTTCTGTTCTAATTTTTTTAAAATTATTTCAAACTTTATATGAATAAATTAGTAAGTTTTTTATATAAAATGGAGAGTTAAATTTGTAAATGTTTTCTTACTGATGTGAACAAAATAAGATAGTTTAATACGTGGGATCTTGGCACAATATTTTTCGCCGTCAAGATCAAAGGTTGGGTGGGTTAAGAGGCGTTTTGCTCTCCACTAACACCATGGAGAGAAAATAAACTTTTACAGTTTTTATGGTTGATAAAGCGTTTAGGTACAGTTTGTTATTCGTTGATCTTTTGGGGATTAAATAACATCGTTTTTTTTTTGTTAAATCAACGTCCGGTCCATTTTAATAACCTTTAGGGAGTCTACAATAATATTTATGTAGAATTATTTCCTATTTGGTAAGAGAGATTCGAGAGAACAAGAATCCCCCCACCCGGCTGACTGCTAGCTGAATCAATGGCTCCCATTCGTTCTCCTTTCTCTATTAGAGCCACAACCACCAATAGGAGTTGTCAGTGTTATTGAGTTGCATCAACAATATGGGTTCATTACGTGGATGTTATGCTCAACATATAAAGTGACGTGTAGCGTGTAGGCTGACAATAAATTTGTTCATTACATAAATTGGCGCCCAACGTGGGGCCCGAAAGAAATAGATTATGCCAAACTGTTCTCACAGAAAAAAAAAAAATATATAGTATAGGCTATTCAAAAACATCATATCTATTTTACTCGGCTCTAACTTCATTATTTTTTTATTTTTAATTAAATTTCAGTAACTCATAGATGGTTAAAGATTAATAGAAAAAGGAATTCTAGAATATAAATAAATTTTTGGTGTCTTTTGGATATTCATTTATTTGAGGATTTAAAAGTTCGAATAATTTGACCAAAGATTAACTTCAATTACATTTATATTTAGATGGAATTTTTTTATTAAAATTTAATGCATTTGTGGTAGTTTTTTAAAACTAATTTTTATTACATTTTTCATTATACTGAGGTTTTGACATCCTGATATTTATTAGGATTTACAATATATTTGCTGATTGCGATTTATTGTCCAATAGATATTGGTTTATTAGTTTTTGTTCACAATATAGTATGTCAGTTTGTTACAGTGGAAAATGTAAGGAAATTGTTTTAAGAACTCAATAGAATTGTTTTGTTTTTTAAATCAACCATTTTAATTAAAAACTGTATAAAAAACCTTATTTTATTTCACATCACAAAAGTAAGAAAACTTATGTCGTTAAAGAAATTTTATTAAGTCGAAAATTATTATTATTACTGTCATTAGTGATAACTTTTGGTAATAAATTCGGTAGTTACTCATATTAATTGAATTTATAACGTCTGATAAATATTACTGAATTTGCTTATTTATTTTCCAAATCAAATGGTAAATTTGGATTTGTTTACACTTTGAAATTTGAAAATTTTTATATTTACTTTGCTGTTAAATTTCAGCGATAAAAATTACAGATTTCTGTATCTGTTTTTTTTTTTTTTTTTTAATTATTTTTTTTTATCTGAATTTTAATTGTTTTTTTTTAGTAAAACATTTGTTGTCAAATATATTTCATAAATAAAAATTTACGTTTAAATTATAATCGTTGTTGTAGAAAAAGTGAGAAAAGTCGTTAAAAAAATAACATTGATTTTCTTAAATATTCTACGAAATAAATAATATTTAGTGTGAGATTTTTTTTTTGCTGTTAATTTAAAGATAAATATTATTTAGTCATGATGGAAAGATCACCTCCATTACAACAGGGCCCAGAACGAACTAATGTTAGTTTAGAGGAAAATAATGGACAGAACTGTATTATCTGTAGTGAGAAAATGTGCGAAAAGCAAGAATGTTTGCTTATATCTGAATGCACTCATACATTTCATCGTCATTGTATAGAATTGTATTTATCACAATCGTCAGAATGTCCTAAATGTAAACGACCTTGTGATTTGTCAGAACTAAGAAGAATTGATTTTTCAGCCCAATCTCAGCCCACTGAAAAAGCAAAAGGTAATCACCGAGGAAGATCTCGAGGTGGCTCAAACAATCCGGTAAAGCATTTTACTAGAAGTCAAGTCAGAAACTTAACACAAGATTTTCAGGCTTCATTACCAGATGAAAGTGCGAATTTTATGTCGTTAACACCTCAAAGAAATCCTACCAATACAGGATTACAAAATTCTCCCCAAGTTCAAAATATTCAACAGAATCAACAAATAAATCCGAATTATGTTACCCCTAATATTGATTATTCACGCATTAATTATATGATAGAAAGTACAGTAACTCGATTACTACAAAATCTTAATATAGCTCCAATTGTTCAAGTTCCGAACAGAAATGTTCAACCAGTTCAAAATAATTCTGCAGTACAGGCTCAAAACATTTCTAATTTGAATTCTCAACCACATTCAAGACCACAAAATGCTAGTAATAGAAGTGAAAATTTACGTACTAATTCTAGAAGTAGCTCGTCATTTGATGAAAATTTTGCTATCAGATCCGATAAGATTACGTCCATAATACAAAACTGGAACATAAAATTTGATGGTTCTAGTAATGGCATAAGTGTAGATGAATTTTTATATCGTGTTCGAAGTTTAACTCGTGAAAATTTTAATAATGATTTTTCTTTAATTTGTAAGAATTTACATGTATTATTAGCTGGTAAAGCTCGTGACTGGTATTGGCGTTACCACAAACAAGTTGATATAATTGAGTGGAAAGAATTTTGTATAGCGCTTAAGTATCAGTACAAAGAATTTAAATCAAATTTTGCTATTCACGAAGAAATTCGAAACCGTAAAATGAAACCGACTGAAACGTTTGAATCATTTTATGAGGCAATATCTGTTATGCTTGATAAACTTGAAACACCTATACCAGAGGCAGATTTAATTGAAATATTGACCCGTAACCTTCGTCCTGAAATAAGACACGAACTTTTATATGTCCCCATTTATTCAATTGCTCATCTTCGAAAGCTTGTACAGATGAGAGAGCACTTATTAGGTGATGAGTCTTTTCGTAAAAATTCGACTCAAAAATTTTATCCTAATATGGGTGTGAAACGTCAGGTATGTGAAGTAGATGCTTCCCACGATGTAGATTTTCTTGAACCGGAACAAACCATAGATATGTTAGTTGATGCTGTTCAGCAGAAAGCTTTAGAGGTAAAATGCTGGAACTGCGACCAGACAGGACACTACTGGGAAGATTGCCTAGAGCGTAGGAATATTTTTTGCTATGGTTGTGGCGAAAAAAATATGTATAAACCTCAGTGTGCAAGATGTGCAAGTAAAAAATTAACTAATTCAAAAAACGGGATGAATCAGAATTTTCGAAAAAACCAGCCATAGAACCTAAAAAATTTAACAACATTAATGATAATTCTAATGATTTAATAAATAATAGCAATAAACATATACTGAAACGTCATAATTTTTCTAATATTTTATCAGAAGAGGAAAATACTGATAAAATAATTTATCCAATTTTGCCTTATCACGTCAAGCTACAAAATTATTTACAAAAACGTAAAGATATTTTTAAATGCAATGCATTAACGTCATTAAGAAAACCTAAAAGGTCTACATTACGCCTACGTAATTATTATAAAAACCGGAAACAATTTTCTAAATATATTTTGTCTACCATTTTTAACAATACTGATGATAAACGTTATTATGCTTACGTTGAATTTTTATCGTTTAATGAATTAGGTCTCTTAGATACAGGAGCAAATATTTCATGTATTGGTTCAGAGTTAGCCAAATATGATTTTTCCCAATTCAAAGAATTTGTTCCATCAAAGTCTTGTGTAAAAACAGCAGATGGTAGAGTGCAAAAAGTTATAGGTACTTTACAGGTAGACGTTAGTTTTCAAAATATGATTCGTAAAATGAAAATTTTAATTGTACCAAGTATTACACAGAAACTAATTTTAGGATTAGATTTCTGGAAGTCATTTAATTTAGCTCCAGAACTTTTTGGAAATATTGTGTATACGTCAACAATAGAAATTCCGAAAAATATTATTACTAACTCATCGAAAATTAATTCAATTCAGTTAAATAACCAGTCTGAAGATTATAGTGAGTCTAAAGATATCAACGTAAATTTAGAATATCCTTTAACACCAGCACAACGTCATCAGCTTTCTGCTATAATAGAACTTTTTCCTAATTTTGAGAAACAGGGACTAGGACGTACTAGTTTAATACAACATTCAATTGATGTTGGTGATTCAAAACCAATAAAACAAAGATTTTACCCAGTTTCCCCAGCAGTGGAAAAACTTATGTCTGATGAAATCGATAGAATGTTGTCATTAGGTGTTATCGAGCCCTCTTCTTCACCTTGGAGTTCTCCTATGAGACTTGTCGTTAAACCAAATAAAGTTCGTCTGTGCCTTGATGCCAGAAAAGTTAATCAAGTTTCTAAAAAGGATGCATATCCGTTGCCAAATATAGAAGGTATTTTTTCACGTTTGCCAAAGGCAAACATAATAACTAAATTAGATCTAAAGGATGCATATTGGCAAATAGGTTTAGCTGAAGATGCAAAGCCTTTAACCGCATTTACTGTCCCAGGGAGGCCATTGTATCAATTTGTTGTCATGCCTTTTGGGTTATGCAATGCCCCTGCTACAATGTGTCGTTTAATGGATAAACTTATACCACCTGATTTACGCCATTGTGTGTTTGGATATTTAGATGACCTTGTCATTGTATCTGAAGAATTTTATACGCATTTATCTATTTTAGTTAGAATCGCCGAACAATTTAGGAAAGCTAATCTCACGCTTAACGTATCAAAATCAAAATTTTGTGTGACAGAAGTTAACTACCTTGGGTATATAATAGGCAATGGTGGAATAAAAACCGATCCTGAAAAGGTAGATTCCATTAGAAATTGGCCAACGCCTAAGAATCTTAAACAGGTTCGCGGATTTCTCGGTTTAGCGGGTTGGTACCGCAGATTTATTAGTAATTTTTCTTCTATCGTATTTCCAATCACAGAAGTGTTGTCTACAAAGAGAAAATTTTGTTGGACCGCTGAGGCACAAAAAGCCTTTGAAGGAATCAAAATGCTTCTTACTTCTGCTCCTATATTGTCAAACCCTGATTTTAGTAAGAAATTTTATTTACATTGTGACGCCAGCGATTATGGTATTGGTGCTGTGCTCATACAACTTAATGATAAAGGGGAGGAGAAACCTATTGCCTTCATGTCTAGAAAATTGAACACAGCCCAGCGTAACTATAGTGTTACCGAGAGGGAATGTTTAGCTGCTCTAGAAGCTATTAGAAAATTTCGTTGCTATCTTGAACTACAAGAGTTCGAGGTAATAACAGACCACTCCTCGTTAGTCTGGCTGATGAAGCAACAAGACTTGACAGGACGATTAGCAAGATGGGTTTGGAAATTACAAGGATTTAAATTTACAATAAGTCATAGAAAAGGAAAAAATAATATAGTACCAGATGCATTATCTAGAATCCCTTGTGAAGATATAGCAAGCTTAGAAATAATTGAACCGGAAATAGATTTGAATTCAGTACATTTTAATGATGATGATTACGTTGCGCTGAAACAGAAAATTTTTGAAAATCCATTAAAGTTCCCTGACATAAAAATAGTTGATAGTTTTGTATATATAAGAACTTGCCACTATACAGGTGATGCAATACAAGACTCTATGGCATGGAAGCTGTGGATCCCTGTAAAAATGAGAGACACCTTAATTAAACAATTTCATGACTCCCCAATCAGATCTCATGGTGGTATGGTCAAAACTATTGAATTAATTAGACGAAAATTTTATTGGCCAGGTTTAGTTCGCGATGTACGTAGATATATACAAAATTGTGAAACTTGTAAAGAAACAAAAGCACCCAATTTTATTACCAAACCACATATGGGTAGTGCTGTTAAAACTATACGACCTTTTCAGCGATTGTACGTTGATATATTAGGACCTTATCCACGTAGCAAACAAGGAAATATAGGAATATTAATTGTCCTTGATCACTTGACTAAATTTCATTGGTTACAACCCCTAAAGAAATTTACATCATCTGTTATTCAAGATTTTCTTTTAAAGCATATTTTTCATATTTACGGTGTACCGGAAACATTGGTCAGTGACAATGGTTCACAATTTAAAGCAAACGACTTTAACTCTTTTCTTACGTCATTAGGTATTCAGCACATGTATACAGCGTTATATTCCCCACAATCAAACGCTTCTGAAAGGGTTAACAGATCAATTATTTCAGGAATTCGTTCTTATTTGAAAAAAGACCAAACACTTTGGGATACAAACCTTAGCCATATCAGCTGTGCATTGAGAAACTCATTTCATCAAGCAATAAAATGCTCCCCATATCATGCTGTATTTGGCCAGGAAATGATTACCCATGCAAGTAGCTATGAACTGTTAAGGAAATTAAACGTATTGGAAGAACCATCAGTAAAACTGCATAGAGATGACCAGTTACAACTTATTCGTAAGGATATTCAGAAACACATTGCTAAGGCATATGAGATTAATAAAAGTCAGTACAATTTAAGAGCACGTCCAATCTCATATAATGAAGGTCAAATTGTTTTCCGAAGGAATTTTGCTCAAAGCAATTTTGAGAAAAAATTTAATGCTAAATTAGCACCAACTTTTTTAAAGGCAAAAATTAAAGAAAAAGTCGGAAATAATTATTACATTTTAGAAAATACAGAAGGAAAGATAATTGGCACTTATCATGCTAAAGATCTTCGTCCTTGAAATCTGTTTCCTCCTAATATTGCTCATCAATGATACAATATTATGCGATTTGTATTGTACGAATTTTGATTGTTAATAAATTTCGTTAATATTAGAAGTAATATATTATAGAAATATATTTTTTGTGCATTTTGCATAGTAACGTTCTACAATATTACATCGAAAACTCTAAATAGAGATTGCGAAAATTGTTAAAGTTGTATTACAGTGTGTTAAAATATAAGGTTAATAAGTTTTATATTTCTTTTCATTTCACATTGTTTTAAAATTTATATCCCTTTGAATTACCAGATTTTATTAATAAATCTTAAGGCTATTGGTTTCCTTAGGAAAACTTTTGCTCTCCAAGATTAAATTCTTGGGAAAGCGTTAATTGTGGTAAAAGGACAGATTTACATAAAAGTTATACTTTTATGTTAAGTCCGAAAATTTCTAATCCTCCAGGCAAATCCGTGATTTTAAATAATTGTGTCAAATTTCATACAGTAATTAAGTTGACTTAAACTAATTGCCGCCACTGTACCCGAAATTCCTAAGAATTGTTTAACAAAAAGCCATAAAACATAGCAACAAAAATTTTGCTAGTTTAATTGTCAACATTACAGAAATTAAACAGCAGAGGTCAAAAGAACAATTGTTGCTAGTGAGAAGATATCTGAGCACATAAGTTTTGCAAATTTATCACATGTTATACGTTTAAGCGGTAAATTAATAAAAGTCATAGGAAAAAAAACCTAACCAGAAAACTATACTCCACAAGATTTTGGAAAGGATAAATTTTCGCTAATAACCTGTGTGAACAATAGAATAAAGTTATTTTAAATTATATAGCATTGTGGTCCTAAATTGAAATCCTAAAGAAATCCTTCGAGATTCACAACAACAACATCAAATCTGCCAATTAAATTTCTATAAAAAAGTGTAAAAATAAGTTGTAAATATAATGTTAATTTTATTTTACTAAAATTAAACTTCAAAGTGCGAAAAAAAGAAAATTAAATGTTAAAATAACCATTTAAAACTTTACTATTAAAATTCTTTTATCTTAACCTATTTAAAAGAAAATAAACAAAAATGTACAACAACAATTAACAAATAAATTAAAAGTCAATATGGTTAGATAAAAATTATTGAAGAATGTAAATCCATATTTGAAAATAAAAAAAAAAAAAAAGAAAATAAAATAAAAAAAAACTACATAGAAATTAATGTACGACGAAGTTTAGTTTTAGTTCTTTTATTTGAACTTGTTTCATATAATTTTTTCTTTTCATTTTGTTTAGAATAAATAAGTTAATTTTAAGTATTTATTGAAATACCCATATGCACCATATAGATTACATACCTACATAACTAAGAAATATTAAGAGTTACAAATTTTGACTAGCAACATGTATATCAGCATTTGAAGAGGCCTCATCAACAGCTGCTCTTGTCAACATGTTTATTGGTGAGTCAAGTTAAATATATAACATATACATATACATACATTTATTATTTATATTCTCTTAGTTATTATTTCTTGGTTATATTAAACTTGTATATCTGTTTTAGACTCAATTAATATAAAACAACCACCTAATTGATCAACAAATGTTTATCAACATTCAATGATTGTAATATCTGAGAAGTTGATTTTTGTTGTATTCTTTTAGTTAGTTTTTTTTCATTCTCGGTGCCCTACACAAAATAAGTTAATATTATGTTATATTCTCATCGTTAGAGAAAAAGTTAGTTTTTCGGATATTAAATTTGTTTTTTTTAAGTACTTACATGTTTGATTAAAATTTATATATTCTTTTTATATAATTTTTTTTATAATGTTTAAATTGAAATAATCACATACGAAAGTTTAGTACATATGCATTTTAGTATGCAACATTTCTGTTCTAATTTTTTAAAAATTATTTCAAACTTTATATGAATAAATTAGTAAGTTTTTTATATAAAATGGAGAGTTAAATTTGTAAATGTTTTCTTACTGATGTGAACAAAATAAGATAGTTTAATACGTGGGATCTTGGCACAATATTTTTCGCCGTCAAGATCAAAGGTTGGGTGGGTTAAGAGGCGTTTTGCTCTCCACTAACACCATGGAGAGAAAATAAACTTTTACAGTTTTTATGGTTGATAAAGCGTTTAGGTACAGTTTGTTATTCGTTGATCTTTTGGGGATTAAATAACATCGTTTTTTTTTTGTTAAATCAACGTCCGGTCCATTTTAATAACCTTTAGGGAGTCTACAATAATATTTATGTAGAATTATTTCCTATTTGGTAAGAGAGATTCGAGAGAACAAGAATCCCCCCACCCGGCTGACTGCTAGCTGAATCAATGGCTCCCATTCGTTCTCCTTTCTCTATTAGAGCCACAATCACCAATAGGAGTTGTCAGTGTTATTGAGTTGCATCAACAATATGGGTTCATTACGTGGATGTTATGCTCAACATATAAAGTGACGTGTAGCGTGTAGGCTGACAATAAATTTGTTCATTACACTTTCGCATGCTGGAGTTGAAAATATGTTTACAGACGTTCAAACAAATCCATTAAATACTTTTGCTAAAAATTTCATTACAAATCACACAATATTTAGAATTTTTTTCAACGATATTTTTTAATGTAGCTACAAAATATAGGAAATACTTTATTTTTGTCACTGCATTTGTAACATATTCAGTTCAATAAGTAGAAAGTTGGGTCTTATAATCTTGTGTGTTAAACATGTTAAGTCAATGAATAAAAATATCGTAACATGTATTAAACAAATTTGTAAAACCGAATTTCATTTTCAATTCAAGTAGTCAATCCTTTGATATTGTTGCTTTTATGAGCAATTGATAAGTATATTTGAAATTCATCACAGCTCCAAAATTTTTTAGAAATCTTAGAAGAGAAAGAATGAGTGTTGGTTAGGCGATACTGTATGATATACAAGTGCAAATGTACATAAACGTGCTAAAGGTGGATGGACTATATCCACATTTTTATTTCTTTAATCCTGTTTCGTTTGTTTCTTCTTTGCTTTGTTTTAAAGGATACAAATTTCAATTTTCAGATTTTTCCATTCCCCACATTTCATTGAATATTTTTCATTTTTTTATTTTGCTGTGATATAATCCAAACAAAATCTAGCTAACTGCATACATATGGATGTATGTACATACGGTATGAATAAATATGTGTGCGTAGAAAGAAGGCGTATTGTTTATGTATATGATGAATACGACATAAAAATATAATATGATTGCAAACAAATATTCAGCAATAGTAAAACAAAACGAAAAAAAACACACACACATACTGCCGGTTTCAGATTTTGCTATTTAATAAAACGTATTTGTTTTTACAGAATACAAAAAATTTACAACAATTTTTTTTGTTTTTCCAAAATTATGAACAAAAAAACTGACAAACTAGTTGGAAACTGAGATATAAGCATAAAAATACAACTACTTTGGTGTGTTTTTTTCTTTCTAAAGTTTACAAACGAAAATCGATTTTTTTAGCTTTTGGACAACAGACAGGAGCAAAGGTAACAACAGGAAGGGGTTTACTAATAAAATAATAACCATGATGTCCGCCATTACAGAATAGAGTATAATAAATGTAGATATGGGTGAAATCTAGTTATTAAATTCAATCTAATTAGTATGTGTATCAAAAAAAAGTGCTTGACCAGTAGAATATAAGTTAACTATAATTAAAAAAAAAATCGAAGATAACACCATAAACAAAATGGCGGAAACCTCATCAATGAAAGGTCTTAACAAGTAAAATACAGTTAATTATGTGAAAATTCAAAGTCAAATATGGGGTCGGAAATAATAAAGCAAATTTTCGTATAATATTAAATCTAAAATCTAGGCTAAGCTACGATGTCATCAGAATACCGATGCACATGACGGTGAGAGGTATTATCAGATTATGCACGGCCAAAAATAGCATTGTTATTATTAATTTGTTTGCTCTAGTTCTCTATTAGTTAAATTTTAGCGCAGTTATATTTTAATCAAGTTCAAGTTCAGTTCAAGTGGAGTTGCTGTTAAGATTTAATTTAGTTGTACTTTTAATTTAATTCAGCAGTGCGATTCACTATCTTTAAACGATCGTATAATCGTTAAATTGCTGCTTGAACTAACGTTTATATGATTTGCTAGCTATGATAGATAATTAAAATATTTTAATTATAATCTATCCGAAGTTTTGTAAATAAAATGGCAAAGACAAATTCACTACTAAGATATCTCTCATAAGTAGTCACGCCATAGACGAGACTTAAGCCATTGTTGTTTGAGTAGGGTATAAAACAAAAATTGTTGTTGTTACAGATTACCAAAACCGACAATATTATTTGATGAATTCACAAGGTGGCCTAAGTGCCGTATTATTATAATTTCATGAGGTTTAATTTACAAATATTAAATTATGAATTCAGCGATAAAATTATCGTTGAAAAAAGTTGAAGCATTCAAATTTCAATTTAATTATTGTTCACTTACTTTATATTTCCCTTAAGTTTGTTTTAATTCCGGTTTGGTTCTTGTTCAATTCTAATTCAGTTTTAGCTTGTTTTCCAATAAATTTTACAGTCTTTTTTTAGACAACGCAACAGATTTAATGAAATGACTAAAATTATGGCTTACGAGCTCACATTTTATGGCTATAAACGCAAACCTTGAGGTCCAATTTTGAACCTTCAATACTACTCGACGAAAGTGCGTCGAATGTTGGCTTCTAAATAATCAATCATTGCTACTTTATCAGTATTGATCAGAGATTTGACGTATCCCACAAAAAGAAATCCAAACGCAGTGATCAATTTACAGGTCCATTTCTTGAGATAATTCGGTTCCCAAAAAATTATGTTGGAACCGTTTATCTCCCAAATGATTCTTATTGACATGAGGAATTGAAAAATCAAAAATCAAGAGAACTAACAAGGCCTCTTGAGAGGCGTCGGATCGAGTCCTCTGTCACACTCGTGTCTACAGCGACGACGGCTTCCTCTGTGTGCACGGTACGGGTTCGATTTGGATAAATATTATCCAAAAGAGTAAATATGGTTATGAATTGATCCATAGTATTGCGTATTACTTGGTCAGATGAACGATCATGAGTATCGTAAATTTGACAAAGTGCTCTATAAATTTTTACGATTTGTAAACGTAGTACTAATGTAAGTCTTTGCAAGGTGATTTGCCAAAGCATTCTTCTTAAAAAAAATTTAACTGGTTTCATTAGTATAACAGCTAGTTTTACAGTTATCAGAGGTTCTATAGGTTTAAAAACATACCTCTTAGTTTAGTTATAAATCACTTCCGTTTCATTTTCATTTTGTTTGGTAATATTATTATTTTGTTGTAATTATATTGTAGTTCTAATTTAGTTTATTTCTATTCTAATTCAATATCTAGCTTAGTTAAACTTTAGCTCTAGTTTAGCACTTATTTATACTGTTTAATTTCTAGTAATATTTCCTAGTTAAAACCAATAAAATAGCCAACTTCCATTTTCATACCAGTTCAGTTCAGTTTAAGTTAACAAACAAACACATTTATTAAAAAGTCTAATTGAAGCAACTTAATTGATCTATTTCCATAAAATTATTTTTAAAATTATTAATTGGCAGTTAATTTTAAATCATGTATTTCTTAAAGTTCCCAAATAGGGTTTCTCCTCACTGGGACAAGCAAATATTTCAAAGGGTTTTAACAGTGCATCGGGACTTTTGACCTTCACTTGCAACATATCGTTCCATAGCATATTTGCAAATGCCGCATTGCCGTATTGGCTAAAATGAAAACAATCAATGGCAAAATATCTAAAATCGGTGAGTCCATTTTTATAATGCCTTAAAGTTGTGTTAACTGCAAATGTCCTTGGTACGGCCGCAAATTCTTCCAACTGAAATTCCGGAAGCGATGACACTTCCATTTCAATTTTTTGGAAACCTTGTATAATTTTGCGTATATTTTTGAGCTTTTTGGTGTTTATTGACTGGCCAATCACACAATGACAATTGTTCTTATGAAGAATTTCACACTCGATAGGTTTACCTTTCATGCCATGTATGATATTATCAATACTTGGTATGGATATAACATTTACCAAAAGGCGTGGTATGTTATCTCTGAGTATAGTTAAAGCTTTGTGTAAATTTTTGCGGTGATTTTCCAAAAAATCTTCAACATTGTCAAAGTAACACATGTCATTGCAAATATCATTTCCACCTATAAATATAGAAATTAATTTCCAATGTTTGGCCATGTCCACGTTGGGATCACTTTGCATACGTTTTACTAAAACTTCTGCCATATAGGGCATGTCTTGTGTAGTGGCAAATGGTTCGGCAGTGTTAAAGCGAGCCGTACGAAATTTGGCCAAAGTATTGGCTATAGCATAACCATATAATTTAGGATTATATACTTTTAAAATGTTGGGTAGCGTAAGAAGAGTGTGCCAATCTTCCAAACCTCCTCCAAGCGTTGTTTGTCCCCGAAACTCTATTAATATTTGTAGAAGATTTTTTGACATCATGGCCGTTCCGGCTGTTAAAGAATCCCCCATGGCTCCTATGACATCAATATCACCCGGCCTCAGGCGATGAACACTGGTGGGAAGTTCTGAGGAACGGGTAGAATTAAGGGAGCAGGGAAATGGCTCGTCGAGACTTATTCGTTTTTGTACTTTTCCGCTGTCTTCAACATGCTTATAATTAGTTTTAAAGTCACGATAATATTGCTGCGTTAAGAAATGTTTGGTAGAGGCAAGTAAGTCACGAAACTGTTCCATATTAGAGGCCATCAGCTGACCATTTCTAGCAGTCTGCAACGAAAATGGTTTCACTTTAACTTGAGCTTTTGCGAGGAAATACCTGGTGGCTTTAGTTTGTTGGGCTAGTGAAAATGTAGGCAATGCAAGCAAAAGAAACAAATGCAAAAACGCCATTTTGTGTTTGGGAAATAGACACAGCGGTTCTACACAAATTTTACAGATATTTAAATACATTTCACTTTTCTCAACTTATAAACTTTAAAACGGTTATATTTTTTTACATCAATTTATTACTTTCCCGCTGATACAACTTATTTGCTTTAAGCTTTCAAAAGATTTCTAATCAAATGATTTAGAAAAAATACACTACAGCCTCCATAAGTTGTTACTAACATTAATAAACCTCTATTTATTCTAATTATAATTCGAATTCTATTAGAAACAAATTAATTGTTAATGTTATTAATATGTGTTGTTTAACATTACAGCGGTTATAAACTTAGAGACTATAGCAAAAACAAGTTTTGTTCGCAGCTACATTCGTGAAGTTCAAGTTCAAATGAAAACTTATACATTTTCAATGTTGTTGATGCTAAGTTTGGCATAAATTAAATGGGTTGCTAAATGATTACTTCGAAAACAAAATGCAACTAATTATTTATTTAGTTCAGTACCAAGTCAAGATTTTCGTTGAGATTTTCTTCAACGTGTTTAAGATTAGTTTTACATTAATGGTAATTTTCTAGTGAAGTTTTTAAAAGAAATCAGTTCTTGATCAGTTGTTTGGTTAACGTGGTACGAATGAATAGTCAAGTAAATTCGAAGGTAATACATTTTGACAAGACGACACCACTTGTCAGATCAAATGTAAGACAGGTATTAAATCGAACCCGTAGCAGAGAGAAATCTAAATAAATATTCCACACAATACAGTGGACCATAAACTAGGTAAATATCTATGTTATAGACAGGAAAATGTTCGGTTTAACTTCATTTCAGTACAGTAAAGGTTCGACTGTTATTAAATTTAGTTGAGGATAAGATCAGGTAAAGTTAAAGATTAGTTTTAGCTTGCTTCTGCTATTTTTTCAGTTTTAGTTTGGTGGTAGTTTACTTTTACTTCAGTTCAGTTATATTTTAGTTCTAGACTAGTTACAGTACAGCTCTAGTTTATCTTTAGTATAATTCTCATAAGATCAACTTAGTTATAATGGAGTTTTTCATCAATTCAATTTTAGTTAATTTAGTTCCATTTAAGATTAATTCTTATTTAGTTCTAGTTTTTTCTAGTACCATTTAAGTGCTGTTTAATGTTAATTAAAGAAAATAACACTTTTTTGTTTCTATACTCATGATTCAAAACCTTTTAAATAATATCTTTACTCACCTTAATTGTCCTTGTTTAAAAATTGTTATGTCTGCAGTTTTTTCTTTTTATTTAATTTGCATCTGTTCGCAAATGTATAAAATACATTTTAATTAAACTATGTCTGCTCTGTGTTTTTCCTTTCTCTCCCATTTCCTATTTATCTTTCACAAGAAAAGTAGAGCATTAGGTTAAAGATTTTAAATAAACTCGTACAAACTTAAAATGCCAGACAGTCAAGTCATATAAAAAATACACCCCATTTTCCAAAAATACACAGCCAACAACACAACATCCTGACGTTCTCACAGAACCAAACCCCACTGCTTTAAATATTTAGAGAGAGTTGCATTGAAAATGTACAAACATCTACAGAAAACAAAATTATCTTTCTTTTTATATGTCTTGTTATTTTAAGCAGACAAATGCGGTTTTTAACCTTGAATACTAGAAGCAAAAAAGTTGTAAACTGTTGGTGGAAGTACCATTACCACTGACATTGTGGGTAACTACTGCGGCTGCTATTGCTTAAGTATTGCATTCATGCCATTAAATTTCTGTCTATAGATTTTTTATAATAATAAAAAGAACAAGTCAAGTTAGACAAATAGAGACACAAACACACAGATAGTAAGTTTGTTTTATCTATATGCGTTTGTGAGAGATTTAAAGGATGCCACACATTAGGTAAGTATCCAAAATATCCAAAATACCTTAATGTATAGAATTTAACAAGTAAATATATGTCTAGAAAATTTGCAGTTCACAATTTATATAAAAATTTGGTCGATGTTGATAAATTGGCATGAACTTTCTTAACTGAACTTTTTTCGTTTATTTTTTAAATCTTTAATTATTTTTTCTGATATTATGAAAATCTTGATATTTTGATAACGTCATAAAAGGTTCAACTAAAATGGTTTTGTTTTACAATACTATAAAATAATTTGATTTTGCGAAAATTTGATTGACTCTCAAGCGACTAAACTGGGCTTAGATGACAATAACAATAGGGGCATTAATAATTTCTTGTTTAAAATTTGCTATTACAAAATTCAGTATATGACGTATATAAGTAGTGCTCATCGGAATCATTTTATCTGGCTTCACTATTTCCGTATTCTCTGCCTTCCTTTCTCCATCAACTTTTAAATAGAAAATGCAATCTTATTTGCTCTTGAATTTACCTCAATGATCTGACATACAAACATATTAGTTCATACTATTCGCCTATTTGTATGTTCGTGTGCCATTCGTATGTTCTTTCGTTTATTTTTATTTATTTTTTTTGTTGCTGTTTATAAAAGGAAATATTCTCCAAGCAATTTAGTTTAGTTGTTGCTGCTTTACATATGTTTGTATGCAAGTGCTATGACTGCAAGTTTATATTGAAAATGTCTGCCAAGTTTACTTGCGGGATTTAACACAAATATTCATCTACATACATATGTATGTACATATACACATTTATATATTTTTCTTTTTATATTGTTGGCAAAGAGCATGGATATCTATGGGAGCTACTTGTTGGGTAATTGGGGGTGTAGAAAACAAAGTGTGTTGCTTTGCATTAAATGGGGTGAATGTTTGGCTTGACTAAATATTTGTGAATTTAATTTTTCCTATAAAGAAAAACGTCTGCAATTGTATGCATATGGATTGCTATATGTGTGTAAGTAAGTAAGTAAGTATGCTGAAATATAAATACATACGTATATCTACATATTTAAATGTGTTAGAGTATGAGAAATTTCTAGGTTAAGGTGATTTTCTTTGTATGTTTACATGTATACACATTGATACATATATACATATATGTTTAAATATGTTTTTTAAAATGAACTTTCGTATGCAGGAATGTTTTTCTTTTGATATTAAATTATAAATGGTTAAATGTATATGTGTGCACAAGTTTATGTGCAAGATTATTTGAAAGTTGTGTAATTATGTATGTATATTGTTAAGTTAAAGAAGCAGCACATTTTTTGAGTTGAATGAATTTTGGTTTTCTTTTTGTTTTATTTGTTAAGAAAGGTCAAGTTTATAATGTTTGTATCTATACATACACATGTGCATACATGCATATGTATATTTATAATGAGTGAAAGTGTATTTAACGGAAATAAAATTTATAATGGACGAAAATTAAGGCAAATTATTTATTTAACAAATATGTATTTGCACATTTTTTTATTCAAATACAAAAATAAACTTTAATAAAAATGTTACCCCTAAACAAAATATTTTCGCAACATATAATTTCTTAATAGAAAATGAAAACAATTTTGAACACAATATTTTTTTTTTAATTTTAAAAATCTTGAAACAAATTTTAAAATTTCAAACAATTATCTTTTTAGGTAATAATAAGTAAATTTTTTATAGAAACTGAAAGTGTTTTTAAATTTCTCACACACATTGAATTGTACCTTAAGGTTAAAAAAATATTTAGATCATTTTTTAAGATTTCGATTAAGATGTTTTTGAAATTTAAATTTTTTTTTATATATTTTTGAAATTTAAAAATGCCTGAAATTTATAAAAAATTTTAAACTAAAAAATTTCAACAAATATTTTTTTAAAAAATTACAAGTCAAATTAAATTTTTTTTTAATTTAAACATTTTTAAAATTAATAAATTTTTAGTCAAATTTAATTATTGTCATTAAAAAAAAAACAAAATTAAAGTACAATTAGAAAAAAATCTACTCCTTAAGTTTATCATTCCTTCTTAATATTTCTGTGTCGAGGTGTATTTGTGTGAAATGTATTGAAATCGCTGAAAAACTCAATTTCGTAAAATATACGAGTTAGGGCCTTTGTAGTTGTAATCATCGATTTGTATATACAATTTATGTTTAAACCTTTTTATTAGTGGTGGAGTGCTTAGTTCGCACTGGCAAACATTTATTTTAAAATGTAATCTTTAAAAAGATTCTACATATGTTTCTGTAAAATGTTCGCTTAAAAAAATGTTTAAATAAATTATCAGTTTAAGTTTAGTTTTTATAGTTTTGAGAAAATCTACAAAAAAATATTTTATTTTTTTTTAAATTACCTCACATGATTTTTCAGATTATTCACTCACCTGTAATAAAGAAGAAAAAGAAACTGATATTAAAAAATAAAAAAAAAGTACAAAATATTAAACACATAACGGTAATTTCTGTATACACATAAGTGGCAAAATAAATTATTTTCAACATTTCATTTGTTTTCGTATGCTTCAAAAATTACATTTCCCTATAAGTTCTACAGATACATACAAAGTGTTGCGGTTTATTGTGCTGCTACTGCAATTTGTGAAGAAAAATGCATGCAACATTGGAAACAATTTCAAGCCTGCAATTGCAACGTCATCATCATCATCATCGTTTACCACCATTTTTTAAGGGGGGTTTTGCTGCAACAAATGTTTTCAACAACAACGGATAATGAGTACAATGGCAATACAAATAGAAAACATGGACAATACATGAATACACAGACACAGTAGTAAGTGCATATTCGTTATTAAAGGCAGTTGCAATTGCATGTTAGAGGGTGTTTTCTGTGGTTTCGGCTTTGTTAATATAATCCTTCTCTCGAATACGCATGGAAAAGAGAGATGCTTAAAAGGAAAGAAAATGCTCAATTAGAAAGAAAAAAGTTGCAATCAATTTTCTTTGGGTGGTGTTTTGCAAAATGTCTCTGATGTTATATTACAAGATAAGAAAACAAAACATACTTTGAATACAAAGAAATTACATAATTAAACCATGTACGTACGTACTAAAACTTAAATTATTTTAAATTAACTTTAATTGACCTTTATATCAAACTTAGCTTTTCAGTTTTAGTTTTAAAGCTATTTTCTTAACAGAGCTCCGCTCAGTGACGTAATACTTTTTTTCTTCTTATCATGACATATTTTTAACTATAAACACACAATTCATTAAAACTAAAAAAAACTCCAGTAATAAAGTCAAAAACAATTTAAATATAAAATACTTGTAATTCAAATACTATACATTTAAGTTTGGAGCACACATTTATCTAACTGATTGTATGAATGTTTTTTTTAACCATAACCTACGATATGTTGCAAAACAGTATGTACATAAAAGTGTTTACGAAATTAAAGTATGAATGCAAAGATGTTTAGAAGCAATGTTGCTGGCATTTTATATTCACCATACAAGTTTGAGCAGTGTATTTTTTACATTTTGTTAAGATCTTTTAGTATAGTTAAATTTAAAAGTTGTCATTACCAAAGCTTTTAAATTGTCAGTTAAGGTTGCTATATTTTTATATTTTTATTAGTTTCATTATACACTGTACATATATTTAAAAATTAGTTTTGTTTATTAAAATACGTTTGACAGTTGTGTAATTTGGTTTGTTTATTAATACATAATGCACAGGCGCAAAAAAAATCGTTCGGGATTCCATTACATTTCGTTTATTGCAGTGGTTAGGTTCATTACAATAATGCTATGGCAATTTTGAACCATTTGACTTCACTTGGAAATAAAGGCGATTATTTAAACTACTTATATGTAATAATAAAGAAATAAAAAGGTTGATGCTGATAGTCTGTCGTCATATTGTTTATTATCCAGTCAATGATGTCAAATCACTAAAGCAATAAGCATAATTTGGCAGCATATATAAATTCAAATTCTTAGTGCAAACTCTTCAGCACTAGGTGAACTAAATCGAAAGATTACATTAAGAACAAATTGAAAAATATTGCAGTAAATTTCTGGTGGCTAGTAAACCCTTTTGCATTAACAATTGCATAGCAATCAACATTAAACGAATAAAAAGTTTGTTCTAAAAAGCACATAAAAAAAGGAAAGAGTTGTTTATAAAATTGTAAATTCTGAGAATTTTTTGTGGTGGTTCGTTAATCAATCAGCTCGGCTATAAGCACCAAACTAATCCGTGATAGTATACAGGAGCATCTAAGATAAATTTGACTTTTGTTGATTTGTAATTTATTTAAACCGTTAGAAAGACTATCACTGATAGCGGCAAGTGCTATAGGTAATGAAAACATATTTGTTTTAAAACAAATTAAACGATATAGCTCTAGATATCATGTGATTCCAACAGAACAGAATGGTTGGAATCGCATGATATCTGATTATTTTTTGCGAAGAAGTACTGAAATGGAAACGATTTATGACCTCCTTCACATTTTCTCTTGTAAAATTTTTTAAAGTCGTTAAGAACCGGTTATATGATACAGTCATTGCAAAAAGGACCTATTGCATCCATGACAGCGTATACAGCTAAGTTGGTCATTTAAATCATGTAATATTCCATAAAAGAGATATCTTTATAACACCGCAACATAGCTTGTTTGCCCTTTTTAATTGAGAAATTTATATATATTTTTTAAACTTTGTATTCGATTGTAAAAATTAATTAAGAAATATTTTGATATTTGATATTCGAAAACGAAATTATTTTAATTTTTTCAAATACAATTTCTTGGCCAAATGACAAACACCACTTGCATTATATAAAATATTTTTGTGACAGAATCTTTTATTTGCAATTCTAGGTATTTTAGTCACATGCATAATTGCAGATGACAATAAAACCACTTTGTTTTCCCAGTCACAAAACCACATACCCGTGTCAAATTTACAAACACATTTTTATTTTTATTTTTTATCAAAAGAGCTTTTCTCAATGTATTTTATAATTTTGTAAAATTCCTAAAACAAAAAAGCTTTCATGTAGTCATAGAATAGGAGATTGAAAAAAGTGACAAGAGTTTCAATAACAGCTTAGAAAAAATTACAAGTGTTATGATTTCGAGAATAGCGTTGTTAATTAAAGAAACTCATGAATATTTGTTTGTTTATAGCCAAAATACGTATTTGGAATTTTATATTTCCCAATCATCAATAGTAAAGTGACCTTAGAGAAAAAAAACTTAAAGTTCAATTGGTCTACACAAATTATGGTAGACTGATTTAATACAAAGCATAATTAACGATATTTAATCATTCTTTATTGTATCATAATTATACAGTGCTTACAACTGCAGTAAAAACAAATTGTAAATCTATGAAAAACAAAATGTAATGACAATAAATAGAGGAAATACCCAAGCGGCCAAATAACCGATACATATACTAGTATGAAGTTAAGCTTTTATGGACTACAAAATGAAAATAAATGAAATTCGCGGGCTTTTTTAATAAAAGAGCACTCTGCTGGCTTCAAATAAAAATTGTTAAGAATACAAACAATCAGCCGGCACGCACGTGCCTTGAAACAAAACTAAGTTAAAAAAACAACATAAAAATCAAAATCATAGAAAATCTTTAAATATCTACATGACTTATTAACGCTTTGAAAAGCTTATTATTAAAAAAAAACAAAAAAAAACATTAGTGTGGGTTAAATAGCATTATCAATAAAGTATAAAGCATGCGAAAAAGTTGTATGTGCAGATTTAAACCAAACTTTACTCACACACATAAAAACTTGTTCATGTGCACAGACCGATCGTCGCGACGGCATTAAGAAATTATGCAATATTTTTACCAAAACCAAAACTTTTATCGTACATCGACCGTTTAAGTTGCTTTTTTGCTTTTGTATGTTACTACTTCGTCCCAAACACTTGCACTACTTCTACCATAAATTTTTGTGTGTTTTATTGAAATTTAAAAAAAAAATATATACGAGTAAATACAAACAAACTTAAAAAAATATACATCTACTAACATGCTTGTAAAAAAAATGTAAAAAAATTGTTTTAAACGCCAAGGTCGGTCAGTCAAAAATTTTGTATGTTGCACAGTGGTATTTGTTTAATATCATTGACCCAAAAACTGAGGTGTGAATGACCCATTTTAAGTGAGAACCATTTACACAAAATAGTAAAATTTTTTATAAATTTTACTCTTTTATACATATATGTAAGCGTAACATAGTAACGTAGAATTATAAAACTAATTATTTTTAAATTGTTTAAAAGCCATGTTATTTCTTGATTAATTAGGCCTATAGGCTTGTAATCTATTGAATTAAATAAATAAATAAATAAATAATAAATAAAATAAAACTTGTTTTCTCTTAAAGTAAGCCCTCCTTATACATTTGATTTGTGCGGAGAAGGTAGTTTAATTAAGGTAAAAAGGTAGTTAATTATATTTTTTTTACACTCCCAGGAACATTATTTCATCCTCGGAGAAAAATACAAAAAAAAAACAAGTAAGAGCGCTTTATTCGGCCGTGCCGAATCTTATATACCCTTCACATGCAATAACAGTGGTTTGTGTCACCATTCATCCCATATAAAATACGTACATACATATATAAAAACATCCCATTGTAAAATTATAAATTCACGTATGTATGTTAAAAAAACAAAAAAAAATAAATATTTAAAAAAAAAAATTAAAAATGTATAATATATATATAAAAATGTATATAATATATAAAACAAACAAAAAAACATTAAAAAAAAATAATAATAAAAATATAAATAATATATTAAATAAAAAATAAAAAAATATTAAAAAAAAATTTTTTTTTGCTCAGCTGGGATTCGATGCCACGTTTTCTCTTACCAGTATACACGTTTGTATGTATGTATGTTGTTGTTGTAATGTTGTTTTTGTGAAAAAAAAATCGAGGTGGTCGTGGGTTTTTGCTCATATCTCAGTTGTTTATTTACCGATGTTTCTGATTTTCAATACCGATCTACTCCCGAATATTTTAATACCTTACCCGGGTCCAACCTGTGTCGGGGAGCTTCAAAAAGTTGATTTCAACATACACACGGACAGACGGTCAGACGGACAGAGCTTAATCGACTCCCCTATTCATAAGCTTTCAGAAAATATATACTTTATGGGGTCGGAAATGAAAATTGTAGAAATTTCACACGGAATGACAAACCTATATATACCCTTTTTCACTGTGTGAAGGGTATAAAAAAACAAAAAAACAAGTAACAGTGCTATATTCGGCCGTGCCGAATCTTATATACCCTTCACAACGTGTAGTCATGCAATAACAATTGTTTGTATCACCATTCATCTCATATAGAATACGTGCATACGTACACGTTAGAATAAATGTGGCATCGGATCCCAGCTGAGCCAAAAAAATTTTATTTTATTTTATTTAATATATTATTTATATTTTATTATTTTTTTATATTTTTTTTAAATTTTTTCAAAAAAAATTTTTTTTTAAATTTTTTTTTTGTAGTTTTTTTATTATTTTTTTCTTATTTTTAATATTTTTTTTTTTGTAATTTTTTTTGTTTGGTATGTTTTTTACATGTATGTATGTAAGTATGTTGTTGTTGTTGTAATTGTGAAAAAAATGAGGTGGTCGTGGTTTTTTGCTCATATCTCAGAAAGTTATGGGGCGATTGTGCTGAATTTCAATAGCGATTCATTCCTGGATATTTCCAAGAGATTGATACCATATACAGATCTAAGGAACATATAGTTGCTTCTAAAAGTTGATTTCAACCAACACACGGACAGACGGGCAGACGGATAGACGGACAGACGGTCAGGGCTTAATCGACTTCTCTATTCATAAGCTTTCAGAAAATATATACTTTATGGGGTCGGAAATGAAAATTGTAGAAATTACAAACGGAATGACAAAGCTATATATACCCTTGTGCACCACAGGTGAAGGGTATAATAAATATTTTTCTATCAAAGAAGTACTTGTTAATTATAGAATTACAATGGCCTTTGCGGTTACGTAAAATATTAAAAAAGTTTTACTTAAGTTCAAAAGAACCTGTGTTTGAATGTATAGTTCACTTTATTAGGAGCGCACTGTAGTCTTTTGATAAGTTCACAGTAGTACGGTGATAAAGTCAATAAGAAGTAAAAAATCGTTTGAAACAATTTTAACTGTAAGCTGTTGCAAATTGAAAGCATTAAGGGTTAACGAACAACGTTAGTAAATTGTGATGTTTTAACCTTTTGGGTTTTGCAAATTGAAACAAGTAAATGAAATATTTATTTGGAACGATAAACGAATGTCTGCCATTCACTTTTAAATAATATATTATGTAAATGTTGTCCGCGGCTACGTGGAAGGTGAGTCTTTCGTGAGCTCTATTTACATGTACATGGGGCGTTACCGCACATGAGAAACATTACTTATCCCAAATAAAAATTGTCTAGTGGAGCTAAATCGCAGCTAATAGACTGTTTCATAGCGTAAGTCGCCTCTCAATATGTTCAAGGTATTACGTGAAGTTTGGCAACAAGTTCCACTTCTCCATACTGGGCAAAAAAAGTCGGCAGTTTCTACTAATCTATTAACTGTAACGTTGCGATTTCCATCATTCGTGAAGAAGTACGATGATATACTCTTCACTATGCACTGTACGCATACGGGTTGGTGGCTTAATATTAAAAAAAAGCAACTGGTGTGCAATATTATCAAAACGTTTTAAATAGCCAGTTCGGTAGATCGACTATGACGACGCTTTGAATGAAGCTAAGCGAAGTACCCCATACACCATAAAAACAAATTTTCTTCAAAAAATTTTGTTTCAATATCAACAAATTTAAAAAAAAAAATAAAGTTATTCGAAAACTCGCATAATAAAATCACGTTTAAACTGCAATCACCTTAAGCAACAATGATATTTATCAACTGCACAATGTTTGCCACCACGGTGTGATATGCCAAATTTTTCCTTAAAAAATAATTATATATCTACAAGATATAGTAAGCATTACAAAAATGTGTTAAGAATATGAGAGAAGATAAACATGAAGAAAATGTTATCCAATAAGAAAGAAAGAAAAATTTTTAAATTAATGCTATGCCTCCCTATTTATATTTTCAGCAGAAATAGTAGTTTAAAATTACATATAAGTAACCGATGAAAAGTGCTGATGATTAAATCGTAGCTGATTTTGAAAATGTATTCCACTCGGCTAACATCGGAATAATTTTTCAATATTCTTAAATGCTTACAATTTAATTTTAAAATTTTTAAGGAAGTTTAATAATAATAAAAAAACCTAAGCCGAACCAAAAGAATTTTATTTATTTATGATTTATGTAGCGCTTTAAAATTTGCTTCCTACAATTTTTTGCTACATCATCGCAAAACTTTACGATAGATGTCATCATTTAATATTTATTTAGGTTTCTTTATCTTGTTTATTTTTTTTAACTATTCCATGAGATTTTTTATCAATTTTTTGTTTTAAATTTTTATTTTACAAATAAGCAAACACGACCTTGAAATATTAAAATTCTTTGCATAAGACCTATGAAAACAAACTCACGCACATGGATTAAATATATTCACACACATGCATCAATGGGAGATGAATTAATGAGTCAGTGTGACTGGATAACTGAATGGCTAGTTGATAAGTTGAAGCGACAACGTATCGATTGTAACTAAAAATTTGAATTTTATGTTGGTCATTGTTTAGCACTGGCACGCTGCTTGAATATCTTTCAATCTTTAAGTGCACACATAAATCATGCAAAAGCGCTTTAAAAAATCCAAGAGAGTCTGAATTGATATTCATAGATGGCTAGATGATTTAGTTTAAATGTTGCTGCAATATTTTAACTTTATGCTGTTTAAGCTAGAATTAAACCGAAGTAATGTTAAGATAACGAAGTAATGTTAAGATAAACCAATTTCGCTATTATAAAACAATGAAAAGTGTGGAAGATATAAATAACTCCAACTATGCTGTATGGTTCGGTACGAAAAAACAGCATCACCGGTATCACTGATTCCTTATATTTTATGGAATTCATTGATTATTTTTTAAATAAAATTTATCAAATAATTTTCTCAGATACAAATTTTTTGAAAAATTCTATAATAAATAATGAATTTTCTGGAAAAATTTTCTAAACAGAAAAACTATAAAAAATCTTTATATGTATTTCTAAGGAAGCCGTGACTGTGTCTCCTCCTACAAAAAATAAATTTCTGTTGATTTATCGAACTGTTATATCCACAAGAATTATTTACGTTACTGAATAAAACTCGGCCGAGTATACCACATCCAGCCGTAGCAGAGAAAGTAAGTGAAGACCGGAAGCAATCAATTCGACCTAATGCGTGTGAAACAAAGGCTTATAAAATCCAACTTTAAGATTAAGTTTTTAAGCCTTAAAACTTTAATTTATGCTTTAATCATAGTCAATGAGCTCCCTAAAAGCTTAACAAAAATATGTGTTGAAATATATTTTTAAGTGTCGGCCATATTGATGTCTCAATAGGTCTGATGAGCAATCCAAAAAGATTTTAGAACTATTGTTACATCCACAAAAAGTCACTGTTTAGTGCGGCTTATGAGTTACCGCACTATGATAAAGGATCCTTTTGTGAATGAAGTTGGAGCTCATAATGCGGATATAGTAGGTTTTAGCAAGACAGTGCTACGTTATACAAAGATCGTGAGAAATAATTTTGGTAAGCAGCTAATTTTGCTTTTCGCCTTTTCTTTTTTTTATTAGGTGAAGTCAAGTTATCGTTAACATTGGAAAGATATAAACTTACTAAGCCCCTTTGCTACTACAAGAAACACAGAGCCTCCACGAATTTGTTCTATTATTGTTTGTATATTGCTAGAGTAAACAGCTTGCTACATGATTTGTTGCGCACAGCTTCTAAAAAATTCAGCTGTCTATGCCACGACTCCTTCTTTAAATTCATCGTGAGCTCAAATCAATAGCATTCAAGGTTTTGTTGAGTAGTCGGCGAAACTCGTGACTATTTACAGTTTTTTATTGAACTATAGCTTGTTAAGATAATTGTAAAAAAAAAATTTAAATTTTAACAATAATTAACAGTTAATTATTTTAATATCAATCACCATATAACTGGTATCATTACTCCTTCACAAATTTGATATCAGTGAGGCCAAGGTTTTAAATTAAAAGGCACTAATGTAAACCAGCGTAATTAGCATCATCGTTTTTGGTCTAAACGACATGTAGTCAGTTAGTTATTTATGGACAATCAGAGTGACTTACTAACCGAGTACGTTTGTGTATGCTTTGATGTTAATGGGATTTTTTTTACGCGATTAAAAATGTTTGACTGCAACATTATCTACTTGATTCATTTCTTCTCAAGCATTAAATGTTTCAGTTTCAGTATTTCTTTTCTTTCTTTTTTTATGTTTTAAAACCACAACAGCCTTACAATGATTGAGATCAAATTTAAAATGGATTTATTTGCAGTTCAGTTTTGAAGTCTTTCATAAATCTTTTTTAAAATTTCGCATATTTAGTAATTGTTTCGGGTGTTGTTGTTGTTGCTTAAGATATGTTGTCGAAATTAGCCACTTTTTTTTTTTTTTGGTTACTGGATCATTTTAAGTGTCTCTTAGTTTTTATTGTGATCACAATGGTGTTGCTTTAATAACTTTTTTTATTATTATTTTTTCTTTATTTTGTTAAAACATTTAAGTGTATGTGATGTTATAATTGCGATATTTTGTGGCAATTATTTCGCAAAAACACACACATCTGCACGTTGTATTTCAAATCATTGTATTTAAAAGGCGTAAAAAAAACTAACATCGTTTCATGTAAATTTCAGCTAAATTAAACAGATAAAATCCTCGTTTTAACAAATATTTGCTAATAATGTTAGTACTAGAAATGTTTGTTTAAGTTTTATTTAAACATTTGATAAATAGTATTTTAAAAAGCTATTGTTTACCAATGGTTAAGGAAACAACTATTAATCAAATATAACTAAATAAATAATAGAAAAAAAAAAACATTTGTCACAGTTGCTATATGTTAAAATGCATTAATATGGTGGTGATCATGTAGAGAATAAATGACAGTGAAACTGTTTGCTTAAAATCATGAATAGTAAAGAATGTATTTTTTATAAGGATAACCACGCTTCTCTTCATCCCCACTTTTAAGTCAAATAGATCTCTTACAAGAATATTTATATATTTGTTATAAATTTAAGAAGGATATTTGTCCTTGGGGACAAATTAAAAATTACAATAAAACCTCAAGGTTTGCAGAGACAGACGGACGGACGATAAACTTTTATTCGGTGAAGAAAGTGGTTTTATTCCTATTGCTGGATTGGTTTACAAAAAAAACCATTCCATTAATACTGGTATGGAACAAATAGATTCTTATTTCTATACTTTCTTTTTCTTTAAATTCTTTTTTGAAAATTTACCAAAAATTTTTTGAAAAATTACCAAAAAAAAAACAAAAAAAATCTAATTTATTTATGGTTTTTTTTTCAATTATTTAAGCAACTAAATTTAAAAACAACCAACAAAGCTAATTACGACCAAGTGAATATTGTATTATAAAGAAATAGAATTACATATAAATAAGAATTATTTTTATACCTGAACTCTGTCCAGCCTTTTAACATCTCTGGCATCTAGTGTCATTTAAAAAGAAACAAAAGTTTTACGAGCTAAAACTTTATAAATCCACGAACTAAGAAAAAGATAATTGTTTGGACTTTAATTTAACTAATTGCTCTTGCAATGCCACAGCAACAGACGACAAAATTCAACCAACACTAAACAGCAAACTTTTTTAGCTTCCTAAAGCAAAAGATTTTTACTCACAATAGCGTTTAGCACTTTTGCCACAACCAAATGAAACTTTAGGAGCTATACTCTAAACTGTACTCACACAAAGTAAACAGCTGGACAAGCTTTGTGACTCTTGGGCAAAAATCTCTATTGAGTGTAGGAGCTGTATTAAAAAATTGCTGGGTTAGTTTACGAAATATTAGTTTCAGCATGTGTGTATGTGTTAGTAAAGTAGTTTTTGTGTTTTGTACTTGCATTGTAGCTTGTAAGCCAAGTTTATTGAAAAGCTTAACTCAGTTTGATTATTTAGCTTGGTCGCGTCACTTGAATTTTTTGGCATAAACGGTGCGAAAGCCGCTAATTTCTGTTTTGGTAGTGGAGTAAAATTTATTTAAATCATCTGGTTTTGAGTGGTATGATAAAAAAAAAACGAAAAAATATTAAAGCACAAAATATACATATTTTTTTTGAAATAAAAAAAAAATTCTGTCTTTAAATGAAAATAAAAGGAATCAAGTTGTTTTGTGCCAAATAATAATTTTTAAGAAAATATAAAAAATTTTAATGTTTCAAAACCCTCCAAATATTACATAAAAAAGGAAGTTGAATGTTGAAGCTAAAAGTTAAAAGAAGAAAAAAATAGTGAAGCGTGAATTTGATTAATATAATTTTGCGAAAACATGCAACGAAGAAAAGTAAATAAAATTTGGATGTTAAAAAAGCAACGAATTGTTTTTCAATGCGGAAGTTTTTGTTTTCTTTTTAAAACAAGCACAGCTGCAAGTATACAAATGAAATATATTTTTAAGCTAAATCAAGGATTTTATTTATTTAAATGCTTTATGAAAAAAGTATCCAAAAAAATAAACAAATAGTACTAATATATTTATAAAAAAAAATAACAGAATTTTTTCTATTAATAGGGATTTAAATAACATGTAAAGTATCAAAAACTTTAGAAAATTTTTAAGGATTCTAAAAATATAAGTAAAAAATTTATATTATGTTTTGAATATAGAGAATTTGTTAAAAATTTCTTCAATAATGCTAGGCATTAGGATAGAGAGCCAACGTAAGAGGCAATAAACAATATGCAAATTTTTTTGCTCGCTTCTTAAAAAAACTCACTAGTTGAATTAACTGAAATCCCTTTTGCAGTTTTGGACTATGAAATTAAAGACTTTTTTAAACACAGAATATATATAAATAAAATTTTAATCTATTATTAAAAGAAATACTTTATTATTTTAAATACTTTATGAATTTACCAAAAAAATTTTGCTGTATACATAAATTTCTTTGCTGAATACAAATTATTGCGAAAATATTAAAAAATTATCAATACAGGTAACAAAAAACTTTTGCTGAATAGGAAAATAAATAGCTGAATAGCGATTGTTAAGTAAAAACATGACAATTTTTCAAAATTTTTATAAAATAAACGAGGTTTTTATAAAAAAAAATTACAAAATTTATCAAAACTTTACAAATTTAAAAAAAATAATTTTCAAAAATTTTCTGTAAGTCGAACACTTTTTCTTAAATTTTCTCAATTTTGATTTCTCAAAATTGATTCATTTTTTTTTAAATTTTTTTTTATTTATATGCTGAATAAGAAAATAACTAAAATTGAGATTTTCGCTTTTGAGTCGTTAACATTAAAGAATTTTGTTGAGCCTTATGGCCAAAATGACTTCGACAAGCGATTTTCTTATAGAAAAACAAGTAAGAGTGCTATATTCGGCCGTGCCGAATCTTATATACCCTTCACAACGTGTAGTCATACAATAACAGTAGTTTGTATCAGTTTCATCCCATATGAAATACGTACATACATATAAAAAACATACATATATAAAAACATCCCATTGTAAAATTATAAATTTACGTATGTATGTATGTATGTTAAAAAATTTTTTTTAAAAATAATTAAAATATAAATAATAAATATAAAAAAAAAAAATAAATAAAAAAAAATTAAAAAAAAAATAATAATAAAAATTTAAATAATATATTAAATAAAAAATAAAATAAAATAAAAAAAAGGTTAAAAAAATATATAAAAAAATAATAATAAAAAAAATAAAAATAATAAAATTTTTTTGGCTCAGCTGGGATTCGATGCCACGTTCACTCTAACCAGTATACACGTTTGTATGTATGTATGTTGTTGTTGTAATGTTGTTTTTGTGAAAAAAAAACGAGGTGGTCGTGGTTTTTTGTTCATATCTCAGTTTTTTATGTACCGATGTTTCTGATTTTCAATACCGATCTACTCCCGAATATTTCTGATATTTTAATACCTCACCCGGGTCAAGGCGATATTGGCGGACTTTAAAAAGTTAATTTCAACATACACACGGACGGACTGACAGAGCTTAATCGACTCCCCTATTCATAAGCTTTCAGAAAATATATACTTTATGTGGTCGGAAATGAAAATTGTAGAAATTTCACACGGAATGACAAACCTATATATATATTCCCGTTTTTACTGTGTGAAAATATAATAATAATAATAAAATCAATCAAGTTTTGCATTTCGAGTCACAGTAAATCGCTGGGAATTGTCAAAACATTGTTATGTAAAAAATAGCACAGCAAAGGCAATTCCAAATGCTATAATTTCGCTTGATATGTAGAACATTGGCGAATAGCTTTGTTTTAAGTTGTGAGCTGAATATTTAAAATTCTAAGGTATATATGTATGTATTATTGGATTATTGGCTAGTAAATAAAAATTAAAAGAAACGTATAAACTATTTTATCTATCAATAATTTAACTCTGCTGAATGTTAGTTGAATTGTCTAAATTAGCTTGATGTTTCACACCAATAAAAAGGTTCGTAGACTTGATTCGTCAGCTGATTATTTTTTTCTTTAATTATTATATATTTCTCTTCTTTCATTTATTTTAAAAATCAAACTTCATATTAAAAAAATGTAAACAAAAAATTTCTTTTTGAACTGCAGTTACCTGATGAATATATATGCCTGGTTCTTAGTAAAGTAATTAAACGAAAAAAAAAACATTACATTTATTTTTTTCCATCATAAATTTTACTCAGCTAAATAAGCAAAATGTCACTTAATAATTTAATATTTTAGCTTAATTGGATATCTAGCTAGCCAATAAATGCTTGCTGGATTAAGTTTTTGTTTTAAGTTGAATTAAGATTTTTTTAGCAAAAATTAATATTGCTTTAAACAATGTTTGTTAAATTTTGTTAAAAACGTAAGTTGTTTTAAGTACAGCTAAATGTAAACATTAGTCAGTCAAATTAAATATTTGTAAAAAACTATGTATGTATTAAAATCTAGTCATTAATCAAATTAAAAAAAAATAAATTTTGTTAGTTAAGTAAGAATTAAAAAAAAAACAACCAACTATTAACAAGTATTAAGATTTGTTTTATTAGCTAAGTTGTATTGAAAACTTTGTTTATCAACAAATTTATCTTGCTGAATATTAACTTAAATTTTCTAGCTTAATTTTTATTACGAATTTGCAAAAAATATTTGCTAACTTTATATCTTCAATATGTTAGTTTTAATGGTGTTGTTTAATGATAATATGCAAGTTTAATATTGATTTTAATATTGGTTTTATTTTAATTTATTCCATATGAATATGGCTAGATGAAAAAAATTATATACAGAATTATTATTTTCTTTTTGTATTTAACTACATATTAGGGTGATAGATTATTCGACTTTTTGAAGAAACCGGTTTTCAAATAGTATGAAATTTTGAATTTTAGAAAACCGGTTGCTTTTTTGAAAATTAAGAAAAAAACCGGTTAACCGGTTCGAATATATAAAATATAATATTTAAAGAAACAACTAAAAAATATTGTTCGAAAAGATTATAATAAAAATTATATCTAAATATGAAATTTTTACAGTTTATATACGTTTGGCTGCACAATTACGCAATAACTGTCATGAATGCAGTTGACTAATTTAGTTTTAGTTAGTTGAATTTAAGGACAAAAGGTAGTCTTTACAAGTAAAATAAATAAATACAATAAATGAATACCTATATAAATAAGACTTTTTATAAGGCTGTTATAAATTTGTGTATGTCCTTCTGTACATTTTTTAAATGTTAAATAGATCTTTTAAACTAATATACACTAACGTATTTTGTTTGAAATGATTTCTGTAATTTGAAATACATTTTAAAGGCTAGGGAAAAAATCTATAAAATTTCATTTTAAAAATTCCTTCTTATACCCTTGACAGACATACAAATATAGGCATAAACTCGTTTGTTCAATGGAATAATTGAAATTTAAGTTGACAGACACTCAATGCCATTAAATAAAATTAGGATATGGAAAAAGGGATTATTGGTTTTTCTTTATTGTAACTACATTTTTCATCTAAAAGTGATCGATCAGCTTAGTTTATGCTTTAATTATCTTTAGCTTTTAATGTTAGGTTTATATCCTATAAAAAAAGTAATATTTAAGCTTAATTATTTCTTATTTTGCATTTGTTTTTTAAACAACAAATAGATTTCTTACAATATTATGGAAGAATATTTAATAGTTTTTATTTTCTGATTTTTTTAAACTTTTCGCGTACTCATAGTATATTGATTGATGGTACGATTGGTTACAAAGATATATAAAAATAAACTTAAAAATATAAAAAACCGGCTTTTTCGGATAAAAAACCCGGTGTATTCGATATTTTAAAAACCAACATTTAGAAAAATCGCCAGCAAAAAGAGGAAAAAACGGATTTTCCACCAATTGTAAAACCGAGCCGATCACCCTACTACATATAAATATATTTACTAAAAACGAACCCTTAGTTGCATATAAAAATATCTAGCGGAGCTAAAAATATTTTTTATATATAATTTTTTATATATTTTTTACATTATAACAAAAATAGCTGCAATTATATTTTTATATTTTCTATTTATTCAGCTAAAATGATTGACTAAATAAATAAAATTTTCAGCTGATTAAAAATATTCGTATTTAGTAGCAAATTTATCTTTGCTGAACATAATTTTGTTGAGTTATAATAAACTGTTGCCAAATTGAGAATTTTTAATGGATGTAGATATTTTGATTTATTTTAACAATTAAAAACCAGTTTGAGATTTGCAAAATAAAAACACATTTTTTAAATTATAAGTTGTCACATTTAAGAGATTTTTTTAAACATTAGTCACATTATTAATTTTAATTACTCTTAAATAAAAAGTAATTTATCACTTTTGACTAATTTTATAATTGTGTTTTAAAATAATTATGCTGCAAAAAATATATATATTTCGTAAACAATATGCTATACATTTTTAAAACTGTTTATAACAGTTGTGCAAAAGGTTAAAAAAACGCTTAAAAAAGCACACAAATTAAAACACATCTTTTTTATTAAAAAATAAAAATAATAATAAAAATAATAAAGCTGCAATAACTGTAACAATTATAAAAAGATAATTTAAAATTTAAAAAAAAAAAAAATAAATTATTCACAAAAATTACTCAACATTATAAAACAAAACAGTAAAACATTTTTAGAAAATAAAAAACTGAGGCTTTATGTTAAACATTAATTTTAAAAATTTATATGGAGTTGACATAAATATAAACCTTATAATGTTTCAAAATATTACAAATGTTAAAAAAACATTAAAACTAGAAATTTTTGCAGAAAAAAACAAACACATTGAAAATCAAAACAAAAGACTTAGCAAACGAACTTGAGTTAAAAAATTTAAGACATAAAAACCTACATACAGCCTTCAGAAATTATTTCTTACGAAAAATAATTTTATATATCCACACACATATATATATTTTTTTTTACAAAATAAGTAAAGACAAAGAATACTTAAATCGACCTTACTTAAACACTTTACGTTCTTTTAAAGCGTAATAAGTAATTGTAAAAAATCAATCATTTGTAAAAGCTTTTGTTTCTTGTGTTCTCTACACCACTTGTACTTATACTGGATATTTACAGAGACTAAAAGTTACGACGAAGAGACGGACAAGTGTTAATGAATTAGGCAACTAATATTTAGCTGGCGTAAATTATTTTTTTCTTTCAATTATTCAATTGTTATTGTTATTATTTTTAAGGTAGTTTTTTGGAGCATTAACATACATAACAAAAACCTAATAGGTGTACAGAGAAACACTAACTGAGTACTAGAGAGACATTAAAACGTAATATACTAATTAATCAAAAACACACGTAGAAAAAAGTTGTATGTACGTATGTATGTTTGCACTTACATAAGAAAATTTATTTTTAATAAAGTTATCGAGTAATTTGGACAATAATTTCGCTAATTATAAACAGTTTGTATAAATTTTAGAAAATATTTTTAAAAACCTTAATAAAAAAAATGATTTTTTATATAAATTTTATGCATTGGGTAAGAGTTATTGCACAAAGCAAAAGTTAGAATGAAATTATTTTATATACAACTAGGTAAGCCCGGTCCGCATTGCTGCCTTAATAATATTTTTTGGTATTATATTAATTTTTAGATATATTCTTGTATAGTTGTTGTTGCAAGTTTAAAGTTTCTTGTTTTTAGTAAAATTTCTTTTATAATACTTCTTTTGTCTTGTTTGTTTATGCAATTATTTCTTACCATCCTTCTGGTATCATCTAACACGCTTTAATATGGTTTTTCTTATACCCTTCACCTGTGCCAAGAGTATATATATAGCTTTGTCACTCTATAATTTCCGACCTTAAGTATAAATTCTTTTTGAGGTAATGAATAGGAGTCAATTGAACCCTGTTCGTTAATTTTTCGAAAACACCTTAACAGCCAACACATGGTGTGATGATTTATAAGTGGTGACACTACTTTATAAATATCCGAGAAATCCGGCACAATCAGCACATAACTTTCTGATAAAAGAGCAAATAAAAACGTTTTTCCCAAATTTTTAGCATAAAATCAATATTTATCACCCCAAGGATAATCTACAGATAGTTTGCTACTATTATTAGATACTATATGCCTCTACGGACAAATCTGTCACTAATCGGTAAAGTTATAGGACAAAAAAAGTTTTAAAAAATTATATACATATTTTATTTAAGCTCCTAATTAGTTTTTAGACAAGTCACCAAAAATACAAGCTGCAGGTTTTGGAACTTATTGCAGAGAAAAACTGAAAACTCGTTTTGAAACTAACTGAGATATAACACAAAAATAGAAATGCTTGGATGTTCTTCTAAACACTAATTAAGCTTTTGGCTTAATTAGTATAATACAGTGAAAATATAAAATAAAGGAAATAAAAGTATATTGGTGTCAAACAAAAAGGCGTAACCAGTAGTATGTATAGTAAAAAAAAAATCAATATGGCGCCCTAAATAAAATGGCTGATTTTTTTCTCAATCCAGTCATAATGGGAATTAAATGAAAGGGCTTGACTAGCAAAATACAGCTACAACTATGTTAAAATTCAAAATAAAAGATGACGCCAAAAAAAATAATAAAGCTAAATTGCGTATAAAATTGAATCTGAAACCTAGGCTAAGCTATGATGTATCATATATCATAATATATCATTTATAATTGTTTGTAGTTTTTATTAGAAATGACATATAATCAAGAGATAAGTACTCTACATGTTAAACCAGGTATCAAAGTACGTCTAGTTGTTTTAGAACCAATCCAGTTTTGGAAGACAGACAAACAATAATTCTTAAAAATTGTGTTTTGCAGATCTTATTATCTTTTCACTAGACTAGAACCGTCGACGTTAATATCTATAATATTTTTAAGATAAGATAAATTACAAATACAAACGATAAATGAGAACAAGGAAATGGCGAGTTGTTTTACAGTAAGAGTTACGATTTAATTATAAGGGTTGTTCTCTTTGACAGCGCTTTAGCTTAAAGTTGCGAACGTAATCTGTTTCAACATAGAGTTGAACTTTAAAAGATTTTTTAATTTCTAGCTAGTTTGTAAAAGCTCTTACTGTTGCTCTCGTAAAAACTATTGCATTGTTGTGCAATTATAAATACATTGATTTATCTATACAAAATTGTTTTAATATATACTTTTTATAAGGTTTAATTATACCCACATGTTACATTTACATATTTAATTGCTACAATTTTTTATTTTACTTTTTATAATTAAAAATATTATAAAAATGCCATATGATTGATTAAAACGTCATTAAAATTTAACTGTGTGCGATTAATAGTTAGTTTCTTAGCAAATGTTAACAGCTACAACTTGCAATAAATGAATAAATTAGTGATTATTCTATTTAGAACCTTTTAATATTAGAACTAAAGAATTTCCGTAAATAGTTAGTAGTTGATGTAGTCACTAAAGGAAGGTACATAGTAATTAACTAAGAAAAAATGTCAAGGTTAAGTTTAAAGTCTAAACTTAAAATTATTATTTCAAAAGAAAATTTTTAATTAGAAAATTAAATTTACTTTTTATTATAATTGATAGTAAACACTCAGCTCATAACCATAACATGTTTTCTATTATAGTTTTATAAATACTTTTAGTTAATTTGTTTCTTAATGTATTAAATTCCCGTTTAATTGTTAAACTGTATATAATAATTGATTTTAATTAATCTTTAATTGGCAAAAACAGAGAACTTAATATGCAAAAAAAAAAAATAATAATAACAAATGACAATATTATTATTTCTAATAGTATTTAAAAAGGTAGAATGTCAACTAACGTGCGCTCAGAAAAGGCATAGTGCATTAGTATTAGAATATGTAGTTTCTCGGTATAGAGAACGAGATTTACAACTTGAAAGGCATATCTGATAAGGCAAAAATAATAGTTATAGTTTTAAATTTTAATCACTCTGGACTGTGATTAATAAAATCTATTGCAAAGTAATTAAAGTTTCGTCTACTTGAACATAAAATATTAATGGAGAAAGACTTGTGGTTTGGTAATATTGTCTATAGAAATGTAAGGCTCAATCATATATGCTGTTTTCTATTTGAAATAACAGGCAAACCTTAACCTAAGCGAAAGCGGAAAACGTTCGAAAATTGTCACACTTATACAACTTGTTTGAAAGAAGAAGAAAATAACGCGGCTATATTAAGAATTCTTGAGCTTGGTTTTTACTATGTCATTTTTGTTGTCAAATTGTCCAAATTGTTGGCAATTGTATGAAAACGGGTTGTCATATGGCGTCATCTATGTTTGCAGTCAGTTATGCACACAAACTGCCATCTAAACTGACAAATAAGTGAAAACGCCAAATTTCAGTTTGTCAGCAGATATGGCAGCATTTTTTTTTCAAAGTAAATTTGACAACAAATTGTCAATTATTTTTGTTTGTCGTTCGTCAGTTTTTTTGTCAGTTTTTAAAATGCAGTGAAAACGCATTTGATGCAAACTGACGAGAATTCATTTGAGTCAGTTTTTGTTGGCATTTCATATGACATAGTGAAAACCAAGCTTTACTTTGATAGAGCGTTAGGTAGTGAAGTTGGCTGCAAAACATTGTTTTTATTTTCTGGCTTTTGTAACTCTTTAGTGTTAGCACTAAGCGGCAAAGAAAGGTTGCCGTTGTTGATTAGATTTGTCTGTAAGGACTATCTTTACCGACGTGTATGTACGATCCGTTTTTGATCACAGCTAATTAAAAATGGACATCGCTTAATAAGGCTTTATTGTCCAAAATAAGTTAAGTGGATAGGAAAAAAAGAAGCCTATGTAATTTACATTTATTTATTTTTTTATCAAATTTATTATAAAATAAATAATTCTGGTGAACATTTCTTAAAAGTGAATTTTTTTCTAAAACTTAAATTTTTTTAATCACGCAATTCAGCATTAGTAGAGTTATGATCATGAGTACATGAGTAAAAGTTATTTACGATCCTCAATATAAAGCAAGTCATTAGATATCGAAAGACATATACAAATTTTATATTAATTTTTATTTTTGATTACAATGTAATTACAAATTATATTTAAATTTTTTGAAATGTTTAAAGTAGCCAAAAAAAAGTTTACCGTTGTATTATAACAGACCAGGGTATCGGCGCAATTCGAACCGCACCCTCAGACTGACAGCCTAGTACACTACTAAAGGTTTGATCACATTTTGCAAATAATTTAGGAAATAAACTTGACCACTTAAATTTATAATTTTTTTTTATAATAAAAAAATTTTTATTTAACTAAAAATTTTCTAAATTAAAACCAATTGCAATATCAATTAATTGTAATAAGTCTTGACTATATTTATAAACATTAAAAAAATCTTTATTAAATAATCAAAACTTGTGATAATGATGTGTAAATAAACATAACATCAGTTTATTTGTAAATTTCATTTAAACTAAATAAAAACATGCACTAAATATAACAAACAATTTTACAATTCAAAAATCATTATGAGAGTGAGTTTATACCCAATTCTTGTAGATCCGATTTAAAGATGCTGAGGTTGCAACCGTAGCTGGTTTCGTACATTTATTTGTCTGGACTAAAATCGGAAAACTAATTTTCCGTAATATCCTTTTATTTTAAAAATGAACTTGTAGCACGTAAAATTAAAATAAATCATATTTAGGTTAATTTGATATTTATTATAGTTAATTTTATAAGTGAGTTTGGAGCATTAGAGTCCAATTAAGGAAAAAAAATTCCAAAATCATCTGAGCTCAAAAAGTCAGGGGGCAAATTAAGGCATTCGATCACGATCGAAATTTTACTCGAACTATCGAGTTCGCTGTGCTTTAGGTATAGAGATTCTAATAAGAATTTTCAAATTTCGATCACGTTCGAATGCCGCAATTTACCCCCAGGTTTACGAAATATAATTGAAATAAATGCCAAATGCCGATTTGGTTACAAAGACAATGTGGTCGGACCGGGTTTTCCTTTCAGATAATGATGCTCAGTTATTTTTTAGTTTAACCGTTATAAACATTCCCCATCATCTATGGAGGTGTAGAGTATAAACAAAAACATTTTAAACAAGCTGTTTACAATTTTGAGAACCCTTTATTGTAATAATATACAATTATCTTGAAATATTTTTATTTAAGTCACAGCATTAATCAGACGTGTGACAAACATTTGCTTTTTATAAATATTTACTTCATAAATAATTTATAATAATTATCAATTAGTGTTTTAATATGCTATAATATTTAAAAAAAATTATAGTAGATAAATATTATATAATCAATGGTAGATGACCATTATGACAAATTGTTAAAAAAAGGTAATCTGGACAATTGTTTGTATTTCAGTGGAACCTGTTGCAATATCTCAAAAAAATTTTAGATCTTTTTAAAAACTCTTCACATTTTTTTTTTCAACTTCAAAACGTTATATTGTGTATGAGTGTACTCGTTTATTTTAACAGAAAAAATTTATTTTTTTTCACTTTGTTTATATTGACTTGTTAAATAAAAACGTGCAACATGTATTACAAACTTAATACCACTACAACCATTTTATGCCACATACTGGCACTACAATTGTTTATTACTCAAACATAAATAAATTGTTGCTGGTCTAATGTTTTATATAAAAAATTTTAGTGCAGTTTTTAGTGTTTTTAACCAATTTTAGAGGAAGTGTTCCAAAAAAAAAAAAAATAAATAAACAAAAAAAAACTATAACAAATACCCAGTTTTATTTCTTGTTTTTAGTGTGTCTTTGTTTTACTATTATTTTCCTTCTTCTGTTTTGCTTTCAATAAAGAGGAAAGAAAAGTCTTGAAAAAATCCCACTTTTATTTTCCTTGGTTTTCTTTTAAAAATATGTTGCATGTTTTGTGCGCTTTTTTGATTGAAAAATAAACTATGAGTTGTAGTTTTTTTATATTTATAAATAAAAAATTGTATCTAGTCATGCATAAACTTTAAACCACATAATGACGCCATCAGTATGAATGTAGTATGTTGCAATAGTAATTTTTCTGTTACTTTTTTTTTGGGTTAACGAATTAGAGAAGGAAAAATCATTAGTAATCATGTAGTAAGAAAAATTGTTTAACCCATAACAAAAGGAAAATAGGTGAAAGGTAATTCATTTTTTTTAAATTTAAATCCTCTTATACCTTACACTACCATAGATGTGACAAAAAAAAATTAATTCTCATTCCTATAAACTATAATTCGCTTCCTGATTTGATTGAATTTGTTTAATTAGTTACTAGTTTTAATTGCTTATTTTTTTACAATTGACTTGTTTTAAAATTAAGTAAAATAGTTTAATAGTTTAGTATTTTTCCTTACTAATCTCCGTTTAATCATGTATTTATATCAGGGACCGAAAATAACAGTTATTTTGGAATTTTGAAGCAAAAAAAGCATTCAGAAGTAAATGTCGTAAAACGGATTCAAGTATACCATATTGATCCTTATGCATTAGTCTATCATAAAATATGTTGCTTTTTAAAATTTTGATTTTTATTTTTTCGAGCAAACATAAAAATCAAAAAAATAACTTTTTTTTTTGCTCGAAACAATAAAAATCAAAAAATAACTTTTATTTTTGCTCGAAAAACTAAAAATCAAATAATAACTTTTATTTTTGCTCAAAAAAATAAAAATCAAAAAATAACTTTTATTTTTGCTCGAAAAAATAAAAATCAAAAAATAACTTTTATTTTTGCTCGAAAAAATAAAAATCAAAAAATAACTTTTATTTTTGCTCGAAAAAATAAAAATCAAAAAATCACTTTTATTTTTGCTCAAAAAAATAAAAGTCAAAAAATAACTTTTATTTTTGCTCGAAAAAATAAAAATCAAAAAATAACTTTTATTTTTGCTCAAAAAAATAAAAATCAAAAAATAACTTTTATTTTTGCTCGAAAAAATCAAAATCAAAAAATAACTTTTATTTTTGCTCAAAAAAATAAAAATCAAAAAATAACTTTTATTTTTGCTCAAAAAAATAAAAATCAAAAAATAACTTTTATTTTTGCTCGAAAAAATAAAAATCAAAAAATAACTTTTATTTTTGCTCAAAAAAATAAAAATCAAAAAATAACTTTTTATGTTTGCTCGAAAAAATAAAAATCAAAATTTTAAAAAGCAACATATTTTATGATAGACTAATGCATAAGGATCAATATGGTATACTTGAATCCGTTTTACGACATTTACTTCTGAATGCTTTTTTTGCTTCAAAATTCCAAAATAACTGTTATTTTCGGTCCCTGATATAAATACATGATTAAACGGATGAAGACACAAATTTGTTAAGTAATTTTTCTTAAAATTTTATAAAAATGTCTGCCAAAAACTAACAACCAAAACTTAAAATATTGTAATAACTTATGAAGTTCAAGTTGAATTAAGAAACAGTTATATGTTTTAAGGCCCCAATTACTGGGGGAAAATTATGGCATTCGAATGCTATTGAAATCTTTATCATACATTTGAATCTTCTGTACTTTAGGTAAAGAGATTCTAATAAGAATTTGTATTTTTATTTAAATACAAATTTATATATTCTATTCTGGACATTTTACTTAGTAAGCAATAACAGCAGTCATATTCTTAATTATAAAAGGTGTCTCAGTAAGACTGCAGTTTTTATTTCTAAAATACAAACATGTATGTTTTAAGATAGTCACAATTTTCATATTCCATATTAAAAACAAACAGTCTAACAGATTACAAAAAAAATAAAGCTGTTTAAAAAAATAAACTCTAGATAGGTCATACTCATTGAAGTGAGCCGCGCCAAGATTAAACACTACAGTACAAAACATGCGGTAATAGCGAAAATCTTTTTTAATTTTAAATTCTCATGTATGATTTATGTACGAGGCATGAAATCACGGTAACGGTATCATATTTCCATGCACCAAGCTTATCATCTTTATCTATAAAAAGGTCATTATTTAAATGACTTCGGCCATTTTACAATAATTTTCTTAATATGTATGGGTGAGACAGACCACTTATCATACTCTGACACAATTCATAACACCGGGAAGTCTGTCAAATTTTGTTTTTATTTACAATTAATTGTAATAATTCCTTACAGCAAAGTCAGTTTTTTATAGAAGTTCTCTATTAAACGAGAACAGCTGGAAAAAATTTTTTTTAATAAATCAAAATCACTTTAGAAAAAAATTATGTAATAAATTTCTTTAAAGTTTTAATTGTAATATTTTATTAAACTTATTTTGATTATATTTTTGCTTATATTAAAAAAAACATGCTAAACCTTTAAAAAAAATATTGAATAAATTTTTGACACATGAAAATTCTGATTGCTGTTTATGTATAAATTGTGTGTAATAACTCATTTTAAATAAAAAAAACTAAATAAAACAACACAAAGTCGTGAGAAGGACAGACAAGGTGACCAAAAACACGCACAAATACCCAAAAAGAATTAAATTTAAAACTGGCCTAAAAATGCACTTGCTTATTACAGTTGTTTTGCAACTTCATATGTACATATACATACATATATATTTACTACAGTAGTATAATGTATACATACATATTTAGTGTTTGACTTTGTGTTGTAATGAGTAGTATATCAGAAGTGCTTAGTTTTTTTTGGTGTTTCGTACTCAAAATAGCATACACAACCTGTTGTAGTTGTAGTAATTGTTGTTTAATTGTAATTAAAAGTTGAAAAAAAAATGTTGTATTTGTTGTAAATGTGTGTGCCGCTATTAAATCTCCAAGGTTGCCATCAACTGGTTTTATACTGCATTGTTAACGGTTTTGGTTGTTCCCAGAAAAAATAAACGAAAAAACTTTAAAAAACTAACTGCCGAAAAATCCGAAAATATATTACAGTGGTGTCAAAAAGAGTAAGTTTAAAAGAGTGTATTCTATTAATTGTGGTAGATACAGTGAAAACTTTTAACAGCACATCGAGAATAGAATGATATGATTTAAATAAACAAATTTTTGATAAAATACCTATTAAAAAGGGAAAAAAAATATTTAAATTTTTGTAATAAAATTTAAAACCCAAAAAAAACCCTGCTAACTATCTATTGCAGGTAAGGTTCGGTTAAAACATCACACACTTGGAGTCATGAGGAATCCCTTTGTGATGCCTGATAATTGTGATGTCGCGTGAGGCAAATCCCTCCTCCATCCAGAGAAAAAACGGTCTGACAATCTAAAACCAACGGACGCACGAAAAACCGAGCATACATTAGCATGAGATATTTTTGTCAGATCGTGAAGAAAACGTTCCCTCAGATGCAGGGATCTAAGAGCAGGCTGAGGTGTTGCACGTCTCAACCTACTCTTCGTCATGCCAACTTCTGCAGAAGTCATTAAAAGGGAGACTTAATCTCCCTAAGATACAAGATAAAGCACAAACAAGATCCCGAAATTAAGAGCGAGTAAGTCGCATAAGTGCCCTCGATCGACAGTCATCCACTGACGGTCACGTCTGTCTTGCTATTTTGCAAGTATCAGGTTTGCAGACCATATAGTCTATGCGGATCTGTACAAATCCGTGTGTCTTACACAATTAAAGTGGTGAACCAGTAAATGCATCAATCTTTTTCAAGTGGGGACATTCCTCATCAGTTTATCCGCAACGCGGTTTGCTGACACTCGCGAGTGGCCAGATACCCATGAGCAAAGCATAAACAGTGAGGTTCCACAGAAGAGGTAATAGAACACCTCCTTATAGTGTACCGCTATTTACCACCCTGCAACTACCTCTTGTAAAAATCTTGCATTTTGAGTTCGACTCCCTTCAAAGGAACCGATATTAGACAAACTTAAGGACAAGAATAATTTATCGCAAACGTGCTTTTTCGATATTTTTAGCTATTGTCAAAAAAGAAAGACAATTTTTGCAGAATTTTACAGATTATAAAAATTAATTCCGCCAAATAACTTTTTTTTTTGAAAATGCTATAAAAAAAGTGTAGATTTGGCTGTGTGGCACGTAGCGCCGTCCTGCTAAAACCAAATATTACCAATATCCTCCTCTTCAATTTTTGTGAACAAAAATTCGTTCAACATGGCCCGATAACGATCGCCATTGACTACGGCCACTCCATGCTCATTTTCGAAGAAAAATGGAACAATTATGCCCAAAATCCGCACCAAACAGTGACTCGTTTTGGGTGTTTCGGCTTTTCAATGTATGCGTGCGGGTTTTCTGTGCCCCAAATGCGACACTTTTGCTTGTTTACATACCCGCCAAGATCAAAATGAGCTTCATCTGAAAAGATAATTTTTTTTGGTAAAATCGCCAAAGTAATGTCGCAATATTTCCCAGCGTTGTTTAAGCGTATACACAACCATATTCGTTCAGCGGAAGGATAAAACTAATTATCTGTCAAATCAGACATGAGCTAAGTGGTACCATTCACGAAATAAGCACTAGTTGAAAAAAAAAGTTAGATGGCGGACCCTTTGTTAAATTTCATTTTATTTAGTTTGTAATTTAAGTTTTATGAAAAAAATTAATATAATTTGGCAATATGCAACGTTCTGGAGGTAATCAAAACCGACTCCATGACTTTTTTCCATCAAACATCAACATTCCTAATGCACAACCCTAATGTACATACATACATTTTAAAATGAATGACAGACTAGTAGTTTTATCACCTCCTATTGCAACTATGCCTTCAGATCAAAGATCAATAGCAGTCACATTTACATTTTCAAAATCGCAACTATAAAATAACTTGATATTCTAGAAACTCAAAGAAAAACTTGTTAACTTGTTTCACCATAAACATAAACTGTAGGCCCCAAGCCCCCTTTTAAAAACTTAACATTTACTGCTATAATTCAAGACAATAATATGAAAATTTATTTTCAAAACATGTTTAATTTTCAAGTATTATATTGCATATTTAACAACTAGAACATTGCATACAAATACAAGAGATTGGGATCAATGCACGCTAAATTTTTAAAACAAAAGCAAAAAAGAAAAAAAGACATCAACAAATAAAAACTGACATAAAAATAAAAAGTTAAATTTAGTTTAAAATAAATCTTATGAAAAGAACTGTGTTAACAAGTTTAAGTCACACGAACAAAAGTAATATTTATGCAAATACGGTCACCATGTGGTTGGTGACGAATTTTTGAATGCAGTTTGTAGCAAACAAATTTAAATTTTTTCTTCATAAAAACTTTTGTCTAAAAACATAAAGAATTATTTATTGAATTCAAAGCAAAAAACAATATGACAATTCATGAATTGTCATTCATGGTGATGAACAACAAGTAACAATTATTAACAAATAAAAGACTAAAATAAAAATAAAATTACTTATAATGCGAATTTGTTACAAGCACAGAAATTGCATGACAAATTAATGTATTTCATGATTAAAAAAAAAAAAACAATAACTTAAAAAAAGTAAATGCCAAAAAAACCATTAATACTTTAGCTGGATTGCAAAAGTACTAAGCTGAAACTGATCTCTGCACTCTACTAAATTATGGTTGTTTTAATTACAATAAAAGCTTTTTCTAAAATATTCATGTAATACAAGTTCGAAAATGAATTTTGTTTCTGGTTTCGTCCATTGCACTGTTTAAGCGTTGCAACTGAGAAATGTTCTATACAAGGACAGGGTGAATAATATAAAAATAACTCACACTGTAAACAATTAAAAGCCTATTAGTAGTGAGAATTTTTTTCTAACAAATCCCACTAAATATTACATCAAAAATTAAACAGGTGGATTAAAATTGCAACAAAAAATCGCTTACCTTCATTATTTATTTCAAAATTGATTTTGAATTTTTGATATAAAAGGTTAAAATGATTAGTATCCTTTTACGTTTAATAGACAGATCTACAAAATCGTAGGAGAGAGAACAAAGAGGTAGCGTACTACTTTACATCGTTTTTCACAAATTTCTAAAGAGGTTTAAAAAATTGGTTCTGAAAAAATCTCCAGATTTTTTGTTAAAAGGTATAACGATTTTTCTCCGCTAAACTAGATTTGAATCAATTTCACAGTAAAATAGCAAAATTCCCATCACAAAAAACTATAAGAGTTTTAAAAATTTTATTCGATTTGAAAAGTCTTGCAAATTATGGATATTAGGACAGATTTCTAAAAGGCTCTGCTACCATTGGAATATTAAATAGCACAGATCACTCATAAGATTGTGATAGTCATGTCTTTAAAGCAAATAAGGAAATACGAAGAAACAAATTATTTGGATCTGAGTCGGCAAAACTATAAACAATAAGTGTGCATCATAGTGTTATCACGTAAGGTGATAGCGCAGACAGATACAAATTTTTGTCTCTCTCTCATTTTTATACGGATAATAACAACTCTGAAGTATATTTTTAATATTAAGTTTGATATATGTTGGACACAAAAAAAAATCAGCTGAACTGACACTACTACCCATATAAATATGCATTGGCGACACGAATGATTTGGCCACGATACATATATCACGAACTGGTTGTCCAGTATACAGGCAAATTTCGTGAAATTAATCGAAAGCTCATATGAAACTACCCTACCGAAATCACATGCTTGCAACATTCTTATCTTTCAATTAAGGCACCTCTAACAGCAATAAGTTTTTTAAGACAAGCCACTTTTTGGCATAATAAAAGATTATATTTTTCTGAAGGAAATAAACTCAACTAAAACTTAAGGGGAACGAAATAACATTAGAACATTAATTAACACATATTAAAAGTGATCTGGACCGGAACTAAGACACTAGGCTACAAAAAGTAAAATAAAAATATGAACCAGAAGTCAATTAAAATTTTAGCTAGCGAAAGAATTACAACATAACTTAAACTAAGTCAGAACTGAAGTTAAACTAAATAAGAATTAATTGGAACAAGAGATGAAAAAGAAGCTACTAGAAACAAATTGAAATATATATCTAAAAGAGCACAGCTATAACTAAGCTTAAATTAAACTAGAACTTAAGTAAAACTAAGCTTGATGTTAAAGATGTTAAGTATCAAAGTAAAATTAAATTAAAAACTCAACTAGAGTATAAGCAGAACTAAACTAAAACCGAACTGAAAATAAACTGAAGCATTTAAATGAATTTGAAATAAAAATGTGATCTCAACTGCATAATTTAGTAACAAATCAACTGATTAAACTAAAAGCATTTTATACTGTACTTAAATCATCATAATTCAATTACATTGGAAAAAAAAATTTAATAATTTATTATTATAGATTTCCGGAACTTTCTATTGCAATAAGTTTCCAACTAAATTTTGTTTCCTAATAAACTTTCAACTTATTCGAACTTATTTTTCACATTCATATAAACTGTTTTATTAATTTTTTTTTAAATTAGTTATGCATTTAATTAATAGCGAATTTTTATAAACATTAATAATTAATGTATTTTAATTTTTTACTGCCTCTTTTTTAATTTTTGTGTTTATTATTTATATTGCAAAGTTTATGTTGTGATTGCTTTATTGTTTACTTAAAAAAATTTACATTTAATTTTCCTCAAATAGTTTCGGAATTGTGCAAAATATGAAATTAAGCTGAAAAATTTAGTTTATTTCGCTCATGCGATATTCGTGTTAAGTTAATTAAATCAAACAGCAATTTACTGTATTGTTAAAAAAAAAACAATTAATTACATAGTTTAAAAATCTGATATTTTTTAACAGCAAATAAATATTAATTTTGAAATGAAGTATTTATTTATTTATTTATTTATTTAATTCAATAGATTACAAGCCTATAGGCCTAATTAATCAAGAAATAACATGGCTTTTAAACAATTTAAAAATAATTAGTTTTAGTATTTTATATGATTTATGGTGGGATGGAAAATATATACTTATTTTTAGAGTAAAAGCATGAGATTTTCAAGTCCTGTAAGGTACAGCTCAACTTTGTATGTTTTAAATGTTGTCTATTAGTTGTCTTTCTAGTTTCTTTAAGGTTTAGTTTAGCTATAGTACTTAGTTTAGTAAATATCTCGAACCAAAAGGTTGACAATAAGGGTGCCTTGGTGTTATTGCTAGTTCGGAGTAAAGATGTGTTACCAACACCTCTGTCTGGGGCATAGGAAAATCCTGAACCTCGTATGTAGATGTTAGGGAGACTCAGATGCCGATGGATCGCATTAATTGAGCGGACGCATCGCAGGCACATATCAGATGAATCCATGCACATTAGGGGTATGTATAGTGACATCATTGTCTTTACCTATAGGGCATAGGAGAATTCTAGACCTAAAACTTAAAGAGGTAAGATGGCGATGCAGCGCATGAATCGAATAAATGTGGCTGCATCGCACGCTTTTAGCGGATGGATCCATGCACAATGAGGGCATGGCTAGTGACATCAACATCTTTAATAGTGGAGCATAGGAGAATCCTGCTCCTCGAACTTAAAAGGGTTAGGGCAACTCAGATCGCGGTAGACTAAGGATCACAGATAGGAAAACATTAAGTGTGAATGCTATAGAGGACCACTGTCTAACAAAGATGCTGGCGATTACGAAGAACTGTGCGATTAGGATTGTCGGCATTCATCAGTTTGGGAATGTAAAATTCTTTTCCAGTCCAGAGAAAATGCCTGTAGTAGCGCGGGGACTCAGTAAAAGTTTGATGCCTATTGGTAGCCAATTATTCACTGGTGAACGGGGGGCTCAAAAAAGGGACACCAAAATAATAGTGGTCTGCTTCCATATTCAAAAACAAGTTACAGGCAAAAATAATTTTTATTAATATCTATTTTTTTTTTTTAAAGTTACTTAAGATCCTAATTAATTTTAAGACACACGCAAGACACCAAAATGCAAGCCATAGCCTCGAAAACTATTGATGAAAAAAAAACTAACAAATCGGTAGGGAACTGAGATATATTTAGTTACAAAAATACAAATGCTTCAGTGCTTTTCCTTAAATTTACAAACGAAAATCTTTTTTTTCAATATCTGGACAAGAGAGAGGAGCGATACGGCGTTGTTGACTAGCAGAATGTAATACACTACAAAAAATTCAAGCTTCATGATGGCCGCCACTACAAAATTACACACAATAAATTAACACATGTATCAAATGTAGTAATGAAATATGTACCCACTTTAACCCCCATAATATTTGGATCCAACAAAGGGTTTGACCAGTCGAATACAGTAAACTATAAAAAGTTAAAATACAAGACGGCTCGCAAAATTAAATGCGGTTACATGAATCAAATATAGTTATTACGGCAATGCCCTTTTAACTTCCATAACATTGTTCATATCAACTTGACCTGCATAATAAAATAATAAGTAAAAATAATCATTTACTTTTTAATTTAAATATCCTAATAATCAATACTTTTGATTATTATCGAGTAATAAAAAGTATTGAGTAATAAAGTGTAGTAGAATTTGCCAAGACTAGTTGAAAACTAGTTATGTTCTAATTATTTTAATTTTCATTGCTTTTCTTTTTTTATTATTATTCGTTAAGAACTTTACATTTTAATTAATATGAAATAATTCTGTTGATTGAAATACGATATTCTATCATTAAAAATATAAAAAATTAAACATTATTTCCATATATGTATACAAAAAAAAGTATTTTTTATCTTAACGAATCGAAAATGTGCTGTGCAAAATTTTTAAATTAGCTGCCAAAAAAACTAATGCGTTAATTAATAATAAGCAAGTAAATTTTTTAATCGACTACTTGCTAAGAATCTAAATCCTTTTCCTTTTATTTTCAAAAGCTATCATATATATGTTCATAGTTAAACGTAACAAGTTATCAATGGCATGCCATAAAACAAAATAATAAATATTGTAGACAGATCTATAAAAAGCATTCATGAATTTTAATTTTTTTTTCTCCCCATATATGTAGCTCCTCGAGAATTAAACGCAAACAAAGTTACAAAATAACTAAGAGAGCGGCAGAGAGTACAAAGAAAAACTTTACACAAAGTTTTTTGTAATTCCAGCAATAACAAAAACCAGACTGAGATTTAAAAACAAAAACATCAACAGAGCAAAAAACGGCGGACGGACGGACAGACTGTTTTAAATAAAAAGAAAAAAAATCACAAATGTGACTAAAAGCGGTAAAACTTTAGGAAAACAAATAAAAAAAGCGCCCAAAATAAGCAACAATTATCAAATAAAATATATCATTAAACCGAAAGAGGATAGAAGAACTTAGAGGCTTACGGCAGACGGGCGGGGCCATATAATTTAATATTATAATTTACAATGGCGGCAGCAGTGGAAGTACGAAATGGTTATAAATATTATGGCAGCAAATCGAAACCAAAAATCATACTCAACTATTTGAATATGAATGTACAACGAGGATCCATGTGAGTAGAATAAATTCATAGTAATTATGGAAATAAAAACGAAACTGAATTTGAAATAATATCATAATAGTGACTTTAAATAGTAAAAGAAGATTGTGTTTTTAAGGGAATGCGTTTAGAATAAAAAAGCATAATAATAAAAAAAGTAAAAACATGTTAAACATTTAAATTTTTGTTTAAGATATGGCTTATTGGGTGCCTCAGGCTGTGGTAAAACCACTTTGCTTTCTTGCATAGTGGGTCAAAGAGAATTCAATAGTGGAGATGTGAGAGTGTTGGGCATAAAGCCTGGTGCTCCGGGTAGTGGCATACCCGGTTCTAGAATTGGCTATATGCCTCAGGTGAATTCAGTCTTTGATATATTTTTGTTTTATTTTATATCTTTAGTTTTTTCCATTTATTATACAGGAAATTGCTTTGGTTGAAGAGATGACTGTAAAGGAGACGGTTTATTATTTTGGTCGCATTTATGGCATGACCGATGAAAAGATCCGTGAAAAATTTAAACTTTTACGTAACCTTTTACAACTGCCACCTGCCAAACAGTTGATCAAAAAATGTAGTGGTGGTCAACAGAGACGTGTATCGTTCGCCTGCGCCATGATACACGATCCAGAGTTGTTGATACTGGATGAGCCCACGGTGGGCTTGGATCCAATGTTAAGAGAGAAGTAAGAAGACACATCTAAATATAATGAAATTATTTGAGCATACATACACTCTAATGAAATAAGAACAAAACTAATCTTTAACTTAAATTAGAACTGAACTAGAACTAAACTGGAAAAAAAAACTGACATGAAACCAACAATTCAACTGAACTCAAACTGAGCTACAACTAAACAAGATCAGATTAAAACAGAATCAACTAAAACTCTTATTAATATTAAAGATAAATAAACTTGAGCCAAACTTAAGCTAGAACTAGACTTAAACTAAACTGCAGCTGAAAGTTAAAAATAACTAGACAAAACTAATGGTAGAACTAAACTAAGCTCAGTTGAAACTTAATTGAAAAGGAACTAAAACGAGAGTAAAACTGCATAGACCCTAAAATAAAACTGATTTAGAATTAAGTTTAACCTGATATAACTAGAACTAAACTAGATTTGAACTAAAAATAAATTTAAACTAAAGAAAAAGTGGACTAAAATTTAAATAAACTAGAACAAAACTAAAAATAAACTGAAAAATATTTAAACTAGAATTTAAAAAAAGCTGAGCTAAAACAAAATTGGAACAGAACTCGCTCAAATAAAAACAACATTAAATTTAAGTTGTATTGAATGACTTGAATTAAACTAGATTTGATACAAAACTTTAACTAGAATTAAACTAAAACGGAATCACATGTATGCTAGAACTGACCTAAACTAAATTTAAAAATTATGGTGCGTGTAATAGTATCCTCATTTACTCACTTAGGTGTTTGCCAATATATTTAGGCACACTTTCTTGTCATAAGTTTGAAAATTTCATTGATATTTACCTAAAAAAAAAAAAAGAAAAATATAAATTAGTTTTAAACATAAATCAGACAAATTCAAAACATTAATTTATATTCTTAGAATCTGGGATTTTTTAGTAGAATCAACCAGAAATAGTTCAATGGCTGTGATTATAACAACACATTATATAGAAGAAGCTAAACAGGCCAATTGTGTAAGTAAAATATAAAAAAAGGGTCAAAATATTTAAAATCTCTTAATCTATATCGCTTTACTATATCTCGTACTTTAGATTGGCTTAATGCGTAAAGGTGTTCTACTGGCTGAAGACACACCCGAAAATATAAGGTTAAGGTTTGAGGTGAATTCCATAGAAGACGCTTTTCTTATACTGAGCCAAAAACAAGGTGATAATGATGTTATTGAAGCCTCACTGGCTCAACTGCCGTCAAATCAGCACCACTCCTCAAATGCAATTTGTCAAGGCGTAGAAGTAATAGATACCACTAGCATAACACAAACAATAGAAAAGGCAAATTTAGAAACGAATATAGAAAAAGTATCGGTTAAAAACGATGTGTCAACGCAACAAAACGATAATCAAAGGAAATGCTTTTTTACAACCAAAGGACGAATAAAAGCGCTGATGACCAAAAATTTTGTGCAATTATTTCGACAGCCCAGGTAGGTTACATACCAATGAATTACTAATGGTAAAATTTTTACATAAATATTTTCGTTTCTAGTGGTATTGTTTTCATGTTAATGTTTCCTTTAATACAATTATCCTGTTTTTATATGGCCATTGGAAAAACTCCCAATAACATGAGATTGGGTTTCGTCAACAATGAGATAACGAAATGGGATACATGCTACGATCCAGATTTGATAACAGTATCAATAAACAATGACACTTGCAATTTTAGTTCGATATCCTGTCGTTTTGTAACAACTCTAGAGGACAGCGATCATATAAAAAAGGTAACGTGATTGCTTTTTTCATTCATTTGTTTTAATTTGTTTTTTTAATGTTTGTAATTTAGATTTTCTATGACAATGTAGAAGATGCTCATCGTGATTCTAAAACCACCGATATTTTGGGTTATATATACTTTCCGGCCAATTTTTCTACCTCTATGCAGTCTCTGTTGGAAGACGGTCGTTTTGCTGATGATTATGCTGTTAATAATGCAGAGCTGGCCGTACATATTGATATGACGGGTGAGTTTAAACAAAAATGTTCAGGTATAATAGAGGCGTTGAAACTTCATTTAATCTTCTAATTAGATGTTTTCCAATTGTAGTTAGAACGTAACAATAACTGACTAAATCGTCCTTTAAATTACTTATTGAAAACAAAAATCAACAAAAAAAAAAAACAAAAATTATCACATATATAAACTAATGAGTTGGGTGTTTTTTTAGACCGCCAAATTGCTTATTTTGTGGAAAGAAAGCTGCGTGAACACTATCAAAGCTTTATTAAGGACATTTTGGCAGATTGCAATTTACCCCAGTCTTTAGGCACTGTACCAGTAAATATGCAAGAGCCCATATTTGGTACAGAAGATATGGAATTTCAACAATATGTAGCACCAGGTGTAGTTATGACGTAAGCTACATATTATACATTTATTAAATAGATTAGCTAAAACTAATTCTTTATTTAATTAGAATGGTGTTCTTTTTGGCCACCTTAATGACATCTGCTGTATTCATTGAGGAACGTTTGGATGGTGTGTGGGATCGCACTTTAGTAGCTGGTGTATCGGCTATGCAAATGCTATGGGCTCATTTATTGACACAATTTATTATCATGATCGTACAAAGTTTCGAAGTGATTATGTATATTGGGATAGTGTTTGACACTTATAATAAGGGTGATACAGCTACATTAATATTTTTACTGACACTGACCTCATTTTGTGGCATGTTATTTGGTAAGTTGAAATAAAAAGCAAATAAACAAAATATAATTTTAAATTAAATATACTTGTCCTAAGGTTTACTCATCTCGGTTTATTGCAAATCTCATACGGAATCAAATTTTATAGCAACCGGTTTTTTTTATCCCATGATCATATTGTGTGGTAAGTTGTCGTTTGAAGTTTTTGTTAAAATGAGGTTTAAGTTATTTTTTTATTTTGTTTAAGGTCTCTTATGGCCCCTGGAGGGTATGCCGAAAGCCTTACAAGACATAGTGGTTTATTTTCCCTTTACCTTGCCTACTATATCGGCTCGCAATATTTTGGAAAAAGGTTGGAGCATTACCAATAATCAGGTTTATAATGGGTTTCTAGTGATGTTTGCCTGGATTGTTATATTCTTTGCATTATGTATGATCGGTCTCAAAAGAAAAACGTAATTTTTAAAATTCCCGATTTTAAGAATAATAATTATTTTTAGGGTTTTTTTTTTTGTTATTTAAAGTAAATTTTACCAATTCCCGCATAGTTATTCGCTGACATACATACAAATCTATCACAAAAACTTACATCTAAAATGAGACAAAATTCCCAGAATTTCATACATTGAAACACACTCAAATAAATTATTTATTAAAAAAAGACATTTCTCACAAATTATCGTAATTTATATACAATTAAACAAAAATCATTTATCAAAATTTGTCTTTAAAAATCATTTTTATTTTCCTTTTCAAACAAGCACAAAAAAAACAAAACGTTTTATCTTTATCAATTTCAAATTAAATCAATAAAAAGGTAAAAATTATACTTTAATTGTATTAAGGTATTGAAGTGAACATTAATAATATTTTTTTTTTTCAAATGTATAATTTTAGTATTTTATTTATAAATTTAATATGTAAAACATGTATACAAACAACAGCAATAACAAAATGTTATTTGTATTTTTTAAAAACAAAATAAAGGTAATTGTAGTTATGTAGTAGTGTAGTCTTAATAAATCAATCAAGTGTATACATATCGCGAAAGCCAAAAACAACTTTTTAATAAAAAAAAAAAAAAAACAAATTTGTTGGTAAAAAAAATGTTAAAACAAATGGGAGAAGTATTTTCAGCCTAAAAGTAGATAATGGTTTATAAAAAAGTGTTAATAGAGGTGGTAAATTTTTGAAAAAGGTAGTATAAAACTAATTTAAATACTTTAAAAATACTGCCGTTACTTTTTCAGTCTTACAAACAATTTATTAATTAATTTTTGACTTTTAATAAATCAATATAATATGTTTTCCATTTGTGTTGGATAGTAACATAGTTCACATTATACAGCGACACTTAAAAATTTATCCTTATTTCGGTTTTCGGTGTCGATTTTTAGTCAAGATCACATTAATATTTGTTTAAAAAAGTAAAGATGTCTTTTTTGTTTTACGCAAATTAACGGCAAATATTTAACATCGTCACAAGACTGCTAAAGAATGCCAAATTGATGTTAATCGGTGTCGAAGTAACGCCGATGTATAAAAAAAGTTATGTTACGACAAAAACAACTGGAATAAGGGCGATTGTGTCAAGTTGTTGAAAACGAAAAAGTTAAATTAATGCCAGTTTTTTTTCGTAATTGCAAGTCTTTTGATTAAAGAGCAACTTTTGCAAATTTTCAGAATCATACATCTAATTTTGTCAGTTAAATTACGTTTTAAATTTTAAGTAGACCGAAAAAGACACTGTGCGGTATACATTTTCTTACATTTTGACCTATGACTCCTTGCGTAATGTATAGATTTTAGTAATTTTCAGAGAAAGATATTTCTTTTAGTCAGGAAATATATATTCGAATTTAATGGCTCTACGTTAATGCGTTTGGACACAATTACATTTTATTCGATGTTGGAAGGACATGTTTGTTTACCTACTCTTGCATTACGATCTATAACTCTCTTCCTAATATTTATTCCGATTTACCCCACTTTCAATACCAAACAAACATTGTGTATAAGAAATGCTTTTTCGGGTCAAGCTTTATCGTGCTTTCAACAAACGGACAGACGAACGGAATTAGAAAATAAGTACTTTATCGAGTCTAAAATGGATATTTCGGTGTGTTACAAACAGAATGACAAAATGAATATACCCCATCATTTTTTTGGTTTTGCATTTGGAGCCCTCAAGCAGGTGCCTTACAGCCACTCAATAGATAGATTTCATACAATATTTTGCTTGTATATAAATTTCAAGTTTTAGCGTTGTAAGATTTAATATTTTTATGTTTATTTTATATTTAAAATTTATGAACAAAATAACTATTTCACTAACGTAAAAGGCCTTTTAAAGAAACATTTAACAACCTTTCGGTTTTACACTCTTGCCCTTCTCTTTCACTTAGTATTCTTTTAAATACCTTTTATTCTATTTAAATACACAATTTAAAATCAGAGAATTATTTAGTTAACCTTGACCCTTTTCTTTGAACTCCATCATAGCACACCCACAAGTTTTTATACATCCATTCATAGTTCACTGAACTTTGGCACATTCTCCACAATCAAGACACTATTTCAGGAAACATTTGCAATAGAATAAATGGTTATAAATACATACTATTATATATAATAGTACGTCTTTGTACTCACCAGCCAGCAGAACTAAATAATATTAGCTTTCACCTTCATTAAATTTTTAGTACAAAATGCAGCAGAAATTCTAAAAAAAAAAAACAAAGAAAGAGTTGCCTTCCTTCTTAACTCTTTCTCACTCCTTACCAACTGAGTAAACTTTGCAAACAATATCAACACAATTATAGAGATAAAAAAAGCATTCTTGTTTTAAATTTATTCTACTCACATACACGCAAAACTCAAATTAAAAGAGATTTGTCTCTACCTTTGGGTTACTACAGGTAGTAGAATGGTTTAGTCACTAAACTTTAGTGTATGGATGGTGTCTGCATTTATATACAAGAGATGCTTTAAAGTTTTATTTAAACTTTTTGTGTGTGTGTGTTTTTCTCTGCATGTGTGCGTTTGAGTTTAAGTGTAAATTTTAGAATCCTTAAATAAAATCTAGCACAAAATTTTATTTTTTGTTTTAATTGTATCTACGATTTTGCCTCAACTACCAAAAATAAGTTAAAATTGTTTTTACCTAAAAAATACACTGAGATAAACTTTAAAATTTCAGAAAAAAAACCTTTTTTTTAATTTAAAGTGAGTTAATATCTTTTCTACTACTTAATTTATATTAAAAACTAGCCAAGCCCGGTGCGCGTTGCTACGCCCCTTAGTGAATAAAAATGAGTTCTGAATTTTAATTGAATATCAAGTGCAAGAAGAAAATTATATTTTTAATGGGCGTGGCCCTGCCCACTTTTCTAATCACGAAATTGTATAGTCATGACAGCTCAATATGTGTGTGCAAAGTTTCAAAAAAATCGGTCCAGTGCAAGTAGCTAAAACTGATAATTAATTTCTTATGGGCGTAGTCCCGCCCACTTTTTGTCACCCATAAACACTCCCTGGAATGTGTACAACAACTTGCTAAGGTTTTAGTCCGATCGGTTTTACAGTTTCGGAGTTTATAGCTAACACACAGACAGAGTTTCACTTTTATATATATAGATAGAAGATAGATGTGACAGCGCATAGAGAAAGGGGGATAGGGGGTAAAAACTCAATTTTCACTTTTTTTTTTTTGATGTGGACAACATCTGAGCATCGAATGAGACCGATCCCATGCCCCAAAAGTGTTCCCTCCCAGAGATATACGCGTTTTATAAAAGTGAAGTCGTCGATTCTAAGTGCAACTAGAAAGGGACCTAACGGTAAAATTTATTTATTTTCATGTTTTCCCCTACTAAATTAACAAAATAACTTGATTTTACGAAACTACAAAAAATTTATTTTTTTCCTTATGAACAATTCAAAAAAATAGAAAAATCATTTAATCTTTAAAATGGCTCTCCTGAACAAAACCTGTTTTTACCCTTAGGTCCCTTTCTCTATGCGCTGTCACATATATAGATAATCAAATGTGCATACTATTAAGAGCAGGAAAAAAATACTTTGTGTTAATAAAATGGCGTCTTTATGTATGCAATGCTAGACTTTAATATAAGCTGAAGAAGGTAAAATGAAAACGGTTAGAATGACAAGTATGGAACTAAACTCAGTCCGTTTAATATATACTATATTATCGATTTTATTATTTAGCAAAATCACAAATTAAGAACAGTCAACTGGGAGAAATAACCTCTTCTAAATGCTATGTGCCACTACGACCTTGTAAAAATAATTTCGACTGTTTTAACAATCATATATTATAAAACTATATTTACAAAGAAAAAATATCGTTATTTTTTAGAGGTGCTTTTGCAAAAATCCTACACTGGTACAACATTCAAAATATAATTGTGTAAATTTTTTGTAAATTTGTATTTAACGATGTTGTGAAGATAATGAAAACAAGAGTCTAAAGACCCTCATTTGATGTTGTGACAATATTACAAAAGCGTAGGCTAGATTTCTGAATTTTTTTAATACGCCATTTTGCCTTATTATTTTCGACACCTTCTTTTATTTAGAATTTTTACATAGGTAATTGTATTTATGCATTTTTGGAAGCGTTAAAGAGACAAACCAGTAATTACTATATTTGACTCAGTTAACGTTAACACCACTTCTAATTTAGTTTGTTATGAAAATGAGCGAGGCGCAGATAGAGAGGGTTACCCCTCTAACGAAAAAAAAATCGTTTAAATAAGAACTCAGGAACACAGCAGACTGGTTTTGTCTGCATTTTCTAAAAAAACAATTTAAACTTTTTCTCTCACTGTATGTATTTACACATTGATATTTATATGTATAGTATGTTTGTATAAAAGTATGTACTTATAAGAACATGCCCTACAGGTAGGATGGGATCAAGTGTCTCCAAGTCAACACTTTTGCCGAATATTTTGCAGACTTTTTAGTGATATTGTCAACAAAACGTTTACACCTTTTTAACTTTAAAATAATAAATAGAAAAAATTCAAAAATTTGTCAGTAATATTATTTTAGATGATAAAATCTAGTTTACTTTTACATTTGAAAATAATATTTTAATTTAATGAGGTAAAAAATATCAAAAGTGAAGATCAGAATTATTAAAAAATTAACTGGTGAAATGTCTAAAGCAAAGAACTTTGGGGTATAATTGGTCAGTAGTAGTGTTGAGAAAGTCAGTCTGTACTATTTACTGCAGGGTATATTCTCAAATTTCTATATCTCTTTATATTTACGTATGTATGCATACATATAAAATCTCTTATATCCTGACTAAGGGCATGTTCATAAAATTTCTACTATATTCATATTTCTAAATACAATTTCAAGTGTTTGTATATGTGTGTGTTTGTTTACCCGTTAAAGTCTCTGAGTATGAGATTAAATGGAGAAAATATTTTAAAGTTTAACTTTCATGTCTGCTCTTACGTCCAGAAAGCATTACACTTTTGCCCTATTTTGGGTGTTCAAACTGCCAAAATGTATGAAAACCTTTTGTCTAGTCGTCTCGAAGTATGAGTTTTATATTTTCTTTATTTTTGCATATGAGTGTGTCTATGTTTGTGAATATAAATATATAAATGAAGGTCAAGTTTAAATATAATTTAGAAAAACTTTACAATAAAGACAAGTTAACCACAAAAACAACTAAATAAAAAAAATATAATAAAAGATGACCCAGAATTTGAGAAATTCGGAAAATTTATTTGCATAAATTAGTTTTAGTTAAAAAAAGGATAGCAAGTGCACATATACATAAGTGATAGAAGAGGTAAGTTAATTTAAAGTTTTAAAATGTATAAAATTTAAATAGACTTAAAGGTTGTAATTTATAAAAAACTAAATTTAAGAACAGAAGAGATTCAGTTAATGATAATCTGTTGTTTTGCTGATTTCGGGCATTTAATGGTAGCTTTTCGTTGTTGTGGGGAAAAATGTATTCGCTTTGCAGAAGTTCATATTTAAAGATCACAAATTTGTTTTTTTTTTGTTTTGTTTTGTTTTTGACAAGCTGTGTGAATTTACCCTATTAGCATCTTATAAGTAAATTTCATTGATCAGCTAATTTAAGGGAAAATTTATGAAATTCTAAAAATTTCTATGTAGATTTAAGAGATTACCGAACTCCATATAAAAAGAAAAGACAGTCACAAAATTTATTTTCTGTCAATACGAGTTGTTTTTATAATAAGTTTTGCTCTCGGCACTTGTGGGTATAAAAACACTTCGAATTTTTTTTTCAACTAAAAGATAAATATCATTTACCTTTCCTGGCACAAATTAAGATGAATATAACAAAATTTGTCATAAGACTGTTCGACTAACTGAAGATACATATTTACATATTTTTCAGATAAAGTTCATTTCTCACTCGGTGATTACGTCAACTAGCAAAATTGCCGCTTATGGCCCTTTGCACCCGGAAAAAGAGTCTGTTTAGTACGCATTATGGTCTGGAGGTGTCATTGAGCCGTTTTTTTGTTTTGTTTTCTAAAATGTCACTGAAAGCCATGTTTGAAACCATTAAATGACCATTAACTTTTTTGGCCGTAAAGAATACAAATTATTATATTTTTAAATCGAGAAAATCAAACTTTCCTAAAGTATAGTTCAAAACTGTTACACTAATATACTGTTTCATAAGTATAATTCGTTCGAATTTGTAAAATTCCTTCATAATGCATCTATCTACTAGAATTTCAATTTTTTCACTGCTACTCACTCAAACAACTTACTTTTTCATATTTACAGTATGGCCCATTTAATTGCATATGTTTAAAGTGACTAGTTTTTTTTTAAATTAAATTCTTTTCGGCCGCTCCGTGTACTTTGCAATGAAAAACCGGAAACAAAAGAAGTGAAAGTAGAAATCACTGAGACCAAGGTATTATAGGCACACTAGTAATAGTCAACCAACTCCTTAACGAAATTGCACAATTACAAATTCATATACACATACAGACGCATTTGTACTTATATCAGATACAAGTACAATGAAGACCCAATGGTTTTTATGATGGTACAAAATTTTGTAAATTTTTTAAATTCTTTTTTTTTCAAAATGCTTTCTTTGTTGATACTTTTTGTTTGTTTTAAAGTTCAAAGTTGTATTGCAATAAAATAAATTAATTAAAACCAATCTATATATATAAAAGTGAAACTCTGTGTGTGTGTGTGTGTGTGTGTGTGTGTGTTAGCTATAGACTCTGAAACCGCAAAACCGATCGGGCTCAAACTTTGGTAAGTTGTTGTACACATACCGGGGAGTGTTTATGGATGAAAAAAAGTGGGCGGGGCCACGCCCATAAAAAATTAGTTATCAGTTTTAGCTACTTGCACTTGACCGATTTTTCTGAAACTTTGCACACATATCGAGCTATCATGACTAAATAATTTCGTGATAAGAAAAGTGGGCGGAGCCACGCCCCTAAAAAAGTTTTAATTTTGAGGTACTTGCACTGGACCGATTTTTCTGAAACTTTGCACACATATTAAGCTGTCGTGACTTTATAATTTTGTGATTAACAAAGTGGGCGGGGCCACGCCCATAAAAAAAGGCTACAATTTTGAGGTACTTGCACCAGACCGATTTTTCTGAAACTTTGCACACATATTGAGCTGTCATGACTAAATAATTTTGTGATTAGAAAAGTGGGCAGTGCCACGCCTATAAAAAAAAAGGTATCATTTTGAGGTACTTGCACTTGACCGATTATTCTGAAACTTTGCACACATATTGAGCTGTTATGACTTTACAATTTCGTTATTAGAAAAGTGGGCAGGGCCACGCCCATAAAAACAATTTTAATTTTGAGGTACTTGCACTGGTCCGATTCTTCTGAAACTTTGCACACATATTGAGCTGTTATGACTTTACAATTTCGTGACTAGAAAAGTGGGCAATGCCACGCCCATAAAAAAATTATAATTTTGAGGTACTTGCACTGGTCCGATTATTCTGAAACTTTGCACACATATTGAGCTGTTATGACTTTACAATTTCGTGACTAGAAAAGTGGGCAATGCCACGCCCATAAAAAAATTATAATTTTTAGGTTTTTGCACTTGATATTCAATTAAAATTCAGAATGCATTTCGATTCATTAAGGGGCGTAGCAACGCGCGCCGGGTTTGGCTAGTATCATATAAAAGCAATTGTCATAAATTCATCCAAATGTTTATTATTTATTACAAAGGAAACATTTTGACTTTTAGTCCTCGTCCATATTATGGAATTTTGCAAAACTTTTGAGTTTGCGAATAAATGTAGAAAGACGCATGGAAAATGGTACAATGTTTTATATATGCATATGCAATTTCTTAGGAAAAGTTCGCTAAGAAGTTTTTAAAAGAAAAGATGCAAAATTTTTGCAACAAATTTTTGATTATATAGACAAGGACATCATGTAGAAGATTACTCAAACTGAAATAAAAAAATAATAATAATAAAGCCGGTTCCTATGTGTAATCACTTCTAATCAATGGTTTTCCTTTTTTTTGAAACAGTCGCCAGAACTGTTTGACTTTTTCTATGTATAAAAGAATGTGCAAATAATAAAAATAGACTTATTTTCTACTGTTGCTTGTTTCGATAGCAAATTGTAACATTACTTTGTTAGATGTATTGCTGAATGTATGCACGTTAGTACGTACGTACAAGTTAAACATATTATCATTTTCTTTGTGGTAACAAATGCCAGCCAAATGGATCACTTCTACAAGAAGAAGAAATATATGAAGAGTAATGAAAACTACAATGTAACGAGTACAGGATGTCGTATATATACAGGACTATTTGTAGAAAGATTGAGTTAAATAGATTAACATGGTGGGCCTTAAAAGAAATTGAAACTATTACAAAAAACCTCTTATATACACAAACAAATTGAAAGAAACAAGAAACAGAATGTGGGAGTTAAAAGAGTTTTGCTAAAAGCAACTTAAAATAGTAAGTAAAGCATTTTAAAAGACAAGTAACTACAAATAGAACTTAAGAGGAGTAAGGCGAAAATAATTATCAGAATTGTAAAGGGAAAAAATTTAATAAACCATTAAGGAGAAAACAAAAGTTAAAGTTAAATTCATGACATTTTAGATGAAAAATAAAAAAATTAAAAAAAAACGTTTAATTAAATCATTTCGTATTGAAATGTGTACAAAAGATATTTGTTTAAATTTAACAAACAAATAGCTTTCTATTTGGTTGCTTTTGTGGGAAAACGCCCAAAGGTTTTTTTTATACGAGTACATATAAAACAGAAAGACTATAAATATTTTTTTAAGGTTATTTTGTAAAAAATTTTTTGTTTATATTCTCTGATTGTCTGTTTGAAAAGCTTATGCAGCAGACACCCATCTAGAGTCAACAATATTTTTTTATGCGCAGTGTAACCACAAAAAATGCAAACAAACTCCTAAGGCCACATTACATTTTCTTAACAAAAAAAATTTTCGACTACCAGATTTTTAAGTTTTTTAGGGTTTTATAAGCTCTTTATAAACCTTTCTTAATCGTTATTAAAATTACGCTGCCAAATTTAAAAAATTTTTTACAAAAATATTATCAGATTTTGATTTTACTCCGTATACTGTGTATTTGAAATAAGAAATTCGAAAGATAATATCAAGACAGCATCTAGAAGTCATGGCTCATAAAATCGTCGCAGACTAAAGTCGTGAGATAGAATCTATTTTATTTTGAGAGTGTTTTTTATAATTAAAGGTATAACAATCGGTTTCCAAATACAGTCAAGGCCCGGTATAGTGAATACTCGATTTATATATAAACGCGATATAACGTACGATCAAATTTTTTACATTGACTATCTTATATTACCAACATATCGAAAAACTCGAAAAACCCGAAATAACGAACGCAGGGCAAAAACTCAATCAAAAGATAAACGCTAAAAATAAAACAAATAAAAAATGTTTTTAAATATTTATATGTAATTCAAAAACAATAGAAAAGGGAACCTAAAACGTTAAAATACCGTTTGTTTTTCAATGAATACTCATTTGATATTTGCGCATGCGCTGATGCAAAAAGCATTTTATCAGGTTTGGAAAGAGTTTCAGCGTAAAATAAGAATGGAAAACAGAAAAAGAATTTCTTTAAGTGAAAAAATAAAATTTTTTGATGACTGTAAAAAGGCCTCAGTGCAATTTCACACGTATATGGGATTCCAAAATCTTCAAAATGCACATTAAAGTAAATAAAAGACAGAATTGTGTTAAATCTAGAAGCTACCAAATATGGATCAAAGAACTGTCGATCACTTAAAGAAGGTGAGTACCCAAAGATGGAGCAAAAGCTGTTCGATTGGTTTCTGAATTAAAGGAAGAAGTTTGTACCAGGAATTGGAATAGCACTGAAAACAAAAGACATTGAAATACAAAACAAATTTTGTAATGGAGGGTTCAACGCAAGTGATGGTTGGTTAGCTAGATTAAAAAAAAATACCGCATTAGACTACTTCCAAACGTGACACCTCTTATCCAACCAATGCATCAAAATCCTATTCGTTTAGTAAAATTACAATAGGGGAATAGTCTTCTAGCCAAAATGGTGTCATCTGAAGCAGAAAATTTTTTTTTTTTAATCTCTAACTCTTTATGACGCAACATCCATGATTGCTTTCGCTTGGAATAATTTAAAGCAAGATAAATTAGCAAAGTGCTGGAATAAAATGTTGTATACTGGTAAATTGGACTTTGACACAGATGATGCAACAAGAAGAAATTGTGTACATGAGACGCGAAATAAAAAATCTTGAGTTCAGTTTTTCCAAAAGCAAGCTATATTTCAACACTTTTTTAAGATTTTTATCATTTTAACGAGTACAAAATAAAGTAAACATGTACAAAACTTATTTATTTTTTTAGTTTTAAAAATCTGATATTGCAAAAATAAATATTAATTAACATAATTTGATTTTTTTATGTCAACCTATTAAAACTACTATAAAATAAATCTTTTTGATAAAACGAATTATTCGATATAACGAAAGGGCCTGACAATATATCATTCGTTAAACCGAGCTTTGGCTGTAATTCAATTGGCCGGTTTTATAAACTTGTAGGTTTTCAATTTATTTGAGAAACCGGTTTTAATGTCTCGAATTATTGGAAAATATCGAATAGTTTGTTTTGTTTTAAGGCAAATTTATTCATCTTGATTAAACTTCAGCTGTCAAAATCTATAGATAAAAAATAATTATCTCTCGTCTCTCATTTATTTTAAATGTCAAACTTCATATATAAAATGTGTAAACAAAAAAGTCGCTCCGAACTGCTATTACCTGATAAATAAATATCCCTTGGATTTGCTTTTATACATAATTATGCCTTTGTCTATCTATATAAACAACTTTTTTGTTATAATTTTTCAAACTCTTTTTGGTCCCCAACACACTAGAGGACAGCAACAGAGTGTATTTTGTTTTTATACCCCATAAACAATATATTTTCTGAAAGTTTATGAATGGGGGGTCGATTGAGCAATATCCGGCTGTTTGGTGTACTTTAGGTATAGAGATTTTAATAAGAATTCTAAAACTACTTTCATTGTTGTACAGAAATTTGTCAAATAAGCCTTCAATAAATCTAAAATATTTTTTATTAATACGGCATATATTGTATTAAAGAATTTATTTAATAAATTTATGTTTTTTTAATAATTCGAAAACCGGTTTTTCATATATGACAATTATTTGATTACTCTACTTATCATTTTATTTTAAGAAATTCAACAATAAGCTATTCTCAACAAGACAACCAAATTTGTTTATAATTTTTATTTCATTAATTTTGTAAATAAAACCATCGCTTAGATTGCGATTCGAGTGAACTAGCAGTAAGTATAAGTATAAAAATTGTTTGTCAATTTTACATATTTCCAAAAATCTGTAATGTGTTTAAAAGTTTTCTTCTGTGGTTTTAATCCTTAATCTAAAGTATAAGTATAATTACAAAGTTTGTTTTTGCAATTTAACATCTCCTTCAATGTTTTAAATCTTGTCACCAAAATTCGTTATCCTACTGTATAATTCCCATGTTGTTAATAAAATTTTTAACATATATGGATATTCTTTATTGCGCTTTTTCCTGTTGAATTTTGTTTTTTTTTGTTTGTTACCGCTGTGTTTTGCTTTGCTATTGGTTTTTTCGCACTGGTTCCTTTGCTTTTTTATTTACCACCATTTTTAACGTATACTTATTTTAATTTTATATTCTTGGATAAAATGTAAAAAACATAAAGTTTAAAAATGTGTTGTAGCTATTTAATTTAAACATGTTTGCAATATTTGTGGTGATGTCGTTATAAAACAACACAATTTTTTGCATAAAAAATTGTAACAACACTAAGAACACAAAACACATGAGAGAGTTTTACAGTGATTTAAGAAAGAATTCTACAAACATTTTCAATACACACATAATCTAATGACAGATTTTTATCAAGAGAGATTTAACTGAAACATATTTTTTTTTAAAGAATTTATTATTACCCATCTGTGGCATGAGTTTGTGTTTCTAGGGTGTAGATTAACAAAATTGTCATTATTAGGGTTATTAAGGTCGTTACTAGTTCTGTGCAATCGAAAGTTTTTGCGTGTTATATCATATGGTGTCTCTTTACTTTTTACTGTACAAAAAAATTTTTCTTCATAATCTCATAGAACGAGTCTTAACCCCCTAAATTTATATTTTTTCGTCTGTCAAAGATGGATGTCAAAGCGGCCCTTAACAAAAAATGCATTCGAAATCCTTAATGCAACTTGTTCTGTCCAGAATATTATCAACTTTACTAGAATAATGAATAGCTTTCGCCTCTGCTTAGCATTTTAATGTATTACTTAAATATATTCCGTAACAAAAAGCTATTAAATAGGATATAAACTAGATTTAACTTCTCCCTTACCTTAACAAATATGTGGACGATTTTCGGTCGAAATAGACAGAGTGACCAGATAATAATAATTTCATTTAAAAAGCTTAAATTTAAAAAAAAGTAATAATAAAAATATAAATAATATATTAAATAAAAAACAAGTAACAGCGCTATATTCGGCCGTGCCGAATCTTATATACCCTTCACAACGTGTAGTCATGCAATAACAATCTCATATAAAATACGTGCATACGTACACGTTAGTGGCATCGAATCCCAGCTGAGCCAAAAAAATTTTATTTTATTTTATTTAATATATGATTTATATTTTATTATTTTTTTTATATTTTTTTTAATTTTTTTTAAAAAATTTTTTTAGAAAAATTTTAAAAAAATTTTTTTTTAAATTTTTTTTTAATTTTTTTTTTTTTAGTTTTTTTTATTATTTTTTTCTTATTTTTAATATTTTTTTTTTGTATTTTTTTTTTGTTTGGTATGTTTTTTACATGTATGTATGTATGTATGTATGTTGTTGTTGTAATTGTGAAAAAAAACGAGGTGGTCGTGGTTTTTTGCTCATATCTCAGAAAGTTATTGGGCGATTGTGCTGAATTTCAATAGCGATTCATTCCTGGATATTTCCAAGAGATTGATACCATATACAGATCTGAGGAACATATAGTTGCTTCTAAAAGTTGATTTCAACCAACACACGGACAGACGGTCAGGGCTTAATCGACTCCTCTATTCATAAGCTTTCAGAAAATATATACTTTATGGGGTCGGAAATGAAAATTGTAGAAATTACAAACGGAATGACAAAGCTATATATACCCTTGTGCACCACAGGTGAAGGGTATAATAAAAAAAAATTTTTTTTGGCTCAGCTGGGATTTGATGCCACGTTTTCTCTAACCAGTATACACGAATGTATGTTGTTGTTGTAATGTTGTTTTTGTGAAAAAAAAATCGAGGTGGTCGTGGGTTTTTGCTCATATCTCAGTTGTTTATGTACCGATGTTTCTGATTTTCAATACCGATCTAATCCCGAATATTTCTGATATTTTAATACCTTACCCGGGTCCAACCTATGTCGGGGGGCTTCAAAAAGTTGATTTCAACATACACACGGACAGACTGACAGAGCTTAATCGACTCCCCTATTCATAAGCTTTCAGAAAATATATACTTTATGGGGTCGGAAATAAAAATTGTAGAAATTTCACACGGAATGACAAACCTATATATACCCTTTTTCACTGTGTGAAGGGTATAATAAGTTTAGAATAATTTTGATAATCATCATAATTTGTTTTTATCCAACTATATTTTCTTATCATTCTTACTTAGCATCCTATATCGTATGTTCAATGGGAACCATTTTTATCTCAGTATATTTTAATTAAACAAATTTCGGGTGCCAAAAGTAAAAATTTGTAAGGGCATATATAGGTTTGTCATTCTGTGAGAAAATTTATGAAAGCTTATGAATAAGGGAAGTTGATTGAGCATTATTCATATGTCCGTGTGTATGTTGAAATCAGTTTTTGAAAGTTCCCCAACGTCGACGAGATCCGTTTGTGGTATTAAAATATCAGTAATATTCGGGAGCACATCGTTATTAAAAATCAGCAAAGTCTATGGAACGACTTTTCAGAGATAAGAATAAATAAACACGACTGCCTCTGTTTTTTTCTCTTATTTTTCTTACAAAAAATATTAGCTGCAGGATAATTTATAAACACATTTGTGACTATTTATAGTTATGATATGCCTCAGTCACTAATCGGCAAAATAATATTTTTTAAAATATATTTATAAAAATTATTTAAATATATTTAATTTTTTCAGCTTCTAAATAATTTCGGACATTTTTTTTTGTTTATTAATTTGTAATAATTTACTTTATATTTTAATTCCTATTTACATTTGTGTAACTGTAGTTAAGATTTTATTTTACAACTTTGGCAACATTGAAATTATAAATTTACCCTTATGTAGTATATTTGTGTCCGTAAATAAAGCCTATAGTACACGAAATGTAAAATGCCACATACGCATGTGTCTGTGGCACATTTGTTGCTTTATGATGACATCAAAATTACGTCACAGCCACATGCGTATGTGGCTTTTTACATTTCGTGTACTATAAGCTTAACTATAAAATAACTATTTCTAGAATTTACATTGTTTGAAAAAATTCTCGATCTGGTAACACAGTATAAATATAAGGAAACTACAGCAAGTAGAAGACATAAATGAATATCAAATTGAATTAATTAATATGAAATATTAAATAAACTATTGTAATATTTGAGTGTGTTTAAATAAATACACTTTTATACCGTAAATTACAAGATTGGTGATTATTGTTTGCAATCAAAAGAAACCCGTCTTATTTAAACGAACAACATAAAACATAAACGTAACAACATAACTTTATTGCGATTGTATACATTTTGAAAGCCCTGAAAGCTCTCAAAGTACTAAAGGGGGGTTTCTTTTAATTGTATAACTCACAATTTTGCAACAAACTGTATTTAATCGTACCCATTGATTTACAAACATTAATTGATCATGGTTGCATCAACATCAAAAAAGGTATACACCGTGAGTACACTACGAACATTAACCGTTCCAAGCATATATGTACGTCTTAGGAAAAACATTTTATATAAAAACCAAGTTCCCCGAAAATGAAAAAAACTTAAATCAACCATCTTTGGTGGGGTCTAGCGAATACACATAACGTCACAGCAAGTGCAAAAATAATAACAGAAAGCAAGAGAGATGATACAAAATAATGAAGAAAAAAGGCAGACGGGAAAATTATGCTGCTGCTACTGTTGGTAATGGTTGTGGTGGTCAATAGTGGTCAATGACAATAATGAATAAACGAATGTTAACGTTAAAATTTTGTGTGCATACGACATATGAACAATTGAAATATGCAAGAATGTAAGTATAAATGGAATAACTGCAAGTGCTATCATTAGTATTTAACATGCATGCATACATATATCTATATAAGAGCGATACAAATGCACATTTAAGTGGACACACTTTTTAGCTTTCATACAAACGTTCTTTGAGTGCTGTGAAGCACAAATGGACTGCAAGAATTGATAGAACTCAGTACATCTAAGTTGGTTCGAATCGTATCTATTTATACGTACGTATGAATAGATAGATGTTAAAGTAAAGCTGTGCGTAGGTAAATAGCACACTTTAAAAATTAAAAAAAAAAAATTGAAGATTCTTTAAGTGGAGAAATTTGTAATAGAAATCCTCTTATTAATATAAAACTTTAGATATTTTATTTATAGATTTTTTTTACTTTTCTAATGAAATTTCTATTTACGACCACATAAAACACAAAGTTTTATTATTCACAAGACAAACATTTTAAGTTTTTTTTCATATATTGGATAAACTTTGTCGATCCGACGAAGAAAATTCAATCATAAACGAAAAACCAAAATTAAAAGAGCCTCTCTGGTAAACTTATTGACGAAGTCGACTGATTCTGCTATCTGCGTAGTAAAGTAAAAAAAAAATGTTAGATTAATTACTAACAATGAAAAATGGTTTCATTACGATAACCCGCAGTGTAAGAGATTTCATGCGAAGCTCGAGACCTATGGTGCCAAGGAAATGATCTTTAGTTGATGGGACCTAAAGGTTTCTATCTGTTGTTAACTACTGAGATCTGACAAGACCATTACAGGAAACCTATACCGAATGCAACAGATTCGTTTGAAGCTATCATTGCTCGAAAAACAAACAGAATATGGGGCCAGACATAAAATCGTAATATTCCATCATGACAATATTTGACTACATGCAGCAATACCTGTAAAAACTTTTTGGAAAGAAGTGATGGAAAAGTTTTGTCTCACCCGCGTTATAGTCCAGACGATGCAGGTCGACGCAGAACGCTTTCTCTGAGATACGCTTCACTTCAGAACATGATATCCGAATATGGCTTGATCCGTTTATGACCTCAAAAGATGAGCAGTTATTTTGGCGTAGAAAACATAGAATTTAATAGAAAAGTTATCCCCAATATATATTTTATAAATTATTATTTCACTCAAGTTCAAGGGGGCTTTGGATTTATCTCAATCTAGAATACATATTTTTTGTAGTTTCAAAATTCTTGATTCGATTTAACTTAAAAAAAAACAAAATTTCGATATAGAGTTTATATTAAAAAAAGCATTAAAGATTCTTCCAGTTAAAAGGACTATTTATTTGATACCTCTTTTAATGAGAATGTATCAGGAATATATGGATTCTAATATTGTATTATTTTACTCTTAAACACAAAACAAGCAACTGTAAATATGTTTGTGTACGCTGTAGTTATCATTTCATGTTGTTTATGAGCACTACAGTCCATGGTTTGACTTTATTTCCCCCTCATTGCACCATTTTTCCACATTTTTTGTGACGGCAACAACGAACAACATCGAAAAAATTGCGTATTTGTTTGATTTTATAAATGTTTCTTTAGTTGTTGCTTCATTTGGATGATGCACGTGTGTGTATTTGAAATAGGAAATTGTCTAAACTAAAACAAACATAGAAATTTTGAAGGAAAAACAAAATACATAATGAAAATGGAAGAATAAATGTAAGAGCAATGAAAAAATTTAACAAAAAAATTTAAAAAAGAGATTGCGAATAATAAAGTTAAATAAAACAAAAGCTAAAAAGAATGAATGTAAAATATATAGGCCTTTTTCGATGCAGACCTACTCTTTTCCAAGTATTCATGTAGTCTGCGTGTGCGTGTGTGTTAAAAATTTGGTAAAACACCACAAAAAAAGGAAGATGTGCAACAGCACAGGGCCATGTATAAAGAAAAATTGAGTTAAAAGAAACTCACAAAGAAAAGCTTTTAGGCAGTGGGTCAGTAAAATAGAAACATTTAGATAAAAAAAGTAGAAAAATAAAAAGTATGGCATTCAAAAAGAATACAAATTTTTTCATTGCAAATGCAAATGGAAAATGATTTTTAAGCAAATAATGAAGTAAATTTGTTAAAATTTACGGTTTCAGAAGATGGCAGGGAAGCTAACTAAGCTATAGGAGTTTTTTTTAGCACCGCCTCTAAACTATCAAAGATCAAGCAACGAATACTATCCAAATTTTGAACTGATCAGACATTATGCTATTACTTAATTAGGTGAACCATCTAACGTCTAATGTAACGTTTAAAGCTTTATTGTATTTGAGCCCGTTGGACTATTTTCTCTGAAAAGCAGGATACGCTTCAGTACTATTTAAGGAAATAATACTTTATTTCAAAAGCAAAATCGATGTTGCCATTTAAGAAACCAGAAAACGTGCCAGAACAATCGAAAACGTATTTGGAAATTCGATTAATCGAATAGGGTATTGTCAGGCCAGACTTGCGGATTATTTAAAAATAAAAATTAAAATCTTATATTAAACTACTTTAAGGGATACTAAAGCAAACCACTACTATCAAGCGGTCCTTCTTTAATCCCTCAATTCTGTTGTGTTTTCCGGCCTCTGACTGGATAAAATATTTACTTCACTGATTTTTTTGCTGCTATAAGTATTTGCTGTAAACTCTAGCAATTTCACACTGTTAACTTTTGATTCAAAATCCCCTTCGCTATGGAGTATTTCGTAATCGCCAGCATGTGTTACGGACTTAGGTTTCCTTTGAGTTCATATTTAGTGAGTGCCTGCCCGTTGTTCTAAGTCTAATGCCAACCATTGCTAGATATTTTCATACCTTAGTTGCCGTCTAAGTCTTTTCTAGACACATTTTCCTATTTGGTCTTTATTTTAGCGGGATGTTATCTGAAGTTTCCATGTCACCATACGAGCCTTCCTACACTTCTCCTTCCAACTGTGAATGTTCATAGAGTATACCCTCTAAAGAACCACGGCCTGTATTAAACCATTCCACATACAAACTCAAAGTTGTTAACCGCAGATATTCACAGAACATTTTTTGCAAGTTCATCTCCTGCTTCTTTGTAACCTATACCCACGTGTCCTTAACCCACAATAACCCTTAACCCATATTAATACCACGTTTATAGAGCTTTGACTGAGTTGCTGTGGAACGCATCGCAAGCAATTCTCTTTATCCCCATCTAGCTAACGCTTAATTGATAGCGAAACCTTACAAATTGCTCACAAAAATCGAAAAATTTTGGACACATGTTTAAAATATTTTATAATAGAGTAAAGAAATAACATAAAAATACTTTTATTGACTTTAATAAAACTTCAATATAAAACATTTCATTGATATAGCACCTCTATTTCGATCTACATATTTCTAGAATATTTAAAATAACTTCCTTTAAAATAGAATAAAATCTTTCTATAAGCAAATTATTTTCAACCATATCGCTTATATTAGCTATTATTCCCCAACCGCCATTTTCAAATACCACAAATTGTTTTTTTTAGCGTATTTTCGCGCTTTCTTTGCATATTTGCGCGTTCAAAATGTTGCAATAACACGCCACGACAACCAACCATTCCTGCCTCCGCGAAAAATACATTCAAATTATAATTAAATATTTATACACATAAACAAGAGACTGCTGCAACAGAAACGAAATATAAAATAAAAACAAGGTTTCATACAAATACATACGGGCACAAAAAAGGATCCATTATATGCGAATGTATGTTTATGTAAATAAAATGCAAAAATATATACATGTGTATGCATGAATAAGGGAGTGGAAAAAATAACAATAAGAATGAAAAAAGAAAATTAAAACAAAGTATTAAATTCATACATAAACAAAACCTGCAAGATATTTTATGATGGTTGTCATAGTGTCCTTGTTGTATATTTATGAATTGTAGCAGCCAAAAAATATCTACATATTCATATATAACATATGTGCATGAATACATATGAGCAGGGTGGGCCAAAAGTCACTATGGGCTTTAAACATTTAATAACTTTTGCGTTATATATTTCACATTTTATTAATAACATCTGGAGAAATAATAATGAACAGATTCACAACTGAACAAAAAACCAGAAACATAGAATTTTTTTATTAAAATCGGCGATCGATTATTTTAATGCAAAGAGCATATCGTCGACATTTTAATGCCAGATTTTCGCCTTCTTCTCAGTTCATCGTCACCACCAGCATGGCGCATGGCGATTTGCCTAGAACCGGTAGACTGCCGGAAATATTGAATATGAAGAGAAAAATGTTAACTAAACACCAGACATATCTACAGAATGTAGGTGCAATTGAAGCAAGAATCGGCACATCTAGTTTTTGCAATTAAATTTTAACAGTTGGGTAGAAATGAAACCAAATTTATCGAAAATCGAATTATGAGTGATGAAGCTCATTTTCATTTGAATGGCTTTGTTAATAAGGTTCTAGGGTTTTGAAAATTCAAAGGTCAATCTTTTCACCCAATTAGGTGAACAGTATGGAATTGTATTACATCTGAAAATATCATTGGGCCTTACATCTTCAAAAATGAAGAAAGAAGTGCTGTTACCGTAAATGGGGACCGGCACCGGTTCATGAAAATATTTTTAAAGACATTGAGGACTCTAACCTCAAGTTTATTTTTTTTAACATAACAAAGCCTTTATCCTGTGGAATTAACTGATGTATTTTATTTTGCAAATTAATTCCCTTTACGTGTTTGCGAAAGGTGAGCGGTGATATAAATCATACATCATAATTCCGAACTAAAACTACTGTTTAAGCATTAAATAATTAAAAGAGTCTATAACGCTAGAACCTAGGCTAATAATGCTCATAGCATCATATTATATGAATTTTAAAATCTTTTTCTGCTATTACAAATACAGTCACTTAAATATAAATTAAAAACCAATGTTTTTGTTTTGTTATTCTCACCTTTAAAAACGCACTCCTTTAGTTTAAGTTTATATTACAAATTACCCAGCCTACTAATGCAAATTAACCGTAATCAAACGAAAAATTTATATGAAAAAAAAAAAAAAAAAAAAACACACAGGAAATGCATATAATATAGAAATAAAAAGCTCACACACGCGGTAGCTTTAGTAGCAGCAAAACTTAACCAAAAGTCCAAAACATTATTCGAATGAAGTAAATTATAAAAAAAACACATGAACCCAGAAATAAAAATTAAATAATAAAACGAACCAACGATAGGACTAACATCATACTCACATACTTGTACTTAAACATGCACATGTATACATAAATAGTATAAATGTATTTTCAAGTTTCTTTTTTTCTTCTGAATATTTTGGTGGGAAGTGGGCGTACATATATGCAGGAACGGGTTGCTGTACTACGAGAGCGGGATGTTATTGAGTTCGTTACTATTTTAACATGTTTTCGCATTTCGGTTTGTGCAATTCTTCATGGCCTGGTTGGTATGATGATATAAAAACCCAATCGAACGTTCAAAATTCAATACAAAAATCGTTGCGCATCGTTGCATAATTTACATAGTGTATACAACACATGTATGCTAGAAAAACAGTGGTTATGCAAAACGTAAAAATAATGCAAAATAATGCTGGCAGCAAAAAATAAAAGTTGATATTTTTCGCAGAAATGAAAGGCAATAAAAAAAGAAGCAGGAAAAAACTTTCGAATCATGTTAGTTGTACTTGCAACACATACACTTGAACGCTTTTTTGCCCCCAAAAGGCTGCTACATACACCCCCTATATTTATAAACATACGCAAACATACACTCACACATATAATAAATGAAATTTTATTATTTACTCTCTCTCTCTCTCCTGCTCCCGTTTAGTTTCTATATTGAACACAACAGCTCCTACAATTTTGCCAGCAAATCGTTGTTATTGTTGTTGCTTCATATCAACAACAAAATACAATGGCAAGTTGGTAGTTACACGTGCATATGTACATGCATACGTACAAATTCAGTTCAATACTACTAAGTGGGTCGCTACACACCGATATTTGTGTATGTACATATTATGCACATACTTCTATGTATGTATTTATCTGTGTATGCATGTATGTATGTATGTATGTATTTATTTTTTATGTGCAAGAATCGTTCAGAGTTTTGTATTTGATGTTGCCATCATATATCGAATTTTCATTTGGATTTTTCAGATAATAAAGTATGAACATAAAAAGTAAGTATAAAAGTAACTGAAAGAAATTATGTACTTGGATTTTTTGGATATATTGCGAGAACTTAAAAAGAGCTAAACTAATGGAAAAATTAAAATTAAATATGACTATATGGAATTGAATTATGGTAATTTGTAAATATTATGTACTTATGATGTATGATTCTTTTTATCCATTTTTGGATTCACTATTTTGATCTAAACAAACAAACGAATTTGTGAAATTTGTGCATTTCTCAATATAATATGTTTTTCAGCAATACTTTGATCTGAAACAAAAACATTAAATCCAGCAATAAATTATGTATGTTATATGTTGCAATGATGAACTTCTTCGTTGCAGTTGTACGATAATTTTCCCGTTATATTACTCTGGTCTCACAATTTTGCCCTATTTTAACTCATTTGTGCGTACACTATTGACGTTTTTCTCGCCGTTGCTGCTGTTATTGATTTTTTACCATTGTCAGCGGTTTCTGTAAAATGTATTTGTTTTCATTTATACTCACGCATTTTGCTATAAAGACTCAATGCTGGGTGGCAAAACAACCAGCCACCCAATTTTATCATTCCATTAATTTATATCCACCTTTACGCATTTGATTTCCATATTCATTCTCTGCATGTGTGTGCACACATACATACAGGCACACATACATTTGCGAATATGTGTTTTCTCAATTTTTGCTATGTATTCCTAATATTCCAAAATTTAAACGTAATGCACAATATCATTGATAACAACAACAAAAATCAATGTGTTCAATTTTTTTGTCGAAAATAAAATTTTTTCTGGAAACGCTGCTTGCTAATGATAATGATTATGACGTTGTGCATACAAATGCAAATATAATTTTAAAATGTAAAATGCGGTTAGGATTGTTTTTTTTTTTAACTTCTGAAGTAAAAGGTTGTATAATTTTCATGAGGTTTTCTAAATAATTTTTATGTAAATTCTTTATATGGTTGGATTTTTTTCTTTTAAACCAAAAATTGTAATGCATCATTTTAGTTTGGAACGATTGATATAAAACAGGCAATAAGTGAACATTAATAATATGAAATATTTTTGCACAATTTTTGTACCCTTCACACAGTGAAAAAGGTTATTTGTATATAGGTTTGCTTTGCTATTCAGTGTGAAATTTCTACAATTTTCATTTCCGACCCTATAAAATATATATTTTCTGAAAGCTTATGAATAAGGGAGTCGATTAATCTCTGTCAGTCTGTCCGTCTGTAAGTGTGTATGTTGAAATCAACTTTTTGAAGCCCCCCGACATCGCCTGGAACTGGGTGTGGTATTGAAATATCAGAAATATTAGGGAGTAGATCCGTATCAGAAACATCGGTAAATAAACAACTGAGATATGAGCAAAAAACCACGGCCACCTTATTTTTTTTTAATACAACAATAACATACATACATACATCGAATCCCAGCTGAGCCAAAAAAATATTTTTTTTTATTTTATTTATTTATATATTTTGATATTTTTTAAAAATTTTTTTAAAATTTTTTTTATTTTTTATTTTATATATTTTAATTTTTTATATTTTTTAATTTTTTTTTATATATTTAATTTTTTTTTTTTATATTTTTTAATATTTTTTTTAATTTTTTTTTTTTTATTTTTTTACTTGTTTTTTAAAATAATTTACTTAATTATTCTGGATATGGTCTTATATTTTTTCAATGATATTTATTTGGTTGTTGGGTTTAAGCTGGTTTATATGCATTTCACAGGTGCTTATGCCAGATCATCAGTAAACCTTTTTACCCACAAATTCTTAAAAAAGTTTAAAATGTTATAAGTTTTTTTTTTGTAAATTCTCATTAACAAAATGTGAATTCAAAAATAAAACCAAAAAACTATAAAAACTTTTTCAAAACCCTAACTAAAAATTTTTCAATTTTAATTTATTGTATTTTTCTAATCCCTTTAACATTTGGCTAACACATGGATAACACTAAATGTTTATAAGGGCAACCGAAAAATAAAATCTTCTCTTATTAAATAATTTACTAAATTACTCGGGATATGGTCCCATAATTTTTCAATAATATTTATTTTGGTTGTTACTTAAAAAAGCAATACAAAATTGAACTTTCAATATAGGCTACACTCAAGTCAACATGGAAACTTTAAGGAACTGTTTATTTCAAGTAACGCCCTTTGTTCCTTATAGGAACTACAGCATATAAAATATCTATATCTCCAAATCCAGATGAAAAAACTTGATACTATAAAGTTATTAACAAAAGAGAAAGCTAAAATTAAAATAAACATAACGAAGGACGTACTGAAGTGTCCATAAAAAATTGTGCTAAAAATATTCTTTTTTTTTAATCAAAATCAAGGCATAGGCAGTCAAAAGAATACACAAAAAAAAATAAAAATACTATAAAAACTTATGACCAACTGTATATGCATGTATACAGAATAATGCCTTAGTACATGAAAGTTAAACTAGCATAGAAGAAAAATAAAACACACGCATGTTATGTTTGCATTTAAGTGAAAAAAGCGATATGAAACTAAAGGAAAATCGATGTAAGAAAAACAAAGTCACATTAGAAACACAAATCTCGAGCCATTACTACTAGCAGCAAGGACCACAATAACATGCGGCCAAGGGGTTGTTGCAACAAAAACACAACATACATACATCAACTAAAACTATAATGTAAAAAATATATATATTTGTAAACTGATAATAGAAAATCATTACTTATTTTCATTTTTCTCATTTTCCTCTTTTTTCTGCATTACATTTGTACATTCATACATTTAACGAAGAAAATGCAAAAAGAATAAAAATATTTTTCAAAATACGTACTCGTATAGTGGAAGAAATTAAATAAACATCCAGTTTAGTAGTCATAAATAACAAAATGTTAACGCGGTTCGTTCCAAAGAATCGCATTAAAAAGCACAAACAAAAATCCTCTTATGGCAAGTGGCACAAACAAACTTTAGAGCCCATCATAGTCATGTCCTTTATACTCTTTAGAGGGTTGCATTCTACCAATTGAATGATGAACAAGAAAATTCTAGTTTGGGACACTTAGAACCATGAATAACGATGTGATTATTCAATTGAGTCATAGACATCAACAAATACTCGCACAAGCAGTCTGTCAAATGTGCTTGCATTTGTATGTGTGTGTTTAAAAATGTCTTTATTGCAAATAGTTGGGGTAGATTTTGACTTTTATTTTCAATACTTGTGGTTGTGTATTAGAATTAAAAGTGGTGGGTTAATCGTATTGCACAGAAACAAGACAAGACAAAACAAAAAAAAAAAAAAAACAATGAGGCAAAGTCAAAGGTGGTTATTGTTTTGAAACAAAAGCGAACAAAGACTAAAATAATAATCAAACATTTTAAATGCTAATAAAAACCCAATTCTAAATCACACCTTGTTTTTAAAAAAGTTCGCGTTAAAATATACTCATTAAAAGTTATGAAGTAAGTTTTTCTTTTTTTTTTTAAATCTGATTTATATTAGAAAAAAAGTCTATTTATTTAACAATAATTTTTTATTTAAATTTTAACTAGGTTTTTTAAAGTTCTAAAAATAAAGCGTGAGTCAGAAAAAGCTTAAACACACTAACTACTTCAGCCAAAAAATATCCTTGTTCCAACAAATTATTTTTTTACACCAAATTTTTTAAAAATACAGTAAACTCACAGAAACGTGAACTAATTTTTATCAAGGGTGTTCACGTTGTAGATTGCATTTGCTCTATAACATATTTTAGTCTATTTTATCTTTTATATAATTTTAAATAAAGTATGTACGTTATTTTCACCTATGAGACATGTTTTGATTCAACTTTTTGTAAGCTTTTGCCATATTTTAATGTACTACACAGCTACTATGGTTTGCAAAAGGGTTTTTAAGATACTAAATTATTCGAAATTATGTATTGAATTCATCCAAAATAGAGGTTTAGCATTGTTATTTTCGTTAATTTGATTGTGCAATTCAATAGCTTTCTTTTAATTATATTGCTGCTAACCGGTAGGTTTTTATTTTTGTACAGAGATTTTTCCATTTTTAGAAGCTCCAAAGTATGCAGTGTTTTCCGTTTTCCAGGACCCGAAAATGTATTATTGACGCATTTCGAAATTGCGTCTTTATTGTTTCTTATTGAACAAATCGTCGATTTGGCGACATTATACTTTTTCGACAAACCAGCTACAGATGAACCTTTGCGTAAAAGCTCTGAAATATCTGACTTTTCTTGAAGATTAAACGCTCTTAGTTTTTTATTAGACATATTTTCAATAAAAATATTTTAAGAGATCACTTGTTTATATTAATTATATACCTATATGTATAGTCAGCACAGAGAGATGCTTCCAGTAGAACTGCCGCATTAATACTAAAGCTACTTATTATGCAACAAAAGTTGTTTACAACAAACAAACTTCGAAATTCTTCTGGGGGGAATCCCAAAAATTTTAAATGAGTTACAAAATTGAATTTTAACGTTCGATAAAAAGTTCACGTTTTAAAGCATTCAGCCTTTGTTCACGTTTTAAAGTAGTCAATGTAATAAAAAAAATTTTTATGTTTTTGGGTAGTTCATGGTACTGAATGTTCACGTTTTTGCGAGTTCACTGTATATCACATTTCATCTTTTCTAAATCATTAATTTTCAACTGTTATTTCGGTCAAAATGGACAACGAAAAAATAGTACGTGACATCAGACACAATAAATACAGAAATATATTTTAGGGAGTGTCTACAAAAACGGTTTTACCTTTCTTAAAATAGCACAGAATGCCTTAATATTTTTGGCCCGTTTTGGCATCATGCCTCTATGGAAAAAAGGCCCTTGTGAAGTATTTAAATAATGCCAATTTTGTATTGTAGGAATCAAATCCACCCAACTATCCAGAACTTTGGTCTGCGGAAAGGTATTAGGCTCTTATAAAAAAAAATTAAAGAACACAGGAAAGGTATCCCAGGACAAGTCCAATATTAAGCTTAAGTGGACTACAACTACATAATAATAAATAACAAGTAAGTCTAAAAGTTTATTCAAGTCTAAGGGAACTAGATTTTTATACCCTTCACACAGTGAAAAAGGGTATATATAGGTTTGTCATTCCGTGTGAAATTTCTAAAATTTTCATTTCCGACCCCATAAAGTATATATTTTCTGAAAGCTTATGAATAGGAAAGTCGATTAAGCTCTGTCAGCCTGTCCGTGTGTATGTTGAAATCAACTTTTTGAAGCCCTCCGACATCGCTTGGTCCCGGGTGAGGTATTAAAATATCAGAAATATTCGGGAGTAGATCGCTATTGAAAATCAGAAACATCGGTGCATAAACAACTGAGATATGAGCAAAAACTCACGACCACCTCGATTGTTTTCACAAAAACAACATTACAACAACAACATACATACATACAAACGTGTATACTGGTTAGAGAAAACGTGGCATCGAATCCCAGCTGAGCCAAAAAAAATTTTTTTTATATTTTAAAAATTTTTTTTAAATTTTTTTTTTATTTTTTTTTATTTTTTATTTAATATATTATTTATATTTTTATTTTTATTTTTTAATTTTTTTTTTATTTTTTTTTTTTGTTTTATATTTATTATATATATTTTAATTATTTTTAAAAAAATTTTTTTTTTTAATTTTTTTTAAATTTTTTTTTTTTAACATACATACGTAAATTGATAATTTTACAATGGGATGTTTTTTATATGTATGTACGTATTTCATATGGGATGAATGGTGATACAAACTACTGTTATTGCATGACTACACGTTGTGAAGGGTATATAAGATTCGGCACGGCCGAATATAGCGCTCTTACTTGTTTATCATAGATTTAATTTCAAATATATTTTTGCTTATAGCTTTGTCGTTTGTGGGCCGAATTGTCTTTAAAAATTACTTTAGAGAATGAATTTTTGTATGCATTTAAAAAATTAAACTTTTATTTTTCTCAAAGCTGAAAAAAATAGATTTTCGTTTAAAATTTTTACGACAAATACCGAGGCAGTTGTATTTTGGCGAATTTAGCCGTCACAACCATTATTTTGTCCTGTGGTTCTATAAGGAACTCAGGACCACCACAAGTTCATTTCATTAAATTCTGTTTGATTTGAAATGTTTAATTTTCTCTAGATTATACCGGTTTTTGATACTTCACACTTGAGTTGGTGTGTCCATGTATGCAATGGACGACCCCTTATGCGTGTCGTGACCTGGGATATCCAATCGATGGTGACTTTCGCCACATTACCAGTTGATATGTGTACCATATGCTCAATTAAGCGTTACTTGGGGTTGAACATTTCAGTTTGGATGAGTATTTGGTTTGTTTAACTCCAGGGCTAGCAGACTCATAGATTCAAATTGACGTAGGCACCGATTCACTAATGCCTTTGTAGCGTACTGGCATACAAAATGACAGATTGAATACAAGAGTCGAACAGTTTTATCTTAATGATGATGGAGATCACTACTAATATTCACATTGGTCTTTGACCAAATGCCTGATTTGATGTTTAAATTCGTAATGATGCTACTAAGGATGATGCATTTTCTGGGTCAACAATACCAATTTAAAATATTTTATTGTTGATAGTGTTAAGTCGCATCCACTCACTCTTATTGGTTTTAATTTTTAGACTAGCCTCATTCTTTGATACTTGAACAAATGTTAACTGCATATACAAGACATTCGAGGTGTTGAACGAAGTCCCATCTTGCCACAACCATGATCAAAATTATTTACGATAATTATCTTTATTAATTCTTAACCAATTAGTCTTCAAATAAAACAAACAATACTTGTGTACAAAATTTAGAAACAAGGAAACCCCAATCAATTAGTAAGTAAATAAGTCTAACAGTTTAGGGTTTGCGGTCGGTTCTGGTCTGCGATATTGCAACATACAAATGGTATTTGTTACGTCGCACATTTTATTAGAATATAATGGGAAATTGTATGGTAATAAAATGAGTAAATAAGAAAGAGTATTCGTGTTTTTCAATTTCATATGGTAGCAGTTTTATATTGATTTGATATATTGATTTTCACTAAAATATTTTTAAAATTTTGTTACCACATAAGCTTTGATACATACAGGTGCTTCAACGAACGAAAGCACGAACATGGATCAATCGACTTCCCTATTTATAAATATTTTAATATATACATACATATCGTCGCTGTTTTGATGTAAAAAAATTGATTGCCCTTTTTATACCCTTCACACAGTGAAAAAGGGTATATATAGGTTTGTCATTTCGTGTGAAATTTCTACAATTTTCATTGCCGACCCCATAAAGTATATATTTACTGAAAGCTTATGAATAGGGGAGTCAATTAAGCTCTGTCAATCTATCCGTGTGTATGTTGAAATCAACTTTTTGAAGCCCCCCCCCCCCCCCCCCCCCCAACAACGCTTGGACCAGAGTGAGGTATTACAATATCCAAAATATTCGGGAGTAGATCGGTATTGAAAATCAAAAACATCGGTACATAAATAACTGAGATATGAGCAAAAACCCACGACCACCTCGATTTTTTTTCACAAAAACAACATTACAACAACAACATACATACATACAAACGTGTATACTGGTAAACACGTGGCATCGAATCCCAGCTGAGCCAAATAAAAATTTTTTGTTTTTTATTTAATATATTATTTTTATTTTTATTATTTTTTTTGTTCAATTTTTTTTTTTGTTATACATATATATAGGTATATATAATAAGATTCGACACGGCCGAATATAGCACTCTTACTTATTAGAACCTTTATTGGTCGTACACATATTTACCAAGCCGTTAAAGAATATCTCAATTGGTTCAAAAGTAAACAAAAGGCAGTATGCGTAAGTTTAATACTGTAAAGTAACAAAATAAAATGCTTTCTGTGCTCTACTGAAAACTAAGTAAAAAACATTTTTCGGTTCGTTAAAAAATATTGTCAAAATTATAAATCGAATTTCAGAGCGCGACAAAGGCCACATTCATACAGGTATATGCAACGGCGAATTAATACAACAAAGCAATTTTTTAGGCAACTTTTCTGTCAAGGTCAATTCGTGGGAAAGGCTGGAAAAGTTGCAATATGTTTAATTTAATAAAATTTGATTAAAAAAGGAACATATATTTGTAAAACACATTATAAATTGTACAAAAGCATATAACCATATAAACATAAATTTGGTACATTTAGTCTGTGTTTACATTAAAAGCGTTTTCTTTCAGAAATGTTTCTTTTTCTTTTTTAAACTTAAATTTTGTGTTTACACAACAATTTTTATTGCATACAATTTTATTTTTTATACGCACCAGATCAGATCAGATCTGAAATTACGAAAGACAAAACAAAATGAATTTCAAATAAATGCAAGTATGAACAGATTTTTATTGCATTCTCTTGCACAAAGAAAAAAAAATTTTTTTAATGTAAACGCAGACTTATTATCAAAAAAAAAGTATACTCAAGTTAATAGTTTAATACCGAAACCAAAATCTCATTTTCCATTCCTGCATTAGTATATGATTTAAGGCGTATTTAACAAATTACGACGAAATGCTTCTGAATCAGCTGGGCTGGTAATTTCACCTGTATTAATTCGCCTTGGGCCATATTAACAGTCTACACAGCGGCAAAATTTCATTAAAATCGGTTTGATGAGACAAATTGTCAAGAGAAAATTTATCCATAAAAATAATATTAGAAATATTTTCAGTGTTAAATTTTTCTTTAGCCATTAGAAAGTTGCTATTAAAAAATCTTTTAAAATCTAAGAGCACATTGATATAAAAACTCACATCTCAAGTTCTTCATAATTTTCCATATATTAATATAACACATGCACAAATATCTGAAACTAAGTAGCTTCAAATGTTTGTTTCATATAGCATGTTTTTTTTACCATGAACGATAAAACAAAAAATTCTTTTAAATGTGCTGCATTACAAAACGCTGCAAATTATTTTAACATACGCACATATTTTATGCCAAAATTAACTAAATTGCATTTTTGCGTGTGCATGTGTGTGAAGCAGAATTTTCAGGTGTGGTTTTGCAATACCTTTTATCTAATTACCAACGAATGAAACCACCTCATAACCATGGACATCATCATGATGTCAATTTCCATCGACATTCTTGCAATTTACAATCATCAAAGGAGCATTTTAGCTTTTTGGTTTTGAACGTCATGATATGGCCCCCAAATAAAAACAACATTATTTTATACAATATAAAATATTATAGATGTTTTTTTCTATTGTCATATTAATGTCATATAATTCGGAAAATGAACGGTAAAATATATTATATACGTTAGATTTTGCTTTGATTTGTGTATATAGTAGGGTGATCGATACGGTTTTACAACCGGTGGAAAATCCGGTTTTTTACTCTTTCAGCTGGCGGTTTTTTTCCCAATGTTAATTATTCGAATGTCAAATAAACCGTTTCTTTTACTCGCAGAACCCTGTTTTTTCATTTTTAGTTTTATGTTCATTTATCTTTGTAATCAAACGTTCCATAGTATATTTATTATTCAAAAAATTTCCAAAAATCAGAAAATTTATTAAATACTCTTCCATAATATTGTAAGAAATTTATTTGTTTTAAAAACAAATGTTAAATAAGAAAAATAATTAGGCTTAAATATTATTTGTTTTAAATGGATAGCAGGTATTTTACACGTTGTTGCGCTTATAATTTGCTGTGATAATCAGCTGTTCAGTTAAGTTTTTTGACCAAACTTTTGTACTTTGCAATACTTTTTGATCTTATTTTCAAATTTCATATTTTGCTTAAACGATATCTAGCGACTTATACTAAAGACTACCCATAGCTTAACTAATATCTCTAATAACATATGACTTGTATACTAAAATACAACTTGACAACTTGACTATAAAGTTAATGTTAATAAAAGGGAACTTTGACTACTGTGAGCAGTGAAGTGACTTTTTAATATTTTTTATTATTATTTATTAATATGACCGTACCAGAGCAAATACCGATTACTTTTAACAACTTTGTTAGCTTAGGTTGAAAAGGAGGGGTATAAAAGCCCAAACCCATGACAGGTATACACGTATGCCCAGTTGGCATGTTGTGCTCTTAATTTAGTTTTTAAAAAATGTAGTGGCAACAATGTATATTTATACATTTTATTTACAAAATGAAATAAAATTTGTATTGATTTATTTACTGTTTTGTGTCACTAATATTAGAAAATTAAAGTATAAAATAAAAAAAATTAAAAAGGTTGAAGTAGAAAAAAAAAAAAAAAAATCACAATTTAGTTGTTATATTTTGTTTCATATAGAAAAACAATGACATTTTTAAATTCATAAGTCTAACCTTAAAAGTTAAAGGTAAATGAAGCATAAACTTAATTTGTCGGTCACTTTTAGGTAAAAAGTGTCTGTCCTTTAACATCTTTATTTTAAATAACGGCATTTTATAATAATGCCATTGAATGTGTGTCAACTTAAACTGCTATTAAACCATAGAACACACTAGTTTATACCTATATATGTATCTTTGTCTTGTATTCGAGCGGTTAAACGGTTTTTTCAGAATTTTTAAAAGAACAACCGGTTTGTTTTTAATTCTAAATTTCAAACTTTTTGAAAACCGTTTCCTTAAAATGTCGAATAATCGATCACCCTAGTATATAACAAATTTTAAACTCATAAAAGTGTAAAAATTTACTAATTCAAAAATGAGCGCAAATAAAAAACAAATAAGAGCAGTATATTCGGCTGTGCCGATTTTTTTTTTATACCCAACACCAATTTGATGTACTTTTATAGCACAAAATGTATTATTTTGTTATTAACAGTAATCGCTATGGAATAATCTCTTTATACTAAAATATGTATCACTTGCTTTGTATAACTTCTAAATGCTAGTAAAATGTTAATTTAGTCTTTCAATGAAAGTGGGCGTTAAAGTAGGCGTGCCAATGAAGTTTCTGCTAATAAATACAACTAAGATATTTCAATATATTCCTTTATTATCCCAAAAACTTTGTCTATTATAGGAATTTAAGATAAAGCGTTATATGGGAGGTAGACGTTAAAGAGAGCGTGTCACCTGGCATAACAATTTGTCGGTTTTAAAAGCTTTTAAATTTCATTAACAGTAGGTAACGTGAAAAGTGGGTGTTATAATAGGCGTGTCGAAGTAGTTTCTGCTAATAAGTTCAACTCATTTATTTCAATATAGAGTCCTTTATTCTTCCAAAACCTTTATTCATAAAGAAATTATATCAATTTGTGATAAACCGTTATATGGGAGGTGGGCGTATAAAAATTTCGTACATTTTGATCTATATCTCCTTTCCTAGTGCATAGATTAAAGCAATTTTCAAGGAAAAATATTTTTTTTACTCAAGAAATATATATTTGAATTTCATGGCTCTACGATAATGCGTTTGGAGACAATTGGATTTTATTCGATGTTGGAAGAAGGAAGCTAAAAATGTTTTCCTAATATTCCAATTTAGTCCATTATCAATACCAATCAAGCCTTGAGTATAAGAAATATTCTGGCAAAATTTAAACCGCCTAACTTTTTTGTTCCGATCTCTATGGTGCTTTTAACAGATGGACAGACGGACGGACTGAGCTAAATCGTCATAAAATGAAACCTCGACTCAGAATATATATACTTTATGGGATCTAAAATGGATATTTCGATATGTTACAAACGGAATATGACAAAATGAATATACCCACAACATTTTTTGTTGGCGGGAATAATAATTTTTTAGTTTACATTATAAATTAGATTCTATATATCTAAACCACAACTTGGATATAATTTCGATACCCTTAGAATTCTGCAATTTGGCCCTTTAAAAGGTAAAGTATTTCGTATAGATACATACAACATATTTACATATGTAGGAATATAAGCGTTTTTCAAAAGTTAAACCCAAAATCAGTTAAGTAAAGTGAAATTTCTAAAAAGTTTTTTAAACGTTTATGTATTGACATTTTTTATATACCGATTTAATAAGATTTTGTTGAAAATTTTAACCTACAACTCATATTTATCAAAATATTTTAAATAACAAAAATTAATTTTAATAATTTTCAAACATTGTTAATTTGAATTATTAAATTTTTCAAGGCTTAAATTTAGTTAACCATCGCTTCTCTAAATTTAAAAAGGTTACATATGTAGACCAAAGCTTTTAAATAATACCAATATTGCCCACATCTGTTTAGAAATGTAGTGAGACATCGCATAAACATATATGAAAACATTAGAGGTCTATATCTAAAAAAATTAAGCGTTTCGACGACTTTTACCATTTTTTTTACTATTAGTAATATTTAATCTGTTTGATTTTCATTTTGTAAAATATGTATTTAAAGATTCCTAGCAATACGCTTCGTGCTTCAAGGCTTTTTGTATTGTAAATAAATAAAAAGATGATTGCAAAAAATTTTTTTTATTTTTAAATTTCCTTTCACCTTGTGCAATTTTTTATCCTAAAGGTTTGTTGTAAAATTAGATTTGTTCTTTTTTTGCATTTCCCCAACCAACGAAACTAAATTTTTGAACTTCAACTTTTAAGTAGGTACCCACCTTTTTACATTTCTATGTAATATTAAAGACATTTCCGATAAGCGTTTGTTTCGTGCAGAATTGCTTATTTAGTACTGAGCTGCCTCTAAGCCTCTAAAGTGTAAGACAACTCACAACTCAACTCTTAAACTGACGTATTCAGCTCAATTTGTCATCTGTGTGATACAACGGCGGGTTACCCCCCTGGCTTAACTCTGGCTAACAAATTAAAAGTCTACAGAGAAACGAATATGGAAAAAATGTTGCAAGTATTGAGATTAAAATTTTCAAATGTTGCAAGTACTGAATACGTAATGAAAAAAATTTCATGTCGCAAAAATCGAGGTGTAAGTAGCAAGTATGTGCAAGAATCGAGTTTCTACTGTATAGGTATGTATGTACATAGGAAAACTTCAGATTTTAATTTTTTATTTTATGAATTAATTATATTTTTTTTAAATTTTTAACTTTTGTTATTGCATGACTACACGTTGTGAAGGGTATATGAGATTCTGCACGGCCGAATATTGCATTTTTACATGTTTTTTCGTTGGTAAACTAGATTTGTTCATAATATTTTTAAAAATATACAATAATATTAAGTAATAAATTACCTGAACCATTTTGAAAATATTTTTTTTATCAAAATCAGCAAACTTTTAAAATGTTTTTAAAAACTTTTCACAATTACACGTGATGCGGCTTATATATGTATGTAAACAAACACTAATTTATAATAGGTACCTATTTAACTTTATTTTAATTTAAACATTTTTACAGGCAAATATTCAATTTAAAAAAATGAATTACACTAAAAAATCACATTATATTAATAATTTTTCTTTTTTATTTATTTTATGAATGTATTTACAAAAAAAATATATATATTTTTTGTTTACGTTTTCTTAATCTTTTATAATATATACTTGTTGTATTTGCAGTAAACAATCTTTAAGAATGTATAGCACAAAGAGAAACACAAAAAATAAACGTCTTTAAACCTTTTAATTGTTGTTGTAGACTTTTAGTCTTTGACGTTTTTGTTTTCTTATTGTAACCAAACAAAACACGTGCTATTTTTCTAATTTAATTAATATTAAGATTATTATTTACATTTATTTTTAAGGTGAATAATATAGTTTTTAATTTATTTTTAAAGCTGTTTATAGTTATTTTATAAAATGTATGTATTTTTAATATCTTATTTATCGTAAATAGTAGCGGTTTTACGTGCGTTCGCGTCAATTACAATTTTAAGATAAAACAGGAATGAAAAACTTCATTACCCAAAATTTGTTCTATAAAACTTCTGTATTCTTTTTCACTTACCAACACTGTGTTGCTTATGTTGATTAGTAAATGGGAAAATGTCAAAATAGATTATGTGGTGAGTTTAATACAGAAAAACAGAGTAGTTTCCATAATCCCAATTGAAGGTAGCCAGATTGCTTGTTAGGTTAAGGATAAAAAAAGTTCCGGAGATATATGATTTAGATTTTTCTTTATATTCCCATACAAATATTAACAAAATGCTCTCAATTTTCTATATTATGATATTTTATTGTAACTTGAAAATTTACCAAACCATGCAAGGCCAATTTATTCATCAGTTACTCCTGATTCGCCAGCTGAAAAAAAATTTTTTTAACACTTGTTTTAAGTTTCTGCTGTCAAAATGTATGAATAAAAAACAATTTTCTCTCCTTCTAATTTATTTAAATTATCAAACTTCATATATAAAAAATATAAGCAAAAAAATTCTCTCCGAACTGCAATTACCTGATGAATAAATTTGCCTTGAAACCATGTATCGTAATGTCTTATGTGTACAATGACGTTCGGTATTTGTAATTGGAACCGGTGAGGGGGATGAATATAATGCAAATGCATAAAATTTGTTGGGGCCAGCAGATATGTTCGGGTTCTGCTGGTAATTTACAAATTAATTTTAATTATGTTGCAATATTAACTAATGAAAACGTTCCTTTCACAGCTACATTAATTAGTTCTTTGCATATTAAAAGCAATTTGTGCCAGATTCAAAGTGAATAGTCGAATTTAATGGCATTGTACATTGCCTATATATTTTCAAAAGCGAAAGCTCAATGAAAACCATACCTGATTCACGAATGTAATATCAAATAAAAAAAGGCATAATGGGTAGCTTACTTAAGTGGTCGTAGGTAGAAAAGTGGGGTGCAATAAGCAAGAGATACCTCCAACATCCACACTCGGAGACTAGAATAACATTAGTATTCCCTTTAACAGAAGAAATGCCAAAATAAGTAGAAGATAATATGAATAGAGGAAAGAAATAGTACAAAAGATAAATAAATAAAAAACTCGTTGAAAACCCACCGGGAACTCACTGTCCGTTCCGAAGCCACCCGATTCCCATGATGAATCCAATGATGTTTTCCAGTTTTGAGATATTTACGTGTTCACCACCTACATTGACAATTTGATGCGGTTATTCTGAAGGCGTTATTGCTTATAAATATTAAGAATCGCTCTTGTGGTAGGCCCGTATTCATAAAAAATATTTTAGGTTTATTAAATGTAGAGATATTTGTCAAATAAGCCTTCAATAAACCTAAAATATTTTTTATGAATATGGCCCTAAATAGAAGAATATGTAAATTAAAGGATAGTGCCGCCTTACCACTTATTGTTCAACATTTTTTCACGCTAAAATTTAATTAAAAAAGAATTAAAACTCAGTTGGGGAGCTTATTTAACTGTATAACTGATACTACTCACAATTAAATTTTCCTTTATTAAATACAACACTTACATTTAAATTCACCTCATTACATTCTTTTAAACTTTGGCAACTCTTTTTAATATAGCTTAAAAGCTACTGCTTCGTTTTGCAGCTGTTTCGTGCTAATGTCAATATACAGCAACAGAGTACATGAAAGCGGATAATAGAAGAAAAAATAAAAATAATTTTTTTTATTAAGTAAAAGTTTAAAAATAACATGTCTGATAATGAATATGAGCGTTTTGAAATAACCGACTATGATTTGGATAACGAATTTAATCCAAATAGGATCAGGAAAAAGCAAAGCAAACATCATCAAATCTATGGTGAGCGAGATATTTTTTGTTCTTAAATTTATTGAAGAGAATTTTCTTTTTAAAGGCATTTGGGCCGATGATAGCGACAATGAAGATGAGGAATCTTCTAGCAGGCGTCGTGGTGGTCGAAAGGGCCGCACTGGCTTAGGTTCTACCGGCAGCCGCAACAATGATTATACTGCCCCAGTAAGTTTTGTTGCCGGAGGAATACAACAGTCTGGAAAGAGAAAAAATAAAAAAAGCGAAGATGATGCTAAGGAAGATGATGAGGAAAATCCTATAACAGATGAAGAAGATGAATTAAATGCTCGTCCTGGATTTGGTATTGGAGCTAAGACTATTCTAATGGATACAGACTCGGCTAATACAACTGATGATTCGGATGAAGAACGTGATTCTAAACAACCGCAGCAAACACTGCAAAAGCCCTCTTATTTTAATTCTAAACAAGTGGGTAATTCTAATGTGGGAGCATGGGAACAACATACCCGTGGTATAGGAGCAAAATTGCTGTTACAAATGGGATATAAGCCTGGTATGGGCTTAGGTAAAGATTTGCAAGGTATTTCACAACCAGTGGAGGCTCATGTACGTAAGGGTAGAGGTGCTATTGGAGCATACGGCCCAGAAACGGCTGCTAGTGTCGGAGGAAAAGGGGTGAGTTTGTCAAATTGTTACTGAGTTTGAAATTTAATTTAAATTTCTATTACATTCAGCATAAACCTCAAATTGATCAAGATGTTGTTGAGGCTAAGGAGTTTAAAGAGAAATTAAACAAGTGGAAAAAGGCAGGAGATGCTAAGCAGGATAAAGTTACTAAACGTTATTATTACAAATCAGTGGAGGAAGTGTTGGAAAAAGGCAAAAATTCAAATTACATTATTAGCGATAAAATTAGGTAAGCAGAGCTTTCAGTAAAATATAAAATGTACCAAAATTAAGTGTTCGTAAGCCAGCAATCAGATATAAAAGTATTTAATTATTGCAAGGTTAAAACAATTTTTGAAATTTTATGTTTATTCTATTCTATTCTAAATTTTAGCAAAAAACTTGGAAATGTTCCCGTCATCGACATGACTGGTCCTGAAAAACGTGTGCTAAGTGGTTATCATGCTATTGGACAATCTAAAGTATTGGACGAGGATTTGTACGAACTCAACGAGCAACCAAAAAAATCTACTGCTGCATTTTCTCTACCCGAATTAATGCATAATTTAACGCTTATAGTAAACATGTGCGAACAGGATATAATATCGCTGGATTCGGCTCAAAATACGGCCAGTGAACGGCAGCAGTCTCTAGAACAGGAAAAGAAGCAACTTCAGGAGATAGTCAAATTAGAGAGCAATCACATTAATACATTAGATAAAGTTCTTATTCTAGTAGATGAATTAACTAATAATGAATCTGATATAAACTTAGATCGCGCAGAGAAAATATTCTTGGAACTACAGCATGATTACACAGCTGAATATAAACAATTTGGTTTGGGAGATTTGGCTGCCGGTATTATTGCCCCATTGCTAAAAAATCATCTTAGCGATTGGAAGCCCTTGGAAAATCCCACCATGTATGTCGATTTAATAAGAAAATGGCGCTCGATTCTAGAAAGTCATGGTGATGGACAATCCGAAACACGTTCAAATATATTTGACCCGTATTCCTCTCTCATATGGGCAGGTGTAATACCAAGTTTTCGTTCTTGTGCTGAATTTTGGGATCCCAAACATCATCAATTAATGGCTGCATTGTTGGACTGTTGGGCTCCTCTGTTCCCCACTTGGATTTTAGATTCAGTTTTGGAACAGCTCATATTACCGCGTTTAAGTACAGCAGTACGCATTTGGGATCCTCTTACAGATACCGTGCCTATACATTTGTGGATTTTACCTTGGAATACTATTTTGGGTCATAAAATGGAAGAGTTTATATTCCCCACCATACGAGAAAAATTGGGCAACGCTTTACAAGCTTGGATGCCACAAGATCGTTCGGCTCGAGCCATGTTGACACCATGGAAAGGAGCATTTGATAACAGTGAAATGCAAGTTTTCTTGTTGCAGCACATTATACCCAAATTACAAATTGTTTTGGCAGATTTCGTTATAAATCCTCTGCAGCAAGATTTAGGTAAGTAATTTATTTACTAAATTTTATATATACAAAAAATACAAAAATGTTTAATATGTTTAATAGAACCTTGGAATCAAGTTTGGGAATGGCATGAACTAATACCATCTTTGCAAATGGCTCAACTTTTGGATAAACACTTCTTTCCCAAATGGATGCAAGTACTTGTTATGTGGCTTAATCAATCTCCGGACTATGGAGAAATATCACGCTGGTACACCGGCTGGAGAGGTATGTTCTCCGAGGATATTCTACGAGAACCCAATGTAAAGGAACATTTACGTAGAGCTTTAGAAATTATGCATCGTGCCACTGACCAGATAGCAACTCCAACGCCATTACCAAGTGCCACCATTATAAATCCCAATATAACCGCAACACCTGTGCCACCTCCTCCACAGCCACCACCTCCTCCTCCTTCCTTAATAGATCTTAAACTCCAATTAGGCAGTACTCCTGGTCAATTGGACTTTAAAGAGTTGGTTTCGCGTAAATGTGCTGAAAGAGGTGTACTGTTTGCTCCTGTTCCTGGGCGGCGTGAGTTAGGCAAACAAATCTATCGTGTGGGAAAGTTGTACTGTTATATTGATCGTAATGTTTGTATGTTAAGTGACAGCACTTTTAAGAACTGGATACCCACACCCTTGCAGCCTATGATCGAGAGAGCTATAACCGGGATTTTAAATTAAGAGATATAAATAATTTTATACGTTAATAAGCAAGTATAAAGAAAAAAATTAAATTAAACGACAATTATAAAATGGGATTTTTTTTCTTATAAATTATTAATTAAATTGTTTGCAATTTAACTCTTAAAATTAATCATTAAACTGTTTTTTCTTTTAAATATAAAACAAGTTATATTTTTTCACAATATTCACAAGATTCGAAAAAGACAAAAAACCATACATTCCAAGGTGTACGGGTAACTTTATCCGGTGCGGTTTATTGTGCAGACTTACAACTAGTAAATACTTATATTAAATAAACAAATATGTGAGGAATCTTTTTGGGAACAGTGAATTTCAATTATGTTTTGTTTTAAACAACAATTCAATGCATTACTATGTTTAGAATAATTATGAAATAAGCACTTTTTATGATCAAATAATTAAAATTATCTTTTGAACAAAAGATAAGAAATAAATAAATCGAACCGACATTTAATAAGTATGTAATGCATATGTACATAAATGATCATTGAACTTTTAAAACAAATAATAAAAAAAATTAATTTCCTTTTCATAATTTCCATAAACTTAGCAAATACAAAAATTACTATTAATATAAGAAAAGTAACTTTTTGTTCTCCTCAAACTTACCGCGGATCAATAGTTTTTAATTAAAAATTCAATATATATTCTCGGATCAATAGTCTCTGTCGGAAATAATAAAGAAAACGGCGTATTACATGAAATATAAAATCTAGGCTTAGCTACGATGTGATCATGACGGTGAAGGGTATTATTAGAATATAGCTCTCTAACTTGTTTTAAATTACTCAGTTACTGGACTTTACTGGAAAAGTAAACAAACGGACTTATTTTATTAATGTGTAAATAATAAACTATGTTTAATGTATACTACAGCTGTACGCTGTTTACGTAAATAAGTAATAAATTTAATATTTACACAAAAGCAAAAGACACAAAGCAAAACATAATTGTGTTTAAAAAGCAAGATCTTACCGCATAAAATATGGAGCGGCATTATCACTCATTAAAATCACAGTATTTAAATCGAAAGTAATGTATAAAACTATTCAAATTAGTTAAAAACTCAACATAAACTAAATCGGAACAGCGGCAGAGTAAAATAATTTAATTATAATAAAGTACTTTTTTTCTTAAATTTTTTATTAGATAAAAAAACAATTATAAATGTTTGTAAAACTTTAACAAAGAAAATATAAAAATTAAAAACAGTTTTGATTCTACGGGAACATATTTGAAACTTAACCTTAAGGTTAAACTTAAATAATAATGAACAAGTTAAAGCTATTTAAAAAAAATCCAAACAGAATGCCTGTTAAAGATCGAAAATTTTCAAAAATTCAACGTTTACTTTCCTTTATATATCGCAAACGTTTTCAAGTTATTGCTTTCGTTAAACTATTGGCGTTTCTTTGCATTATTGTAAACACAGCGGTTTTTAATAAATCTGATAAAAGCACAATTTTTTTCAAAACAACTGGAAATTCATTTATGTTAAATAAAAGTTACGAAAATGCTGTGTGTGAAGAATTTCGTAAGTCTTTCGAAAATGCTGAAAATAAAATGAGCGAACTACCGTTAAAATTTAAATTAAAATGTATTCTCAATTGTCATGATAAGACGTTGCGCATGGAGAAATTGCAGCACGGTCAATATTGGTCGATCAACAATTATATACGTGGTCGTAAGAGCATAAATATGGGCTGTGAAGAGTCCATAACGTATACAACAATAGCAGATTACAGCTTTATGCAACATTTACCAAATGTTTTAAGGCGGTAAGTGCTAGTGAGTAGATATTAAGGGTTTAGTGTAGATTTGTATCGTTATGCTAGGAATTAGCAAATTAACGCTGCCACATAAATAAAATGAGTAAAATGTTAAGCTTTTTCGTTGAAATAATTTTTCGACAGACCGACTCAAGACCACTGACGGGAATTTAGCTATTTTTCCGTCAAATCAAGCGATATTAAATCCTGTTGAGCGGACAAAAATACGTTTTAGCTATTAGCGGGATATCTAGCGATTTTGGTGTCCCATCCTTTGTACTACTAAGCTCTACCTTTTTTTAGTGCCAGTAAAACTTCATACATATAAAATCAAAATAAAAATTGTGCTATCTTCTATGAAGTTTTTGGTTTCTCCGTCATCAAATTCTTAATTGTAACCCCTATGTAACGGTATTTTTTCGAATAGAAAAAACGATGCAACCCTTTGAACTGAACTAAACTGAATAAATAAGAAACTGTTCAACTCTTTTTCTCTCAATCACTCTCTACATAATAATATTATTAAATTTAATATTTGATCTACATTACCCTATGCCTGTGAAATATTTAATGGTGCTACTTGTGATATAAATGCACAGCAACTTTTTACAAGCAAATGTCTTAGATGGAATAATACTTCGAACTTTTTGGTCACAGCCTGTATCAAACAGTAGATCCAAGGTATATTTGACAGGCATATGCAACGATGAATTTATATAACTAGGCAACTTTTTTAGGGGATATGTTGTGTGTATGTTGAAATCAACTTTTTGAAGCCCCCCCGACATCATCTGGATCCGGGGAGGTATTTTATTTTTTCTTTTAATTTTTTATTTTATATTTTTTTTTGATTTTTCTTATTTTTTAAAATTTTTTTTTAACAAGGCATATTTATTCATCAGGTACTCTTGATTCGTCAGCTGATTATTTTTTTCAACACTTATTTTAAACTTCATTTTCTCTCCTTTCTAATTTATTTCAAATGCCAAACTTCATACGGGTCAATTTCAAAAAAAACGTACACATCGAGTTTTTTTTTTCTTATTTTTAAAGTTTTTCCAATTCGCCGGTAAGAATGGCCAATTTATGTAGAAATTGATGAAGATTCTGGTGGTACTTTTAGGCTCTCAAAAAGATCAATATTTTTTGAATTTTTTTAGGTTTTCTATGATTTCTATCTTGAGCGTCACACACCAAATATGTATAAAAAAATCGCTAAAAATGCAAAAATATTTGAAATTCAAGTTTACTACGATGTTCTTTTGTTTCTCAAGATTGACTTTTGCGAAAATCACCTTTTCGATTATAAACACAAAATCACGATTCACCTTGATTTTTATTTTTTTTTTAAAGTGACTAGTTATTTTAAAATTTTAAGATGAAAATATGTAAATTTTTGGTAAAAAAAAGACTTGAACTTAGAGGTTACTTGCAAAGTAATAGGCTTGAAAGAATTTATTTAAAAAAAATTAATTATAAGCGTTTTAAGGAAAAAAAAACTTAGTGTGACGCTCAAGATATTTTGTGACGATCAAGAGATTTTGTTGCACGTAAACAAGAAATAATGCCAAATTTAAAGTTTAACGAAAAAAAGTTTATTCTTTTACAAAAAGTAAGTAAAAAAAAACAAAAAATCTTAAAAAAAAAATTTTTCATACAAAACTAAACATATACATGTTCTTTGATGTCTTTAACGAAAATGGAAAAAAGGAAGTAATTCTTGAAGAAACTTAGACACATATGTAAATATTTGACGCAAAACAATAACTTAGCTTAATTAATTTTTTTATTTTCATTCGAATTCTTATTCTGAATCTGTATAAACTTCATGAAATGACAAGCGGTTTTGTTTTTTTTTATTCTTATTAATTTTTACCACTTTCGAATTAAGTTTGTGGCAGTTGCATACATTTCCGGTCCCCCAGAGGTTTATGTTGCAAAAGCACGATTAAACTCAAATATACCACGATTATACCTTTCTTTCTTCTTTCTTGTATATTCGTCATTACGCGCTTTATCGAGCTTAATTTTCTCTCGATATCTTTGTGCTCTTTCAGCCGCCATTAATTTTGTTGTTTTACTCTTAAAAATAAAAAAAAAAATAAAATCATAATTAAGCATTTTAAGCTATGAAGCAATATATATCAAAAGTGATGCTCATGAAATATTTGCCTATTCTGGTTTTTTTCGTAGGTAATTTATTTCTCAAACTCACAAATTATAAAAAAATGAGTTTAAACCATGTAAACAATGATTGTCAACTTCAATTTTTTACATTTAATATATTCACTTTTAAAAAAATTAGCGTGACGCTCATGCATTTTTATCGCGCCCTTACCATGGTGTTCACAAAAACTACGCAAATGCACACTTTTTTACAAAAATTTTTTTTCGCTTTTTCACTTTTGTAATAATTTTTGTACTTTCCTTACGTTATTTACTTTATTTAAATGCAAATTGAAAACTAGTAATATTACTTGAATTATAAAAAAGTGACGCTCAATGTAAATTGTGGGGACAACCTTTCTTTGCAACACCAAATTCGCACTAATTCAGTTTTGACGACTATAACAAATGAAAACACAAGAAAGAAACTCAATAATTCGAAAACTGTTATTAAATGTTGCATATTTACATTTTTCTGGATTTTATTTAATTTTGTTTACTAAAAATTCTAACGGGGGACACACGCTTTTGTATGGAAGGAGTCCGAGGGAGAAACAAAACACCATTTTGAATAAACAAAAAAACAAACATACAAATTTGAGAATTACGTTTTTTTGTTACATATTCCTCGCTGATCACTCTCAAATTTTTTATTTTTTTGTTGTTGTTTTTGTTTTACCTAAAATAGTAGTGTAAAGTGCGGGGACACAAAAATTGCGTTTTTTTGAAATTGACCCATATATAAAAAATATAAATAAAAAAATTCTCTCTGAACTGCAATTACCTGATGAATAAATATGCCTTGATACATACATACCTAAATTTATAATTATACCCTTCACACAGTGAAAAAGGATATACATATATAGGTTTGTCATTCCGTGTGAAATTGCTAAAATTTTCATTTCCGACTCCATAAAGTATATATCGAATCCCAGCTGAACCAAAAAAATTTTTTTTTTATTTTTTTAATATTAATTTTTTTTAATATCTTTTTAAAATTTTTTTTGGTATTTTTTTCTTTTGAAAAATACGTAAACTCAATTCAACAATTTTTTAAATATGTATGTTTTTTAAATGTGTGTACGTATTTCATATGAGATGAATGGTGATCCAAACAATTGTTATTGCATGACTACACGTTGTGAATAATATTCGGCACAGCCGAATATAGCACTCTTACTTGTTATATAAAAGCTTATGAATAGGGGAGTTGATTAAGCTCAGTCAGTCTGTCCGTCTGACCGTCTCTCCGTTTGAGGTATTAAAATATCAGAAATATTCGGGAGTAGATTGGTATTGAAAATCAGAAACATCGGTACATAAACAACTGAGATATGAGCAAAAACCCACGACCACCTCGATTTTTTTAAAACAAAAACAACATACAACAACATACATATGTACAAACGTGGTATACTTGTTAGAGTAAACGTGGCATCGAACCCCAGATGAGCCCAAATAATTTTTTATACCCTTCACACAGTGAAAAAGAGTATATATAGGTTTGTCATTCCTTGTGAAATTTCTACAATTTTCATTTCCGACCCCATAAAGTATATATTTTCTGAAAGCTTATGAATAGGGGAGTCGACTAAGCTCTGTCAGTCTGTCCGTCTGTCCGTGTGTATGTTGAAATCAGTTTTTTGAAGCCCCCCGACATAGGTTGGACCCGGGTAAGGTATTAAAATATCAGAAATATTCGGGAGTAGATCGGTATTGAAAATCAGAAACATCGGTACATAAACAACTGACATATGAGCAAAAACCCACGACCACCTCGATTTTTTTCACAAAAACAACATTACAACAACAACATACATACATACAAACGTGTATACTGGTTAGAGAAAACGTGGTATCGAATCCCAGCTGAGCCAAAAAAATTTTTTAATTTTTTAAAATTTTTTTTTTTAATATTTTTTTTATTTTTTTTTTTATTTAATATATTATTTATATTATTATTATATTTTTTTATTTTTTTAAATTTTTTTTTTATTTTTTTTGTTTTATATATATTATATATATAATATTTTTTTTTTTAATTTTATTTTTAATTTTTTTTTTAAATTTTTTTTTTAATTCTTTTTTTAAATTTTTTTTTAAATTTTTTTAAAATTTTTTTTTTTGTTTTTTAACATACATACGTGAATTTATAATTTTACAATGGGATGTTTTTATATATGTATGTTTTTTATATGTATGTACGTATTACATATGAGATGAATGGTGACACAAACTACTGTTATTGCATGACTAAACGTTGTGAAGGGTATATAAGATTCGGCACGGCCGAATATAGCGCTCTTACTTGTTTTATATATTATTTATATTTTTATTATTTTTTTTATATTTTTTTTTTATATTTCTTTATATCTTTTTAATTTTTTATTTATTTTTTCCTTATATTTTTAATATTTTTTAATAATTTTTTTTTAAATGCATTCCACTCGGCTGGTGTCGGGATTAAAACTTACTTTTCCAACATATTCTTTCATTATCACAAATAAAAAATTGATTTCTTCATTTAATGATTAGAAATTTAGTATTAAAAATGAACTAAATCCAAAATAAAAAATAATAAAGTCTTTAAACAGTTAAATTTCAACAATAAAATAAAAATTTTTTTTGCTTTTTTTTTAAATTTTTTTTTATATATATTTTTTGTATTTACTATTTATATTTATATTTAAATTTTTATTTTTTTTTTAATTTATTTTTTTATTTTTTTTTGTTTTCTTTTTTTAAATTTTATATTTTTTTTTAATTTTTTTTATTTTTTTTAACACATACGTAAATTTATAATTTTACAATGGGATATTTTTATATAAATATGTATGTTTTTTTATATGTATGTACGTATTACATATGAGATGAATGGTGATACAAAGTATTGTTAATGCATGACTACACGCTGTGAAAGGGTAGTCAAATGAACACTGTCCATTTGTCAGCGAGTATGTTGAAAACATTTTCTAAGCCCCTCCGACATCTCCAAGACCCGTATGTACTATCAGAATATTATATTGAAACGTTGCACAATTGCAACATAAATTTCTGAGATATAATCAAATAAACACGACTGCCATTGTTGTTTTTCAATCATATATTATCATATACATATTTAAAAAAATTTCAGCTCTACGAACATTTATAAGCACGCTTCTGACTTTTCATAGATATTGAATGCCTCTAGAGATATTCGTGAAAAATTTTAGATAAATCGGTCACTAATCGGTAAAGTTATAAGCAAAAATTATTTAGAAAATTTTATTTTTAAATATATCAAAATTTTTGAGCTCCCTAATAATTTTTGTAAACATTAAAGACAACGGATTATAATCCTCGGTTTCAGTTATTATTTTTGAGAAAAAGTAACAAATCGGTTTGAAAATAACTAAGATGTATATGTACAACCGTGAGAGGTAATATGGAGATAAAAATGAGAGGACTTGACTAGCGCAATATATGTAATACGCTATATGAAAAAAATCCTTGTTGGCCGATACTACAGAATGGCGGACAATAAATTTATATAAGTATGAGTAATATCTGGGGCCAAATTACGGCATTCGATAACGATCGAAATTTTACTCGAACGGTCGAGTTTGCTGTGCTTTATGTATATAGATTGTAATAAGAATTTTTAAATTTCGATCACGTTCGAATGCCGTAATTTTCCCCCTGGTATTTCAAAATGTACTCCCTTGATCCACCCAAATATTGGTATTAAAGGAAAAGGCTTGCCCAGTAAAATACACTAAACTATTAAAAAGTGTTAAATCCAAAATGGCGTCTAAAAAATAATTTCGGAAATTTTTTTTCAACTCCATCAATATCGGTATCAAAGAAAAAGGGCTTGACTAGCAAAAATACACTTCTATATATCACATATTGGATAAATTTGATTCGTCCACGATATTTAAATAATTTTTTCATCCAGTTTTTCCTCTACATGGCTTATAATATCTGCGAAGGTTTTAGTTACTTTGGTTCTAAATGGTTGACATGTCTTCGTCTTCCAGTAGTCGAGTTGTTGTAGTGCGACGGCTGTCAAAACGAACAAATTAAAGCATTTTCTTTGAATTGAAATTTTGACATTGTTGTTCTCTGTTGTTTGATATCCGCGAGCGTATAAGTGATGCATGGAACTTTTTTCCTATCTAGATGTGTGCTTGTCGTAAGGGTTAATTAAAGATATAAAACTAAAAAAATTTACTATTGTACAATAGAATGGATTCAAAAGTGAGACAGAATATTCTTATATTTCTATTAAGTTAATAAAAGTTAAACCATTCAAAAATGCGTAAAGTTATTGAAATCTTGTACAAATTTATTACACTTAAAAATATTGGCATATTAAGGCGTGGTCCACTTACGCTTCAAATGTAACATGTCTTGAAATCAATTTCATGTGTTTTTTTAACTCTCGTTTTACAAGAGCTCAATGCCTTTCAATAAGTCGAAGAACTGGACAATTGCCTCCTGTGGTAGAAAATTCACATTATTTCTTCCATAATGGCATAATGTCACATTGGGTAGCTTTGTTTGTTTTTTTTTCGGCTGGTGTATTTTTTTATAAAATTTTACCGCTCGAACTCTGAACTTTATGTGACTTTAATCCTGCCTTGCACAAACAAGAATCAGAGCTTTAAACTTACTAACTTAATTGCTAACTTAATACAACAATTCGCTTATAAATCCCGATAATATTGTCATGTTCGGTTTCATTAATACGCGTACGCGACAAAATCAACTGTGGTCATTTATGAAAGTTTAAATATTTTCTTTAATAACACCAAAGCGAAATAAGCTTCTGTCATCGATTATTTGAATTGTCGGCATTGTTGCAACGATTAATAATGATAATGTTCGCCATGTTGAGAAAGCTAAGCGCTCCTTACACATATTAATATATGTACATCACTGGACTCTGTAATTTCTACTTTGTTAATTATGAATATAATTTATCGAAAATTTCGCTTTTCTACATTAGTGCTGTCTATATCGATATCTTTAAAAATATTGCTTCTTTTCTTGTTATTCGTTTCAGTTGGTCCGGACCCATTAGTTATACTTTATATGTTCCCGGTGATGACTATGCTGCCACCATGGACTCTATTTTATATGCTCTCAATTGTTTACCCGAAAGTAAACTTATACGTGATTATGTTACGTTTCATATATTCTTTCCCAAAGATCATTTGCCCGCCTTTATGGCGAAGGATGAAGAAGAGGCCCTTCAGTGGCCTTACAATTGCAAGCTACAGGCGCCATATTTAAATGTAAATCGCTCGAAAATGTATAAGACCATCAACAATCTTACGTTTCCTATAAATGTCGGACGTAATATAGCGCGCAAAACAGTGAATACTTATTTCATTTTAGCCAGCGATGTAGAGCTTTATCCCAGTTTAGGTTTGATAAATCAATTTCTTGAAATGATTGTTAAAAATCCTGCACTTATTTGGGTAACTGATAGACCAAAGGTGTTTGCTTTGCCTATTTTTGAAGTGGAAAAAAATGTCGACGTGCCTAGTTCTAAGAGAGAATTACAGCTGATGTTTAAAAATTCGTCGGCCGTACTATTTCACAAACATATCTGTAAACATTGTCACTTAGTGCCACACCTAAAAGAATGGCTGGAGGCCAATTGCGGTAATGCGTTAGAAGTGTTTACAGTGGGCAAACGTTACGGTAAATTTATAAACTGGGAGCCCTTTTACATAAGCGACAATACAGAACCCATTTTCGATGAACGTGTTACCTGGGAAGGTCAGTCAAATAAACGTGTACAAAACTATGCCATGTGTTTGTTGGACTACGAATATCACGTATTACATCCAGCCTTTTTAGTTCACACACCAGGTATTAAGAAATTTGATGTATCATCAAAGGAGGCCATATTACGTTTAAAGCATGTAGAAGCAATGCATTGGATTATAAGTCGTGAAATTCTACCAGAATATAAGGTGTTGTATGGTGACAACAAACGGTGTGAGGTGTAGTAGTTTAATGAATTATATGCATTTTCTTTAAAAACAAAAATAAAAAAAAACAATTTAATTTTAAAAACATTAAAAGTAAAATAGTTTTTGTTTATACATACAAGTTATTTACAACTCGAAAATGGAAAAATAAAATTTTTGCAAAAAAATTAAAGCAAAAATTTTTTAAGAATCATTTGATACCAATTTGAAAATAACTAAGATATACATATTTACATAAGCAGAGTGCCCCTGTTGCGGGTTCGATTCCCGCCGGAAACTCTGGAATTGTCTGCTTCTCTTTCTTTTCTATTTTCAATATTTCTATTCTTATAGTATTTCTCTCTCTATTAAGGCGTCACAATGGACCGTAATGGTCTCCGGGTGAAGGTGTGAGGGTAACTTTGCACCCCCTGTGGACTAGTCAGTACAGGACAAGTCAGTTTGGAGGTTGCGGGTTCGTTTCCCGCCAGAGACTCTGGAATGGCGTCACAATGGACCGTAATGGTCTCCGAGTTAATGTGTGAGGGTAACTTTGCACCCCCTGTGGACTAGTCAGTACAGGACAAGTCAGTTGTTTAGGGGTTGCGGGTTCGTTTTCCACCGGAGACTCTGGAATGGTCTGCTTCTTCTTCTCTTCTATTTTATATATTTCTATTCTTATTCTATTCTTCTCTCTATTAAGGCGTCACAATGGACCGTAATGGTTTTCGAGTGAAGGTGTGAGGGTAACTTTGCACCAGCCTTACCTACATACCTTCCTATGTATGTACATAAGCACTAAAATTTACTTATATCAAATTAAAACAAGTAAAAGAGCCGAATCTTATATACCCTTCACAACGTGTAGTCATGCAATTACAATTGTTTGTTTCACCATTCACCTTATATGAAATACGTACATACACATATAAAAAATATACATATATAAAAACATCCCATTGTAAAATAATACATTTACATACATACATATGAAATTAAAAAAAAAAAAAAAAAAAAATTTAAAAAAAAATTTAAAAAAAAATTTTAAGAAAAAAATTAAAAAAAAATAATAAATATAAATAATAAATATAAAACAAAAACAAAAAAATAAAAAAAATAATAATAAAAATATAAATTATATATAAAATAAGAAATAAAAAAAAAAAATAAAAAAAAAATTAAAAAGAAATATATAAAAAATTTTTTTTTTGGCTCAGTTGGGATTCTATGCCACGTTTACTCTAACCAGGGGCCAAATTACGGCATTCGATCACGATCGAAATTTTACTCGAACGATCGAGTTCGCTGTGCTATAGGTATAGAAAATCTAATAAGAATTTTCAAATTTCGATCACGTTCGAATGCAGTAATTTGCCCCCAGTATACACGTTTGTATGTATGTATGTTGTTGTTGTAATGTTGTTTTTGTGAAAAAAAATCGAGGTAATCGTGGTTTTTTGCTCATTTCTCAGTTGTTTATGTACCGATGTTTCCGAGTTTCAATACCGATCTACTCCCAAATATTTCTGATATTTTAATACCTCACCCGGGTCCGGGCGATATCGGGGGCTTCAAAAAGTTTATTTCAACATACACACGGACAGATGGACAGACTGACAGAGCTTAATCGACTCCCCTATTCATAAGCTTTCAGAAAATATATACTTTATGGGGCCGGAAATGAAAATTGTAGAAATTTCACACGGAATGACAAACCTTTATATAAATATACCCTTTTTCACTGTGTGAAGGGTATAATTAAGCAATAATTTTTTCTGTGATTGTACATTATTTATTTAAACAGTTAAAGCACCTCTTCACCTTTCACTTTTCACCAAATAATACAAAAACTCCGCAACTGCTGTATTAGGCACAATGTAAATGCAATCTTAAATTGATTTCAGACGGCATGTATTTTTCGTATGAATTGTTAAATTTTCCATTGTAAAACTGATATACATATGTATGTCATGTGAATCCGTTTAAATGTTGTATGTGTGAAAAACGAGTACATATATATGTAAAAAAATATATATATAAAATACATATGTATGTAAAAATCGTATTTAAACTTTTCAATTAGAGCGTTTTCTATTTAAACTGACAAAGCATCTGACATCAATAGATAAATTAAAGTCATGTTTGGTTTCAAAACATAAATCGAACAAAGGAAAAACAATTATAAATTAACAGCATTTGGTATTTTTAAATTTGCTTGTTGATAAGGAAAACATAAATTTGGTTTTTGTATAAACGGATAATATTGTAAAAAAATGCATTCATTTCACACTCTTTTATTTACTATTTATTTCAAGAGCTTAAAACGTCGTTTAAGTCGTTGAAAAACTTTAATAGTCTTCATCAAGACAGACTCCCGGGATCCCGAAAAATCTCGGAACTTAAAATTTTTAAATCCCGAAACCCGGGATTCACAAAATCAGTCGCGTTTAGCATCTCTACTTTGGTGGCTTTGTATCAATTAAACACACATCACGCATACTTAGCACGCAATGTGGTATTTTAAAGAAGAAATTGAATAGCTTGTAAAAAAAACATGAAATTTTAATTCAACACATACATACAAATTTTTAAAAATACTACTAACAGCTTTGATGAGTACTTTATTATGTCTAGTTAGTACCTTGAAATAAAAAGGATCCATTATTTAAATTTTTCATTAATATTCATGCAGCTTTCGTTGTTGTCTATATTGATGTGTAGAAAAATAATTATTTATATTATTATATTTTATTATCGTTCTTTCCAGTTGGTCCGGCCCCATTAGTTGTGCTTTATATGCACCTGGTGATGATTATACTGCCACCATGGATTCTATTTCATATGCTCTCAATTGTTTACCCGAAAGTAAACTTATCCGTGATTATGTTACGTTTCATATATTCTTTCCCAAAGATCACTTGCCCGCCTTTATGGCGAAGGATGAAGAAGAGGCCCTTCAGTGGCCTTACAATTGCAAACTACAGGCGCCATATTTAAATGTAAATCGCTCGAAAATGTATAAGACCATCAACAATCTTACGTTTCCTATAAATGTCGGACGTAATATAGCGCGCAAAACAGTGAATACTTATTTCATTTTAGCCAGCGATGTAGAGCTTTATCCCAGTTTAGGTTTAATAAATCAATTTCTTGAAATGATTGTAAGAAATCCTGCGCTTATATGGGAAAGTAATAGACAAAAGGTGTTTGCTTTGCCTATTTTTGAAGTGCAGAAAAATGTTGACGTGCCTAGTTCTAAGAGAGAATTACAGCTGATGATTACAAATTCGTCGGCCATACCATTTCGCATACATCTCTGTAAACCTTGTCACTTAGTGCCACATCTAAAAGAATGGCTGGAGGCCAATTGCAGTAATGCGTTAGAAGTATTTACAGTAGCCAAACGCCACGATAAATTAAAGAACTGGGAGCCTTTTTATATAAGCGACAATACAGAGCCCATTTTCGATGAACGTATTACTTGGGAACGTATGTCAGATAAATTTGTACAAAACTATGCCATGTGTTTGTTGGACTACGAATATCATGTTTTACATCCAGCCTTTTTAGTTCACGCACCAGGTATTAAGAGTATGTTCAAAACATTAACTGAGATCAAAATACAAAACAAATATAAATCAGAAAAGAATTGTATTGTAAATCGTGAAATTTCACCAGAATACAAGGTGTTGTATGGTGAAAATGAACGGTGTTATGCATTAAAATAAAATAGATATCAGATATAAAGGATATCTGCTTATGTACATATGTATGTATGTACGAGTATACGAACATACATACAATTGAAATTAATTTTTATTATTTAGAAATTATATACATTTAAAAAAATTTAACTTATATGTATGTATGTATGTAATACATAACCTTAAAGTTAATGTAAAATTTAACTAATAAAAAATTAAATAACTTTAAAACATTTAATATTTTTTTGTCTTTTTAATTCGTTCATCAAAATTCACACAAATAAATCTATATATATAAAAGTGAAACTCTGTGTGTGTGTGTGTTAGCTATAGACTCTGAAACTGTAAAACCGATCGGACTCAAACTTTGGCAAGTTGTTGGACACATACCAGGGAGTGTTTATGGGTGAAAAAAAGTGGGCGGGGCCACGCCCATAAAAATTAGTTATCAGTTTTAGCTACTTGCACTTGACCGATTTTTCTGAAACTTTGCACACATATCGAGCTGTGATGAATAAATAATTTCGTGATAAGAAAAGTGGGCGGGGCCACGCCCCTAAAAAAGTTTTAATTTTGAGGTAATTGCACTGGACCGATTTTTCTGAAACTTTGCACACATACTAAGCTGTCATAACCATATAATTTCGTGATTAGAAAAGTGGGCAGGGCCACGCCCATAAAAAAAGGTTATAATTTTGAGGTACTTGCACCAGACCGATTTTTCTGAAACTTTGCACACATATTAAGCTGTCATGACTAAATAATTTCGTGATCAGAAAATTGGGCAGGGCCACGCTTATAAAAGGAATTATAATTTTTAGGAACTTGCACTGGTCCGATATTTCTGAAACTTTGCACACATATTGAGCTGTTATGACTTTACAATTTCGTGATTAGAAAAGTGGGCAATGCCACGCCCATAAAAAAAATTATAATTTTTAGGTTTTTGCACTTGATATTCAATTAAAATTTAGAATGCATTTCGATTCATTAAGGGGCGTAGCAACGCGCGCCGGGTTTGGCTAGTAAATAATAATGTTAATAAAGTCACACACATACGGTAAATCGAACCGAATAAAACATCTGATGACCAGCTGATCAACTGAAATATCTTAATTAAGTTTACACCAGTAAAAATTTGTCAAATTCAAAGTTCTGCGTCTAAGCACAAAAGAAAGTATAAAAGAGAATCCAAGAGAATTTTTCGAAATAAAATTTGTTTGTTTGAAGCTGTCTTAGTAAAAGAAAACATGCATTCAGCTTAGTTTACACATAGTTATTTATAAATAAATTAAATTTATTATAAATAATTATTATTCTGACTTTATTTATCAAACTTTCTAAGATATTTTTTTAAATTATTTTGTAATCATTTAAGACTGTTGAATTTTGCTCGAATTTTGCCGCAATATTTCTTATACACAAGGTTTGTTTGGTATTTTAAATGGGCTAAATCGGAATATGAGGAGGAGATTTATAGCTCGTAATCCAAAAAAAACATGTCCTTCCATAAATGTGACACGCCCACTTTTACGCCCACCCCCCATATAACGCCTCATCTCAAAATCATATAATATACTTTAGAAAGATTTTGAAAGGATAAAGGACTATATTGAAAGACCTGAGTTGCGTTTATTGGCAGAAAATATTTTGACACTACTACTATAACGCTTACTTATAACGTGACTACTGCTAATGGAATTTAAAAGTTCATAAAACCGACATTTTTGTACATACAACTTTCTAGGTAATGTCATTGTTATGCTAGAAAACGAAGGTGACACGTTCACTTTAACGCCTACCTCCCATATAACGCTTTATCTTAAATTCCTATAATGGACAGTTTTTGGGATAATAAAGGACTATATTGAAATATCTAAGTTGTATTTATTAGCAGACACTTCATTGACACGCCCACTTTCACAAAAAGACTAAATTTATGAAAATATTTTGCTAGCATATCGAAGTTACACAAAGAAGTGAAAGTATATAGAGATTATTCCATAGCGATTAGAGTTAATAACAAATAATAACTACACAAAATTGGTGATGGGTATTCAAATTTTTCTAAATATAAGAATAAAATAAAAATTTTTTTGTATATACATATCTTATACATAAAAGATATTGATAAAGATGGATCGAAGAAAGAAGGGTTTCTAAGACAGATTTCTGGTGTTAAATCTTAGTATTGGAATTCTAGAACAAGTGGACTAAATGAAAATGTTTTTAAAATAGGTCAACTTCCGAAAGATAAAGGGCCAACTATATTGGTAAATTTGATCGTTTTTATTTTAGAAACGCATCAGGAAGGGAAGCTTTTAGAAAACTTTTAAATTGTTATACATTTCGGAAGAAAATTTTGTTAAAAAAAATAATAATACACTCAGGTATTTTTTTATGAGGTAGATGCGTTTCGCATAAAACCGCATAAAAAAGAATCTAGCTCCATACAAAAACTAGGGATACGTTCCGGAATTTAAAAAAATCGCATAAATTGAAATTAAAGTATTAAAAATGTACTAAATTCGCATAAAAAAAGGAAATTTCATTTTTTTTGATGGCTCTGATTGACGATTCGCCTAGTTTAAAGTGGTCTGCCAGAGCCTTATTTTTAGCTCCATTAGCTAAGCGGTCCAAAATTTTGATTTTGGTCTCTAAAGAAATCGTTTGTCGTTTTTTCTTATTTTTCTCCATATCAATTTCTTAAAATCGAATCCAAAAATTTTATGTTAGCATTGAAACCATAAAAAGAATAACACTTACTTTTTGGAGCGAAACTTCAACACCTTCGATAATTAAAATTTAAAAATCTCTGTAAAATTCCACCACAATAAATATTTTAAATTTAATGCAAAATTCAACTGTCAATGACTAAACTGCAAACGTACGTTAGAACATTTCTTCGTCGCCTGCTTACAAAATCTATAAGGGAAATCCCGAATTTCAAATAATCACTGCTGGTCTTCGCATGAAACGCATTAATTAACAGAATATACAAACCTTAACAGAAATCTACAAACTTTACAAAAACACAAACCTTAACAGAAATATCAAAGCCCAGTGTTATCAATTATCTAAATATTTTTATATAAAAAAAAATTTGAATATTTAAAAACCGCATAAATTCAAATTCGCATAAAAAATACTGCATAAAAAAAGACCTGAGTGTATACCTTTTTAGAAAAAAAAGGAAAAAAATAATACTTCAACGCCCATTTCTTACATATTCTGCTATCAATGAAATTCAAAAGGAGGTATTTTTTTTTAATTTCTTAAACTAAACTAAATTTTTTTTATTTAAAATCCATCATACTTAATTGAAAACCGTCTTTAAATGATTTTATAATAAATTCAATTTAATATCGTTCGTGACATATCGTACTTGACAAATTTTTCTCTAATAGTATTCTTAGGTAATAAAATTTATATTATGTTAAGAAAAAATGTTAAATTCTAAATTAGGTGCTTTTATTTTGGGACTCTTGCGAGTGTTCAAATACGAATGACGAAGACAAATAATGTTGTTCTACTACGTACGTGACATTAAAATAACATCCAAGGGAAATCAAAAAAAAAAAAAAAAAACCGCTATTTGGACTCTATATTTTCTTATTTCTTATGGATCTTTTTAATTATTGTTGTTACTTTAATTTTAAAGAGTATTTACAATTACAATTTATTTTTTAAATTTAGGCGCAAAATAGTTGGTTGCAATTCTTTAAAACAAGTCAAAGAGATAATCAGATTAAATTCTTATTATTGCTCTTAAAATAATTTAATAAGCTCTTAATATCTGCGCATAGTAAGGTTTGAGTGTTTTTTAATCAATAATCTATATTGAAAAATTTTCAAAAGTTTTTATTTTTACACTCGTGGTTGACATATTCATGGAAATGTATATATAACATGATGAAATTTTGCAAATACATATTGTAGCTTTTTGGAAAAATGTTCTATAATGCCAGAAAATAAAAGTGAAAAGCGCACTTTAACTCCCATCTCCTAATAACGCTTTATCCTAAATTCATATTATATCTAAATGGAAAAAATTTTAGACAAAAAAAAAAAACTTTAAACCATTTTAAACCCACTCAAAGCTAATATACCTCATACCTAACAAACCTAACATACCAAATTATACTCTTCAGTTTCCTTAAAAATAAAAAATTGCATTAAAAAAGAGTAAGTAGTATCACTCCTAATGTAGAAATACTTAAGTTTTAATTCAAAGACTAAATTTAAGAAAATAATTTAAATCGAAATGAAGCTAATCAAAGTTACACAAAGAACATAAACAAACAAAATAATAAATTTTGTGCTATAAAAATACAAAAAAATTGGTGGAGGGTATCGAAAATTCGGCACAGCCGAATCTAGTTAAAATTATAATATATATTAAACACGACGTTATATAAAATTAAAATGTATTATTCTAAAAATAACTTCATTAGACATTTTTATACATTGTTACCAACTAGAACATTACAGCGGAGTTGTTATTTCAACAGTTGTGTTTTTAAAAACGAAAACTTAATGATTATTTTATTTTGTTGTCTAAGTATACATATATTTAAAATTCTATATAATTACAATACTGTGAAAATGACTAGAAAAAACCTATGTTTAGTAAATACTAAAGTATACTAAATAATATTTTAAATAAATACATTTGTTGAGCAGACAAAGAAGCAAAACAAAACTTGAGTACCTAAACCCAACAAATATGAGGAGCATCATATTCAGTCATTATCCTAATTTAACTTTTGTCAAAACAACTGAAAATTTAAATTTCCTTAATAAAAGATACGAAAATGCTGTGTCTGAAGATTTTTGAAAGACCCTCGAAAACGCTGAGAATAAAACAAACGAACTACCGTTAAAATTTAAATTAAAATGTATTCTCAATTGTCATGATAGGACGTTGCGCATGGAGAAAATCTAGCACGGTCAATATTGGTCGATCAACAATTATATACGTGGTCGTAAGAGCATAAATATGGGTCGTGAAGAGTCCATAACGTATACAATAATAGCAGATAAGAGCTTTATGCATCATTTACCAAATATTTTAAAGCGGTTGAGCAGGACAATAATAGTGATAAAAATGAAAGATAATAACAAACAAAAGTAAAAGGGTTGCTGTTGGGCAAAAATTTCAATCTAACTCATTGTGGTAAAAATATATAAAAAAGGAAAACTAAAGTAGTTACCGAATTCAATTAACTTAAGTCCCGTGAGTTAAATAGATGATATTTACAACCAACTTGCACCCACCGATCAAAGAGTGCTGATGATGAAATCGTAGCTGGTTTCGAAAATGCATTCCACTAGGCTAGTTGTCGGTAAAAATATAATTTTTCAGATTATTCTTTCATTTATCACAAATAAAAAAAAAAAAAAAAAATTCTTTGTAACAATAAGAATGTTAATATGAACTCGAGCCTGATTAAAAAATTTGAAAATTAGTTTAAACAGAAAAGTTCGATAAAATAAAAATTAAATTTACGTAAGCACAGGACACGGTGCAAACAATCATTAATTCACTGTTGGTCAATCAACATTCAGTTGTATACTGACCTCACAGAAAAATAAAACAAATGATTATAAAAACATTGGGCCAATTCAAAGTAGACTCTTATATTGTACTATGTCATATAATTCATATTAATATGACTAGTGACCTTTTGTTAACAAATTATGTATTTAATACAAGAAAGAAGACAAAGAGATGACGCTGTGTTGTATGTATACAGGAAAGAAGAAAATAGAAAATATTCTCTCTGAGAGGTGAGAAGCGAAGAAATTCTCTCTGAGAGACAGTATGGTTAAAAGTATAACATAAACAATTTCTTATACATAGGAAACAAATGTGTAAAGTCTTATTACTTTCTTTGCATGGAAATTACTAACAAAAATCTTATGCGTGCATAAAATAATATGAAATAGTACAAATATGACTGATATGCAACCACTTTGAATTGGCCCAGTGATTGTTAAAAACAATTATATCTGTTCTTATCGCTACCTAACTGGTGGCTAGAGCAGGACAATAATAGTGATAAAAATGAAAGATAATAACAAACAAAAGTAAAAGGGTTGCTGTTGGGCAAAAATTTAAATCTAACTCATTGTGGTAAAATTATATGAAAAAGGAAAACTAAAGTAGTTACCGAATTCAATTAACTTAAGTCCCGTGAGTTAAATAGATGATATTTACAACCAACATGCACCCACCGATCAAAGAGTGCTGATGATGAAATCGTAGCTGGTTTCGAAAATGCATTCCACTCGGCTAGTTGTCGGTAAAATATAATTTTTCAGATTATTCTTTCATTTATCACAAATAAAAATAAAAAAAAAAAAAATTCTTTGTAACAATAAGAATGTTAATATGAACTCGAGCCTGATTAAAAAATTTGAATATTTGTTTTGGAAAGGGATTTATTTTTAAATATATTATTTTAAAAAAGAGTTTTTTTTCTTTGATACATTAAATTTTCAAATAAAATTCTGACATAATGCAATTTTCTATATCGGTTCCTTCTACAAAGCGTACTTTTTCAAAAATGAAAAAAAACACAAGATTACGCATTTCGCATGTTTGATGTAATTTTTAAAAATTCCAGCTCTCATGTGTACTGTTACACCAGCTAACAAGTAATTAATATTACAGTCATAGCTGCCAGATAAAATAGGGGCAAAATCGTCTAATTTGGGGAAAAAAATCGTCAAAATCGTCAAATAGTTTACTCAAATCGTCATAAAAACGTCAAAATAAAAAAAACGCATTTTTCAAAACAAAACATTTTTTATTTAATGCATAACATAACAAACTTTTTAAATCCAGAGAGATCAATGGTTTTATTAGACCCTTTTAAGTTAAGAACATGACAATAAATATAATACAATTTAGAATTAATTTCGAAAAATAAATATTAATATGTATATAAATACAAAAAATAATAAATAATGAATTGGCTGCATCAAATTCAGACTAATTGACAAATAATTATAATCATTTTTTTCTAAAGTTTCTACCGATTAAGGTAGCTTTAGGCAAGCGTAAGACAAGCACAACGC